>CM066995.1:76121161-77371161 GCA_033977485.1 Hydrangea macrophylla
ATACTTCAGTAAGACCCAGAAAAGAAGAATGCAGCGATTGAGGCAAGAAGCTCGAGTTTGGGAAGCCAAGTACCGGATGGAAAAAAGGCGAGCAGAGCAACCAAAGGACATGGTACCAAGAGTAATAGTAAGCCAAAAAGGGAAGGAAAAAGTGGAGACAGAAGACCGAGACATAAAGCCTCTGAAGATTGAAACACCAATTCCAGAAATAAACGAATCGGACTTAGAAATGGCCGATATCGGTTCAGACTACGACGATTCATTGGAGAAGTTTATCCAGTTCGGAAGCATTCCGAAAGACTTGACGGTGAATATGGTCTACACTTTGCCGATGTCTTTTGGCGCAAAACCAGACCAGGAGAGAAAAATGGAAGATGATACACATGGCAAGGTCTCGTCGACTCCCGTGATCATCAACCAAGAAGTAAAAACAGAGAAACCAAGGGTCTCGGTGATCAGACCGAAGACCGAAGATGAACAAGGGAAGAAACCTGCAAAGGTAGTGTTCGAAAAACCAGCGGTAGGGATGTCACAACATTTGAAGCCGTTGTATATTAACGCGGCCATCGATGGAGTAACGTACTCAAGGGTGCTAATCGATAATGGAGCAGCGGTAAACATCCTGCCATCGATCATGTTGTTGAAGTTGCAACGAGATGAGAAGGAATTAATCCCAACTGAGCTCACAGTCTGTGGGTTCACGGGGACACCAGTGAAAACCAAAGGAATCCTCCCAGTAGAGCTCACAGTGGGAAAGAAAACCACGATGACAGCCTTCTTCGTGGTAGACTCAGGAGCTTCATACAATGCCTTGCTTGGCAGGGATTGGATTCATACCAGTTGGTGTATTCCATCGACCTTGCACCAATTTTTGATTTTTTGGAATGGTGACGAGGTGGAAGTAGTTTGGGCTGATCACAAGCCTTTCGTAGCTAGAGTCCATTGTTCGGAGGCCGTCTTATACGAGGACGATATCGGCCCCGTGAAATTTATCGGAACAGACAAGAATGGAAGGCCGAGATCGGCCACTATGGTGAAGGATCAGAAGAATCAACTGATTCAGGTGTACAAGCAACTCGAACGGCCATCGATAGTGATTACGCCGATCGAAGATGACAAAGAACTTGACATACCCGATGGACCAGAGCCCATCATCAGCGAGGTGTAGAAAAGCACTGGCCGTGCAGGCCAGTGTAGCCAGAGTTCAAGCTTTTCTGGCAGATAAGCAAGCTCAAATATCATCGGCAGACATTGCCGATATACTTGAGAATCAAGAAATTCTGGAAGATTACATCAACCTCGATGAATTGGCCTCAGCCCCGGCAAAACTCGACGATTTGAAGGCCGAGGTACAAGATCCTCTCCTTGAGGTTAATCTGGGGGCAAGCGGGGAATACCAGCCCACCTTTGTAAACCAATTACTAGAGCCCGATTTCCAGGCATCATTGATATCCTTGCTAAAAGAATTCAAGGATTGTTTCGCTTGGGACTACCATCAGATGCCGGGCCTAGCAAGGGGTCTGGTGGAACATCGGTTACCAATTAAGGAGGGTTGTAGGCCGTTCAAACAATTACCCAGGAGAATGTCCCCTGAGGTGATTTTAAAAGTCAAGGAGGAAATCGAGCGGCTGCTGAAGGCTGGTTTCATAAGGACAACCAGGTACGTCGATTGGATCTCAAATATCGTACCTGTGGTCAAGAAAAACGGCAAAATAAGGGTGTGTATAGATTTTAGAAATCTAAACATGGCAACGCCAAAGGATGAATACCCGATGCCGATAGCCGACCAACTCATCGACGCCGCGGCCAAACACAAAATTTTATCCTTCATGGATGGGCTCTCGGGCTATAATCAGATATATATAGCTGAAGAGGATGTCCCAAAAACGGCTTTCAGATGTCCAGGAGCTATTGGGACATTTGAATGGGTAGTAATGCCGTTTGGGTTGAAGAACGCTGGAGCAACGTATCAGCGAGCTATGAACGCAATCTTTCATGATATGATAGGAAAAATCATGGAAGTATACATCGATGACGTTGTTGTAAAATCGGCCACGCAGGCGAAGCATTTGGCCGATTTGAGGCGATCTTTCGAAAGAATGAGAATCCACGGATTGAAGATGAACCCCATTAAGTGCGCCTTTGGGGTCTCGGCCGGAAACTTCCTCGGGTTTCTAGTTCACCGGAGAGGGATCGAGATCGACAAAAACAAAGTCCGATCTATCCAATCGGCGGAGGCCCCACGTAACAAAAAGGAGCTGCAGAGGCTCCTCGGGCAAATTAACTTTTTACGAAGATTCATCTCGAACTGCGCTGGACGGACACATGTGTGGTCCCCGTTACTCAAACTCAAGGCCGAGGAAGAATTCAGGTGGGAGGACCAACATCAGCAGGCCTTTGAGGGCATCAAGCGGTATTTATCAGAACCACCAGTTATCATGCCTCCGAGGAGGCAGAGGCCGTTAAAACTTTACTTATCGGCCTCAGACAAATCGATAGCATGTATGCTTGCACAAGATACTGAGTGGGGAAAGGAACAGGCGGTGTACTATCTTAGTAGAGTACTTACTAATGTCGAGCGTAGATATACGCCGATAGAAAAATTGTGTTTAGCTTTGTACTTTGCTTCGCAAAAATTAAGAGTATATATGCTCCCTGTTTTGGTTTACTTGATCTGTCAAACAGATGTCATTAAATATATGCTATCAAGACCGATAATGCGTGGGCGCGTTGGAAAGTGGACTCTGGCAATGATGGAGTTCACATTTCAGTACGTCCCACAGAGATCGGTAAAAGGTCAAGCCCTTGCTGACTTTTTGGCCGATCATCCTTGTTTGGATGTCGGCCCTGAGTTAAATGAAGCCATTGATTCCACTCTCTTATCAACAATTTCGTTGACCCCATGGACATTAATATTTGACGGATCCTGAAATGCTGAAGGAGTTGGGGCGGGAATAATTGTTATATCGCCGAGAAAGAGAAAGACCGTCTTCTCATTCAAGCTAGAGTTTGAATGCTCTAGTAACCAGGCTGAATACGAAGCACTGATCATCGGCCTTGAAATCATGGCCGAAATGGATATATCAGCAATCCATATCATCGGTGATTCAAACTTAGTAATTAGCCAACTAAGTGGTGAGTTTAGGTGTAAGAGTTGGGAGTTGCTGCCTTTCAACTCAATTGCCTTGCAGTTATTACGAGAGTTTGATGATGTTAGGGTCCAACACGTTGCTCGCGCTTATAATGACGAGGCCGATAATCTTGCACAAGTAGCATCGGGAACGAAATTGGAGGTAACCGATAGCGAAAAATTGATAAGAGTGCAAAGAAGAATCTTGCCATCAGTAAGGCAACGAGAAATGGCAACAGAGATTTTCTCGGTGATAACGGATGATCAAGATTGGAGAGATCCAATAATTAGGTGCCTCTTATGCCCAAATAGAGTGACCGAGAGGAAAACCAAGCTGTCGTCAGTCAACTATGTCTTATTGGACGGGGAATTGTTTAAGAAAAGCTTCAAGGACGACGTTTTACTGAGATGTTTAGACAAACTCGAGGCCATGAAAGTAATGGCCGAAATACACGAAGGAATCTGTGGTGCACACCAGGCTGGTACGAAAATGAAATGGCTTCTTAGGAGATATAATTACTATTGGCCAAGCATGCTAAAAGATTGCATTGACTACGCCAAAGGATGCCAAGCGTGCCAAAAACACGGGCCAATACGAGTACCAGCCACCGAGATGCAGGTGATTGTAAGACCATGGCCATTTCGGGGTTGGGCCATGGATTTAATTGGAAAAATATATCCACCGTCATCGGGCCAACACTGTTTCATTGTGGTGGCTACTGATTACTTTACCAAATGGGTGGAGGCAGTACCAGCAAAATCGGTAAATCAAGCATATGTGATCAAATTCATAAGCGAACACATAATTCACCGATTTGGACTTCCCGAAACAATTACAGCAGATCAAGGATCGGTCTTCACGGGGGATGAAGTTAAGGCATTTGCAGAAGGCCGAGGTATCAAAATCCTTAATTCAACTCCATATTTTGCTCAAGGAAATGGACAGGCCGAGTCGTCAAATAAAACGATCAAGGGTATAATAGAGAAGACAGTGGAAAGTAACCCTAGGGTATGGCATAATTTGTTATCAGAAGCGTTATGGGCATACCGCACTTCTAAAAGGGCGGCCACAAATATCACGCCATTTATGCTTACTTATGGTCATGATGCAATGCTGCCTATGAAAGTAACCGTCCGATCAACAAGACGAGCATTCCAACTCGGCCTCAAAGCAGCTGATTACACCGAAGCAATGTTGGCCGAGTTGGAAGAACTCGATGACGTTCGTCTTAAAGCATTAGATTGTATTAAGGCGCAGAAGAATAGGGTTACCCGGGCATATAACAAAAGAGTTAAACATAAATCGTTTGGAGAAGGAGACCTAGTGTGGAAAGCTGTGTTACCACTGGGTGAAAAGAATGCCCGATATGGAAAATGGTCAGCTAAGTGGGAAGGACCATTCCAGGTGATATCGGTCATCACGGGGGGTGCATATCGGTTAATGGACTTGGATGGCGAGATGCATGCAAGACCGATAAATGGGAAATATCTAAAGCAGTACGTTCCTTCACTATGGGAGACAGCAAAATTAGATTGAGAAAAAACGAAACGTTTTATTAATGGTGTAAAGTTACAAAATATGGCCGTAATATAAACGGCTACAAAAAAGGGCATACATCATTTCCTAGCAAATCTAAGTCTGAGCTCCTCCCAAGCTTGATCAAGGTATTCCAGTTCCTTCTCGACGCTAGTCTTGTCGGCCTCCCATCGACTCGCTTCTGCAGCAGTCCTAGTCAAAACCTCGACATGCTCTTGCGCGGATCGGCCGATGTCAAGAATAGCATTCTCAGATAAAGCCAGGCCAGCATCAGCATTGTCTAGTTCTTTCTGAATCTTGGCCAGCTCAGACTCGAGCCTTGTTTTCTCTTGCAGAAGGCGCTCCTTCATGGCTTTAGAAGTCCCATACTGCGTCTTGCAGGCCGCAAGACTGTCTACTCGGGCTTTTCGCTCTCGGGATTTCTCCTCGATCTCAGACACGACCTTGGTGGCTGCCCGGTGCCTATTAAGGTAATCGGGCAATCTAACCTGCAAACTCCGTAGATCGGCCTTCATCTCATCGGATATGTCCAGACAAGAGAGCAAAAGGCCCATAGCCGAATGAAATTCTTCGAAATCAGGAAGCTGGGAAAGTTTCCTCTGAACAGTAGTCATGAACCATTCCTCAGCCCTTTGATATTCAGCCGTGGAGGGAGCAGCGCTGGCCTGAGCTACCATGGGTTCGGCCTGAAGAAGCTTCTCAGGGTCAAGAAGAGCGAAGAAGGCGTCAATGGAAGTAACCGAACTAAAATCAGGAATGGGAAAAGAACTGGGAACCTGCACAAAAATACAACTATTAGGCACAAGTACAATAACGGAGCAATCAGAAGAAGGTCATTCGATGAGTTAAGCTACCTGGACCGAGGGAGAGCTGGTAGAGGAAGTTGCCGGTGGAGGTGGTGGTGCAGCAGGTGCGTGCGCTTGTACCGGTGGCGAGGCCGATGTCTCGGTATGAGAAACATCGGTGGAAGGAGTCTGATCGGGGACGGATTGCTCACGCACGACCTCAGTATCCCGAGGGGTTCCAGGATCGCTGAGATCAATGGGATCATTGCGGTCCGATCCAGAGGGTCGTTCATCTTCGGTAGTTCCCAAAGTGTCTCCAGCGCCAGTACTATCAGTGGCGGGAGACACTATCTCGGTCCTACCATGAAGGATGGCCTGCCTAGCCTCGTCCAGCCCTCTTAACCGTTGGAGCTCGGCCATCAGCTGATCATAGGTCATTTGAGGGGCTGTCTCCACAGGGGCAGCTGGGGAGGATGTTTGAGTTGGAGGTTTTAGAGGAGACTTTGGAGGCGGAGGCATCTTAGCCCGAGTAGTTGGAGGCTTCATCGTCGCCTGGCCAGTCTTCTTGGCAGTAGTACCCCCAGCCCCCTAACATCAAAACAAGTATTGATCAGCCTCAAAATTTTTCATATACAAAAGCAAACCAAATAAGAAAAATTCGATACCTTGGCCGATTTAACGGTTGCCGTGGCAACGTTACGTCGTTGACGAGAGGAAAGAGGAATATCCTCGTCCGACTCAATATCGGTTGCGCCAGAAGGGTTTTCTCGAGGAAGAGCATCTGGACAAGAATAGAGATAAAATCAGTTAGATAGAGGGAAGGCTTATTGAAACAAATGAAAAGAATACCTAAAACTGGTGCTCCAGTGTCTACAACCCGTATGGACGATGAATGATCAACCGTGCCGAGATCATGCCATCTAGTATATGTGACTCTCTCCCATGGTTCCGTCATTGACGATGCCTGTTTATCCACCATCGGAATGGCAATTGCAAAATCGGCCTCGGGCAAGGAAGGTGAACGGCATTCAAAGGGTTTGAGGAACTGCTCAAAGGACATGACGGATGAATAGTCAACCGTCTGGAGGTATTTTTTGTATGCCCTTGCCGTTTTCTCCTTGTGTTCCTGCTCAAGTGCCCTCAAATGCCACTTCATATTGGACCGCATGATCTCGGGGTGCCTAGGGTCAAACTTGAATTTAAAGAATTTTTCAAAAGCCAGAACGGCTTGGTACGGAGATTTACCTTTGAAGGTACTAGCTTTCCTCTTCCTACCTGCAGCCTGAACCATAGAAGGGTTAGCAGAACGAGTTGGTTTCTCGGTAACAGGTGGAGAAATACGTGCAAGTATAGAAAAAACGGGCTCAGAACGTAAACCCGATAAAACTTTGGACCACCAAGTTTCAAACTCGGTGGAGGTTGAAGGAAGCTCTTCAAATGGGAAAAACTCCAATCCTTCTTTGGCCGATCTGCTGAATGACCGGCACTTCTCGACCTTGACCAGGTCAGCAAAAAGAGACCGTCCTGCCATGGAACGGTTGAAAGTTCGGAAGGGAGGAATAGGGATTAGTTGTCTTAGCCCGAATTGTCGGGCTAAAGCAGGGGCATTGTAATATTCCACCCCACATTTGTTATTATGCTGGGGTAGGACCGGACTGTACAGAAGATCTCGACCTACTAAAAAGCTGGCCCAGATTTCCTCATGAATCTCTTTCTCGACCTCAGGAGCTTGACCCGGACTATAAAGAAGCCATCTCGGGCACCGAAGACGAGGGTGGAAGGGGAGAAATTGTTGGGGCGATCGGTTCCCCATGAGTTCGTAGAAAAAGGAAAAGAGATGATCAAAAGAGAGGCCCTTCGGACCAAATCCGGCAAAATGAAATGCAAAGGCAAAAGAATCCTCGGGAAGAGTAGCCGGGTCAAAGTTATCAACTAGACATTTCTCGGGAAAATAGGCTTGCAGCCAACATTGAAGGAGCCAGAGGGCTCCTCCCGAATTTTTGAAATCTGAAAAAATGAATTCAAGAATGCCTCGGTATAAGTGGGAAAGAATGAGAGGAGCAAGTGCAAGTTTTGTGCCCGAGGCAAGAGCAAGGGCAATGTGGGTGTATTCTTTGGTGATGCCATATGAGGCCGAGCAAAAGATGAACCGGTTCAGCCAATAGATCAAGAAGGCAACATGTTCTCGATCAGTGACTTCCCCCTGTTCCATACAGGCCGAGATAAAAAGGCCAAAGCCAGTAATAACACGAGAACCCTTGCCCGATGTGGTCCTAGGGTATTCAAACTCAAGTTCAGATGAAAGGTTAGGAGTAATGTCCTCACCATGGGCAGGAAGACCGGTGAGGAAACAAACGTCTTGAATTGTTGGACTCATAAGGCCACAGCGGAAAAAGAAAGCATTGGCCGAGGTCGACCAAAAGAAGAGAGAGGAAAAGAAGAGAGGCTTATCAAGGTAAAACCTCTCTCGGCTAAGCATAATGGCATCATAGATGTCAAGAGCCTTCCATAGGTCCTTTTTCACCTTCGCCATTCGGTCCACCCAGGAAATCCAGTCAGGAGAAGGAATAGGCCAATTTCGTAAGGGATTAGAAGGGGCATACAGGGAGCCCCAATCAAAGTTGGGAGATTGATAGAGCAGTTCTTTTTCTTCTACAACCAGAGGGAAGTAGGGATCTAAAGAAGATGGGGGAAAAGAATCAAAGGAAGGACCAAGTCCTATTGAAGAACTTGAAGGGAGAGGAGTCAATACCTGAGGATTTATTAGCCCAGGAATAGTCTCAAGGGCTTGTTTAACGGCGGTAGCATTTGTCTTTACTACCGGCGCAGTTTCAGTAGCAGCGGGAGAAGAAGAAGTGGCGCCGGCGGTTTGAGAAACACTGGGAGCAGAGGAGGAGGCCATGAAGATTTGAAAAGAAAAGAAAATATTTTCTCGAGAAAATATTAAGGCAAGAAAGCAAGTATGGAAAATAATCAGGGTGAGGGACTTATATAGAAGACAGAAGGGGGTAATTATGATTTGGGAACGAGTTCCCAAGAGGCATGCCTCGATTCGAGAAATGAGGCAGGAAGGACTATTGGGGGGATGCCACGTGGAGCCGTACGCCGCCAATTTCCAGTTGGTATTTAAAATTTGAATTCAAAACGTCTCATCAAACTGACGAAGCTACGTTTGACAAGACGTTTGGGGGCATTGTTTACACCCTAAATTAGGGTTTCCCAGGGCACGTGACGGTCATGTGGACTCAGGACGTCACCACTAGACCACATAGGCAGGTAAACGAGGACAAGGCCGATGAATCCAGGACAACCGATATTTGATCAAGCTAATGATAAAGATGGTACGTTCCAAATAAGAATATCGGTATCAAGACCGAGGACCGATTGATACGAAGTTCTTAAGAGAAGTACCCTAGTATGGCTAGTGGCAGAGTAGCCTCAACTGCAGCCCTAACATCGGTAAAATTGGACCGATGCCAAACTTGTTTATTACCCTTGAGTTCTAATATCGGTCTCAACAAATAAGGCCGATATCCTAAAAGATCAGTAACGCCTCGGCATTAAAGGATAAGGCCGAGGACTTTCTCTATAGATCTTGCAGTAACAGGTCCATATGATGATAACAGCAGTCCGTGGGATTAGTAAGGATCAAAGGCAACATCGGTGCAAGACCGAGAGATGCGAGTAGGCTTCCTACTGAAAAGAAGGCCGAGTAAAATCATCAGCAGAGATTAAGCTACACAGAGAAACACAATCGGTCATAAATTTACTCAGAAAATAGTTAAGTAGGAATGAGAACGTGGGTCTTCAGTTTTCAGAACATGCTGAGGTGGAAGAAAAAGTAGTTACGTGAAAAGAGGAATGCGGCAGAAGTGGGATCATCACACAAATCATGGAAGTTGATCATGGGACATAGTGGGAGCATAAATTGATATATGCCTAGAAACTAGGGGCCACGTACCCCACTACTCCATGATCCCCACTAACATGAGCGGTTATGCAAACAAGTCTATAAATATGACATGTGGTGCAACATTTGAAGGGGGCTAACACACACGCCACTTCTGCTCTCAGCAGGCTCTTAATCTTTCCTCATAACAATCCTTTCTTGTTCTTGAGTGATCTGTGAGCTCTTGTTCTTTAGTGCTCGTTTTCTTTATTGTTTTACTGTAAACATTTGTAATCACTTGTCTTTCAATCAATGGAGAAGAGGTTGTCTATGGAGGTATTCTGAATCATTGTATTTAGTTTCCTTTTTTACAGTTTCCATTTGTATTTTCTTACTTGCATCAGAGTAGAGAAAGCCCACATCCTATTATTTTATTGTTAAATAATAGATCGCTTAGATTAGAAGTCAGACTAGGTGACCACCACCACTTTGAGTCCAAACGGACTCTGGCACGCCCAACACACACACCACACCAGAGATTTATTGCAAACATCTGTGTATTCAGGTTCCATGTACGAACCTTTCTCCATGTAATTAAAAAGAAAAGAACGGTCCAATACATCGTGACTTGGATGATTTTTAACCGAGTAATGCTATGTTTCTCAAATTCAAATCTCAATCCACATCCCAAATGATGTGGCAAAATAATTTCTCTCTCTCTTTCTCTCCAAATTAATAGAACAGGATACATGCTTAGTCCCGTGCACATTTTGTATCACGGGCAAGACGACAAAAAGTAATTTCAAACTCACTCCCAGTGCAATAACATCAGCCTAGAAAAATTGGACATTCTATAAAACATAATTATCCAGGTGATTAGGGGCGGATTCAGGATTTGATTTCAGGTGGCATAGACTTGGATGGGGGTTTGGGAACAACGTCTCTTACCCCAATATTTCTTTTTGTAGAAATATTATACTTTTAAGTTTCTAAGATTTTGTTTTGTGAATTTCACATATTGTGAGTTGAGGATAAATATAATTATTCAAAGGCAAACGAATCTCTACATACCTCTTTTGAAGAAAAAAAAATTGGTGTCCATATGTTTAATTCATTTTTTTAGTAGTTTCCGTTCTCAAACAAATATTTGTAATATGTTCAAAGGCCATATCTATAAAGAGTTACATATTTGGAGTTATTTGAGTGCATAAGATGTTTATTTGGCTAAAAAAAAAAAAAGAAGAAAATTTTCAAGGACCAAAGTGAGTTTTTGAGTTAAGGGGTAAATTAAAAAAATTTAGGAGGAGCACAAAAGAAACCTAAAACATAGGGTAAAAAAAGTTGAGCAGGACAACCCCTAGACCACCCTATGTAGGTCCGTGGGATGAAGAGAATAATTATGGTATGTTTGGACTTTGGAATGACAATTTCATAATGCATTATTATTAACTGTAATTACATAATCATCTTTTATTTATAACTTATTTTAGAGATGCACTATAATACAATTTTTACTTCTTTTCACAGAATTGCAAACTAACAATTTGCTCAGCTGTCGTGAAAAGAGAGATTCCACATTAAGGTCTCATAGTACATTTTCACAAAAAGAGAGCGATCTCACTATATATACAAAAACTAAAAAAAAAAAAAGAAACCAACAAATTAACAATTATCTTACGTTCAGAAACAAAAACAAAAGAGCATAAAGTTATATGAACAGAGGCATTTGGGAGACTTGCAGTAACCATGCATGCATCAAGTTCTGTAAGTTAGGCTGATTTATCATAGTGTGCGCCATGCCGCATTCTAAGATAGCATTCTCAGCAGTAATGTAGTAAGCGGTTACGGACGCTGCTCATCAACAAACCAACCTTAAACTTGAGCCATTTCAAACCAGGGACATACAGTTTATAACCAGTTCTGCCCCCAACATGAAAATGAAGTGAAGTAATTCCTTACTATCCAAGGCATATTTCGAATGGAGCCTACGGATAACCAAGATAGATGTGTCAATGTATTAGAGATCGGAAAATGATATTGTCGCTCCAAAAGAGAACTACTGGTGCTCCATCTATGTGAGACCATGGATAGAGAGTGCCGGTTATGTTTTCTGGAGTGCCAATACAGTCTCCCTAAAGTTAAGTAAGACTATAACAAATTTCAGTGTCTTACTAAGAAAATCAATCTTCAATAGTTCATTTGTTAGTTAACAAGCCATAAGAATTTTCCTGGACAGTAACAGATGAATATGCATAACGGATAGGATATTTTCTCTCGTATTCCCTATTGAAACACTATGAAACAGGGTTCATTTTTACCCAACTCCTCAAAATCACCAAAAAGCAGCAATAATACAACACAACTCAGCTAAGCATTTGTCCCAACTTACGCGGGATCGGCTATTAGGACTAAATGTACATAAGAGATCTAATTACAAAGTTTTGCATTAGGTGCCACTACCTAATCGTCCCCCTCCTTTACCCAGGCTTGGGATCGGCTGTGTAAAGGTGAAACAATACGAGGCGACACATGCGGATTGAGTTAACAGGTGCAATGAGAATGTAAAAGACAAAAAAAAAAAAAAATTATATCATTTAAATAGTTTCAGATCTGTACCAGCAGATATGATAAGTGCCTGAGCAGTGTACTTGAGATTTGCCTTTGCCCAAGGAATCACATGAACAACAATCAACTGTCAGTTTAGACAAAGAAAAATATTACAAAGATATACAATAAGCTCTCTGCCTTTCCATGTCCAAAAAGAACCATTGCTGCTTCAAAAGCTAATTTCGTGGGGCCATTTTCCACACTTCACCATTCATGCACAAGGGCGTATAGGGGGCTGGGCTGACCTGGGCTGTAGCCCAGGGCAGCTGGTCCAAGAATTTTTTTTTAGCTTTGCTTCCAGCCCAGCCCATAAGCCTAGCCTTGCCCAATTGTTTTCCTAATAGCCTTTAGCCCAGCCCAGTTGCCCAAATACTTTTTTTTAATAGAAAGCCCAGCCCAAAGATTACATTACAGATTGATATAGTACATCAGTGATATACGTTTCTCATTAAAAAAAAAGAAGAAAAAAAACTCTGATACCCACACTTTTCTAGGTTTTATTAGGTTGAAAGTAGAAATTGAGAATCCTCTTCTTCTTCGTGACTTCATCCCAACTCCCAGCCGATGAGCAGAAGCTGCAGAGCTACTGAAGCCATTCGCCCATTTCATTTCTCTCCACTCAAGATTCAAGAACATTATGATTCATGAACATCAGAACATGGTCAGTTGACAGAATGGGTCATTTTAATGATTTTATGTCTTGATTTTTCCTTTTTCTTTTTTGGTTCAAAAGTCTTGATTGAATAATCAAGTGATCAACACTTTATGCAAGGGCGTATAGGGGGCTGGGCTGACCTGGGCTGTAGCCCAGGGCAGCTGGTCCAAGAATTTTTTTTTAGCTTTGCTTCCAGCCCAGCCCATAAGCCTAGCCTTGCCCAATTGTTTTCCTAATAGCCTTTAGCCCAGCCCAGTTGCCCAAATACTTTTTTTTTTAATAGAAAGCCCAGCCCAAAGATTACATTACAGATTGATATAGTACATCAGTGATATACGTTTCTCATTAAAAAAAAAAAAGAAAAAAAACTCTGATACCCACACTTTTCTAGGTTTTATTAGGTTGAAAGTAGAAATTGAGAATCCTCTTCTTCTTCGTGACTTCATCCCAACTCCCAGCCGATGAGCAGAAGCTGCAGAGCTACTGAAGCCATTCGCCCATTTCATTTCTCTCCACTCAAGATTCAAGAACATTATGATTCATGAACATCAGAACATGGTCAGTTGACAGAATGGGTCATTTTAATGATTTTATGTCTTGATTTTTCCTTTTTCTTTTTTGGTTCAAAAGTCTTGATTGAATAATCAAGTGATCAACACTTTATGAGATATCATATAATATACATATGCAAGACCCACTAGGCCACTAACTAGTTTAGATTCAATTTTTTTTTTATTTCTTTTGCTTTCTATTGTTTTTATTTTTCAATTTCTTTTTTGTTGACCTAACATATTTAATATCTTTTGCTTTCATGAACATCAGAACATGGTCAGTTGATTTTTCCTTTTTGTCTTTTTTGGTTCAAAAGTCTTGATTGAATAATCAATTAATCAATACTTTATGAGATATCAATACTTTATGAGATATCATACAATCACCTGCATCTCGGTGGCTGGTACTCGTATTGGCCCGTGTTTTTGGCACGCTTGGCATCCTTTGGCGTAGTCAATGCAATCTTTTAGCATGCTTGGCCAATAGTAATTATATCTCCTAAGAAGCCATTTCATTTTCGTACCAGCCTGGTGTGCACCACAGATTCCTTCGTGTATTTCGGCCATTACTTTCATGGCCTCGAGTTTGTCTAAACATCTCAGTAAAACGTCGTCCTTGAAGCTTTTCTTAAACAATTCCCCGTCCAATAAGACATAGTTGACTGACGACAGCTTGGTTTTCCTCTCGGTCACTCTATTTGGGCATAAGAGGCACCTAATTATTGGATCTCTCCAATCTTGATCATCCGTTATCACCGAGAAAATCTCTGTTGCCATTTCTCGTTGCCTTACTGATGGCAAGATTCTTCTTTGCACTCTTATCAATTTTTCGCTATCGGTTACCTCCAATTTCGTTCTCGATGCTACTTGTGCAAGATTATCGGCCTCGTCATTATAAGCGCGAGCAACGTGTTGGACCCTAACATCATCAAACTCTCGTAATAACTGCAAGGCAATTGAGTTGAAAGGCAGCAACTCCCAACTCTTACACCTAAACTCACCACTTAGTTGGCTAATTACTAAGTTTGAATCACCGATGATATGGATTGCTGATATATCCATTTCGGCCATGATTTCAAGGCCGATGATCAGTGCTTCGTATTCAGCCTGGTTACTAGAGCATTCAAACTCTAGCTTGAATGAGAAGACGGTCTTTCTCTTTCTCGGCGATATAACAATTATTCCCGCCCCAACTCCTTCAGCATTTCAGGATCCGTCAAATATTAATGTCCATGGGGTCAACGAAATTGTTGATAAGAGAGTGGAATCAATGGCTTCATTTAACTCAGGGCCGACATCCAAACAAGGATGATCGGCCAAAAAGTCAGCAAGGGCTTGACCTTTTACCGATCTCTGTGGGACGTACTGAAATGTGAACTCCATCATTGCCAGAGTCCACTTTCCAACGCGCCCACGCATTATCGGTCTTGATAGCATATATTTAATGACATCTGTTTGACAGATCAAGTAAACCAAAACAGGGAGCATATATACTCTTAATTTTTGCGAAGCAAAGTACAAAGCTAAACACAATTTTTCTATCGGCGTATATCTACGCTCGACATTAGTAAGTACTCTACTAAGATAGTACACCGCCTGTTCCTTTCCCCACTCAGTATCTTGTGCAAGCATACATGCTATCGATTTGTCTGAGGCCGATAAGTAAAGTTTTAACGGCCTCTGCCTCCTCGGAGGCATGATAACTGGTGGTTCTGATAAATACCGCTTGATGCCCTCAAAGGCCTGCTGATGTTGGTCCTCCCACCTGAATTCTTCCTCGGCCTTGAGTTTGAGTAACGGGGACCACACATGTGTCCGTCCAGCGCAGTTCGAGATGAATCTTCGTAAAAAGTTAATTTGCCCGAGGAGCCTCTGCAGCTCCTTTTTGTTACGTGGGGCCTCCGCCGATTGGATAGATCGGACTTTGTTTTTGTCGATCTCGATCCCTCTCCGGTGAACTAGAAATCCGAGGAAGTTTCCGGCCGAGACCCCAAAGGCGCACTTAATGGGGTTCATCTTCAATCCGTGGATTCTCATTCTTTCGAAAGATCGCCTCAAATCGGCCAAATGCTTCGCCTGCGTGGCCGATTTTACAACAACGTCATCGATGTATACTTCCATGATTTTTCCTATCATATCATGAAAGATTGCGTTCATAGCTCGCTGATACGTTGCTCCAGCGTTCTTCAACCCAAACGGCATTACTACCCATTCAAATGTCCCAATAGCTCCTGGACATCTGAAAGCCGTTTTTGGGACATCCTCTTCAGCTATATATATCTGATTATAGCCCGAGAGCCCATCCATGAAGGATAAAATTTTGTGTTTGGCCGCGGCGTCGATGAGTTGGTCGGCTATCGGCATCGGGTATTCATCCTTTGGCGTTGCCATGTTTAGATTTCTAAAATCTATACACACCCTTATTTTGCCGTTTTTCTTGACCACAGGTACGATATTTGAGATCCAATCGACGTACCTGGTTGTCCTTATGAAACCAGCCTTCAGCAGCCGCTCGATTTCCTCCTTGACTTTTAAAATCACCTCAGGGGACATTCTCCTGGGTAATTGTTTGAACGGCCTACAACCCTCCTTAATTGGTAACCGATGTTCCACCAGACCCCTTGCTAGGCCCGGCATCTGATGGTAGTCCCAAGCGAAACAATCCTTGAATTCTTTTAGCAAGGATATCAATGATGCCTGGAAATCGGGCTCTAGTAATTGGTTTACAAAGGTGGGCTGGTATTCCCCGCTTGCCCCCAGATTAACCTCAAGGAGAGGATCTTGTACCTCGGCCTTCAAATCGTCGAGTTTTGCCGGGGCTGAGGCCAATTCATCGAGGTTGATGTAATCTTCCAGAATTTCTTGATTCTCAAGTATATCGGCAATGTCTGCCGATGATATTTGAGCTTGCTTATCTGCCAGAAAAGCTTGAACTCTGGCTACACTGGCCTGCACGGCCAGTGCTTTTCTACACCTCGCTGATGATGGGCTCTGGTCCATCGGGTATGTCAAGTTCTTTGTCATCTTCGATCGGCGTAATCACTATCGATGGCCGTTCGAGTTGCTTGTACACCTGAATCAGTTGATTCTTCTGATCCTTCACCATAGTGGCCGATCTCGGCCTTCCATTCTTGTCTGTTCCGATAAATTTCACGGGGCCGATATCGTCCTCGTATAAGACGGCCTCCGAACAATGGACTCTAGCTACGAAAGGCTTGTGATCAGCCCAAACTACTTCCACCTCGTCACCATTCCAAAAAATCAAAAATTGGTGCAAGGTCGATGGAATACACCAACTGGTATGAATCCAATCCCTGCCAAGCAAGGCATTGTATGAAGCTCCTGAGTCTACCACGAAGAAGGCTGTCATCGTGGTTTTCTTTCCCACCGTGAGCTCTACTGGGAGGATTCCTTTGGTTTTCGCTGGTGTCCCCGTGAACCCACAGACTGTGAGCTCAGTTGGGATTAATTCCTTCTCATCTCGTTGCAACTTCAACAACATGATCGATGGCAGGATGTTTACCGCTGCTCCATTATCGATTAGCACCCTTGAGTACGTTACTCCATCGATGGCCGCGTTAATATACAACGGCTTCAAATGTTGTGACATCCCTACCGCTGGTTTTTCGAACACTACCTTTGCAGGTTTCTTCCCTTGTTCATCTTCGGTGTTCGGTCTGATCACCGAGACCCTTGGTTTCTCTGTTTTTACTTCTTGGTTGATGATCACGGGAGTCGACGAGACCTTGCCATGTGTATCATCTTCCATTTTTCTCTCCTGGTCTGGTTTTGCGCCGAAAGACATCGGCAAAGTGTAGACCATATTCACCGTCAAGTCTTTCGGAATGCTTCCGAACTGGATAAACTTCTCCAATGAATCGTCGTAGTCTGAACCGATATCGGCCATTTCTAAGTCCGATTCGTTTATTTCTGGAATTGGTGTTTCAATCTTCAGAGGCTTTATGTCTCGGTCTTCTGTCTCCACTTTTTCCTTCCCTTTTTGGCTTACTATTACTCTTGGTACCATGTCCTTTGGTTGCTCTGCTCGCCTTTTTTCCATCCGGTACTTGGCTTCCCAAACTCGAGCTTCTTGCCTCAATCGCTGCATTCTTCTTTTCTGGGTCTTACTGAAGTATGCCCGGTCTGGAAATTTGGGGTGCTCCACTTTTGCCCATCGGTTTACTTCCGTTCGCGGTGGAAGGATCATCCGAGGAGACCGCATCCGAGGAGACCGGTCTCGTCGTTGGTAAATCTTCGGTACTTCCCTTGTCACTGGCCTTGCTTCCTTCCAATATTGCTCGCGCTTCCGATAGTCGGGCCTCCTATGGTACTCTTGACTTGGATATGTTAGGCGGCTTTGGATCGGTCTTCTCGGGCTTGATGACCGATCCGACTTCTCCTGCTTAGTTTCAGGTTTTCTAGTTACCTCGGCCTTGCACTTTGGGCACAACCCTTGATTGATCAAATCAACCATCCATTGTAAAGTTGAGCCATTATTTGCCTCGGGAGTAACCTTGTTTGCTACCATACTAGAGGCCAGTCTTGTTCCTGATTTTCCTTCCTTCTTTGTGCTTGATTCGGCAACGTTGACTCCTCTGAGATCGATCCTTTCCTTTGGTCTCCGTAGGAGTGTGAAATCAGGTGTCACCACGTTCGCCCCAACTATCTCCGGGAACGGGTTTCCATCAACTCCCATTACTTCTTTCTCCTTCTCGGCGAACTTCAGGTTTCCTTTATCAATCATGTCCTGCAAAATATTCCGGAAAACCAAGTAATTGTTAGTGGTATGACGCCAAGAGTTGTGCCATTTGCAGTACTCTTTTCCTTTCAGCTCGTTGGCCGAAGGTAATTTTACATCGTGAGGAAGCCGAATTTGCCTATCGGCCATCATAAAGTCGAAAATCTGGTCGGCCATCGCAATATCAAATGAATATTGTTTGCCTGCCTCGAATGGTTGTTTTTTGACCGAGGACAACTGTGAGTCGGTCGGTTTAGGCAATGGCTGACATAGATACGGCCGTTTTGAAACTATTTCGGCCACATCCACTTCGGTGTTAATTTCATATTCCGTAGCATGAATGTCAAAATTGGGATCCCTGTAATAGGTTCCCTTAGATGAGTTTTTTCTTTCCTGCTCTTCTTCCAACATGCGCTCATATCGGGCGGCTCTAGTCGCCAGCTCGAAAAGATCACGGAAACCCATGCCCTCAAACTTTTTTCGAAGTTCGAAGGAGAGTCCCCCAAGGGCTATATTAACGAATTCTTCTTCAGGCAATATGACCTTGCAACGATGCTTGGCTCGTTTGAACCTAGCAATGTACACTTCAGCTGATTCACTTGGTAGTTGATACAACCTTGTTAAATCGGCCATGGAGACTTCGGGCTCTGTCCGATAAAACTGGGCGTGGAACGCTTCCTCCATTTGATTCCAAGTATGGAATGAATTGGGTGGCAAGTTAATATACCAACTAAAAGCCACACCGGTCAGGGAGTTGGGGAACAACTTCAGTAGCATGTCCCCTTGGTGACTCACTTCCCCGCTTTGAAGCAAGAAGCGACCGATATGTTCCACAGTTGATTGCTCTCCTTCACCAGAGAACGTGGTGAAATTGGGCACCTTGTATCCTCGGGGAAGAGGCAATCTCTCGATAGCATCACTATGCGGCCTCCTATACATGGGCCGCTGAGTCCTTCGGAGAAGGCCGCCGAAGTCTTGATTAATGACTTCGGCGATCTGTTCTCGGTCGACTCTCACCATTTGGGCTGGATTAACCCTTCTCATACCGGCCTCAGGCTCTAGTCTGATTCTCTCATTCCACATTTGTTCCTCTTCGGTGACTACATTGTCTCCGAATAACGGGTTTATTCTTCCCCAAAGTCGGTCCGAATCCTGTCCGTTTAGACCGACTCCTGGTTCTCTAATGGTGACGCTTGGTCGGGCCACTACCCGAGGTGGGTTCCCGGTTTCTCCTAAAGTCTCTTTGCCATCCCTTCTTGGTGGTGTAACATATTTTTCATTCTGGGAAGAAGAAGGAGCAGTCTGGCTTGCCCCCAACCCAACCCGAGAAAGAGAAGTTGGTGGGATAGAGAGTTGTGGAGGATCATCCGTCGGGTGGTCCTTCCATTTTCTCATTTCTCGGAGCATTTCACCCACTTGGGTGAAGGTTTGGTCTGTCTTAATGGACATCTCAGCCAATCGTTGGTTGAATATCCCCATCAAGTGATTACTCATATTAGATAAGTCGGCCTGACTTGCTACCGAGCTGATGACCGGATCTATAACAGGTTCAGTGACGGACTCTATGATAGGGTCCACGAGAGGCTCACGTGAGCCTGCCTCTTGGGAAATCCCCTTGGATCGCGTTCCTTTTGCGGCCATTTGACACTGGTCCCACCGGGCGTGCCAAAAATTGTTTGCAATAAATCTCTGGTGTGGTGTGTGTGTTGGGCGTGCCAGAGTCCGTTTGGACTCAAAGTGGTGGTGGTCACCTAGTCTGACTTCTAATCTAAGCGATCTATTATTTAACAATAAAATAATAGGATGTGGGCTTTTTCTACTCTGATGCAAGTAAGAAAATACAAATGGAAACTGTAAAAAAGGAAACTAAATACAATGATTCAGAATACCTCCATAGACAACCTCTTCTCCATTGATTGAAAGACAAGTGATTACAAATGTTTACAGTAAAACAATAAAGAAAACGAGCACTAAAGAACAAGAGCTCACAGATCACTCAAGAACAAGAAAGGATTGTTATGAGGAAAGATTAAGAGCCTGCTGAGAGCAGAAGTGGCGTGTGTGTTAGCCCCCTTCAAATGTTGCACCACATGTCATATTTATAGACTTGTTTGCATAACCGCTCATGTTAGTGGGGATCATGGAGTAGTGGGGTACGTGGCCCCTAGTTTCTAGGCATATATCAATTTATGCTCCCACTATGTCCCATGATCAACTTCCATGATTTGTGTGATGATCCCACTTCTGCCGCATTCCTCTTTTCACGTAACTACTTTTTCTTCCACCTCAGCATGTTCTGAAAACTGAAGACCCACGTTCTCATTCCTACTTAACTATTTTCTGAGTAAATTTATGACCGATTGTGTTTCTCTGTGTAGCTTAATCTCTGCTGATGATTTTACTCGGCCTTCTTTTCAGTAGGAAGCCTACTCGCATCTCTCGGTCTTGCACCGATGTTGCCTTTGATCCTTACTAATCCCACGGACTGCTGTTATCATCCTATGGACCTGTTACTGCAAGATCTATAGAGAAAGGCCTCGGCCTTATCCTTTAATGCCGAGGCGTTACTGATCTTTTAGGATATCGGCCTTATTTGTTGAGACCGATATTAGAACTCAAGGGTAATAAACAAGTTTGGCATCGGTCCAATTTTACCGATGTTAGGGCTGCAGTTGAGGCTACTCTGCCACTAGCCATACTAGGGTACTTCTCTTAAGAACTTCGTATCAATCGGTCCTCGGTCTTGATACCGATATTCTTATTTGGAACGTACCATCTTTATCATTAGCTTGATCAAATATCGGTCGTCCTGGATTCATCGGCCTTGTCCTCGTTTACCTGCCTATGTGGTCTAGTGGTGACGTCCTGAGTCCACATGACCGTCACGTGCCCTGGGAAACCCTAATTTAGGGTGTAAACAACAGAAGAATACTAAGTGTCAGCCCTTAGCCACTTGGACTATGTGTCCTTGTGTTAAAACTCATAAGTATATTAAAAAAAAAAGAGTAGTAGTTGCTTAGTAACGGTAGCTTCTGATCCCTTCAATGCGGTGATCATTATTGCACATGTATATGTTTGGTTGATGAGAAAGTACTGGAAAAGAAAGCAGTAGGAAAAAAGAAAAAGAAAAAAAAAAAGGAAGTGAGAATGTAAGATTCCTCGTAAGAAAAAATAGAGATGTAAATTATTAAGAATGATCCACTTCTTTTCTTTCCCTGATCTTCTTCATCCACCAAATGAATTCTTTTTTAATATAAATAATATAATATGTTTGGTTTTTTTTTTTTTTTTTCTAAAATACAAACTTGCATTTTCAATTACATTTCTTGATACACAAAGCGTTTGTCGGGGGATCGAATCCGCTGCCATCACTTGCATTATCAGTGCTGTACCTAATGTGAACTAGATTTTTCAATCTTAGTATTCATCTATGCTCCATTTAGTAGGAAAGTAACTTTTTTTTGTTCTCGAAGTATGATATATTTTATGTATATAGAGATAAAACATCCAAATGAGGGATATAGAAACATTATATAATGAGATTAATTTGTTATAGAAGCTGAGAATCGTTGGGTTTCCGTCTACTCCCAACTCATATCTTCATGCACAAAACACTAACTCCAACTTAAAAACAACAAAAAAGTAAGACCTGCTTTGTAAAAAAGTAAAAATTGAATTAGAATGCATCTTTAAAACAAATTGCTAATGAAGTGATAATAAGGGTAAATTACACAAACCTCCACTGAGGTTTGTCTTAATTACACGGACCTCCCCTGAGGTTTCAAAAATTACACGGACCTCCCCTGAGGTTTGTAATTTGGTAACAAAACGCCCCCTCCCCTAACGGTCCGTTAGTTTTATTTACATCAGCCCCCCCTGAAAATTCCCCCACCCCCGAAAAGTGGGTTAAAGGATATCATTTTGAAGCATACGGGCTGGGGCAGATTTAGAAAATTAATATAGGGGGGGCTTGACATAGGTTTGTTTGGGGAAAAAAAAATATTTTGGACCTATTTATATGTATTTTGTGTAGATATAAATTATTGCTAAAAAAATTAACCCAAAAACATAGGAGGGATGATGAATTTTATAATTAGCACAAAAATATAAGAGAAAGGGAGCTTAGTATGACAATTTTATAATATTAGGGGGGCTAATTGTAATTTTCAGGAGGGGCTAATGTAAAAAAACTAACGTACCGTACCGTTAGAGGAGGAGGCGTTTTGTTACCAAATTACAAACCTCGAGAGAGGTCTGTGTAATTTTTGAAACCTCATGGGAGGTCCGTGTAATTAAGGCAAATCTTAGGAGAGGTTTGTGTAATTTAACCATAATGTAATTACAATTGATAAGAATGCATTCCAAAATTGTCATTCCAAACTTAACTTAGTAGATATATAATGGTGTTTGGCTTACACCCCTAAAAGATACAAGATATTTCAAGAGGTTCGGCAATTTGTCTATGTCCGCTACGGAGGGGGAGTTATATTATTATCTCAGGAAATGGTACAATACAAGCAATTGATTTATCAGTGTATTTCAGAACACTAATATTTTTCCTCTCTTTCTTTTATTTGGCTCTTAGCTCTCTATGATATTTTTCTCTTCTTTTATCTGCACGCATTTACTCTATCTTCGATGCTCCATTTATAGAGTTACAGATTTGAGAGCAAACAAAATGCTTAGGACACCAAAATGCTCCATTTATAGAGCTCCATTTACTCTATGATAGCCCTTGTAGGTTTTTTGACTTTCTTGATCAATGGATGTAGACATTCATCCATATCAGTATTTATAACAGATAGAGAATATAATTATGCTCTATTTCAAATATATTCTCAACTATCATTGTGTAGAGATGCGGTCACTGATTCTGGGATGATAGAAAAGACATTATCAACATTTCATGCCTCGGGTGTGCTCTTGCAGCAATATCGAGCGCAGGGATTCACAAAATACTCCGCACTAATATCATATCTTCTTGTTGCGGAATAGAATAATGAATTATTGATGACAAATCATCATATACGCCCCACTGGCTCGATACCATTGCCTGAAGCAAATGGAACTGTATTCCCTGAAATGAATGCAACTCCGCACAATAATCATAGGCCTAGCATGGGGGATATCATGGATATGGTCGTGGATATCAACATAAACACAGTCGTGGTCGTGGTCAGAAACATTGTCATAACCAAGGAAGGAATAATTATTGGTTTCGTGAGGGTTATCATTCATACAAAAATAGCACACCTTACCACCCGAAGTGGAATAAAAATGACAAAGGCAACAAAGAACTGTCAAGAAAGATGAAGATCGCTGCTACAGATGTGGAATGCAAGGGCATTGATCGCGTACATGTCGTACGCCAAAATATTTAGTTGATCTCTATCAAGCATCTCTAAAAGGAAAATGAAAAGAGATAGAGACACATTTTACAGACCATAATGACCCGTCGGATATAACCCACTTGGATGTTGTTGACTTCTTGGTCAACGTTGATTCTAATTTTGCTTTCTTAAACAACAATGAACCTGGATAGAATAGCCATGCTATGTATTAAATCTTCTTATTTTGTAATAGCTTTTGATGAATGTATAAACATTTCTTGTCGCATACAGTAATCTTTAAACTTTATTACTTGATAGATTGCATGATGATAGAAGGTGATATATGTCTGGTTGATAGTGCAATTACGTACACCATTCTTCGAGACCAAAGATATTTCTTGGACTTGAAATTAGCAGAAGTTCATGTGAACACAATATCTGGTACAACAAGTCTCATTGCAGGTTCTGGAAAAACGAGCATTATTTTATCAAAAGGAATAACAATTCATTTAGAAAATGCTTTATACTCTAGCAAATCCCAAATAAATTTGCTTAGTTTCAAGGATATCCGCCAAAATGGATAACATGTTGAAACTATTAACGAATGTAATATTGAGTACCTTTGCATCACTAAAACTGGTTCAAACAAAAATCATATTTTGGAAAAACTTCATGCTCACTCCTCTGGCTGTACCAGACATCGATTAGTACTATTGAATCACATGTGGTAAACCAAAAGTTTTCTGACTCAAAAGTTTTTGGACTTTGGCATGACCGACTTGGTCGCCTTGGAGCTATTATGATGCGTAGGATCATAAAAACCTCGCATGGACATCCTTTAAGGAATCAGAAAATTCTTTTGCCTAGTGATAATCCTTGTACCGCTTGTTCACAAGGAAAATTGATTGTGAGACCATCTTCTACAAAAGTCAACCTTGAATCCCCAACCTTTCTGGAACGCATCAAGGAGATATATGTGGACCTATTCATCCACCATCTGGACCATTTCACTACCAAGGGCGTATAGGGGGCTGGGCTGACCTGGGCTGTAGCCCAGGGCAGCTGGTCCAAGAATTTTTTTTTAGCTTTGCTTCCAGCCCAGCCCATAAGCCTAGCCTTGCCCAATTGTTTTCCTAATAGCCTTTAGCCCAGCCCAGTTGCCCAAATACTTTTTTTTTAATAGAAAGCCCAGCCCAAAGATTACATTACAGATTGATATAGTACATCAGTGATATACGTTTCTCATTAAAAAAAAAAAAGAAAAAAAACTCTGATACCCACACTTTTCTAGGTTTTATTAGGTTGAAAGTAGAAATTGAGAATCCTCTTCTTCTTCGTGACTTCATCCCAACTCCCAGCCGATGAGCAGAAGCTGCAGAGCTACTGAAGCCATTCGCCCATTTCATTTCTCTCCACTCAAGATTCAAGAACATTATGATTCATGAACATCAGAACATGGTCAGTTGACAGAATGGGTCATTTTAATGATTTTATGTCTTGATTTTTCCTTTTTCTTTTTTGGTTCAAAAGTCTTGATTGAATAATCAAGTGATCAACACTTTATGAGATATCATATAATATACATATGCAAGACCCACTAGGCCACTAACTAGTTTAGATTCAATTTTTTTTTTTTATTTCTTTTGCTTTCTATTGTTTTTATTTTTCAATTTCTTTTTTGTTGACCTAACATATTTAATATCTTTTGCTTTCATGAACATCAGAACATGGTCAGTTGATTTTTCCTTTTTGTCTTTTTTGGTTCAAAAGTCTTGATTGAATAATCAATTAATCAATACTTTATGAGATATCATATAATATACATATGCAAGACCCGCTAGGCCACTAACTAGTTTAGATTCAATTTTTTTTTTATTTCTTTTGCTTTCTATTGTTTTTTTTTTCAATTTCTTTTTTGTTGGCCTAACATATTTAATATTTTGTTTGTTTGTTTGTTTGCTTCAGCCTTCAGATTGAAAAAACTTCAAGGTCTTGTTTCCACTGCTTGTTTCTTGGCTCAAAGAAGGTATTCTAATCCCTAATTGATTATCTAATTTATATTACATTATTTAGGTTTTTTTTTAATGTTTTATTTATTTATTTATTTATTTTTTGTATTTAGACAGTGATAGTCAATTGCCTTAATTAGTTGATTGGGTGTATTCATTTTAGGATCAAAGAGTTTCAATAGATTAATTGAATATCTAATTAGTAATTGCTACTTTTCTAGGTTCTAATTTGTAAACGACAATGACACATAATCAACCACCGGCAAAGCGTGGAAAAACTCTTTTTTCGTTCTTTAAAAAACGAGATGATCAAAATGATGATCATTCTATACGGGATACACCTTCCGCATCAAATGTTGATACACCAATTCCCCACTTGGAACCTCATCCTGAATCTCACGTTCCCGAACAAAGCGATTTTGAGACTACTTCTATTGAAAGAGATCCAGGGTTGCGTATGCAGATATGCGAACATCCTGTTAATCAACGAGATGAGATTAGACGAGCATATATAAAGGCAGGTGCATATCAACCTAAACTTTCAGAGTATCCGAGGACCAAAATAGGAAATCAATTTCGACGATTTCAACATATTTGGTTCAAACAATTTCCTTGGCTAGAGTATTCGCCTTCAAAGGATAAAGCATATTGCTTTCCATGCTTCCTTTTTGAAAATAAAAATGATACTGGAAGTCGTTCTGCACTAGTTACTGAAGGATTTAACAGTTGGAAGAGAGTCAATGATGGAGATAAGTGTGCATTTCTTTTGCATGTTGGGCGTTCATTTTCAACACATAGCAATTGTGTAAGATGTGTTGATGATTTAATGAAAACGTCACAACATATTGACAAATTGATGAATGCACAATCCAAAGAAGATATTTTGAAGAATCGCCTGCGCCTAATGGCAACTATTCGAAGTATTCGATGGCTTGCATTTCAAGGATGTGCTTTTAGAGGTCATGATGAATCCCCAAGTTCATTAAACCGTGGAAATTTCATTGCAATGCTAAAGATACAAGCAGAAGTAAGTAATGATATTGCAAGAGTGGTATTAGAGAATGCTCCACAAAATGCACAATATATTGCTCCTTCTATCCAAAAGGAGATTTTGCATATTCTTGCTAATAAGGTGAGATTGATGATACGTGAGGAAGTTGGAGAGGCCAATTATTGTATTCTTGTTGATGAAGCACAAGATGAATCTAAAAGAGAGCAAATGGCAATTGTTCTTAGATTTGTCAATAAATATGGTATTTTAGTTGAGCGGTTTTTTGATATCATGGGTGTTGAAGACACCGCATCATTAACTCTCAAAAATAAGATATCTGATACTCTTGTTCATTACAATTTAGAAATTGACAAGATGCGAGGTCAAGGGTATGACGGTGCTAGTAATATGCGTGGTGCTTGGAATGGACTTCAAGCATTATTTCTTAGAGATTGTCCCTATGCGTATTATGTTCATTGCTTTGCCCATCGTTTACAACTTGCGTTAGTTACGGCAGCTAAGGATGTCACTTCCATATGGCAATTTTTTTCATATTTGACTTCCGTAGTCAATCTTGTTGGCTCTTCTCCCAAGCGTCTAAGTGAGTTACAATCTGCTCAACGGGATGAGATTCAACATATGTTGGCTAATGGTGAACGTGAGTCTGGTACATGGGCTAATCAGATTGGTACTTTGCATCGTGCAGGAGCTACTCGTTGGAGCTCCCATTATGATTCTGTTAGGAACTTGATCGATATGTATGGTGCATCTTGCACAGTTCTTCAAGGTATTAGTAAGAATGGACTAAATGGCAATATACGTGGGGAAGCTAGTGGTGTTTACAAAGCAATTACAACCTTTGAATTTGTATTTGTCTTGCATTTAATGGATAAAATTATGGGAATCAGTGACATACTTTGCCAAGCTCTACAACGCAAGACTCAAGATATTTTGAATGCTTTGAAATTAGTCTCAACTACAAGATCTCTCCTTGAGAATTTGAGACGTAATGATTGGGATATATTCTTTGAGAAAGTGCAATTGTTTTGCAAACGGCATGACATTGATATACCTGATATGAGTTGTCGCTATAGAGAAGGTCGTTCTCGTCATCAAGAAGATTCTATTACAAATGAACATCATTATCGCATTGATGTCTTCAATTGTGCAATAGATTTTCAATTGACGGAGTTAAACAGTAGATTCAACGATGGAGCAGTAGAACTTCTTACTCTTAGCTCGGCTCTAGATCCTAGTGATTCATTTAAATCATTTAATATGGAAGATATTTGCAATCTTGCCAAGAAGTTTTATCCTCAAGATTTTACTGGACAGGAAATTCATGCTTTGAGATGTGAGTTGGAACACTATAAGCTTGATATAGCATGTGATCCCGAGTTTCAGAAAATTTCTACCCTTTCTGACTTATGCCGAGAATTGGTTGTAACAAGAAAGTCAGAGAACTACTATCTCATTGAGAGATTGATTCGTCTTGTTCTGACTCTTCCTGTTTCCACAGCTACTACAGAACGTGCATTTTCAGCTATGAAGCATGTTAAGACAGCACTTCGCAATAGGATGGATGATGAATTTCTTGGTGATTGTATGACTCTTTATATTGAACGAGAACTTGCCGAGAAGATTGATTTAGATTCAGTAATAGATGATTTTGATTCTCTAAAGCCTCGCCGAGCACAGCTTAAATAGGTATTTTGACATCTTGTATTAACTTTTGTCAATTTTAGTACGGACTAATCCATTTAAAGATTTTTGTTATGAAACGGAGATATAATGTTTTTGTTACTAGTCTCTTTTTTTTTTTCAATCTTAGCCCACCCCTTGGAGAGATCCTGGATACGCCCTTGTTCATGCATGTGCATGTTCTCTCACTCATGCATGAACAAAAGCATGTGTACACATGGTTTCCATTTTCTCTTCTCTTTTGTTTACTCACACCCTCCCCCCCAAAAAAAAAAAAAAACTAAAAAAAAAAAAAAACAAAACAAAACACTAAAATTCAAATTAATGACGTCACTGACGTGCCTCATCTCACCCTGTCCCGTTCCTCTCCACTTTCCAAAGCCGCCTCACTCCTGCTGCAATAACTGTAATTCACAAAAAAAATAAAAAATACCCATCCCCCTAGCCCATCTATATTTACATCTCTCTTTCTTATTTTTGTAATTTTTTAACTTTTTTTTTATTTATGAAAATAAATGGAATTCTCCTCCAAGCAACATATTAATCTAAATTTGATGGTTTGCATAGCTATGATCTCCAATCTTGTTTTTACCAGTTAAGTAGCCAGATCAATTTACAGTAGCACTACTACGCCCTTGTGTGGACCAATCTTGTTTTTACCAGTTAAAATTGACCAATCTCCAGAACAACTACTCTCTCGACAAAAATATATATATATATATATAGAAATTATAAATTAGAAGAATAGAAACAAATTAAAGATCACGTATGTACAGAAGGAAGGCACAGCACTAGCAACACATGCAATTGAACCTGCCTTGACTCCAGCACGAACACCTTCTGCAAATTATAAACACTATACATTCAAAACTCGACATGTTTGGTCATAAACAGAAGATAAAAAAGGATCTGCTTACTATTGTTTCCAAAATAGTATTCTTTATCCAAAAAAAAAAACCCAAATCAAACTGACCCCTCAACTTTTAGCCCGTTTGGTAACACTAGTAGCTTTTAGTTTACTGTTATTCTTTTTATTTTCGTGAAAACGAAACTGAAAACTTGTTTGATAATCGTTTTTTTTTTTCTTTTATGAAAACGAAAACTGAAAAAACGTGTTTGGTATTCGTTGTCGTTTTTCTTTTTTCTTTTTTCTTTTCTCTTTTTATAATAAAAAAATTACCAGAAAACAAACACAGAAAAAAAGTGGTTTTTAGTATTCAGTTTTATAAAAACCAAAACTAGCTTGAATTTTCAGAATTTAGAAAAAAGTAAATCACAACATTGCCAAAAATGGGCCCCAAGTGCAATGCCCTTACTCTTGAACTCTTTTGAATCCATTTTTTTTTTTTGTGCTTATTAACCGTAACTTTTTTATTTCACTAATTATTTAGAAAACTTCAGGTTTATCAGAGTTGGCTTAGATATCAAGTGGCAATTGTTTGGTGCAACAGTAAGAGCTTGGGCAGACAAGCCTAAGAATACCTGTGTGAGTTATAGAGCCACTGGTAATATTTAGCAGTGTTTTCATACAAGATATATATAATTAATCAAGCCTAATACACGTGGCGGTCTCGATCAGTAAATGACTACCATATGGCTAAGTTGTTGGCTAATGGGGGACAACTTGAACACATGGCCGTCTCGATCAGTAAAGGACTGACATGTGGCTAAGTTATTGGTTAATGGGGGACAACTTGACCACATGGCAGTACACAGTTGGGCGGGACTAACACTTGGCCTATAATCAAAAGTGAACACAAGTCGCTGGACGAACCGTATCCGAAGCTTGGTGTCTTGGTGTGGGTTTGAATCCTACCGCTCACTCACTCCCTAATTTACCTGGTGCGTATGTTATGAAATCGGTGCACGTGCCCGTGGTTACTCTATAGAAAAGCTCCATTGAATGAATGGACAATGGCTATAGGCAAACCGTTTGAAATACTGGCAGGGATTGTAGACACCCCATTTTGTCGGCTATCAGATTTAGGAGACCCATAGCTTGGTGGTTCACAATGATCGTAAAAGACTCAAAAGGACTCCTGGAAGTCAGCTCTATCTCTCAGAATGCTCAGAAAGACCAAAATGACCCCTAAAAGCCCACAAACTCCCAAATTTGGTCCTAAAGTTCTGATAACATGCTACGTCGTAAGAAAAGCGATAAAATGAGTTTCTAAGAGAAATCAGATGAAATTGTCAGCTCCCAGAGACCCCCGGAAGTTCCCAGAAAGTCCCCGTTGACCGGTTTGACCAAGGTTTGACTAGGTTTGACCAAGGTTTGACTAGGTTTGACCAAGTTTGACCAAGTTTGACCGAAAATCGTCCGAATTCACCAGAATCATTTTAAATCATGAAAAAAGTGTTAAAACAAGTTTCAAAAGAAAATCGAGTGAAAGCATCAGCTCCCGGGAACTCCCGGAGGTTTCTAGAACTTCCCGGGAATCCCAGGTTTGACCAGTTTGACCAAGATTTGACTTTGGAATCGGGGCACCGAAACAATTTTCAAATATTTTTCATGGATACTAGAGGTCAATAGCTTTCAAACGGTATATCGCACATAATTCCTGGATTTAAAACGAATTTATTTTGAATTTCCGAAGGTGAAAAAGGCGATCAAATCAGCTTTTATCGCGAATACCGCAAAACTTTTCAAAGTGACCTATCCCCGAACTATTTTTTATGTAAAGTAGACTCCATTACCTTTCCAACGGTATATCACAACCTCAATTTGGAGTTCGTATGCATTTTCTGTGAATTTCGGACAAAATAGGGCCTTTTCGCGAATACCGGAACCTCTGGGGGCCTAAACGTAAATTTCTGGGCGTCTGAGGAGCAGTGCTGCCGCGGCACTGGCCCACTGCCGCCGCGGCACTGGCCCAGTGCCGCCGCGGCACTCATCCCTCGCAGAGTCCATTTTTGTAATTTTTTTGGGGGTCCAATTTGATTAATTGAAAGCCAAAAGACATAGTTTTATGTTCACAGTTGTTTGGGACCAATGGGAGTACTTCTAAAACCCCAAAACCACCCCAAATTGGCCTATTTAAACCCCCCATTGCTCTTCATTTTGGGGGGGCCAAGTGCAAAGCTTAAAAAGTTGTAGAGAAGAAGAGAGATAGAGATAGGTTTAGAAGAGAGAAAGGGAGCTTCTCCCATTGATTTTCCATAAGAAAGTGAGTTTTATTCTTGTTTTCTTCCATCATCCTTCTATATACTTCACATTCAAAGTCCACTCCACCCCTCATTCTTGAGCATTCATGAGATAGGAAGCTACTTCCATGTCCAAATGTCAAAATCTATGAGTGAAACATCAAGCTACAAGTCCAAAATCACATTGATTATCATCTATTGATTGCTATTTACTTGCTTTGATTATATATATGTTCATCTCTCCTTATCTCATTTCTTTTTCTTTTCTTTATTTACTTACTAGTTCATCATCATCTAAGTGATGACATGAAGTTTGGGGTGAGTGAATCCTTATGGATAGTAGCTCTTGACCTCAAAAACATGTTTGATAGATGATGATCATAACCTCAATACTTCCAAGGTATTCTTGGAATGTATTGAAGTTATGCCCAAAAATAAAATAAATCTCTCCAACAATCTTGGAAGTTCTTAAATGATGAGTTTGATGTAGGTATTCTAAGTGGCTATGATCCTTATTGAGTATTGAAAATGTGCTTTCAAAACATCTATTTCAAAACCCCTCTCAATCCCTCTCATTTGGTTTCAAGAAACAAAACTTTGTTTTCTCCAAAATCTTCAAAACAATGAGTCAAAACAGTGAGTGAGTTGAGTTCAAAGATTTCTCTAGAACTCAATACTCAACATATGGATGCAAGGCCACTTGGAAAGTCTTCCTAACCCATTGGAGAACACCCATGATTTTTGGTTTGACTTGGAAGTACTTGGAAATGGTCCATTTGGGGCCCCAACATTCCTTCCAAACATTCTGTTTTTGCTGTCACAGCAGCTAGGTCAACTTACGACCTCTTTTCCAGAAAACTTTTCCAAAAGGGGTGGTCCTAACTTATTTTTCCCTTAAAATTCAATGTCTTAGGAAACTTTCTGTATAAAATGGACCTCTAGATCATTCTTTTTCATTTTCTAAGATTTTCTAACATTTCAGACGACAGTACGAACTCTGTTTCTGAGTGACCTCTATTGTTTATATAATTTCTCTCAATCTGTGATAGCTATTCAAGATTGGCCTTTTGGGTTGTGTTCTAGACACAATAAGGAACATCTCCATAAAAAATCATGCATTGAAAACATTCCTAACCCCTCTTTTCAAATTCCAAAAGATCATGCTACTGTTCTGTCCACTATTCACAGCAAGTACACTTTAACTTTCATTCTTTGATTTGAGGCTTATATGCATTCCAAATTAGCTCACATCTTAGGAAGTAGTTCATACTACATTTGTATATATCCCATGTTGATTTAATCCATTCATTCATGCACATTTTAGACTTCTAAGTCATTTTGGAAATCCATGAACACAAAACACACTACAACCTTTGCACATTTTTAGGTTCATACAATACATTCATGCAAGATTTGGGGTTTTTGTAACTCTTAATCCAAGAAGATTATAAGGAATGAACTTGATCACACGTTCATGCTTCCCCTCGATCTAATCATCCTTTCTCATCCGTCCCGGGGATTGAGAGATCTTCTTTTCTCAAAAAATAACATGCATCATTCTAGTTTGCTAAGCATATTTTGATTTCTTTAATTATTTGCTTCAAGAACAATTTATGTCCCCTTTAGATTAGGAAAACTTGATTAATTGATATATGATTAGACGATTTTTCCTAGGTTTATTTGTGTGATTTTCACTTTGCATTGTATGATATTTGACTTAGATTTTATGAATGATATCTTATCTTTTGATTTTCAATTTCAAGATTCTTATGTGATGTAGTATACTATCATAGTATTAATTGCCAAACCAAACCTAGTATAAGATGATTATTTGGATGCTAATTGAGGCCCGTCGAAAGACGGGGCGAGTAGAGGGTGTTTTAGTCGCGACAAAGGCTCCTTCCTCTCTCGTACCAAAACCCCGAACCAAGTTCTTTGGTTATGAAGGGCCGGTGCCCTTATCCGCTTGGGTGAGTCAAAATTAGGTTTCTTGGTTCCTTAAAGACCAAGTGGCGACTCTGTATCTGTTTTCAACAGACCTATTTTCTTTCTTTGATTCAAATCAATTTCAAAACAATCTCAAACAAGAGAGAGAAGTGGTCCACTTCCGTTGTCCACAATCTGGCGACTCCACTGGGGATTTTTATTTTAAAACAAAATAATACAGAGGTTTGACTCATAAGAAGCATCCTTAAAATCATCTTTTTACTGTGTCTGGTTCACTGCATTGCACTCTTGCATTTCCCCCCTCCGACTGTGTCTGAAACGCGGCGCTGACATTGTTCAGGTCTTGCTGTGCCAGGGCACAAGTCACCGTTGATACTGTACCTTCCAAAGTATATCAAAAAGAGTAAAAAACCTCCGTACTGTCTCTCTGACGGTATATTGGAACTCTCGTCAACGGACCCTCTTTGACTAAACCCAGCCTTTGCATATAGATTCCTGTAGAACCTTTCATAGGACTGTTCACTTATCTTTTCAGATAGGACAATGTGATATAACTGTTGTATGCCCTGACGGGATTACCTGCGCGGTGTAGACGCTTATGTGGCATGAGGCAGAACTTCTTTCTTATGATCCCCAAGGCAATCACTTACATGTGACCACATTGAGTGACCTGCCTAGGCACCATGGTAAGGAAGTCTGCTCCATGTTCACAAAGATATACACCGCAAACCTTGTATGTTGGTCCTAGGACATAGGAGTATGAAAACTAGCTAGACAGTATGATCACCATCATAACCTGTTTCTCCCAGAAACTCTGTCCAGATATCCCAGATATGACCATATTAACCAGTTTCTCCCAGAAACTCTGTCCAGATATCCCAGATATAACCATATTAACCAGTTTCTCCCAGAAACTCTGTCTAAATCTCCCAGATATGCCAATTCCTCCAAGAAACTTTGTCCTATCTTCCCAGATATACTAGTTTCTCCCAGAAACTCTATCCAAATTTCTTAAAAATACCCAAAGTACCTGTTTTCCCAGAAGCTCTGCCCAAATCTCTCAGATTCTCCAAAAATCCCAGCATCTCTACCCAAATCACCTAGAAATGCTCAGATATACTTGTTTCCCCTGGAAACTCTATCCATATTTCTCAGAAATACCCAAAATACCAGTTTCTCCTAGAAGCTCAGTCCAAATCAACCAGAAATCCTTTTTTCTCCTAGAAACTCAAATGACTTCTAGAAATTTCTCCGAATCTTCCAAACCCATGTTTCTCCCAGAAACTCTATCCGAAATTCCCAAAGTATCCCGGAAATCCCTGTTATCCCTTGGTGATCATACTGGAAAGTAAGGTTAGCACACTCTGTATGGCTAGGACCTTATTTGTTTAACTTCTATCTGTTAGAAGTAGGGGCATCATATAGATTAGGGCTTGCATCCGCATGCTTGTCTCATGTGCATGCACCATTCTTATTAGTCTGCGCACACTATCTCAGTCAGTCTGTACATAAGCCGGTCCATCTTCCTTAACATCACTGTCATTGTCTATCTAAAGTCATCACTATCAGAATCTGATACACTCTTCTCGAATCTATAGGTCATTATAGATTCCCAAAATCAGCCACTGAGATCCCCATCCTGGGTCAGAAGTTCGAACAGTCATTTGGTTAGAATCAGTCCGCCGAGAAAATTCAACATGAATCAGGAAACTTTGGAAGCCAAGGTCACTGAATTAATAAATCAACAGTCAGATCGGCTGACTCAAGTTCTGAAATTTATGGAAGAGTTCCGACAACAGGAACCACAGTACCCACCTGGGTTCCCACCACCACAAGGGTTCATGCCACCACCACCGCCTAGATTTGGACCGCCTCCCGAGAACAATGGGGAAGAAGAACGGTTTCAAGAGGTCCCGCCGCCTGTATATGAGAAAAAGCTCCAAGAGAAAATGGACAAGGTCGACAAGCTTGAGAACATACTAAGGAAGAGTAAGGGAGTCGACGATTACATGTTAGATCTGGAAGGATTGTTTGAGCCCAACAAGGTGAGGCTACCCGAGAACTTCAAGATGCCTGAAATCGATCGTTTTGATGGAACTGGAAATCCGAAGAGCCACGTGAAGTTTTGTATGAGCATTTTCCAGTCAATGGGCTGCACCCATGAGCACATAGCTATGCTGTTCCCTCAAACCCTCCAGAAAGCCGCACTATCCTGGTTCCTAACCCTTGAAACTTCCAAGACCCTAGTTTGGGAAGATGTTGCTAGAACTTTCATTGATCACTACTCCTACAACCAAGAGCTTGATGTCACCATCCGAGATCTGGAAACTACCAGGCAGAATTTCAATGAGTCCTTCGCTGCATTCTTGAGCAGATGGAGGAATAAAGTAGCCCAAATGATCCACAGGCCTATTGAGAAAGAGCAAGTACGTATGCTGGTCAAGAACCTGCAACCAGTATACCATGAAAAACTATTCTACCAGTCCATTTCAACATTTGAAGAGTTGTTTGAGGTTGGGACTAGAATCGAGGATGCTATCTGTGAAGGCAAGATCAATGGAGCTGGGTCACTGCAAAAGGAGAAGAGACCCCATACCTTTGGTGAAGATCAAGAGAGCCTAGATGTCAATGCCTTAGGCCCATCATCAAGCCAAAATGATTGCAGTAAGAGGCACAAGAAAGGAAACCAAAGAGTCTTCACACCACTTGACATGAGCTTATCCTCCGCTCTCAATCACCTTGTTCAAAAGGGCCACCTTGTACCTTTGGAGCCTAGTAAGCCTCCTAATCACCCACCTCATGGGTACAATGAATCCAAGTATTGTGATTACCACCAAGACCAAGGCCATGAGACCGACAACTGTAAGAGGCTCCGTCACTCAATTCAGGATCTCTTAGATGATGCGCCGCACCCCAATCCAATTCACTACCTCGGTCTGGACCAACCCATGACCTATCCATTTCAATGATCCCCTTCGCTGAGGACCATGAATGTTGAACCTGTGCCGGTGAAGCGATGGTGTTTGGGACTTTTGCTATCAAAACAAATGAGGATGCTCTTTTAAAAAAAAAAAGAATAAGCGAGTCACTGTGACATTCCATTTGAGACCGGGTCAAGTCCAGTCGAGTCTGTTGTGTGTTTTGTCTATTTCAAGTTTAGTCTTGTGGTCGAGTCCGTCTGTCATCAAGTTGTTATGAGTCTGTAACCTTCTCTAGTGATGGAATGAAGTCTCATTTTGCCTAATCTAATGTGCCTAGTCATAGATGCATGAATCGCTGAACTGAAGTGTCACTTTTCAAATTACCATGGATATTACTGTGCTAAAAAAATATATATATATATTTTTTTTTCTTTTTACTCAAACAAAAAAATCCTGAAAGGTCAAAGTCAATTTTGCGCTGACACCGATGAAGAGCCGAGAATTGAATAGCCTTACTTTAAGAATTTAAAGATTCTCTTGCCTCAATCTTGAAAAGACATGCTTGGAACTGACTTGGGGCTTGCCCAACACCCTTTCCACCATTTCTACCATTTCAAAGCCTTGGGCCCAACCCAATTGATAGCCATGCGAACCTGTGCAGACTTGGTCCTTGATGATAGCCAAACATTTCAATGAGTTTCATCTCCACTTTCGAAAAGAAAAAAAAAAAAAGAAAAGCTCGCTAGGTTGAAAACCCGAAAGGGCACCCAGGCAAAAGTTAGAGCTGAAAAAGGTGTTGATTTCCAAAATCTGACCCTAGCCAGTCAAAATGTTTGAGAAAATTTTGATGAAACAAATAAGAGAATCATACGCTTCAAGATACATCTTAAGAACGTGCGAGGATCACATTTCAAAAGGCACAGAATGACCACAAATAAATTCCGAGAGCTGACATGCACATTCTGGAATTCTGAGATCGCGATTGAAGGATCTTGCAAGAATCAACTGCATGAAAAAAAAAAAAAAAAAAAAAAAATTGACTGGCTAGGCGAAAGTGAAAAGGATCAATCCTCAAAACAAAAGAAAAAGAAAAAGAAAAAGAAAAGACAAGAAAAGAAAAGAAAAGAAAAGAAAAGGAGATGGAAACTGAATCCTTTTATTCAAAGCTACCATAAGTAACCCAAGTTTGAACTTCTTTGATGATTGGTTTGAAAAACCCTCATACCCAATTTCTTTCAAGCCTTGCCTTGAACTACGCTCGACCTGATTCCCACTCGGGGATACGTAGGCAACCACATCGGTTCGGTCGACACCATCATAATCAAACCGTTTTCTTCAAGCCTTGCCTTGAACTACGCTCGACCTGATTCCCACTCGGGGATACGTAGGCAACCACATCGGTTCGGTCGACACCATCATAATCAAACCGTTTTCTTCAAGCCTTGCCATGAACTACGCTCGACCTGATTCCCACTCGGGGATACGTAGGCAACCATATCGGTTCGGTCGCTCCACCCACAAAAAATAACTGTTTTCTTCAAGCCTTGCCATGAACTACGCTCGACCTGATTCCCACTCGGGGATACGTAGGCAACCACATCGGTTCGGTCGCTCCACCCACAAAAAATAACTGTTTTCTTCAAGCCTTGCCATGAACTACGCTCGACCTGATTCCCACTCGGGGATACGTAGGCAACCACATCGGTTCGGTCGCTCCACCCACAAAAAATAACTGTTTTCTTCGAGCCTTGCCTTGAACTACGCTCGACCTGATTCCCACTCGGGGATACGTAGGCAACCGCATCGGTTCGGTCACCCCACCTACCCAAAAATCAACCTGCTTCTTCCCAACCATGCCCGAACTACGTTGGACCTGATCCCCACTTGGGGGTACGTAGGCAGACTTTCAAAAAAAGAAAAAAAGAAGGATGGCTCTCTAGGTCGAAAATCCGAAAGGACGCCTAGGCAAAAATTAGAGTTAAATCCAAGGTGAGCAATAACAAAAGAGATAAAAGAGCTTGCTAGGTCACCTCACTGGTGCCTAGGCAAAAGTTATGAGCATTTGAGAGATTAAAGTCACGGTCCTTGCCTCAAGCCAGAAATCACCTTCCACACTAGGGGCAAACTTTGGCTACCCGCCTCGTTTGCCTAAATTTTACTATCTACCCTTCATACAAGGGACAAACTTCGGTCACCTACCTCGTTTGCCCAAAACCTCCAATGAACCTTCCTCCAAACTAGGGGCAAACTTCGGTCATTTACCTCGTTTGCCTACTGATCCCACTTCATGGCCTTCAAACTAGGGGCAAACTTCGTTTGCCACCCGATCCCTATACACCAATGGTAAGCCTTCAAGTCACAAGCATTGTCTTGAACAGATGGAAATAGAGCGTCTTTCATTCCATAAGCTAAGGCACTAATTCAAAGCACATCTTGAGAGAAGCAAAGAAATTGATTAGATCAGTAGGGAGGAATTTTCAAAAATAAGATTCACCATCAAAGTGATGCCACGTTAAGGAGAGAAGTAAACACAAAAGAGAAATGGTACATCATTTATGACAAAAGCACATTAAGTTTTGGCAAGTCGACCTTGTTTCATTTTGGTGTCAAATGTGTCGTCCTCGTGCGTCAATGTCTGTCAAGTTTTTGAGTCTGTTGTAGTCTCAAATGTGTAAGTCAATAGTGACTAATAAAATTTTCAAATCAAGTTATAAAGAGCATGCCAATACAAGCAGGAGTACCAAACACCATTACTACATCGGTCAAGGCGTCAGCATGAGAAGCGTCCAAACTTGGGGAAAATTTCATCCCTTTCCAAACCGTCGAAAGTTGACCATCATCTTTCTTCGTTCATGCAACATAAGTCCATGAGTGGCTGTTGATGATCTTCATTTCTCCTAGCAACATAAGTCCATGAGTGGCTGTTGATTCATCATCTTTCCTCGTTCATGCAACATAAGTCCATGAGTGGCTGTTGATGATCTTCTTTCATCTGTGCAACATAAGTCCATGAGTGGCTGTTGACCATCATCTTTCTTCATGCAACATAAGTCCATGAGTGGCTGTTGATGATCTTCATTTCTCCTAGCAACATAAGTCCATGAGTGGCTGTTGATTCATCATCTTTCCTCGTTCATGCAACATAAGTCCATGAGTGGCTGTTGATGATCTTCCTTTCTCCTAGCAACATAAGTCCATGAGTGGCTGTTGGTCATCCTCCTTCATTCATGCAACATAAGTCCACGAATGGCTGTTGATGATCTTCTTTTCTCCTAGCAACATAAGTCCATGAGTGGCTATTGATCTCTCTTTCTTCATGCAACATAAGTCCACGAATGGCTGTTGATGATCTTCCTTTCTCCTAACAACATAAGTCCATGAGTGGCTGTTGGTCATCCTCCTTCATTCATGCAACATAAGTCCACGAATGGCTGTTGATGATCTTCTTTTCTCCTAGCAACGTAAGTCCATGAGTGGCTATTGATCTCTCTTTCTTCATGCAACATAAGTCCACGAATGGCTGTTGATGATCTTCCTTTCTCCTAGCAACATAAGTCCATGAGTGGCTGTTGGTCATCCTCCTTCATTCATGCAACATAAGTCCATAAGTTGCTATTGATTATCACCCTCCATCAGTGTCAAACCACCGCAAATCATCTCTGTCACAAATAAGAATGATACCTTCACTCCCATTTAACAGACGTATTTCCTTCTTCCTAGTAGAGTATGTTATCCTTCGGCTCCCGGAGGCCCCGACCGGCCCTCTTGGATTGAGCGCCGAAAGATTTGATCAACCGTGAGAGATTCAGAGATGGATCCTGGTTCCCGATCAAGAAGAGAGATTCTCAGAGAGTCCCCTACCATCCCCTGCAGAAGATAATAGAAGTCCGGACCGATTCTCCGGCTTGTCATCATAAGGATCTGCCAACGATTGAAAACATCATCCACAGTCAAATCACCCTGATTCCCAGGGCAAGCACTATCTATTCACAATTCAAGGATCCGTGTCCACTGATCATCATGAGCTTTCTCATCTGTCCATTTTTATCACAAAATCCCTCGGTCACCTTTGGCTGTCGTCTGCTAAACAAAGCACATCTGATCTGCCTCACTCGTTTGCAAAACGCACTTCCCAAGTTTCAAAAGTTTTGCCCCCAGACCCTGAGCCTCCTAAGCCTTGGTGTCCTTATCCGAGTCATCCACCACATCACAGTCACAAATACTAACACCAGCCCACTCGGAGTGGCACACCCCACAGCACCTGCTCATACTAGGGTCATAACACTAGGCATGATAGGACCCATGACACAATTCATATCACATCCATGCATTGCATATCATCCTCATAGCATAGCATCCGCATGTCTTGTTGTGCATGTGTGATTTGTTCCTTTGTGCCCTGAACTACGTCCTGGTCTGATTCCCCTTGGGATACGTAGGCAGCTCACGCAGAGCACGACCAGCACTGACCTCAGCATCTTTTTTTCATCATTGCATCTTTTGCAACGTTTTTATCCTAAATCTATAGCCTCCAAAAAGTCCTGTCTCTTCAAAACTTTGGCACTCGCTTGCGACATACGTTGCCTCGCAAGTTCCTGCCAAAGAGGGGCAAACTGTAGACACCCCATTTTGTCGGCTATCAGATTTAGGAGACCCATAGCTTAGTGGTTCACAATGATCGTAAAAGACTCAAAAGGACTCCTGGAAGTCAGCTCTATCTCTCAGAATGCTCAGAAAGACCAAAATGACCCCTAAAAGCCCACAAACTCCCAAATTTGGTCCTAAAGTTCTGATAACATGCTACGTCGTAAGAAAAGCGATAAAATGAGTTTCTAAGAGAAATCAGATGAAATTGTCAGCTCCCAGAGACCCCCGGAAGTTCCCAGAAAGTCCCCGTTGACCGGTTTGACCAAGGTTTGACTAGGTTTGACCAAGTTTGACCAAGTTTGACCGAAAATCGTCCGAATTCACCAGAATCATTTTAAATCATGAAAAAAGTGTTAAAACAAGTTTCAAAAGAAAATCGAGTGAAAGCATCAGCTCCCGGGAACTCCCGGAGGTTTCTAGAACTTCCCGGGAATCCCAAGTTTGACCAGTTTGACCAAGATTTGACTTTGGAATCGGGGCACCGAAACAATTTTCAAATATTTTTCATGGATACTAGAGGTCAATAGCTTTCAAACGGTATATCGCACATAATTCCTGGATTTAAAACGAATTTATTTTGAATTTCCGAAGGTGAAAAAGGCGATCAAATCAGCTTTTATCGCGAATACCGCAAAACTTTTCAAAGTGACCTATCCCCGAACTATTTTTTATGTAAAGTAGACTCCATTACCTTTCCAACGGTATATCACAACCTCAATTTGGAGTTCGTATGCATTTTCTGTGAATTTCGGACAAAATAGGGCCTTTTCGCGAATACCGGAACCTCTGGGGGCCTAAACGTAAATTTCTGGGCGTCTGAGGAGCAGTGCTGCCGCGGCACTGGCCCACTGCCGCCGCGGCACTGGCCCAGTGCCGCCGCGGCACTCATCCCTCGCAGAGTCCATTTTTGTAATTTTTTTGGGGGTCCAATTTGATTAATTGAAAGCCAAAAGACATAGTTTTATGTTCACAGTTGTTTGGGACCAATGGGAGTACTTCTAAAACCCCAAAACCACCCCAAATTGGCCTATTTAAACCCCCCATTGCTCTTCATTTTGGGGGGGCCAAGTGCAAAGCTTAAAAAGTTGTAGAGAAGAAGAGAGATAGAGATAGGTTTAGAAGAGAGAAAGGGAGCTTCTCCCATTGATTTTCCATAAGAAAGTGAGTTTTATTCTTGTTTTCTTCCATCATCCTTCTATATACTTCACATTCAAAGTCCACTCCACCCCTCATTCTTGAGCATTCATGAGATAGGAAGCTACTTCCATGTCCAAATGTCAAAATCTATGAGTGAAACATCAAGCTACAAGTCCAAAATCACATTGATTATCATCTATTGATTGCTATTTACTTGCTTTGATTATATATATGTTCATCTCTCCTTATCTCATTTCTTTTTCTTTTCTTTATTTACTTACTAGTTCATCATCATCTAAGTGATGACATGAAGTTTGGGGTGAGTGAATCCTTATGGATAGTAGCTCTTGACCTCAAAAACATGTTTGATAGATGATGATCATAACCTCAATACTTCCAAGGTATTCTTGGAATGTATTGAAGTTATGCCCAAAAATAAAATAAATCTCTCCAACAATCTTGGAAGTTCTTAAATGATGAGTTTGATGTAGGTATTCTAAGTGGCTATGATCCTTATTGAGTATTGAAAATGTGCTTTCAAAACATCTATTTCAAAACCCCTCTCAATCCCTCTCATTTGGTTTCAAGAAACAAAACTTTGTTTTCTCCAAAATCTTCAAAACAATGAGTCAAAACAGTGAGTGAGTTGAGTTCAAAGATTTCTCTAGAACTCAATACTCAACATATGGATGCAAGGCCACTTGGAAAGTCTTCCTAACCCATTGGAGAACACCCATGATTTTTGGTTTGACTTGGAAGTACTTGGAAATGGTCCATTTGGGGCCCCAACATTCCTTCCAAACATTCTGTTTTTGCTGTCACAGCAGCTAGGTCAACTTACGACCTCTTTTCCAGAAAACTTTTCCAAAAGGGGTGGTCCTAACTTATTTTTCCCTTAAAATTCAATGTCTTAGGAAACTTTCTGTATAAAATGGACCTCTAGATCATTCTTTTTCATTTTCTAAGATTTTCTAACATTTCAGACGACAGTACGAACTCTGTTTCTGAGTGACCTCTATTGTTTATATAATTTCTCTCAATCTGTGATAGCTATTCAAGATTGGCCTTTTGGGTTGTGTTCTAGACACAATAAGGAACATCTCCATAAAAAATCATGCATTGAAAACATTCCTAACCCCTCTTTTCAAATTCCAAAAGATCATGCTACTGTTCTGTCCACTATTCACAGCAAGTACACTTTAACTTTCATTCTTTGATTTGAGGCTTATATGCATTCCAAATTAGCTCACATCTTAGGAAGTAGTTCATACTACATTTGTATATATCCCATGTTGATTTAATCCATTCATTCATGCACATTTTAGACTTCTAAGTCATTTTGGAAATCCATGAACACAAAACACACTACAACCTTTGCACATTTTTAGGTTCATACAATACATTCATGCAAGATTTGGGGTTTTTGTAACTCTTAATCCAAGAAGATTATAAGGAATGAACTTGATCACACGTTCATGCTTCCCCTCGATCTAATCATCCTTTCTCATCCGTCCCGGGGATTGAGAGATCTTCTTTTCTCAAAAAATAACATGCATCATTCTAGTTTGCTAAGCATATTTTGATTTCTTTAATTATTTGCTTCAAGAACAATTTATGTCCCCTTTAGATTAGGAAAACTTGATTAATTGATATATGATTAGACGATTTTTCCTAGGTTTATTTGTGTGATTTTCACTTTGCATTGTATGATATTTGACTTAGATTTTATGAATGATATCTTATCTTTTGATTTTCAATTTCAAGATTCTTATGTGATGTAGTATACTATCATAGTATTAATTGCCAAACCAAACCTAGTATAAGATGATTATTTGGATGCTAATTGAGGCCCGTCGAAAGACGGGGCGAGTAGAGGGTGTTTTAGTCGCGACAAAGGCTCCTTCCTCTCTCGTACCAAAACCCCGAACCAAGTTCTTTGGTTATGAAGGGCCGGTGCCCTTATCCGCTTGGGTGAGTCAAAATTAGGTTTCTTGGTTCCTTAAAGACCAAGTGGCGACTCTGTATCTGTTTTCAACAGACCTATTTTCTTTCTTTGATTCAAATCAATTTCAAAACAATCTCAAACAAGAGAGAGAAGTGGTCCACTTCCGGTATCCACAGGGATCCTAAAGTCGTGGAGGACAGGATTTGTCCTCGTATTAAAAAAAAAAAGACTCCTATGCTTCCTAAATTGTATCCAACTTGCGATTCCCAAAACATGTGGCAGTGGAGCCAGTTGATTTTCATTAGAGAATGTTGAAGTGGATAGCATTTTTCCTCACCCAGACCTCCACTAGATGACATGTATCCCATTTCATTCCATTTTTGCCCCTGTATTATCAGCATAATTACTAGAATGTGACAGATGTCATCCAGTGAAAGGCCTGGGTGGGCAAAAATGCTATCATTGAAGTAATAAGCAGCGAATTCATTCGATTTGTCCATGCCGCCTGCGTCCCTCAATTTCTCTCTGATTTTTTGAAGTTTTGCTCAATGAATTCTTCAGTTAACACAAACACATTATTCCGAATAACTAAGTAAACTAAGGAGCTTATTAGATATTATAAAGAAAGAGAGCAAAAACAAGGTCCGATTGCTCACACAAATTTGGGAGCTGTTTGGAAAACACAGAATCAATTTTGTTATTCGTAAGTGCATTCATTATAAATTCAAGTATTTTGATGCATGTCAATTGTTTGCACATGAATCTTATGCAGTCTAATAGTAACTCTCTTAAAAATCAAGTGGCAACCTCCCACTGCACTATAGGTTCGTTTGTTTTGTGTTTTTGAATCTGTCTTTAATTTTGGTTCATTTGTTTTGTGTTATTTAATTGCTTCGTTTTCATTATGGCTGCTGAACGCGATGATTCGCTTCAAGCGATTAGTGTTAAACTCGATGGAAAGAATTTTGCATATTGGAATTAAGTGATGAAAAATTTTCTGAAGGGGAAGAAGATGTGGGGTTATATCAATGGAGATTTTAGTAAACCTACGAATGAAAATACTGATAAATTTGCAGAATTGCTAGATGTTTGGAAAACAAACAATTCGAAAATCATTACTTGGATCAACAACTCCGTTGTTCCCTCGATAGGTATGCAATTGGCAAAGTTTGAATATGCAAAGCAGGTGTGGGATCATTTGGCTAAATTGTTTATACAGTCCAATTTTGCGAAAAGGTACCAATTAAAGTGTGATATTCGTGCCCTTGAACAAAAAAAATTGAGCATTCAGGAGTTCTATTCTACAATGACAGATTTTTGGGATTAGTTGGCTCTTATGGAGTCGCCCGAATTACGGGCGTTTGCACCATATATCGTTAGTAGGGAGGAACAACGTCTGGTTCAATTTTTGATGGCTCTACGTGATGATTTTGAGGGCCTTCGTGGGTCCATTCTCCATCGTAGCCCACTTCCGTCAGTTGATTCTGTTGTCCATGAGTTAGTAGCCGAGGAAATACGTCTCAAGACTCAGTCTGGAAAGGGAATTCTCTCCGACTCTACTCCGTCTGTTTTAGCAGCCCCTTTTCAACCACCATCCAACAATCAGAATAAGCCTTACTCGAGAGTTGGCAGTGATGTATGCAGCTACTGTAAGGAGAATGGTCATTGGAAGGCTCAGTGTCCTAGGTTGGGTCGAGCAAACCAGCCCAATAGCAGCAATCATCCCTCACATGGTCGATCACCACAACAACAACAACCTCAACCTTCTCATTGGAAATCTGACAACCAATCTCAGCAGCGTTCGTATAGGCCTCCACATCCTAACACTGCAGCAGTTGTACCACCATCAGACTCATTTGGACCCGGTTCCCCTTCCCCATCCACTCCGTCCATGACTTCCCTTGCTGAGCCATTTCAAAAGATTCTTGCCACACAGCCACATGCATGGCTACCTCTTCACTAGGTATGTCTTCAGGTATGTCCTCAGGTATTTGGGTCTTAGACTCTGGAGCTTCTAATCATATGTCACCTGACTTGTCGTCTTTTGCATCCTTATGTCCTGCTTCTTCTTTGCCTGTTATGACTGCTGATGGTACTCCCATGCCATTAACAGGTGTTGGGTTTGTTGTCACACCTCATGTATCTCTCTCTAGTGTTTACCACATTCCCAAACTTACTATGAATCTTGTTTCTATTGGTCAGCTTTGTGATGCAGGTTACTTAGTCTCGTTTTATTCTACTGTTTGTCATGTGCAGGATCCGCAGTCTCAGACGCTGATTGGGACAGGCTATAGGCAAGGGGGATTATACATCTTGGACAAGCTCAATGTACCAGTGGTTGCAGCTTCTAGTGTTGATTTGTCATCCTTTCGTTTGAGTTCTTCTTCGTCTAGTTTTTATTTATGGCATTCTCGCCTTGGTCATGTTTCAGCCTCTCGTTTAAAATTTTTAGCTTCTACAGGACAATTAGGAGATTTACAAACTTATGATATTTCTGATGTAGTGGTTGTAAACTGACAAAATTTTCAGCTTTACCATTTAATAGAAGTATTTCTTATTCTCTTGCACCATTTGATTTAGTTCATTCTGATGTATGCGGACCCTCACCTATTACTACAAGAGGGGGGGTCTCGATATTATGTATCATTTATTGATGATTGAACTCGTTACTGTTGGGTTTATCATATGAAACGTCGTTCAAACTTCTTTGATATTTACAATACATTTCGTGCTTTTGTCAAAACTCAACATTCTGCTGTCATCAAATGTTTTAGATGTGATTTAGGTGGAGAGTATACCTATCATAAATTTTGTGAATTGCTTGCTTTAGATGGAACTATTCACCAGTCCTCTTGTACAGACACTCCTGAGCAAAATGGTGTTGTTGAAAGGAAACACCGGCATATTGTTGAAACTGCTCGCTCTCTTTTATTATCTACATATGTCCCTAGTGATTTTTGGGGAGAGGCTGTCCTTATTGCTGTCAATCTAATTAATAAAATTCCGTCCTCTCACTACTCAGGTCTGTCACCTTTTGAAAAATTGTATGGGCATGCTCCTGATTATTCTTCTTTAAAGGTGTTTGGTTGTACTTGTTTTATCCTTCGACCTCGTGTAGAGCGTACTAAATTGTCACTAAAGTCTGCTATTTGTATTTTTCTAGGTTATGGTGAGAGTCAAAAGGGATATCGTTGCTTTGACCCAGTTACTAAGAAACTATATGTCTCTCGCCATGTTGTATTTCTCGAGCACATACCCTTCTTTTCTATTCCTGATAATCATCATGAGTTGACTAAATCTGATCTCATCCATCTAGACCCATTATCTGATGATACTGATAGTGTGCCCTCTCAAGCCCCATGCACCACTGATATTGTCTCACTTCATGGTTCTACTTCTGTTGATACTGGTACCTTACCGCCTGATGTTACCTCCCTTTCAGAGGCCACCTAAGCACCTGTTGAGGCTGTGGAACCTCCTCGCTATCCTGCTCGCACTCGTAAGTCCACTCAATCACCTGATTTTGTTTATTCTTGTTATTCGGATTCTTCTGCTTCCTTTTTAGCTTCAGTTCATGATCTCTCTGAGCCTCTGTCCTATAAAGAGGCAGCTCTTGATCCTCTTTGGCAGCAGGCTATGGCAGAGGAGCTCTCTACATTATATAAGACAGACACTTGGAGTTTGGTTCCCTTACCTTCTGGTAAGAGTGTTATTAGTTCTCATTGGGTTTATAAAATCAAAACCAAGTCAAATAGGTCTGTTGAGAGGTACAAAGCAAGATTGGTTGCCAAGGTTTTTTCCCAGCAATATGGTATGGATTACGAGGAGACTTTTGCTCCTATTGCTAAAATGACTACTGTTCGTGCTCTTATTGTCGTTGCTTCTGTTCGTCAATGGCATATAACTCAGATGGATGTTAAAAATGCTTTCTTGAATGGAGACCTCCCAGAGGAGGTTTATATGGTTCCTCCTCCGAGTGTTCCTCATGGTCTAGGTAAAGTTTGCAAGCTTAAGAAAGCCTTATATGGTCTTAAACAAGCCCCTCGAGCTTGGTTTAAGAAGTTTTCCACTGTGATTACCTCATCTGGGTTTTCCCCGAGTGAGTATGATTCAACTCTCTTTATCAGGTATACCACTGCTGGTCGTATTATGCTTTCTTTGTATGTTGATGACATGATTATTATTGGTGATGATGTTGATGGGATTGCAGTGTTGAAGTCTGAATTAGCTCGTTGTTTTGAAATGAAGGACTTAGGTCCACTACGTTATTTTTTGGGGATTGAAGTGGCATTTTCTCCAAAAGGTTATCTTCTTTCTCAGTCTACGTATACAGGCGACATTCCTGAGCGTGCTCGCCTCACTGATAATAAGATTGTTGATATCCCTTTGGCGCTTAATGTTCGTCTTTCTCCTTCTGATGGTGTTCCTTTGCCTGATCCTACCTTATATCGCACTATTGTTGGTAGCTTGGTTTACCTTACTATTACTTGTCCGGATATTGCTCATGTTGTTCATATTGTTAGTCAGTTTGTTACTTCCCCTACTACAGTTCATTGGGCTGCTGTTCATCGTATTTTAAAGTACTTGAGAGGCACTCGGTTTCAAAGTCTTTTACTTTCGTCATCTTCTTCCTTGGAGCTGCGTGCATACTCTGATGCTGATTGGGCTGGTGATCCTACAGATCGCAAGTCTGTTACTGGATATTGTATATTTTTGGGTGATTCTCTCTTTTCTTGGAAGAGCAAGAAGCAAGATGTTGTTGCTGTGTCTTCCACAGAAGCTGAGTATCGTGCTATGGCTTTGACTACACGTGAGGTTATTTGGTTACGCCGGCTACTTACAGATATGGGTGTCTCCTATCCTCGCCCTTCACCTATGTATTGTGATAATAAAAGTGCTATTCAGATTGCTCACAATTCAGTTTTCCATGAGAGGACGAAGCATATAGAGATTGATTGTCACATTACTCGTCATCACCTTAAGCATGGAGCTATCACTTTGCCTTTTGTTTCTTCTTCCACGCAGATTGCTGATTTGTTTACAAAGTCACATCCGATTCAGCGTTTTCATTTTTTAGTTGGCAAACTCTTTATGCTTCTAGCTGCAGCATCGTGAGTTTGAGGGGGGTATTAGAGTTAACTATTATAATTATTAGTTTTATTAGCTTTAGGGTAGTTTAGTCTTTTACTTTCTATTAGGGGAATACTGTATACCTAGATATATTATTATTGTCTCTTCTTTTCTATTTTATTTATTCATTCAGTTTTTGTGTTATGAGAAACTCTAGCTCTCTTTTCTCTTTGTTGTTTTCTTGATTATTTAATATATTCACACTCACAAGAACTGAATAAATAGAGAGACTTGAAATCATCTAATTCAATTTTAATTAAACATTCGCAAACAAGCCCATGAGAGCAAAATTTTCTAGTTATTTAGAGTTTTTTTGGCTCACCGGCCAAAATAGCTATTAGGATAGTTATTTAATATATCACTCTCATAGCATTTCGAATATTCCAAATTTGGAAACTATAGCTTTACTCTTTGATGGTTTCTATTCAATCTACAACTCAATATTGTTATATTTAACAATAATATATTGGAACATATTGGAAACAGTCTCTCACTCTCACAATGGCGGGAGCCTCGTGCACTGGGCTACCCTTTATATTGAAACATATTGATAATTTAAGAGCCTATTTGGATAAGCTTATTGGAACCAACATTCACATGGAATTATTGAAATACTTGAGTCCATTTAACAAACTTTTTCATGCCTTTTTTCTTTCCTTCAAAGTTTAAATCCACTTTAAAGTTGACAAACCAACTGCTATCTCAAATATCAAATTATTTCTGTACCAAACTACCTCTAAGTAACCAACATGTGAAACACAAATTCTGGAAAGCTACACTTTTAGGTTATGGAAAAACGGTGAAAATTGACATAGGATAGAAAATAGGAAAAACGGGCAATTCTATGTTGAGTTAAGATTTCATCATCTTTAACCCACAGTTGTGTTTTTTTTTCCCTCTAATAAAACATAAAACCCGATCACAAATTCCACAATTCAAATTGTTCATATTAAAACCATCGAAACCAAGGGAAAACGTTCCCCACACGAATTCTCATTTCTCATTATCGAATTACATTACATGGCGAAAAATTCGATTTAACATAAACAAAAACCAAAAAAAAAAAAAAAAAAAGAAGAAGAATAAAATAGGAACCAAAATCCATAACTAATAGCATCCCACTAAATATCAACACAATCACATTTCATAAGGAGAGTAGAATGACAAAATGTCCATACAAGAGACAAGAACTTTCACCATCCAGCAACACCAAGGCAAAACATAGTACTCTACCCCAGTTGAACAAACTTCAAATGGATTGATGCAATTACACAAAAAGGAAAGGAAACCTTCACCCCCAAATCATAAAAATTAAATTAGAGACCTTGCTCGTAGAGATAATCGCCCAGCCTTTCAACAATCATGTTGCACTGACCAGGAGTCATCGGCTCATCATATATTCCAATTATCAGAGCTTGATTAGACTTCTTCACAGTAACACCACCAGGGCCCTGAAATAGATTGTAAAGTCAAGCCAACATGAATGTTCAGACAGATCAATATGGTTGACAATTGAAATCCTTTGCTTTACATTTGGACACCTAACCGATTATCATATCGCATTCAAATATCATTTCTTGCATACTATACTAACATTTTTCCATGCAAGAAATGGCAATTTAGGCTTTTCAAAGTTGAAGGGCATTAACCATGAATTTGGAACAAGATTCACTTGTTTAACTACAACTAGATAAATCGAGGAATACACACCATAATTTACTGTAGGTGGTCTCTTCCCCCCACAAAATAATAAATTTGAAACATTTAAAGTCATTTTTAGAATGATACGGTTCTCCCAAATAGTTCCATTCAAGATTATAAAATCTCAATGAAAACATAAAATAAAATTAAATGAGACAATTGAATCCAAGAACTGTCCAAAACAAGCCGAGCTTATACATCGAGATAAATTAAAAAAGGACAAAGGTATCAACGCAAATGAGTCGTTTTCTAAATCGACCAATCCTTGGCGTTCATGTTTTGGAAAGGTCCTGAACAAGAGAAATGATGTTGTACAACATTTGGAGGAATATGCAAAGTCAAGTTGTTACCTTCTTTCCTCGAATAACAGCCCCTGGTTCTCCTTGGATCACCATATACTTTGTGCCACCAAGGTATAAGCCAGTGGGTGCAAGCGACCCAGGTTCATTAAAATCAGTCATAATAGCAGTTATTTCTTCAGGCTTAAACTGAAAATCCATGAAATAAATGAACTTAAGAAAACTAGTAAAAGACAAAGTCCATAATAAAATTGTGCCGCCGATAGTGAGGGCAGTGGTAAATAATCATCCATTCTGCATGGAATTGAATTATGAAACACACCAAAAAAGCTAAACCTATAAGATTGTCCTTGCAGAACAATTACTCCCTCTGTGCCAAATTAAGGGACCCTTTTTGGAATTGCAACTTTGGTGAAAAATTTCTTTTCCAATACTGCCCTTCTTCTATGTTCAAATTTCAGTGTCACATTAATGTAGCTTGGATTATATATTCCAAACGCTACAAGATTAAGGACCCGAATGATGATTGGATCAAGGCTGAAATAAAATGCAAATCTGATTTGAGATCAGATTATTGCAATTTCCAGCAGCGATGGCTCGATTACCACGAGCTATGGAGCTCAATCCAAGCCCTAGGAAAAAGAAAGCTAAAACACAATCTGAAATATATTTCTACAAAAAAAACTGCCTCTCAACAGAGGTATTACAGCCCTATATAAAGAAGACAAGGTTACTTCATGATGAAGTCCTTCGTTGTTAAGCAACGTCTAGTTAGACTGACAAGTGGCTAACATGCAACCACTATTTAGAAAGCTGCTTACGAGCATACACCTCCATGACAAGTAGCTTACAATACAACACTTCAACACTAAGAAAATCAAATATATTAAAACTAATATATTCTAAACTAAACCTAATCTAGATGAAGAAACTAAAAGACTCATAAGACATAATTAAAACATAAAGAACACTTCCTCAACCATGAAAATCTTCTTTTGTTTGGAGTTCCAATGGAGCATAGTTTCCACCCAAAATACTTCTCAATCTCAATCACATCACACATCAAAAGGAAAAGTGAGAGAGTTCTTTACAATAAAGGGCAACCTTAGAAAGTGTGTAGTTAAAGTACACTACCTTTTAAAGAGGACTCTTAAAAAGTTTCAGACATTCCAAAATGAAATAAAGGACTCTTAAATTGGGACGGAGGGAGTATAATTTTCAAAGCATACGTTAACATAGACATGGTGCAAGTGAGTGCACAAAAGCATGATATAGGCAAAACATGGGATATGAAGTTGCTTTAAGTTGCAGTTTCAAACTACAAACACAAAAAAAAAATTCACATTATAATAACATATTTGAATTGATGATGAGCGTAAATACACACCAGCCTCCTATAGTCCTATATAAGATAAAATCTTCTGATTCCAAAGCACCATCCCATGAATATAGTAGATGAATCCATCATCTTGAAAAGATTGGATTAGGCGCTGTCTCTTAATATCTTAGTCAGAAATGAGAAAACATGCCGAACAATCTTTTCACAATGTCACTTCCACGATAACACAAAGCAAAATTTCTATACATATTGTGATGGTTCCTTCAAAAAAATTTTAAGAGCCTGGCACCCATGACCCGTTCCCACTGTGAAGAAATAAAATGTATTCTTGCCCCTTTACAGAATGCTTCACATGATCCGTGGATGCATTATATGATTTAAATCCAATCAGCCCCATATTTCATCCTATTACCTCTCTAAGTTGAGGGTGCCGTGCCATAAGTCCCCATGTACATGGTTAGAATGATGAGGGAAAATGTACAACTAGGCTAGGAAGCGACGTGCTAAAATGAGAATGAAACCACTTGCACACACACACACACACACACACACACAGAGAGAGAGAGAGAGAGAGAGAGAGAGAGAGAGAGAGTGGCATTGAAAAATGTGGGATTTTGGTATACCAATTGCAGTAATATGATCATCAACAGGACAGCAAATCAATGGCTTCCTTTCAAGAAGTTGGTTTATAAAGTTACACCATCCAAATATGTGTGTGTATGCGCTGTGAGTACTTAATACCAGAATAATATGATAAGCCAATTGGACCAGCCCTTCTAAACTATATACTCAGCCAGAAACTATACAGTGGCAAAAACATTTTAAATACTTTGAGTAGACAGAAAAATAAGATACATACCACATTATCGAAATAAATACACACCCATTCAACCATTTATGTCATGTAAATGTAAATACATGTACCTATCTATTATATATATCTAAAGGCTGAAGCAAGCAAAGTCTCCACAGCTTGCCACCTCAGCCTTCTCCTCTCCTCTTAAAATTCCTACGTGTCAACTCTAAACACCAAAAAACAATGCCTCTCTATGTTCTCTCTATTTCGCCTCCCCCTCTTCCTTTGAAGTCTGAAGGACTCATCGCCTCATCCTCTTCCATACCATCGATTGAAGTCACAGCAGGGAGTTGACGCCTCCTCTCCTCCCCCAGATCGGTGCCTCCCCTCCTTCCCTATATCTCTCCTCTCTATCTCTCTCTCTCTCTCTCAGTATGGCTTTAAAGTTCTCTGCCCAATCACTTTGCCCTATCTTCTGATCACTCCTCAAGTGGTAAGATTTCTCTCCCTTTCTCTTTCACCTTTTTCTCCTTATCTAATTGATGGAATTATAACCAAGTGATCCAGGGTTTCAAATCTGTAGGTGCATATTTCTTGCGTGTATTCAATTTATTGAAGACTTATCACTTTCAGAAAATTTCTAGAAAATTTGGTGACCTTCAATTGAACCTTCTTCTTATTGATATTAGGTTTTCTATTTTGCTGTATTAGGGTTTGGTTTTAGTTTGATCGGAATTCGATTGATGGAGTCGGATTTGTTGCTCCGAGGCCGAAGAATAGTGTCAGTGTCGGACCTGTCGGTGAAGCTGGAGACTCCCTCCCATATATTGGACAATCACTTCTTCTACTTTGACTACTACTGACCTAATTTCCATTAATATCTTTCAGGTGGGTCATTCAATGGTGTAATTGCATGTGGCTCTTTCAATTCAAGCTGCATAGAAATTCTTCGACAATTTGCTTTTGTTTGAAATTGGACAACTTTATGATTGATCTCATATCATATTTGAGTAGACCTTAACATATTTGAAGGGATTTTTCCTTCATGTTGGATACGCTATCTTTACTCTTTTTTTTTTTAGTTAAAAATTGTAGTTTTCCTCCATCATTTCAGTTTGGAATAATGTTATATTTAAAGGCAACTTTCTCCATTTATTCACTTTTTTTCCCTAAAAGCTGGTATAGTTGTTACATGGAAGGGTATAGCTCACTGGTGGTAGCAAAAGAGAGTTTTGTACTGATGTTGAAAGAGCCATAACGAACTTCACTCATGCTCGCGAATTCCTACAAGGTTGAAGGTTTGCAGAATTATTTTGCAACTACTTAATATTTTCATAGTGCACAAGTGTGTGAGTTAATATATGAAATCTTTAAAACATTTTATTTTTACTGATTTAGCTTCTTTTAAGATTGAGCAATTGTAATAGGATTTACAAGGCAAAAGAAAGCTGTATTTTAGGACACTTTTCGGGTCCCAGGCCCTGATTACACTTCCCATTTAAACAAAATATTAAATCAATGATCAATTGAACTGTTCAATGGACTCTCACTTTTCTTCTTCTAACTTTCAACTAAACCATGTAAGACTCAATTAGCAAGAAGCTGAAACCTTATTAGTCCCAAAAGGACAAGAACCATGAAATCAAATTGTTATATTAAGAAATTCAATGCCTTTTATTTAAAATTTTGCATTCTTGGACCGTTTAAACAAAAACCATTTTCCTATTTTTTCCTCTTCTCTGATGTTTTTCATTTTTAATGTTCAATTCTACATCTAACAGGTGTTATGGGTAGCAATTAGTCTAATGCTTTAGTCTTCTTTGGTGCTATTTTTTTTCAGTGTCTTAGGGTCCATCTAATTGAGGGATATCTTTATGTTAGAGCTTCCTATGGGTGTACTACTTTTTCAAATATTTTGTTCCTTATATATATATTAATAAAAGTTGTTCCCAAAAAAAAAAGAAGGAAAAAGAACAGAATGCCCTCTAAGTCATCGAAGGACATTGTAATTTCTTCGCCTCATCCACATGTAGTTTTGCTCTTTTTGGCTTTCCTATTTGAGTTTAGTATGATGCCAATAGTTGTTAATACAAGATAGATTGCTCTTTCTTAGAATTATTAGTTGTACTAAAACGATTAGCTAGAGAAACAAAAACAAAATTGGAGGTAAGTATCTTTTGTTTGTATAACATTAACTGTAAGGTCCATAACTATGTAATTATGCCAATAAAGATGTGGCCCACCTAAGATTGGTCCTAATTTTTAGGTAATCCGAAGGAAAAAATTGAACATTAGATAAATTAATAAAAGCTTAATTATTAACTTTATCAGAAACAATCTATTATATCTATATAGAGGTTGAAGCAAAACAAGCCACCAACATAGACAATAATATACATAAATAGTTCTCATGGGTGAAAATGGTCTATTGTAAACTTACTAGAATAGAAACTGTTATCCCAGTCTTCTTCGATCTGGGGTTGCATCGATATTAAATAAAGATGTACTGTTTCTCATGATATGTTAAACTTAAATTACAGTGTATTAAACTAGAAATGTGCAGTTCCTCAAAATTTTAGAACTAAGCATGTACGTACCAGAAGCCTTAAATTGTCTCTATGGTGCAAATGAGGGTTAGAAGTGCTAAGACCTTTATAAATGCTAGAAAGAGGAGGACATCTTGAATGATTATAAGTTTGTGGTTCATCATACATATTCTTTCTCCTTTAAACAATACATAATCAGATGAATGTCTTATTCTTTGCTGACTGTTGAGTGCATGTAAATAAATTTTTTTATATGAATCTAATTCTATATATATATATCGGTCCACTATATACATATGTAGTTTTTCTTTTACAATATGTGTAGCTTCTTGGTTTATGAGAACCTATTTTATTTAACTCATCTATTTTTCTATGTTTTGAGATCCTAATTCTACAAACTTAATAGGGGGCATTGCACTTATTTGAACGCCACACACATTTCGAAGGATGGTTATGACGCATTAGGTACATAAAAATCCCATAGCTTTATTAATCTTATTTTGGTTGAATTGATTTTTCGAAAGGAAAAAACTGTTTGCACACTCCTAACCCTACTTCTCCCTATCCCAAAATCAAAGAGTCAAAATAGAGCCTAAACAGATACGGCTTCGGAGGTTTGGTGTCTGTTGATTACACTGTTCTTTAAACCATGAACACGCGCATAATTGAGGAAGAGCAAAATCCAAGGTGGGAAATCTTCCACCAGTATTTGCCCTTTCTGTCTACGAACTCTTGGCAATTATTCTATGCGTATGAACTTCTGGCCGATGAAAGTTGTGTTTGTTTTTGTAATTTTGTGATTTGGTTATTGTTCATGTTCATTGTTATTTTCGTGTTCTTTATTATTCCTATTTTGTGTTTGTTTATGCAAATATATGCACATATTTGTCGAACTCAATTAGGTAATTGAAACTATTAATATAAATATACACACATCTCGGAAGGGTGCAAACTTAGGCCAAATCCATTAGCTGTGACACTATAACTATACAAAGTACTGGTTTTGTTTTGCCTGTTCTGGCTTTTTCTTCATGTATTACAATTGAGCAGTTGCGTTGGTTTCTCTCTATATTTGGATGGGTTGTTACGCAGTCAGTTATAGCACTTTGCTTCTACTGCTTTTAGGAACAGTGTTTTGCAACCTAGCTTGCAACTTTTAATATTAATACTGCACTCCCTTTGGCAGCATCCACTGTGAAGATTTTTTACATTCTTGCAATTAATCATGGGCTGTAAGGGCTGAGCAAGCTGGGTTGGATGAACTATTTTACAAACATTTGTTGTTGAGGTTATTCTTTTTTAAATAAGCAAGTAAAGGGGCTAGATGCAATGAGGGTAACTTCATTGTGAAGTGTTCGAAAACAGGTTTCAGTGTGAGGTGCTATTTTTTTTGAAGGGGTTGAAACACCTATTTTTATTTGAAGTCTATATGTTTTTGAGCTCCCTTCTTTTTGTAGAAATTGGGACCTGGGTTTGGCTATTTCTATCATGTATTTTTAATTTATTCAGGTGCACTAGAGATTTGGTAAAAAGGGTACTCTTTGTAATGTAGCATATATCCACATCTAAGTTTTGTAAATTTTTATGGCTTGTAAGTTTAAATTATTATTTTTTTCAGTTTTTATTTTGGTCTGTTTACTCTCTTAACTGTTGAGGGTTTCTCATCCCTATTTGAAGTTGTATTCAAATAAGCGTTTTACGTGTCTTTGCAGAATAATCTTTAGATCACTGAAATACGAGTACAATAGCAATAGGAGAAACTATTTTGGTTTTGCATCATAAATTTAAGCAACCCATTAGCTTACATGGTTACATATATGATAAGTGCATTTGAACTAATCATTTGGATTGGAATGTTGAATGAGATCGAGTGTTTATCAGCCTTATTGAAATAACTTGACAATTTAAACAATAGATGATGAACCGAGAAGAATATGTTGAATGAGGTTAATTGGTTCAATTTACATTAGAATCGTAAAGCCTTTACACTCCAATGGTCACATAGTTCAGTAGATATGCTACGATTAAAAACAGCCCGTGCATAGCACGGGTTGTCGACTAGTTATTGTCTTAAAACCTGTACAGCTATGTTTAGTGGCGTGGAATTGGTGCCTTGGATCTTCCATTTCCAAAGTATCAACATATAATTTCCACAAACAAGACGTAGAGACAATAATGTGGATGGCTAAAATTCCAAACACCCAAATTGAGTAACACCCACATACATAAACAAATATATATATATATATTATATATCAAAGATTCTCTAAAAAGAGTCACCTCTATTAAAGGAGATTCTGTTTTAGCCGTTGGATTATATTTAAAAACTGTGGAATGACAAAGCTACCATTAATAAAAACCAGACTGTATTATATATAGATTTATATATATGCTCTAAGGAGGGCGCCCTATTTATTAAATGGAGGTCTTTGTGTCGGATAGTGTTTAAAAACTGTGAAATGACAAAAATAATAATAATAATAATAATAATAATAATAATCAGAGAAATCTAACTAAATCAGCTGATGACAACAAAAAAAATAGTCATTCTCTTCGTCACTGTCATAAAATGACCAAAAAATCAAAGTCCTTCAAAGATCTAAACATAAATGGATCAATAAAAAATAACCCAGAAGAGAAAAAACAATTAATCAATCAAATCTGATGTAAAGCATAGAGGGACCTGAGGGAAGGAGGCGCTTTGAGCCCAAATGCTGCCGTCTTGGCCGATGATGGCAGCGGAGGAGAGGAAGTTTCCTTCGATTTCGCACATCAAGTGTTCATCTACGTACGTTTGCCACGACATCTTTGCTCCGATTCGATCTGATGTGAGAGAGAGAGAGAGAGAGAGAGGAAATGGGAAAAAAATGGAGCTTTATTAAGAGAAGGGCCTGGGTTAAATACACTTCACACGGTAACACCCTTGTTGTTCGGCACAAACAGAAAATTGAAACCGAACCGTACCAAAAAATTCGACCGAAAATCGAGCCTTTTCAGTCGAATTTTTCTAATACATTATAAACCAAAAACCGAACGGAACAAAAAAAAAATAATAATAATAAAGAAAACCGACATAAACGAGCACAGTCGATCGGTTTTTTTAGTGCCAAAAAACCAGAAATACCGAATCGTTTCACCCCTACCGATTTGTACTTTAAATTTTGACACTAAGACCTCTTGTTGTTCAGATTAAAGTGCATTCGTTAAAATTTGCTAACGAATCAAGATGAAATGACCAATACCCCAAAGTCTTCATAACAGTGTTAAGAACAAAATTTGTATACTTCAATTCATTTAGAGATAACCATATAGTTTTGAATTGGGTGAGAATGAATATTAAACATTTTTCAGGATTTTTTTAATATAGGTCATGTGCTTGACCCAAAAAAAAATAATTTAGGGGTAAAAGAGTCATTTTACCCTTCAAATTAGAGCTCCCAAGTGTAAAACTATTAAGTTGGATGGAAAAAGTCACGGTTACACTTTAGTCCAAAGACTCCAAACCATAGGCCATGTTTGAATGACAGGCAGAGGATTGGACAATTAGTCCATTTTAATTGATAGTCCCGAAACTAATAATACCACCTCCCCCATGGTATAACTTAGTCCCCCATTTGGGGGACTATTCTTTTAAAATAGACAATGGGGGACTATTCTTTTAAAATAGACAATTAGTCCCGGGCAGAATGGTCGCGCCAAACGCTGAACTATTCAATTAAAATGGACTATTAGTCCAATCCACCTCTATCACACCCTTAGTCCTGCAAAACAAACGAGGCCTAGGGGTATTAGTGCCAAAATTTAAAGCATAGGAGGTAATTGCAAATCGGCTAAACCGCAGGGGGTGTAAGTGTTTTTAACCCATTGTGAATTATAGAGATGAAAAAATTGGTAAAAATGTCATTAAGAAAAGCTTTATTGAGATTAAGGACAACTTAAAGTAAACATTGGGGATAAGTCCTCCCAATGTCGATAGAACAAAATACCCACACCACCTCCCGCCACCACCCTCATCATCTCCAGCAACCACTGCCATCTTCGGCGACCACCACCCTCGCCATCTCCGACGACCGCCACCGTTTCACCTCTTGACCATGACCTTTTCGTCATCCCACCACCATCCTCGGCTATAGCAACCTGTATTTTCACGCCCCTATTAATAGATAAGAAATGTCAATTTTATTTTATTACTATATGTTAATTGTAGTCGTGGTATTATTTGAATAAATAAATAATAACTATGTTGTTACATTTAAATACAATACCATTTTATTTTACTATTATGTATTATTTTGAGTTGTAGCATTATTCCCATAAAAGAAAAATGCTTGTGTTGATTTATTATAATTATGTGACATTAATTTTATGACCCCTTTAGTAATTTTAATTAGTATTAATTATGTTCAAGACTGCGCCCCTAAGTTACCCTATAAATTGGAATTAAAACCAATAATAAAATATTAATCACGTCGACTACCTTTTTGATCCCTAATAATTATTTGGGATATTTTTCTAGACTACTCGGACCAACCTAATTAGACTAACTGAACCTAACTGATTAACTAACCAGATAAATTATAATTTGCGTGACTGACTGCAGTCACTTCTCAACACAGCTGTAAGTTATCTTCATTCACTCATTGAGTTACCAACTTGCCAAACTCACTGATTGAAACCTCTTTATGCTTATATATGTTCACACCTTGCAAACACAACTCACACACATTTTGCAAGCATTATCTTAGCCTATAGGATTGCTCTCAAGAAACTCTCACAGTAAACTTTCAAAGAGTTTTCTCTATTGCTCTCCCACTCTCTCGGTATATAAATACACACACCCACATACAATTCCCATTGAATCTCCCTCTCAAAATCACAATCACAAGCACGCACATACACTGCTGGAATTTGTATAAGAATCGCATTAGAACAAGGAGAAGTATCACAGTAGCTTTCGAAAGCCATTGTTGAAGCTCAGAGCTTTATTACAAAATTTACGTCTTTCTTCGGCAAGTCTCACAGCTCTATCTCACACTCGGTGAGTCTTTCGAACTCACTTATAATGTAATATTAGTCATTTCGCACAAGCCGGGGGTACCAAATATAAGTATATACGTATAGATTCATATATATAGTTTTGAAGGTACAAAAATGGTGCTCTCACAAAACTCAACAATAATGATTTCTGTAAATTGGGAATTGAATATTATAACCCTAGTAAGCTATGTTTCAAAAAATAATAGACCTTAATTTGTAATGGTTGCGTCATACGGCGAAATTGTAGTTTTGATGACTCTCGAATTTTCATCAATAAGTAGAGCTACGTTAGGAATTAAAACTTAAGACTCATATATTTGTAATCTGCGCAGAAAAACGAAGAGAATGATATATTATACTTACTGTATCGTTCAGATTTGTAAAACTCGTATATAGTTTTGCAATTGTACAGTCCTGAGGAATAAGACAACCAGGACCGGTCGCGAAACATACCCAGAACCGGTCGCGACCATGACCGGTCTCGCGTAAGTATCATGACCGGTCCCACTAAAAAACCAGGACCGGTCCTCGCCCTCTGTGACATAATGATCTGTTTCTATAAGCAGTGTTCACTTTTACTGAGTAGTGCTTTCACTGCATGTTAATTTCATTCAGGCTATTTAAGTCAATCATTTTTTCCCTTCAATTTATTATTTTACTTAAATCATTAATATAAGTAACGAAATACCCATAATTTGGATTCAATAAAAATACTTTTAGAAATCAATTCCTTATAGATAAAAAGTCAACTTTCTCTTCGAAGACAAAATTATCGATTTTTTGCACAGTGTATGAAATTGGGACATTATTTTTACTAGGTTCCCTTCCTTTTTAAAAAGTCTTAAAAAATCTTATTTGATATATGGGGACCTAGATGAACTATTCGCGGGATTTTTTAACTCTTGAATCGAAAATCTTAATTTTTGACTATACTTAGCCGTTTTGGCCATTCTGGGTCAACGGTTGACTTTTCTGGACTAAGTTGTTTAATTCGTAATAATCATATTTTTAATTACCTCTGATACTATTATACGAGAATAGGAATCCGTCGCTCTAAATACCATTTATAGTAATCAAATATAAACAGATCTAATACCACATTAAAGGAAAGTAGAAACCGCTTTGATACCTTCTATAAAGAAAACGCGAAAAGAGAGATTTAAGTCATATCGCTCCGATACCTTTATAAGAAAATATGTAAAGAGAGAACAAGTCGTACGTCCGCTCTGATATCCTTATATAAATAAGAAATAGAATAAATCACTCATTTGCATAATCGAGATGGCATGTATGGAAATGGGTCGTTGGTCAGCATATATGTTGTGAGAATGGGTAAAAAGAGGATGTCTCGGGACGAGTAACCTTAATTATTCTAGGTCGCTTTAGATACGGCAGATTCATTAGGAAGGTTTGAGCCCAGGCCGCTTTTGATACGGTATGTCAGTTAGAGTTTTGTGATAGCCTTAATTATTCCAGGCTGTTGCAGATACGGTAGATTAATTAAGAGGGTTGAGCCCAGGCCGCTTTAAATTATTCCAAGCTGCTTCAGATACGGTAGATTAATTAAAGTATTCCACAGGTTATTGTAACCTTGAATGTCTAGGTACGTCCAGGCCGCCCTAAATACAGCAGACACATCGACAGACCTTCTAAACTAACGGCATTGTGCCAGATGGTTCTAGGTGAACCGAATGAGTTAAGAGATTGTGATAGAGATAAAAGAGTCAATGAGATAAGATGGGTTCATTGTTCATGCACGGTCTTAATTATTCATTACTCAAACTGTTATTGATGATTATTATGTGATGATTGGAATAATGGATTAACTGTACTCTAAGGTACTGAACATTAATGAAAATTGTCAATGAACTTTTATATACATTGCTTGTGTGTTCGTTATACTCACTCGACTTTTATTAACTGATGACTTTATTTTGTCATGGGCATCCAAAATGTTAAGGAAATGGCTATGCAGAGCAATATGATTATGCCAGCTAGAGAAGCCTGCAGCATTACTTTTATAATTTAATAAAGTTGTAATAAGGATATGGATAATGCTTTTAATTTGAATAAGGCGGTTGTGCCTTAAAGGATATTTTATTTAAGGACGATGTAATATTATTTGAAGTTGTCTTCCCTGTTGCTTTTATATACTCTATTTTCTGGTACATGTTAAGCTAAGTATAGGACAAGCAATTCATCATCTGTCATAACCTACGAGTCCAAAACGGAAATGAAAATTTTTCCTTATTTTGCTACGTTGGGGCGTGACATCGGCACTCCTGACCCACTTGACCACCCGTCACCGCTATACTGAACTCTGACAACCACCAATATCTCGACTGAAGATTGCCTTTTTGCTTAACAAATAAGAGAAATTTCATTTAACATTGTTCACGTGAATTTTACTTGATTTTTTAAATTATGCAACTGATTTGCATACTTGGTAATATGCATGTGTGATGATCATGAAATCCCCTTGGATGGTGGTTGACGGAGAACGCAAGTTATCGGCAATGGCATGACATTTAGATCTAGATCTAGATCTTGACCGGTGATGGGCACGATGGCTCTGGTGACGGTGACAGTGACAGTTGCAAGGGTGGTGGTGGTCGCGATGGTGGTGACTATGGAGGGAGTAGGAGAGAGAAAGTTTGTGAGAGAGAAAGAGAAGAGAGATGATGGTGTGGGGGCGGCGGCGGCTCCGATGGTGGTGGTAGCGATGGTGGTGGCTATGGAGGGATGAGAAAAGAGAAAGAAGAGAGATGGTGGTGGTGGTGGTGGCTATGGAGGGAGGAGGAGAGAGAAGAGAGATGGTGGTGGTGGTCTCCTAGGGTTCCATATGTAATTTTGTCATTTATAGTGAAATTAAAAATTTTAGAGGACTTTATGGGGAAAAGTTAAAATTTTAAGAGACTTTAAGAGGGAAAGGTTTTTAGAGTGGCCCTTGTATGGGTTTTTGTTTATGGTAGTCTAAGTAGATCAAGTCTTAGGGACCTTAAACCAAGCCTTAGGGACCTTAGGCCAAACCTCTTTTTTAATAATTTGTAGGCCCACATGAGTCCGAGAGGGACCCATAAATTAGACAAAGTGCAATGATAACATGAGATAATTTCTTCTGACAAAAGGCATAATACCTACAAGATTTTTGTCATAGGAACACATATATTGCAAGATTACAATATATATATATATATATATATATAGAAAGAGAAAGTGAGGGGTATCAAAAAGTGTTTAGCCCACTTCAATAATTACAATAAAACTTACTAAATTTCTTAATTAAATACTTTCACAATGGTACCTAAAATATCATTTCAAAAAATTTAAATAAAATAGCTTCTCCTCACCCCACTTTCTTTTTACTACTTACACTCACATGGTGAGTGTGACACTCCTCTAGTGTGTGTGTGTATATATATATATACAAAGATTCTCTAAAGAGGGCCACCCAAAAAAAATGAAATAAACAAACAAACGAATTGCTTTTGCACACACACACACAACACAACACCAAAAAAAAAAAAAAAACAAATGAATTGCCAAGCAACATCTAAAGATCGAAGAAACTCCCTGATAAAGTAATAAGGTGTTATTTGATTTATAGAGAATGTGGGTGATATACTAGCCAAATGTTCATACAGCCCATATCATTTCCATACATCGGACCAAACACGGCCACATATCCCGAAGCCATTCCATCAAGAGCTACACACACTATCAAACAATACAATCAACCTCTATAGACGCCTGAGGGATCGGCATTCTGAACAATCCATGGGTGCTCCAGGAGCTTGTGTAGTGGCAAACGTTGTGAAGAATCTTTAACAAGCATCTGTCATTTGAACAAAGAATAGGAAAGTTCAGAGAACTTGAAAAAAAAAAACTCACATTTGTTTGGAAAAATAGAATTTAAATCATGTATTAATTAATGTTTGGTTGTATGAGATCGAAATCAGAACCTGACTAATAAGATCTTTGGCAGCTGAAGAGACAATGGGTTTCGGAGGGAACTTCAAATCTACCTGCACAATCCTATTACCAAAAAAAAGAAAAAAGAAAAAAGTAAATCAATAAACAAAGAGCATAAATAAGGAGAAGATAATACCAAGTATTCCTAGGTTCATTTATTTTTTTCAATTTAGATTTGTTCCCACAATATTCATCTGCAGAAGATATTTTCAGAACTTCAAAAGTAATAAAACAGCTTTCGAGGTAAACCAAAGAAAAGAAAGAGAGAAAAAAAAAAAAAAAAAAAAAAACAAAGGCAAAAATATACTCTTCAAGTTTTAATATTAATCTATTTGACATTCTATTTTACCTTCTGTATGTGTCTGAATGCTCCTTGGCTTCAAAAGGAGGGACTCCATAGAGAAACTCATAGCAGAGGATACCAAGGCTCCAAATATCCACACTTGCATCATGCTCCACGCTTTCCACTGAAAAGTGAAACATTGAACAGCTGTAAATTAGTATATGCTAGCAAAGAGCTTTTTTACGTTGCATTTTGCACAAACGGTTCTATTGAAGTAGCTAAGAATTCAACCCAACAATATTTGGGAGTTAAACTATGGCATATAATGATGGACACTTACAACTTTAGTTTCGGGAAAGAGATCATATATAATAATATCTCAAAAAGTTATCATAGAAATTTTAAACCAAGTCAGTCGCTCAAATTGATAGAGCATGATGGATGGGCATACAATTTTCTGCAACAGCATGCATGATGATGTGTGGTGGTATCAAACTATTCAGGTGATAGACATGTTCACAACGCAGACAATTGCATCAAAGTGATGGCACCGAGCAATTGTGAATCGCGAGATAATAAGCACATTATTCAGGTGATAGACATGCTTTGTGGGGGTATAAAAAATTTGCTCATATGAATCGTATCCCTTGTACTATGAACATACCCATCTCAGGTGGGAGGTAATCCAGCGTGCCACACATGGTCCGCCTACGGTTGAATGTGTGCACTGACCATCCAAAGTCTGCAATCTTAAGTTCACCCTGAAAGAAGAGAGAAACCACAATGATAAAATAAGCACATGATATGTCCCCATAAGCAATTAAGGAACATAGAACAAATAGAAGACAAGATTTTGGTTACTACCTGCCCACCAACTAAAAGATTCTCCGGTTTGATGTCTCTGTGAATCACATGCTTTCCATGACAATATATGAGGGCCCGAGCCAATGATGCAACATACTGCCAGTGCACAAAAACCACCAAAAAAAAATTTTACAGTTACAAAAGAACTAAAAATTTAATAGTCTCAACCATGACAGAGTAGCACATAAAGTTCAGTGATATACGTTATGGCTCATCACTCACATGACAATAACTCTAGAAAACTTTTATGCCATGTTGGGTTATAAATAAAATGGAAGTGAGAAAGGAAAGAATGGAATATATATGTAATCCTATTAAATACTTAACAAAGAAAAGGTAATATTTATGTTACTCCCTCCGTCCAGGGGTGGGCCACGAAGTCGGGGGCAGCGATCCCGATGCGATTTTTTTGGGGTCTATTCATACATAATTGGCAATTGTTTTAAGGTCTACTTGTATATAATTGCGGTTTTTTTGAGATATGCTTATAATATGAGTCTATTTGGTGACATGTAAATATTGTGTAGTGTCTTCAAAATTCTAGGGGGGCTTATTTCTAAAACGCATAAAATTCTCACACTAAAAGTGTAATTTTCAAAATTCTAGGCATCTTTCCTTTTGAGTTGTATATCAATAAACATGTAGTTGATGGCACTAAATTGGGCCTTGGACCCCTTTAGGTGGCCTAAACGTAATTTGAGGGGGGCCTAAATGTAAAATACTAAAAAAATTAGCGTAAAATTTTAATTCTCAAAATCTCAGGGGCCGACCCCTCGCCCCTTTACTGCCTCCGCCAGTGCCTCCGTCCCTAAATAAGTATCCACTATAAGTTTGCACATTGTTTAATAAAGATGTATTATATTCATTTTTTTAGTCCATTACATAACTAATTTCCAATTTTACCCTTGGATGTGCGGGTGACTTTCCCTACTCATTTTTGGCACATAAATGTATTGTTAGGCTATTATAGGAAGTTTATGTAAAATTTGTAGACTTTCAAAAGTGGACACTTGACATCCAAAAAAATAAAGGTGTACAGTTATTTAGGGATGGAGGGAGTAAATAAAAAGAAAGTGAGGAAGGAAAGAATGAATAGTGTATGTGATAAATCATTACAAAGAAAATTATACAATACATTTTCTTTGGAAGGTAACAAGTCAAAAGAGGGAATGGAAGCTTTTTTTTTCCCCTCTTCCATCCTCTCTTCTTCTTCCCTATTCTACCCTCTTCCATCCTCTCTTCTCCTCATCCTACACTCTCTTCCTTCCCCTGTTCCCCCTCATACCAAACTTACCGTTAAAAATTGTTAATCCAGATGAAAAATGGGAGCCATGTCATGAAGAGAGAGAGATCGAGAGAGAGAGCTCACAGTAGCAGCACGTCTTTCACTGAAGTATTTACACTTCTGCAGTTCCTTGTAGAGTTCACCCTTGGCTGCATACTCCAGGATCAAATAAACTCGCTTCTGCATGTTACAAAAAGAATGAATTAGATATCTAACGAACTCTCCAACTATTAAGTAAATTATCTGAGAACTACAGTTAACTAAGCAGAATTTTTACCTGATCATAAAAGTATCCATAAAGGCGCAATATATTGGGGTGTCTAAGATGGCTTTGTATTTCAACTTCACGTCGAAGCTGATGCTCAACCTGCGACTGTTTAAGCTGGCTCTTGAAAAGCACCTTTAGAGCTACAATATGGTTGCTCTGTTTCACGTAAATGTACAATCTTAAGTGACATACAACTGAAAATACCAAAAGGAAAAAAAAAATTGAATTTTAACCATTCAAACCTGAGAAGACTGTTTTGCACATCAAATGAAGTAAAATGTTCGATCATATCCAAAGTTATGAGACTTGTTAAAAAATAAATCAAAGATATTAAATCTTCATTCAATTATCATTCTCAATCATCGATTCATCATGATGATTAAATCAAAGGTATTATTAAAACCATGATGCAAGGGACTCAAATTCCTGCCTTAAAGTACTAGTATGAAATCTTCAATCATCATTCTTAACCAAAATAGAAGTTCATATTTTCTGTACTGTCCTTCAAATTCTCAGAAGCCAAACGGAGCATACAACTTATCCTGGATATCCTAATATTTGCATCTGAGGTATTATAGAGTTTAGATGTCAAATGATTCTTAACCAAAATAGAAGTTCATATTTTCTGTACTGTCCTTCAAATTCTCAGAAGCCAAACGGAGCATACGACTTATCCTGGATATCCTAATATTTGCATCTGAGGTATAAGTTCATCATTTTCAATCAATATAGTTTCTCTCTTTGTAACTTTTGAATATTTTAAAACTACCAGTACTTCAATAGCAAAGGAAATGAGTTTAACTCAGTAAGAGAATTCCGTACAGACCCACCCCATAGTCTTAATTCTGACAATTAGCCTTTTTTAGAGGATTGGCATCAATCTGGTGGACCTATTACAAGTGAAGAATGGGAGATCTAGTCCGAGAATGAAGGTTTATCTCTACCTCATAGGTACATACTTGTCCTGACTTGGGACTTGGGGGAAAGAGAATTCTCTCTCTGTTATCAGTGGTGGTTCTACCAATTGAACTGTTTCCACAGTTGGGTGAATTCAGCTTTATTCGGCCATTACCTACATGGAACTAAAAAATAACTATCAAAAATGGCTGAGAAATTGTCAAGTCTCTGAATTCAGTTTTCTTTTCATTGATTAAAGATGTCTCATCAATGTAGGAAAAACATAGTAGGCTCATGGACATGGTTGCCTACCTAGGAAAAGACACAGTAATAAACATGAAATCGAGAAAACAAACTTTGGGTAAGACAGTGAAAAACATAAATCCAATTGACAGTAGCTAAATCACACAGCAAATGAGAAAACAACAAAAACTAATGCATTTAATTCAGACCATGAAGTGTTCATTGACTGAACAAAGCAAACAATATCTAGAACATGTAAAGATCACTGACTCTCTTTTCTTTTGCTATATAGACGTGCCCGAACTTTCCCCTTCCGAGAGGTTTTCCAATGTCGAAGTCGTTGAGAGTCCACCTCATTTTCTCCACTGCTGTCACTTCCGAGGAAGCCTGGAGAAAATAAAACCGCAAACATACCACATTCAGAGGAAACAACCAATTGAAAAAATAAAATAGAATCCAACAAGTATAACATCAATATTCTTCGAGGAATACACATCTATCACATGACTGGTTATTCAGTAGCATGAAGATCTTTCAATGTCTCTACAGTAAGCTTGGGGGTGCAAAAAAATATATATTTAATCACCTTAAAATTCAATTTTCCTTTGAACAATTTTGAGTCAATACCCACTAAAAGTGGGGGAACATTCCATAATGATCAAATTGCTACAAAAGCCCAAACTTGAGAGTACCCTTTAAACCTTAATCCCAGAATTTTGTTGGTGCATCTATATATATTGCACAAAAGTTCCTACACAAAGGGGTTTAATTCCAATGGATTTTATTTTTTAAAAGGATAAAAATATAGAAATTAGTTTTTTTTTTTTTTTTTGTTGGGGGGTGGGGGGAGAAGGGCCTCCAATTATGTGATGCTGATGAGAAACCCCAGGAACGAGGGAAATGAAAGAGAAAAATAAGGCGTTGCCAAACTCTAGAGTTTTTTCTCTTCTAGCAAGAAAAAAATATTCAAGGTTTGAAATTTCAGTTTCGTTTCTTTCATTTCTAACATTTTTTGTCGACGAAACGGAATAAAAAGTTGAGAGAGAAATGAAAAGAAATTAAATTTTCGCTAAATTAAGGCTGAAAGTAAACCCTAGATCTTCGAAACCTTAGATGATTTACAGAAACACATTCCTCGACACACTAATTCGTCATTCAAATAAAACAAGACGCATAAATTCTAATCTAACTAAGACGGTAATTAAACATTAAACTATCATCAAATGGTGCCTTACAAAACCCTAAGAATTACAAAGTGCGACAATCAGGCCAAAAAGTATTCTTTGCTCACCTGCTGTTCTGGCTGTGTCTCTGCAGCGACTGCCATGAGAGAGAGAGAGAGAAAGAGATTGGGATGGAGAGGAAAGGAAGAGGAGGGCAAATGGAAACAGTTGTTTGTTTTTGAATATATGAGTTTTAGATCTGAATCGCAACGGTCGAATTATTACTGGCTGACACGTGTACTGTACCCCACTTGAGGCAACTTTTTCAAATTCTATCTGGGGAGCGTCTATGAAAAATCAAAAATGATAGACGTCCAACGTTTTGTACAACCGGGGGCCTCTCAGCAAATAAGTAAAATTTTGTGGGGCCCACTTTAACTTAAAAAACCAAGCCTCTCACCTTGGCTGTAAAAAAATTTCCCTCTCTCACTTTGGCTGAGATAAAGAACGAGTGAGAGAGAGAAGACGCAAGGTGCGACCCCGATCTGCGGCGGCGACGGCGGCGAAGGACGGATCGGCGGCGGCGGCGAAGGCTTGGTTCTCTCTCTCGGTACACACTCTCTCTCTCTCTCTGTCTGTCTCAAACTCTCTGTTTACATATATATATATATATGTTCTATATATGTATATACATGTCCACAAATTTTTGTATATATATAGTGTATGTTGTATGGATTTGGCACCGAGGAGTTGGTATTGAAGACTTATTTGGATCTCATCTCAAGTTTGTAGCTTCCCAAGAGATCAAAAGCTTCAATTTTTAATGTGGGTAAGCTTCAAATTGATCTATGAGCACTTACCCTTAATTTTATTTGTCTAATTAGCTTATATTCATCATGAATTTTAACATTATGTTATTGGGTTATTGTTGATTTTTGATGTTTGAATATGTAATTCACCTCATTTTGTTAGAAACCCCAAATTTTGAGGTTATCAAAAAGATTTAAGTGTGTGGATTTGTCCACAAAAAATGACTGGAGGGGTAATGGGGATAGGGCTCAATGGGGAAAAGAATTTAAAAAAAAAAAGAGTTGATATGTCATCATTGGAGACTTGTAGTGTCACTGTGTGTTTAGTATCAAGCAATGTTAGGCTTGGAATTAAAGTATTGTGGTGATTGAATCCGATAAAATTAACAAAGGGAGGGTTAGTTTTTTTTTCTTAATTCAGCCAAATCTGCTCTAAGAACTTGGTTCTCTGTTTCAAAGGCACTGTGAAGTTGAGTCAGAGTTGTAATCTTCAAAAGTATCTCATTTTTGTTATATGTAAAGTCATTGACTTGTCTGGTGAGATCTTCAATGTGTTGTTGGCTCTTCATTCTTGACCTTTTAGCAGATTCTCGATTTGAAATCATTCTCTTTCTATTCCCAATTCTTTTCAACATTGAAAACTTGCAAAATATAATATGAACTTAAGAAAAGAGAAGGGAATTTAATCAAAAGGTTCAAATTCTTAAGTTATTTTCAACTCTATTGTTTTTCCTTCCTTATTTTTCTCATTATCTTCTCTATTAACCAAACAAAAGAAAGTATTTTCTTTAGTGTTTTATTCAATTTCCCTCACTAAATCTATGAACCAAACAAGGCCTTAAGAGTACTTGGACCCAAAATAGGGGGGAAAAAACTTGACAGATGAGTTACAGTTAGGAATTAAGTTTCCCAGATGTTTGGCAGATCCTCTTTTCCTTTCCTGCAGTTTATTTGGTTGTCATTTTCTCATAGCTACAAGTTAATGTACATTTCAATAACAAGATTATAGATGCAATATACAAGATTATATCAGAACAACACTACATTTTCTCAGGTTAGGGATTTAGCCCAAAATTCAATATACAAGATTATAGATGCAATACACCATACCAGACTACCAGTTCAACTAAAGGTCTATCTTGCTGATAAGAAAATGGAGGGGAGAAGGAAAATTTACCAAACAGAAAATGAATATTAATCATTTTCATAATCTGGAACCATAAAAGAAAAACTTAATAAGTTGAATAAATATTTTCTTAAGCTCTACAAAACAAATTTGACCTGGGTTCAGATTTTCTTCTATATTTAAGAAGGGAAAACAACAAGGAAAAAAAAAATCGAAAACCAGATAACATTTTCCTATAGTCTATTTTCTTTTCTGGGCAACCAAACAAAAAGGCAAAGAAAATAGAGGAAATCAAAGCTCACCATGTCCTCGAGCTGCTGAACTGATCGAATGGCCTCCCAGGTATTGGATTGCAAATCAGTAACAATGATTTTGAGGCGAGATTGATCCAAAGCGACCACATAAACCTCAATGGTCGATCGAGAGAGAGAGAGAGAGAGAGAGAGAGAGAGCCCGAGAGAGAGAGTGTACCGAGAGAGAGATAACAGAGGAGGTAGAGCCGCCGCCCCGCCGCTAGGTCATGGTGATCTTTATTGGGTTGCAAACTTTTTAATTGGATCTTTAGAGCGCACACATTTTTTATTGTAACCAATGTCCAGTACCACATTCTTTTTAGTAATGGGTGGTAAATTTTTCAGTAAACATACACCACTGTTGCAAATCGTTTTTACCTCCAATTTGGTTGACCTACCTTTGTAGGGTGAAGAAGTTGAGCTGCACTATGGTTCTGCACTGGTTATTATATATCTGTAGTTGGGAAGTTACTAGAGTCCGCGGAAGTCGACTTTTAAAGCCTGTACTAATGTGTTTGTAGTTTCTTTGTGTTCCATCTTCTCTTGTTGAGAAGTGGAAAACCTGATGCTCCACAAATTGTCTTTAGATGGGGACATTTGGGAGAAAACTTGTACTCTCACTTCAGCTACCAATTTGAAAATATTGTTTTAGTGAGTGAAAATGCTGTGTGACAATTTCTTTTTGTTTTCTGATTGGGAATCTAGTATTCTAGTTGTTACATCTTCCTTTGTATATAAAATGTTCCAAAGCATAGAGGGTGGTGTTACTTCTGTGATGCAAATGTATAATATCCTTCATTTGCCAGACATATGCTTTAACTCTTGGCCAACTCCAGTATGTTAAATATCATGCTAAGGTGGCATGTTTTCTTTGAGTTGGAAACAAGCAGGAAAAAGGAAAAAAGAAAAAAAAAATAGCTAAGACGCATAAATACTCTCATGTTTCATTTACTCGTTTTGATTAAATTACATGGACGAACATCGTGCGGTTGGTGCTAGATGCATAACATACATACAAATATACAATGCAGTTCAACAATTCGAGCAACAAGACTAAAAAGCTCAGATGAACACAAAATCGAATGCCTTCAAATTATTCGGTGAAACAACTCTTTACAATTTCTGTTTGATTTCTCTGCCTAGAGCTAGAAAAAGTGAAAAGGTAACTACACAAAATAGCTAAATTGATCAAAAGGCAATTCAAATCACTCCAATGCTGAGCTCTTTACCATCTCTTTTAGTCACCGAAGAGCCAGGGCGTGCCTGAGATGACCCATGTGGGAGTGGCTGTGAAAACTGAGACATAAAAGGTTCACAAGTTGTGAAGTTGCCATTGCTTCTGGGGAGATAGATATAACTATGGTTGGGATAATTCATCACTCCAACAAAGGTTAAGGTTGGCATAACATTAGCTGCAGGCAAAGGTCCCATCTGTACAAACATTAGAAGAAATCGTTACAATTCCTTAGTCTCCGTTTGGTAATAATGAAAATGAAAAGGAGAGCTGTATGCGGGTAAGAGAAAGTAAATTGAAGAAAATTGTGCTTAGGGACAAATTGAACCATATGCTCATGTTTGGTTGCCAAGAAAGAAAACAGAGTAACGAGTTAAATTTTTTTTCTTCCTTCCTTCAATTCCCTTGGCAACCAAACAGAGTAACGAGTTAAATGGTTCTGAAAGCAAATACTTACAAGTAAAAGAAAGGTTGTGTGCTTTCACTCTCAAACCAGACATCATAATAGAAGTGTAAATTGTGCCCATATCGATGACGTGGATCAATCTGTATAAAACATATAGAATGAATCAAATCATTACAAATGCACAAACATAAGACCCAAAAATAAAAATAAATAAAAATAGAGACATTAATATATGTAATGTGTATATATAATGGAAGTGGAAGAATTATAATACTATAATTCTTCAACCACAACAGCACAATCTGCAAGGTTTCTTCGGGTCCGATAAATCTTATAGACTTTCTGAAGCTTGACAGCGGCAGCATCAAGCTCACTAATTGCATTTCATTATTGAAAATCTCAAAAATAATTCAAACTAATATTAACCTTTTTTTTCTTGGTAGGTGGAGATAAAATAAAAAATAAAAAAAACTAGTACTCATAAGAATCCATATATTATACACATATATGCATACATAAACACTTATTAAATGCACAATTTGATGAACAAGTCGCATTAATTCAAAGCATACCATCAAAAAAGGCTTTATCTTTTTAGAAATTTTCGAAATGCAAAGAATCAAGAAACTTGAAATGGACCCTTCACATCTTTGCGATAGTCCAACTGAAGGTACATTTTATCACTAAACCCATATGGATTTACTTTATTTTTTTCATCCACTTAACATACACTATATATGTTGAAAAGAAGTGTATATTTAAAATTGGAGGGAAAGGTTGAGAGAAAAAACTTTGAAATTTGGTTTTGAGTTTTGTCTTATTCACAAACTAACCCAAATGATATTTTTGCTTGTCCCACATAGGAAAATTAGAGGAAGTGGGAAGGACATATATAAGTGGAGGTTGGAGGAAGGGTTGGGCCCCTTGGGGGTACCAAGTTTTGTGAAGGGGAAGGACCTAGGCCCAATTGGGTTTACCACAAAACACACACACGCGCGCGCCGCCGCCGCCCCGCTCCGTTCCGGGCCGGGCTTGGGTGTGGGTCCTATATATCTTTTTATACAAAGTTTATTTGGAAAATAAATTTCTTTTTTAATTAAAAAGAGTTTAATTTCAGTTGGAGACCAAGTCTCCCCACCAACCCCTCAACGTTTCCAGACTTCTCTCCACGTTCTGCAACGTTAACTTTTCCAACGTTCAGAATATCTTCTTTATATATACACAAACTGCTTTCATCAAAATACACAGTTTTACAGAGAGAAAAAGAGTTACAGAATTTTAATACACAGTTTCATATACTGTTTCTGAGCAACGATTTCTGAAAGGGTGTGGGTTTTCCGATCTTCCTCCGTGCAAGGATTTTCGAGACAGAGGCGATTTCTGGGCTGCTTTATCCTGGGGACGTCGTGGCCTTCATCCGAACGAACTGCTTGCACAACTTGGGCAGAGCCGCGAAGCGTCTTAAAGAGAGCGACTAAGTCCGCGACTCATCCCAAGAAAAACGTCAAAGGCTACTGTTATTGGTAAAATTGTTCCTTTTTAGTTTCTGCAGTAACAATTTTAAGACGACTTTACATCTGCCATGGAATCTTCAATGCTCTCTGTTACCCATGACCTCAACAAACCCTTCAAATTTGAGGGCCTTCACTTTAAACGGTGGAGGATGAAAATGATGTTTTTCTTAACTACGAAAAAATTGCAATCTGTTTGTCTTTCTGAAAAACCCACTCTTTCTGAAAATCCCACTGTTGCTCAAATCAGAGAGTCTGACACATGGAATGAAAATGATTTTCTTTGCAAAAACTATATTTTAAATGGGCTCTCTGACAGTCTTTATGACTATTATGCAAACTGTGATTCTGCCAAAAAAGTTTGGGATGCTCTTCAGAAAAAATATTACACTGAAGAAGCTGGAGCAAAGAAATTTGCAGTCAGCCGTTATTTGAAATACCAAATGACGGATGACAAATCTGTTGAAGCTCAATCCCATGAGCTGCAACAAATTGCTCATGAGATAATTTCTGAGGGCATGGATTTAAATGATCAGTTTCAAGTTGCTGTCATTATTGACAAGCTTCCCCCAAGTTGGAAAGATTTCAAAAATATTTTGAGACACAAAACCAAAGAATTTTCATTGGAAAGTTTGATTACTCGCCTTCGTATTGAGGAGGAGGCAAGAAAACAAGATTTAAAAGAACAGGTTCTTGTTGTTTCCAACAACAAGAAACCTCAAAATTTTTCTAAAAACAAAACCTCTGTTGTTCTGAAACCACCTTCAAAAACCATGAAGTTTCAAAATCGGAATCAGAACAAGAACCGCAACAACAACAAGAATCAGAATCCGAAGCCAAATCAGAATAGGAACATACCCCCCTCAGGAATAAATGAAGCTGGACTGTTTGTTTGCTACAATTGTGGTAAACCAGGTCATATGGCTCGAAACTGTAGGAATCAACGACGAGTTGCTCCCCAAGCAAATCTTGCAGAAGAGCAGCTCGTTGCTATGATTTCCGAGGTCAATATTGTTGGTGGATCCGAGGGGTGGTGGGTAGACACTGGCGCCTCTCGCCATGCTTGCTATGACCGTGACATGTTCAAATCCTATTCTGAAGCTAAGGACAAGAAAGTGCTGTTGGGTGATTCCCACACCACTACTGTTGCTGGTATTGGGGAGGTTGAATTGAAGTTTACTTCTGGAAAGACTGTCATTTTGAAGGATGTCTTGCACACTCCAGAAATGAGGAAAAATCTTGTTTCAGGCTATCTTCTCAACAAGGCTGGATTTACTCAAACTATTGGGGCTGATCTTTTTACTTTGACTAAGAGTGAAGTGTTTGTTGGAAAGGGTTATGCAACTGAGGGCATGTTTAAATTGAATGTTGATTTTAATAAAGTTTCTTCTTTTGCTTACATGTTGTGTTCTTTTAATGTTTGGCATGCTAGATTATGTCATGTGAATAAAAGGCTTGTGAAAAATATGAGTAGTCTAGGATATATTCCACAATTATCTTTAAATGAATTTGACAAATGTGAATTTTGTAGCCAAGCAAAAATCACTAAAATACCACATAAATCTGTCACTAGGGAATCTGAACCTCTTGAATTAATTCATTCAGATATTTGTGAATATGAAGGAATTTTAACTAGAAATGGAAAAAGGTATTTTATTACTTTTATTGATGATAGCTCAAATTATTCATTTGTTTATCTTATGAAAAATAAAAGTGAAGCCATTGACATGTTCAAAATTTTCCTAAATGAGATTGAAAATCAATTTAATAGAAAAATTAAAAGATTTCGTAGTGACAGAGGACATGAATATGATTCTGATGAATTTATTGCTTTATATAATATTAATGGAATCATTCATGAAAAAACTGCCCCTTACTCCCCTGAAATGAATGGAAAAGCTGAAAGAAAAAATAGAACTTTTACTGAATTAGTAGTTGCTATTTTATTAAATTCAGGGGCAGCTTCTCATTGGTGGGGGGAAATATTATTAACTGTTTGTCATGTATTAAATAGAGTTCCTAACTCTAAAACTAATATTTCCCCTTATGAAATTTGGAAAAGAAGAAAACCAAATGTGGATTATTTTAGAACATGGGGTTGTTTGGCATATGTTAGAATTCCAGACCCTAAAAGGTCCAAATTAGCTAGTAGAGCTTATGAATGTGTTTTTATTGGTTATGCTATTAATAGTAAGGCTTACAGATTTTATGACTTAAAGAATCATGTTATAATTGAATCTAGTGATGTTGATTTTTTCGAAAATAAATTTCCTTTTAAATTTAAAAATAGTGGGGGTTCAACATCATATGATATGCCTAGATTAGTAGAACCAAACGAATATGAACTAGAACCTAGAAAAAGTAAAAGAGCCCGATTCGCGAAAGATTTTGGGACCGACTTTTATACCTACAACTTAGAGGAGGATCCTAACACCCTCCAAGAAGCTTTGACTTCTATAGATGTTGATTTATGGCAAGAAGCTATAAATGATGAAATGGAATCATTGGAATCAAATAAAACTTGGCACTTAGTAGATCTTCCACCTGGTTGTAAGACAATAGGTTGCAAATGGATTCTTAAAAAGAAATTGAAACCCGATGGCACGATAGATAAATATAAGGCACGTCTTGTAGCTAAGGGTTATAGACAAAGAGAAAATATTGATTTCTTTGATACTTATTCACCTGTCACTAGAATTACTTCTATTCGTGTACTATTTGCTTTAGCTGCTATTCATGATTTAGTAGTACACCAAATGGATGTTAAAACGGCATTTTTAAATGGTGAATTAGAAGAAGAGATTTATATGGACCAACCTGAAGGTTTTATTATTTTTGGTCAAGAAAATAAAGTTTGCAAATTGGATAAATCTCTTTATGGTTTGAAACAAGCTCCTAAACAATGGCATGATAAATTTGATAGTTTAGTCATCTCAAATGGTTTTAAAATAAATGAAAGTGACAAGTGTATTTATTACAAATTTGAAAACAATACTTGCACTATTATTTGCTTATATGTGGATGACTTACTTATTTTTGGATCAAATATTCATGTCATTAATGAAGTTAAATCTTTCTTATGTGCCAATTTTAATATGAAAGATTTAGGAGAAGCTAGTGTAATTCTTGGAATTAATATTACTAGGTCAGAAAAGGGACTTTCTTTAGATCAATCTCATTACATTGAGAAGATTCTAAAGAAATACAATTACTTTAACTGTAAACCAGCATGTACTCCATATGACCCTAGTGTAAAATTGTTCAAGAACACTGGTGACAGTGTTAGACAAACTGAGTATGCGAGCATCATTGGTAGCCTCCGTTATGCTACTGATTGCACTAGGCCAGATATAGCTTATGCTGTTGGAGTACTATGTAGGTTTACTAGTAGACCTAGTATGGAGCATTGGCATGCTATTGAAAGGGTCATGCGTTACCTAAAAAGGACGATGAACCTAAAATTACACTATCAGAAGTTTCCCGCTGTCCTTGAAGGATATAGCGATGCTGATTGGAATACCCTATCAGATGACTCCAAGGCCACTAGTGGATACACTTTTTGTATTGCTGGAGGCGCAGTTTCATGGAAGTCTAAGAAACAGACTATTTTGGCTCAGTCCACTATGGAGTCAGAGATGATAGCACTAGCTACAGCTAGTGAGGAAGCAGGTTGGCTGAGAAATCTGCTATCAGATACCCCTTTATGGGAGAGACCGATACCAGCTGTCCTAATCCACTATGATAGTACCGCGGCTATTGCAAAAGTTGAGAACCGTTACTATAACGGCAAGAAGCGACAAATACGTCGCAAGCACAGCACTATTAGAGAGTTTCTCTCTTCTGGAGCTGTAAGAGTGGATTATGTACGGTCTGAGGAGAACTTGGCTGATCCTTTGACGAAAGGACTAGCACGAGAGAAGGTTTGTAAAACCTCGAAAGGGATGGGACTAAAGCCCTTAGATAATTGAGTCACTTATGATAGTAACCCAACATATAGACTGGAGATCCCAAGAAATAGGTTCAAAGGGTAATAACAAGTCATGAGTGATATGAGTGGAATCATGCTAATACCTATATATGGGGGTAATACTCCAAGTCCATCCCTACGAAGCATGACATCCTGAAGGACAGAAGGTTGAGTTATTTATAACTCTTAATGAGATCTAAACTCCATTTGGAGTGGGATACCTAGCTACAGGAGTATCCTTGTTGGACTCACCTAGGCGAATGTGGAAGTGAGGCCGCTTCCTATGAAATTTTGGGCAAATTCTCTAGATCATTCGCTATACTAGGATATAAGCACACGGCCGTAAAGTGCTGGTTTTTGAACTTCACCCTAGTAGGACTGTGTGTGTGGTGTTGTCTGAGATAGAGTTCAAAACTACGGTTACTCTAGTATAATCGGAAGCACTATCACTACGTAAAGGTTCAAGTTGAAAAACACCTTTACTTATGCACAGTCTTATGATACGTTGCTCAATGATCTTAAATCAATTTTTAAAATACAAGTGGGGGATTGTTGAAAAGAAGTGTATATTTAAAATTGGAGGGAACGGTTGAGAGAAAAAACTTTGAAATTTGGTTTTGAGTTTTGTCTTATTCACAAACTAACCCAAATGATATTTTTGCTTGTCCCACATAGGAAAATTAGAGGAAGTGGGAAGGACATATATAAGTGGAGGTTGGAGGAAGGGTTGGGCCCCTTGGGGGTACCAAGTTTTGTGAAGGGGAAGGACCTAGGCCCAATTGGGTTTACCACAAAACACACACACGCGCGCGCCGCCGCCGCCCCGCCCCGCCCCGCTCCGCTCCGTTCCGTTCCGGGCCGGGCTTGGGCTTGGGTGTGGATGTGGATCCTACTCCTATATATATCTTTTTATACAAAGTTTATTTGGAAAATAAATTTCTTTTTTAATTAAAAAGAGTTTAATTTCAGTTGGAGACCAAGTCTCCCCACCAACCCCTCCACGTTTTTTCCTCCAGATTTTTTCTCTAACGTTTCCAGACTTCTCTCCACGTTCTGCAACGTTAACTTTCCCAACGTTCACTTTTCCAACGTTCAGAATATCTTCTTTATATATACACAAACTGCTTTCATCAAAATACACAGTTTTACAGAGAGAAAAAGAGTTACAGAATTTTAATACACAGTTTCATATACTATTTTTGAGCAACGATTTCTGAAAGGGTGTGGGTTTTCCGATCTTCCTCCGTGCAAGGATTTTCGAGACAGAGGCAATTTCTGGGCTGCTTTATCCTGGGGACGTCATGGCCTTCATCCGAACGAACTGCTTGCACAACTTGGGCAGAGCCGCGAAGCGTCTTAAAGAGAGCGACTAAGTCCGCGACTCATCCCAAGAAAAACGTCAAAGGCTACTGTTATTGGTAAAATTGTTCCTTTTTAGTTTCTGCAGTAACAATATATATATACAAACATTTACCAGAGAATGGGTTCACTTCTTCGTTGTCGAACGAGAAGCCGAGATGATTGAGATAGAGAGAGCCCGAGAGAGAGAGTGTACCGAGACAGAGATAATATAGGAGGTAGCACCGCCGCCGCCCCTGGGTCGCCGTCCGTCGCCGCTCGGGTCGCTTGGGTCGCCTCCTCCGCTCGGGTCGCTTGGGGGGAATCTCAATTTAGGGATTTTAATTTCAGGAGTAAATGTTTTCAAATGAGAGAAAGAGTGACCTCGCCGATTCCTCTGTCGCCACGATTCCGCCGTCGCCGCCGATTCCGCCGTCGCCGTCGAAGCTCGGGTCGGCCGTCGGCACTGCGTCTGGTCTGGCCTCAGATCTCATTTGGGGGAAAATGAATGGAGTAATGAGAGAGAGGCCCCTGTTTTTTAAGTTAAAAGTGGACCCCACAAACTTTCTATTATTTGCTAAGATGGGCCTGTTGTACAAAACGTTGTGCTTTTCATTGTTCGTGTATCATTTTTGATGAACAATCTTGTGCCGCGCTAAATTGGGTAATTTTACGTGCTCATAAACATCTGTCATAAAGTGTGCATATGAAGATTTGGCTTTATGTGCACATTAGTGGAGTGTCATACTCATTATGTTAGTGTAAATAGTAAAAAGAAAGTGGGGTTGGTAGTTATGAGAAGTTGTTTTATTTAAATATATTAAAATGACATTTTAGTGCCATTATGAAAGTATTTTAATTAAAAAATTGAATAGGTTTTATTGTAATTATTGAAGTAGGCTAAATTATTTTTGGTACCCCTCCCTTTCTCTTTATATAGAAGTATAGATTTTATATGCAGATCCAGTTCTTTATGTGCACGCTTTATGTACATATTTTATGTACACGAATCATTACTCCGCTAAATATGTATTTGGGTAAATTACATTTTATACCCCTATAGTTTGGGGTGAGTTTCAAAATGGTCCCTATAGTTTTAATTTCGTCAAATTGATCCTTCAATTTTCAAAACTGATTCAATGTGACCCATCTATATAATATCAGGCAATTGCCTTTTTGGCCAAAGACATTTTACACCCTTGGATGATGATCCAAGGGTCCATCCAAGGGTCCACAACACTCGTGCATTCACACATGCAGTCTTTGCCTCTCCTTCTCTCTTTAGCCGTATGTTTAAAATCAAACCCACCAATTAAGTCAACTCTCTCTGCAGGATATATTTAAAAGGAAATCACTCCCTCTTTCCCTTCTCTCTCTTAACTCTGACAAGTTAACTAACAAGTTAACTCTCTCTCTCTCTCTCTCTAGGCATCAACTATCCTCCCCTCCCCTCTCACGCATGTTTTCAAGAAAAAAATGTCATCTCAACCGTCCAACCATCTGTCTCACTCTATCCCATATATTTTTCAAAAAATCCTCTATGGTTTCAAAATTCCCTCATTCCCTCTCTCACACTCGGTTTCATTATTTCCAAACTCTCCATCTCTTTTCTCTCTTTCTGAGCATCAAGTTCACTCTCAAGTTCACTCCTCATCTCCTCTCCATCTCTTCTCTCATCTCCTCTCAAGTTCAATCCTCTCAACCGTGTATGTAGACGTCGGTACAAGGTACTCTCTCTCTCTCTCAACCCCACCCTACCACTGTCTCCCTCGGCACAAGGTACCCCTCCCCTCTCACCACTAATCCACTCCCTACCCCTAACCCAACTCAGTAAAAAGAACGAAAAAAAATTAACAAAAGTGAAATTTTTGGCACTCAATTGAAAATTTTGTTCAAACACTAACCCTTTTTCTTTTTCTTTTTTCCTGTTTCTGTCCCAAAAAAAAATATTTAAACCAAAGTTTTTCCTCCTAACCCCTATTTTTTTTTTTGTGAGTAATTTCGTCTTTGATTTCAATCTTTTTTAACCCTCTTTTTGTTTTGGTTTTTGTCAGAAAAACAGAAAAGAAACTCTAATCCTTAGCATTTCATATGAGTTTAATTTGATGTTGAAAACAGGTTTTACTTCTCTGCTGAGTAAGCAACTGTTTGTATTGAGTAAAACAGAATTTTGCATATATTTGGCCATCTCCCTCTCTATGTTAGCTATTCATGTGTCATGAGTACTTTTTTAATTCATTATATTTGTTATTGTAATGATTTTTGGAAATGAGGGGAATTTTTTTTATTGTTATTATTGACTTTCCAATTCTTAACATAAAAAGCCAGATCTTTTTGTTAAATTTTTGTTTTTTTAAATACCCCTTTTTAGTAAATCCGAAAACCTTTTTAAATAACTAAACCTCCTTTTTTAAAAGGATAGATCAGTAATCAGTCCCTTTTGGTGAGGAAAAAAAACCGTTTTGGTTCTATATGGGAAAAAAAATTATAGGGTAAAAGGACCATTGATTTTGAAAGTAAAAAAAATATCCTCTTTCACACCCTTTTTAAAAATAAAATTAAAAAAAATAAAAAAGATGAGAAGCAACCCCTTAACTTTTAGTATAGTCATATGAGTTTTATTCGTTTGTAATATACATAAATTTAGATAGCAATAGCAATAGCAATCTGTATATAGATTTTAGTTAGCAAACAGTATGTGTATCAAATTTTTTTTTATTTCTTTATTATATTTGCATTAACCACTAACCCACTCCATAACCCATATCATTTTCTTTTTGCATTTTTTAAAAAAACAAAAAAAGAAAAAATAAATAATAGATTTTGAAAGTTTTGTTTGTAGTTTTTAGAAGTTACCCTAATCCTTATCGTTTTCTAAAGTGAATTTTAGGCATTCAAGTGAAAATTTTATTTGTTTGTTTCTGTTTCTGTATTTTTTTTTTGTTTGTTTCTGTTTCTGTCCAAAAAAAAAAATTAATAAAACCAAAACTTGATAGGCAAACCTCTAACCCTCATTTTAGAAAAAACCCCCAAAAAACATAAACTCTCTGGTTTTTTTTTTATATATTAATTTTTGCCTTGAAAAAACAGGGGACAGGGGGGGGGGGGGGGGGGGGGGGGGGGGGGGGGGGAATGCTAAAAAAACAGAAAAAACTTCCCTACCTATGTTAATTGAAAAAACAGTACCCTAATCATATTTAGAAAAACCTCTAACCCTCACCTTAATCATATTTAGAAAAACCCCAACCCTAATCCATAGCATTCCAACAAAATTAAAACTCTTCCTCAGTTTTTTTTTTTGGGAAGTGGAAGCAAGCTAATTATTTTGTTGCATCACACTACAAAGCAGTTGTCTCCGCCGCCCTAGCTAGCTAGAAAGCTCTATTTGAATTGTGTAAGCAACTATTTGTATTGAGTAGAACATAATTTCATTTTGTATTAATTTCTTTTGATATTATCATTGAAAAACCCCCTCTTTCACACCCTTTTTGAAAGAAAACAAGAAAAGATGAAAAACAACCCCTTGACTTTGTGTGTATTGTCATTGATTTCACTTGATATTAATATTTCATTTCAACAAGCTTTCAGGAAAAAATAAGCTGAAAATACACGATGCTACTTTATGCAATTTTTTTTTGTGCTCTCAGGTATTCTAAAAATGAGCAAGCTGACTATTTACGATCAAGTAAGTATTTTCAGGTTTTTTAAATTGAGCAAGTTGACTCTACTAAATTTAGTATAGTCATGTGAGCTTTATTCGTTAGTTATATACATAGCAATTTAGTTTAGTTAGCAATTTTTTGTATTAATATTTTAAAAGTTTTACAGATGAATCCTGACTTGGAGGAAACAGTACGTGTATCAATTTTTTTTTAAATATCTTTATCTTTATTAAATTTGCTTTAACCTTAATTTAAAAAAAAAAAAACATGTTCTGATATTTGATACAGGTGAGATTGCTTAGAGAAAGGAATGTGGGTGTTGTCATTCGTGACGAAAGGGAGTTCAACAGACAACTTCTTCCTCAGGTAATTAATACTAACTATTATTATATTATCACTTCATATATTGAAATTTCAATATTTGTATCATTCTTTGAAGGCAAAGGATAAGGCAAAGGGAAAAGAGAAAGTATCTTGCTCAAGTAAGGACAAAGGGAAAGAAAATGTAATTCTTATCATATAAAGTCAATGCCTTTTTTGTGTCATAAATTTAGAATAGGTTAGTTAGGCTTATCATATGTACTTGCGTGTTTCCTGTTTTACATGTTAGGCACCATTATGTAATATTGCGTTGCCCCTATCAAAAGCTTCAGTGTCCCAACGACTTCGACGAAATAGGGAAAAATCTGAACAATCAGTGCAATCTCGACACTCGCCAAGTTTAACACCGAGGGTCCGACGTCGTGCGAGTTTGGAACAAGAAACAAGAGCAACCAACTACGTAACTCCAGGTGTTGTTCCCCATAATGCACCAAAACGCTTAATGGTGTCACGCCCTGCAATGGTGTCACGAACACCAGATTCAGGGGATTTTTTCGTTCATTCCATGCCAACTCCACGAAATCTTTACCCTGAACTATCCCTTACACCTACATCAATGGAAACACATTCTAAATTTCCGATCTTGCATTCCTTGCCTTATCCACCAAATCATTACAATGAACTTTTATCAGCTGACACTGACCAAGTCATCATGACACAAGTAGAATCACCTTCAAACAATGGGCCAGCTTTGCACAACGCATCATCGGCTTCACCAACGAATAGGTGAATCAACATTATTATTTGTACATACTTTAATCTTTGTCATTTTTTTAATACTTACGTAGGATCTATACAATAATTGTAGGCCTACTTCTACAATTCAATGTTATCATGAAGAACTAAGTAGTGATGATGAGTTAGATGATACCACATTTGTTTATCCAGAAAGCATAGATTCACCTCGCCACTTTCTTGGTAACATGGATGTAGAATGTCCTAATTGTTCAGCACTACACTGGATAGATGAGAAATTAGCAAATTCATCTCTATGTCACCCCCGTTTTGGTACCTGTTGTTTACAAGGAAAAGTTAGGCTACCCTTGCTTAAGACACCTCCACCACTAATTCAAGCTCTGTTTGATGGGAATGACGCAAAGTCAAAATCATTCCGACGTTATACTCGGGAGTATAATGCATGTAATGCATTTACGAGTCTCGGCGCTAAAATAGATCAGAGAGTTCTCACTGGAAGAGGTCCTAGATCTTTCATCATCCATGGGGAATTGCGTCATAGAACTGGATCTTTGATCCCGCAACCTAATGAACAAGCAAGTTATGCTCAATTATACATTTATGATCCTGACTCTGCTTTAAAAGAACGTCATCATAGAAATCCGCACTTACGGATAGATGTTCTTAAATCCATTCTAGATACTTTACAACAGTACAATCCATTCCCCGCTAAATACCGTCAGGCTTACGAACTATTAAACCAAAGAGAATCGGTTGGAGAAGTTTTGCCTGCGTATCTGCATTATTCTAAGCAAACTGACAGGCAGTGTTATAACCTACCAGCGGCAGATGAGATTGCTGTTATACTACTAGGGTCAGGGACTGAGATTAGTGGCATGAGAGATATCATTTTGCATTTGAGAGGCAACAATGGTTTGATGCAAATTAATGAGTGTCACCCAGCTTATTTGCCACTGCATTACGTTTTGTTGTTCCCCCGTGGTGAGCTTGGATGGGATCCTGATATTAAACAGTGGGACATTTTGCATAGTCGCCATTCAAATGATCGTCTTACTCAATTGCAATACTACTATTATCGTATGTTTCAACGCGCAACAGAATATTCAACAATTCTGAGGGCTGGGAAGTTATTCCAAGAGTTTCTGGTTGATGCTTGGGCCGCGACAGAACAAAATCAGTTGACTTACTATAGGTTGAATTAGGGAAAACTTCGTTCTGAACTTTACAAAGATCTAACTGATGTTATCGTTGAGAGTGATGGTTTGCGACCTGACCAAGTAGGTCGACGGATGGTTTTTCCCTCTTCATTTGGAGGAAGCCCAAGACATATGTTCGAGATATTTCAAGATTCAATGGCTATCACGCGCCACAACCATCATCCAGATATTTTTTTAACCATGACTGCAAATCCAAAGTGGCCTGAAATTCTCTCAACTCTATTACCCAATCAAAGAGCTACAGATCGTCATGATTTAATTGCTCGTGTTTTTGAATTGAAAAGAAAATGTTTGATGAAGGAGATAGATAAAGGTGTAGTGTTTGGCAGAAAGGTTGCACATGTTTATACGATTGAATACCAAAAACGAGGGCTCCCTCACATGCATGCTCTTATATTCCTTCATGGACCAGACAAAATTAGGTCTTGCGCTCAGGTTGACAGATTGGTTTGTGCGGAATTTTGAAATCCAATAGATGATCCACATCTTTTTTAGACTGTCACCCGTTGTATGATACATGGACCGTGCGGCGTTCAAAATTGAATGGCTCCATGTATGGAGAATGGAAAGTGCACCAAGAGATATCCAAAAGGCTTTGTGGAAACAACAACTATGGACCAACATGGATACCCTATCTATCGTCGACGCAACAATGGCCAATCTTATACGGTGAGGGGGCACCCAGTTGATAATAGAGATGTTGTACCGTATAATGCTTATCTTTCTAGAATGTTCAATTGCCATATTAATGTCGAAGTATGTGCTGGGATGAGATGTGTCAAGTATATTCACAAATATATTTACAAAGGTCATGATCATACAACAATGGTTTTGGGAGGAGTAGATGAGATTCAACAATATCTTGATGCAAGGTATATTGGACCAGTCGAAGCTTCTTGGCGTTTGTTAGGTAATAGTATGCATGAAGAGCTCCCATCAGTCGTTCGATTGGCACTTCATTTGCCTGGAATGCACCAAGTGGTATTTGATCCTAATGAGCCAGTTGATAGGATCGCATCTAGAGCTGCGCGACAAGTGTCAACCCTAGTTGGATTCTTTAACTATTGTGCAGCTAATCCGAGCACCCGTGTGTACACTTATCAAGAATTTACAAACTATTTTGTTTGGAACAACACAATGTGTGTGTGGACAACGAGAAAAAGGGGGTATGCTATTGGTAGAATTTACTTTGCTAGTCCAAATTCTGGTAAGAGATTCTATTTGCGCTTGCTATTAACGCATGTGAGAGGGCCAACTTCATATGAACATTTGCGCACAGTCAACGATGTCACACACCCTACATTCAAATCAGCATGTGCTGCATTAGGACTGTTGGAAGATGATGAAGAGTGGATAAGATTCGCATTTTGCATGGGATACCAAATCCAGATGTGGCAATAATAGAAGACTATGGTCTGTATCTTCTCAATCAAATGCTCCAACAATCCAGAAAAAGTATAGCCGACTACCCGCCCATGCCGCAACTGAGTGAAAATTGGAGGACCATAGTCGGTAATAGGTTACTATGTGAGCACACTAACCTTCAACTAGATGCTCAACATGAAGATGTGCGTGGTAGAATTGACAGACTAAATGTTGGACAAAATGCAACTTTTGATGCAATCACATCTGCAGTCTTAGAAAATAAAGGGACTACGTTTTTCATTAATGGGGGTGCTGGAACAGGGAAGACTTTCACTTATAATACAGTTGCACTATATATTCACAGCCTTGGTCATACTGTAATCACAGTTGTATCGTCGGGAGTTGCTTCGTTATTGTTAATTGGAGGCAGAACTGCGCACTCAACATTTTCCATTCCGTTGGATGTGCATGACAATTCAGTATACGGATTTAGCAAGCAATCCATGCAAGCAGAGCTGGTGAGGGCAACCAAGTTGATCATATGGGATGAGGTACCAATGCAACATAGAAATTGTATGGAAGCAGTCGATCGTACACTCCGGGACGTTTGTGATACAAATAAACCATTCGGGGGTATAACTGTTGTTCTTGGTGGAGATTTTCGACAAGTCTTGCCAGTTGTACCCAAAGGGGTGCGTGAGCAAATTGTGGGTGCTTCGTTGAGACGCTCTACGTTGTGGAATAATGTAAATATTTTAACATTGGACTCCAACATGCGCCTAAACAATATAGACCCAAGAAATGCGAATTTCGCAACTTTTTTGATGGAGGTATTAGTTCTTCAATCATTCCTTATTATGTGATTTTGATTGTAATAGTATAACGAAATAATAAAACATTTACTGCTTTCTTTATTCTTTTTTATTTATATTCAGATAGGGAGCAAAACACAAGAAACTGTAAAACTTCCTTCTACAATACATAGGTGTCGACGTCTTGACGAGCTCCTGTGCACAATTTATCCACGGTTGAATGTTGAAGGGACAGCGACCCTTGAATATCTCACCGAGCGGACAATCCTGGCAGCACGAAATGACGATGTCAACATTATTAACAAAAATGCGTTAGATATATTCCCGGGAGAGGCATGCACCTATTTGGCTGCAGATAAGATGTCAGACAATGACGGAGATGTTCGTGCCATTACAAATCGATATCCTAATGAATACCTAAACTCATTATACCCGCCTGGCTTGCCTCAATTCAACCTTCAATTAAAGGTTGGTTGCCCTATCATGTTGCTAAGAAATATCGCACCCGCGGATGGACTTTGTAATGGCACACGATTAATGGTTGTCAGAAATGCTTCACGTGTCATTGAAGCATGAATTTTGACTGGTGATAAAGCTGGAAATTTAGCATTTATTCCCAGAATATCATTGGCGCAATCATCAACTGAATTGCCTTTCAATATGACAAGACGTCAATTTCCAATCCGATTGGCATATGCGATGACAATTAATAAATCTCAGGGCCAATCCGTGAACTTTGTTGGAATTGATTTGCGCAATCCAGTATTCAGTCATGGAAAGTTATACGTGGCTTTATCCAGATGCACATCTTTTGATCGTATTAGTGTTCTTCTTCCCGAGGGTGCCACTGATTCCACGACAAACATCGTCTACCCAGAGGTCTTGATATAGTGACTACTATGATATCATTCCATAACTTTGTTACTATTAAATTGTGCTTTTTTTCCTGCTTGATCCTTCATTAATACTTTTGAAGGATTGACGAGAAGTAATTGGAGATTGTAGTTTTATTGGATTGATGTGGATCTACTAACAAGGTAATACAATGAGATACAACAGTTGCATTTAATTTATCATTTTAGCAGTTTTCACGTGAATGCAACTAATTGCCCGTTTTGTTAATTTTCAGATTGTTGACCAATCACCGCACTAGATTGAGTGTTGTGGACAATTCACAATTTGCCGGTATACTTAATGTAATTTTTTTATTACGTGTACTTAATGTAATTTGATACATTTGTTTTGTACAAGTTAAAATGACTTTATAGCTAATGTACGTAGTGTTTTTTTTTGTTTTTTTTATTTTTTTATTTATGAATATGGTTTTTTTATTGCCCAATTTTAGTTTTTTCTCGCGCGTGCCCTTCAATTCTGTCAACCCGTGCCCTCGGGCACGGGCAATTACTAGTCAGTTAACATCCCTCGTGAAAAGTGACAGAACTTGAACATATGCTGTGCACGTGACACTAAGCCAAGGGCAAATAGGGTATTTACAATCACCATGAGGAGGAAGAGCGAGACCATTAAATCCACCGCCATGTTAACCTGCACCTCCTCGATCCCAACCCTTTCAACCACTGGCGCAAAATATCATCCACCAAGGCCACCAAAATCAAACCCTAGCACCAAACTCCTCTCTCTCCTCCTCAAACTAATCGTCGTACCCTTCATCGTCACCCTCTTCTTCTTCTTCCTCGGCGTGGCCACCGTCGCCCTCTTCCACATCTCCGCCGTTGAGACGGGCAGAGACTGTGTGGTTTGTTTGGAGGGATTCAAGGAAGATGAGTGGTGCCGGAGCTCGTTGACTTGCCACCACATGTTCCATGAGAATTGCGTAGACAACTGGTTGATAAAAGTGCCTCCCATGTCTGATTTGTCGAATTGGGGATTGATTGGCTCGAGTTCAGTGATAGTCAATGATGATTATAAGCTGTTGTGGGAAGTTGGTATTTGACAGAGCGAAGGAAGGAGAAGCAATTGGGAAGAATTTGGTAGAACTTTATGTGTAGTTAGTCATCTTTGTTTTAATAATTAATGTAACCCAATTTTATTAGGGAATTGCTACGTACACCGCTACTTTTGCTATGTACACCGCTCAACCTTACAAAAGTGAAAAGTGGGAATTTTTTGAAGAAAAATGATTAGAATAAAAGAATTTGGGTGTACATAGCAAATACACGGGTGTACATAGCAATTCCCTTTTATTATTGTTGATTTATGTGTATATATATACACACACACGCATACACATGTATGTGTGTAAAGTGACATTTGATTGTTGCTTGTCAATGTATACTTCATCTTTTTGTATGAATAATGGATTTTGAGGATCTTATCCTGTGTCATTACTCATCTTTACTTTATCTTTTTATCTTGATGATGTAAACATATCAGCAAAGGGGAGAGAATGGTGGAGGGCATTATCATCATCTTTACCCGAATCTGCAAGCTAGCTTGTTGCGTTAATTCTTCCCTTGAGAAGCTCCGTTTCTCCCTCTCTGTGATTCATTTGAGTCAGAACAATTTGTTTGGCTCAAGTTTCAGATTTCTTTACAAATTTCTGTAACTTGACAGTTGACACTCTTGCGCCTTAGTTCTTGTAATTTGATTGGATTTTTTTCCGAGAAAATGTTTCAGGTATCAACTCTCTGAATCTTCGACTTGTCGAGAAAAAAATTGATTCAAGGTTCAGTTCCTAGAATTTCATAAAAAAAAAATTTTAAAAAAATTAACCCAGTTTTGATTCTTTTCAATAGTAAATACCCTATTTGCCCTTGGCTTGGTGTCACGTGCACAACACATTTTCAAGCTCCGTTACTTTTCGTGAGGGATGTTAAGTGATGGGTCACATTGAATCAGTTATGAAAATTGAATGAGCAATTTGTCGAAATTGAAACTAGAGGGACCATTTTGAAACTCGGCCCAAACTATAAGGGTATAAAATGTAATTTACCCTATGTATTTCTATTTCTATATTTTTTAAGGGATACTTAGGCTTAGTAGGCCACCACGTGGCTTTTTAAAAGGAGCTTATGAAATTTATTACTAAGTTGTTTGATAATTTTATGCAAGTGACACACTACTATTCAAAAAGATATCATGAAACCAAAAAGAAGAAGCTCCAAGCTCCCCCCAAAAAGGTCATAAGTTCAATTTTTGCAAAGCTCATAAACTAGTTACCAAATGAATTAACATGAAATTGTGCTTTAAAAAAGAAGGAGCACCAAAATGGGGGCCAAATTAAGCCTTAATATCGGAAATCACTTCAGTGTTGTGTACTGGGTGCTGTTCAAACTATTATAGGTCTATATATCTATAATTGTACACACTTTAAATGGTAATTTACAAAAAGGAAAAAAAATAGTAATTTGGTAATTCAATTTATAATTGTACACACTTTAAATACATAAATAATAATAATAAATTATAATATGTATATCTATAGATCTGTATATCTATAAATAGCAATGTAGGTACCCCGTGGCACTCCCGTACTATTGGGATGCCACATGACATTAATACACAATAATATAGTATAGATATACAACTGTATATATATATATATATATCAATATTAAAAATAATAAATATTAAAAAAAAAAGCAACAAAACAACAAAAAAAAAATACATGTCTACTACACTCTTACATTTTTGTAGTAATTTATCTCACACTCACTATAACCGCCTCTCTCCCACTATATATGATTTTTTTCACTTTTTTTTAGGGGATATTTTTTCACGTTTTTTATTTAATTTTTTTTCCAGATTGCCTGAGTAAATTTAAAAAAAAAATAATCAATGATACCCATGCATAGCACAGGCCAACGCTAGTATACATATATACAAACGGGTAATTTACAAAAGGTAAAATGGTAATTCAATTTAATAAAATGGTAATTTGGTTATTCAATTTATAATTGTACACCCTTTCAGCTTTAACAAATTACAAAAGGCAAAATAGTAATTTTAACAATACAATAAAATAATATAATAGTACATGTATACATATGCACACAAGGGTAATAACAAAAGACAAAAGGGTAATTTGATAATTAAATTTATAATTGTATACACTTTAAATACATTATGTGTAATAACCTGCATTTCCATTTAATTTAAAATTCATGTCCATATTTAATTTATGTGTATTTGCATTGGCATATTTAAATTCAATTAGCATGGTCTGCTTTTACTTTAATTCCAGTCACTTGTTTGGAATATTAATCTCTTATCTAATTCACATTTAAAGTTTATTGGGGGCTAAACTGCAATTTTACAAAGTTAGTGATACCTGTGTGGATTTCAAAGTCTGTATTCCAAAAACGGTGAAAATAACTTCTATTGACTCAATCAGTATTTTTATGAAATCAGAAAATCAATTCTTACGTTAAAATTAATTTCCTGTATTTTTGTGGTGACCACCGCGCCCCGAAAATACCAGTTTATGTTCAAAACTGTCCATGTTGTGTTTAACTTCCACAGATTTTGGAAGTGATCGATTTGGACATTTGCTTTATTTCCAATTATGGCAAGTGATGATTGCCTTGTGCCTTGTTTGGGAACATACAACTTATATGTGCAAGTGTTGTGTCCATAAGCTATATTGCCAAACACCTCAAGATTGACCCCTACCACCCTATGTGCCTCTTCACAATCTGAGGGTGTATATATGTATACATATGTATATCACACACACACACACATCTGTGATTTTGTGGTTCATTTAGGATTGAATGGGAAAATTAGTAATTGAAATCTAATGTAGAGTCTTCAAGGTTGAACTTGGTGGCCAAGATTGGCTTTCTTTATATACACTCACATACACTCCCTCTAAACACACACATTCTGGACATCATTTTCACAGAGAGTTAGAGTAAGCTTGAGAGTCTAACCACTGCAATTTTAGAGAGAGAGAATTTCACCTCCATAGCCAAGCTTGTATTTGGATTCTTATTTGGTCTTTCTTTCTCAACAATTACTTCACCTCTTAATCACAGTGAGTATTTCTAACTCACTAAGAATGTAATCTCATACTTACTTGCTGTGTATTGGTTTAATTGTGTCAACCTCCATTGATGATTTTATGTATGAAGTTCATAGCATGAAAACCATGGATTTCTAAACTCAATCAAAATTCGTTTTTAGAGATGAATATAGAAGATTATACATCCTACATGCCATGTTTGAAGTAATAGAGCCTAATTTGTTCATACCACAAAGTATATTAGAAAATAAGTTTTGACATGTTTTAGTTTTTCATAAAATTGGAGAGTTATAGATTGATTCATGTTAAATTGATAATAGATTCTTAATCCTTGTTTAAAAACCAAGAGATCCATGTATAACATGATAAACATACTTACAGATTTGAAATGGGTCAATTTTAGACCCTGTTTTCTGAAACAGAACAGTTCCTGCGGAGAAGATGAAGCCTCAGCTTCATCTCGCGCCACGATCGCGCGAGCGAGGAATCGCGCGAGCGGCCCGCGCGAGCGACCTTTCGCGCGCGCGAGGTAGGCGTCTCCAGGCAGACGTAAGAGTTTATATATATAAATGAAAATTTGGCTGGTCGCGCGAGCGAGGGTCGCGCGAGAACCCCTTCGCGCGAGCGATCCGCGCGCGCGACCTTGGCTTTCTCAGGCAGACAGAAAAGTTATATTATAAAAGGAAATTTGGGCATATCGCGCGAGCGGCCCGCGGGAGCGATCTTTCGCGCGAGCGGCCCGCGCGCACGAGGTTTAGCAGTTTCTGTTTTTGTCTGTTTTCTGTTAAGGGACTGTTTGGTTCAACTTTTTAGTACTGTTAAGGTTCTGTTTGGGATATTTAGTTAATCAGAACTCTATTTGGTTATGTTTGAATGATTAAAACATTGTAGTATGACTTATCAAGCCCCGTACGCATGTTGTATTTATAATTCAGTAAATTGCCGCATGTTTAAGTTTCATGACATACATGTGGGGTCAGTGGTACATGCATGTGGGTGTCAGTCTGTGTGGAAAAGAGTAATGGTAATGTGGAAAGAGTATGAGTTTGAGTTTGCGGTTGTGGTTTGTGGTTGTGGTTGTAGTTGTGGTTTGTGGTTGTGGTTGAGTTTGTGGAGAGGGTATCTTTGAAATGCGACGGTGGCAAATATGGACACTCCCTGACGCCCATGGAAGCGTTAAAGTGTGTGAAGCCGAACTCGGACATTCCCTGGCACCCATGGTAGTGCTAAAGTGTGGCCTACGGACACTCCCTGATAACTCGAGTCTGGATACTGTGTGAGGGGTTGCCCCGGTATTTGCATGGCGGTTAGGGTATTCAAAGTGTGAGGCATTGGACACTCCCTGGTACCCCGGACCAAAGTGTGAGGCAAACTGGACACTCCCTGGTGCCCCGTTGCTAAAGTGTGGCTATCTGAGTGTTTCAAGGATACCAGGAGTAGGATAGTGGGTTGTGGTGGCTGTCGAGAGAAAAGAGTCGGCAAGATGAGTGTGGTGCATTGTTCTCATACACGGTCCCATCTGCGTAAATTTACCCTCTTTAATAATGTTGTGGTTGTTTTCTAAACGAGCTCTTTAATTATAATTATAAACTTGTGGATTTAATTTGGAATTGGAATAAGGTAAGTTGGTATGTTTTACATTCAAAGTCATGTTTTTAATACTCACCAGCTTCTTGAAGCTGACGACGTTGATGCGTCCTGGACATTCGTGTTCAGGCTTTTTAGGTTATAACCAGGAGGAATCATATGACTATGCGAATTGAGAATGGCCGCTTTTGGAATAAGAGAACTGTTCATTAAATATATGCTTTAAGTTTATCTTTTTGAGTTTTAAACTATTTTGTTTTATGGATGACTGTAACCGACACTAAGTTATTATTTTATTTTCAAGGCAGTCTGTGCCTTAGTTGACCCCGGTTCATAAGATGTAATAAGTTAGAAAATTTTTGTAAGCCTTGATTGCTTTACTCTGATTTTTATGTTTTGCTGTTCGACGTTTGGGACGGAATCGATCCTTCAAACTGTCGCGACCTACGGGTCCATAAAGGAAATTAAACGCTTTCCTTATTTATGCTACGTCGGGGCGTGACATTATGAATAATAATAATTTATAATATAATATGTATTTTTTTTTGGTGCAAAGGAAATAAACTATAATATGTATGTATGTATGTATGTATGTATGTATGTATGTATGTATGTATGTGTATGTATATTTACATATACACAAAAGGATAATTTACAAAAGTAACGTAAGGTTTGTTTGGTAATTCTAAGATTCATTAAAAGATGTTTTAAGGGCCGAACAAGCCTTAATCTACAAAATTAATTTGAGGCTTGTTTGGTAATCAAAGGTTCCTTGAAAAATGCCTTAAGGCTCAAACAAACTTTGCCAAACAAGACTCAAGTTACTATTTATAGTAACTTGAGGTAGATCAATGTGATGTGAAATTAACAAACAACCAAATTATAAACCCAAAATTACCATTAAGGCCAAATTAATTTTGCATCTAGGGAATATTCCATTTTAGGCAAAATGACCATTAAGGCCAAATTAATTTGGCAACTAGGGTTCTATTTTAGACTCTTTTATAGTATAGTGTGTATATATATATGTGGTAACTGTCCTCCAAATCTCACAAATCTCTCTCTCTCTCTCTCTCTCTCTCTCTCTCTCTCTCTCTCTCTCTCTCTTGAGCAATTGGATTCGTTCCTTCCCTAGTTAACGTTTGAACTGACAGAACATATGCCATGCCTCACCGACCCCAAAGCCACCGCCGCGATGCGAATCGTCGTCTCCAAGGTCGCCCAGACCCGATAGGTCCTCCAAACCCTAGGCGATCATCCCGATCACAAGTTCGTCAACGCCGCCAAGGCCAAGTTCTCCGAGATCAAGGCGACGATCTCGAACCAGTTCAAAGAAATCGTGTTGTCGCCGCAGCATGTGCTTATCACCATGTTTGCAAATTCAGGGTCAAGTTCAACTTGCAATCCTATCATTCAGTCACAAATTGTTTTTGGCTGAACTACACTTTAGTACCCTCTAAGTTTGGCGAAAGTTTCACTTTGGGCCCTTGACTTTCAATTTGGACAGTTAAGGCCCTGTAGTTTCAAATTAGTTGCATTTGGGCCTTCTGACTAACTCTGTCAAAAAAGGTTAATGGAAATCACTTATAAGTTTATGTTTTCTTTCAAAAACACCCACCCATATTTTCAAATTCTCATATTTGCCCCAAACCACCACAAGGTGACACACCATCGCCACCGTCCACCACTGTTGTCCCTTCTGCCATCCACCCCGTCGTTCCTCGTGCCATCCACCACTACCATCTAGATCTGTGTTGATCATGCCCTAGAAATCAAGTTAGGTCTTTGGCTTGCTTGAAAAATCAGTGGTATTGCGTGTGTACAGATTGGACTGAGATTGGTTTTTCATTTGGGTGTATATGTACAGTAAATGTGTGTGAACCCCTAGAAAAACGCATGAAGCCACAATGTAAAAAGCTGTAATAAGAAAGACCCAGGTAGGTTTTCAGAAAAATATAGAGATCCTGGTTCGTAGAATGCGAAAAATGGACAAATCCCAGATGGAGATTTTTGGGTTTCATCTAAAACCATAAGAACACACACATGCTCGCATAGCATAAAACCCGAAAAACCAGTAAAATGAGCAAAACCCAGATGATAATTTTCGTTATTTTAGAAGAAATTTTGTGTAATGAGGGAGACCTAGATGATAAAATGCAACAATGAGCAAAACCTAGATGGGGTTTTAATGATTTTGAATTTGTTGAAGAAAATTTGAAAACAGGGGGAGTCAAATCATATATTCGAATTACAATGGACAAAACCCAGGTGGAGAGAGGTGGAGTCAGTGGAGAGTGGTGGTGGGCTTGGTGGCCGTGAGTGTGGAAGTGATGGATAGTGGTAGTTTTGAGAATTTGAAAATATGGGTGGGTGTTTTTGAAAGAAAACATAAAGTTATAAGTGACTTCCGTTAACTTTTTTTGACAGAGTTAGTCAAAAGGCCCACATTGCAACTAATTTGAAACTACGGGGCCTTAAGTGTCCAAGTTGAAAGTCGAGGGCCCAAAGTGAAACTTTCGTCGAACTAGAGGGTACTAAAATGTAGTTCAAATTTTTTTTTTCCCTTGTTCCCATTAATTTTAATTTTTTTTGTTGATGTTCAAAAAATCTGTATTTGTAAAACTTCTTACAAAAAAAAATGTGAGAAAAATCTTTTTGAAAATGAACCAAAAAAAGGTGAGAAATTTCACACCAAAATCTCTGTGAATAAACTGATTGTCAGAACAAGAATAAGAAATTACTCACTTTGTTATATATCATTCAGTCACAAATTTATTTTTTTCCCCCTTTATTTCCTTCTTCCCATCAATTGCAATTTTTTTTGTTGATATTCCAAAAATCTGTATTTGTTAAACATCTTACAAAAAAAATAAAAATGTGAGAAAATTCTTTTTGAAAATGAACCAAAAAAAAAGTGAGAAATTTTCTTACCAAAATCTCCTTGAATAAATTGATTGTCAAAAAGAGTGTTGGCCCAAATGTGGAAACCTTAGGGGGGGGGGGTGAATAAGGTTTTAGCGGAAATTAACCTTTTATAAACTTAATTGCAAATTAAACACAATCACAAATAATAAAGTAAGGAGATAAGGGAAGAGACACTTGCAAACCGAGTTTTCAAGTGGTTCGGCAATCGCACCCCGCGGCCTACGTCCACCCCTCAAGAACACCTCTTGAGGATTCCTTTAATCCGATCTACTTCACGGGTGTAGACCAAACCGTTACAAGAGCCTTCAATCTCTCCCAAAGAAGAACACCTCTTCTTTGCACACAAGGGTTACTAACCCTCAACCTTTACAATTGATTTGGGTACAAATGATAACTCTCTTTCTAGAGTGGATAATACAATTTAAAGCTCACACAATAGATAATACAAATGAAAGCTCACTACAATTTACTCTCAAAGAAATACAAATTAAGAACTAGAGCAAATTGATAAACTCACACAACTAGGGCTCAAATATGAATGATTAGAAATCAACAAGTTGTGTGATTTAAATAGATGTTTTCCAATGGATTGATCAACATAAAATGGTGTGGGAAAACATGTATTTATAGCCCAAGAAAGATTATAGCCGTTGGTGGCAAGTTTGGTAATTAAAAGCCCCTTTAAAAATTAGCCGTTATTGCCTTTCAGCGCAGTCCAGTCGACTGGATCGAAGGTTCAGTCGACTGGGAAGTTTATAGCAGTGAAGAGGCAATTTCAGTGCTGTCCAGTCGATTGAAAAGTTCAATCAGTCGACTGATGTTACAATCCAGTCGACTGGACCCTTAAAAAATCAGTCGACTGGTTTTAAGCAGTTTTTGGCAGACTGACACCTCTTTACTAAAACGGCCATAACTCCCTCTACAAAACTCGTATTCGCAATCCGTTTGAAGATTCGGAAACTAGATTCAAATATCTTTCCAACCATATAAAACTCAAGATCTAATTCCTTACCAATTGGATCAGGTTTGCATTTAAAGTTGACCTATCTGCGCAAAGGTACTTTCTTTTGACTTAGCCACTTGGAAGCTTTTGTGAAATGAATTTAAATGAGTGGTCTATAGGTCCTTGAAAGTATTTTAAAGTGTGAGTGCAAGGATCCTAAAGTCCAATTAAAGTTACTTGAGCTCCTATGAGTGATTGATCAAAATGCTTACACGTAAATCCTAATCTTCAACCAAGGATGAAAAAATCTTCAAGTCTTCAAGCTTGATCCATGTTGAGCTCCCTCACTCTTGGACTTCACCACATGCTATCTCATGATCTCAAACAAAGTTAGAACATTTAAGTACATGAATCAAGAGATTAGCGTAACGAAAATGACATGATAATTGATTGAAATAGAACCAATGAAAGTATGCAATTATCACTAGATTTGTCATCATCAAAACAAAACAAAAATAATGCCTTAAATAAATTCAAGGCTAACAAAGAGAATGGTGAGAAATTACATAGAAAAACACGAAGTGAGAACAAGATCCTAAAAAATTAGTGAGAAATTTGACAAGACATTAATGCAAACAAAATCCAATATGGTTGTTAAGTACAAATAGAGAAATACCTTGATTTTTGGGATAATGATTCTCTTATCCAATATTTTCTTAAATGTTGTTCCCATAACTGACTTTATATACAAATATATATATACACACTCAATAAATGGTAACAAAAGTAAGAAACTTCTCATAATACATGAGAAATTTCTCACAACTTAGTAATATAGATCTTTATAAACACAAAAGTATGTTTTCATACCTTCAACACAAAGTTCCTAGGATTGTTTATGAAAAAGCAATCGCTGAATATTTTAGATAAATATGGATGAAATTCTAGAATTCAAACTATTTTGAATTATGATTAGATCCCCATCCTATCTACATATATTTATGTTAAAACTCCCATTTAAAGCACACACAATCAACTTCCTTGATTTTAGGAGTCCATAACTACACAACTCCTCCACTTCTGGTATAATATACAGTAACTAAAAATAAATCAGATTCAAATTAATTTCTATATAAAAAAATAGTAAGGGAATAAATGTAATAAAAAATAAAAATTAGGGAAATGACTAATTACTGAACTACAACCCAAATAGGAGATTAATTTCAAAACTATCATATTTAATTGGACTGAATATACTATTACTGCACTACAAGGGACTAAATAATATGTTTCTATTTTTTTAAGGAGCAATTAGCAATTAATCCAAATTAAGGAAAGTATGGTGGTTTAAGTATAACTAGCAAAAAATTTTGGAATAAGATCCACTCCTTGGTATTTTGACAATACTACCCCAATCATTCAACCAAAATTTCAGTAAAGGGACGGAAAAAGTGGGCCAAGCTTATAACACCACATGAGCGACGTGAGTGAAATACATGAAATTTTTTAAAATCAATCTCAAAATTTTACTTTCAGAATTCAAAATTCATCATCACCATTCAATATTCAAGTAGAAATTTGAATATTACATTCTGGGAGATGGATTTTGATATGCACCTAAAGAATATTACATTCTGGTATATGCCGATCTGGATCCAGATTCACCATCTTCCGATTGGCAGTATGGCGAAGATTGTTGGATCCAAGCTTGGTTCCAAAGGGGGTACTTGTAACACTCGTACCCGGAACAAGTTTGGTTATTATCTTAATATGCATTAATTTATATAATTAGTCTATAAAATGGGTTAAGGGGAGGCTTTGGACTCGCCCGTATGAAAAGTGTTCAGAGAAGGACACCATTTGGAAAAGTCCCTAGTAATGTGGGATAGGTTATGAAGTGGGACATAGTGAAGGGTCCGGATAAAATAAATTTGCATTTTATATGTTAAATGCATATAATATGATTATATGAACACTTGTTTAAAGATGCTTTCAATATTATGATGTTATATGCTAGTATTTGGTATTAGTTTGGATAACCAGATAAGGGTATAACTGAAAAGGATTCATAATTAGTAGGTTCGATAGCAGCTTCACAAAATATTTGGGACCCACGTTGGGACCCATATGAAACTTAGACAAACACTCATTAAATGATTGAGTAGTTAATGGAATGTTTGGGGGATTTCATAATAGAAACTTAGGAAATTCTAGGGGTGCAAATGAAAAGTGGAAAAAATGAGGCTTTGACACCTCATGTAAGTTGCATGGGTGTGTGTATGTGTCAAGGAAGAGTGAGGGAACTCTTGATTTACAGAAAAATAAACAAAAACAAGAGAGAGCTCACCGAGAGAGAAAGATGGACTCGTCACTGACATCGTAGAATCGCCGTTTCGTCGCTGCTCGTCGTCCAATTCGTGAACCGAAGTCGTATTCAGACTCATAGAGGTGAGACGACCGTTTCTATACCTTCAATTTATGTTTTAATTGTCGTAATTTTGGTAGCTCACGCTAATTGGTGACACGTGGTTGCCGAAGTCTTGTAGGATTTACTTTGGAGTAGGAATTGAGCTTGAATTTGGTGAAATTATGTATATCTTGGCTTAATTTGGGGAAAAATCTGTGAAAGGTGAGTTTTCTAACTTTAGCTTTGGTGTAGTACATGTCTTGTGCTTCAATTGATAGTTAAGAGATGATAATTCTTAAAGTTATGGTTGAATTCATGCTAAATATTAGAACTTCATGTTAATTTGGTAGGAGATTATCATGTTTATGTGACTATGTACTTATATGTTAAGTGATCAATGAATAATTGGGAGTAATGGTTCATTATTGGGAGTAATAAGGAAGGGAAGAGGAAGAATCCGATAAATACGGAAGTCCAAGGAATAGAAGTGACCGCGCGACCAAGGAAGTGGTCTTCCGGTCTGAATGAACCATTAACCCATGAATTCCGCAATTACGTATGCTTATGTGTTTATATTATTACATTATACATGTTCACGACATTCAAAGCACGTTAGTTATTCACTAAGCATAATGCTTAAGAAAATCGATTTCCTTTTCTGTTGTGGAAAATAACAACCACCGCAGGTTCGGAGCGATATCCATAGAGAAAATGATGTGCGTTTGGAGAGATGGAAGAGATGTTGTCACCCCCCCCCCCCCCTCCGGAATGGCAAAAATAGAGAAAAATAAATTTCCTTTTTGGGTCCAAAGGCAGCGACTGGTGAAGTCACACGATTGTCCACACCACGTAGTACTAAACAATAATAAGTAAAGGAGATGATAAGAATGAAATCTAAGTTCTAGTTAACACATAACTTAATATCAAAAAGAAGGATACTAACCATTACACATCAGAGTCTCGAATCAAAACAAAACACAGCGGAAGTAAAATTGTTAAGGCAACATATGCCTGATTACAAAAGGTCTAGAAAGCAGTAAAGATAATTAACTACAGTCTAGCCTAATCTTCAGTTGGCATATAGGTAGTCCTTGGTGTGCTAGTCTTCTTCTGCCTGAACTCCTTCGGGGTAGTCTTTCGCAGGGATATCGTCACTGGCATATTAGTCCTCACCTATAGGTCCTTCACCTGTATAGTCATTACCAGGGTGCGTTGGAACATAGAAATGTCCATCGGCATAAACGCCGTCAGCTTAATGAAAGATGAGTGAATTAGATTCTAACAGGGTTTCAACTATTGAAGTTATTACTAGTTATAAATGATAACCATTAAGATTCAGTGAGGGTAACTCCTTTAATCATTCTGATGATCTGATTATTAACGTCTTACTCATTTTAAGATCGAAAATACGTTATGGTAGGGGAACATACTCGATAGTAGTTCACTCTTAAGGATACACCATTGCTCCATTCACCGCTTTTAAGAACATATGCACATTCCACCGCATGTCATGGATACCATGTCAGTCCATCCCCAGCTTTTAAGAACATATGCCCAGTTCACTGCACTACAGGGATATAACGCTTTAAGCAATAGTACATCATTCTATGCCACGACTTAGCGACTGTAGACACCCCATTTTATCGGCTATCAGATTTAGGAAACCCATAGCTTGGTGGTTCACAATGATCGTAAAAGACCCAAAAGGACTCCTGGAAGTCAGCTCTATCTCTCAGAATGCTCAGATTGACCAAAATGCCCCTGAAAGCCCGAAGACTCCCAGATTTAGTCCCGAAGTTCTGAAAATATGCTATGTCGTAAGAAAAATGATAAAATGAGTTTTTAAGTAAAACCGGAAGAAATCGTCAGCTCCCAGAGACCCCCGGAAGTCCCGGAAGTTCCCCGAAAGTCTCCGTTGACCGGTTAGACCAGATTTGACCAGAGTTTGACCAAGTTTGACCAAGTTTGACCAAAATTGTCCGAATTCACCGGAATCATTAGAAAAGTATTAAAATGAGTTTTAAAAGAGAATCGAGCGAAAACGTCGACTCTTGGGAGCTCTCGGAGGTTCCCAGAACTTCCCGGGAATCCCAGATTTGACCAGTTTGACCAAGATTTGACTTTGGAATAGGGGCACCGAAACAATTTTCAAATATTTTTCATGGATACTAGAGGTCAATAGCTTTCCAACGGTATATCGCACATAATTCCTGGATTTAAAACGAATTTATTTTGAATTTCCGAAGGCGAAAAAGGCGATCAAATCGGCTTTTATCGCAAATACCGCGAAACTTTTCAAAGTGACCTATCCCCGAACTATTTTTTATGTAAAGTAGACTCCATTACCTTTCCAACGGTATATCACAACCTCAGTTTGGAGTTCATACGCATTTTTTTGTGAATTTCGGACGAAATAGGGCCTTTTCGCGAATACTGGAACCTCAGGGGGCCTAAACAGCATTATCTGGACGAGGGAGGAGCAGTGCCGCCGCGGCACTGGCCCACTGCCACCGCGGCACTCCCCTCCAGAACAGTGTATTTTTGTAATTTGTTTTGTGGTCCCCATTTTGATTAATTAAAAACCAAAACGACGTAGTTTCATGATTTTAGATGTTTGGAGCCAATGAGAATACTTCTAAAACCCCAAAACCACCCCAAGTTGGCCTATATAAACCCCCTATTGCTTTTCATTTTGGGGGGAGTCAAATGCAAGTTTAGAGAAAGTTTGGGAGAGAAAGTTGTAGAGATAAGGTTAGAGTAGAGAGAAAAGAAGCTTTCTTCTTCGATTTTCAAAACAAAAGTGAGTTCTAAACTTTGTTTTTACTACATTACTCCCATTTACTTCAACATTCAATACACCCAACCATCATTTTAGTGAGCATTTAAGAGAGTGGAAGCTTCTTCCATGTCCAATGTTATTACATATGAGTGAAACACCAACCTACAAGTTCAATACTTCATTAATATCATCTATTGATCATTATCTACTTGTTTGTTTATTCATTGTTTATCTCTTCTCACCTCATTTCTTTTTTATTTTCTTTATTTTACTTACTAGTTCATCATCATCTAAATGATGACATGAAGTTTGGGGGTGAGTGAATCCTTATGGATAGTAGCTCTTGACCTCAAAAACATGTTTGATAGATGATGATCATAACTTCAATACCTCCAAGGTCTCCTTGAAGTGTATTGAAGTTATGCTCAAATAAAAATAAGTCTCTCCAACAATCTTGGAGGTTCTTGATGATGAGTTGAATGTTGGCATTTTAAGTGGTTGTAATCTTTATTGAGTATTGAAAATACACTTTCAAAACCTCTACTTCAAAACCCCCCTCAATCCCTCTCATTTTGATTTCAAGAAAGAAAACCTTATTTTCCCCAAAATTTTCAAAACAATGAGTCAAAACAGTGAGTGAGCTGAGTTCAAAGATTTCTCTAGAACTCAATACTCAACATATAGATGCAAGGCCACTTGTAAAGTCTTCCTAACTCATTGGAGAACACCCATGATTTTTGGTTTGACTTGGAAGTTCTTGAAAATGGTCACACTTTCCTTGGAACACCCATGTTTGGGTCCATTTGGACCCAAACATTCATTCCAAACATTCTGCCTCTGCTGTCACAGCAGCTTAACTAACTTCCAACTTCTTTTTCAGAAATATTTTCCAAAAGGGGTGGTCCCAACTTATTTTTTCCTTAAACTTCAATGTCTTAGGGAACGTTCTGTATAAAATGGGCTTCTAGATCATTCGTTTTCATTTTCTAAGATTTTTCAACATTTCAGTCGACAGTACGGACTCTGTTTCTGAGTGACCTCTGTTGTTCATATGATTTCTCTCATTCTGTAATAGTTATTAAAGATTGGCTTTTTGGGTAGTGTTCTAGACACAATAATGAACATCTCCATAAAAAATCATGCATTGAAAGCATTCCTAACCCCTCTTTTCCATTTTTACAAGATCATGTTACTGTTCTGTCCACTATTCACAGCAAGCACATTCTAACTTTCATTCTTTGATTTGATGCTTACATACATTCCAAATTAGCTCATGTCTTAGGAAGTAGTTCACACTACATTGGTACATATCTCATGTTGATTTCATTCATTGATTCATACACATTCTAGACTTCTAAGTCATTTTAGGAATCCATGAACACAAAACACACTACAACCTTGGCACATTCTAGATACATACATTGCATCCATGCAAAGATTTGGGGTTTTTGTAACTCCTAATCTAAGAAGATTATAAGGAATAATTATGGTCACACGTTCATGCTTCCCCTCGACCTAATCATCCTTTCTCATCCGTCCCGGGGATTGAGAGATCTTCTTTTTCTCAAAGAATAACATGCATCATAGTAGCTTGCTAAGCATATTTTGATTTCTTTGATCATTTGCTTCAAGAACAATTCATGCCCCTTTAGATTAGGAAACTTGATTAATTGATACATGATTAGACGATTTTTCCTAGGTTTATTTGTGTGATCTTTCACTTTGCATTGTGTGATACTTGGCTTAGATCTTATGAATGATATCTTATCTTTAGATCTTCCAATTTCAAGTTTTCTTATGTAATGTAATATATTATCATAGTATTAATTGCCGAACCATACATAGTATAAGATGATTATTTGGATGCTAATTGAGGTCCGTCAAAAGACGGGGCGAGTTGAGGGTGTTTTAGTCGCGACAAAGGCTCCTTCCTCTCTCGTACCAAAACCCCGAGCCAAGTTCTTTGGATATGAAGGACCGGTGCCCTTTATCCATTTGGGTGAGTCAAATTAGGTTTCTTGGTTCCTTAAAGACCAAGTGGCGATTGATGAATCGTAGTTTTATATCATAGATTTGCACATAAACCTATGCACTGCACGTAGTCACTTGAATACATGTTGGTTGTGAACTATAATATGATTCGGATTTCTAGATAACACAAGGTGGAGACTAGACCCTGTGAGCTTTTGAGCCTATCTTTTCTTTTTAGAGGGTTATGAGTACATTTTGTGTTTGTCGAATTTCATTGAAATAGCGCATCTACTTGTTGTTTAGTCTCATTATTCTTGTTTTGGTTGATAGTTAAGTTAAAATAGTTGTTACCATGCTAAATAATCTTCCATTGTAAAAATTGAAGAACCAGATAACTATAGGACATGATTTTAGGCCTTCTTTGTTTACCACCGGCCGATAAAAGATAAAATTTCCTTAGTTCGCCCTTTGAGCCATTAAAATGCCATTTCTTTCTTAAATTACCATTATCCTTGTTTTTGCTCCGACTTGACAAACTTGGAGTTCACCACTGAGAGATTTGTCACCTTTCAGTAGTGTTAAGGCGATGTGTTGATTGAGAAGAAGAAAATAAGATGCTATTGGGGTAGTTGCTTGATATTCGATAAATAATCATTTGAGAAGCAAGAAAGGAAAAAGGAAAAGAAAATAATACAGAAGAGGAAGGTTGCAAAAAAAGAAAATGAAAGAAAAGAAGAAATATGAATGAAAAGGAAGAAGAGAATGAAAAGATGAATGTGGTAGAAGAGACGAATGAAAGAAATTGAACATGCCTTACAATGCCATTCTGCAACTACTTGTTATATCCATTCTATCCTTTTCCATTGTCTGAGCCACATTACAACCTTTGAAAAGTCCTATTTGATCCTAGGAAACATGGTTCGGATATGTAAACGATGGGAGGGGGATTAAAACATGGTAATGATTAATTTCTTTTGATTATTGGCATCTTATCCATGAGACTACTGTTCTTTCGTGTCATGCGTCTTTTTCATGGCATATGTGAGCATTTATCATTTTGAAAATATATTTCCGTTGCTCACGTATACTAGAGAAATTACACATGTTTCTGAGTGTTTCATTGTCGAGTGTAATTGACATTGTGAGATTCGTAGTCAAGACATAGTTAGATGGTCATCCGAGTTATATTCCAAGTTTATGACAAGCGCGTGTTCATTTGACTACCATATCACACACGTGCAATCTTATGAGGAACTCTATTGATTCTTGCATTGCATACACTTGATTGTTTTTCATGATGTAGGTAGACGTTTGATTCTATTTCTTTATGTTCGTTATCCTATTTCGAATCATTGTTTTATAATAAGGAGTATTGATTGTTTTGTTTGAATAAAACTTTTTAAATTTACAAGTTAATAAAGATGGTTGTGGGAAACTTGTTGATGAGAACCCTCACGAGACTTCACTCGTCCGACTAGGGACACCTAGAGGTTTAAAAGACTTGTTGCATATGCTAAATGCAATCGTGATCCATACGAAAATGGAATAGATTTTTATTAGTAGTTTTTATTTTAGTTTTGCTCGAGGACTAGCAAAATGTAGGTTTGGGGGTGTGATCGGGAGAGAACTAATCCTAATTATACGCTTTAACGCGCATTTGTTAGACCATTTTATCCTGTTTTTGTATATTTTTACTTCGTTTTCTAGTTTCTGACAGGTTTTGGAAGAAATTAACTAAACCAGGCTAAACAGGGTGAAAAAGCAGAAAGAAAGAAGCTGAAAAATGCAAGTCGCGCGCGCGACCCGCGCCCGCGAGAATCCACAAATCGCTCGCGCGAGACCCCCAATAACTCGCTCGCGCGATCCGCGCGCGCGAAGGACCAAAAGTCGCGCTCGCGCGACCCGCTCGCGCGATATGCCCAAAAACCAATGTTGCGTATTTCAGTATACTGAAGACTCCTGTGCAAACGGGACTGCTAAACGACGTCCAGACTGTAAATTACATGCGTTTCAGTTCGTTTCGGGTTAGGAAGCCTTCCAAAGCTTGTACAAACTCTATATAAACTCTATTTTACTTCAATTAGAGGGTTGGCAACTATTATACACATTCATATACAGCCATATACACACACTTCCAGCTCTTGAAGAGGGAGAAGCAAGGAGAAGAAGAAGAAAACCAAGGATTTCCATGGCCTCCTCCATCAACTACTTGCCGATCTCTACTCCTATGGCAGCTTAGATCATTGATCTAGGGTTTCAATGAAGCCCTAGATGAGTAATAGGGTTTTATTTATGCTTTTATTTTAGTTTTCTTATGTATGGATGACAGTCACATGTTTAGAGGATTTTTATAAATAAATCGTACTACTATTGATTAAATCATTGCTTTCAGAATTTATTCTTGTCTTAGATCTGTTTTGACTGTGATGTGCTCAACGATCTATTCTTGATGTGCTTGTTTAGATTGTTTACATGTGATGGTGCTTTATTGATTCGTGCTATCAAGTATCCGAATAGTCCATGCCTAGGTTAGACGGATTAGATCACAACCCTAGTTTAGTGTGGGATAATTCGTGCTAACCGAAGATGGATTATGTTGGTGCTTGAACCATGATTATCTTCTTGTCGGAGGAATTGGGCTTGTAGCTACAATTCCCCATTATCATCCAACGTAATAGGCTAAAGTAATTCATAAATATTCCTATTATGAAACTAGTGGTGGATTTGCAATCCTAGGTTCCCTTAAACATTCATTAAAAACACTTTTAATTGCTTTCATAGTTTAGATTTACTTTTATTGTTACTAGTTTAATTAAATCCAAACCAAAATCCATTTTTCCTAATTAATTAGACTTAGGTTTTAAAATTAAGTTGCTGTAGTAATCAATCTCTGTGGGTTCGACCTTTACTTCCGCACTGCAAATCCTTTGAAAAGTAAAGAATACTTTTTATATCTTGATTCTGACAAGATCAATTTTTGCACCCCCAAACCTACATTTTGCTAGTCCTCGAGCAAAACTAAAATAAAAACTACTAATAAAAATCTATTCCATTTTCGTATGGATCACGATTGCATTTAGCGTATGCAACAAGCCTTTTAAACCCCTAGGTGTCCCTAGTCGGACGAGTGAAGTCTCGTGAGGGTTCTCATCAACAAGTTACCCACAACCATATTTATTAACTTAAAATTTTAAAAACTTTTATTAAAACGAAAAACATAAAATTCAATACTCCTTATTATACAACAAAGATTTGAAATAGAATACCGAACAAAAAGAAACAGAATCAAACGTTCACCTATATCATGAGAAACAATCAAGTGCATGCAATGTACGAATCAATAGAGTTCCTCATAAGATTGCACGTGTGTGATGAGGTAATCAAATGAACACGCGCATGTCATGAACTTGGAATATAACCCGGATAACCATCTAACTATGTCTCGACTACGAATCTCACAATGAATTACACTCTCAAATGAAACACTCAGAAACAGGTGTAATTTTTCTAATATATGTGAGTAAAGGAAATATGCTTTCAATATGAGAGATGCTCACATATGACTCGAAAAAGACGCATGACACGAAAGAACAGTAGTCTCATAGATAAGATGCCAACAATCAAGAAAAAAAATAATCATTACCATGTTTTAATCCCCCTCCCATCGTTTACATATCAAAACCATGTTTCCTAGGATCAATTAGGACTTTTCAAAGGTTGTAACATGGCTCAGGTAATAAAAAAGGATAAAATGGATATATGGGTAGATTTAGAATGGCATTGTAAGGCATGTTCGATCTCTTTCATTCTTTTTCTACAAACTTTTCATCTTTTCTTTCTCTCCATTCCTTTTCATTCATTTTCTTTCATTTTTTTTTTCAACCTGCTCCTTTTTATTTTGTTTTCTTTTCCTTTTTCTTTTCTCGCTTCTCAAATGATTATTCATCGAATACCAAGCAACTACCCCACTAGCATCTTGTCTTCTTCTTCTCAATCACACATCGCCTTAACACTACTAAAAGTTGACAAATCTCTCAATGGTGAACTCCAAGTTTGTCAAGTCGGAGCAAAAACAAGGATAATGGTAATTAAAGAAAGAAATGGCATTTTAACGGCTCAAAGGGCGAACTAAGGAAATTTTATCTTTTATCGGCCGGTGGTAAACAAAGAAGGCCTAAAATCATGTCCTATAGTTATCTGGTTCTTCAATTTTTACAATGGAAGATTATTTAGCATGGTAACAACTATTTTAACTTAACTATCAACCAAAACAAGAATAATGAGACTAAACAACAAGTAGATGCGCTATTTCAATGAAATTCGACAAACACAAAATGTACTCATAACCCTCTAAAAAGAAAAGATAGGCTCAAAAGCTCACAGGGTCTAGTCTCCACCTTGTGTTATCTAGAAATCCGAATCATATAGTTCACAACCAACATGTATTCAAGTGACTACGTGCAATGCATAGGTTTATGTGCAAATCTATGATATAAAACTACGATTCAAACAATACCTAACCTAAAACATTTCAACATGACTTTAGCAAATGATTAATCACATATTCTCATGTTTACCATTCTATAACAATTCAAAGTTATTGAACAAGAAGTATCAAATTAAAATTGCAAAAACGTCAGTAATATCGTTTATTTAAACACACTTATTGTAAATTTTAAAATTTTAGTGCATAATGGCGTGCATGTGTGTGCATACCCCCAAACCTAAACCTTTCATTGTCCCCAATGAAACAATAAAATGAAAGAAAGGAGAGTACATAAGAAATGAACGATAATACCTCGATCTGGACAAGCATAGAACAGGTGAACACAGAAGAATGTCACAATAAAGTTCAATGTTACCTGTTACTACTAGATAAATGAAAAGAAACTAACAAAAATATTAAAAGTAAATGAAAGCTAAATACAAAATATAAATCGATAAACTAATCAAAACTAAACTACACGAATAAATGGAAAAGAAATAAACGAAAAAGTATAAATGTAATAAGGAAAACACAACTAACTCGATCTAAAATGGCTAAAAAAAAACAAAAACAGAAACGAAAACATTATTAGAACCAGTGTGGGGGAAGGATACAAGAAAACAAAAGAAAATATGCAGAAATGGGGGAATCGCGCGCGCGGTCCGCGCGAGCGGCCGTCGCGCGCGCGAATTTCCAATATATATATATATATATATATTTTTTTTTTTAATGCTATCTCGCGCGAGCGAGGTACCTCGCGCCCGCGAATCCAGGCGCGAGGAACTACTGAGGCCTCATAAAAAGAAAAGCAAAAGGAAAAACACTAAGGGGCAAACTCGCGCCAGCGGGCCACGCGAGCGACGTCTCGCGCCAGCGGGCCGCGCGCGCGAGTTTGGTTTTTTTCACTTTTTGATTAAAATTTTGTATATATTATTAAAATAAATTAATTCCAACCCCCAAACCTATCCAGAATGTCCAAAACAGACTCAAACAGACTCAAAAACGACAAAAAACAAGATAAACGGATGAAATAAAGCTTGGGTTGCCTCCCAAGAAGCGCTAACTTTTACGTCTTTAGCTAGACCTTTCTAGCATAAGACTCACGGAGGTTGAAAATCGGACTGTGTACCCCTAAGGATGTCAGGTAGAGCTCGGTGGTACGCAGAAATAACATCGCTTTGAATTAATTCGATTGACGGTTTGTCAGTATGTTCAAATCGATTTCTTACCTTCCGAGTAGATTCAGCATTAGGGTCCACGGGATTAGGATTCATCCACTCATCATCGTCCGCTATATTGTTTTTCCCACTCACATTTATTTCTTTGGTAGGCTCAATATTCCGTTTTACCTCACCTTCCACCTCACATAGGTAATCGTCGTCTTTATGAGGTTGATCCATAGCGTTTAAAACGTTTAATTTTAAATTCATGTTCCCAAACGACACTTTCATCACCCCTGTTCTACAATTGACACGTGCGTTGGCCATGGCTAAGAATGGACGGCCTAAGATGACAGGAGTATGTTTCCTAGTATCTAGCACGGGCTCGGTGTCAAGGACCATAAAATCTACAGGATAGAAACATTGATCAACTTTTACTAGCACGTCTTCGACGATTCCTCTCGGCATTTTAACAGAACGATCCGCTAACTGAATAGTAGCGGCCGTAGGTTTAAGTTCACCTAGACCTAGTTGTTTATAGACATGATACGGTAAAAGGTTAACACTCGCTCCTAAGTCAAGGAGAGCCCTATGAATGATAGTGTCACCTATGACACATGAAATCGTAGGCGTACCTGGATCTTTATATTTTGGAGGAGCGTGTTGGAATATAGAGCTTACTTTTTTCGTGAGAAAGACCTTTTTAGGAGTATGACTCCGTATTTTGCGCTTTTGAGTACAAAGGTCTTTTAAGCATTTGGCATAAGCGGGAATTTGTTTTATAGCATCGAGGAAAGGAATATTTATTTTAACTTGTTTGAACACCTCGAGTATATCCTCAACCTTAGACCCTTTCTTAGGCGAATGTGACGGTCCCTCAACGTTTGGTGGATATGGCATTCTTGGAATATAGTTTGTTGGGGCCGGTCCTTTATCTTGTTGAATTCTACTCGTTCCCTCACCCTCCTTATTCACGTTTAAGTTAATTTTCCCATCTTTCTCACTCTCATCCGGAATTACAACAACTTCCTCATCTCGAGCAGTCGTCCTAGTCGAAACAGCGTTCACACTCTCACTCGTACTACCCACTGCATATTGCCCCTTAGGTTGTTGAGTAGGTTGACTTGGCAACTTACTCTCAGTTAACCGGTTTAATGTATTAACAATTTGCCCTACTTGGGACTCCAGTTTTGCGATGGATTGTGTGTGAGAGTGTACTAACTGAACCACCGACCCAAAGTTTTCAAGTGAGGCCAACACCTTCTCCTCAAATGCATTATTGCGTGGAGGTGGAGGAGGTGGTTGGTATTGACCTTGTTGGTATTGGGGTCGGTACGTATTTGGAAAATTAGTCGACCTAGGTGTATAATTATTTTGTGGGAATTGTTGCATAGAATTAACGTGTTGTTCCACAAATTCCGGATATTGAGATGCAGAAGGACATGCAAAGATATTATGTGACGGTTCAGAACATAATGCACATACTTCTGAAGAAGGTAGATTGGACGTTTTGTTCATTTGCATAAGTCGGTCAAGTTTTCTATTTAACTCTTGTATTTGAATTGATTGACTTGACTCAACTGTCACCTCTCGCTTAGGTTGAAGATGATATCCCTCTAAACGTACCGACACAGCCTGATGCATCGAATTCTCGCTTAACGTCTCAAATATTTTCCATGCCTCGTCGGCGCTTTTGTGTAGGAAAGTTCCCGCACAAACGGCATCGACGGTATTCCTAACAGAGGGAATAAGCCCCTCGTAGAAGACTTGAACCAATTGCCACTTGGGAACCTGATGATGTGGACACGAACGTAATAATTCTTTAAATTTTTCCCACGTGTCATAAAGAGTCGCCCCATCTTGCATCACAAAATTAGTTATATCTTTTCTTATCTTATTTGTACGCATAATAGGGAAAAACTTTTGTAAAAAGGCGGTGTGTAAGGCTTCCCATGTTTTTATTGTGTTTGGCTCAAGTGATTGAAGCCAATACTTCGCTTTGTCTCTTAAGGAGAATGGGAAGAGCCGCAATTTTAATTCATCATTATTTAGGTTTTGTATTTTCAGAGTAGAGCATATACCCTGAAATCCCCTAAGTGTTGGTAAGGGTCTTCATTTAGACGGCCATGGAATGATGGAAGTAGCGAGATGGTAGACGACTTTATCTCAAAGTGAGATGCTGTCGCCTCCGGTAATTCGATACCGGCTTGTGGCGTGTAAGTAGTAGGAATAAAATAATTTATAAGTGGAGGAGGTGGCGGTATATTAAGATTATTCATATTAGCATCATCGTTTTGATTGTTATTGTTATTGTTTCCAATGTCTGCCATTCTAATCGGTTATATGTTATGAAAGCGTGGTTTCTTTAGTTTTGTAAGAGTACTACGTATTTCGGATTCAAATAATGACGTTGGTTTCGGAGTTAATTCGTCGTCTATTGTCAACTTAGCTTTAGAAGTTATGTTTGAAGACTTGTTAACTCTTAGGGTACGTTCAAGTTCAAGATCGAAAGGTTTTAATTCCGGTTTATTTGAACGTGTACCTAACATAAACTAAAACAAAAGAAAAGAAAATAAAAACAAAGACTAACTAAACAAAATAAACAAATAACAAGCAATCACGCAAGTAAGATAACAAGCACTCAACTACTATGATGCATGCAAATTATCCTGTAATGCAATGACCGCGTCAAGCCCAGCGCCCCGGGTTTCCTAGCTAATGCAGTGCAAAAAACCCTAAACTAATGCAAATAGTGCGTCACAGCGCCCTGACTTACAGTGGTTTAAAGCGAATTCCAAAGAAAGCAATTTATTTTACTTTTATTTATTTTATTTTTGCGTATGCTCCTTTGATGTAATTAGCTGCTCCACTCGGAAACGTTGACTACAATATAAAAGAACAAGTTAGTAACTAAAAACAAAAACAGAAAATAAGAAAAATAAAGACTAATCTAATATTTACGAATTAACTAAACTACGATTATAAAACTAAGAGTAGTAATACAATCCCCGGCAACGGCGCCAAAAATTGATGTTGTCAGAATCAAGATATAAAAGTATTCTTTACTTTTCAAAGGATTTGCAGTGTGGAAGTAAAGGTCGAACCCACAGAGATTGATTACTACAGCAACTTAATTTTAAAAACCTAAGTCTAATTAATTAGGAAAAACGAATTTTGATTTGGATTTAATTAAACTAATGACACTAAAAATAAATCTAAACTATGAAAGCAATTAAAAGTGTTTTTAAATAATATTTAAAGGAAACCTAGGATCGCAAATCCACCACTAGTTTCATAATAGGAATATTTATGAATTACTTTAGCTTATTACGTTGGATGAATATGGGGAATTGTAGCTACAATCCCAATTCCTCCGACAAGAAGATAATCATGGTTCAAGCACCAACATAATCCATCTGCGGATAGCACGAATTATCCCACACTAAACTAGGGTTGTGATCTAATCCGTCTAACCTAGGCATGGACTATTCGGATACTTGATAGCACGAATCAATAAAGCACCATCACATGTAAACAACCTAAACAAGCACAGCAAGAATAGATCGTTGAGCACATCACAGTCAAAATAGATCTAAGACAAGAATAAATTCTGAAAGCAATGATTCAATCAATGTAAGTACGATTTATTTATAAAATCCTCTAAACATGTGACTGTCATCCATACATAAGAAAACTAAAATAAAAGCATAAATAAAACCCTATTACTCATCTAGGGCTTCATTGAAACCCTAGATCAATGATCTAAGCTGCCATAGGAGTAGTAGATAGCAAGTAGTTGATGGAGGAGGCCATGGAGATCCTTGGTCTTCTTCTTCTTCTCCTTGCTTCTCCCTCTTCAAGAGCTGGAAGTGTGTGTATATGGCTGTATATGAATGTGTATAATGGTTGCCAACCCCTAAAAACTATTAAAACTAAGTATAAATAGAGTTTACACAAGCTTTGGAAGGCTTCCCAACCCGAAACGAACTGAAACGCATGTAATTTACAATCTGGACGTCGTTTAGCAGTTTCGTTTGCACAGGAGTCTTCAGTACACTGAAATACGCAACATTGATTTTTGGGCATATCGCGCAAGCGGGTCGCGCGAGCGCGACTTTTGGTCCTTCGCGTGCGCGGATCGCGCGAGCGAATTTGGGGTTCTCGCGCGAGCGGATCGCGCGAGCGATTTCTGGATTCTCGCGGGCGCGGGTCGCGCGCGCGACTTGGTTTTTTCAGCTTCTTTCTTGATGCTTTTTCACCCTGTTTAGCCTGGTTTAGTTGATTTTTTCCAAAACCTGTCAGAAAATAGAAAACGAAGTAAAAATATACAAAAACAGGATAAAAAGGTACTAACAAATGCGCGTTAAGGCGTATAAATAGGATTAGTTCTCTCCCGATCAGCGACTCTGTATCTGTTTTCAACAGACCTTTTCTCTTTCCTTGATTCAAATTTCAAACAAGTTTCAAAACAAAACAAAGCGGTGGAATCCCGGTATCCACAATATGGCGACGTCTACCAGTGATCACGGTCCACCACAGTCGTAGATACCTTCGTCTGTCTACCACTTTTAAGAACATATGATTAAATCATTTGGCTATCTTAGGGCAAATGGTCCGGTCCACTGCAGTCGTAGACACCTTCGTCTGTCTACCGCTTTTAAGAACATATGATCGACCAAAGCCCGCCTACGCAAGATTCTTGAATCTTAACCAAACCTACTTAAGTTCAACTCTAACATCGATACATGACAATCCCAATGTGGCCTGACTACTCTGAATGAAATGAACGTTAACTCCAAAGGATTCACAATTATTACGTTATCTAACGTTACAATCATTATCCATTAATCTTGTCGTTACTACGATCCTACGTCGCATTATCTCATTATTACGTCTGTATTACAACAATCTAACATGCTAGAAATACTTAACAGTAAATAAACAATTAAACGGTTATAATATAAACTAAACAAGAATATCAACATTATGCAACTTCCAATCGATTGGGACAGGGGTTCAATCGATTGGTATAAAAATAGTATCAATAGATTGGCGAAAAGTTCAATCGATTGAATCACATATCAATCGATTGCCATAAATGTCAATTGATTGGGATATCAATCGATTGGGAAAAGTCCAATCGATTGGGACTTCGTCTTCTTCATAGTGAAGATAGTCCAGAGGTATAAAATGGGAAATACATGAATTTAAACGTCTTCTATCCATCTAAACAAGTCTTAACATCAATGTTAAGTTACCAAGTGAGTTTAGAACTCACCTTAGGATTTTAGGGTGTGTTTGGTTGTGTGTTTTGAAGCTTTGAAGCTCCAATGGTGGTCCTTCTCTCTCTCTCTCTCTGTCTTCTCTACCTCTTTCTCTTTTCTTCTTCTCTCTTCTTTTCTTCTCTGGGTGTGTGTGTAAGTGTATGAATATATATATATATGTGTGTATATATATGAGTGTATATATATAATACACATATAAACACTCCCTCTCACTCTCTCTAATTTCTGGAAATAGAAATATGCCCAAAATGGGTTAATATATATAGAGATTGAGTGTTCACGTGGCCTTTTCCCCAGTCAAGGCAAGAGAATCTGCCCAGCTGATTCTAATCGATTGGTATAAATGTTAATCGATTGGTATTAGGTATTAATGCTCCAATCGATTGTCAATCAATTGGTATTCTTACCAATCGATTGGTATCCAATTTATACCAAAGGTAAGGGAAAACTCGTACAAGTATTAAAAGAAACATTACAAGGTCTTATTCATGTAATATATTACAAAATATAGGGTATTAAATCATCCACCACTTATTAAAGATTTCATCCCCGAAATTCGAAGTGAGCAGGGTTAGAACAAAAATGGAAACTTTTCTCGCATCTCCGACTCAAATTCCCATGAAGCTTCTCCCTTATCGTGGTGCTTCCATTGAATCTTCACTAGCGGAATCTCTTTGTTTCTGAGCTTCTTCACTCCTCGGTCTAGAATACGCATCGGTCCTTTGTTGAATGTAGTGTTCTTGTTCACCTCGATATCTTCAAAACTGATCTCATGCGCTGGGTTGTAGGCACACTTTCTCAACATGCTGATGTGGAAAATGTTGTGCACTCCTGACATCATCGGTGGTAATGCAAGTCTGTAGGCTACTTTTCCAACACGTTCTAGGATCTCGAATGGCCTGATGAAATGCGGCGATAGCTTACCTCTTTTCTGTTTGAATCTGACGATACCTCAAACTGGTGAAACTTTGAGTAGTATATAATCTCCAACTGCGAACTCTAGGTCCTTCCGTCGCTTGTCGGCATAGTTCTTGTGTCTGGATTGCGCCGTCTTCATCTTCTCTCGTACAATTTGGATCTTCTCGCTGGTTTCTCGAATCATCTCAGGCCCAAGTAGTTGACTATCTCCGACTTCGGCCCAACATAGTGGCGATCGGCTGGGTTTTCCATATAAAGCTTCGAATGGTGCCATCCCTATGCTCGTGTGATAGTTATTGTTGTAGGCGAACTCGATCAAAGGTAGATGTGTCTCCCATGAACTCTCAAATTCAATGACACAAGCTCACAGAATATCCTCCATCACTTGATTGACTCGTTCTGTCTGGCCGTCTGTTTGTGGATGAAAGGCTGAACTCATGTTCAATGAAGTTCCCATTGCTGTCTGAAGGCTCTTCCAGAATTCTGTGGTGAAGCGCGAATCTCGATCTAAAACTATTGAGACAGGTACACCGTGCAGTCTCACGACTTGCTGTAGATACATTCGGCTTAATCGTTCAACTGGGTACGTCATGCTGTAGGCGATGAAATGCGCTGACTTGGTAATTCGATCTACTATTGCCCAAATAGCGTCGTGGTTTTGTTGAGACTTTGGCAATCCAACCACAAAATCTATGGTGATGTGTTCCCATTTCCACCGAGGAATCGGTAGCGGCTGTAGAAGTCTAGGTGGTCTCTGATGTTCTACCTTCATTTGTTTGCAAACAAGACACAACGACACGTACTCGGCCACTTCTCGCTTCATTCTTTCCCACCAAAAGTTCCTCTTTAAGTCCTTATACATCTTGTTTCCTCCAGGGTGGATAGTCATCCTCGACTTGTGTGCTTCATTCAAAATATCCTTCCTAAGACTACTATCGTTTGGCACACAAAGTCTACCCTTGCATCTTAATGCTCCGTCCATACTAATACTCCATATCTCGGGTTCCTTCGCGGATATGTTAGTAAACCATAGCTTCAAATCTTTGTTTGACAGTTGAGCGTCCAAGATACGGTTGATGATAGTCGGTTGTATGACAAGACATCCAAAGTGTTGTCCTTTTCCCGATCCCACTGGTTGGAGGTCAAATCCGGCTAACGTCTCCAATGCTCGCCATTCTCTAATCAAAATTGAAGTGATCAAGAGGCGGGGCCTTCGGCTCAAAGCGTCAGCTACAATATTTTCTTTACCTGGATGGTATTGTAAAGAGAAATCATAGTTCTTGAGTAGTTCCATCCATCTTTGTTGTCGCATGTTCAAATCTTTCTGAGAGAACAAGAACCTCAAACTCTTGTGATCTGAGAACAGATCAAACTTATCTCCATACTGTTGGGTTTGTGCCCTCAAACCATTACTTTATGTATGAGACATTGACATTTTAATATATGGATATCAGCTTTACATTTCATTGTGTATGTTCTTTTCATGAGATGATTGTTAATCCTTAAGTATTATAGTAAGTAATTCGTGTGTGTATGAGATGCACACAAGTGAGATACGAATTACTATTCTTTAATACTTAGAATGTGTCACAGTGGATGATGAGACTGGATATCTCATCAAGTCTACACTGTAGCATAATTAACTACCATTGGATGGAGTGATTAATCTCAATCACTAGAGTGTAGCTCTTAGTTGATATGCTAGTGCTTATAGTGCATTGACGGACCTGAGCTTTCCTATTGACGCTTAAGGCTGTCAACAGTCAATAGGAACTCATAACTTGTATAAGGTACGTGTTCTCAATCTTGAGACGATTATGAACACAGACTGTGGATATGACTGCTTTGACTTACCAATCAGTGAGGTCTATAAAAGATCAACACCTGGGTATCTTGGGTATGTCATGTTCATAGGGTTGTGAACATATATTGTCAAGATAGAATCTACCCTCTGTTTCAGAGTAAGCATTCCCTTGAGAATGTCACCAAGTCGATTACTGAGTACTGCAGTCTTGTTGATAAGAGTTATCAACATGTTTGGTAATCATGAGAGGTGAATGGGACTCAAGGAATACAAGAAGTAATCATGATTCAGGTTGACAGTAACAGTTATCCGATTACCTGAATATGATTACGAATGCTGACGGTAGAGGGACATTAGTACACCATACAAGTCTAGTTATCGCTTCGGATATGTTCTTTTGCGTTGGAGTTCAGTTATCGTTTTATAGTGGAGTAAACTTTAACTGACCAGTTAGTTAGTTTGCTGATCAAAGAGTTTGGTCATGGTAATTAACAAACTGGTCTGAGCCAACAATAAAGAGCCTAGGAGGTCCCACTCTTAGCTCCGCTAGGATGCTTGGAAAGATGCTTGAGGATGATGTCCAGACAGGTTCGATCGATCGAAGATGTCTCGATCGATTGAAGTCTGAAGGTTCGATCGATCGAAGATGGTTCGATCGATCGAATGTTCGATCGATCGAAGACACTTCGATCGCTCGAAGTCTAGGTCGGTTCTGGGAATCTATAAATAGGGCAGCTGCGTTCTGGAAAAAGTTGTTCGTCGTTTTGAACGTCAGAAGCTGCAGAAACTGTTTTTGGAGTCCCAAAACCTTCTCTATCCTCTCCATTAGGGTTCCCACCAATCCTAGTCTTTCTGGCAGGCATCCGCAGGAGTCATAAGGGTGAAGATCATCTAGTGAAGATCAGAATTGGGTTCAAGACACTAAGGTATAACTCGTGTCCCCTCTTGTGCGTATCTGTAGAATTGACGAGTAGTAGATCCGGGCATGCCAATAAAGTTTCATAACTTGATTTTTCCGCTGCGCGTTTAAACTTTCCATTTAAACCTGTTTTTCCAACAATTGGTATCAGAGCCACGCTCGTTTGGATCTATAGATGCGTTTTTTGGAACACTATTTTGATTTGCATGTTGATTTTAGAACTGCTTTCGAAACTGCATCGTCACAGATCTGTTTCTGCAGTGTTATCGCAGCAGTAAACAAATCTGTGATTGCATTGGATGCAAGATGGGTTCGATCGATCGAAGTAGTCTCGATCGATCGAACACTCTGTACTCGAGCGATCGAACAGGTTTCGATCGATCGAAACCTTCTTTTGTTCGAGCGATCGAATAGAGTTCGATCGATCGAGACAGACTCTTTGTCAGGATCTTTGTTTCACAGTTTTAAAAGTATTTTGAAATTAAAAGTTTAATTTTAACGTATTCTGCAAAATTTTTAATCATTCTGTGAAATAGAATGTTCAAGCGATTGAACAGTGTTCAATCGATCGAAGGTTCGAGCGATCGAACGGTCTTCGATCGATCGAACTATGACAGAGAAGTTAGATGCTGTTTTGAGTTCTAATTCAGTATGTAAAGAGTTTATATACTGTGTGAATCAATTAAGGGTTCCAATAGTTATATTTTGTTATATATATGCGTGGATGTGTGTTCAACTAACCTTTTGCAGCAAAAGTTAGTCGCTATCTCCCATGGCGCCAAGAGCATTTAATTTTGTGTTTGAATGTTTTAGATTGGTGTGTTGTTTTAAGTTTGGTTTGGTTTTAAGGCATATGTAAAGGGCGCTGCGACTTCAATCCTACGAAAAGGAAAGTCGCACCGGTTTCCCTAGCCTTTTATTTTGTTGTTGCTATTTCTATTTCTAGATAAATTGTAAGCTTCAAAAGAGGCATAGGTTCAATGTAATAAAATTAGAATATCCATGAAGATGGAGCAAGGAGCCGTTGTCCATGAAGATGGAGCTAGAGGCGATCAAACCAAAAGCAGGTTCTATGGAGATAGAGCCATGGGAGATAGAGGCATCGTTTGGATGTCTTTTATTTCATTTTAGTTTTTTGTTTTATGTGCTTTGTTTGTGATTGGCGTATAATACATTGTTGCATGCACGCAAAACAAGTTTTCTAAAATAAAATTCAAAAACCGTTTTCAACACATTAGTAAACATTAGATGTTTATGGGAAGTGTGTAGAAACAGATTTTCTCAAAAAGCAAAATCCTTTTTTACTAAATCTAGTGGGAGAGGGTCTTATTAATTACACCCACGATCTTCCATTAACGGTTCACTGTAAGATGAGTGATGCATTCTGTGTCACCTCGCCAGGGGTGATCATTCCATACGGAGGATGCATTACTCATTGGTTACTAGATGTGAACTTCTTTTGATAAGGATCAATCAGACGTGTTAGAGGGTGACCACCATACGGAGGCGCTACTTGAGACGGTTGTGATTGGATCCTAGTTAATGGTACACACTAGCTAAGCTATGGATAAGGGATCCCACACGGGGCATTATTCAGAAACTTAGAGATCAAATAGGTTCGGAAGTCATAACTTGTTTTGCAAGAGTTGCATAGCGGATAAGTTATGATAAATTGAAAGATCGAACATTGACCACCACACGGAGGCTTTATTCTTTCGTTTCGATATTCCGGCGACTTAGTTTTAAAATAAGAGTTTTAAAAGGATTCTTTTATTTCAAACTGTCAAATTCTGATATCCATATTTATTTTGTTTTGATTTTTTTTTCAGTAAATCATAATGTCTGGATCTGCATTTAGTCCACTTGCCACCATACTCACTCAAAACAAGTTAACTGGAAACAACTACACTGAATGGAAACGTAATCTTGACATCGTGTTAACTGCGGAGGATCACATATATGTCCTCACCACCCCATGCCCCGAAGAACCCGCTGTAAATGCTTCGGCTGCTGCTAGACGCGAGTTCGATAAATGGAAAAAGTCGAATGGGATGGCTCGTTGTTACATATTGGCTTCTATGGCTAATGTGTTACAACACCAATACCAGTCGAACAGTTCCGCCAGTGACATTATCGAATCCCTGAAAAAGATGTTTGGGGAGCATGGCAGGCCTGCCAGACAGGTAGCTATGCAGAAGATAATGAGTGCTAAGATGTCGGAAGGGACTCCAGTCAAAGAACATGTTTTGAAAATGATTGGTTATTTAAACGAGCTGGAGACCCTAGGTGCTAACATCGATGCACAGACCCAAGTTGATATGATCCTCAATACGCTGTCGCCATCATTCGCTCAATTTAAACTGAATTATAATATGAATAAAATGGATTTTTCAATGAGCGAATTGATGAGCTCTTTATTGGCAGCGGAAGGGGTGATCAAACCTGGGGGCAGCGTTTTAAACGTTGAGAAAAGCGCTTCCTCTTCCCGATCTATGCCGAAAGGAAAGAAAGGGAAGAAGAAGGCTAGCACTGGTGGTTCAAATGTTGGACCAGTCCCTAAGATTGCCAAATCTAAGGGAAAAGGTAAGGGCAAAGGGAAGGTGGGTGGCCAAGGCAAAGGAAAGTGTTTCCAATGCGGTGAGAAAGGCCACTGGAAGAGGAACTGTCCAGAATTCTTAGCTACAAGAGTTCAAGGTATGATTGAATCACATGTGATTGAAGTAAGTTTTATAACGGATACTTCAAACACTTGGTGCATTGATTCTGGTGCGACTAACCATATCTGTAATTCATTGCAGGGGTTCAGATCAACCAGGAAGTGCAGTGATGGGGAAATCGTACTTACTCTAGGTTCTAGCGCAACCGTTTCTGCGGTTGCTATAGGAGTCGTAGTTTTAGAATTTCTAGACAATAAAGTTTTGATTTTATCAGATGTACTTTACGTCCCTTCAATGAGACGTAATTTAATTTCAGTTTCTAATTTATCGAATAATGGTTATTCTTTTCATTTTGGAACTGAAGTTGTGATTAAAAGAAATAGTTCTTTTATATGTTCTGGTGTTAAATCAAATGGTTTATATGTGATTACTCCCAATATTTCTAAAGATTCTTGTATGGAACTTAATAACTCAGTGGTAACTGTACCATCTAAAAGAAAGAGACCTTCCACTAATCCAACAAAGCTTTGGCATATGAGGCTTGGTCATATCAATCTAAATAGGATTGGCAGACTAGTCAAAGAAGGGGTCTTAGGCGATTTGGTTCTCGAACCAATAGAAGTCTGCGAGTCTTGTTTAGAGGGTAAGATGACCAAAAGGCCCTTTCCTGCAAAGGGCAATAGAACCAATGCATTGTTGGAATTAGTTCATACTGATGTGTGTGGACCAATAAATATTAGAGCAAGGGGTGGTTATGAGTATTTCATAACATTTACTGATGACCACTCTAGGTATGGATATGTGTACCTAATGCAGCACAAGTCTGAAGCCTTTGAAAAGTTCAAAGAGTTTAGGGCTGAAGTGGAGAAGCAATTGGGCACACATATCAAGGCCATTCGATCTGATCGAGGTGGCGAGTACCTCTCTAATGAATTTATTGATCACCTCGTACAGAATGGGATTCTGTCACAGTTGACTGCACCTGGCACGCCTCAGCAAAATGGTGTAGCGGAGAGAAGGAATCGGACTCTTTTAGACATGACTAGGTCAATGATGAGTTATTCTGAGTTACCTTTATTTCTTTGGGGTTATGCTTTGGAAACCGCTGCTTACATACTAAATCTAGTACCAAGCAAATCTGTTCCCAGGACACCACGAGAGATGTGGATTGGGCGCAAGCCTTCTTTGCAACATCTCCGGATATGGGGATGTCCGGCACATGTGCTAAAAGGAAAGATGAGCAAGTTGGATTCTAGATCGGAAGTATGTTACTTCGTGGGGTATCCAAAGGTTACTTATGGATGGTATTTTTATGATCCAAGAGAACAGAAGGTGTTCGTCAGTACGAATGCTATTTTCTTGGAGGATGATTATATCATGAACCATAAACCTAAGGGAAGGATAGATCTTAGAGAGATAGAAGGAGAGCCCTCAGTCCAACCCGTAGTTAATAACGATGTAAATCAGGAAAACACCACTTCTTCACCTATTTCCGCACCAGTACCTCGTCGTAGTGGGAGGATTATCAGCCAGCCTGATAGATACATGTTCTTAGGAGAAGTTTTTGAAGCTGTCTCCATAGAATCTGAATCTGATCCTACCACATACGAAGAGGCAATAGCTGATGTTGATTCAGCTCATTGGGTTAAAGCTATGAAGGCTGAATTGGAATCTATGGATTCTAATCAGGTCTGGGATCTTGTAGAACTTCCAGCCAATATTAAACTCATTGGCTGTAAGTGGGTCTACAAGAGGAAAAGAGGATCTGATGGAAAGGTTGAGACCTTTAAGGCAAGGCTTGTTGCGAAAGGTTATACTCAGAGGGAGGGCATTGACTATGAGGAAACCTTCTCGCCGGTGGCCATGCTCAAGTCCATCAGAATACTCTTATCCGTTGCTGCATGCCTAGATTTTGAGATCTGGCAGATGGACGTCAAGACTGCATTCTTGAATGGCAATCTTGAGGAGGACATCTATATGCAACAACCAGAAGGGTTCATAGCTGGTCGGAAAGGTAACTTGGTATGCAAGTTGCAAAAGTCCATTTATGGGCTTAAGCAGGCATCCAGAAGTTGGAACATACGATTTGACCAAGCGGTCAAATCGTTTGGTTTCATACAGAATCTGGATGAACCTTGTGTATACAAGAAGAGTGAAGGGAAAGTGGTGGCTTTTCTTGTGCTTTACGTTGACGACATTCTACTCATTGGAAATGATGTAGCGGCATTGTCAACGGTCAAGGTTTGGCTAGCTAGTACTTTCGATATGAAGGATCTAGGAGAGGCGAGCTATATTCTTGGGATAAAGCTCTTTCGGGATCGCAAGCGAAAGATAATGGGATTATCTCAAGCTGGTTATATCGATAAGGTGCTAACTAGGTTTTCAATGGATAATTCGAAGAAAGGTTTGTTACCTTTCAGGCATGGTTTAGCGTTCTCCAAGGACCAGTGTCCAAAGACACAGGAGGAGAGGAATCGCATGACAGGAGTTCCCTATGCTTCTGCAGTGGGAAGTCTCATGTATGCGATGTTATGCACTAGACCAGATATCTGCTTTGCCGTTGGCATGGTTAGCAGATATCAGTCGAATCCGGGTCCAGAGCACTGGACAGCCGTTAAGCACATTCTTAAGTACTTGAGAAGAACTAAAGATTACATGCTTATGTACGGTGGTAGTGAGTTAATTCCAGTGGGATACACTGACTCGGACTTTATGTCAGATAAAGATTCGAGGAAGTCGACGTCCGGTCATCTCTTTACCTTGGGAGGTGGTGCTGTCAGTTGGAGGAGCATTAAGCAGAAATGCATTGCAGACTCAACTACAGAAGCTGAGTATGTGGCTGCTTGTGAAGCCGCAAAGGAAGCTGTTTGGCTCAAGAAGTTCCTTATGGAACTCGAGGTGGTACCAGCGTCGCTGTCGCCTATTACGCTTTATTGTGATAATAGTGGGGCAGTGGCTCAGTCCAAGGAGCCAAGGAACCACGGTAAGGGAAAGCACGTAGAGCGGAAATATCATCTTATCCGAGATATTGTTCAACGTGGAGATGTGACTGTCACCAAGATTGCCACAGCTGACAATCTTGCTGATCCGTTTACAAAGGCCTTGCCACAGAAGGTCTTTGATCGTCATCTAGATAGTCTAGGTCTTAGATGTAGTTCTGAATGGTTATGAGTGCAAGTGGGAGTTTGTTGGGTTTGTGCCCTCAAACCATTACTTTATGTATGAGACATTGACATTTTAATATATGGATATCAGCTTTACATTTCATTGTGTATGTTCTTTTCATGAGATGATTGTTAATCCTTAAGTATTATAGTAAGTAATTCGTGTGTGTATGAGATGCACACAAGTGAGATACGAAATACTATTCTTTAATACTTAGAATGTGTCACAGTGGATGATGAGACTGGATATCTCATCAAGTCTACACTGTAGCATAATTAACTACCATTGGATGGAGTGATTAATCTCAATCACTAGAGTGTAGCTCTTAGTTGATATGCTAGTGCTTATAGTGCATTGACGGACCTGAGCTTTCCTATTGACGCTTAAGGCTGTCAACAGTCAATAGGAACTCATAACTTGTATAAGGTACGTGTTCTCAATCTTGAGACGATTATGAACACAGACTGTGGATATGACTGCTTTGACTTACCAATCAGTGAGGTCTATAAAAGATCAACACCTGGGTATCTTGGGTATGTCATGTTCATAGGGTTGTGAACATATATTGTCAAGATAGAATCTACCCTCTGTTTCAGAGTAAGCATTCCCTTGAGAATGTCACCAAGTCGATTACTGAGTACTGCAGTCTTGTTGATAAGAGTTATCAACATGTTTGGTAATCATGAGAGGTGAATGGGACTCAAGGAATACAAGAAGTAATCATGATTCAGGTTGACAGTAACAGTTATCCGATTACCTGAATATGATTACGAATGCTGACGGTAGAGGGACATTAGTACACCATACAAGTCTAGTTATCGCTTCGGATATGTTCTTTTGCGTTGGAGTTCAGTTATCGTTTTATAGTGGAGTAAACTTTAACTGACCAGTTAGTTAGTTTGCTGATCAAAGAGTTTGGTCATGGTAATTAACAAACTGGTCTGAGCCAACAATAAAGAGCCTAGGAGGTCCCACTCTTAGCTCCGCTAGGATGCTTGGAAAGATGCTTGAGGATGATGTCCAGACAGGTTCGATCGATCGAAGATGTCTCGATCGATTGAAGTCTGAAGGTTCGATCGATCGAAGATGGTTCGATCGATCGAATGTTCGATCGATCGAAGACACTTCGATCGCTCGAAGTCTAGGTCGGTTCTGGGAATCTATAAATAGGGCAGCTGCGTTCTGGAAAAAGTTGTTCGTCGTTTTGAACGTCAGAAGCTGCAGAAACTGTTTTTGGAGTCCCAAAACCTTCTCTATCCTCTCCATTAGGGTTCCCACCAATCCTAGTCTTTCTGGCAGGCATCCGCAGGAGTCATAAGGGTGAAGATCATCTAGTGAAGATCAGAATTGGGTTCAAGACACTAAGGTATAACTCGTGTCCCCTCTTGTGCGTATCTGTAGAATTGACGAGTAGTAGATCCGGGCATGCCAATAAAGTTTCATAACTTGATTTTTCCGCTGCGCGTTTAAACTTTCCATTTAAACCTGTTTTTCCAACACATACAAGTAATGTCTCCAGATCTTAGGGCAAACACAATTACAGCTAGTTCCAAGTCATGCGTCGAATAATTCTTCTCATGTGGTTTCAATTGTCTTGATCCATATGCAATCACATTTCCATCTTGCATTAGCACACAACCAAGTCCTTGGTGCGATACGTCACTGTAGATTATGAATCATTCACCACTCTTGGGTATTACGAGTACAGGTGCTGAGGTTAGTCTCTCTTTTAATTCACAAAATACATCCTCATGCTTATCAGTCCATTCATACTTTGTCTCCTTCCTTGTCAAACTTGTCAACGGTCCTGGAGAATCTCTTCACTAATCTCTGATAATATCCGGCCAATCCAAGAAAACTCCTAACTTTGGTCGCGTTAGTCAGTCTATTCCAGCTCAAGACTGCATCAATCTTGGATGAGTCTACAGAAATTCCATCAGGTGATATCACATGTCCCAAGAATTTGACTTTCTGAAGCCAGAATTCACACTTTCTGAATTTCGCATACAAACTATTATCCTTGTGAGTCTATAGAGCAATCTGTAGATGTTTCTGGTGCTCTTCTTCTATTTTCAAGTAAATCAAAATGTCGTCGATGAATACTATAATGAATTGATCTAGATAAGGTTTGAATACTCTATTCATTAGGTCCATAAATACTACCGGGGCATTGGTCAGTCCAAAGGACATCACTAAGAACTCATAGTGTCCATACCTCGTCCTGAAGGAAGTCTTCGGTATATCTTCTGGTCGAACTAGCAACTAATGATATCCTGAATGCAAATCGATCTTCGAGAATATCCTTGATCCTTGTAACTGGTCGAAGAGGTTGTCTATCCGGGAAATTGGATATCTATTCTTGATCGTGACTTTATTCAGCTCTCTGTAGTTGATTCAGAGTCGTAGCTCTCCATCCTTCTTTTTCACGAATAGGACTGGTACTCCACAAGGTGACGTACTCGGGCGAACGAAACCTAAGTCTTCAAGTTCCTGAACTTGCTTCTTCAATTCTAACATTTCTGTTGGTGCCATCCGATACGGGGTCTTGGAAATCGACAACGTTCCGGGTGCTAGCTCAATGCATAAGTCTATCTCTCTCTTTGGCGGAAGTCCAAAGATACTTCAAAATACATCTTCAAAATCTTGAATAACAGGGATCTGGTTGATAGTAAGCTCCGTGCTTGAACTCTCGATCGCGACTAAGCAGCTTGTAATGAACATATCGCTCAACGGCTGACATTGGAATCTGATCTGCGGGCAACCAAGTATCGAAAAGATAATGGTCCGACTAACACAATCCAGAACGACTCCATACTTGGTATGCCAATCCATTCCTAGGATCACGTCGAACTCAGACATCGACAAAACTATCAGGTTTGCTGGGAGATTTCTATCTTCTAGGGTTAAGGGACAATTCTTGCATACCTTACCCAACTTAACAGTTACTCCCAAGGGCGGAACGGCATTAAGGGCATGTTCAAGTGCTAGGGGTACCAAACCCAAGTCACGCACAATCTTAATAGCTATGAAAGAACGGGCGACACCAGTATCAAGCAAAGCTCTAATTTGACTGTGGAATAAAATGAGTATACCTTCCAAGTTTTGTTGTTCCTCATAATCGTATCCTGCATTGCCAGGGATGATGGCATTCACCCTAACATGTCCTTGTTGTCCTTGAGCAAGCGCTCCATAGTAGCCTCCATGAGGTGCTCGACAATCCTTGCTCATGTGACTGGGCTTGTTACAGTTGCAACAAATGATGTCATTGCGGCGGTTAGTCTTGGTATGGATATCGCATTTTTCTTACCCACATCTTTTCTTTCAAAATATTTTTCAATTTAAAACACAAAACAATGAGTAGCCACTTAATTTTTAAAAGGAAAAATTAAGAAACCATTTTTAAAGGAAACCGATCTTTTGCGAAACCAAAGATTAGCTAGATCCGGGGATTATGGAATGAGAGAGGAAGGAGTCCGATGGACTAAAACACCCTCTCTCTTCCTATCTCGCGATAGGCCTCTACTCAACATCCTTTTAATTAAACTATTAATCTAAGCATGCCCTCAACTAATACATAGATATAAATACACATTACACAAGCATGTTGGAATGGTGTAAAATTGTTAATGACAAAATATCATTCAAAACCAGGTAGCTCAATTTGCAAGCAATATAATATGCGAAATAGAGAACAAGAGAACTTACCCCGAGGTCCAGCCGCGAATATTTAAACGTGCAATGCATACAAAAGTTGAAATCCTAATAAAAGAGTCTCTAATCACATATATACACATAAGGCAAGTTTTAATTCTAATGTGTCGCACACGAGGTCGAAAAATCGATAAAATCAAGAAACTAAGATAAACTAGAAGGGAGTTTAAGAAATCATACCTTAATAGCGCTACAAAACAAAGTAGTTAGTCCACATGCTTTAAACTATATAATATTAAACCCTAAACAATATGCTTAATCTTCTAGCTAAGGAAAAGAGGTTATAATTACAAGTATCAACGCATGTGAATGAATGCATGAGCATAAGCAAGAATCAACTATGAATTATTCATTGATTTGGATAATTTGGTCTCTGGATTTAAGCTTAACTAATTATTATCAAAGTATGGTTTAAGCCCTAGGTCATAGAAAATTCATTTGGACCATTATTTACAAAGTTGGTCAAATCTGTCATAAAATTCTGAAAATTGCAGAGAGCAGACCAAGACTTCAAGAAAATAGAAAGAATGCTCCCCATGAATTGATCTTGATGGTTTTTGGACACAAGATGCCTCTGTGTGTCTGGTTTCCATCCCAAAAATAAAATCAAAGTTTCAACGGTTAGATCTCTAGGAAATGGACAAAGACCAGACATCTCTCAGAGATTTACAAATCTTTGTCCAGAGATTTTGTACGATTTTTTAAAAATAGTAAAAAAAATCAGAAACACCTTGATCTTTTTAGGGTATTGTGGATATCGCATTTTCTTACCCACAACTTTTCTTTTAAAGTTCTTTTTAAAATTCAAATTTAAAACAAACGAATCGCCACTTAATTTTTAAAAGGAGAATTAAGAAACCATTTTAAAAGCAAACTGATCTTTTAGAAACCAGAGATTAACTAGGTCCGGAGATTATGGAATGAGAGAGGAAGGAGCCCGTCGGACTAAAACACCCTCTCTCATCCTATCTTGCGATAGGCCTCTACTCAACATCCTTTTAATCAAATTTATTAATCTAAGCATGCCCTCAACTAATACATATATACATATACATCACAAAAGCATGTCCAAAGGGTGTAAAATTGCAATTGACAAAATACCATTCAAAAGCCACATAATTCAGGTAGCAAGCGATATGATATGCAATAGAGAACAAGTGAACTTACCCGGGATCCAGCAGCGATAGTAAACGTGCAATGCATGCGAACAAAAGAAAATCCTAAAAAATAGTCTCTAATCACATATACACATAAGGCAAAACCTAATTCTAAGGTGTCGCGCATTAAGTCGAAAAATCAATAAAATCAAGAAATTAAGATAAACTAAAGAGGAGTCCTAATTCAGGTAGGAAGTGATATGATATGCAATAGAGAACAAGTGAACTTACCCGGGATCCAGCAGCGATAGTAAACGTGCAATGCATGCGAACAAAAGAAAATCCTAAAAAAGAGTCTCTAATCACATATACACATAAGGCAAAACCTAATTCTAAGGTGTCGCGCATTAAGTCGAAAAATCAATAAAATCAAGAAATTAAGATAAACTAAAGAGGAGTCCTAATTCAGGTAGCAAGCAATATGATATGCAATAGAGAACAAGTGAACTTACTCGGGATCCAGCAGCGATAGTAAACGTGCAATGCATGCGGACAAAAGAAAATCCTAAAAAAGAGTCTCTAATCACATATACACACAAGGCAAAACCTAATTCTAAGGTGTCGCGCTTTAAGTCAAAAAATCAGTAAAATCAAGAAATTAAGATAAACTAAAGAGGAGTCCTAGAAATCATACCTTAATAGCGCTACAAAACAAAGGGTTAGTCCACATGTTTCACATAATAATAATATGATATCAAACAATCAATCCTAATTCTCTAGCTTATACCTAGCAAGCAATGAAATCCAACTTTGTCCAATTACTAGTTCTAATTATAAGCATTAATGTACATAAATGAATGGATGTGAACAAGAATAAGACATGGATTTATTCACTAATTTGGGTCACTTAACCTCTGGATTTAAGCTAAATTATCATTATTAGGATATGGTTTAAGCCCTAAGTCATAGGAGAATCATTTGGGCCATTATTTACAAAGTTGGTCAAATGTATCATAAAATTCTGAAAATTGCAGAGAGCAGACCAGCACTTTAAAAAAAGAAAAAGCATGTCTCTCATGGTTTGATGTCGGTGAATTTTGGACACAAGATGCCTATGTGAGTCTAGTTTCCAAATCAAAACGAAAATCAAGGTTTCAACGGTTAGATCTCTGGAAAAAGGACAAGAACCAGACATCACTCAGAGATGTACAACTCTCTGTCCAGAGATATTGTTTGATTTTTTAAAAATAGCAAAAAGATGAGAAACACTTAGATCTTTTTAGGGGATCTTCCTAACACATTAAGGTACCCAGAAAAAATTATTAGAGACCCCGAAAACTCCATTAGAATTCTGATTTATGAATTTCAAAATGGACTTGCTGTTCTGAAACTATTCTGAAACTCTGGACAGATTGTGGTTGACTCACAAAACCCATGATCAAACCCTTCTAAACATAAAACCACCTTAAAACAAAAATTACAGTGGTAGATTACTGTGTTATTGACACTTTCCCGTTGGTTTCACTTGATTTCAACGGTTAGATTTCGAACTAAAAATCTTTGATCAAAAACAGTTTGTGAACTCACTGTTTTCATTTGTCAAGTTCAACTTTTATTTGGTAACTCCAACTATTAAACCATGAAGTTGGGTTTAAACCAAATCACTTCTCCTACCATTTGATGGTCATTGGAGATCAAGACATGACTAAAACTCATGAGTCTCAAAAGTATATGGAAAGGATTCCCTAAGACATCAAGTTTAGAGGACCCAAGTCATGAGTATGGACTTGGATCCCTCTATTTGCTTATAAAATAAAATGATGATCAAACTTTGACTTCCATGTGAAGCATAAGCTTACATGAGATTCAAAAGATCATATTCAAGAGATTTCAAGAAAGATATTGAGGATCTCCAAGAGTCTCAAGAAGGAAGTATAAACAATAAAAGAAATGGAGCAAAGAAAACAAAATAGTTTGAGGATTCAAAAGAAAGAATGCAAATAAAACAACTTATGGTTAGAGGATCACCTCCAACTATCCTCAAAGTTTCTCTCCTTTGAAGATCTTCCAAGCTCTTCTCTCTAATTCTCTAAACTCTCTCTTTTCTCTCCCAAAATATGTTGGTGTAGTGGTAGTTCTCCCAAGTATTGTGTTGTCTCCCCCTTGTATCTCCCCCTTTTTTTGTATCTCTCCCCCCTTGTTGTCCCCCTTTCTCAATGGAGATACCTCTTCTTATATAGACAAAAATACCTAGGTAATTTTAGTAAATTCGGAGTAAAAGACAGGTGTAAATCCCTCATTTGGTGGTACAATATGTACTTTCTGAAATTAGGCAGACTGCTGCCCAGCGCGGCAGTCCAGAAACTATCGCGGCAGTCCGTGAATGCCGCCGCGGCAGTTCATGACTGCCGTCGCGGCACTACGCGACTGCCGCGCGGCATTCATCAAATGCCGCGGAAATTAATGGATTGCCGCATTTTTGTCAGTCTTACTTTATCATTTTTTTTGTTCTTATTCGCATACGCATACGTATTGCTATGCAAAATACAGACTTTAAAAGTGAATGGTAGTCAGAAATTGTTGGCGGCACTTGGTGAATGCCGGCCCGGCACTCTATGACTGCCGTGCGGCACTCAGTGAGTGCCGCGGCAGTCCGCCGTGTGCCGTTTTTAGCTAAGATTCCCTCTTTTAGATTTTCTTTTTCCCAAAGCAAATGATTTTTGAGGATTTTTTCCGAAAATTGTGTTTTATACCCGAATTCTCCTAAATACCTGGTATTTTCCTCTTTCTGTGAAATTTTACTGCGTTTGGAGAACTTTCTGAAGAGCTTGGAATACTTCGAATCTTTCGGTCCTTATCATCATCGAACGTGGAGGTGACGCTCTCCTAAATTCGGCGGTCGGTCAAAATTGGGGTGTCTACAGGTATCCTCCTAACATATTGAACTACCCATAAAAATTTATTTAGAGTCAAGAATGCTTGATTAAGGCTCTGATTTACTCATTTCAAAAACGTGTTACTGTTCTGAAACTCTGGACATATTATAGTTGTCTCACAAAACTCATGACTGAACCACTTTAAACATGAAATCTCTTTAAAACAAAAATTACAGTGGTAGAACTTTGTGTTATCAACAATGTCCAAGTGATTTCACTTAATTCCAACGGTTAGATATTTAATTAAAAATCTATGATAAAAAACAGTTTGTAAACTCACTGCTCCTCTATTGGGCCTATCACCCTTTTGTTACATCTATCAACAAATCCATGAGTATTGGCTTATCCTAAACCTAATTCTCCTTTCCATTGAGGGTCATTGGAGGTCAAAACATGACTAATACTCATGAGTTTTCAAGGAATATAAAAGAGATTCCATGAAAACTCAAAGCTAGAGAACCCAAACCATGATAGGGGTTTAGATTCATCTACTTGTTCTTATATAAAATGATGATCAACTTTAACTCCCATGTGAAGCATAAGCTTACATAAGACTAAAAGATCAAACTCATGAGATTCAAGTGAGATATAGAAGATCTTCAAGAATCTCAAGAGGGGAATACTATTGAGAAAAAAAAATAATTAAAAGAAGAACAAAAGAACTAGGAAGCAAAGACTTCCAAACTAACAAAAACTCTAAAACCTAATCAAGAAAATCAAGTAGTTTGAAGATTAGAGGCTTAAAAGAAAGAAAGCTAAACTAATATTAGAGGATCACGTCCAAAACTATCCTCAAACTTCTATATTTTGAAGATCTTCCAAGCTCCTCTTTCAAGTTCTTCTCTTAATTTTCTCTCTTCTACCCAAATGTTCTTCTCTCAAGAGTTCTCCTAAATTCCTCTCAAATTCTCCCAATATTCTTTTCTTTCTCTTCTTGGCCCCCTTTTTCCAATGAAGATACCTCTTCTTATATAAATAAAAATACCTAGGTAATTTTACTGAATTCGGAGTAACAAAACAGCTATAAATATAGCATTTGGTGGTATAATGCGTACTCTCTGAAGAAAAAAAAAAAGCAGACTGCTGGAGCTAACGGCAGTCAGGAAATTTTCTGCGGCACTCAGAGAATGCCAGAACGGCACTCCGTGAAAGCCACGGTGGCATTCCATGACTGTCGCGTGGCACTTACTGAGAGTCGCGCAAAATTATTTGATTGCCGTGTTTTTGTCAATCTTACTTTATCAGTTTTTTTGTTTTATCCGCATACATATACGTATTGTACTATAAAATACGGACTTTAAAAGCAAACGACAGTTAGAAAGTGTTGGCGGCAGTTGATGAGTGCCGCAACGGCAGTTGGTGAGTGCCGCACGGCACTTACGGAGTGCCGCTAAAACTGCCGAGTGCCGCATTGTAGCAAATTTCCTCTTTTTCACCTTTTCTTTTCCTCTTTTTCACCTTTTCTTTTCCTCTTTTTCTTCTAAAAAGTTTATTTTTCCGAAAATAGTATCTTATACCCGAATTTTCCTGAACACACGGTATTTCTCTTTTCCTGTGAAAATTTTATCACGATTGGAGAACTTTCTGAAGAGCTTGAAATTGTTCAAATCTTCCGGTCATTATCATTATCGGACTTGGAGTTGACACTCTTCTAAATTCGACGTTTGGTCAAAATTGGAGTGTCTACACTTGGGAGCTGTGCAATACCTTGCAATATGTCCGTCCAGTCCACAGTTGAAACATCCATTGGTGTTCTGTCGTTGGGCGGCTGACGACATCCTATTGATGCGCTTTCTTATCATACCCAAGTGTAGGTGATCGTACAAGTAATAAAGTTCTGGAATTCCAGGTCGAACCCACAGGGAACGGGAAACAAAGATAGGCAATAACTATTTTGTCACTTAAAAAAAAAAGATGATGGATTTTTGTGAGGTTTTACTAACTACTAGTTTTTATGTTTTTTTTTGCAATAAAACTAATTAAAAGCTTTTTTTTTTCTAATTAGTTTACGGTAAAGATTTTAACAGTGCAAAATAAATTAATCTAAGATACTAGTAAGAAAAGGAAGAAAAAGAAATAAATGCTAAATTTATATTAAATGACTTTATGGATATTATTATAGTGAAAGATAGAAATAATACAAATATTTAAGCAAAACTATTAAAAACAAGAAATATTAATTAACTTGAGAGAAATGATTTAAAGGAATTGTGAATATTCAAAACCAAGACTAGATCCCACAATTTTTGTGCATTTGAAAAGGATTTGGCATTTAAGATCGCAGAGTCATTCTTTATTTGAAAATAAACTTTCACTAGTCAGGGTCATATGAAGTGTGTCAGGTTTGATATGAAACGACGTCGTTTGGTTTAAAGAAAAATAAAAAGGCAATTGGGCAGTAGCCAGATTCGAACCGTGACCCGCCGCGGACGTGAGTTATTCGGCGTCCAGTCCCCACCACTCTGCCACTACACAATTGCATATCCATTAGTGGATAGAAATATATATAAACACACATTTGAAATGTAAACTTTGTCATATGAATTGTTTGAGTATGCTAGGTATTTTTTTTTTGACAAAAGGCATAGTTTAACAATCCACATAATTATATTCTTATTTCAAATATGTAATATTTTGAGCCCAATATAGCCATAGTATATAAACATATTAAATGGACATAAACTATAGATACATAGATATTTTTTGGCATAAATAGAAAAATAACCCATCTAGATAAATTTACTCATTTAAGATTAGTGCACAGAAGCTGTGGTTTCTAAGTTTTTATTGCATATCCCCAATTAAAGTTTTAGCCTATCATTTTGGAATTGATACTGTCTTCCAAATAATCTTTTAAAGAAAGATTAAATAGATATACACAGTGACTGCCCAATTAAAATTAAAGTTATAAAACTAAGGTAAGGATGAAATAAAGTATTAATATATTTTTTTTCCTCACTTAACATGAGTTGAGGTTGAATTTGTGGAATCAGCAAAATAGCAAAGTTTAGTACAACTAGGCTAACAAAATATACATAAATGGAAATACTGAATTTATAATAAAATACTAAACCTTTGACTTTGGATTCTTGTGGGGTCACAGTAGTTGAACTTTAAGAACACAAATAAGGTCAAACCAAATCGTAATCTGATTTGAGAGTGAGATATAGGTATGGTGTGTTTTGGACTTTAGTAGGCGATTATAACAATTACGTGGTTAAGAAATTTGGCATTTTTTTGCAAAATCTGTCGTCTAGTGAATGGAAATATTGCTATAAAAATTAAAAATTTGGAATTTCAAACTATTTTAGGGGACAACTATAAGTACTACTAGAATAAAAATATTAAATCTAAATTTTACTAGGAATATTTACTACTACAAAGTTACAAAAGTTGTACAAGAAAATAAATATTTTATTTTGAGAAATACAATACACAAAGTTTTGCTACACATTGTTGGAACATGAAATTATCAATTACATAAAAGTAAATTTTACAACTACTAGAACTAGAAAAAGCAAAGAAAAACAAAATTTTCCTAATTCTAGGGACAATATGAAGTGCTCACATGATAACCTCCCTAAATTATTCTCTCCCTAACACAGTGTGTTGAGTGTGTTGCAGCTTGTGAGTTTTCCTTCTTAAATTGGTTGGCTCTTTTCTGCATTTTATAGAGGAATTTATGTGATGGTTTCGTCACTACATTCGCCAGCATTGGCACGCGATATGCAAATTTTCTCCGCGGTCTCAATTTTCTCTTCAGTTCTCTGACAGGCCTTTGAAAACCTGTGTTTGAAAAGAGAGAGAGAGAGAGAGAGAGAGAGAGAGAGAGAGAGAGAGAGAGAGAGAGAGAGAGAGAGAGAGAGAGAGAGATTAAAATATATATTTATACTAGCATCCAAGCAGTAGCTTGGATGTTAGGTACGATTTTTTTTTTCTTTCAATTCACAGGATTTCATTATTCATGTTACTGTTTCAGTTTTGACTAACAAATGAATATACTATGGTGTGGTTGCTACTTCTTTCCTTCCCTTTATTTTACTTCATTTTTGCCTAAAAATATAAAATATGTAAAAACAAATAATTACACGTATTTGAGTGACATCACCATTAAATTATATTAATCCAAATATACATGTAAAACTAGGGATTTGGGGATTAAATGAGCACTATGTCTATTATATTGGCACCTGAATATGCAATATTCAGTGTTTGTCACACTCCTCAACTAGCTTATTGCTAGTCTCTAGCAATGAAGTGAAAAGAGAAATTGTTCTAGAAGTTTTATTAAAAAGTAGGAGTAGACTAAGAAAAACAAAACCTAACTCACTGTCGCAGGAATCGCGATTGCATTTAGAGTATGTAGCAAGCCATTAAACCCCTAGGTTACTCCTAGTGGACGAGTGTTGTCTCATGAGGGTTTGCAGTGAATATACCCACAAAATTCATTTTAATTTTTTTTATGTAAAAATAAAGTAAAATAAAAATAAAGGTAGATTTTCTCCTTTTACAACAGATAAGATTAAATTTGGCAATAAAATAAAATTTCCAAGTATGTAATTGTAATGCAACACATATACTCACAGTTTGTCAATATTAGCATTTTTTATACTATTTAAACTTACAGTGTGTACTTGAAATGTCAAGCAACTGATCTTAACTTCAAAGTTTACATAACTATTAGCAGTCATAAAATTTGTAGTTTTAACTCAAATCTCACTAGAATTTCACTCTTTTAAGGAGAAACTCTCCGAAACCGGTGTAGAGAACATCTCCCTTGGTAGGGAAGCAAAGATAGAGAAGTTGCTTCCATTTTTTTATGACTCAATATATAGGCATTTGGAGTACAATAAGTCTCAGAAAAAAATACTTAGCATTAGAAGAGCGATCTACCATGGAGAACATGCTTATCACTTAAATTTAAAAATTAATTTCTTTTAAATCATTAGGACTTTGAGTGGTAGGTTAGAAATTAAGATGAGTAGGAGATTTGGGGTGCATTTGTTCTAAGCATGTGAGGAGTGTTTGCGCAGTTCATTCCAACCCTTCTTTTTCTTCTCCTTTTTTATCATTTGTACCGTCTCTTTTTTTTTTTTTTTTAGTTTCTCTTTTTGTTTTTTTTTTTTTAAAATCAACTCCTTTCTTTCTTTACCACTTATTGCAATATCATTACAGTCCAATCACATATCTGGATATAGAAGTGAGGTTTGTACTCCCAGGTGGAGCAAGGCATGATTTGGAGAGAACTGAGAATAAGGCAAAATAAGGTGAAGGGGGGTGCATTTAAAAGAAAAGATGACCTAAATCATTTTTAAAATAGATTGACTTTGTTCATTCAAGCAATTTAGAAGTTTTAATGGTAAATCATGAACGTTCTCTTCTAATGATCAGTCAAAGAAAAAGAAAAATAATGAGACTTTCAACGAGTGATATGATAAAGGGAATAAAATAAGACTGAAAAGAATAGAAACCCTCATAATGGAAGATTGGCACAAAAGCTCACATGGGTTAATTAATTTCCACTACTTGTCTTTAAACTGCATAGTTTATGTTTACTCATCCATTTAGATTCAGTAATTATTTTCACACTGTTTCAAAATGTTTAATATTTAAAGAGTTTTTAGCATTTGAAAATAGTTAAAACATGTGACAATGTGCTGTATGCTATTAACATACCCAAAATAACATTAACATGTCAATTTTATCTTATATAGAGTAAAAGAAAAAATTCTGAAAAATTTCTTAGCGCATCCACTAAGTTGGATACATATATGGAGCGATTAGTATCCTCTGTACCTATACAAAAGAGGCTACGCAATCCAGAGCGTTCAAGTTGTCATGATAGCCCATCCACCTCTAGTAAAAGAGATAGGTCTAGAATATCTAGCAAGCTAAAACATCAATAAGAGACTAGGAGATAACTCTGGTATTACCTAGTTTTTCACTACCTCTAGAGTCATTCACCGCACTAGACATATCTGGTGATGTTGGGATCATGCAAATTACTCCTATCGAACCAGCTAATGAAAGCAAGGTGTACACGTAGGATCATTTTAAAGTCTAACCTGACTGAAAATTATTGAATATACTGAAAATAAATTTAAAAACAAACAAAAAATAAAAAGAAATGAGGAATGGGAAGACAAAATTTATTTGGGTATCAAAGGATCCAGTCCTCTTTCTCAACCAAAATTTTCTTTTGTTTTGATTTGAATTGTCTTTTGTAACAGTAATAAACTTTAAAAGATGTGTCATTATGAGCAACTAAACCTGGACATTTTTCTCTATATCAATTCAAACACCATCCTAACCTTTTAGCTTTCCTTTTGATGACATAAAGGCTAGTGCCAGCAAAGGGTTTCTTCTGCTCAGAAACAAGTGAGCGACCCATTAACGTCTGGTCATCGACTATTGGATCCATTTTTTATACTCTCATCCAACAAGAGAGGCTAGACTCAACCCTCCACTCCTTCCAACTATCAACTAAGATCTAATTAAAGAGAGCTTAGAGGGGGTGGGTAGGAATTTTATTTTAAAACTAAAAATACTTATATTAAAAAATATAGATACGTTCAGAAACTATTTTTTTTCTTTTTTAGAACAGAAAACTTAGAAAGAAAAACGACATTTTTTTTATAAAAAAAATAGAAAACTAGAAACTACATCTCTCTCTCTCTCTCTCCCTCTCTCTCTCTCTCTCTCTCTTTTACAAAAAAGTCCAAGACAACGTATTATTACAACAATGATAATAAGTAAAATTATGGTATAAACTTTGAAAATCATAAGAGCGGTGACGTGTTCGTCATTCATTTTTTTTAAACAGAAAACTTGGAAGAAAAAAAAACAATTAGATTTTTTTTAACAAGGGCAACGCAACATTATCAATAACAACAATTGAGAAAATGACAAGGTAAAGTTCAAAATACATAAGACCAATAGCTAGCACGTCGTCCATTTTTTTGTTTGTTTTTTTTTTTGTTTTGTTTTTTTTTTGTTTTTAAAGAAATGGAAAAATATCACCTGGCTCTTGGAAATCTGAGAACCTGGTAGGGCCGTAAATCGAGTGGTATTTCCAAGCTTCTTTGGTGAGTGGGTACCTACAACTTATGCATTGTATTTTTGCTAAATAATGGAAAAGAGAGAAAAATAAAAATCAAAAATAAAACTAGAGCCGAATCGGGAAAAAAAAATCAAAATCAAGCTTTTCTCTGGATTATAGATCTTACCTTTAGTGATCGCTAGAGTGGATCTTGATTTTGGATCGAGAAAATTAAAGAAAATGAAAAGAAAATGAGAGAGAATGAGAGATCGGGGGAGAGAGTGAGAGAGTTGTAGAGAAGAGAGATGAGAGAGAGATCGCGAAGAGAGGAAGAAGAAAAAGAAAGGAAAAAGAGAGATAGGGAAAAGTTTTTAGGATTCAAAACCCTATTTAAATCCATTTTTTTCAGTGTATATCTCTTTAAAAAGAAACTTTTTTTTTTAAGAAATAAAGATAAAACAAACAAACAGGTGTTAATCGTGTAACCGTCCCCCCCAACTGAGTCTGACATTGTCCTCAATGAGTGAGATGAGAAAAAGAAGCCAAGGATAACACCTGTAATAAAAAGAAATAAACAAAGAAAAGATAGAATAATAATGACAAAATTAATTTATATACAAAAAGTTATCTAATTAAGAGTATATGATTATAAAAATATAAATACTCTGATACACTATGTCCTATACCAATTATGTTTTAAGATATTATGGAGCATTATAGTTGGGGTCCTCCAAAGGAATGAACTCCAACTCATGTTCAAATCCTTCTAAAAATGGTTTTAATCTATGTCCATTAACTTTAAATGTATTTCCATCTTTAGGGTTCTCAATCTCGACAGTTCTCTAAGGATATTCATTTTTAACTATATACGAACCAGTCCATCGAGATTTCATCTTTCCTCTAAAAAGATGTAGTCTTGAGTCATATAATATAACTTTTTGCGCAGGTGTAAATCTTTTGCGTAAAAGATTCTTATTATGATACATTTTAGTTCTTGCTTGATGAATTCGGGCGTTATCATATACGTCTTTACGAATTTCTTCAAGCTCACTTAATTGTAATTTTCTTAAAATTCCTCCCTCTTCAATATTATAATTTAAAGTCCTAATAGCCCAATATGCTTTATGTTCTAATTCTACTAGTAGGTGACAAGCTTTTCCATAGACAAGTTTATATAGAGACATCCCCAAATGGGTCTTATAAGCAGTTCTATATGCCCATAAAACATCTGTTAATTATGAAGACCAGTCTTTACGAATAGAATCAACTGTTTGTTTCGAGAATATGCTTAATTTGCCTATTAGCTAATTCAGCTTGTCCATTTGTTTGTGGATGGTATGTAGTTGACACCTTATGGGTCACTCCACATCTTTTCATTAATTTTTTAAATGACTTGTTACAGAAATGAGTTCCTTGATCACTTATTATTACTTTTGGAGTTCCAAATCGAGAAAGTATATTATCTTTTAAAAATGCAGTAACTGTACGGTGATCATTCTTTCTTGTAGGAATAGCTTCTACCCATTTTGAAACATATTCGACTGCTAATAAAATATATTCATATTGGCAAGATGGAAGAAAAGGTCCCATAAAGTCAATGCCCCAACAATCAAATATTTCAATTGTAATTATAGGGGTCATTGACATTTGATTTCTTTTTGTAATACTACCCAACATTTGGCAATGGTTACAAGCCTTATAATATAAATATGAATTTTAAATAGAGTTGGCCAATATAAACCACTTTGTAAAATTTTCATGGCAGTTACTCGAGATGAAAAAATGTCATCCACAAAAGGACGAATGACACATGAAAAGTGCATTTTCGATTTCTTCATTAGAAACTCATTTCCTAATTACCTGATCAGCACAATATTTAAACAGATATGGATCATCAAAATAGAAATGCCTAGCAATAGCTAAGAATCTCTTTTTATCTGATGATGACCAATTGCTTGGTATTTTTCCAGTTACTAAATAATTAACAAGATCAACATATCATGGCAAGGAAGTCACAGAAAATAACTCTTCATCAGGAAAAGAGTCTTGAATAGGTAAGGGTTCACCGGTATTGCCTTCAAAAGTGAGGCGGGATAAGTGATTAGCTACCATATTTTCTACTCCTTTTTTGTCTTTAATTATTAAATTAAATTCATGTAGTAGGAGTATCCACCTAATAAGCCTAGGCTTAGTGTCTTTCTTTGAAAGAAGATATTTCAGAGCTGAGTGGTCCGTAAAACAGACAATAGGAGAACCAATCAAGTATTGCCTAAATTTATTAAGGGCGAATACCACGGCTAGTAATTCTTTTTCAGTAGTTGAGTAGTTTATTTGAGCACTTTCCAGAGTTCTACTGGCGTAGTATATAACTGATGCCTTTTTATCCTTTCTCTGCCCTAGGACAGCTCCAATGACAAAGTCGCTAGTATCACACATTAATTCAAATGGTAAACTCCAATCAGGAGATTGCATAATATGTGCAATAATGAGATGCTCTTTTAATTGCTCAAAGGAGTTTTGACGTTCTTTAGTCCATTCAAAATGTGTGTCTTTGGCCAATAATTGACATAAAGGTCTAGAAATAGTACTGAAATTTTTATGAATCGGCGATAAAAACCTGCATGTCCTAAGAATGAATGGATGTCTTTTACAGTTTTGGGAATAGGTAAATTAGATATAAGATCTATTTTGGTTTTGTCTACCTGTATCCCATTTTCAGAAATAATGTGTCCTAAGACAATACCTTTAGTGACCATAAAATGATATTTTTCCCAATTTAAAACTAAACTTTTTTCTTCATATCTTTGGAGAACTTTCTGAAAATTGCTAAGGCAATCATCATAGGATTTGTCAAAAATTGAAAAATCATCCATAAAAACTTCTAAATTCTTTTCTACCATATCACTGAAAATACTTAGCATGCACCTTTGAAAGGTCGCAGATGCGTTGCAAAGACCAAAGGGCATTCGACGATAGACGAAAGTTCCAAATGGACATGTGAAAGTAGTTTTTTCCTGATCTTCTGGTGCGATCTCTATTTGATTGTAACCACTATAACCATCTAAAAAAACAGTAATACTTATGGCCCGCTATTCTTTCTAACATTTAATCCATAAAAGGTAAAGGAAAGTGATCCTTACGGGTTACAGCATTGAGTTTTCTGTAGTCTATGCATACACGCCATCCAGTAGTGACACGAGTGGGAATTAATTCTCCCATTGAATTTGGAACAACTGTAATTCCTGCTTTTTTTGGCACAACTTGTGTTGGACTTACCCATTTACTGTCAGAAATTGAATATATAATGCCCATGTCGAGTAGCATGAGAATTTCCTTCTTGACTACTTCCTGCATAATATGATTAAGTCTTCTTTGTATTTCTCTTGAGGTTTTAGCATTATCTTCAAGATATATATTATGAGTACATATTGAAGGGCTTATTCCTTTTATATCAGCTATACTCCAACCAATTACACTTTTATGCTTCTGAAGCATACTAATGAGTTTATTTTCTTGATTAGAGTCTAGAAGAGATGATATTATTACGAGATAAATATTATAAATACAAAAGAAATCATATTTAAGCTCTTTAGGGAGTTCTTTTAATTCCAACTGTGGAGTTTGTAAATTAGATGGAAGTGTTAATGTAGTCTTTTGTGGTAAAGGTTCATAATGTGTGGTCCACATTGCTTCTTGAATTATTTCTTCTGTTGAATCTTCATTAAAACATACTTGACTTATAAGATGTTCTTGCAGATTATTACTGTCCAGCTTCTGAATAGAGTTATTAATAACAGATTCTACTGGATCATTGTAACAAGTCAAGTTAAAATATTCTCGTGATAGAGATTCAATAGCATGAACTTCTTCAATATTATCATCTTCTTCTTTGATGTTGTGGATTAGAAAAAACTTTAATATTTAAAGTCATATTTTCAAATACTACAGTCATCATACCACTGCGGATTCGAATAGTGGCATCAATGGTAGCCAAGAAGGGCCTTCCAAAGATGACTGGTATTTGCACATTAGCATCTAATACTGGTTTTGTATCAAGGATGACAAAATCTACTAGAAAACTAAATTTGTCAACTTTGACAAGAACATCTTCCAAAATTCCTCGCGGGTATTTTGTAGATCTATCAACAAGTTGTAATACCATGTGAGTAGGCTTTAGCTCACCTAATCCAAGCTGTTGATAAACAGAATAAGGAAGCAAGTTTACACTAGCTCCTAAGTCAGCAGAATACGCATCTTTTCTTACATTTTGCTTACGTTTGACAGTACATAAATCTTTTAAAAATTTTGCATAAGCAGGTACTTGATTAATCGCATCTAAGAGAGGAATATTAATATGCACTTGTTTAAATAATTCTAAATATTCCCGATTCTTAGCATTTTGGTGTTTTTTTAAACGTTGTGGATAAGGAATTTGAGGAGAATATTCAGGAGTTTTTTCTGTTTCTTTTTCCACTGGTAAATCATATGTTTCATTTTCTTGAGAAATTTGTTGTTTTTCAAAGGTTTCAATTTCAACTTTATTAGCAATTTTATCTTTATCTATTTCTTCCTCAATTTCTAGTATATTATCATCCTTATTTGAATGCTCAATTTCTTCTAAAGAAGGTGAAATTTCTTGTCCAACAGCCTTACCACTTCTTAGTACAGTTATAACTTTTACTTGTTCATGTTGACTATTACCAGAAGTTGAGGGATCACCTTGTGGTTGTCCCCTTGGATTAGGTTGTGGTTGGGCAGAAAAATGCTTTTTCCTTTAGAATCGTGTTGATTGTTAATCATATCCACAGATATTTGTAGTTTTCCCATGATTTGTATTAATTGTTGCATCATAGACTGTAAAGGTTCCTCTTGTACTTTCTTGTGCGGAGGCACATAAACACTAGAATTTTGTTGTGTATTAGGATATGTATTTTGTGTTTGTTGAAATTGAGGTAGAGGAGGCAAATACGACTGATTATTTTGAGGAGGATACTGTTGAGGTTGAAATTGTAAAATACCTTCTTTAGTATACATATTATTTGGAGGATTTCTCCAGTTAGACTGGTATGAATTACCATAGGAATTTTGGGAACCCCTATAATTATTTACAGCATTTATCTCTGCTGGAGCAATTTCTTGAAAATTTGAACTGTTAGGACATTCATTCGTAGGATGTCCTAACGTATGACAGTTGCCACAAAGGTCTCTTTTCTTCTTAGATGGATTATTTTTTCTATTGTTATAGTTTCCACTTTATGTGCTAATTCTTTATATTTCAGTGCTAATTCATCTTCTGATTGTAATTGGTATAAACTTTTAGCTTTTTCTGTCCTACCAATTTCTTCTGTTTCCCACTGGGAAGCATTTTCTCCAAGCCAATCAAAGTATGATTCAACTTCGTCGGCAGTTTTACTCAAAAATTCTCCTTGACACATAGTTTCAACTAATTTATTTGATTTTGGTTCTAGTCCTTCATAAAAGAAATTAATTAGACGCCATTTTTCAAATCCATGGTGTGGACAAGCTAGCAGGAGATCTTTAAAATGTTCCCAAACTTCAGGGAATGGTTCCTTTTCTTTTTGAGTAAAAAGTTTAATTTGACGTATCATACTATTAGTTAAATATTTAGGATAAATTTTTTTTAGAAAGGCTTCATTCATATCATACCATGAAGTTATAAATCCAGGACGGAGAGATAAAAGCCAAGCTTTAGCTTTATCTTTTAAAGAAAAAGAAAAAAGCTTAAGACGGATTATTTCAATAGGACAGCTTTGATCAGAGAACGTACTACAAACTTCTTCAAATTCACGAATATGTAAATAAGCACGTTCTGACTCCATTTCATGGAAAGTTGGTAAGAGTGGAATCATGCCTTGTCTAAAATGAAAATTTCCTGTATGTCTAGATAATGTGATGCAAGAAGGAGTGATATTTCTTTCTGGGGTAAATAAATCGCATAAAGAACGTTGTTCACGTTCTGGCAAAACAAATTGTGGTATATTTTCCCCATGTTCACTATGAGCATCATCAGCTATTACTTTTATGCCTTCAATTTCAGCCATGATTCTAGGAAACTGTATACTAGATGAATCACTAGAAATATTAGAATTATGTGGTACTTGATATAAAGTTTCAGTAGTATCTAAGGACATATGAAGTAAAAGAATAACTAAGTTTTAAATATATTATTATTAGCTAAGTAAAAAAATCACTCTTTTATATATATATATATATATATTTATGTTTTTATATATATTTTTAGAAGATTGGTTTATATATGTATATAAATATATGTATTTTTTTAGAAGGTAGATACGTACATACTTACAAATATATATTTATATATCTTTCACAAGGAAAAATTATATATAATTTTTTTTAATTATTATTATTTTCTTATGTTATCATTATTATTATTTTTTAAAAAAAGAGACTAGATTATTTTATGAGGTAGAATATGTATATATAGATATAGGTATAGATATAGTCGGAAAAATAGTTTTAAACCTATTTTTTTATATATATATATTTTTATTAACCGTTTCACGGCAATGGCGCCAAAAACTTGACGACATCCTATTGACGCGTTTTCTTATCACACCTAAGTGTAGGTGATCGTACAAGTAATAAAGTTCTGGAAGTACAGGTCGAACCCACTGGGAACGGGAAACAAAGATAGGCAATAACTATTTTGTCACTTAAAAAAAAGATGATGGATTTTTGTGGGGTTTTACTAACTACTAGTTTTTATATTTTTTTGCAATAAAACTAATTAAAAGCTTTTTTTTTCTAAGTAGTTTACGGTAAAGATTTTAACAGTGCAAAATAAATTAATCTAAGATACTAGTAAGAAAAGGAAGAAAAGGAAATAAAAGCTAAATTTACATTAAATGACTTTATGGATATTATTATAGCGAAAGATAGAAATAATACAAATATTTAAGTAAAACTATTAAAAACAAGAAATATTAATTAACTTGAGAGAAATGATTTAAAGGAATTAGGAATATTCAAAACCAAGACTAGATCCCACAACTTTTGTGCATTTGAAAAGGATTTGGCATTTAAGACCACAAAGTCATTCTTTATTTGAAAATAAACTTTCACTAGTCAGGGTCATATCAAGTGTGTCAAGTTTGATATAAAACGACGTCGTTTGGTTTAAAGAAAAATAAAACGGCAATTGGACAGTAGCCAGATTCGAACCGTGACCCGCCGCGGACGTGAGTTATTCGGCGTCCAGTCCCCACCACTCTGCCACTACACAATTGCATGTCCATTAGTGGATAGAAATATATATAAACACATATTTGAAATGTAAATTTTGTCATATGAATTGTTTGAGTATGCTAGGTGTTTTTTATGACAAAAGGCATAGTTTGACAATCCACATAATTATATTCCTATTTCAAATATGTAATATTTTGAGCCCAATATATTCATAGTATATAAACATATTAAATGGTCGTAAACTATAGATATTTTGGCCATAAATGGAAAAACAACCCATCTAGATAATTTTGCACATTTAAGATTAGTGCACAGAATCTGTGATTTCTAAGTTTTTATTGCATATCCCCAATTAAAGTTTTAGCCTACCATTTTGGAATTGAAACTCTCTTCCAAAGAATATTTTAAAGAAAGATTAAATAGATATACACAGTGACTGTCCAATTAAAATTAAAGTTATAAAACTAAGGTAAGGGTGAAATAAAATATTAATATATTTTTTTCCTCACTTAACATGAGTTGGGGTTGAATTTGTGAAATCTACAAAATAGCAAAGTTTAGTACAACTAGACTAACAAAATATACATAAATGGAAAAATACTGAATTTATAATAAAATACTAAATATTTGACTTTAGATTCTTGTGGGGTCACAGTGGTTGAACTTCAAGAATACAAATAAGGTCAAACCAAATCCTAATGTAATTTGGGAGTGAGATATGTGTATGGTGCGCTTTGAACTTTAGTAGGTGATTATAACAACTACGTGGCTAAGAAATTTGGCATTTTCTTGCAAAATCTGTCTTCTAGTGAATGTAAATATTGCTATAAAAACTGAAAATTTGGGATTTCAAACTATTTTAAGGGACAACTATAAGTACTAATAGATTAAAAATATTAAATCTAGATTTTACTAGGAATATTTTACTACTACAAAGTGATAAAAGTTGTACAAGAAAATAAATATTTTATTTTGAGAAATGCAGTACATAAAGTTTTGCTACATATTTTTGGAACATGAAATCATCAATTACATAAAAGTAAATTTTTACAACTACTAGAACTAGAAAAAAAACAAAGAAAAAATAAAGTTTCCTATTTCTAGGGACAATATGAAGTGCTCACATGATAACCTCCCTAAACTATTTTCTCCCTAACAGTGTATGTTGAGTGTGTTGCAGCTTGTGAGTTTTCCTTCTTAAATTGGTTAGCTCTCTTCTGCATTTTATAGATGAATTTATGTGATGGTTTCGTCACTGCATTTGTCAGCATTGGCACGCGATTTGCAAATTTTCTCCGCAGTCTCAATTTTCTCTTCAGTTCTCTGACAGGCCTTTGAAAACCTGTGTTTGAAAAGAGAGAGAGAGAGAGGGAGAGAGAGAGAGAGAGAGAAAAAAAAAAAGAAATCAAAAAATATATATAATATATATATCTATACTAGCATCCAAGCAGTAGCTTGGATGATAGGTACGTTTTTTTTTTGTTGCAATTCACACGATTTTGCTATTCATGTTACTATTTCAGTTTTGACTAACAAATGAATATATTATGGTGTGGTTGCTACTTCTTTCCTTCCCTTTATCTCACTTCATTTTTACCTAAAAATATAAAATATGTAAAAACAAATAATTACACGCATTTGAGTGACATCACCATTAAATTATATTAATTCAAATATGCATGTAAGACTAGGGATTTGGGGGATTAAATGAGCACTATATCTATGATATTGGCACATGAATATGCAATATTCAGTGTTTGTCAGCGGCGGGCTGTGCCTGAGGTGGTCCTTACTGTCGATTCTACTGTCGAGGAAAGTTAGCTTGGGGCTTCCTTGTACCATCCCAAGTTCGCTTGGTTCCCTGATAGTTATTAACCTGGGGTTTCCATCCCTAATTGCTCCTTGATGATTGTGCTGGAAAATTCCTCGGTTGGAAGGTCCTTGGTGGAGGTCGATTCACTTGTAGTCCTTGCACAAGATAAGCATCCTTCTCCAAACTTGAGGAGAGACGGACAATCCCTTCAGATGACTGGCCCAGATGGCCTATCATCATGTGTCGGAGGTGTGGGTTAAGTCCCTGGTGGAATCGCTTGACCTTCTTGGCGGGGGTATCTATCATGTGTGGAGCGAAGCGGGAAAGTTGCTCGAACTGTGTGATATACTCCCTGATCGTCCAGTTCCCTTGAGTTAGACTTAGGAAATTCCTCTCTTGTTGGTCTCTTTCGTCCTCGGGGAAATACTTATCAAGAAATCGAGTCGTGAATGTTTCCCAAGGCATTCTCCTTGTAGCGTCGATCCCAATTGTGGCTCTCTCGACCTCCCACCAGTCAACATCGGAGTAAGTCAGTTGAAACGTGGCCAGACGTCTCTTGTCAAGTTCGCTGCATTCCAGGGCTTCAAAGATTAGCTCCAACTCTCGTACCCATTGCTCGGCTTTCCACGATTCTGCTATGCCGTCGAACTTCTCGGGTTGCAGGCCACATAATCGTTCCAATAACTTATCACATGTCTACCTCGGAGGAGCAGCGTGGTTGTTGCCATTGTTAACTCGATGGTAGGCATTATTGTAGGTGTCACCAATGTACTCCATCCGTTGCATGAATGCTTTGAAGGCTCCGGTCGGGTCCATACCATCAGGAATAGGTGCTCCTAACCTCGCTTGATATCTCATGTTCCCAGCCATAGTGTTTCGTGTGAGGTGTACCTATGAAGGATCTAACGATTAGCTGGCAATCTTCTCGGGGAATCAACCATAATTAAAACAACAAGAAGCATAGAACTAATCTGGATCACAACATAATATAGGTTACGAGACAATAACAGAAATAACCAAAAGAAACGATCTGCCATATATATATACCCAAAAGATGTACAGCGGAGTACACAACAGATCATCTATGTACCGCGTAGTACATGATCCTATACAAGATCTAGCAAAAGAAATATAAACAAACCGCCACTGGTGGCTACCTATACAAAAAGGCTATGGTCAATAGCTATCTGTGTAAGTGTCAAAAGTAAGTGGACAACATGTCCTGAAGTCAAAAGAAAAAGTCTAAGTCCTAAAGGTACTGGACTCAAAAGTTGTCCACATCAGATCCATAGATGGAAGCCTCGTCCTCTGGAGCAATCTCAGACAAAACATCGTCCTCATCCATGTCATCATCCATCATGTCCTCGTCCTCTATCACAACATTCTCAACCAGCTCGGGTCCGTCATGCTCCACAATAACTCCCAAGTCTCCCACATCGGCGGCCATGTCAGCCTGGGTTGCATCGAATGCAGCTGCGAGTGCCATAGCCTGTGCCAACTTTGGTGCACCCATCTCAAATCCATGGGGGGGTGTAGCCATCTTTGCAGCCCATTCCGCTGCCAGCTGTGCTATAACTCCGCGTGGTAGGACTGGTACCACAGCGTCACCACCCGCATCATCATCTGTTATAACCTCATCCTCTATCGGATAACCCTCTGCTACTATAATATCTACGCCAACTGGCACATCCATACTAGCTGGGTCCTCGGGGTCCTCTGGGTCCTCCTCTGGATCATACTTTGGCTCCTCGTCATCGGTGTCCTCGTCCTCTTCATCCTCCATATCCTCATCGTCATCCCCTGGCTCATCATCGTCATCGCTCTCATCTGAATCATTGTCCTTTGGGCCCTCATCTACTGGGGGTGCATCAAACATGTCCTCCTCTGGTGGGAGTGGAGGTATCTGCTGTGGTGGCTCTGTCAGGGGAGGTGGAGGCGCTGCTCTAACCTCTGAAAGTAGAACCTGATAAGAGAAACGGTCTCGTAACATCTGCAATGAATCCTCCTTGATGATTTTGAAGGTTTTCTTACGGTAGATCATCTCTTGGCGTACCACTTCTGGGTCCTGGGTCCCAAATCTCTGCTGCTCAATCTACATGTCTTGCACTGTCTCAGTGAGGGCTCTCTGCCTAACCTTCCAGGCATAGTACTGTGGATCTGCCAGCGCAATACTGTCCTCATTCACATAGTGTTCTCCAAACTCATCTGGAACGAACAGCGGTGGTGCCATGCTACCTAGAAAGAGGCTACCTTAAGTCAAAACTAATCTTAATACTCATCTATAGAATCTCAAGGTTCTAGGACCAGATGGTGTGGAACAACCTGTGAGCGAAAAGGTATAAAACCTAGGCTCTAATACCAAAAATTCTGTTACGCCCCGAAACGACAAAAATAGAGAAAAATAAATTTTCTTTTTGGATCCAAAGGCAGCGACTAGTGAAGTCACACGATTGTCCACACCACGAAATACTAAACAATAATAAGTAAAGGAGATGACAAGAATGAAATCTAAGTTTTTGTTAACACATAACTTAATATAAAAAAGGAGGATACTAACTATTACACATCAGAGTCTCGAATCAAAACAAAACACAGCGGAAGTACAATTGTTAAGGCAACATATGCTTGATTACAAAAGGTCTGGAAAGCAGTAAAGATAATTAAACTACAGTCTAGCCTAATCTTTAGTTGGCATAGAGGTAGTCCTTGGCGTAGTAGTCCTCTTCTGCCTGATCTCTTTCGGGGTAGTCTTTCGCAAGGATATCGTCACTGGCATATTAGTCCTCGCCTACAGGTCCTTCACCTGTATTATCATAACCAGGGTGCACTGGAACATAGAAATGTCTAGCGGCATAAACGCCGTCAGCTTAGTGAATTAGATACTAACAGGGTATCAACTATTAAAGTTATTACTAGTTATAAATGATAACCATTAATATTCAGTGAGGGTAACTCCTTTAATCATTCTAATGATCCGATTATTAACGTCTTACTCATTTTAATATCGACAATACGTTATGGTAGGGGAACAGACTCGACAGTAGTTCACTCTTAAGGATACACCATTGCTCCGTCCACTGCTTTTAAGAACATATGCACAGTCCACCGTATATCATGGATACCACTAAGAACATATGCCCAGTTCACCACACTACAGGGATATAACGCTTTAAGCAACAGTACATCATTCTATGCCACGATTTAGCGACGTCTACCAGTGATCACGGTCCACCGCAGTCGTAGACACCTTCGTCTGTCTATCGCTTTTAAGAACATATGATTAGATCATTTGGCTATCTTAGGGCAAATGGTCCGGTCCACCGCAGTCGTAGACACCTTCGTTTATCCACCGCTTTTAAGAACATATGATCGACCAAAGCCCGCCCACGCAAGATTCTCGAATCTTAATTAACCAAACCTACTTAAGTTCAACTCTAACATCGATACATGACAATCCCAATATGGCCTGACTACTCTAAATAAAATGAACGTTAACTCCAAAGGATTCACAATTATTACGTTATCTAACATCACATCCATTATCCATTAATCTTGTCATTACTACGATCCTACGTCGCATTATCTCATTATTACGTCTGTATTACAACAATCTAACATGCTGGAAATACTAAACAGTAAATAAACAACTAAACGATTATAAAATAAACTAAACAAGAATATCAACATTCTGTAACTGCCAATCGATTGGGACATGGGTTCAGTCGATTGGTATAAAAACAGTATCAATCGATTGGCGAAAAGTTTAATCGATTGAATCACATATCAATCGATTGCCATAAATATCAATCGATTGGGATATCAATCGATTGGGAAAAGTCCAATCAATTGGGACTTCGTCTTCTTCATAGTGAAGATAGTCCAGATGTATAAAACGGGAAATACATGAATTTAAACGTCTTCTACCCGTCTAAACAAGTCCTAACATCAATGTTAAGTTACCAAGTGAGTTTAGAACTCACCTTAGGGGTCTAGGGTGTGTTTGGTTGTATGTTTTGAAGCTTGGAAGCTCCAATGGTGGTCCTTCTCTCTCTGTCTTCTTTGCCTCTTTCTCTCTTCTTCTTCTCTCTTCTTTTCTTCTCTGGGTATGTGTGTAAGTGTATGAATATATATGTGTGTGTGTATATATATGAGTGTATATATATATATATGAAATACACATACAAACATTCCCTCTCACTCTCTCTGATTTCTGGAAATAGAAATATGCTCAAAATGGGCTAATATATATAGAGATTGAGTGTTCACGTGGCCTTTCCCCAGTCAAGGCAAGAGAATCTGCCCAACTGATTCTAATCGATTGGTATAAATGTTAATCGATTGGTATTAGGTATTAATGCTCCAATCGATTGATAAAAGTGTCAATCGATTGGTATTGGCAATCGATTGGTATTCTTACCAATTGATTGGTATCCAATTTATACCAAGGGTAAGGGAAAACTCATACAAGTATTAAAAGAAGCATTACAAGGTCTTATTCATGTAATATATTACAAAATACAGGGTATTATAGATGGGGAAGATTTGGAACTTGTGCTTATGAACTCCCTTTTAACTTGTAAAATGTTGTAAATTGTAGTTTCTTTTATGATAAAGTTAGTACTTTGGTTGTATCCATGGAGCTTAGAACTTTAATTTGTAATTTGGTAGTTTTGGGGTTAACTTGGAGAACTTGGGTGAATTTCCATGTTTTGGTTGGTTTTGTGCAAGTTGTTAAGTTGGATCATTCCGGCAAGTCCGGATAGTGTCACAAGTGTTGTAGACAATTCCCCTTGTTTATATGATGTTAGTTTTAGCTTTGGGTACATGTTCAACAAGTTTCATGAACTCTTGTTAATAATTGAGTTTCAAAGCTTATTTTGATTCAAAGGGGCTGAACTCATCGTTGGTTGATTCAATTGTGATCGTGTTTATGTCATACATGCTTGGTACATGTTTAAAAATGTTTAGGAGTATGTTTGGAAGGTTCCTTAAAGTATCCATAAGGTTTGGTAATGTTTTGGGCATGATTTAGAACTTGTAGCATAGGGTTGCTATCAAAAATTGAGTTCTGCAGAAACCGGATCAATCCGGGCCTTAGGTGGATCGATACGGAGCAGCTGGGTTAGGCAGAGACGTTAGTCTGCTAAAACCGGATCAATCCGCAGGTCTGGTTTCAGCCAGACGGCTTTTACGGAAATGGACATAACTCTTTCTAGAAAATTCAGAATAGCGCGTCATTTTTTGCGTTGGAACCGAGACTCAAAAACTTATCTTTTGGTATAAAATTTGCTATACTTTATTAATGGCCATTTTGCCCTTGAGACTGTTTTGTCATAATGGAATTCTTTTATGTTGTTAAACATATGTGTTTCTTAGTAATTCGCATGTTTCTTTGCTAATTAGTATAGTTGAGCACTTGTAGCATTGTTACACATGTCCTAATCTGCACGAGGCGGGTTGGGGTATGACAGTACTATTCTATTAGTGGATACAGATGAATGTGGGATGGGCTAGGGAGAATATCTGCGAGTCCGTATCAAAGTTGATATTACAATCCCGATCTATCGAGGTTCAATGGTGACGCTCCATGGTCAGAAGTCATGGGTTAATTTTCAATACGAGCGCCTCCCTAATCTATTTTTTGCCTGTGGTCAGGTTGGACACTCGGAACGTACGTGCTAATTTATGGTTGTACAGGACGTAAAGCAAAAGAAGGTAGGGTTACAATATAGACTGTGGTTGCGTGCTTCATTAGGGACCAATAGGAAATGGGTAGCCACCTCGCCTCAATCCTATATCAATATTGCTCAGTCCTTGAAATCAGACGATAGGTATGAAAACAATGTGGAGATCCATGTAATGAAACATAACGATCAAAAAACCTTGCATGAGGATGTTGAAACTAATCTCCCTGATGGTGATGATGCAGATCTACATAGTGAGAGTTGGGCCTCAGAGAAGGGGGGTTTGAAATATGCAAACGCTACCTTTTTCCACGATGTTGCCACTCAAGACATTGTCGACACAGTAATGGACACGATAGTGCCTGAGATTGCACCGATGGGGCCACTTGATCATACGGGTCATGATAACACATCGCTCTCGGCCATGTGGTGTCTTCTAGCTGTAAACCAAAGTGGAAAAGGAAGTCAGGAGTGAAGTTTAAACAATCTAAAAATAGTGCACCAGGAGGGACAACCAAGCGAAAACTTTTCGTGGAGGGGGTTGATCCGGTTGAGGGACAACGCGACAAGAAACATAAAGCTGTGATTGAGATGAACTCTCCACAAACAACACCAGAGGCAGTAATTGCTAGACAACACTGCCTATCCCCATGAATCACTTATTTTGGAATTGTCGTGGGCTTGGGAACATACGGACAGTTCGAACGCTTTAATTTCGTGTGAAGACTGAAGATCCCAAAATTATCTTCCTTGCCGAGACTAAACTATCCGTGAGGAGGATGGAATCAGTTAGTCAGCTAGTTGGTTTCAAAAACTGTATTGCAGTTGGAGTGGACGTCGTAGTAGTGGAATCACCTTGGCTTGGAAGGAGGATATTATTTTGGTTTCACTTCTTAGTTTATCTACTTATCACATCGATGCCGTTGTGGAAAGTACTGATGACGGTGCCCCATGGCGGATTATTGGTTTCTATGGGCACCCTAATACATCGATGAGAAATAAAACATGGAGGCTGCTTCATAGTCTTTGAGATGGGTTTTTTTTCCTTGGATTGTGGACGACAATTTTATTGAAATTCTTTTTTCATGGGAAAAAGAAGGAGGAGTGCCAAGATAGAGATGTCTTATGGAAAATTTTAAGGATGCAATGGACTTCTGTCGCCTTCATGATCTTAATTTCAGTGGCCACAATTTTAATTGGTAGAAGGATAATGTAAATGGGAACTTTATCCAAGAGAGGCTGGATCGTGTTCTGGCCGATGATTGGGTCTCACAATTCCCGGATGCCCATGTTTTTCACCTTACTTCTTCTAGATCCGACCACTCACCAATTCTCCTCAAAATGTGTGAAACCCATCATCGTCCTTTAGCTAAAAAGAAGACTTTCTGCTTTGAAAATATGTGGCTCAAACACCCGCAACTCGGAGACGTTATTTCTTACAACTGGAGTGCTCATATGACGACAAGTTCAATTTTGCAGAAGATTGCTCACTGCAGCAAAGTTCTCTCTCACTAGAACCAAGTAACTTTTGGCCATGTCCAAAGGAAGATTAAGTTGAAGCGTGATGCTCTTAGTCAGTTGCAGGCTCGACAGTGGGATCATAAGAATATTGATAGAGAGAGGATTCTTGATAATGAAATAAATGAGCTCCTTGAATAGGAAGAGGCCATGTGGAAGCAGCGTTCGAGGGTGATGTGGCTCAAAGAAGGGGATCGTAATGCATCTTTCTTTTACAAGAAATCATCTCAGCGAAGGAAACAAAATTTTATTACGGGGTTGGAGGATTCCGACGGGCAGTGGCGAACGGATATTGACTAGATGAAATTTATCGCTAACAATATTTCCAATGCATTTTTATAACGGGTAACCCATGCGATATTGAAGAGGTCGTGTCTTGCCTTAATCTTTGTATCTCTGATAAAACTAATGAGATCCTACCTTGTAATGTGTCTATGGTCGAGGTGCGGACAACCCTGTTTCAAATGCACCCTTTCAAATCACCGGGCCTAGATGGTTTGTCAGCTTCTTTCTACCAAAATTTTTGGCAGTGGTGGGTAGGGACGTTTATTCCACGGTTAGAGATTTTTTTGCATGGGGACTCTTCCTGAGGGTATAAACCACACGCACATTATACTCATTCCTAAAGTGAAGACCTCGAGGAAAATTACGGAGTTTCGCCCTATAAGCTTATGCAATGTTATTTTCAAACTCACCTCCTGAAGAAGGGGTTTTAGTGTCAACAAAGGATAGTTTAGAGGGTGAGTTTGATCAGTTTTAAAAGCTCAGGGGGTGTTAGTGAAAACTGTCATAGTTTAAGGGGTGTTACTGTAATTTACCCTAGATTGTTTTCAAATTTGTATTTACTTTGACTCTTTAGATTACTCATATTTTGCTTTCTTTCAACCAACCAAATAAGGCTCATTATCAGTTCTTTTATTTATGTTTGTATTTTGGTTGGTTGTTTCACAAAAGATAGATCACATTACTTAGTTGAAGAAAATTCTATTTCTACCTAAAAAATAGTTATATTCCCTGTCATTTTCTCACATATGAGTTTCACACGTGAGTGAAGGTGGAAAAAATATTTGTACAAAGTTAACTAAGTGACACAAACAAATTAAAAAGAAAGGTGGTTGTACTCAATTGCTATTTTTATGTTATAAAAAAAAGTACTATTTTCATATGAATATGACCAAGTGGTAAGTTAGTATAGCAAAGAGTGTTCAAATTAATTTATTTATTTTTTTGGAAAGAGAACACAAACTAAATCCCTATAAGGAATAATATATAAGTACTATCTGTATGCATCGATAGATTTTGACAAGTCGGGAGATTGTCGGAAAAAAATCAAATGGGTTGATTGATTAAACCCCATATTAGTGCGCTTATTCCTATCATGTTTCACATGAACCAAAACTCCCTTTGCATATCTTCAATAATACCCTGCAATCTCCCAACAAAGCCATGAAATGTTGGCCCCGGGTATCTTCACGTATAAGCGTGATGGAAGTCTCTGAGTCCGTTTCCATAAGAATATATGTCGAAGTTGGTTCAACTTTTGGACATCTCACTCGAGTGAGTCGCTTGAGCAAGGCTCAGCTCGGGCGAGTCGCTCGGGTGAACACGACGTCAAAGGGCGCAAGGTTGAAAATCGCAAAGGTGAAATAGGAAGAAAAATATCTAAAGAGTCGCTCGCTCGAGGGTCACTTGGGAGAGCCACTCGAGAGAGATCACATATTTTCTGCACAATTTAATTTCCTATTGCATTTGGGAAAGGTTTCCTTGGACCCCTCGACATCGTGGAAACCTTTTTGTGTATATATATATATACTCAAGTTTAAAGTATGTGAGAGAGTTAAAACAATGGAGAGCTTAAACATAACTTGTGAGTTGATCTTGGAGAGGTTTTCAAGAGTGTTTCTGGTAGGAGTTGAGCGAATTGGTGATTGTATACCATTTTGCGTTTAGTAAATTAGCTGGTTCCTACTCTGTGATTAGGCAATTAGCTGAGTTGAGTATATCTTGTGTTCTTTTTTGTTCGGTTTGATTCTTTCGCTTGATTGTTTGATAGTTGATTATGTGGCTTCCGCATAATAATGTTGCCCATGTGTTCTCTCAATGGCTAAGAATCATTCATTTCTTCAAACTTTCCAATTCTACTCCAATTGTGGTTCAAAGCTCTAAAACTATATAATAACCTTCCTGCCAACTGCAAGAGTCATCTTAAAAAAAGGCAACCGAAGACTCCTTACCTGCAAAGGGTGTTTATGAATTTTGGTTATTAGACCTTTCCATTTTTTTTAAAAATTATTAGTTATGGCTGTAAACAAGAAAATAAAGGAAAAAAAAGCAAGAATTTGGGATTTCCCTCCCCTCCCTCTTTTTGGGATTAACTGGGAAGACTGCTCGTGCAACGTGCGTTGAATTTCGTACAAAAAATACGATGTATATATTTTTTTAACGTGAACAAGAAAGAGAAATAAGTTTTACTAATTCTTAAGACGGTGTTAGAAAAATATAGTTTAACAACAACTATATTAATTGATGTTAACCTACAATTTAAGGCTCTTTTCTTTAATGTATAGATAATAAATATATATATGTATATGTATATGTATATATACATATATACAAAAAGGGCAATATGAAAAGGCAAAAGGGTAATTTGGTTATTCGATTTAACAAAAGAGTATTTGTAAAAGGCTTAAGGGTAATTTGATTATTCAATTTGTAATTGTACATACTTGAAACTTTAATTTTAGGCTCTTTTCTTTAACGTATAGATAAATATATATATACACACACGCGCGCGCGCCCACACTCATACATACAAAAGGGTAATTTGGTAATTTGATTTATCAAAATGGTAATTTGTAAAAGGTGTAAGGGTAATTAGACTATTTAATATATATATATATATATGTATATATATATCGTAATATAATAAAAGGGTTTTTCGTATTTCAATTTAACAAATGGGAATTTATAATTGTAATTTGGTAATCCTATTTAACAAAAGGGTAATTTTGTAATTTAATTTATAATTGCACACACCTTAAATAGATAAATAATAATACTAATAAATTATGATATGTCTTAAGGCTCAAACAAGCCTTAAATTTCAAAAGTAACCTAATGCTTATTTAGAAAAGCGACTTAAGGCTTGTTTGATAATTCAAAGATTCCTTAAAAGTTGCCTTAAGGAGCAAACAAGCCTTGCCAAAATAAGCATTAATTTACAAAAATAATCTAAGGCTTGTTTGGTAATTCAAAGATTCCCTGAAAAGATATCTTAAGGCTCAAAGAAGACTTGTCAAACAAGTCTCAAGTTACTATTGGATAGTAACTTGATGTGGATTGATTGATGTGAAATTACCAAATAATCAAATTAGAAATAAAAAAGACCAATAAGGCCAAATTAATTGACATCTTTAAAGACTATTCCATTTAAGTCTCCCTCATATAAAATAGGGGTGGGGCCAGCGCAAGGCGCGTGGCGACGAATTGTACAATATAATTAATAGGGTACTATGAAAGTATAAAATGAAATTTATAGGGTGTACAAAAATAAATTTATGTGTTTGTGTAATTTAAAGACATGTGTGTGAAATCAAATTTATAAATTACATTCATAGGTATGTGTGTGTGTAATACATGAATATAAAAAAAAAAAAATTAATTTAAAGGGGTGTGTGTGTACGGGGGGAGGGATGGGGTTGGTGTAAATTAAATTTATTGGCTTGTGTTTGTGTAATATGAAAATATAAAAGGTATTAATATGTAGGCGGAGAAGGGGAAAAAAAGATGAAATTAAATTTATGTGTGTGTGTAAATGAAATTTATGTATGTGTGTAATAAAATTAAATTTCTAAGGTATGTGTATAAAATTAAGGATTAATTATCTTTCACCCCATGTGGTTAGACCCGTTTTCACTTTACATCCTGTACTTCAAAAGTGGACATTTACCCTCCCGTGGTTTTAGATTAAAATGAAACTGTAAAAATTTCTCTAAAAACAGCTCCACATAGGTATTAATGTTAAAATTAGCCCCACGAAGGAGAGTTTAAGTGTCAAAATTAACTTCACATAGGCAGTTAATCCCAAAATTAGCCTCATAAAGGAGCTGGGTGCTAAAAATTAGCCCTGGATAGTTTGGTTAAATGGCAGCGTTATCGCCACATAGGGGTTTTGTTCCAAAATTAACCTCACAAAAGGGGTTAAGTATTAATATTTTTGGTTAATTTTAGAATTTGCATAAGTTTTGAGGGAAATCTTTACAGTTTCACTTTATTCCAAAGCTACTGGGTAAATGTCTACTTTTGAAGTACAAGGGGGGTAAAGTGAAAATGGGCCTAACCACGGGGGGTGGTGGGGTAAAATGTAGTTAATCCTAAAATTAAATTGAAGAAATTTTTTGAGAAAAACAATACCAAAAACATAAACAAATGTTAGTGCTTTGATTGAGAAAACCATAAAAAGAAAAACAAAACCAAACAAAATAAAATAAACCAAACAAAGCATAGCCCAGTTCAGGCTGTGTTGTGCCTTGCTTGTGTTAGTGGTATATTTGGGAAAACCCAAAAAATAAAAATAAAACCAAACAAAACACAAAACAAAAAAACAAGTTAGTGACTTGTTTGGGAAGAATGAAAAAACGCGCAAACCACAAAGCCTAAAAGCGGTTGTGCCAAACAAGGCACAACTTACAATTGTTGAGTTTTGGATTTTTTGAACCAAATTGTAAATATTTATAATTATTGGGTGAAAATTTATTGAAACATCATTTATAGATTAATTTAATTTTAAAGTTGAACCAAATTGTAAATATTTGTAATTATTATTTGAAAAGTTGATTGAATCATCATTTCTAGATTAATTAAATTTTAAAAGTTGACCTAATCGTAATAAATGTTGTTTCGTGGGTGAAATGACTAACCTACCCTCGCAAAATGACAAAAACTTAAAGTAATTATTAAAGAAAAATGGAACAAAAAAGGAAAATAAACATAAAATTGTCATTTCAAACAAATCCAAAATGCCCGGACAATTTCAATTGAGAATAAGCATCTTTTATATAAAGTTGTTGATGTTGATAAGCATCTTTTATATAAAGTTGTTGATTTTACGAAGACTCCCTCAGTAATGATAATTTTTCAAATATCCCCCCCAAACCAAAAAAATCCAATAAATTAACCCCTCAATTGTTACTTTTTTCAATAACACCCCTTTTAGGTAGTCATTCAAAAAACAAAAGTTTTGGTTGTTAATATATTTTTGGGTATATTGCATAGGCACTCCCTCATGTATTGTCATTTTTCCCTAATACACCCTAAATAAAAAACTTAACAAACTGACCCCCTCAACTATGTGATAGGGGGTTATTTGAGGTTTTGAGAAAAAAAAAATTGATAGTTGAGAGATCAGTTTGTTGACTTTTTAGTTTAGGAAGTGTTAGTGAAAAATGGAAATACATGAGGGGGCGTCTATACAATTTACCCTATATTTTTATCATGTGTTGATTACATGACTCAAAAATGATACTCCCTCAGTCCCATTTTATGTGTCCATCTTGGGGAGTCCAACTATTTAAGGGGACAAAAAGAATCTATACCTACTTTCCACAATTGCCCATAATCATTGCACTTTTTTTATTATTATTTTATTTTGGTATTGATTGCAAGGAAGGGTAGTTGGGGAAACTAAGTAAAATTTACTCCGTATATACTAATTTAGGAAAGTGGACAACAATTTTGGGACATCCCAAAAAGGAAAGATGGACACATAAAATGGGACGGAAGGAGTAGTTTTTACATCTCAACGGAATGAGTGTTAGTATTCTAGCAAAAAACAGAGATGAAGGAGTGTTGGCGAAAAAATTGTAATAGTTGAGAGGTTAATTTGTTGCGTTTTTTTTGGTTTAGGGGGATATTTGAAAAAAAATGCCATTATTGAGGGGACGTGTTTTTATTTTTATTTTTATTAAGAGGCAAGGGCTTAATAACGCATACGGCATACTAGCCAACCCCGCCCAAAATCACAGAACTGAAGCTTCTGATCGAAAGATCAGAAAAAAAAAAAAAAAAAAATGGTATGTACGATGATATATGCTTAGAGCTTTTTCGTTTATGGTTCTCAAGATATTACTACAATTTATAGTGAAAGACCCCATCTTTAATGGTTTAATATAATTGTTTGTTTGTTTCTCGATGTCTCAGTTCTCAATTGCAGCAATTAACGATGCAGACTCAAGAGGCCAGTGGGAACCCTTAGCCCCCACCAAAGAAGCCCAGGCACATCCCCAATCCTCTCTCTCTCTCTCTCTATATATATATATATATGTATATATTTTTGTAGACATATATGCATTTTATGTACGTAATGCGCATTATTTGGCTATTAGTTGAACAATTCAGTGTGATTTATCGCTAAAGTGTCTGGGTTTTTGGCAAATTTGAAAACCCAATTCGTAATTCAGGTCATTTCACACATATGAGATATTGTTCCTGCGGTTGTTTTCTCAATTGCTACTTTACTTGTTGAGTTGATTTTGGAAATTATTGTTTTTGAATTTTTTTTTTCTATCTAGTTGGAGTATAATAACCCAATATGACGATATATTATGGTGTATATAACTATAACTATGCTTTAGTAAGTTGCTTATGTTGATGACTACTATGGTAACTTGACAAGAGATTATGCCACATGCTCTAATTTAAAACATTCATGGCTCAAACTGCTTTTGGTTAACTTCTCACATGCATGACTACAATGTTGACTGCCCAAAAGATTAGGGCTAAACTCCCATATGACAGCAAATTGTGTACAAGTATATCTATATCTGTATGCAATGCTAGTATTGGCTCGGCAGAGTGTTTTCACCATTTTTCAACCTTTACCCTTATTGACAATTTAGTTTCTTGATAATATTTATTTGAATATCTATTTTCATATTTTTTGTTGTGGAGTGCTCATTCCTTTGCATTTATCTACATACGCCATTCTACCTGTATTAATAATTTCCCACATTTTCGTGCCCTTGGAATGTTTTTTCTGTCATCATCATGTTAATTTTGGAAGCATCAGGTTTATCCCAATTGCTTTTGCATGTCTCATATGGTTTTTCTGGATTTATTCACACCAGGAGTTTCATCTTTCCCAAACTTATCATGAAGGACTTCTTAAATTACAAGCTAAAGAGTACGAAAAAGCTCGTGAGCTTTTAGAATCTGTATTGAGAGATCCTCTTATATCCAGTGCGCAGGTACGACATGCTCCGAAGAATTTGGAAAGGAAATTTAATTTTTGTTTGATTGTTTCTTACTGTAATTTTAATTCTTTTTATTGTTTTTAGGTGGATAGTAGCGGTAGTGATGGCCATCTTTTACAGCTCAGGTTCTGATTTAACCTCCGATTTTGAAGTGCTGAATTTATACAGTGTAAAATGCAACAATAAATTTGTAGATTTAATTCTATACTTACATTTTTGTAAGTTATTGATAACTTAAAGGTTTCTCTGGCTCAAAATTCTATTGGCAATACCAAAATCAATTAATAGGGAAACCATTGAAAATTTTTAGTCTAGATTTCTGAATTGATTATCAAAGAACACCTTCTGAATGCTTGGTATGTATCTAGGCATTATGATTTAAATTATTGGTGAATGATTTATTTCGATTTTCAATCAAATATTATACTCTGTCCATTATTACTGCTGTTGTTAATCGCACATCTGCATAAAATAAATCACAATTAGGTGGTGTGAACAATTATCATACAACGAAATCTATTGGAATTGTTTTGAATTTTTGTCATGACCGTGATATTGATGCAAGTGAGTCATCACTCACAAAGATTCAGTAGGAAATGCTAATTGCAATTCTAGATTGGAAGTTTCACGCGAATGTGATGGCCATTGTACCACATTTTGTCACATGCCATGCAAGATTCTCAAATGCTATTTATTGGTAGAATCATTCTCAGGTCAAGATCATGCTGCTTAAATTCACTAATAGATTATTCAACTAGCTTTCAGTTCCATTGTATGTACATTTCTATGTGTGTTCATTAACTTTATCTGTTTTTTTGCAGTTTTTTGACACTGAAAAACCTTGCCACTGTTTTTCTTCAACAAGGTTCTAACCATTATGAGAGTGCTCTGCGCTGCTATCTTCAAGCTGTAGAGATTGATACCAAAGATTCTGTTGTTTGGAACCAGCTTGGAACATTATCATGCTCAATGGGCTTATTGAGCATCTCACGTTGGGCATTTGAGCAGGGGCTTTTTTGCAGTCCCAATAACTGTAAGAACTTCCTTTTCTTCTTCTTCTTTTTTGTTGTTTGCGCAATTGTTGTCAAATCATGAACTAAATTGTGAATCAGTCTATCAATTATGGATTGTGAATCGTAAGATTAATTGTCATTAAATAATTAATACGACATCTGTGTATTATACACAATGTAAAGACACATGCAAAGTGCTTAACACGAATAAAATAACAATTTAACACAAGTCTCATGCAGTTTCAAGGCTTAAAATGTTGATGGATTCTCACTTAGTACTTCAAAGATCAAAATTATGAACTGTGAATCGCGTTCAATGAAACTTGAATCATGTTGTATGAAGCGACCGATTCTGACCACCATGGTTTGTGCCTCGTGCGGAGGGGAAGGGGTCTGGGGTGTGTGTATGTGTGGTTGTAGTCACAAGTTTTATTCACAATTACACTGAGTTTTTGTGTGGTTGATGCTTCTGCTCATCATATCATTTTCTCGGTGGTCTTTTTCGTTTCCCCTTTTACATGACAATGACAACATCTTTCATTTTCCACATCATGTGCTACACCTTCATGTTTGATCCTTGGGGTTGATATGTCCAGGGAATTGTATGGAGAAACTCTTGGAAGTTCTTATTGCTATTGGTGATGAGGTCGCTTGTCTTTCTGTTGCGGAGTTGATTTTGAGGCATTGGCCATCACATTCTCGTGCTTTGTATGTCAAAAACACCATTGAAGAGACAGAACCAATCCCATTTGCTCCAAAAGGTATAGACAAACTGGAACCAAAACATGTCCGCCTTAAATTCCTAGACAAGAGAAAAGCAACAGACAAAAATATAGATAAAAGCACAGCATCTAAGAAGTTAAACCAGAACATAGAATTGCATCTTCCAGAAGCTTCCTGGACAGCTCTTGCTAATGCACTTCTGGGAATCTTTTCTAAAGAAGGGGCTGAAAAACTGTATAGGTCCAGTGATATTCGATTAAGTATACGATTGCCTAACAGTTCAGAAAATATTGTGGGACCTACTGGTACCTCAACTGGCGAAGAAATGTCTCTCAGCGACTGTAATTCCGAGAAAGCTAATTCTTTCAGAGAAAAAGAAGTGAACGTTTCTGAAGAACAACCTCAAGAGAGGCGGAGCAGTCGGCTTAGGAGTCGTAAACCGGGTAAAGAAGAATTGGATTTTGCCCCGGGCAAGGATCAGGCTAAAGTTGTAACCCGATTTCTAAGACCTTTTATTGTGGATGGATCGGGAGGTAGAGTTTTTAATGACGATGTCAATTGTTCCGTCCCTTGTGTTGAGGCTATGGGTAATCCATTGGATACTGAGATTGGCGATATTACTCGATTTGTAGGTGAAACTTCAAGAAATTTTGGTGCTTACCACATGGGACACTTGCTTTTAGAAGAGGTTGCAAATAGAAGCATTTTCTATTACGATGCCTTTTCCAAGTTTTTAGAGTTGGAGAAGTTGACAAGGCAGTGGGGCCAGGATAGGACCCCCGAGTGCAGTCTTTTTCTTGCTGAGTTGTATTATGACTTTGGCACACGTTCTTCCGACATGTCCAAGCTGTCCGAATTCATGTCAGAAGCATCTTATCATCTTTGTAAAATCATTGAGTCTGTAGCTTTGGACTATCCTTTCCGGGATAAAATTCCTTCTCTAGCAGATAGTTCTGCTCAAAATAGTGATATCTCCACTGGAACTGGTAATATAATAATTAATAAGCGTTCCTTCTGGGTTCGTTTTTTCTGGGTAAGTGGGCGATTATCGATTTTAGATAGAAATAAGGCAAAAGCTCAAGAAGAATTATCTATATGCTTGTCACTTTTGACAAACAAGGAAAATATAAATGACCCTTTAGGTTCTGTTCGGCTGCCGCACTGCAAGGTTATTCAAGAGTTAACAGAAGATACAGTTCTCCATGAAATTAGTTTATTAGAGCTCGATTTCCTCTTGATGAAAACTGTCGGTGACATGATAGAGAAAGACATGTATTCCGAGTGTATAAGTCTGCTTGTTCCCCTACTGTTCTCTACAAAAGAAGTTCACCTCAATATGTCGTGTCTTGCTGATAAAGAAGGTCAAGAAGGGGTTGGTTCAGTTGAACTATTGGCATTAGATGCTTTAATTAAAGCATGTGAAATGGTGAGACCAATAGACGCTGAAGTGTACTGGAATTGTCACCAACGGAAGCTGCAGATACTTATGGTTGCTGCTGGTTTAAAGGCACTTTCTGGTTCTGAAACAGAAGTAAAAGAAGACCCAAGCAAGCATTGGAATCACTTGGTTGCGGAAGAAGTGAAGGCAATCTCCCAACTTGCATCTCAAACGAAGAACTTCATTGATCCAAGTAGAAATTTCGTAAGTCGTATTTTTTCTTCAGAAATTGATATCACTGCCCTTGGTTTTTCATAAGTACTCTTAAGGTCTCTTCGGATTGGGCATGGCTTTTGCGTGTCGACAGAAAGCACAACCTTAATCGCAAGGGCCCTGTGGGAATAAAAAAAAAATCATTAAAACCTCCCATCACTTTTGGGTTGAAGCACCTCTCAAAACATGCTTTTGGCTCTGCCTAAAGTGGTTCCTAATATCATTCCAAACAGGCTGATATATGCGTTTTGGGTCTTAGAAGCACGCTTGGGCTGATTGGTGTGTTTGAAAAAAAGTGATTCCAAACAGGCCCTTAAACTAGCTGAAGAGCAATAATAGAGAGATTGCTTGCTATTGCTACTTTATCTTAATTTTAAACTTAGATAAGGATAGTGGGGATACTTGAAACTGAATTTGTTTTAATTAAATGTTTTATGACTGCCTATGAAGCACGGACAGTGGTACTCCAACACGGACACATCGACACGATAAATCCTAAAAAAAAGTGCACGTATACACCACAGGGAAAATATCCCCAAAGAGTCATGTCCATGTGGCGGACCCGACCCGACATGTGACCTTCTTAGAAGTGTCCATGCTTCTTGTAGATGACTGCAGGTTTGACATCAAGTACCAATTCCTTCTTTTTGGTAGGTAAGAAATTGTAGTATAAACCAAAAAACAACTAGAAGGATTTGTACTGATTTAGCCAGGAAAACTGACAGAAAACTTATAAAAAAATTCTGAAGTTAAGGAAAGAAAAGCTACAATCAACACTTCCCCTGCATCCACAAAAACCCATTCAGTGTAAGACTTAATTTTCTCAGGTCAAGGTTCCAGATTCTACACCAATACTCAATTGTCTAAGGAGCCTGTTTTGGCTAAACTTTAAAAAGCATTTTTTTAGGACGTCAAAAGCACCTTTTGACTGAAGCAGGTCCGAAGCTGCTACAGACATGATGCAGGAAGCAGAGTTGGGTTTATTTTTATGAACTTTCATTAATTCTCAAGGTGCCCTCGTGGTTAGGGGTTTTGCTTTTGCTTCCTCTTCTGCATAAATGCAAAAGCCACAGCCAAACCAAACAGGCCTCAAGTCGTAGTGTCCTTCTGCTTGTGTTCTATGCAATAAGTTTCATTCTACATTCACAATATGCTTTTGAATAACCTAAGAATCAAAAGTCCCTTCTGTAGTGAAGTTTTCTGATTCCTCTCGTTCCTTAACTTGTACACCAGTGCTGCATATGAGTATAAATGGCCAAAATATTCCAATTTGCAGCGATAATCATAGATGCCAATTACTGAATCAGTAGAAAAACATAATTGTAGGGAAAAGTAAAAGAAAGAGGAGAAGACGAGAGATGCCCAAAGGACTACATCTTGTATCTCTTAACTGAAACTTTGATTACAAAACTCACACCCATATATATAGGGTGGAGATAGAGATAATATCAAATCAAATCATATCCCATCCCATAAATCATGGGATTTACATCCCAATCATATAAAATAAAATCATTTCATAACTAATGAGATTACAATAAATATGGGATTTTTTTTCATATCTTCCAACACTCCCCCTCAAGTTGGCACACAAATACTGGATGAAGTGTCCAACTTGAAGATAATATTACAACCGCAAAGACCGCCCAATCAAATGGGCAAGGGTGAATAATACTATCCTCCAATGAAATGGTGAGATTGTGAGAAACAATACACCACAATAAATCACCAAAGAGACCAACTTCTTGTTCAAACAAGCGAGCAAGGATGGAGAAATCATCCACCAATAAAAGATGAGATTGTGGGAAATATCAACCACAAAAAATCATCAAAGAGAGAGGCCAACTTTTTGTTCAAACAAATGGGTAAGGGTGGAAAATATCATTCACCAATAAAGGGTGTTATTGTGGGAAAATACCATCCACAATAAATCACCAGAAAGGCCCAAAGAACACTAGTTGTAACGGAAAAATGGAAGTCACCGGAAAAACGGAAATATCGGTCACCATAATATATTTACCACTCCCCCTCAAACTGAAGATAGGAATGTAAATGAAAATCAAAGATTGAAAAGGGTGACCATGGTGCGGAACCAGAAAGAGAAATCAGAAAATATGAGATAGGCAAAGAATGACTCTCGTAATTGGGTGATAATAGCGGAAGTGGTCAAAAAACCAAGGAAAGTGGCTCTGATACCAAGTAGAAAAACATAATTGTAGGGAAAAGTAAAAGAAAGAGGAGAAGACGAGAGATGCCCAAAGGACTACATCTTGTATTCTCTTAACTGATACTTTGATTACAAGACTCACACCCACATATATAGGGTCGAGATAGAGATAATATCAAATCAAATCATATCCCATCCCATAAATCATGGGATTTACATCCCAATCATATAAAATTAAATTATTTCATAACTAATGAGATTACAATAAATATGGGATTTTTTTTTCATATCTTCCAATAGAATCCATGTACTGCGTTGAAGTCATTTGGGAAAATTATTTTACTGCAAAAGAACTGAATATCTCGGGTGTGTCATTTTCTCTTCTGTGCTATTAGGGAAGACTTGAATTTCTATTAGATGTAGCTTGTAATCTGCCTGGTGTGGCTCACCACCTATGAGTGTCGGGAGATGAGGGTATATATTACATCTAATTGATGTGCTTGTATTCCTTTTGCACAGGTGGCCAACTTTCTGCTCCCTTGGGTTACCCTGTATCCATTATTTGTGTTAGGCTTTGATTGGTTCATGGATTTAGTGAGGGAAAAGAAAAGAAAACACTATGGAAAACACTTTTCATTGTTTGGTTAATAAGGAAAACGAAACAAGTGTGAAAAGAAATAAGGAAAGTACGAAGGAAAAGAAACAAGTGTGAAAAGTACATCATAAGTTACGAGTTTTGTGAGTCACTTCCCTTCGTATTTTCTGAAGTTACTATTATATTTTGAGACTTTTTTATTTTTAATGTCACTTAAACATGGAGGAAAACGCTAGGGAAAACATAAGGGAAATAGTTTTCCTTCTCATTTTCCTTTCATTTCTCTTTTCCTGTTCTAAATCTGCGAACCAAACAGAACCTTAGTATTTACTCCATATAACCTCCCAGTTTTCTTTTATGCTGGTTCAGAAAGTTCTATATATATATATATATTCTTCCTACCCTCATCCAAAGCTAGGACAATGGTATTTTTGGTTGATGTTTCCTAAATATTTGCTTTCAGAGCAAACATTAAGCTATAGGAGATTTAGATATAAATGTTCATGGATGTGGTTAATCATTTGGTCATCTTCTTGCTTGCTTTTCATAAATTTAACATATGTAGCACGTGACTATCATTATGCTTGCAGAATGCTGTTCCTGTGAGAATCATTGGCGGCATTCAGTCTTTGCTGCTGGCAATCATGTACAATATTGCCAGCATATACTTCTCAAAGAAAACTTCTGGGCTTGCAGTTCCAGATCAAACAGAACAAAGCCAAAAATGCTGCTTTATTGATGCATCCATTGCGTTCTGCAAACTTCAACACCTGAACCCCAGTGTTCCAGTCAAAATTCAAGTGAGTCATATCTCCTGCTGTGAAAATCTATGTAGCACTGATAAGTATACTGGACAAGGAACGGTGACACGGCAAATATAAAAAAGCCTAGGATATGGACGCAGCTTGGACAGGGCGAATAAAAAGATGTATTTTAGTTTATTATATAATAGAGTGCAGTTTTGCTCACCCAACTCTCCCATTGGCTAATGCAGTGGGGCCCATGACTTTTTACCGTTAATTAATCCTTATTTAATCCTGGGTCCCACTCTATGTTACATGGACTCTTCTAAATAGGTGAAGTACCCGTGTTGACATGACTCTTTGCGGACATGGGTATGACACTTGGGTAGGATCCTTCTAGTGTAGTTTAGTGTAATTTTTAGCCAAGAAAGGCGAAGTACCCGTGTCGGATATGGCATCCATACCCGTGTCCTCTGGACACTTTGAAGAGTCCATGTAACATAGGTCCCACTGCATTAACCAATGGGAGAGTTGGGTGAGCAATTTTGGGGTGAGCAAAAATGTATTCTACATAATATACCGAGCTATGTCCAATCCCGTTTCCTAAATTTTCAAAAAACCCACTACTTGTTTTTCATTTTGGTATATTAATACTTTTACCTCAAAATTTAAGACACATTTAAAGGATTCACCATATCGTGTCAAGTTGTCAACTACCGTGTCCGGTTGTGTTGGCCGCATGTTTGACGTGTATGTTTTTCTAGTATTCCACACGTGTCTGCGCGCGTCTGACATTGACACGGTACCAGGTCCCCAACTGAAGTATCCTTGGTGAAAATGAAATTTCATATTTTAGTCGGTGATAGAGTGAGTCAAAGTTTGGTATAGAGTGAGTCAAAGTTTCGTATTACTCTCTTTGACACTTGATTCTCTTTGATGTATCATCTCAGATCGAATTGATCGTGGCCGTCCACAACTTGCTTGCTGAGTATGGGCTCTGCTGTGCAGGTGGAGACGGTGAAGAGGAGGAAGGGCCATTTCTCAAACTAGCTATAAAGCATCTATTGGCCTTGCATATGAAACTTAAATCGAACTCTCACTCTCACTCACCAAGCAAGGGCATGGAAACTACTCCATGTGAAGCCAGCACCTCAGGAAAAGATGCCTATCAAGGAAAACCTTCCATAAACATATCGTCTCATGAAGCTGTAGAGAGAGAGAATATAGAATTAGAATGTGGAAAAAATGGTGCGAATAAGACTGATGGCATATTCCACGAAGAAGAAAATACAACCACTCAGTTTACTGAATGTGGCAATGAACTAACTGAAGATGAAAAGGAGGAGCTTGAGCTGAGCATTGATAATGCTTTGAATCAATGTTTTTTCTGTTTATATGGTTTAAATCTTAGATCTGATTCTTCCTATGAAGATGAGCTATCACTGCACAAAAACGCAAGTCGTGGTGATTATCAGACGAAGGAACAGTGTGCTGATGTTTTCCAGTATATACTGCCCTATGCGAAGGCTTCATCTGTGAGTTGATTTTATTTTTTTATCCTTTTTTTTTTTCTCTGAGTTTACTTACTGTACAATCTTATGTTTCTGTACGAAAGATAACAGTAGGGTGATCTTAGCTTCTAAGACCCTCATTTGGCTGCACATTATGTGTGTCTCAGAAAACTGGATTGCTTAAACTTCGAAGAGTATTGAGAGCTATACGCAAACACTTTCCACATCCACCAGACAATGTTTTGGCTGGGAATGTGATTGACAAGTTCTTAGATGATCCCGATTTGTGCGAAGATAAACTCTCAGATGAGGCTGGATCTGATGGGTTTCTTGATTCCATAATGAAGATTATGTTTCCGAATGGGGGAAGTGTCAAGCAACTAAATATATCAGGAAGGTATACATGTGTACATCCTTACAGTTGAATTCCAGAGTTTGATTTATTTTGTTTCAAGTTTTAATTCAACGGCTAAGAGCCCTTTTGAGATAGCTTTTTCAGGACCAGCAATCACTTAATAAGTGATTTTTTAAAACGCTGTGACCTTTTGGATTGGCTTTTCCACAGCTGTTTAATAAAGCTGGTTTCTTACAGCTCCAAATGTAGCTTTTTAAAAAGTCTCTTATTCCCAAAAGTGATTGTTTTGAATGCTAACCCAACAGGCTCTCAGTCTTTTCACTTTATTCTTCGTTGGGTAAGAGACATCTGTTTGCTGTGCGATTAACCAATTGCAGCTCTGATCCGTACCTGGAGGTTTATTGCAACTTGTATTATCTCCTTGCTCAGTCTGAGGAAATGAGTGCAACTGATAAATGGGCTGGCTTTGTTCTCACCAAGGAAGGGGAGGAATTTGTAGAGCAAAATGCAAAACTCTTCAAATATGATTTACTGTACAACCCTTTACGTTTTGAGAGTTGGCAACGACTTGCAAATATCTATGACGAGGTAATATTTATCAATATATGTGTCCTTTCAATTTTGGTGGATTTCATAATTCTCAGCTTTATTTGATTATTACTGAAATTCTATGGGATTTGTGTTCACAGGAGGTGGATTTGTTACTAAATGATGGCAGTAAGCAGATAAATGTTGCAAGTTGGAGGAAGAATGGCACTTTACCTCAGAGAGTGGAGGCAAGTCGTAGGAGGAGTCGGCGGTGTTTATTAATGACGTTAGCTTTAGCAAAGACATCGTTTCAACAGGTTTTACTTGCTTCTTTGTTATCCTGGATTTAAAAAATGTTAAGGTATTTGCGACCAATCTACTTAGATTTTTGACCTTTTCATACATGCTTGCGAATAAAGCATTTTGTATGCATCAACATCTAGGGCCTTTTCGGGAATGCTAGGAACAGTGTTACTAGAAATCGTTCAAACCCTACCGATCCCTGTTTTGGAACGATCGTTCCAGATCATGATACTGTAGCGATTCTAGCATACTTAACGCCACTTTTGGCGTTTCAACTTTAAATCACCTGACAGTGTAATAATACGATCAAAATCTCGTGATATTGTAATGGTACCACCTAACTATTTAGGATGACTTTTAATATGTGTATTTATGTATATACACATATAAGAACATATGTGAACAATGATCGAGAAAAACTTTTAACGTTTCAATCTAATATACTCCGTTCCGTAGGCGATCTGGAGAAGTGTAACCCCCCGTACCACATTCTATAGCCAGTAGCGATCCACGATCCACGTTCCTGTTCCCGTTCCTCGTAGTGAATCGATCCGCGATCCTGGTAACCTTGTATTAGACTGGAATGTACATTCACCAAACACTTGAATTTATAGAATTGCTTCACTTATGAACCATAAACCGGTTCTTTGGCTTCCCAAACAGTCCCTTAGATTCCTAGCGAAAACATCTCGGTGTGTATGGATTGTGCAATAAATGAACATTCACCAAGCACTTGAATATATAGAATTGGTTCACTTATGAACCACAAAATCAGTTCTTTGCCTTACCAAACAGTCTCTTAGATTCCTACCGATCACATCTCGGTGGTGTATGTGTTTTTTTCCCAGAAATCGCTAAATGGTATATTGGTCGATGTAGATCATCTGATTTGTTGGGTCATTCAAATGGTCATTCATTTTGTAAGGTCATCAAATCCAATCATTAAATGGCACCAGAAAGTGATCATCGTGTATCTACTAAAGTTGCTTTAGAAACCATGTGCTGTTGTCTGAGACTCTGAGACATGAGTGATTCTCTTGCTGGTATATGATTTTAGTTGTCTTAGTTTATAACGTGTCAAGATATTTGTGTTCAATGTACATAGAATTTTTAACCTTATTATACATGCTTCCATATAAAACATTTGGAATGCATCGATATTTAGATTCCTTCCAAAAAATGTGTTGGTATACTTTTTTTTTTTAAAATTGATAATGGAAAATTGGCTGATGTAGATCATCTGATTTACTGGTACAACTGGTCATTCATTTTGTAAGGTCATCAAATCCAATCATTACGTATCCACTGAAGTTGATTGAGATACCATGAGTCAATGTCTGAGGCTCAGAATCCTCAGATGCAAGTGATTCTGTTGGATATAAGATTTTAGTTTAATGGAGCTGTTTGAGAATGCATAAGGATGTGGTTCAGTCCAGTGTCATGTACTAGTTGGGCTTTTATGCGAACCAAGATCATGTTGGGTTGAGAAAGAACCGGTTTTAAGAGTTTTTACAGATCGGGCACAGACTTTTGTGCATAAAGAGGGTATCTATCAAACACTCAAATTTTTGGAGCCGGTTCATTTATGAACCACATTGCTTTCCCAAACAGCCACTAAATTCTGTGGAGGTATTGTCGATCACTGATGAATTGTTTTGGTTCCAGGGGGAGATACACGAGTTATTGGCACTCGTATACTATGATGGTCTTCAAAATGTGGTTCCATTTTATGATCAAAGATCTGTTGTACCCTCAAAGGACGCTGTGTGGATTATGTTTTGTCAGAACTCAATGAGGCATTTCAAGAAGGCCTTTGCACACAAGTACTTCTACATTTCCTTCATGCTATATATAATTTTTAGTACTTCGTTTTACCAGACTATTGACAGAAACTTTTAAATCACAGGGAAGATTGGTCTTACGCATTTTATTTGGGAAAGCTCAGCGAAAAGCTTGGATATTCATACGAGATATCATTATCACATTATGACAAGGCTATTAATTTGAATCCATCAGCTGTTGATCCTGTCTACAGGATGCATGCTTCACGCTTGAAATTACTCTGTGCATGTGGGAAACAAAATGAAGAGACTTTAAAGGTGCTTTCTTTGTAAACTTATCTTTTAGTTAAAATATCAAATTTCCTCTTTCTTTCTTTTTTTCCCCTTGAATTTTCTTTTCTTTAACTCTTGATCCTATCCTTCACTACATATCTCATTATTGAACTTGTCTCAGATTGTTGCAGCATATTCCTTTTGTCAATCCACAAAGGAGATTGTCATGAATACCTTTAGTAGAACGAGTTCTGAAATGCCAAACTTGTCAATGACTATTGAGGACGAAGGCACTCAAGCCACTCTCGAGGATGGAAAGCTTGCGGATTCCCGTGAATTGGAAGACGTGTGGCAAATGCTTTACAGTGATTGCCTTGCTGCCCTTGAAATTTGTGTGGAAGGGGACCTCAAACATTTCCATAAGGCCCGATACATGCTTGCTCAAAGTCTGTATAGAAGGGGTGGAAGCGGGGATCTTGAGAGGGCAAAAGAAGAACTTTCCTTTTGCTTTAAGTCGTCACGCTCTTCCTTCACAATAAATATGTGGGAGATAGATAGCATGGTCAAAAAAGGCAGGTATAAGCCTCACTCATTTTCTTTTTCTTGAGCTATTCATCTATGGCGGATGGCCTGTTTGGGCGTCCATTAATTTGAATGAGTCATCTCACATTTCGTAAAGCTGTTTTAATGTAGAAAATGGTTACCTTGAAGTAGTTCATTGGGAGAAATAGAAAACTTCATCATGTTTCTTCATAAGTGGTCATTCGTCGTTTTATTTATTTATTTTTATTTATTTTTGATGAGATTGATGGTTTTAGACATTTAACCATATTGTTGTGATTTGTGTATTGTTATGCCAATTTTAATTGAAATAAAGTTGCGTAGTTTTGTCTGTTCATATGAAAATACTAAAATATATTCATCATGTCCTGAGTATCCTTGACCTACTTTATTGAGAAATTGCACGTCTATGTGTCCGTGTCGTGTCATGTCGTATCCATTTCCTTGCTCCTTGGCCTAAAAGAACTGATTAATATTATTATTATTATTATCATTATTATTATTATTATCATCATCATCATCATTGCTATTTTTATTTCGGCTTGGTGGAAACACTGAAAGAGACGTGAAGTCATTTGGAGCTTGCTCGAGCAATGAGGATATGAAATTTACTCCCTCTGTCCCAAATTAAGATTCCCTTTTAGGAATTCCAACAATTTAAGGACCCTTGTTGACTGTTGTGATATTTTTTAACTTTCCATTATTGCCCTTCTTTTATGTTCAAAATTCCAGTGTCATGTCAAATGAAAAGTGGAAGAGCTATATATAATAAAGGTTAAACTTGGAAAGTATGTAGTTAAAGTACATTTACTTTTCAAAGAGGCATCTTAAAATGGGACATCCCAATATGGAATAAAGGACTCTTAATTTGAGACGGAAGGAGTATTTTATGTCTTGATATGGATCAAGTACAAAAGAAAAATGTGAAGATTCTTTTTATGGGTTCGAAGAAAATGGTGTCTCTCAGGGAAAAGCAAGCCCACTTATTAGAATAGGAAGGGCTTGTTGCTTTCGAGTTGTTCTCGGGGGAGGCGACTCTTGTTCTTCTTTCCTAGGGTACCTCCGAAGGGAGACGACAAAGCGTATTAGTTGATTGAGCCTTGCTTGATATCGCTGTTCCAGCCAATCAAGTTGTAAAAGAAAGAATCATAGTCTGTTAGTTATATACTTTCACATGAGAGAGTTCTTTTTTTAATATGCCGTAGTGCGCCCCCCTTCTTTCTCAAAGTCAAGTTTCTCGCTTGTTTAGTAAAGCTTTACTGAGTTTACGAGGTGAATGCGCGAAGGAAGCCGCTTTACCTTGTTTACCCCCTCAAGTTCTTTAATTCGAAGGAGGTGATTTCAATGTTTCAGATTCTCGGCTGAGTTAGGAGGAAGCCGAACTAATTGCTAAGAGAGTTAGGGTGCGTTTGATAAAACTGAAAATTAAGTGCTGAATTTTAAGTACTGAAAATCTTATGTGATTGAATTTGTAATACTGAAAATAGTGCATCAACTACTAAAATAGAATGCATTCAGTGATTATTTTCAGTAGAAATTTTTCACTTAAAGTTTTTAGTTATTTTTTGGCTGCTTTTTCAATTAAGTGGTACGTTATCAAACGCACTAAAAAGGAATAAGTGCTGAATTTTTCATTTTCAGCACTTAATTGGGTTATCAAACATACCCTTATTCTTGAGATCCAAAAATAAATAAATAGTTAAATTCTTTGTATCTAACATATGAGTTTAGTTTAAATGTTTCTAAGAGTCTTTAAACTCTGAAGTTTATTTTATGTCTTGATATGGATCAGGTACAAAGGGAAAATGTGTCTTAATACGAATTCGAAGAAAATGATGTTATTACTCGCGGTAGTTATACTAATTGCCAAGAGAATTATTCTTGAGATCCAAAAATAAAATAAATAAGTTTGACATATAAATTCAGTTTAAGTAATTCTAAGAGTCATAAAACTCATTCAAAGTAGTATTGAACATTACAATGATAGTTCTATTTAATGGTTTCCATTAAAGGCACTAATAGTATTTGCCTTATCCTTTCAAATGCCATGAATCGGCTTCTTGACTGTTGTACGAAAATGAACCAACTTGTTTTCATTCTCTGTATTTTCAGGCGCAAAACACCGGGCCTTTCTGGGAACAGAAAGGCCCTTGAAGTTAACTTAGCAGAAAGTTCTCGCAAGTTTATTACTTGCATTCGCAAGTATATGCTGCTCTACTTGAAGCTGTTGGAGGAGACTGGAGACATGTGTACCCTGGACCGGGCTTATATCTCAATTCGAGTGGACAAGAGGGTACTAACATGCCAATCCTTTTGAACATTTGCTTTATTACATATCGGATAATACCACCTACCTCCCTTTTGAGGTTTTGCGTTACTACAGCCTCTACTCTCCACGTTTCAAGAAAAAACACTTACCTCCCTTACTTTTGAATTTCTGTAACACATTCTCCTGTCTTTTAAGTGGCCGTTAAAGAAACTGAACGGATAAATGGTGACATCATTAAAATTGAAAACCTGAAGTACCCTTCAATTGGTTGAGAAAGTCTAAAATAACCCTTTTCTAGTGAAAAGAAAAACCGTCTAAATGAGAAACTTCGAGTGTCAATCAAGGCTGAAGACTCTAAATAATCAGTGTACCAAATCAAAGCCATGTGAAACCAAAAAGAAAGAAAGAAAGAGCTCTGGTGAAGACTCAAACAAAGCCATGAGAAAGATTAGTGTAACTTGGCCGGAAGATTAGTCTTCTATCTAACCAAAGCTCCATAGATGGAGAGTCCATTTCAATGTAGCAACAATGGGGGAAAATCAAAAAAAGAAAGAGGGTTTCAACAACCATAAATCAACAACAAAAGTCATCTTTGTCGAAATACATGCGATTATCTTTATGGGAATCATTAACTAGAAGGCCATTGACATGATGTTTGGCCAAACTTATAGTCGTACAGAGTAGTAAATTTGAGCCATGGGTAATATGTGTATTTTACTAAATTTGGTTCACGATAACTTTGGACTATAAAGTTTTAAGTTATATTTTTTAAAAGTTTTAAGCCAAAAGTGTTTTAACATTTTGAGACTTGATGCTACATGAAACTTGTGTCAATTGTTAGGGGTTTTGATATTATGCAACATATATGTGTGTGTGTGTGTGTATTATTTATTTCTTAGAAAAGGTGAATCTTAGTATTCACGATTTTGCAAACCGGTTTGCGATTCAATTCTCGATTCGACAACCATAGTTTGAGAGCAGGTTCATATTAATTGTTGGTCTTGCATTTTGAAATTAGTTAATTAGATATACTTCCTTCCTTTTCTCTTTTATTTTGTTTTTCTTCTTTGGGATTGGTAAGACAAACCCCCCCATTAGTTGGGACTTGAACCTCAACAAGTTTTCAGGAACTTGGGGATATGCCGAGATACCACTCAAGCTTGCTCAGTGGTAATTAAGCAAATCTTGCTGTTACTAAGTTGGGAAAAATGGTGTCCTTAGACTCTTTTGTTACTTGGGCAATCTTTTTAAGGTTTAAATATATGCTTCATTTGATTCTGTTGTCAAACTACCATGTCCTACATTCATGTGATTGGAAGCTTGTAAATTTTTGTTCATTTTTCTCTAGGACATATAAATTGTTCTATAATTTAGTTGTCTCCATTCCACTCCTTAGTCCTTGCTAAACCCAGAGCAAGCATGACCACCTTTTGATATGGCACTCAGTGATTTCAGAGAAACTATGGTTATTGTGGGTGAGAGTTTAATGGAACAAATAATAATAATAATAATAATAATAATTATTATTATTATTTTAAAAAAAATTATTTCTTAAAGAGTTTAACAACATCAGAATAGCAAACCCTCAAAACTGCCGGGATTAGCGTGAAATTTTAGTTCTATGTTATATTAGGGCACTCTCATTGTATTTTGTAATCTTCAGTCTGCCTAAAAACTCAGCAGCTCTGTGGGGAACTGGGGATGTAGCCCCAGTTTTGGTGTGAACCTCTTAAAATCTGGTGTTCTCATGTTTGCTTTTTTAATTCTGTTTTTGTATCTCACGTATTTTGAAGAGGAAAAATTCCCTAACAAATGATACATCCTGTTTCTGGATATTTTTTTATTTATTTTTCATGAAAAACTATTTGTGACTAACTTTAATTCCAAATCCAGTTCTCCTTGTGCCTCGAAGATCTTGTTCCAGTAGCTCTTGGGAGGTACATCAAGGCTCTAATTTCATCCATTCGACATACTGAGATTGTTGGCTCTAGTGCTCCAGGCAGCTCGCTTGAATACCTTTTGGAGAAAATGTTCTCTTTGTTCTTGGAACAGATGAATTTGTGGTCAGATATATGCAATTTGCCCGAGATCAAGAACCCAGAATTATCAGAGGGTATATTGTATGGGTAAGTGATGTGGAGATAACTACTTTCCAGTGACACCCTCAATCGTATTCGAAACTACTTGTTTTCATCTATCACGTGTAACCTGTAGGTACTGTTTGGGAAGGCCTATTGTCTCATAAGTGAACCAATGCCAAACATGCAAGTGTTTTTTAGATGCCTTTTTTCCCCTTCGCATTAGAGTCTTCCAGATCCAGAAATACTATTAGAATAGGTGTTTTGTCAACATGACCAAGTTTTCATAAAAACCAGAGTGAGAAATGAGAGTTAGTCTGACCCTTATTTTTCCCATATAGTTGATAACCGGTATTGTCTTTTCCCCCTTGGTTGCTTATCTCATCCCACTTATTTTGTTTTTACATTTTTAACCTCTTGTGGGGGTTCCCCAGGGCTTTCCACCTACCATTTTCCTCTCCCCTCTTCCAGTTCTGAATTTTTCTGGGATTGAACCATTTTAATGTTCCTAATAAGCAAATTGTACTGATTGACTTGAAATACTTCTCTCCTACTGTTGTAAGACAAGTTTGACTTTTTAAATTGTTCACCGTGTGGTGGTTGGAATCGGTTGATTCACGAGTCTATTCATGCACATTGATTCGACATTCTTGCAACCAGATACGATTCACAATTCAAAATTTTGAACTTTGAAGTTCTAAGTTTTGAAGCGGAGACTTCAATATTTTCAACCTTAATAATGCATGAAACTAGTGTTGAACTGTTATTTTGTTCATTTTAAGCACTCTACTTGGTTATATTGATATGTGTATATATATATTCATATGAAAATATAGTGGGTAGAAATGTTTAAATCTTTATTTTCTTGAAAAAGTGAATCTTACCATTTACGATTCATAATTATGGCAAACTGGTTCATGATTCGATTCATGATTGGACGTCAGTGCCAATTTAAATTAAAGCAATGCACTTCTCTCCTAGCTATACAAGTGGTTTGATATTCTACTCCGCTGATGCAGATATCTCTACCAGTATATCCAATCGTTGGAAACAAATGTCAGGCTGGAGACACTCGAAGGAATAAACGAGAAAATCCGGAAGCGGTTTAAGAACCCTAAATTGTCAAATAGTAATTGCGCTAAAGTTTATAGGCACATTTCCGTTGCTTGGTGGCGATCTCTTGTCATTAGCTTGGCCTTGATAACACCGTTGGATTCCGGATCCATAAGTGTGATCGAAGTTCCTAATCAGTCTGATTCTGGTTCAGAGAACACCCAACTCCTCTGTGTGGATCTACAGACAAGTGATCTGTGGAATTCATCATTCGAGGACCCAATTCATCTGAAAAATCTTGAAACCAAATGGAGTGCGTTGTTGTCTCGAATCAAGAACATTATAATCAAGAAAGCTTCAGAGGAGGATTTGGATACTGCCACCTCACTACTTAGAAGTTCTTATAATTTCTTCCGGGACACCTCTTCTGTAACGCTCCCATCGTTTGTCGAAGTTTATTTGGTGCCATCTCAGTTTGCATCCGAAGTAAGTTTCCATCCAGGCATGGATGGGGTCCACATTCTTGATCTAAGTATTCCACGGAAGCTTCTCTTATGGGCCTACACATTGTTGCATGGTCGTTGCACAAACATGACAGTTGTTCTAAAGTATTGTGAAGAAATTGCAAAGGTATTTAATCTGATTACATTTTTGCTCACCCTTCTCTCCCATTGGCCAATGCAGTGGGGCGCAGTATTAAATGAGAATTACTTAATGGTGTAAAGTACTGGGCCCATTGCATTAGTCAATGGGAGAGGAGGGTGAGCAAACTGCACTCATTTAATCTAGAATCCTTTATGGAGGTGTTTGGTTGCATGTCTAAAGGTTTTTGTTTGGTTGCATGTCTTAAGGTTCTTAGTGAATGAATCAGTTCTTTTTTTTTTTCTCCTTCTGAAAGTGTCACCTCTCTCTTTTTGACTGCTAAAACTTAAAAAAATGTAGAATTTCTAGTCCATTGTAGCCTAAAGGTGATTAACATTGATGCTCTGTTATGTACAAGGATGAAAAATTGGAAGGTAGGGATTTAGGAGAGTGAAAAAGGTATTAATAAAACCGTCTTTCCATCCTTGGTGATTGAGTACATCTTGAGTTTGCCTTGTAGGCTCTTGTCCAAAAGGGCCTATGGTTCAAAGGGTCTTTGTTACTATATGAAAAGTTTCTTACCCTCCTTGGGAGAGGAAGCTATTTTTCCCTCCTTCTGTTTGGCTGAACATGTAGGAAATGGGGAAGGAAAGGGGTATTGCCGTATTGATTATACAATTTTAGGGTCCGTTTGATAACATTGCATTTGTGTTTTTGTTTTCATATTTTTGAAAACGTGATCAGTAATCGCTTCCCTTATATATATATATATATATATACATTTAACGTAAACTGAAAAAGTGTTTCATTTTTATTTTATTTTTTTAAATGGCAATGGAATTTGGCCAGGATGAAGAAAAAAAAATAAATTTCAGTTTGCGTTTTTATTATAAGAAAACAAAAATTAATTCCCCTTTTCAGAATTTAGAAAACTGAAAACTTGAAATGTTACCATACAGGCCCTTAGCCTTTCATATTATCCTGGGGTGTTATCCCCCCCCCCCCCCCCCCCCCCCTTCTTGTGGAAACTTAGTTTTTATTGCGGAGGGAAAACTTTTGCTACCTCCTTTCCTTTCCCTCCACTTCTCCCTTTTGACAAATGGGGGAAACTCTCTCCATTGTGTCTTTGTTTACTTCCTTCCAATCCCTTCTAACCACTCTTCCCTTGCACTAGATGGACTGTCCCTTTTCTTTTCTAGGAAGGTCTCTTGTGGTCACTGTTTTGGATGCTCTTGTGGCCCACCGAACGAACTTTCACTTGAAATGTTTGGGGAAGCCAAAAACACCTTTGGCAAGGCTGCTTTCCTGAAATGAAAAATAGCATAACATGATTAATTATGTTATCGAAAAGAAATGCTTATACATTGGTTTTGGATCTAATGAATTGTGGGTTTGTTTACTGTATTGCAGTCGAAGACGAAAAAAGGAAGTGGAAGTTCATCCATGCCATCAACCACACCCACACCCACTGCTACTTCTCATACAGGTCTTTCTTATGGATGTTATTCTGTTCCCTTTCCCCTCCTTTGACCTCTTTATATGTTGGGGTGGGTTTAGTCCATATTAGAGTACTGTTTCCGCATTAGGTCAAACATAAAAAATTATTTGGTTAAGTCCCTCCATATAAAACCGGGCAAAAAAATCCCGACGATTTTGTGAAATTTCACTAAACTTCGAAATTTGAGTGAAATTTCACAAGAAAGTTTAGTGAATTTTCACAATATCGTTAGGATTTTTTTGCCCATTTTTATATGCGAGGACTTTTCGCCAAAAAAGTTTCCATTGTGTCCTTTAATTAATAACTTTATTAATGGGGGACTTAACACTAATTAACCCATATATGTGGGACAGACTTTTTGACAAAGTCAAAACTACTGTGACCTCCTTATACGTGCATACAGTAAGGATTGAAGTGATGTTTCCACAAGTTTCTCAATGTTTCAATTTTTCTGGAGTTTCCACATGTTTCAGACACGTTTCCGTTTTCGGGCTGACCGAAACAATTGACCAAAACAAAAATTTTGATCCTTGCTTTAAGCAAGTGTTGAAAGAATTCTCTTAGCCTCTTCTTCGGCTTATTCCGGGTCGAAGCATTCCGCGATTGGCGTCGTTTATCGTGACCAAACGGGACGATACCACCACGCAATGGTGCGTGAAAAGGTCGAAGTGATGCTCTGCGCCGGCGCCACTGGCAGCCCACAGCTTCTGCTTTTGGGTTTTTCCTGTGATGTGTACTTCTGTCTTTGAAGATACAGAGAAGGCTAGTTTAGGAGTCAAATTTTTTTGATTGATTCATTCAAAGAATCATGGAAGCACCAATTTATTTTGTAATCTCATTTGGGCTCTACTGGTATTGAATTGTCACTCCATATCGATAGGTGGTGGCATTGATGGAGTTAAATCCTGTGAAGCCGAAGCTATTCCTTCAACCACTGTGGCATCTTCTTCTGCTTTGCCCGAAAGTGAGGTTGCAAGTAAAGTTGCTTCTGCTCCTTTACCCGAAAGTGAGAGTGTACGAAATATTGCTGCTGCTTTACTCGAAAGTGAGGTGGGTGCACAGAATCTTGTTCCTACTGCTTTACCCATAGGAGAGAGCACAGGTGACACAACCGCAGCTGCCGTTGAGAGCGTAATGATTTTATCAGATACTCCACACCACCTCCAATGTAAAAGAACACATACAGATCTGAGCAATATGGATGAGCAGAATGGGACAGATACTGGTGAATGTTGATTTTGTGTTCTAAGTTGAATTACGTTAAACAAGTTTAACAGTTAATGACCCCTTGTGTGGTTGTATAACCATGTCTATGTTTAACATGATGTGAAAAAAATGTAATCTTGTATCCTTTGTAGAGGATGTAATTTTGTTTACTTGTATACTTGTTCATGTAAGTTGTACATTTTCCCGCGGTTTTCTTTCTTTTTGCTTATTAAGTTGAAACACTAGAGTCTCAAATTTTTTTTTTTATTAAAAGAGCTTCAGGCTGCTTGTGTTTAGTTGTATACCCTTCTTTCCCAGCCCTCGTTCTGGCAAATTATTATTATTATTATTATTTTTTTTATGATAATTACTTTTTAAGTGTCAAAAATTGACCATGGGGATGTGAAGAAAAATAATTGCTTTATCTATTTATTGAAATATACCTCCCAAAGCAAGAATATTGAAAATTTGTCAAGTATTTATACTTGTAACAGAACCAATGTAGTTCAAATTTTGTGCACTTCAAATTTATTGTTATAATTATTTTCCCATAAAAAATAAATTGTTTTACCTTTTCCGGAACCGAAACCAATCTCACACCCCAACCCGCCTCAGGTGGATTAAGTCACGTGTAACAAGACTACAAGCACCCAAACTATACTAATTAGCAAGGAAATCTTGAAACATTATGTTGGCTCTTTTAGTTCATTTTTTCCGCGGTTTTCTTTTAACACCCTCCCCCTCCTTAGCCGGCGCCCTCCTTCCCCCTTCTCCTTTCCTCTTTTGTCCTCAGTTTTAATAAGGCCTTGTTTGGTTTTCTCCTCTTCCTTTGTGAAGATCTTCCCCTTCCTTTGTGAAGTTTGTTTCTCGTGTGCTTTTCCCAGATTTGAAGATGTTTTCTTGCAGATCCGGTGTTGTCCTGTTCGGAGCTGGGGTCCTCAAGCCAGTTCTGACACATCTAAGTTCTCTCCTCAAGGAAAGCGGCAACCGCGACCTCTTACCCGTCCAGGGTGGTACTCTGGTATTCCGGTGGATAGGGGTTCCCATAGCTTACAAGCATGTGGGTATAAACTCTCCTTGGTTGCCTCTCTTAGGTGCACGGGGATGTGTTCCTGTGTTTTCCTTTTTTTATTTTCTGCATGAGGGGATCTTGTCCCTCCCTTGCTTTTCTGTTGTTGTTTGGCCAAAGGTTATCCCTGTGTGGTAGGATAGTCCTTTTTAATTTCATCTACTTGTGTTTGTGTTAATGGTATATATTGGTGTTTTTAGCAAAAAAAAAAAAAAAAAAAAAAAGTAGAAACACTAAAGTCTCATTTTTTTTTTTTTTTTTATAACTAAAAGAGCTTCAGGCTGCTTGTTTAGTTGTATACTCTTCTGTCCCTACCCTCAGTTTTGGCAAAATAATAATGATTTTATTATTATTTTTATGATAATTAGTAATTCCTTTTTAAGTGTCAAAAATTGACCATGGGATGTAAAGTAAAATAATTGCTTTTTTATTTATTGAAATATACCTCCCAAATCAAGAATATTGAAAATTTGGTGAGTATTTATACTTGTTACAGAGCCAATGTAGTTCAAGTTTTGTGCACTTCAAATTTATTATTATTATTATTATTATTATTATCCCATTAAAAATAATTTTTTTACCTTTTCCCGAACCGAAACGAATCTGTCACACCCCAACCCACCTCGGGCGGATAAGGACACGTGTAACAAGGCTACAAACACCCAAACTATACTAATTAGCAAGGAAAGCTTGAAATAGACATCACAAAAGGACTTTTTTTGAGACAAAACAGCCCAAGGGTAAAATAGTCACTTAGAAAAAGTGGTTAAATTTTATATCAAAAGATAGCTCTTTGAGTCCCGGTTCCAATGCAAAAAATGGCAAGCAAATCCGAATTGTTGAGAAAGAATTATGTCTGTTTCTGTAAAAGCCGACGTGCAGAAAATGTATAGGCGGATCGATCCGCGGCCAAAAGCCAGATCAATCCGTTATGACAAAAACCTCCAGAATGCTCCCCAAAATGGCTGAATCGATCCACTTTAATGGCCGGATCGATCCGAGTTCTACAGAATGGTTTCCTACTGCTAAAAACTCTGTTTTTACAAGTCAAAAACATACCAAAACTCAATCAAAGCTCATGAAACTTTAGGAAAACATTTCAAACATCTCTAAAAACTTCCAAACATTAACCAAACATGTAAAGCTCCATTACAACCTCGATTGAATCATAAAAAGAACCATTAAACCGGAAATGTTGTCAAGTTTGCACAAACATAGAAAACTTATCGAAAAGAAGTTCATAAACTTTGCAAACCATTTGATTACAACCAAAACTTATTCAACATAGTTGCGACATCATTTCGGACTCGCCGGAAGAGTCCAAACCATCTAAAAGTACAAATTCTTCTTATATCTCAAGCTTAAGCAAAGTCTCATTAACATAAATGCCAACCCAGCCCAACTTTATTACAACACAGAAATTAACCAACTTAACTTTACAATATAAACATATAGAACAAGGAAACACTTCTGAACCATGCTGGAGCCCCCAAATGCTCAACGCTTCTCGCAGTGCTTGTCTGAACCTGCCGTGGTTGTTATTTACCACAACAGAAAAGGAAGACGGTTTTCTTAAGCATTACGCTTAGTGATTAAACTAACATGCTTTGAATGTCATGAACATGTATAATGCAACAATTTAAGCACATAAGCATACATAACCGTTGAATTCCTGGGTTAATGGTTCACTCAGACCCGAAGACCTTTCCCATGGCCCCGTAGTGTAATACCCTATATTTTTGTCTGTATATGTAATAAATTAGATTCTGTATAACTGCCCTTACCATACTTGTAATCTTGTTCTCAATCGATTGAAGTTGTTCAGTTTCAAGCGATTGAAGCCATTTCAATCGATCGAAACCTTGCCGACCTGAAACCATGACGTGTACCTTTTCCCAATCGATTGAACCTCTATCAATCGATTGAACCCTGACTGACCTGCTCTCAATCGACCGAAGAAGCTTTAATCGATCGAACACGTCTGGATTTTTATCCCAGTTAATGCACTGGATTGCCACCTTGCACTTCCCTTTCCCTATATATATGGGATCATGTTTGTGTGTGTGAGGTTTTTTTTGCCCAGAGAAATTATAGAGAGAGGGAGTGTTTGTGTTTTGATATATATACACACCTATATATATACATATATATACATACATACTCTATATATATTCTATCTGAGAGAGAGAAGAAGAAGAAGAAGAAGAAGAAGAAGAAGGAGAGAGAGAGAGAGAGAGAGAGAGAGAGAGAGAGAGAGAGATAGAGAAAGATCGGCCATTGGAGACCAAGCTCCAAGAACTCAAACCAAACACACCCTTGTTCACTTTGGTGAGTTTCACTCAGTAGTCTAGTTGTGTTGTTTTACAAGTTTTGGACGTGAAGAAATGGAACCAAAAGCACCCTAGAAGTTCTGGGCTTCACTGCCCTGGAGGAGACAACTTTTAATTAATTGAACTTGTTTCAATCGATTGAACGTTAACTATTCTCAATTGCTTGAAGATTCTTCAATCGATCAAACTTACTATTCCCTCAATCGATCAAACATGCTTTAATCGATTGATACTTACAGATTTGGGGTATCTCTGTTTATATTTGATATGAACTACTTAGTTGTTTAAATATTGTTTAGTGCTTTCATTATGGGATATTGATTGATTAAGGAATATTGCGACGCTATAACGAAACATGTTTAAGAGTAATGTGAGAATGTTTGTAACATCTGATAACATGGTAGTCGGGAATCAATTTGGCACCGTTTCATTTCATTCAGAGAAGTTAGGCTACAATGGGAATTGTCATGTGTCGATGCTAGTTCAGAACCGAGGTAGGTTTGATAAGTTCTGGGAATTATACGTGGGTGGACACTTGGCTATAGGTCCTTAAAAGCGGTGGGCGGTACTGAGTAGTCCTAAGATAGCCAGATGATCCATGAGGTCCTTAAAAGAGGTGGGCGGTTCAAGTCCTTAAAAGCAGCAGGCGGGGATTAGTGGTAGAGATCGTTAAGTCGTGGCAATAAGATGATATGTTGTTATTCGAAACGTTGTATCCCTAATATGCGGTGGGCGATTTAATTCCTTAAAAGCGGGGGATGGACTAACGTGGTGTCCATGACATGCGGTGGGCGGTTAAGGTCCTTAAAAGCGGTGGACGGAATAATGGTATATTGACAGAGTTGAACTATCGAGTCTGTGCTTCAAATCAGGAGTATTGTTGTCAGTCTTCGTATGACAAGACGTGAGTAACCGATAAATGGGTTGGAATAAAGAGGAATATATTATCAGTAGAATTGTACTGTATACCCTTCATAACCAGTAATTACATCATGCTTATGATATTGTTTTAGTTTCTACTCACTCAGCTTTCAACAAGCTGACGGCGTTTTATGCACTACATCATATGGCCTCATTACTAACGGATATTTCCGTTGGAAATAATAGTACTAACGGATATATTCGTCAGTAAATTAGCGTTGGTAATATTACTGACGGATTTTCTAACGTTTCCGTTTTAACAGATATATCCGTTAGAAAATCCGTTAGTAAATCAAAGGATTTATAACAGATATATTCGTTAGAAAGCTACTTACTAATGGTTTTTTTTCAACTAACTTTAAAAGATTTTTATTGAATACTAACGGTTTGTCAACAATTTTAACGGATATATCTGTCAGTAATTTCCAAAAAAATTAAAAAAAATTAACGGATATATCCGTTAGAAATATGCATAAATCTAAAAAATAATAATTTATATGCTTCTCAATATTTTTTTTTTCACCTAATTCGCAAGCATATTAATCTATACCAAACACAAAAAATAACAACATTAATCTATTTCCAACACAACAAAAAGAATCTAATGTAATTATAACAAATGTAGCGTTCATCCAAGTCTAACCAATTGGATGTCAATATACCAACAAGCTTAATATAAAATTTAAAGAATTCATTCATCCAAACCTAAATTAACAAACAAAACATGTCTGAAATTTAAAGACTTAGGTCTTAGACATTTTATGTAATGACTAAAGGTCAAAATTTGTGAATGCATTCAGCCCGTGGTACTCAATATTCATCGCCACATCATACGCGATTGCTACCTTTTCTTGGGTAGTTGCAAAAAAATTAATGAGATTTTTTGTGGGTAATTTGGTAATAAAAGCAATAATTTGGAAGTAATTTGATAATAAAACAATAATGAACTTCACAATGAATGGGTATATTGATATTTGGTGAGACTAAAAGCTTATGCTTAGAACTAAGTTTGTGCATCATTAGACACGACTTCTTATTCCTCTTCCAAAAACAATTCTGAAATTTACTCCAGAAACCTTAAGTCCAAAATCTATAATGTATACATCTACTTATCCCCAAATTTTCAAAATGGCAAACATATTTTAAATTCTCAAGTTGATGTTAAAGTCAATTGAGGACCCAACAATCAAAGTTGGAATCAAACTTTGGCGTTTGATAGCACTTAGAATGTTTTGACCAAAATCAATTTAAAGACAGAAATAGATAATCATACCTTGAAATTTCCATCAAAGTCAGGTTATCTACCTAACACAATCAGCTATAGAAAGCATTATGCATCCAATTTTATAGAAAGCATTAGACAAATTTACAAACTTGAAGATATACCTCACGCAATCAGCTAAAAATTGTTGCTTTAACATTGCAGCCAAAAGAGAAGATAAACAAATCAAAGTATAAGTAGAGCCACTTTACATTATAGACAAAAGCTTCCCTTGTAGATTTTGTTGAGCAAACACATATTAGCATTCTAAAGTAACAAGTATAAAAAAAAGCAATAAAATCAGGACCCACAATGTCTTTGAACCAGAAAAACATTTTGATATCCACAAAGCAGTGTCTAAAATGCTCAAGAAATTGAAAAACAATATGAAAAATGCACAAATATATATATATATAGAGAGAGAGAGAGAGAGATTGAATTGATTGTGCTATTTCACTAATAGCTACCCAGGAAATTCAATCTGAATTCAAAATCTTCCAATTTCTCAATAAAATGACCAAGTTTTGTGATTTAATACTCTCTTGAATCATCAGAAAAAGAAAAAAAGAAAAAAATAATAATAGAGCACAACAATAAAATGCTGAATTGGAGCAGAAACAAACTGTAATTTCGATTCAGAGATTAAAATCGTGAGGCAATGATACACATGCATACATAATGATATGATATTTATGTGTGTGTGTGTGTGTGTGTGTGTGTGTGTGTGTGTGTTTATAGGGAGAGAGAGTGACACACACACACAAAAAGAGAGAGAGAGAGAGATTAAGATCAAGTCGGAGAACTCATAAAGATCCCTGTACTCCTATGTTGCTAGACAGTTTTGAAATCCCACTCTTGAACTTCCTCCGATCTCCTCAAAATTGCTCCGTATTATGCAGATAATTGCCGTGTTAGAGACTTCCTGATCATTTTAATTCTCTGGCCGGCGAGGGCATTTTTGAGCGAAGACAGTGATGTTGGAGACAAAGACGATCGATCGATAGATCGATCGTGCTGATTGTTTGTTTCTATCTCTACATTGTTCTCTCTCTCACACTTCGATCGTAAAGTGGCCATCGTCATTGTGGTCGAGCACGAGGAAGAATAAGAAGAGGAGTCTCTAGGGTTCCTGGTTAAGGATAAGAAGGAGAGAGAGAGAGAGAGAGAGAGAGAGAGAGAGAGAGAGAGGAATAGCTGGATAGGGGGGGGGGTGGAATTTGCTGGTATAGTGGAGGGAAAATTTGGGGAAAATTTTTGGGAAAATTTACAAAACAACCATTGCGTCTTTATTTTTTGGGTTTGTAGACACCCCAATTTTGACCAAACGTCGAATTAAGGGGAGTGTTACCTCTAAGTCTGATGATGACAATGTCCGAACGAACCTAAGGTTTCCAGGATGATTCAAGCTCTTCAAAAGACTCTTCAATTCAAACGAAAAGGAAAGAAAAGAACAAAGGGAAAGATATAGGAAAACGGCATGTGGCACAGGTTGCGGTAGTCACGGGGTGCCGTTGCGGCATTCTCTGATTGCCAGAGTGGCACTCTCTGATTGCCTAAAAAATACACCAAATGCCGCAAAAATCACAATTCCAGAAAAGACGACAGTCCGCGGAGTTGTCTGCGATATTCATTGAGTGCCGCATCGGCATTCAGTAAATGCCGCTTCGGCAATCGGTGAGTGTCGTTCTGGCATTTACTGAGTGCCGCTTTCATCTCTGATGAGTGCCGCGCTTTTGTGGCAGTCTGCTTTTAAATAGTACGTTTTGTACCTTCAAAAGGACATCGAGGATTAGGGTTTTTACTGCGAATTTACTGGAATAGCCCTATAAAATTTGCCTATATATAGGGAGTGAATATCCCATTATAAAGGATGATCTTCTTGAATCTTGAATCTTCATCTCTCAAATTTCTAAGCTTGAATCATCTTTGAAAGACCTTCAAAAATCTAAAAGTTGAGGATAATTGGAGGTAACCTCTAATTTACTTAGTCTTTAATTCAAGTTCAATCATAATTGTGGACACCGGGCTTCCACCACTTTGTTTGTTTTGAAATTGATTTGGATCAAGGAAAGAGAAAAGGTCTATTGAAAACAGATACAGAGTCGCCACTTGGTCTTTAAGGAACCAAGAAACCTAATTTTGACTCACCCAAACGGATAAAGGGCACCGGCCCTTCATAACCAAAGAACTTGGTTCGGGGTTTTGGTACGAGAGAGGAAGGAGCCTTTGTCACGACTAAAACACCCTCAACTCTTCCCGTCTTTCGACGGGCCTCAATTAGCATCCAAATAATCATCTTGTACTATGTATGGTTCGACAATTAATACTATGGTAATATATTACATCACATAAGAAACTTGAAATTGGAAGATCAAAAGATAAGATATCATTCATAAGATCTTAGCCAAATATCATACAATGCAAAAGTGAAAGATCACACAAATAAACCTAGGAAAAAAAAAACGTCTAATCACATATCAATTAATCAAGTTTCCTAATCTAAAGGGGGCATGAATTGTTCTTGAAACAAATAAGTCAAAGAAAACAAAGATGCTTAGCAAGCTAGAATGATGCATGTTATTCTTTGAGAAGAGAAGATCTCTCAATCCCCGGGACGGATGAGAAAGGATGATTAGATCGATGGGAAGCATGAATGTGTGATCATGATCATTCCGGACTCACAAAAGCCCCAAATCTTTGCATGGATGCAATGTATGTATCTAAAATGTGCCAAGATTGTAGTGTGCTTTGTGTTCATGGATTCCTAGAATGACTTAGAAGTCTAGAATGTGTATGGATGAATGAATGAAATCAACATGGGATATGTACAAATGTAGTATGAACTAATTTGGAAGGCATATAAGCATCAAATCAAAGAATGAAAGTTAAGATGTGCTTACTGTGAATAGTAGACAGAACAGTAACTAGATCTTTGGAAAATTAAAAATAGGGGTTAGGAATGTTTTCAATGCATGATGTTTTATGGAGATGTTCCTTGTTGTGTCTATAATACAACCCAAAAAGCCAATCTTTAATAACTATCACAGATTGAGAGAAATCATATAAACAACAGAGGTCACTCAGAAACAGAGTCCGTACTGTCGACTGAAATGTTAGAAAATTTTAGAAAATGAAAACGAATGATCTAGAGGCCTATTTTATACAGAACGTTTCCTAAGACATTGAAGTTTAAGGGAAAAATAAGTTAGAACTACCCCTTTTGGAAACGTTTTCTGAAAAAGAGGTTGGAAGTGGACCTAGATGCTGTGACAGCAAAAAACAAAATGTCTGGAAGGAATGTTGGGATCCAAATGGACCATTTCCAAGTACTTCCAAGTCAAACCAAAAATCACGGGTGTTATCCAATGAGTTAGGAATACTTTCCAAGTGGCCTTGCATCCATATGTTGAATATTGAGTTCTAGAAAAATCTTTGAACTCGGATTACTCACTGTTTTGACTCATTGTTTTGAAAGCTTTGGAAAAACTAGAGTTTTCTTTTCTTGAGATTGAAATGAGGGGTTTTAAGAGGAGTTTTGAAATAGAGGTTTTGAAAGTATATTTTCAACATCAAATGGAGATTATGACCTCTTGGAATATTAACATCAAACTCATCATCAAGAACCTCCAAGATTGTTGGAGAGATTTATTTTTATTTTGAACATAACTTCAATACATTTCAAGAATACCTTGGAAGTATTGAGGTTATGATCATCATCTATCAAACATGTTTTTGAGGTGAAGAGCTACTATCCATAAGGATTTACTCACCCCAAACTTCATGTCATCAGTTAGATGATGATGAACTAGTAAGTAAATAAAGAAAAACAAAAGGAAATGAGATAAGGAGAGATGAACATTATATAAGCAAGCAAGTAAATAAATAGTAATCAATGGATGATATTCATGATGTATAGAACTTGTAGCTTGGTGTTTCACTCATATGTAATGACTTTGGACATGGAAGAAGCTTCCACTCTCTTAAATGCTCACTAAAATGGTGGTTGGGTGTATTGAATGTTGAAGTAAATGTGAGTAATGAAGTAAAAACAAAGTTTAGAACTCACTTTTGTTTTGAAAAATCAAAGAAGGAAGCTTCTTTTTCTCTATTCTAACCTTATCTCTACAACTTTCTCTCCCAAACTTTTTCTAAACTTCCATTTCACCCCTTCAAAATGAAGAGCAATGGGGGGTTTAAATAGGCCAACTTGGGGTGGTTTTGGGATTTAGAAAGTATTTCCATTGGCTCCAAACATCTGAAATCATAAAACTATGTCGTTTTGGTTTTTAATTAATCAAAATGGGACCACAAAACTAATTACAAAAATACACTGTTCTGGAGGGGAGTGCCGCGGCGGCACTGGGCCAGTGCCGCGGCGGCACTGCTCCTCCTTCGTCCAGATAATGCTGTTTAGGCCCCCAGAGGTTCCGGTATTCGCGAAAAGGCCCTATTCGTCCGAAATTCACAAAAAATGCATACAAACTCCAAATTGAGGTTGTGATATACCGTTGGAAAGGTAATGGAGTCTACTTTACATAAAAAATAGTTTGGGGATAGGTCACTTTGAAAAGTTTCGCGGTATTCGCGATAAAAGCTGATTTGATTGTCTTTTTCGCCTTCGGAAATTCAAAATAAATTCGTTTTAAATCCAGGAATTATGTGCGATATACTGTTGGAAAGCTATTGACCTCTAGTATCCATGAAAAATATTTGAAAATTGTTTCGGTGCCCCGATTCTAAAGTCAAATCTTGGTCAAACTGGTCAAACTTGGGATTCCCGGGAAGTTCTGGGAACCTCCGGGAGCTCCCAGGAGCCGACGTTTTCGCTCGATTCTCTTTTAAAACTCATTTAAATACTTTTCTAATGATTCCGGTGAATTCGGATGATTTCGGTCAAACTTGGTCAAACCGATCAACGGGGACTTTCCGGGAACTTCCGGGACTTCCGGGGGTCTCTGGGAGCTGACGATTTTATTCGATTTTACTTAAAAACTCATTTTATCGTTTTTCTTGCGACGTAGCATGTTTCCAGAGCTTTTGGTCCAAATCTGGGAGTTTTTGGGCTTTCAGGGGCGTTTTGGTCATTCTGAGCATTTTGAGAAATAGAACTAACTTCCAAGAGTCCTTTTTGAGTCTTTTTCGATCATTGTGAACCACCAAGCTATGGGTCTCCTAAATCTGGTAGCCGACAAAATGGGGTGTCTACAATAATATATAGAGTTGTTTAGGACCTTTTACACATTTTTCAAAAATTCTCTTCCCACCTTATTTCATCACACACCATTAATATTGTGATTGAACTTCTACTTCATTGGTTTGGATTAAGATGGCCTAAGGTTTAAGATTAAACAAGTCATGAAGTAAAAGTTAATTTGAATATTACTTGAACCTTGATTTCCTTTTCTTTTGATTATATTCATCTCTTGGGATTCATGAGACCTTCAATGTCTTACTTGATTCGCTTGACTTGAAATCCTTTAACCTTCTTGTAAACTTATGATTTATAAGAGGATTAAAGTTGATATTAGTATGTTTGGTTAATGAGTCTAAACCTATCTGTATGGTTTAGATTCATTCTTTTGAAGATTTCATGAAGTTTCTTCATACTCCATTGAAATCTATAAGTATGAGTGTCCTTAGTCTCCAATGGCCATCAAATGGGAGGAGTAGTTGTTTAGATTAAGCCAAATTTCATGGCTTGGTAGTTAGAGTTAACAAGTAGAAGATGAATTTGACGATGGTGCAGTGAATTCATGGGCCACCTTTGATCAAAGATTTTTAGTTAAATAATAGACCGTTGAAATTGAATAAAACCAATTGGAGAGTGTCAATAACACAAAGTTTTACTACTGTGATTTTTGTTTTAATGAGATTTCATGTTTAAAATGGTTTGGTCATGAGTTTTGTGGAGCAACCATAATCTGTCCAGAATTTCAGAACAGTAACACCTTTTTGAAATGAGTAAATCAGAGCCTTAATCAATCATTCTTGGCCTCAAATAATTTTTTATGTGAAGTTTGATGGGTTAATAAGATCTCCTAAAAATATCAAAGTCATTCTGATTTGTTTACTATTTTTAAAAAAATCATACAAAAACTCTGGATAGAGAGTTGAAAATTTCTTAGTGATGTCTAGTGTTTGTTTAATTACCAGAGATTGAACCGTTGATCTTTGATTTTTCTTTTTGGGTTGGAAACTAGACTCACAGAGACATCTTGTGTCCAAAATTCATTGACATCAAACCATGGGAAGCATGCTTTTTCTATTTTTGAAGTTCTGGTCTGCTCTCTGTAATTTTCAGAATTCTGTGATAGATTTGACAAACTTTATAAATAATGGACCAAATAACTTTTCTATGACCTAGGGCTTAAACCATGTCTTAATAATGATTAGTTAAACTTAAATCCAGAGGTCAAATGATCAAAATCAATGAATAGTTCATAGCTCACTCTTGTTCATATCCATGTATTCATGTACATTCATCCACGTAGATTCATACTTAGAATCCATTTTGCGTTAGGATTAAATTGCACTTAATTGAACCTAATTATGAATTCCTTATGATCACGTTGGGACTATGTCATCTCTATATGGACATTACATTGGCTCCTCGTTGAGACTTGTATATTTATAGAAACGATACATTTCCAGCTAATTGGAAAGAATTCATAGTTATGTTAATCCTTTCATGCTTAATAGATTTAAGTTAGAAGTTTAAAGATGTTATTTAGAATTTTATATTATATCTTGATTAAGGCATATGGACTAACCCTCTGTTTTGTAGTGCTCTCGAGGTATGATTTCCCAAACCCTCTCTAGTTTAATTTTTTTTTTTTTTTTTTTTGATTTTATTGATTTTCGACTCCATGTACGACACCTTAGGACTAGGTCTTGCTTTATTTGTATACATGAACTAGAGACCATTTCTTAGGTTTTATTTTTATTTATATGCATTGCACGTTTAATATTTGCGGTTGGATCCCGAGTAAGTTCTCTAGTTCTCTATTGCATATCATTTTGCTTGCTATTTGAAATATGTTGTTTTGTATGCCGTTTTACCGTTAGCAATCTTACACCCTTTTAGACATGCTTTTGCAATGTATATTTATACATATGTATTAGTTGAGGGCATGCTTAGATTAATAATTCGATTAAAAGGATGATGAGTAGAGGCCTATCGTGAGATAGGATGAGACAGGGTGTTTTAGTCCGTTGGACTCTTTCATCTCTCATTCCATAATCCCCGAACCTAGAAATCTCTGGTTTCCCAAAAAGATCAGTTTGCTTTCGAATGATTTTTAAATTTTCCTTTTACAAAAATTAAGTGGCGACTCGTGTTTTGTAATTTGAAATTGGAAAAGATTTTGAAAAGCTGTGGGTAGGAAAAAAAAATGCGATATCCACAGGGTTTTAATTACAAAATTGCCACCATGTCTCATTTTATTGAAAAATTTTCATTATCAATAAAAAATACTAACGGATTTTTAATATTTCTAACGGATATATCCGTTACAAATTAGTATATCCGTTAGAAATTTCAAAAGTTGTCTGTTAGAAATCTAGCCATATGGTGTAGGGATGCCTGGGCATTCCCCGTTCAGACTATCCTGTTACTTACACTGCAGGGGATGAACCTTACCATGAGGACGACTATTACCCGGAGGGAGGCTATGCCAAGGACGAACCTACTGAGGTTGGAGATGCTGGGCAGGACTATTACACTGGCGATTATGTATATGCCAGTTGAAGACTAGGATAGATATTAGTTCTACAGTCGGTTATCGACTTTGATATTATGTTTTGTAATAGGGCATATGTTGCCGTAGGACCTTTATGTACTATGTTGTAGACTATGATGTAATAATCTAGGAACCTTGATATATGATAAGCTTAGTTCTGTTATTGTCTCTTTACTATTTAGCACTGCATGGTGGGGACAATTCAATGACTTTACCAGTCATTCCCTGTGGACCCAAAAAGGAAATTTATAATTATAATTATTATTTTTTCTATTTTTGCTGTTCCGGAGCGTGACACACGGTCCCTTCTATTCGTTGGACATTCGTTCTTATAACGGATTCCTTTCTCTTCTCCTCCCTTATTTCACAACAATGAACTATTATCCCCATTCATTCATTAACCACTTAGCACATAACACATAATCATATAAACATGATATTTCTCACATAAATCACATGTGAATTTCATTTCTAACATATACATAATCACTAGGACATGAGTTTAGCAAGTCTAATCAGTAATTGAAGCATCTAACATATAATTCACATCCGAGCTTTGATTAGAAAACTGACCTTATACGATTCTTACACAATTAAGCTAAGAAAAGATGGATTCTTTAACGATTCTTGCTCAATTCCTACTCCAAAGTAAATCCTACAGGGTTTCGGCAAACCGCGTGTCACTGATTAGAACAGGTCACGAAAATTATGATGATTAAAACATAAAAGAAAGGTATAGAAACGACTGTCTCACCTCCACAAGTCCGACTACGGCTTCGGTTCGCGAACTGGACAACGAACGGCAACGAATGACAAAATTAAAACGTCGAAAATGCGTTTATCTTCCTCTCTCTCTCTCGCTGAGCTCTCTCTCTTTCCATCCTATTTCTATTTTGTTGTGAGACTTAACATACACAAGACACCTCCACACAGTCATGCAATGTGTTGGCAATGTTTTACTCCTTTTTTCATGTACACCCTTGGAATTTCTTAAGTTCCTATTATGAAATCCCCCAAACATTCCATTCACTACCCAATTCTCTAAATGGGTGTTTGTCTAAGTCCCGTATAGGTCCCAAACGTGGTCCTAAATGTCACGCCCCGACGTAGCATAATACAGGAAAGCATTTAATTCCCTTTATGGACTCGTAAGTCGTGACAAGTGAGTATGACCAATTGTCCCTGCAACAAATAACTTAACAACATTTCTAAAAGAAAGGATACTAATAAACATAAGCTCCAGAATTAAAAACTTACTAACTATTACATGGGTCGAGGTCTTAGGCACAAACGCCCTTATTCAAATTCTAACAAGGTTTATTACAACTCTGAAAGGAAAGACATAAGGAAAATAAAACAGCTCTTCTGGAACACCTCCGGTCATCTAACTAGCATAGTCAACGAACTCTGGCTGCTCCTGACCTGGAAAATCTGGACATAGAGTCCAGGACGCATCGACGCCGTCAGCTTATGAAAGCTGGTGAGTAAAATAAACAAGTGCTCGCAATATATATATATATATATAAGCATATAGAACAAAGGTATAAATTAACATTAACAGTAATATATTCAAGGTTCCAATTTCAACATATATCACGGGGGAAAATAGTAAGAAATAAATATGCAATTGTACATGAATTGTGTAATATCTTATCTTGCCAATTCTTTTCTTTAAAACAACCCAATTCAACCAACACATCATCTTAGATACCAGGAGTAATAACTACTCAGTCATCCAATGCACACGCTACACTATCGCCTCAAATACCAGGAATACTATCCGATCGGTATTGAAGTCACACACCACACTACTGCCTCAGATACCAGGAATACTATCCAATCGATATCTAAGCCGATCACAACCGACCATCGCTCCGGATATCAGGAATACTATCCGATCAATATCCGAAACGCGCGCCTTAGATACCAGGAATACTATCCGATCGATATCTAAGTCGTACACGACATTATCACCATCGCTTCGGATATCAGGAATATTATCCGATCAATATCCGCAACGCGCGCCTTAGATACCAGGAATACTATCCGATCAATATCTAAGTCGTAAACAACACTGTCGCCTCCAATACCAGGAATACTATCCGATCGATATTGAGGTCGCACACCAAACCGCCACCCTTTACTCTTTTCACGCTTTCTCACACACATGTATGTTGACATAACCTCGACCCTAATATGTATGTCAATGTTCCATAAATAACACCATTACTTACTCACAAAACCGGATAACCGTACGAGCATAAGTTTCGGTCTTAAACATTCTTACAAGTCCAATTTCTAACAGTGAGCCTTTGAAACAGTATATTTGCCAAACAGTTCCTTGAAATTTCTCAAAACATTTTCCAAACAGTTCCTTATACAAAAATACAGAAACTGCTCAAAACTGCCACCTCGCGCGAGCGGATCGCGCGAGCGAGGGAGAGGTGATGTCGCGCGAGCGAAGGGGGAGGACGGATCGCGCGAGCGGTCCGCGCGAGCGAAGGGGGGGATGTTTCGCGCGAGCGGGCCGCGCGAGCGGGTCGCGCGCGCGAGTTCTTGCAGTTTCATCATCTTCCTCGTTTTTCCCCTGTTTTCAATTTCAAAACTGCATTTTACCCATTTTCAGAATCTGATCGTACCAGGACAAGTAACATATGGTTCTCTTCAGTTTTCCACGTAGATTACAAATACGCTATCAATTTTAACTAATACGGATTGTATCTCTAGATATTCGCGATTAAAGTAAGGGTGTCAAAACTTTAAATCAACCGTTCGTCGCGATACGGATGAATTACTGCGTAGGATTCGAACCACAGATTATTGGGACTAAGATCTTTCATTCCCAATTTACAGAATTGTTTTTGGTTAACTTTTACAAAACTCCATTTTTAAGCTTCCATGGTGTATCACACATATATACACATATATACACACATATACACTGAATTATACATATATATATGTGGCGAGTGAGTTTATAATACTCACAGAGGTGTTTAATACTGGGAATTTGAGAATGATAATTCCGCCGTAGTATCCGTCGTCCAATAATTTCTTCCTCCGTTTGTGATCTTGAGATATATATATATATATATAACTATGTATGTATGTGTGTGCTCTTGAGGGAATTGAGGGAGATTGAGAGAGAATGAGAGAAGCAGAGAGTGAGAGATGAGAGACTGTGTGATTGAGAGAGAGAGAGCAACGTATATATAATTTCACTGTTTTGGGCTCCAAGCAACTACCGGAAATCGCACGGTGTGGTTGAGCTCACGTGCTCCCACACCCAAGTCGCGGTATAGACGCAGATTAAACATAAACTGGTATTTTACGGTTGATATAAAAATACAAAAATCATATTAGCGTAGGAAATAAATTCCCGGTTTATACAAAAATATAGATATCGATTTTGAAACCATAGAAAATATTTTCTATATTTTCAAATATTACGGTTTGGCCCAGATAATTATTTATAAATAGAAATTAAATCAACTACTCATGGAAATAAAATGCAATATTTATTTATTAATGATAATAAAATACAGGGCGTTACACCCTACCCACCTTAACAGAGATTTCGCCCCGAAATCTGAGCTAACTAGTCCTGAAACAACTCGGGGTATCTAGTCCTCATGTCAGACTCTAACTCCCACGATGCTTCTCCCTCGTCATGATGCCTCCACTGAACCTTAACCAAAGGAACGTCTCTTCTCCTCAGCCTCTTGATACTCTGGTCGAGAATTCTCACAGGTCTATCCTTGTAAACAACATTCTGACTTGTCTCAATATCATCGAAATTAACCACATGCGAAGGGTCCCGTATGTATTTCCTTAACATACTGACATGGAACACATTATGAACACCGGACATCTTTGGTGGCAACGCGAGTCGATAAGCCACTTTCCCAACACGCTCCAAAACCTCGAACGGTCCGATGAAACGAGGTGCCAGCTTCCCTCTCTTCTGACCAAAACGCACTACTCCCCGAACAGGTGAAACCTTTAGGAGTACGTGATCACCGATACTGAACTCCAAGTCCTTTCGACGCCGATCCGTATAACTCTTATGCCTACTCTGTGCAGTTTTCATTCTTTCTTTGACCAGTGAAATCTTCTCATTGGTTTCTCTCACCAAATCTGGTCCCAAAAGTTCTGTATCTCCCACTTCTGCCCAACATAACGGAGATCGACATGGCCGTCCGTACAAAGCTTCAAATGGTGCCATCCCAATACTCGAGTGATAACTGTTGTTATACGCAAATTCGACCAACGGTAAGTGCGTCTCCCAAGACTCTTCAAAATCAATTGCACAAGCTCTGAGCATATCTTCCATAATCTGATTAACACGCTCGGTCTGTCCATCAGTCTGAGGATGGAAAGCAGTACTCATCTTGAGCGAAGTTCCCATAGCCTTCTGCAAACTTTCCCAAAATCCTGAGGTAAAACGTGCATCGCGGTCAGATACAATCGACACTGGCGCACCGTGCAGTCGCACCACTTGCTGTAGGTACATTCGACTCATCCTTTCTACTGGGTAAGTCATATTGTACGCGATAAAGTGTGCAGACTTCGTCAAACGATCCACAATTACCCAAATCGCGTCATGATTCTGTTGTGACCGGGGTAATCCAACCACAAAATCCATAGTTATGTGCTCCCACTTCCATCCTGGAACAGGTAAGGGTTGCAACAATCCCGAGGGTCTCTGATGTTCGGCCTTCACTTGTTGACAAGTCAAACATTTAGACACAAACTCGGCTACTTCTCGCTTCATCCCTTCCTACCAGAAGTTTCTATTCAAATCCTTATACATCTTTGTTCCTCCTGGGTGTACTGTCAGTCTCGATTTATGTGCTTCTTCGAGAATATCTTTTCTCAAATCTCCGAAATCTGGCACACACAATCTGTCTCGACATTGGTATCCTCCATCGGTCCCAACCTTCCATTCTATAGGGTCCTTTTCTGACATCTTGGCGAACCATGCTTGAAAATTTTCATCTTCCCACTGGGCTTCGATGATTCGACTCACAAGTGTTGGTTGTACTACGAGGCATCCAAAGTGATGTCTGTCACTTCCTTCAGAAATCTGCATATCAAATTCTACGATTGTCTCTAAAGCTTTCCATTCCCTCAACATAAATGAAGCAATCATTCCTCGAGGCTTCCGACTTAGGGCGTCAGCGACTACATTAGCCTTACCAGGGTGGTACTCTAATGTAAAGTCGTAATCCTTAATCAGCTCCATCCACCTACGTTGCCTCATGTTCAACTCCTTCTGAGTAAACAAATACTTAAGGCTCTTGTGGTCCGAGAACAAATCAAACTTCTCCCCGTAGAGGTAGTGTCTCCAGATCTTGAGCGCAAACACTACTGCTGCCAGTTCCAAATCATGAGTTGGGTAATTCAATTCATTCGGCTTCAACTGTCGCGAACCATAGGTGATAACCTTTCCGTCTTGCATAAGGACACATCCCAATCCTTGATACGAGGCGTCACTAAAAATAGTGAACTTCTCACCATCCCTTGGTATCGCAAGCACTGGCGCTGTTGTCAATCTCTCTTTCAATTCCAGAAAAGCGCGTTCATGCTTATCAGTCCATTCAAACTTCAAATCTTTCTTAGTTAAACCAGTTAACGGGGCTGCTATCTTTGAGAAACCTTCTACAAATCTCCGATAGTAACCAGCTAGTCCCAGAAAACTTCTGACTTCTGTAGCATTGGTCGGCCGAGTTCAATTCGCCACTGCATCGGTCTTTGATGAGTCAACCGCGATTCCTTGTTGAGAGATCACATGCCCGAGAAACTTAACTTCCTGAAGCCAGAATTCACACTTGCTGAATTTAGCATACAGGCGGTGATCCTTGAGAGTCTGCAACGCGATCCTCAGGTGTTGTTCATGCTCTTCCTCTGACTTGGAATAGATCAAAATATCATCAATAAAGACAATAACGAATTGATCCAAATAGAGCTTGAATACTCTGTTCATCAAGTCCATAAACACAGCCGGAGCATTTGTCATCCCAAACGGCATCACTAAGAACTCATAGTGTCCGTATCTCGTCCTGAAAGCAGTCTTAGGTATGTCTTCCTTCCGCACCCTCAACTGGTGATACCCTGACCGTAGATCAATCTTAGAAAAGGTTGTGGCTCCTTGCAACTGATCAAACAGATCGTCTATCCGAGGTAAAGGATACTTATTCTTGATAGTAACCTTATTCAGTTCTCAGTAGTCAATACACAACCGCATTGACCCATCCTTCTTCTTCACAAACAACACTGGTGCTCCCCAGGGTGAAGTACTTGGACGAACAAAACCCAATTTCTCAAGTTCTTGAACTTGTTCCTTCAGCTCCAACAACTCTGTAGGGGCCATCCTGTAGGGAACCTTGGTTATAGGTCGAGTACCTGGCACCAATTCCACACAGAATTCTATGTCCTTTTCCGGCGGTAATCCTGAAATATCTCGGAATACTTCCTCGAACTCTTTGATTACCGGTATTGATGATACTGTCACCTCTGCACTGACAACCTCAATGTTTGCTAGGCATCTAGTGAGGAACATATCACCCGAAGGGTTACATTGGAAATCGAAGAGTCGATTCCCCTTGTCCGCAAATGTGATCCTCTTCCTTGCACAATCCAACTTCGCATCATTCTTCTCGAGCCAATCCATTCCCAGGATTATATCGAACTCCTTCATCGACAGAACCACCAATCTTGCCAAAAGTTCGCGGTCTCCTAACCGTAGAGGACAATCCTTACACACATGTAATAACTTGACGGTGGTCCCTAAGGGTGAGACAGCGCTCAGAGCTTCCTCTAAACGTTGCGGTACTATTCCCAACTTCTGAACGATCTTAACAGATATAAAAGAATGTGTAGCACCCGTGTCAAATAAAAATTTAACATGAGAGTTAAACAAGGTTAGAGTACCTTCCACTGCTCGTTGCTCAGGCAGTCCCTCCTCATAAGCACCTCCTCCATACCCTGTTTCTTCATAACCAGCAGCCTCGGGAATAACAGCATTCAGGCGGGCCTGTCCTTGCTGACCATAGTTGCCTTTCCTAGGAGCCTTGCATTCCGGACTTATGTGACCTGGCATGCCACAATTATAGCACACAACGTTCGGACGATCAGCACGCCTAGGTGCTCTGCAATCTTTAGCTCGGTGACCAGGAACTCCACAATTGAAGCAGTTATTGTTTTTGGCCCCTTCTATTGCTAGAGGCTGATACTGCTGAACTGCTTGTGTCTGCTGAGGTTTCTTCCCTCCATCCCATGTCCTTTTTTGTCCTTGAGGGTACCCAGGTTTCTGTCCTGAATAACCCTTCTGTGGAGGTCGATTTCCAAACGGCTTCGGATTCTGACAACCGTCATTCTCCAACCCCGTAGCCAATCTCACCAGAGCTTCAAATGACTGGCCCAAATGCCCCATAGTCAGATGTCGGAGAGACAAGTTGAGACCCCGGTGATACTTCTTGATTTTCTTCTGGGGTGTGTCCACCATATGTGGAGCAAAGCGAGACAGACGCTCAAATCGAGTAGTGTACTCTCGGACAGTCAGATTCCCTTGAGTCAACTCCATAAACTCTTTCTCTCTCTTGTCCTTCTCTTCTTCAGGAAAATACTTTTCGAGAAATCTTTCTTTAAACACCACCCACGGCATTCTCCTTGCAGCTTCTTCCCCTATGGTTGCCTTTTCTGCATCCCACCAATCAGCCGCCGCATAAGACAGCTGAAAGATAGCCAGACGCTTCTTCTCCAGATCAGTGCACTCTATGGTCTCAAAGATACGCTCCATCTGGCGTAGCCACTGTTCCGCTTGCCAGGGTTCATCAGTCCCCGCAAAATACTCAGGTCGCAGGGCGCGAAACTCCTTGAGAAGCTTGTCTCCCATCTAGTGGGCTTGCCTCCCATTCCCGTTGTAATTCACATTCTGATTATTGTTCCTCTCATTCTGATCACTAACCCTCTCCAATCTTCTTACAAAAGCCTCGAACATTCCGATTGGATCTATTACCGGGGGTGCATCTTCAATAGCGGGACGATTCCTGAGATTTCTTCCAGCCATATCTCAAGAGAAAAGTACCTATCCATTGATCAACAAGAATACGGTCAAACTCCAGATAAGAAAGAAAGTTCTCGACGATAGAAAGCGACCTAAACATGGAATGAAGTCGAACTATCTTATCTTAATTCTATCTTAATGGGAGATCCTATGTGTCTTTGGACAATTGGTCGAGCCATAACCTGGCTCTGATACCAAAAAGCCTGTCACGCCCCGACGTAGCATAATACAGGAAAGCATTTAATTCCCTTTATGGACTCGTAAGTCGTGACAAGTGAGTATGACCAATTATCCCTGCAACAAATAACTTAACAACATTTCTAAAAGAAAGGATACTAATAAACATAAGCTCCAGAATTAAAAACTTACTAACTATTACATGGGTCGAGGTCTTAGGCACAAACGCCCTTATTCAAATTCTAACAAGGTTTATTACAACTCTGAAAGGAAAGACATAAGGAAAATAAAACAGCTCTTCTGGAACACCTCCGGTCATCTAACTAGCATAGTCAACGAACTCTGGCTTCTCCTGACCTGGAAAATCTGGACATAGAGTCCAGGACGCATCGACGCCGTCAGCTTATGAAAGCTGGTGAGTAAAATAAACAAGTGCACGCAATATATATATATATATATAAGCATATAGAACAAAGGTATAAATTAACATTAACAGTAATATATTCAAGGTTCCAATTTCAACATATATCACGGGGAAAAATAGTAAGAAATAAATATGCAATTGTACATGAATTGTGTAATATCTTATCTTGCCAATTCTTTTCTTTAAAACAACCCAATTCAACCAACACATCATCTTAGATACCAGGAGTAATAACTACTCAGTCATCCAATTCACACGCTACACTATCGCCTCCAATACCAGGAATACTATCCGATCGGTATTGAAGTCACACACCACACTACTGCCTCAGATACCAGGAATACTATCCAATCGATATCTAAGCCGATCACAACCGACCATCGTTCCGGATATCAGGAATACTATCCGATCAATATCCGAAACGCGCGCCTTAGATACCAGGAATACTATCCGATCGATATCTAAGTCGTACACGACATTATCACCATCGCTTCGGATATCAGGAATATTATCCGATCAATATCCGCAACGCGTGCCTTAGATACCAGGAATACTATCCGATCAATATCTAAGTCGTAAACAACACTGTTGCCTCCAATACCAGGAATACTATCCGATCGATATTGAGGTCGCACACCAAACCGCCACCCTTTACTCTTTTCACGCTTTCTCACACACATGTATGTTGACATAACCTCGACCCTAATATGTATGTCAATGTTCCATAAATAACACCATTACTTACTCACAAAATCGGATAATCGTACGAGCATAAGTTTCGGTCTTAAACATTCTTACAAGTCCAATTTCTAACAGTGAGCCTTTGAAACAGTATATTTGCCAAACAGTTCCTTGAAATTTCTCAAAACATTTTCCAAACAGTCCCTTATACAAAAATACAGAAACTGCTCAAAACTGCCACCTCGCGCGAGCGGATCGCGCGAGCGAGGGAGAGGTGATGTCGCGCGAGCGAAGGGGGAGGACAGATCGCGCGAGCGGTCCGCGCGAGCGAAGGGGGGGATGTTTCGCGCGAGCGAGCCTCGCGTGAGTGGGTCGCGCGCGCGAGTTCTTGCAGTTTCATCATCTTCCTCGTTTTTCCCCTGTTTTCAATTTCAAAACTGCATTTTACCCATTTTCAGAATCTGATCGTACCAGGACAAGTAACATATGGTTCTCTTCAGTTTTCCGCGTAGATTACAAATACGCTATCAATTTTAACTAATACGGATTGTATCTCTAGATATTCGCGATTAAAGTAAGGGTGTCAAAACTTTAAATCAACCGTTCGTCGCGATACGGATGAATTACTGCGTAGGATTTGAACCACAGCTTATTGGGACTAAGATCTTTCATTCCCAATTTACAGAATTGATTTTGGTTAACTTTTACAAAACTCCATTTTTAAGCTTCCATGGTGTATCACACATATATACATACATATACACTGAATTATACATATATATATGTGGCGAGTGAGTTTATAATACTCACAGAGGTGTTTAATACTGAGAATTTGAGAATGATAATTCCGCCGTAGTATCCGTCGTCCAATAATTTCTTCCTCCGTTTGTGATCTTGAGATATATATATATATATATAACTATGTATGTATGTGTGTGTTCTTGAGGGAATTGAGGGAGATTGAGAGAGAATGAGAGAAGCAGAGAGTGAGAGATGAGAGACTGTGTGATTGAGAGAGAGAGAGAGAGCAACGTATATTTAATTTCACTGTTTTGGGCTCCAAGCAACTACCGGAAATCGCACGGTGTGGTTGAGCTCACGTGCTCCCACACCCAAGTCGCGGTATAGACGCAGATTAAAACATAAACTGGTATTTTACGGTTGATATAAAAATACAGAAATCATATTAGCGTAGGAAATAAATTCCCGGTTTATACAAAAATATAGATATCGATTTTGAAACCATAGGAAATATTTTCTATATTTTCAAATATTACGGTTTGGCCCAGATAATTATTTATAAATAGAAATTAAATCAACTACTCATGGAAATAAAATGCAATATTTATTTATTAATGATAATAAAATACAGGGCGTTACACCAAATATTTTATAAAATAGCTATCGTACCTACTAATTATGCACTTTTTTGCAAAAATGCCCTTGTTTAGGTATCCAAACTGATATTAAAACTAACTTATTTAAATAATATGATATGAAAGATATTTAAACATATCTCCAATTAATCATATAAATACATCTAATCATTTAAATGCAAATTTATTGTCCGGGCCCTTCACTGGGTCCCACCTCAAAGCCTCTCCCAACTAACAAAGAACTTCTCCAACAGTGTTCCTCACTGAACACTTTTTCATGGGCGAATCCTAAGCCTCCACTTAATCCATTTTATATACTAATTATGACAGTTAATGCATATTAAAATGATTATTAATCTCTTTTCCCGAGTACGAGTGTTACAGAACCGAAATTGATCGGTTTGACTAAAAAGTGCACCGAACTGAACCATTTTCACCCCTAATTCTAATTCAATTTTTACTTTTTCACAAAACAAGTCTTAGTTACTTCTGCCTTTAAGTTGGCGATGGTGTTTCACACATGAGAACATGAGTTGAGAGTTGAGAGAATCTATGCTCCTTAACTTATATAGCAAATTAATCTTGCTTAATAATGCTTCTATCTTCTTTTTAAAAAAAAGTGTTAAATATATTTTACCCCCTGTGGTTAGGCCCATTTTCACTTTACCCCCTTGTAGTTCAAAAGTGGACACTTAACCCCCTATGGTTTTCGGACTAAAGTCAAACTGTTAAGATTTTTCTCAAAACTGATAAAAATTCTAAACTTGGCCAAAAATATAACACTTAATTCCCATTGTCAGGTTAATTTTGGGGTTAATCCCCTATGTGGTGATAATACTGCCATTTAATCCACCTATGTGGGCTAATTTTTAACACTTAACCCCCATTGGGGGGCTAATTTTGGGGTGAATTTCTTATGTGAGGTTAATTTTGACACTTAAACTCTCCTATAAGTCTAATTTTAACACTTAAACCCTATGTGGGGCTACTTTTATAGAAATCTTAGTAAGTTCACTTTAGTCCAAAACCACAAGGGGGTTAAGTGTCCACAGGGAGGTAAAGTATAATTAACCCTTCAAATAAATAAATAATGCTTCTCTCTTCATCTATATATCCCTCTAGTGGCGGACCCAGGTGTTAGCCTTAAGGTATATTAAGGCATATTTAATTATGTTTTGATGATGTCAAATATGCTATGATAATTACATGATTCATATTGATTCATTCTTTGTTATTATCATAGTCATTTTCATGCTCATATATAATCTCATGTATTAATATTGTATCAATGTTTTAACATCTTTGTGTGCATGAGATTTAATTGATGTAGATCAAGATTACAAAGAGCTCAACAAGGATCAAGCTTGAAGACTTGAATATATTTCATCCTTGATTGAAGTCTAGGACCATCAATGTAAGGCATCTTGATCTCACACTCATAGGGGCTCAAACAAATGCTAAAAGTCAAAGTTTTGGAAATAAATTTTAAATGGATCATCTTTAAATCAATGCCCCAACCAAATGGAAAATAATTAGATGTTAAATTTTATATGGTTGGAAAGGTATTTGAATCTAGTTTCCAAAACATCAAACGGATCGAAAATCCGAGTTTTGTAGAGGTAGTTATGGCCATTTTAGTGGAGATATGTCAGTCTGCCAAACTGGGAAGGGCAGTCGACTGGGCAGTCGACCGAACTGAGCAGAATGTAAACAGAACCCTCTGTAAACACATTCCAGTCGACTGCTTTAAGGGGCAGTCGACTGCTTCATGTTTCAGTCGACTGAATCGACCTGAAAAGGCATAACGGCTAGTTTTTAAAGTGGCTTTTATTTACCAAACATGCCACCAACGGCTATAATCTTTCTTGGCCTATAAATATATGTTTTCCCACACCATTTCATGTTGATCAATCTATTGGAAAACATCTATTTAATCACACAACTCTTTGATTTCTAATCATTCACATTTGAGCCCCTAGATTGTGTGAGTTTATCAATTTGCTCTTAATCTTTCAATTGTAATCTTTGAGAGAGTGAATTGTAGTGAGCTTTAAATTGTATTATCTACTCTTAAAGAGAGTTTCAATTTGTATTCAATCATTGTAAAGGTTGAGGGTTAGTAACCCTTGTATGCAAAGAAGAGGGGTTCTTCTTTGGGAGAGATTTTAGGCTCTTGTAACGGTTTGGTGCACACCCGTAAGTGCTCCGGGGGAACGGTTTGGTCTACACCCGTAAGTAGATCGGATTAAAGGGAATCCTCAAGAGGTGTTCTTGAGGGGTGGATGTAGGCCGCGGGGTGCGATTGCCGAACCACTTGAAAAATCGGTTTGTTTGTATCTCTTCCCTTAACTCTTTACATTATTGTTTGTGTTTGTGTTTAATTTGGTATTAAGTTTTTAAAAGGTTAATTTCCGCTAAAACCTTATTCACCCCCCCTCTAAGGTTTCCACTTTTGGGCCAACAATTGGTATCAGAGCCTCGGCTCTTCTTTTTCAAAAGATTTTTGAAAATTTGAGTTAATATCAAATGGAAACCGACTCTTCTTGCATTTATTATTGTGAGGGTCAATCGACATTAAGACCACCATGTTTTAATGGCTCAAACTATGCCTATTGGAAAAATAGAATGAGAATCTATATGATTTCTCAAGATTTTGATTTATGGCAAATCGTGGTCAAAGGACCTCATCTACCTACAAAAATTGAAAACGGTTTTTCTATTCCAAAGATGGTAGATGAATATAATGATGCCGATAAGAAACTCATAAAAATAAATGCTATGGCAATGAATTTATTATATTGTGGATTAGACCCTAATGAGTACAATAGAATTTCCTCTTGCGAGTCCGCAAAGGAAATTTGGGATAAACTTGAGGTTGCTCATGAAGGTACTAATCAAGTTAAGAAATCAAAAATAAATCTTCTTGTTCAAACTTATGAATTGTTTAAAATGTTGCCATATGAATCTATTGGAGATATGTTTTCTCGTTTTACCATTCTTATTAATAACTTGAAAAACCTTGGTAAAGTTTATACTAATGAAGAAATGATTGAGAAAGTGCTTAGGTCTTTACCAAAGGATTGGCAACCAAAGGTCACGGCGGTTCGTGAAGCAAAGGAGCTTTCAACACTCTCCTTGGAACAACTCATGGGTTCTCTCATAACTCATGAAATGGAATTGGCCGTCTTCGAAAGTGAAGACAAGAAATTAGAAGTGAAAGAGGCCAAAAGGAGAGACATGGCTTTAAAATCCTCAAGCTCAAAGAAAAAGATGAAAGATGTTGAGAGTGATGAGGATGAGGAAATGACAAAGATCACCCGAAAATTTGCAAAGTTTCTAGAGAAAGAAAAATCGGGAAAGAAGACAATCAAGGCCACTAATAGTAGTTCCGAGAGCGAATCATCGGACGACGACTCAAATGGTGAAGAGATTGTCAATCTTTGCCTCATGACATTGGAAAGGGCCTCTACTATCACATCGGCAAATGGAGCATCCAAGAGGCACTTGGACAATGGTTAAATCTCTCACCTTAAGCCTAGTAGGAGTAGGTTAGATTAATTTGTTTCAAATCACTTTGATTTTGTTTAGATATGCATACTTGATTTTTTATGCATAAATCTTGTTTCATCCACTTATGATTTGGATATGTCTTTACTTATATCATCATGCTCTTGATATTGCTTATTTGAAAAAGGATGATATGCTTTTGTTTGATTAAACATAGTTTTAAGAATGGTTAGACAAAATGTTGTTTTGTGAATCATTCAAATGTTTGCTGCTAAATTGTCATTTTTATGAACTGCTGAACAAAGCAGTCGACTGGTACCCCGACACAGTCGACTGAGTCAGGTGTGAGGCTTTGAAACTTTTTGATTCTGTCTTAGTCAGTCGACTGAGGCGTCGACTGGTTCTTGCATCCTTAATCCCCTGTCCACTTCCGTCGACTGAGGCGTCGACTGATCCTCTGTTAGCCCCAAATTTCTGAACCCTAATTTGTTCTTCAGTCGACTGCTCCTGCGATACAGTCGACTGTTTTGATAACTTTTATTTATCTTTGATTTTGAGCTCTCCAACTTTATTATTTGTATCTTTTGGGAGATTATGCTCTCTTTTCATATCATTTGATATCTTTTATCATTGTACATACTTAGGGGGGGCACTTTCATGTATCATTTGCTCACATGTGGTTATATTTGTTTATTTTTGGTATCATTGTAATGGTTTTGATTTGTATGCCTATTGTGAGGGGGAGTTTTGCATTTTATCCCCAAATCTTTTTGATAATGTCAAAGGGGGAGAAATATGAGACGTATTGGGGAGATGTAATTGGGAAGTTATCATTCATGTTCTTAAACATTTGATATCCATTATGAATGATAATTTGAAAATGACCAAATTGTGCTTATATTGGCATATCTTTCATTGGTTGTTTGCCATCATCAAAAAGGGGGAGATTGTTAGCCTTAAGGTATATTAAGGCATATTTAATTATGTTTTGATGATGTCAAATATGCTATGATAATTACATGATTCATATTGATTCATTCTTTGTTATTATCATAGTCATTTTCATGCTCATATATAATCTCATGTATTAATATTGTATCAATGTTTTAACATCTTTGTGTGCATGAGATTTAATTGATGTAGATCAAGATTACAAAGAGCTCAACAAGGATCAAGCTTGAAGACTTGAATATATTTCATCCTTGATTGAAGTCTAGGACCATCAATGTAAGGCATCTTGATCTCACACTCATAGGGGCTCAAACAAATGCTAAAAGTCAAAGTTTTGGAAATAAATTTTAAATGGATCATCTTTAAATCAATGCCCCAACCAAATGGAAAATAATTAGATGTTGAATTTTATATGGTTGGAAAGGTATTTGAATCTAGTTTCCAAAACATCAAACGGATCGAAAATCCGAGTTTTGTAGAGGTAGTTATGGCCATTTTAGTGGAGATATGTCAGTCTGCCAAACTGGGAAGGGCAGTCGACTGGGCAGTCGACCGAACTGAGCAGAATGTAAACAGAACCCTCTGTAAACACATTCCAGTCGACTGCTTTAAGGGGCAGTCGACTGCTTCATGTTTCAGTCGACTGAATCGACCTGAAAAGGCATAACGGCTAGTTTTTAAAGTGGCTTTTATTTACCAAACATGCCACCAACGGCTATAATCTTTCTTGGCCTATAAATATATGTTTTCCCACACCATTTCATGTTGATCAATCTATTGGAAAACATCTATTTAATCACACAACTCTTTGATTTCTAATCATTCACATTTGAGCCCCTAGATTGTGTGAGTTTATCAATTTGCTCTTAATCTTTCAATTGTAATCTTTGAGAGAGTGAATTGTAGTGAGCTTTAAATTGTATTATCTACTCTTAAAGAGAGTTTCAATTTGTATTCAATCATTGTAAAGGTTGAGGGTTAGTAACCCTTGTATGCAAAGAAGAGGGGTTCTTCTTTGGGAGAGATTTTAGGCTCTTGTAACGGTTTGGTGCACACCCGTAAGTGCTCCGGGGGAACGGTTTGGTCTACACCCGTAAGTAGATCGGATTAAAGGGAATCCTCAAGAGGTGTTCTTGAGGGGTGGATGTAGGCCGCGGGGTGCGATTGCCGAACCACTTGAAAAATCGGTTTGTTTGTATCTCTTCCCTTAACTCTTTACATTATTGTTTGTGTTTGTGTTTAATTTGGTATTAAGTTTTTAAAAGGTTAATTTCCGCTAAAACCTTATTCACCCCCCCTCTAAGGTTTCCACTTTTGGGCCAACACCAGGAATTTGTGTTTAGGGGGGGGGGGGGGGGGATGGGCCAAGTTTTTTTTGGGTCTATTTAATTTATACATATTTTTTTTTGCGAGATAGAGAGTCGGAAGAGTAGTTATGTTAGTTAGATTAAGGCATTGTTTTCTTGACAGGTTTGGGTAAAGGGGCCAAGTATTTTTTGGGTCAATTTAATTTATACATATTTTTTGTGCGAGATATAGAGTTGGAAGAGTAGTTGTGTTAATTAGATTAAGGCATTGTTTATCTCACAAGTTTGGGTAAAAGGCTATTACCCTTCTTTTCTTCACTGTTATGAGGAACTATTAATACCACAACCCCTAGAGTAAAATAGTCCTCCATATGGGGTCTATTAAGTTGTAACAAATAATCCAGCAATATTTGGCCTATCCAAGCAACAAGCTATTGAATTGGAACGGACAATTAGTTTGGTTTCTTGCTTCCCTAAGATTAGTCCTGCAAACAACGTGGCTTTAGGACTTTGGATTTTCCAATTGACTTTATATGGATAGTTTATGTAGTAAATGTTAAGAATTTGGAAGGGCAAATTTATAAATTAATGGTTTTTTATGTTTTTTTTTAATCACAAACAGCATGAAGCATGTCATATCATTAGAACAAAGCAGATCCCAAGTGGAACCAGTACATGCAACATATAAAATATATATATATATATATATAAGAGAAAAACAACAAAAACAAGACCCAAACAAACAAACACAGAAAAGCATCTGAAGCTACACTACAATCACCCATCTCCAAAGATATCTCAGACTTTGGCACCGCTAGAAAGCTAAGGCTGAGGAGAAGCTGCCAAATAACACTCCACAAAGGATCACCTCAAAAGCACCACAGTCATGCGACAAGAGCCCACTCAAACTCCAGATCTGACGAAAAAGCGTTAGATCTGGAAGAAAGAAAGTCAGATCTAGGCACAGAAATAGTGAAATCGAAGGATCCACAAGAGAAAACAACGAAAAAACAAAAGAACACAAGAAAACAAACACAGAGAGGGGACAAAACCCTTACAAGAAGGGACAAAGCCTCACAAAGAGGGACAAAACTCTCCCCAAAAGAGAGAGAGAAATAACAAAAGAAGGAAAAACCATATTCTCCCATGGTGGAATACCATGAGAGAGACCAGATCAACGAAAGAACTTTTGGTAGCTTTTTAGAGAGAGAAAAAGGTTTGTTTAGAGAGCGAGGAATTGAAATGATATTAATCTCAAGTTATGGCTTTTATGTTGTAATTGTTGAAATTTGGGAGAGACAATTTTATTTTTTATTTTTATTGGTCTCCATTTAGGTTCGTCGTTCACCCCAAAATTGCTCACCTATTACTCACCCAACTCTCTCATTGGGTAATGTAGTGGGATCCAAGATTAAATCAGGATTAATTAAGGGTGAGGCTATTCCCACCACCTTTTTTGCTATTTACACCACTTTTTCTTTGTTTTAATAGTTTTTAATCACTAAAATATTTACTTTCCTAGAAAATCATACTCTTTTGAATATACCCAAAATACCCTTTAAAATCCAATCAACGTCTTTCGCTTTAAAAGCAACTAGATTTGTAGCCCGTGCGATGCACGAGAGAGTTGCTATAATTCAAACAATTGATAAATACAACTCTACAAAATTATTGAAATCTAAGGGCCTGTTTGATAAACTGATAATTAATTACTGGAAACTAAGGGTGTGTTTGATAACTGAATTAAGTGGTGAAAATGGAAATTTTTGGCACTAGTTATTTATTTATTTTTTTTAAGAATCGTTTGATAATATATTACTTAATTAAAAAAGAAACCAAAAACCCATTGAAAACTTTAAGTGAAAAACTTCTACTGAAAATAACCTCTGAATTCAGTCTATTTCAATACTGAAAACACTGTTTTCAGTATTGCAAATTCACTCGCTTAAAATTTTCAGTGCCTAAAATTCAGCACTTAATTTTTTGTTTTATCAAACAGTCCACTTGTGTTGAATTTTAAGTACTAAAAATTTAAGAATTAAAATATGGTTAAAAGTGAAATATGATAACTTTTTCTTTGGTTTGAATTCTTGCACTTGTAAAAGATATAGATTAGATTAGATGTTATTTAAAAAGTAGTAAATGATATACTTGGATTTAATGGTATATATATATGTATACGTATAAAAAAATGTGAATTTCATGTAGTATTTTTTTGCCAAGCAAATTTTATGTACGTAAATTTGTTAGTTAGTGATATTGTTATTTTATATAATATATAGTTATATTATTTTAATTAATTAGTTTAGTTTGTATCATTTATGTATGTATATTTGAAGATATATATATATATATGTATATATAGATTAGATATTATTGAGATTTGATATGGTTTAAAAAGAGATAAGGAAAGAAGACAAAAAGAGAGAGAGAGAGAGAGAGAGAGACTATACATGTATATCTTATTAATTCTAGAGATATGGAAAATAGGAAAAATTAAAGAATAATATAAAAAAGTGGAAAAAAATCACAGAGCCGCCGCGTGGCAGACGTCTGATTCCACTTTATAATATATATATATATATATATATACTAGATTAGTGGTTTAGGGCACATCAATTTCATTTAGGGCATAACTTACGGCCTAAAAAATTAAGAAAAATTAAGAACAAACAACAAATTAACCCAAACGATCTGATTAAGGACCCAACCAACATAAAATGCAAAGTCAAACTAATGAAGTTTCAAAGAGTAGCATAATATAAACAAAATCTATATACTCAAAATCATCCAAAATCTATCATCCAAGATCTATATATATATATATATATATTCAAAATCAATATATTTAAAATCATCAAAGATCTCTTAGAGACACCACCCAAAAGTAGTATATGAACACATTTACTAAAAAATGATTTGGTTATGATTGTTCATCACTAATTTAGGATTGACAATCTTTATCCAACACTTTAGAAACAAAACAAAAATTGTTGATTGAGGGGCTTTATCACTCTGTAAGAAAATCATAAATTGCAAATGTTGACAAAATAGTGGTTACATCCAAGGATGTTTGGTTCTCTTTCTTTCTTCCACAACCCTCCCCCCCCCCCCCCAAAAAAAAAAAAAAAAAGAAAAAGAAAAAAAAAGAGTCAATTACATATAAGGACAGTTTATTGAAAATATGTTGGTTTAAGGACAAGTAAAAAAATGTTATTTAAATCCCAGAATTTATTTTGGACTTTTCACTAACCTAAACATCTCTAAGCACTCAAAACATCAGTCTCTTTCCTTCTCTCTCTCTCTCTCTCATATAGAAATGATGATGTGTCATGCCCCGGAACGGCAAAAATAGAGAAAAATAAATTTCCTTTTTGGGTCCAAAGGCAGCAACGGGTGAAGTCACATGATTGTCCACACCACGCAGTGCTAAGCAACAATAAGTAATAGTGTAACAAGAATGTAATCTAGGTTCTGATCACAACGTAACATAAAGTCAACAGAAGTTACTAACTATTACACATCAGAGTCTCGAATCAAATGTAACACAGCGGAAGTACAAATATCAAGGCAATATATGCCTGACTACAAAAGGGTTCTAAAACAGTAAAGACAGTTAACTACAATTCTAGTCTAGTCTTAGTTGGCGTAAAGGTAGTCCTCGGCGTAGTAGTCTTCTTCGGTCTGACCTCCGTCAGGGTAGTTATTAGCAGGGACATCACAACCGGCATCATAGTCCTCGCCCGCAGGTCCTTCACCAGTATAGTCATAACCAGGGTGCGCTGGAACATAGAAATGTCCAGCGGCATAAATGTCGTCAGCTTAATGAAAGCTGAGTGAGTTAGATACTAACAGGGTATCAACTATTGAAGTTATTACAAGTTATAACACGATAATCATTATATTCAGTGAGGGTTACTCCTTAAATCAAACCGATTATTCGATTACTAACGTCTTACTCATTTTAAAACCGATAACACGTCTTGATAGGGGAACAGACTCGACAGTAGTTCAACTCTATAAATACACCATTGCTTATCCACCGCTTTTAAGAACATATGCACAGTCCACCACATGTCATGGATACCACGTTAGTCCATCCCCCACTTTTAAGAACATATGCACAGTCCACCACATGTCAGGGATATAACGCTTTAAGCAACAGTACATCATCCTATGCCACGACTTAGCGACGTCTACCAGTGATCACGGTCCACCGTAGTCGTAGACACCTTCGTCTGTCTACCACTTTTAAGAATATATGATTAGATCATCTGGCTATCTTAGGGCAAATGGTCCGATTCACCGCAAGTCATAGACACCTTCGTCTGTCTACCGCTTTTAAGAGCATATGATCGACCAAAGCCCGCCCACGCAAGGTTCCCGAATCTTAGCAAACCTACTTAAGTTCAACTCTATCACCGATACATGACAATCCCAATGTGGCCTGACTACTCTGAATGAAATGAACGACAACTCCAAAGGATTTACAACTATTACGTTATCTACCGTCACAACATTATCCGTTAATCTTATCGTTACTACGATCCTACATTGCATTAACTCATCATCACATCTGTATTACAATAATAAAGCATGCTGGGAAATACTGAACAGTAAAGAAACAACTAACAGTTATCATAAGAAAACGGTATTCTGAAACTTCCAATCGATTGGTAAAAGGTTCAATTGATTGGTATAAAAGTAGTATCAATCGATTGGAAAAAGGTTCAATCGATTGGATCATAATCCATGCCAATCGATTGCATAAAGTGTCAATCGATTGGGACCTAAAAGATGTCAATCGATTGGTAATAGGTTCAATCGATTGGAACTTCGTCATCTTCATAGTGAAGACTGTCCAGCAACATATAAACGGGAATACATGGTTTCTTCTCCATTTCTTCATTTAAACGAGTCATAACATCAATGACAAGTTACCTAGTGAGTTTAGAACTCACCTTAGGTGTCTAGGGTGTGTGTGGGAATGAGTATTGAAGCTTGGAGCTTCAATGGTGGCTCCTCTCTCTCTCTCCTCTGCTCTGTCTCTCCTCTGTCTTATTCTTTCTTCTTCTCTAGTCATCTTCTCTTCTCTCAATCCATGGATGTGTGTGTGTGGGTGTATGTACATATGTATATATATGTGTGTATATATATATGAGTGTGTATATATATAAACACACACACACACACATTCCCTCTCTCCTCTCTGATTTTTCTAAAAAGAAAAACGCAGAAAAAGGGCTCATATATATAGGGAGAAAGTGTTCACGTGGACAAACCCCAGCCAGAGCAAAAGAATCTGCCCAGCTGTCTCCAATCGATTGGTATAAGAGTCAATCGATTGGTATAAGCAATCGATTGGTATAAAGTTCAATTGATTGGTATTAGGTATTAATGCTCCAATCGATTGATAAAAGTGTCAATCGATTGGTATCCAAATTATACCAAAGGTAAGGCCAAGCTCATACAAGTATTAAAAGAAACACACAGGGTCCTATTCACATAATATATAATAGAAATACAGGGTATTACATCGATCATCCACCACCTATTAAAGATTTCGTCCCCGAAATCCGAAGTAAGTAGGGTTCAAAACAAAAATAGAAACTTCTCTCGCATCTCTGACTCTAATTCCCATGAAGCTTCTCCTTCGTCGTGGTGCTTCCACTGAATCTTCACTAGCGGAATCTCCTTGTTTCTGAGCTTCTTCACTCCTCGGTCTAGAATACGTACTGGTCCTTCGTTGTATGTCACGTTCTCATTCACCTCGATATCTTCAAAACTAATCTCATGCGCTGGGTTGTGGGCACATTTCCTCAACATGCTGATGTGGAAAACGTTGTGCACTCCTGACATCTTCGGTGGCAATGCAAGTCGATAAGCAACCTTCCCAACACGTTCTAGGATCTCAAATGGTCCAATGAATCGCGGCGACAACTTGCCTCTCTTCTGTTCGAATCTGACAATACCTCGAACTGGCGTGACTTTGAGTAGTACGTGATCTCCAACTGCAAACTCTAGATCTTTCCGTCGCTTGTCGGCATAGCTCATATGTCTGGATTGCACTGTCTTCATCTTTTCTCGTACAATCTGGATCTTCTCGCTGGTTTCTCGAATCATCTCAGGCCCAAGTAGTTGAGTATCTCCGACTTTGGCCCAACATAGCGGCGATCGGCAAGGTCTTCCATACAAATCTTCAAACGGCGCCATCCCTATGCTCGTGTGGTAGCTGTTGTTGTAGGCAAACTCGATCAAAGGTAGATGCGTCTCCCATGAACTCTCGAATTCAATGACACAGGCTCGCAACATATTATCCTTCATCACTTGATTGACTCGTTCTGTCTGACCGTCTGTCTGTGGATGAAAGGCTGAACTTAAGTTCAATGAAGTTCCCATTGCTGTTTGAAGGCTCTTCCAGAATTTTGCAGTGAAGCGTGAATCTCGATATGAAACTATTGAGACAGGTACACCGTGCAGTCGCACAACTTGCTATAGATACATCCGGCTCAATCTTTCAACAGGGTACGTCATGCTGTAGGCGATAAAATGTGCTGACTTGGTGAGTCGATCCACTATTACCCAAATATCGTCGTGGTTTTACTGAGACTTTGGCAATCCAACCACAAAATCTATGGTGATGTGCTCCCATTTCCATTGGGGAATCGGTAGCGGTTGTAGGAGTCCTGGTGGTTTCTGATGCTCTGCCTTCACTTGTTTGCAAATCAGACATTACGATACATACTCGGCCACTTCTCGCTTCATTCCTTCCCACCAGAAGTTTCTCTTCAAGTCCTTATACATCTTGTTTCCTCCTGGGTGGATAGTCATCCTTGACTTGTGTACTTCGTCCAAAATGTTCTTCCTGAGGGCATCGTCATTTGGCACACAGAGTCTACCTTTGCACCTCAGTGCTCCGTCCGTATTAATACTCCATATCTCTGGTTCCTTTGTGGACATCTTGGAAAACCATAACTTTAAATCCTTGTTTAACTGTTGGGCTTCCAAGATGCGGTTAATGAGAGTCGGTTGCACGACAAAACATCCAAGGTGTTGTCCTTCTCCTGATTCCACTGGTCGAAGGTCGAATTCGGCTAACGTCTCCAATGCTCGCCATTCTCTAATCAAAATTAAAGCAACCAAAAGGCGTGGCCTCCGGCTCAGAGCGTCGGCTACAACATTCGCTTTACCCGGGTGGTATTGCAAAGAGAAATCGTAGTCCTTGAGTAGTTCCATCCATCTCCGTTGTCGCATGTTCAACTCCTTCTGAGAGAACAGGTACCTTAAACTCTTGTGATCCGAGAACAAGTCGAACTTTTCTCTATACAAATAGTGTCTCCAAATCTTCAGGACGAACATGATTGCAGCTAGTTCCAAGTCGTGCGTCGAATAGTTCTTCTCATGCGGCTTCAATTGTCTCGATCCGTATGCGATGACTTTCCCCTCTTGCATTAGCACACAACCAAGTCCTTGGTGTGATGCATCACTGTAGATTATGAATTGTTCACCACTCTTAGGTATCGCAAGCACGGGTGCTGAGGTTAGTCTCTCTTTCAATTCCCGAAATGCATCCTCATGCTTATTAGTCCATTTGTACTTCGTCTCCTTCTTAGCCAGGCTCGTCAAAGGTCCTGCGATCTTGGAGAATCCTTCCACAAATCTCCGATAATACCCAGCCAATCCAAGAAAACTCCTAACTTCGGTCGCGTTGGTTGGTCTGTTCCAGCTCAAGACTGCATCGATCTTAGATGAGTCTACGGAAATCCCATCCTGTGATATCATATGTCCTAGGAATTTAACTTCCTGAAGCCAGAATTCACATTTAATGAATTTCGCATACAGACTATTGTCTTTGAGAGTCTGTAAAGCAATTTGCAGATGCTTCTTATGTTCTTCTTCAGTCCTAAAAATAAATTAGAATGTCGTCAATGAACACTATAATGAATTGATCCAGATAGGGTCTGAATACTCTATTCATTAGGTCCATGAATACTGTCGGGGCATTAGTCAATCCAAAAGACATCACTAGAAACTCGTAGTGTCCATATCTTGTCCTGAAGGCAATTTTCGGTATATCTTTCGGTCGAACTAGTAATTGATGGTATCCTGAACGCAAATCAATTTTCGAGAATACCCTTGATCCTTGTAGTTGATTGAACAGGTCGTCTATCCGGGGAAGCGGATACCTATTCTTGATTGTGACCTTATTCAGTTCCCTGTAGTCGATACAGAGTCGTAGCTCTCCGTCCTTCTTTTTCACAAATAGAACTGGTGCTCCCCAAGGTGACGTACTCGGGCGAACAAAACCTAAGTCTTCAAGTTCCTGAACTTGCTTCTTCAATTCTAGCATTTCTGTTGGCGCCATCCGATATGGGGTCTTGGAAATCGGCAATGTTCCGGGTGCTAACTCAATGCAGAAGTCTATCTCTCTCTTCGGTGGAAGTCCTGAGATACTTCGGAACACATCTTCAAAGTCTTGAATAACGGGGATCTGGTTGATAGTAAGCTCCGTGCTTGAAGTCTTAATCGTGGCTAGGCAGCTCGTGATAAACATGTCGCTCAACGGTTGGCACTGAAATCTGATCTGCGGGTAACCAGGCATCAAAAAGACAATGGTCCGACTAACACGATCCATGTTAGCACCATACTTGGTAAGCCAATCCATTCCTAGGATCACGTCGAACTCAGACATTAACAAGACTATCAAGTCTGCCGGGAGATTTCTATCCTCTAGTGTCAAGGGACAATCCTTGCACACCTTACCTAACTTAATGGATACACCCAAGGGCGGAACGACATTAAGGGTCGGCTCAAGTGGTAGGGGTAGCAAACCCAAATCACGCACCATCTTAATAGCTATGAAAGAACGAGCGGCACCGGTATCAAACAAAGCTCTAATTTGACAGTGAAATAAAATGAGTGTACCTTCCAAGTTTTGCTGTTCCTCAGCATTATACCCTGCATTGTCAGGGATGATGGCATTCACCCTAACCTGTCCTTGCTGTCCCTGAGCAGGCGCTCTATAGTAGCCTCCACGTGGTGCTCGACAATCCTTGCTCATGTGACCATGCTTGTTACAGTTGCGGCAGACGAGGTCATTATGGCGGTTGGTCTTGGGGACTGTGCAATACCTTGCAATATGTTCGGGCACTCCGCAGTTGAAACATCCATCAGTGTTTTGTCGCTGGACGGTGGGCTATGCCTGAGGTGGTCCTCGCTGTTGATTCTGCTGTCAAGGAAAATTAGCTTGGGGCTTCCTTATCCCATCCCATGTGCGCTTGGTTCCCTGATAGTTGTTGGCCTGGGGTTTCCATCCCTGATTGTTCCTTGATGATTGCGCGGGAAAGTTCCTTGGTTGGAAGGTCCTGGGTGGAGGTTGATTCGCTTGTGGTCCTTGCATAGAGTAAGCATCCTTTTCCAAACTTGAAGCAAGACCGAAAATTCCTTCAAATGACTGGCCCAGATGGCCTATCATCACCTACCGGAGGTGTGGGTTGAGTCCTTGGTGGAATTGCTTGACCCTCTTGGTGGAGGTGTCTATCATATGCAGAGTGAAACGGGAAAGTCGCTCGAATTGTGTAGTATACTCCCAGACTGTCCAGTTTCCTTGGGTTAGACTCAGGAAATTCCTCTCTTGTTGGTCCCTTTCGTCCTCAGGGAAATACTTCTCGAGAAATCGAGTCTTGAATGCTTCCCAAGGCATTCTCCTTGCAGCGTCGATCCCAATCGTAGCTCTCTCGGCCTCCCACCAGTCCGCGGCGGAGTAAGTCAGTTGAAATGCGGCTAGACGTCTTTTGTCAAGTTCGCTGCACTCCAGGGCTTCAAAGATTAGCTCCAACTCTCGTATCCATTGCTCTGCTTTCCAGGACTCTGCCATGCCGTCGAACTTCTCGGGTCGCAGGCCACGAAATTGTTCCAACAGCTTATCGCCTGTTTGCCTCAGACGGACAACGTGGTTGTTGCCATTGTTGTTGGTGGCATGATTGTAGGTATCGCCGATGTGCTCCATCCGTTGCATGAAGGCTTCGAAGACTCCAGTTGGGTCCATACCCTCGGGAATGGGGGCTCCCAGTCGTGCTTGATATCTCGTGGGTCCTACCATAGTGATTCGTGTGAGGTGTACCTATGAAGGATCTAACGATTAGCTGACAATCTTCTCGGGGAAATAACCATAATTAAATAACAGAAAGCATAAAATGAATCAAAATCACAATCATAACATAATAATGAGACGATAACAGAATTAACTAAGAGAAACGATCTGCGGTATATATATATACCCAAAAGATGTACAGCGGAGTACACAACAGATCATCTGTGTACCGCGTAGTACATAATCCTATACAAGATCTAAACAAAAGGAAGATATACACAAGACCACCATTGGTGGCTACCTATACAAAAAGGCTATGGTCAATAGCTGTCTATGTAAGCGTCAAAAGTAAGTGGACAACATATCCTAAAGTCAAACGTAAAAGTCTAAGTCCTAAAGGTACTGGACTCAAAAGTTTTCCACATCGGATCAGTAGATAGAAGCCTCGTCCTCTGGGGCAACCTCAGATAAAACATCATCCTCATCCATATCATCGTCATCCATCATGTCCTCATCCTCCATCACAACATCGTCGATCAGCTCGGGCCCATCATGCTCCACAACAGCTCCCAAATCTCCTATATCAGCAGCCATGTCAGCCTGGGCTGCATCAAATGCGGATGCAAGTGCCTCAGCCTGTACCATAGCCTGTGCCAACTCCGGTGCTCCAATCTCAAATCCATGGGGATATGCAGCCATCTCTGCAGCCCACTCAGCTGCCAGCTGTTCTATAACTCCTCCTGGTAAGACTGGTACTACTGCATCATCACCTGCATCATCATCTACTGTTATCTCCTCTTCCTCAATCGGGTAACCCTCTGCTACTACAATATCTATGCCAACTGGCACGTCCATACCAGCTGGGCCCTCGGGGTCCTCCTCCAGATCATACTCCGGCTCCTCGTCATCAGTGTCCTCGTCCTCCTCATCCTCCATCTCCTCATCGTCATCCTCTAGCTCATCATCACCATCGCTCTCATCATCATCCTCCGGGTCCTCATCTGCTGGGGGTGCATCAGCCATGTCCTCCTCTGGTGGGGGTGGAGGTGTCTGGGGTGGTGGCTCTGTCGAGGGTGGTGGAGGCGCTACTCTAACCTCTGTAAGTAGAACCTGGTACGAAGAACGGTCTCGTAGCATCAGTAGAGAATCCTCCTCGATGTGTTTGAAGGTCTCCTTGCGGTAGATCATCTCCTGACGTATCACTTCTGGGTCCTGGGTTCCAAATCTCTACTGCTCAATCCGCATGTCTCGCTCTGTCTCTGTAATAGCTCTTTGCCTAACCTTCCAGGCATAGTATTGTGGATCTGCTGGCGCAATACTCCTCTCATACACATAGTGTCCTCCAAACTCATTTGGAACGAACAACGGCGGTGCCATGCTACCTGAAAAGGGACTACCTTAAGTCAGAACTAATCTTAATACTCATCTATAGAATCTCAAGGTTCTAGGACCAGATGGTGTGGGACAATCTGTGAGCGAAAAGGTATACAACCTAGGATCTGATACCAAAAATCCTATCACACCCTGGAACGGCAGAAATAGAGAAAAATAAATTTTATTTTTGGGTCCAAAGGCAGCGACGGGTGAAGTCACATGATTGTCCACACCACGCAGTGCTAAGCAACAAGAAGTAATAGTGTAACAAGAATGTAATCTAGGTTCTGATCACAACGTAACATAAAGTCAACAGAAGTTACTAATTATTACACATCAGAGTCTCGAATCAAATGTAACACAGCGGAAGTACAAATGTCAAGGCAATATATGCCTGACTACAAAAGGGTTCTAAAACAGTAAAGACAATTAACTACAATTCTAGTCTAGTCTTCAGTTGGCGTAAAGGTAGTCCTCGGCGTAGTAGTCTTCTCCGGTTTGACCTCCGTCAGGGTAGTTATTAGCAGGGACATCACAACCGGCATCATAGTCCTCGCCCGCAGGTCCTTCACCTGTATAGTCATAACCAGGGTGCGCTGGAACATAGAAATGTCCAGCGGTATAAACGCCGTCAGCTTAATGAAAGCTGGGTGAGTTAGATACTAACAGGGTATCAACTATTGAAGTTATTACAAGTTATAACACGATAATCATTATATTCAGTGAGGGTAACTCCTTTAAATCAAACCGATTATTCGATTACTAATGTCTTACTTATTTTAAGACCGATAACACGTCTTGATAGGGGAACAGACTCGACAGTAGTTCAACTCTATAAATACACCATTGCTCATCCACCGCTTTTAAGAGCATATGCACAGTCCACCGCAAGTCATGGATACCACGTTAGTCCATCCCCCGCTTTTAAGAACATATGCACAGTCCACCGCATGTCAGGGATATAACGCTTTAAGCAATAGTACATCATCCTATGTCACGACTTAGCGACGTCTACCAGTGATCACGGTCCACCACAGTCGTAGACACCTTCGTCTGTCTACCACTTTTAAGAACATATGATTAGATCATTTGGCTATCTTAGGGAAAATGGTTCGGTTCACCGCAAGTCATAGACACCTTCGTCTGTCTACCGCTTTTAAGAACATATGATCGACCAAAGCCCGCCCACGCAAGGTTCCCGAATCTTAGCAAACCTACTTAAGTTCAACTCTATCACCGATACATGACAATCCCAATGTGGCCTGACTACTCTGAATGAAATGAACGACAACTCCAAAGGATTTACGACTATTACGTTATCTACCATCACAACATTATCCGTTAATCTTATCGTTACTACGATCCTACGTTTCATTAACTCATCATCACATCTGTATTACAATAATAAAGCATGCTGGGAAATACTGAATAGCAAAGAAACAACTAACAGTTATCATAAGAAAACGGTATTCTAAAACTTCCAATCGATTGGTAAAAGGTTCAATCGATTGGTATAAAAGTAGTATCAATCGATTGGAAAAAGGTTCAATCGATTGGATCATAATCCATGCCAATCAATTGCATAAAGTGTCAATCGATTGGGACCTGAAAGATGTCAATCGATTGGTAATAGGTTCAATCGATTGGAACTTCGTCTTCTTCATAGTGAAGACTGTCCAGCAACATATAAACGGGAATAAATGGTTTCTTCTCCATTTCTTCATTTAAACGAGTCATAACATCAATGACAAGTTACCTAGTGAGTTTAGAACTCACCTTAGGTGTCTAGGGTGTGTGTGGGAATGAGTATTGAAGCTTGGAGCTTCAATGGTGGCTCCTCTCTCTCTCTCCTCTGCTCTGTCTCTCCTCTGTCTTATTCTTTCTTCTTCTCTAGTCATCTTCTCTTCTCTCAATCCATGGATGTGTGTGTGTGGGTGTATGTACATATGTATATATGTGTGTATATATATATGAGTGTGTATATATATATAAACACACACACACACATTCCCTCTCTCCTCTCTGATTTTTCTAAAAAGAAAAACGCAGAAAAAGGGCTCATATATATAGGGAGAAAGTGTTCACGTGGACAAACCCCAGCCAGAGCAAAAGAATCTGCCCAGCTGCCTCCAATCGATTGGTATAAGAGTCAATCGATTGGTATAAGCAATCGATTGGTATAAAGTTCAATTGATTGGTATTAGGTATTAATGCTCCAATCGATTGATAAAAGTGTCAATCGATTGGTATCCAAATTATACCAAAGGTAAGGCCAAGCTCATACAAGTATTAAAAGAAACACACAGGGTCCTATTCACATAATATATAACAGAAATACAGGGTATTACATGATGTTCCTCACTGAAACACGACATTCACACTCTCTCTCTCTCCTCTATGTGTCTTCTTCTTGATAAGAAACACTAGAAGCTGGCGGAATTAGCTATTGCCTCTCTCATCCAAGGTCTCACAGCGTCTCACTGAGCCATTGTCAACTCCAAAATCACTGGCGAATCGTTCAAGACCAGAGAGAGAAACCGATCTCATCGTCTTCTAGACCTCTCACCATGGTTTTGAATTATTCGAAAGGTACCAGAACCGTCAATGATCTTCGTCATATTTTCTACCGTTCCATTTCAGAAGTTACATTTTTAGTTTCTTACAAAACCCTAGTTCAAACCTGGGGTCAATCTGCCCAATAAATGCTAATGTATCTATATGAAAGTTGTCTTGAATTTTAGAATTTGATCTTAATTGATGTGGAAAGTGATTGCTACCTTTTTGCATTGGTCACTGGTCGATTCCAAGATTTTCTTCTGTGATGCAAATTTTACCTCTGTGGTCCTTTGTATTTTGTTTCTTGTGTTCTTTTAGTTTGAGCCTTTTTTGTTCTTTTTCATGCCATGTGCTCTGTTCATTGGGGGGGGGGGGGGGGGGGGGGGGGGGGGGGGGCTTTCTCTTGTTGGCTTTTGTCTATTTCTTCTTTTGTTTGCTGTCTCTGCTATTTTTGTTAGGTAGCCCTTATGTTGTTTGGGGATTTATACTTCCTGTGTACATGGGTGCACCTGCTTAACATTTGGAATCTCTCTAGAATGTACTATCTAATTGGTTTCATGTTATTCTAATGTAAAATAAACTCTTCATTTACTGTGGCATAGTTTTCCCTTTTTCGTGCTACCCTTTTCTTTGTGTCGTTCCCACGGGCATGAACAATTATTGGTATATAATATATCTACACATTCATGAATTTTAGAAAATGAAAAAACCAACTTGACACTAATATTAGTAGTTACAGCAACACATTACAGTTTACAGTGATGAAATAAACTTTGATAATCACAAATTTCACCACATTCAAAAGTGGTGAAATTTTACCATTGTTTTGAGCACCTTTTAAAACAGTGGTGAAATTTCACTTCTATTTTTGGATGTCAAAATGTGTGAAATTTATGAAATTATTTACCACAATCATAATTTCACCAATTTGATAAACACAAATTTCATCACATTCAAAAGTGGTGAAATTTTCCCACGATTTGAACACCTTTCAAAAGTGGTGAAATTCCACCACTATTTTGTGCTCCTTTTAAAAAAGCGGTGAAATTTCACCACTTCTAATTCTGGATGTTAAAAGTTGTGAAATTTATAAAATTCTTCATTTAACAACCCTGGTGTTGTGTGTTATAGGGGGAGTTCGTCCCACATCGCCTGGGGAAGGAAGGGTAATGTGCTATATATGGAGGGCCATAGTGGAACCTTGTAAGACGCATTTTGGGCAGGCTTGTGGGCCTGTGCCAGGAAAAATCCGTACGGGTTGGGCCCAAAGCGGACAATATCTTATTTGGGAAGACTTGGGTCATGACACTCTACCACAATAATAATTTCACCATCTTGATAAACACAAATTTCACAACACTCAAGGTTTGATGCTCAAGAAGTTCTTTTAAAACAGTGAGGTATGCACAAAGACACCTCATTGTAACAACGTGGTGAAATTTCATAACTTTGTTATTATTCATGAAGGTGGTGAAATTTCACCACTATTTTGACCACTTTTTAAAATAGTGAGATATGCACAAATACGCTTCATGGTAACAAAGTGATGAAATTTCATGACTTTGTGTGGTGGTTCATGAAAGTGGTGAAATTGAAAGAGCACAAAGTATAAATTTAAACACAAATACAACCATCGGGGGCGCGACCCTGTGAACTCAAACCATCACAGAAAGGGAATAACTTGATATTGCATTAATAGAGAGTATAAAGTGCAATTACATACTATAGAACTTCATTTCTGTAAATTATTTTACAACCAAAAACTACATGAAGGAAATTTTCTGTTCATCCTCTCTATGAATCGCATAAGATCAAGTTGAGAGAAAATTCATGGCTTTCTATGGCTGGATAACAAGCTTCTAGAGGCATTTTTCCAACCAACTCCTCCCAATATGATTCTATAAGATCCATAATCGCATGAGACTGTTCAGGGGTCGCCAAGGATGACAAAATCACAAAGCAATTTCCAAAGCAAAACCAACGAAAATCCATATTCGAAGGTCCGACGTTTCCAACAAAGTACCCACCATGCATTGGCATAAAATCAAAATTCCATTCAGGAAGAGAATCGGGCATTATATTGAACTTGTTGACACCGAGAATACTCTTTTGTTTTAAATCGATAGATGTCATTAAGCTGCTTGAAATCTATCTATAAGTAACCTCTCATATGATAGCTCAATGCATGAAGAAAACGTTCGACAAACTCCTTTCCCTCACCATCTTGCTTAAGTAAAAGCAAAGCACATCTTAAAGCCATGAAGAAACCCACTCGTATTTTGATTGGGTACCCATAAACTCCCTGAAAGTGAGTATATAACAAACTACGGGGCGAGAAAACAAGATTCAACATAAGCACAATAATGAAAGTTGAAGAAACATTCTTTAAGAGAATAGCAAATTGAGTGCACTTATGCAAGTGAATGCATTATTTCAAGAGAAGGAACTAATGGCCACCAATTTTCACATATGGCATGTTTGGCAACAACTTTTGGATCCCATAAGTATTATATAACTCTAAAAGGCTAAAATGAATTTTTTGAGAAACTAATTCTACTTTTTAATCGCATAAAAATGTAAGTCAATCATAGAAATTCACGATTGGCCCAAAACTACCATAAACAACTTTTGCCTAAAATTAATTTTACGGCGATTTAATCACAAAAACATAATAGTGTAATTTTCATGACGGCAAAAAGAATGTCTAGTCCCCAAATATACATCCTAAGACTAAATTGAATATCAATGAAATGTATAGTGTCTTGGTTATTTTAGACAGTTCTTAAGTCCATATTGAAAGGTCTACAACATTTACTTAGTTCCAATTTTCAAATCTTATCCTCTTTTGACATCACTACTAGCTCTGGCTACTTAATAAATGGTTGAAATTAAAGTGGAAATTGAATTAGACCTTTCTTATGTTGTTTTGGGTTTTAAAACATGAAGGGATGTGGTAAATTATGAGACTCCAAGGCCAAACAAAGGAATACACACACACACACACACACACACATATATATATATATATATATCAATATATGTATCGTTAAATAATCTTTTTTGTGTAAATTTTGTGATTGAATCAAGGATTTGTGAAGAGTACATTATAACTGCTTATTGATTTACATTTACATTTGTATGAATTGTTCAGTTACACAAAAGAAGCACTGGAGATCAGTGCGAAGCTTCTCGAGATTAGATTCACAATTCATAGATATAGGCATGAAAGAGAAAACTTTACCAATGTACTAATCTACAACTCTTCAGGGCCTCGCCGCCGCTGTTGCCGTCGTCTTCTCCTGTCACCGTCTTCTCTCTCTCTGTCTCACTCATTCTCTCGTTTTAGGGCTAAGAAGTAAGAATATGTTATTAGGGATATAATTGTCATTAGTTAAATATAAAATGACATTAAGGGATCTTAATTAGCTTATTTACTTTAATGAGGGACCTACACAAAAATGGAAATATCTAGTTCTCCTTAAACCAATAGAATTTCCTAACTAGGGATTTAGATCTAATTTTCCAAAAAAGGAACCTTCTCAAAGGAGTATTCCCAAAGCGATGGGGACTTCCGGAGAGGGCAACTACTACGGCCAATTATGGACGTCTCGTGGGGTATGTTGCTTGGAAGTAAGGTGTTCAGGAAAATCGAAAAATCGAAAACCGACCAAAATTAAATCGACCAAATATTGATTGGTCAATTTTTTTTAAAGTAGTGCACAAGTTAAAACTGATCGAAAATTGACCGACACCGCCTAAAAATGACTTTTTAAACCGGTTGGTCGGTTTTAAACTCGCTAAAAAAACGACCGCAAACACCCCTACTTGGAAGAGACGAGCAGTATAAACTCTGTGAGGAATAAAGCAAAGGTGGTGGGAATAGTCCCACCTTTAATTAATGGCGTAAAGTCATGGTTTCACTGTATTAAACAATGTAATGGGAAAATTGGATGAATAATAAATGAACAATTATAAGGTGAATAAAAATGCAGTTGAAGAATAAAGATGATGGGCTTCAATCAAAGATTCAAAATGCTAGTAGTGGGGATTTTGAGTGGGACTGAAAAGAGACCGGTTTTGAAGGTAAAAGAGATTTGAGTTGACTCACTTGAGAAAACAGCAAAGCAGCGATGGAGTCTCAGTTCTTACTCTCAACAGTCAGAATCGGAACCAGAGCTTTGCTCCACAATCGCAGTTTCGTTTTCAGAAACGGCTTTTCGTTCTCAAAGTCGCTTTTGCAGAATAGGGTTCGAAACTACTCAGCTAGGTCAGCTCTTCAGCCTCCAGATGTTCCCCGTTTGGCCGAAACCGCTCGCATCTCTCTCACCCCTCAGGAAGTAAAAGTTCCCACTTTGATACCACCAAAATCACAATTCATTATTACTAAAATTATATATATATATATATATGTCACATTTGTTGAATCGTTTTGTCTACTTTTTCAGGTTGAAGAATTTGCCCCAAAAATTCGTCAAGTGATTGACTGGTATTCATCTCTCTCTCTCTCTCTCTCTCTCTCTCTCTCTCTCTCTCTCTCTCTCTCTCTCCTCCTATGTGTCTCTGCGTATTTGTATATGTGTATGTATTTTGCGTGCATTTTCGATCTTATTTCATATGGGCACTGTTACCCATTTCATATCTTAATGTGATAAATAAATTCTGGTCACCAACCACTTGAAGCAAATTGGGTCGTATTTGCATAGTTGCAGTTTTAATTTTGTTCAATTGAATTTAATCCTAGTTAACTAAAATACCTAGGACAATCTGAGTTGCATTATGATCTAAAATTTGTTTAATTATTTTTTTTTTTTTTGTGATGTTGCTCATTAAATTGAGTTCTATTTCACTTCAATTTATTGTGTTTGTGGAGCTTGTGGATGTGTGTGAGAGTTCATTACTAAACTAAGCAAGGGCATAAATCTCTAAGCTGCATTTGGTTGGAGTTGAAAGTCAAACTCAATTGCTTTGGTAGAATAAATACTTCATTACAAGTAATTAATACCGTATGGATTTGTATTGTCGATATGAAGTTGTGCCTATTATAATTGTTTTGGACCTTTTGGTTCAGCAGCCTATCACAGTTTTGGTTTCTAGTTTTTATTTTTCTTAATGTTTTCAATCCTTACCATGGTTTTGGGGACTATTGTCTATTTGATAGTAGTTTCTATACTTTCGTTTTGGGCTTGTATCCGTTACAGGTTTGGGCAACTTCAAGCTGTTGATCTTCAGAGTATCGAGCCAGCTATCAGGGCAGGTGTGTTTTCGTATATAGCTAGCCAAGATTAACTCCAGAGTCCTGATAATTGGATCGAACACTTACACAATCTTTTCTATTATTTAGCAAGGTCAACAAATAAACCATTTCTAATATGTTTCTTGTTTATTATTTACCAAAGAGAATTTGCATTTCTTATTTATTAGTATCATAGTATGCAAAGCTAAATGTAGTAAGTTGTATTTTGTTGCTAACATCAAATGAGTAATGCTAGGTACACCTAACCGGAACACCTAAATAATACATATGATAATGTGGATTTCCTAAATTATTCTTCAGATACCAAACCAAGTTCAATTTCAAAACTGCCACGACACATCAGCAGGTGGATAGTTTAGGTGCACAAAAACGGTGTACTTAGCATTTTCCAACATGAAATAGCTTACATATGATGTAGTCACCTGTGTATAGTATGCAACCCTTGGTTTTCAATTTCCCTTAAGTGGTGTAACAATATACATGAATTTTTATCTGATCCTGATGAAATTCCCTATTGGATCCACAGATACCGAAGGTGACAATTTACGTGATGATTCTCCTGAAACATTTGAACATAGGTAGGAGGAGTTTCTTTTATCTACTTTGATGAATAGTAGCTTTGCCGCCTCCTATTTGGTGCCTGTTAGCTCACAACATTACACGTTCTACTTTATTTCTCAATAGGGAGGCCATGATAGCTGCTGTACCAAGCTATGAAGAGCCATATATCAAAATTCCTAAAGTGTTGAACAAGGAGTAACACTGTTTTGGTAACTTGCTTTTCACTTCCTCAGCGTCCTTTCGCTAAATGTGCCGCTGGACGCCTCATAGAGTTTCCGTGTTCCATTTGCTTCAGCAAGCACTTTCTTGTCATCTTTTTGCGATTTTAAGAACCGACCTTATTATCTTCATAGAATTAACTTGTTTTGGGCAATGATTTTTCATTTGGGTGTAAACTTGTGGTTTGCATCTAATACATCCATGGAAATGAAATCCTTTTGGAGTATTCTCACATTATATTCATAAGGAATACTTATGTTTTTGCAAAAGAACAAGTCTGCTTTCTTGAAGATATGTCTCAGAAGAACTTATGGACAATGTTCCTATTTTTTCTTGGGTGATTTGAACCAATTTTTTCATATCCTGACAAGTTAATACGATTGAGGAGATTTCAAACCCCACATTGTTTCAGTATAACAAATGAAAAATAAACTATTATTGTGCTACCCTGAATGGAATCATTACTAGACAAGTGGCAGTCAAATAGGTAGAACAACCGCTCGACTAATTTTTCATGGAAAGCCTGTAAAGAATCTTACACTCCCTCCTTGTCATTTGGTGTCTAAATGTTCTCTTAACTTTGGGTTGATTTATGTTCTCAACACAAGTCTTAATAAATGCAACTGTGCAAGTATTTCTGCGGGTAATACTGTGTGTGTGTGTGTGTGTATTGCTAATATCACTTTTCTCATAATTCTGGCAACTCTACTTGTGCAGAAAAAGAAGTGGTAATGGTGAAAAATGGGAACAGGAAAACATTGTAAGGAGGAGATTGGAAATGATTTGAAGACGGCAAACCTTTCTGTTTTCGGGTGAAAGAGTATTATATCGTTCTGTGAAACAAGAAGAGTGTCTTATGTTGTGCCTGTAATTTTGAAAATTACACTGTTTATTGGTGCTACATGCAAGTTATTGAATGATTTCAAAGGCTTTTTACCTAGATATGAGTTTGGCTTGAGCCATGTATCTTCTTTTTAATTAAACAGCCACTTGATTTTGAAGTAAAAGGCATTTTCTAATATAAGGTTTGATTAGAAAATTATTAGAGTTTTATATATATATATATATATATATAACGGGGCTCAGCCTTTTTGACCAAAACGAATCTGAGCCGTCCACTAATTGGGACACTTTGGACCGTCCCATCCTCCCCACTTTCAGAAACCACCCCTCCCCATGCGCCTGGCAATCCCTTTCTCGCCCTCTATCTGTCTTCTTGGAACTCACACAAATCCTACTTTAATTTGAATTTCTTCCTCTTCTTTCTCGATTCAGCCTTGGAACTCTGTTTGGCTGTCCTCATTTCTTCTCTCTCTGTCTGAGATCTATCAGCCACCGCCCAAAAACCCTAATCACTCACTAAAATCACTGTATTTCACACACACTCTCAGATTCTCTAAACACCATAGACATGTCCAGTGGTTGGAGATTTTCCCAGAGTTGTTCTCATGGATCCCTTCGCCTGGAGTCGTGGATAGTACCAGATCTAGACCATACAACCAGATTTTTTTTGAAGGTACGCAAAAATAGTAAAATACGAACATATAATTCTAATTTTGAATTTTGTCATTCTATAGGAAGTCGATGATTAGAGAGTCGCTTAAAACTCAAGGCTCATGTGACCAGTTTGTTATGAGCTTGATCTACATGATCTTAACAAGTTGTGGGTGATTGTTAATACATATACTTCATCCACTTTGTTATCTCTCTTCTTTTGTCTTCCTTTTTTTTTCCCCCATTCTTTCCTAGTTTGGGCATCTCAATTTGTTTGAAAAGTAATGAAAAGAATAAGGATAAAGGATAGTCATCTGTTTGGAAGTTTCAATTTTTGGAGTTACTGAGAAGTAATAGATCAATATTTTACTATTTTACGGGGGAACGTGAGTCGTGTAGGAGTTTGAGTATATTCTCTCCTTCAAGACCGGTTGTGGGGTGATTTGTTCTCTCTTTCTTTTTTGTTTTTTTGTTTGTTGTTTTTTCTTTCTTTCCTGGTTTAGGCACTCAATCTGGGCAGCAATAAAGACATGGTGAGTTTGAATTGCTTCTTCTTCTTCTTCTTCTTCTTCTTCTTCTTCTTCTTTAATGTAAAATTAGGTCAGCTCCTTTTCCCCTTTTTCCGAATCTGGGCGGGAAAATGCTTGATTTTTCTGTTTTAATCCCTTCGAACTCTCTCTCTGTCATAAGAACACTCTGTGTGTGTGTGTGTGTGTGTGAACCTTTCAGAGGTTGAAGAAGCAGTCTCTATGTTAACCTTTTCCTTCATTTCAGTGTTTATTTTTTTTTCATGTACAGTAACCTTTTTCCAAACCCAAACAGCCCATCCCCTGCTCTGTATTATTAACTGCCCTTATTTATTTTTTTTTGACAGTAGTAGCTCCTTATATTTATTATCAATCTTTTCATAATTTGTTTAAAAACGTTGGTTAGGTCAATTTGTTAAGTTGTGATATCTTGATTTATTTAATTTTTTTGATTGGGTTTGATACCAAACAGTCACTTGGTAGTTAGTATATGTTAGAAAAAAACTAAGTGTTAACATGCAGAAGTTAAAGCCTTTGGGGGCTTTTTTCTGTGTTTGTGGTTGACAGAACAATCTCACCACTAAAGTCTCAAGCACTGATTAATTTGTTGGTTTTCTTTATGTTGTTTTTTTGAACATGAATCCTAAAGTTGCATTACGTTGATTTTTTTTTTTTCCCTGTGGAATGTACAATGTTCTATAATCTGTTCTCTATATAACCGGTGAAAATTGTTCCCAGTGATTCTTCTGTTGCCCTTAGAAAAAGGAGATTTAATTCTTCTTCTTCTTCGTATTTTGGAATCAAAGCTTTGATTATTGTTATTTGCATGTCATTGTCCACTCTCATTTGGGTTTATAGACATCCATTTTGAAGTTCATTCCCCTTTTGATTAGATAAACATTTGGACAGCCCCTGAGATTTTGCAATCCGTAATGTATGTTTCAGAATAAATTTACTCCCCTGCAATCAGCATGCTGTGGGTTCCAAGATTAAATGTTTTTTTTTTTTTTTTGATTGAGGGAAAATGTTTTCCTGTTATTATTTTCTTATTTGTTGAAATTATTGGGGTATCTTTCAGAATTTGGGATATGGGGTTTGAGTAACCTTGGGTCATTGAAGGAAATGGCTAGCACTATCCGTGTTACATGCTTCTGATCTGTATCATTTTGCTACTGACTTTCGGGTTCTGGAATGATTTTTATCACACGAAAAATAAGGAAATGATGTTTATTAGATGGATTGGGATGTATCATTTGCACACTTTTTTACTCTCGATAATATTTAATGAGGTTCATTGGTTGCATTGGGAGTCGGGACATATCAATTGAAGTTCTAAGGAAAAAAAAAAGATGTGTTTGCATTCACCTCTTACTATATGATTCCAAATAAATTTCATCCTTTCACCTTAATTCCGTTCTTTCTTTTATCTTTTATCTTTTTTTTTTTTGTGCCGAGCTTACAAGCACGGGCAATTATTAGTGTGTATATATATATATATATATATATAAACCACTAATAAGAGTTAAGTTGTCTTTCTAATGTCCGACTGTTGTTTCCAGAAGAGGTCTAAGTTAATCTTATCGCATTTAACCAAATATTCGTTTTCGAGTATGCATCTATTTTTCTCATATGCCAAATAGATTTAAGGGAGGTTAGGCCTAAGGCCCCTAAAGTTGGGTCAAATTGATTTAAAGGATAGTTCAGTAATAATAACCTATATAAGGACAAAAGCCTAAGCCAATTTTCTTGCCCTAATCCATAACATCAACATTTCACTCTTCAAGTCCATTTCAATATTTTTATTTTACCAAACTACCCCATTTCATCTTTCCCATGAAAAAAAAAAAAAAAAACAGTGAGTTCTCTCTCATCCTCCCATGGCCACCATTACCGTGGCCCTACCAGACCTCCGCTCACCAACTACGGCGACCCACCGCGACTAACACCATAGTTGAATCATATAGATACATATAGATATTGTCGCGCCCGCCCCAAAATGGGGTGTCTACAGATATATATCATATATATAGTTGATATAGATATATAGATACATATAGATACATATCATATATATACATATACACACACACACATATATATAGTTGAATCAGTGATTATGTTGATTTTGTTGTGGTGAAAAATGGAGGGAGTGGACCACCTAGCTCATGAGAGAGAAAAGGAGCAGTTCGATGTTGAAGCTATAAAGATCTCCTGGGCTGGTTCTGTCACAGCCCGGTCCCACAATAGCGGAACCAGAGCCCGTGGCACGCCACCGAGGCTAAACCAATTCATTAACATCCTCGAAATTTAGTTTGAAGAACACACGCAGCGGAAAAACAAAACACATTTTAAAACTAGGGGTCCAGTCGACTGGGTCGGGGCCTCAGTCGACTGAAGAGAGCAGAGAGTTTTCAAAAATTGTTTACAGCCCTTCCAGTCGACTGAGGCTGGGGGTCCAGTCGACTGAAGTAAGCAGAACCAAAAAATCACATAAATCTTCAGAGGTCCAGTCGACTGAGGAAGGACCCAGTCGACTGCTTTTGCCATATTAAAAAGCAGTAACTAGCAGGCACAAGGGTCCAGTCGACTGAACACTGGACTAGTCGACTGTTCCCCTGGCAGCAGCCCAATCTGCAGAAAAACAAGTTTCAAAAGCTTTTTAAAACAACCAAGTGTTAACCACACACTCCAACTTCACACCAAAGTAATCCTAGCTGCATTAAAACATTACCAAAGTATAATTACAACATGTTACTAACTATTACCATGCTTTAGGTCCGTTCTAACATACTAAGTTAAACATAAGTTAAAACATTCAAATCTTTATTACAACATTCCTATTGTTCCAAAACTACAAGATCAACATTCAGGTTGCTTCTAAGCAAACTCTAAACTCACGTGCTCACTTCTCCGATTTCTCGCCAGCATTAACACCTGAAATGGCTATTTGAATAATCACAGATATTTGATTTGTTTAAGCTAACGCTTAGTGAATAAAACAACATATGCATATGAATGATAAACATGTCCGCATTCACATCTCTACATTTCATACTAGTCGCGGGAGACCCACGTACCCGCCCATACTCCCAATCCGCGACTCCTCGCCAATAAGTCCATGCGAAAGGGTAAGACGCACGATTCTTCTCTTCAATCGTGCGACCTTAATGCCTAGATCGGCTTCATAAAATGGCATGGTGACCACGTGCTCCTTCTGACCCACATAAGCAACTTAACATGCTCAATACATATCACCATGCTCGCGGAAATCAAACATTTTATCGTGCTATTGGGCCTACTTATCAATACAAATGCCCAATATGAACTACACAGTATATATCTATGAATTAATACATGCTATTCAAACATAACATGAATACACTTCAAGAAATCATTCCAAAACATAGTTGGATCACTCACCTCCGATTTACGCTCTTAAACTTCGATCCAACGAAAACCCGTGTACAAAGAACGTGCAGAAGTTCGTCTAGTACAATTCCTATGGATCAAAATTCCATTTATCAACTTTTATGAAAAATTCTAGAAAACAACTTTTCGGAAAACTTGGCCGAACAAGCCCTAACATATATCAAAACGAAGCTCTTACCTCGAGGAGCTCGAATATGAAATATGGGAAAGAACAGACTGACGGAAGGTCGTCGTTTGGCGTCGCAAAGCTCTAAGCTCCAAAAATCCCCTTTGGCCTTCTTCTTGAACTTATGTTAAGACTTTATGAAAATATCCAAAGTCATCTATATGTATATATAGGCAATACTCTCGGAAATTACGTTTACCTCCCCACGAGTTTTCAAAACTCCTAACCAATCTCTGAAACTTTTTATACAGCTTATTTATAGCTTTATAAGTGAAACCTCAAAATTATGAAAGTTTTCAACTAAGTTTCGTTTGGTCGCTAAAACGCGAATTTCTACACGACGTTTGTTAAGTTGCTAATTAGTCTACCAAATTAATAGCTTGTTAATTCGTTCTCACCAGGATACTAAAACTAACAACAAATATAAATTCTAAAACAGAAAATAATACAGATATTGAAATACACAGGTAAACATTTATTTTCAGATAAACATTTAAAGTACTCCACAGTGACCGTCTCACACTCGGAGAGACGTCGCAACAATAAATCCTCAATTACCACAGTTCCAAAGGGTTCTCTAATACAGACACCCAAATCAACTCGTGAGTCAAAACTCACCCAAACATGTGTCATAAGACACGCCACATCACATTATCATGCATGACAATGTAATGCAAAAGCAATAACACAAATACGGGTGTTATAATACTCTCCCCCTTAAAAGAAGTTTGTCCCCAAACTTGTACCTCATGTCTCAAAAAGGTGCGGATACTGGGTACGCATCTCATCTTTTATTTCCCACGTCATATCTTCCATAGTTTGGCTACGCCATAACACTTTCACTTTCGATATTACTTTGTTCCGTAAGACTTGATCCTTCCGATCCAAGATCTCTACCGGATACGCAACATATTTCAAATCACTCTGAATCTCATTCGATATCGGAGTCATAACTTGATCTCTATCCTCCACTAAGTGTTTACGTAACAATGACACGTGAAACACGTTATGCACTTGAGCATACTCACTCGGCAATTTCAAACGATAGGCTAGGGGTCCAACTCTCTCAATAATCTCAAAAGGTCCTACATACCTCGGGTTGAGTTTCCCGTATCTACCAAATCTGGTTATTCCCTTTGAAGGTGACACCTTCAAAAACACCAAGTCTCCTACATCGAATTCCAACGGCCGTCTGCGCTTGTCGGCATAACTCTTATACCTACTCTAGGCTGTTAGTAATCGTTGTCTAATTACCTTTATCTTGTCCGTCGTTTCTTGTACAATTTTTGGCCCTTCAATCATTCTTTCTCCCACCTCTGTCCAACTAATTGGTGAACGCAATACACGACCATATAAAGCTTCATAAGGAGCCATTCCAATACTCGACTGAAAACTGTTGTTATATGCGAACTCAATTAACGGTAGGTGGTCTTCCCAATCACCCTGGAAATCAAGTACACATAACCGAAGCATGTCTTCCAAAATCTAGATTACTCTCTTTGATTGGCCATCGGTCTGAGGATGAAAAGCGGTACTAAAGTGCAATTTGGTACCCATTGCTTTTTGCAAGGCTATCCAAAACTTTGATGTAAAACTACTATCCCTATCCGAAATGATAGAAACTAGGATACCATGTAGTCTCACAATTTCGCGAATATACAACTTAGCTAACGTCATTGGCTTAGTTGTTCGGATCGGTAGGAAGTGAGACGACTTCGTCAAACGATCAACGATCACCCAAATAATAGTGTTCGATCTCTTCTACCTCGAAAATTCGCTAACAAAATCCATTGTTATGTGCTCCCATTTTCACTCGGCTATCGGTAACGGTTGTAACAATCCTAAGGGTACTTGGCGTTCGGCCTTTACTTGTTGACAACTAGTACAACACGAAACATAACGTGTTGTTTCTCTCTTCATTCCCGGCCACCAGTAAACATGTCTCAAATTTCTATACATCTTGGTGCTTCCCAGATGAACAGTATACTTCGTATTGTGTGCTTCCTCTAGGATGTTCCGTTTTAACTCCTTCTCGTTAGGCACACAAATTCTACCCCTCAACCTCAAAACATCATTCTCAAAAGTAAATCCCGGTTGTTTGCCCATCGGAATCTCATCACAAATCTTCCTCAAAGCCACATCTTGAAGTTGTTTCTCTGCGATCTCGTGAATCAAGAGTGGTTGTGCCACCATCGTCAACATCAAGCTACCTTCAATCCTTGGTATCACTTCAAGCTCCAAATTTTCCATATCTCATATCAGTTCTTTCTGAGAAGTCAAATCTGATGCGGTGTTGGTTGGTACCTTGCCACTAAGAGCATTGGCGACGACATTCGCCTTGCCCGGATGATACTGAATTGACAAGTCATAGTCCTTCATCAATTCTAACCATCTTCTTTGCCTTATGTTCAAATCTCGTTGTGTAAACAGGTACTTCAAACTCTTGTGATCCGTATAGATCTCACATTTCTCCCTGTATAGGTAATGACGCCAAATCTTCAATGCAAAAATCACGGCGGCCAATTCTAGATCATGTGTTGGATAATTCTTCTCGTGCGGTTTAAGTTGTCTTGACGCATATGCAATAACCTTATCACTTTGCATAAGAACGCAACCTAAACCTCTATATGAAGCATCACTGTAGATAATAAACCCTTCAGTCCCTGACGGAACGACTAAAATTGGTGCTTTCACTAGTCGTCTCTTCAACTCTTGAAAACTTTCTTCACATTCTGGACTCCAAACAAAAGCAATATCTTTTCTCATTAACTGTGTCATCGGCATTGCTATACGCGAAAAATCTTTTACAAATCTCCGATAATACCCAGCTAATCCTAGGAAACTTCGGATGTCTGTCACATTCATTGGTCTCACCCAGTTGGTAACTGCTTCTAACTTCTGAGGGTCTACAGAAATTCCCTTTGCCGACACTATATGTCCAAGGAAAGATATCTCGGTCAACCAAAACTCACACTTCTTCAATTTGCCGAATAATCTCTTTTCACGCAATCGTTGTAAAGCTAATCGCAAATGATGCTCGTGATCTTCAACGCTTTTGGAGTAGATTAGGATGTCATCTATGAACACGATAACGAACTCATCTAAATAATCCTTGAAAACACGGTTCATCAAGTCCATGAACGCAGCTGGTGCATTAGTCACTCCAAATGGCATAACCAAAAATTCAAAATGACCATATCGAGTCCTGAAAGCTGTCTTCTCAACATCTTCCTCTTTGACTTTCAACGGATGGTAACCGGATCTCAAGTCGATCTTCGAAAATACCTGGGCCCCTTGTAACTGATCAAACAAGTCATCTATTCGCGGCAACGGATACTTGTTCTTGACGGTCAACTTATTCAACTCTTGGTAGTCAATGCACATACGCATTGTTCCATCTTTCTTCTTCACAAACAAGACTGGAGCTCCCCACGACGAAACGCTCGGTCGGATAAAACCCTTCTCAAGTAGTTCTTGTAACTGAACCTTCAATTCTTTCAACTCTATCGGTGCCATTCGGTATGGCGCTTTAGATATCGGTTGTGACCCTGGTACTATTTCTATTGTGAACTCAAGTTCTCTTTTAATCAATACATAGGGTAACTCATCGGGAAAAACATCTGGAAATTCTCGAACTACTAAAATGTCTTCTATTAGTGGTCCAAGAACTCACGTGTCGACAATTGAACATAAGAAACCCGCACACCCTTCTTCAACATCTTACTTGCTTGAATCGCCGATATCAAGTACGGCGGTACGATCACGCCCTTACCCTGAAAAGTAAACTCTTTTCGCCCTGACGGATAGAAACTAACCCATTTCTGTTCACAATCGATTCTGACTTGATTAACCGACAACCAATCCATACCCAAGATAACATCAAAGTAGTTCACCGTCAACGGAATCAAATCAACGCTCAAGACTTTGTCACCTATCTTGATCACACATGACTTGAATATCGAAAAAGTAACTAGCGGTTCACTACTAGGCAATGATACACACAAGTCATATCCTAGCGGTTCTGACTTAACAGTTAAATGCTTAACAAAATCACGTGATACGAATGAATGCGTTGAACCAAAATCCATAAGTATACGTGCAGGATACGAACAAATAGGAAGAATACCTGATACGACGGTATCATCCGTATTCCCCGGCCTGAGCTGGAAGTATCGTCCTTGTTGTTGCGCGACTCCTTTCCCTTTATCCACTCGAGGTTCTACCCTTGATCCGCTTGGCACACTCGATGCCCCGGTACTCATTCCCGGTTGTCTCTTACTCGGGCAGTTCTTCACTATGTGTCTCGGTTGTCCACATTCAAAATATTTTTCCCTCATCTCTGGGTTGTAACTCTTTGTGTTCAAGGTAGTGTTCGGTGTAGTCATATTCGCATTCAAAGGACAATTCCTAGATACGTGTCCCAATTTCTTGTAAAGGTAGCAAGTGGTCAATTGATAGCAGGTTCCTCTGTGTCGCAGATTACATGTCGGGCAGAACGGTCTCGAATCTCCTGTGAATGTACTTCCTCCTTGGTCACCCATACGATCCCGAACCTTGCGTAAACGGTTTCTTCTCATTCCCTTGACTCTTACCCCGACTGTCATTTGCTCTCTTCCCTTATTGTCCCTGTTGATATCTGTCGACACTTTTCTCAGCAATATGAGCAACTTCCTCAACGAGAGAAACGGTCGGGTGTTGTAACATATCCACACGGCCACGGATATTCTCCCTAAGTCCTTTCTCAAACTTACGAGCTTTATCCCTATCAGTCGGAACAGTAGTTTTTCCAAATCGTAACATGGCATTGTAACGGGATACATACTCACTGTAGACACCCCATTTTGTCGGCTATCAGATTTAGGAGACCCAAAGCTTGGTGGTTCACAATGATCGAAAAAGACTCAAAAGGACTCTTGGAAGTTAGTTATATTTCTCAAAATGCTCAGAATGACCAAAATGCCCCTGAAAGCCCGAAAACTCCCAAATTTGGACTGAAAGTTCTGGAAACATGCTACGTCGTAAGAAAAGTAATAAAATGAGTTTTGAAGCAAAGTCAGATGAAATCGTCAGCTCCCAGAGACCCCCGGAAGTCCCGGAAGTTTTCAGAAGGTCCCCGTTGACCGGTTTGACCGATGTTTGACCAGGTTTGACCAAGGTTTGACCAAGTTTGACTGAAATCGTCCAAATTCACCGGAATCATTCTAGATCATATGGAAAGTATTAAAATGAGTTTTAAAAGAAAATCGAGCGAAAACGTCAGCTCTTGGGAACTCCCAGAGGTTTCCAGAACTTCCTGGGAATTCCAAGTTAGACCAGTTTGACCAAAATTTGACTTTGAAACCGGAGCACCGTAACAATTTTCAAATATTTTTCATGGATACTAGAGGTCAATAGCTTTCCAACGGTATACCACACACAATTTTTGGATTTAAAACGAGTTTATTGCAAATTTCCGAAGGCGAAAAAGGCGATCAAATCGGCTTTTATCACAAATACCGCAAAACTTTTCAAGCTGACCTATCCATGAACTATTTTGTTATGTAAATTAGACTCCATTACCTTTCCAACGGTATATCACAACCTCAATTTGGAGTTCATATGCATTTTCTGTGAATTTCGGACGAAATAGGGCCTTTTCGCGAATATCGGAACCTCTGGGGGCCTAAACAGCATTATCTGGACGAAGGAGGAGCAGTGCCGCCGCGGCACTGGCCCAGTGCCGCCGCGACACTCTCCCCCAGAACAGCCCATTTTTGTAATTTTGATTGGGGGTCCAATTTGATTAATTAGAAATCAAAACGACGTAGTTTTGGTTCTCAGCTTATTTTGAACCAATGGGAGACCTTTTTATACCTTTAAAAACCCCATTTACCACCCCTCATTTGCCTATAAAAGAAGCCATTTACTTCCATTTAGAGGGGGAGACATGGAAGCTTAGAGAGAGCTTAGGAAGAAACTCTAGAGAAATATAGGGAGAGAAAGAGAAGTAGTCTTCTTCTTCCATTTTTTCCAATCAAAGTGAGTTTTAATCTTATTTTCTTCCATTACCTCTCATATACTCCACATTCAAATCATCTCCAACCACCATTTTTGAGTATCTATGAGATAGGAAGCTACTTCCATGTCCAAACGTCACCACATATGAGTGAAACACCAAGCTACAAGTCCAATATCTCAATGAATATCAACTATTGATTGCTATTTGAATGTTTGCTTACTTTGATGTTCATCTCTCTCTTAACCTCATTTCTTTTGACTTTTCTTTGATTATTTAGTTGTTCATCATCATCTAGATGACATGTTGTTTGAGGAGAGTGAATCCTTATGGATAGTAGCTCTTGACCTCAAAGACATGTTTGATGGATGATGATTCTACCTTCAATACATTCATATGTATTCTTGAAGTCATATTCTCAAACAAAACTATGTTTGTGCAAATAATATTGGGAGTTCTTTGATGATTCAAGGTTGGATGAGGTTCTAAGTGGTCACATGGTCATCTCAAGAGTTTAAGTTCATGCTTTGAACATCTATTTCAAAACCCCCAATCAAGAACTCAAACTCTATTTCAAAACCCAAATCCATTTTCTTCAAGAATGATCCAAAAGAGTGAGCTGTTCAGATTCAAAGATTTGTTTTGAATTAAATACTTGAGTTATGATGATGAAACCACTTGGAAAATCTTCTTAAGACATATATTTTGTCTCCAATTTTTTCCATCAATTATAGAGATGTGAAAGTATTATTTATGGATGTGAGAAGTTCATATTCATAATCTGCATCTGTTCTCACAGAATGTTCACCCGACTTCTTGCACTTATTTTGGATGTTTTCGTCACTGTATATATATCTTTTCTATTTTTTTTTTATGAAACTTGGGTGTCTTAGGAAACTTTTGGTATATAATGGGTCATCATAAACCCTTTCTTTGATTTATGAAAAATTATACAAAATCAGTCAACAGTGCAGCTTTTTTTGTTTCTGAGTCATGTGTACATTCTGATTTATTTCTTTTAATCTGTGATAGCTATTGAGGTTTGGCTTTTTGGGTTATTTTCTAGACACAATAAGGATGATCTCTGATTTTTCTCACATTTTCCTAGGCATGTTTGATCTCCCATTATGATGTTATAAAGTAATGCATACAGTCTATCCACTATTCACCATGTCATTTTTTGACTTTCACACTTTGATGCAACACTCTCTTGTATCTAGATGAACCCATATCCCATGAACATGTTCTTTACCACTTTTATCATGCTATATCATATCATGTATCATCTATCCTCTCATGTATCATACTCCCATAGATTCTTGAGTTTGGTTTCCAAATAAAACCATGTTTTGCAAATACTTGGAAAGTTCTTGAAATGAGTTAGGAATTGATATTCCAAGTGGTTAGAATATTCATCCAAGTTCTGGAAGTATACTTTCAAAACCCCCATTTCAAAACCCACCTCTTAAACCCCTCATTTTGATTTCAAGAAATAAACCTTGTTTTTCTCAAAACCCTCAAAACAGTGAGTCATTTAACTTCAAGGAATTATTTTGAGTTCAATACTCAATGTATGAATGTAAGACCACTTGGAAAGTCTTCCTAACTCATTAGAGAACACCCATGTGTCACGCCCCGGAGTAGCCAAAAATAGGGAAAATTTAAAATTTTCTTTCTGGACCCGTAGGGAATGACGAGTTACATAAAACTGACCTGTCCGTGCAACATACTAACAAAATATATATATCAGAGTAAGGAATTTACGAAAGCGTCTAATGGTATTCATGGGGGAACTTAAAGTGTTTTGCTACTACAGCTATTACAGCAGTTCCAAATGAAAACCACAAAAGATAAGTTTGGGCGATCTACGCCACTTAAATATTACATCAACCAAAAGATAATTAAAACGAAATAGAAGTCTTAATGCGAAAATAGGCCAAGGTCCTCTTTCTAACTGGCAAACCCATAACCTTCGTTATCAGGCTCTTCCTGATAGTCTGCCTCAGGATCACCTTCCTGATAATTCCCATTCTGAGGATAGTGATATTCATCTTCATTGTTACCTTGATAGTTCTCCTCATCGTAACCTAGACGTAAAAAGTCCAGGGCAGGGAAGGAGCCGTTAGCTTTTGAAGCTAAGTGAGAACGTCTTAACCGATCACTCCTAATACATGTAAGGATATATAAGTACAACATATCTTGAAACAACATTAATGAGTATATGACATGTAGAATGATGACATAATGCATTATCGATATATTCGACTTTAACTCGACCATGAACACCACAACCGACTCATGTGACTTGTTACATTACCAGTGTAACGCCGTTGGCTTAGAGTAGAATGATTACGTTGCTATCGTCGCCTAGCAGGGCCCTATAGCAAATTTTGGTTTTTAAAAGAGTGTAATCATTGGACTCTTAGGTCCTCGTGACCTTGCCGGGAGAATAGAATAGTTACAGCGCTATCGTTGCCTAGCAGGGCCCTATAGCATTTGTAAGGTAACTATTGTATTTTGATGGATACATTGCTATCGTTGCCTAACAGGGCCCTATAGCATATCAATCATCAATTCATACATAACTTCAATGTTTTCAATGGAAACTCTGGCTATCGTCGCCTAGCAGGGCCCTATAGCAGTTTCATCGTTGTTCCCATTTACTTGACTGTACCACTCGGACCACCGCGGTCCACCCAATATGTATAACAATATGACTGGGTTAGTCCCCGTGACTAACCATGCAGACGTCAATGTTGACATCAATACTCGACCATGTTCATATGAATGTTCATGTGACTATAGAAACAGGAATCATGATAAACAAGAATATCAGCGATTATTAACTAAGCATGGAGTATAGTTAACTAACATGCGTTCATTATATAAGAAACAATCTCAATGTTCATATAACTAATACTTATCAGTATCGTCCACACAGGACGTACTGGACATACATACATGATCAAAGAATAATTCTATAATATACCAAGTGAGTTAGGACGACTCACCTTGAAGCGGTTGCGTAAAAACAAGCGTAGCGGTTCCTACAAAGCATTAAGATTACATAGAACATTGATTAATAAGCTTACTAAAATCAGGGGCATAATGGTAATTGTGCCGGGTGGGTTCCTAAACCTCAACATGATGATCTAGACGTCATTCTGAGTTCAACGCCATTGACTAGACTCAAATCAGAGTCCGTCGCATAAAAGGCTGGGTTTTCTATACCAGTTTGGGCCCTAAAGATAAGCTGTATTTTTGACCGTGTCGGAAGGTCACCAAACTTTAAGGGGATGTTCTAGACATTATTCTAAGACTCCAGGAACTGACCGCGTATTTTTCTGAGCTACGGTTTATTTATTATGAATTTCCGAAGTTTAAATCGTCTAATAATGGACTGCGGAGTCCCATAATTATAAAATATAGTTTAGGAAGACATTTGACCCTTATAAATATTTTTATTAAATACTAGGCCTGAAATTAGGCTAGTAGTATTTTTCCCATAATTATCGGGGCTCGTTTGGTATTTAAAGTAATTAAATATAACCAAACGGATATTTTATAAGTAATTAATAATTATTGAAATATTAAAGTTAGGGTCTTGTAGATAATAATTTACAATATAGAGGTACTAGACCTTAGGAAAATTTAATATAATTTTCCTATACTTGAAAACGGTCATTAGGTATTTATTACCTAATTATTTAAAATATTTACTTGTTATTTATTTAAATCAATAAATAATAAGTATATAATAAAATGATAATTTCATATTTTCATAATATAAGAATATTATAAAAATAATATTACAATTTGTTATTTATAGCATTATTGAAATTATTTTAGATATTTAAAACCATTTAAATCATTTATAATTATTTACATATATTTATTAATACCAAATATATTATAATAAATATATTTAAACACTAATCTCGATTAATATATATTAATTATTACTAAAACAGTATTTTGAAACATTAATTTGGATTAACAGAACACTTAGTAATATAAAATAGATTAATAAAACCTTAATTAAGGTTAACAGAATAATTAAAACATTAATAAATCTAAAACAGATTATAAATCTACTAATCTGGATTAACTACTTAATAAAATATAAATGATTACTAATCCCGGATTAGCAATGTGCTAAACCTGATTAGCAGAATAATTAAGGAATATAAAAATAATTAATATAATTAACAGGTAAAACCCGTGGGTCAACCCAGATTCAAATCCATACCCACGGGTTGCCCATTAACACACTAAGGACGATCCAACTTAAAAGATCCGACCCGCTATCCATGTATTGTTATAACCCGAACCCAAATATCCATACACACACACACACAGACTAACCCATACCCAACCCAAGACCCGACCCGTTTTAATTAGAAACGGGTAAACGATATAACCCGCTTCTTTGTCTTCTCTGGTGAGCCAACCGCCGCCGGCAAGGCGCGTTTTCGCCGGAAAACTTCCCGAGCTCATATCTCCGTCGTTCCTTAATGTAAATTGCTCTAATTAACGCCGTTAGGACCGGTTTGGGACTCTCTTCATCATACTAGGAGCCTAGAACCCAGTTCATTCATTTTTTAGACCCACTGTGAGATTATTCTTTTTGGGTTTTAAAAGAATAATGCTATGCATGGGTCGCTAAACGTAATCCAATTCAAAAGCTGCTTTTATGGGGTCTATTTGGGACCACAGGGGTCTGTTTGGTACAACCAAAATGGGTTTTGGCCATGTTTCAAAATAAAGTTCCGGCGAGGGGCTTCAATGGCTATCAGGGTTCACCGAGGGCCTAAGGCTCTTCTTGGCTTGTATGGGGAGGGTCAGGGAGGTGTGTGTGATGTTTAATAAGGTACAGAAATGAAATGGAGGGGTATAAGGGGTTTACCTCTTGGTGTTTAGAGTCTCGGGTCTTCCCTCTCTCTCTGGCGTCTCTCTCTCTCTCCTCTGCTTCTCCTCTCTTCTGCGTGTGTGTGTGTGAGGGTAAGGGTGAGGCAGCGTGAGTGGGAGGAATAGGGAAGGGGGAAAATGAGTGTGTGGTATTGTTTGATTTGTCTTCCCTTTCTCTCAAACTCTCGGTTACTCTCCATCAACTCTCCACTCTCATATAAATAACCACAGCATTACATACATACCCATATGCATATAGGTATACAGGTTATACAACCTGTCTCGAGCTGATGGGGGAGAGGATTGATTGAGATGGTGCTTAGGGAGAAGGGAAAAGGTGGCCGGCGGTTTTAGGGAGGTGGGGTTTGGTCCGGTGGGTAAGGGAGGGGTGTTAGGGTAATGGGATTACCCAAGGGTTTAGGGTAAGTTAGGCAAGTACATTGCCTTTTAAGGCAAGATTCCAATTTTCCATTCTTAGTATAGTTTAGTCGTCGCTTGGGGGTACGTGTAATACAGTCCAATTTCGATACAGATTTTACGGGTATACGTGCAATGTTAGTCCGAGGTTCGATTTAACAGTCCGAGAAATTCATAATTAGATACGCACACGTGCATATTCGGGTTTCTGGAATTAAGGACCTAAAACACTGGTGATTTAATACGAACAAAATACGGGGACCTATTTTATTATTAACAGGAATTTTACGGGTATTACACCATGATTTTTGGTTTGACTTGGAGATGCATAGAAAGACCTCATTTTGGTCCAAACATTCTCTCCAGATATTCTGCCTTTGCTGTCACAGCATCTAGGCTGACTTTCAATTTATTTCACAGAAAACGTTTCCGAAAGGGGTGGTCCTAACTTATTGTTTCCTTTAACTTCAATGTCTTAGGGAACTTTCTGTATAATATGGGCCTCTAGATCTTTTGTTTTCATTTTCTAAGATTTTCTAACATTTTAGTCGACAGTACGAACTCTGTTTCTGAGTAACCTCCATTGGTTATATGATTTCTCTCAACCTGTGATAGTTATTAAAGATTGACTTTTTGGGTTGTGTTCTAGACACCATAAGGAAGATCTTCATAAAAAATAATGCATTGAAAGTATTCCTAACTCCTCTTTTCCATTTTCACAAGATCATGTTACTATTCTGTCCACTATTCACAGCAAGCATATTTTTACTTCCATCCTTTGATTTGATGCTTACATGTACCCCAAATTAGCTCATGTCTTAGGAAATAGTTCATACTACATTTGTACATATCCCATGATGATTTCCTTCATTCATTCATACACATTCTAGACTTCTAAGTCATTCTAGGAATCCATGAACACAAAGCACACTACAACCTTGGCACATTTTAGATACATACATTGCATCCATGCAAAGATTTGGGGTTTTTGTAACTCCTAATCTAAGAAGATTATAAGGAATGATCATGATCACACGTTCATGCTTCTCCTCGATCTAATCACCCTTTCTCATCCATCCCGGGGATTGAGAGGTCTTCTTTTCTCAAAGATTAGCATGCATCATTCTAGCTTGCTAAGCATACTTTGATCCTTTTGATTTATTTGTTTCAAGAACAATTCATGTCCCCCCTTTAGATTAGGAAGTCTTGATTATTTGATACATGATTAGATGATTTTTCCTAGGTTTATTTGTGTGATCTTTCATTTTACATTGTATAATATTTGACTTAGATCTTATGAATGATATCTTATCTTTAGATCTTCCATTTCAAATTTTCTTATGTGATGTAATATACTATCATAGTATTAATTGTCAAACCATACATAGTATAAGATGATTATTTGGATGCTAATTGAGGCCCGTCGAAAGACGGGGCGAGTTGAGGGTGTTTTAGTTGTGACAAAGGATCCTTCCTCTCTCGTACCAAAACCCCGAGCCAAGTTCTTTGGTTATGAAGGGCCGGTGCCCTTTATCCATTTGGGTGAGTTAAAATTAGGTTTCTTGGTTCCTTAAAGACCAAGTGGCGACTCTGTATCTGTTTTCAACATACCATTTTCTTTTCTTTTTCAATTTCAAATCTCAAACAAAGAAGTGGATGAGCGATCCCGCGTGTCCACACTCACTCACAGTCATGTCTCCCTGAACCAGACTTGCAAACTCATGGCGTTTTTGAGTATAAGCAGATTGCGGAAAGAAACGTTTGTTGAATTCTTCTTCAAATGCTTCCCACGTGGTCGGCTTCCCTTGTTCAAGTACGTTGTTCCACCAATCCAATGCTTCGCCCATCAACGTATCGGATGCGCATAAAATTTTTTCCCCATCGGTACATATTACCTGACGGAAATGTCTTTCCATGTCCATCATCCAATGATCGGCCAAGTCTATGTCAACTTGTCCAAAATACAAGGTCGGTTTCCACTTATGAAACTGTTCCACGATTGTGTGTTGAGGTCGCGGTGCCAGTGGTGCATTGATATACCGAATTTCCACTAGTGGAGGCTGAATGTTCATCTGTTCTCTTTCACTTACCGCTTGTATGAAATTTCCTACCATATTCACTATTTGGTCCATCCGCGAATGCGGTGACAATTCTCTCGGCGGATCAGCCATAATGTTTCAAATATTCCCCTGTTGAGTTCAATGCATAATGACCATGCATGCTATGCCACAATATAGATATATGTGCACAGTTCGTCACGATCAACAAATGCTAACACATGAAGCATTTCTACAATGATAACAATTATCTTCACAATTACACACTCCACTTGACGTCACTCAGCATATATATAACGTCACTCGTTCCCAAGGCTCTAAACTTATACTCTGATACCACTAAATGTCACAGCCCGGTCCCACAATAGCGGAACCAGAGCCCGTGGCACGCCATCGAGGCTAAACCAATTCATTAACATTCCCGAAATTTAGTTTGAAGAACACACGCAGCGGAAAAACAAAACACATTTTAAAACTAGGGGTCCAGTCGACTGGGTCGGGGCCTCAGTCGACTGAAGAGAGCAGAGAGTTTTCAAAAATTGTTTACAGCCCTTCCAGTCGACTAAGGCTGGGGGTCCAGTCAACTGAAGTAAGCAGAACCAAAAAATCACATAAATCTTCAGAGGTCCAGTCGACTGAGGAAGGGCCCAGTCGACTGCTTTTGCCATATTAAAAAGCAGTAACTAGCAGGCACAAGGGTCCAGTCAACTGAACACTGGACCAGTCGACTGCTCCCCTGGCAGCAGCCCAATATGCAGAAAAACAAGTTTCAAAAGCTTTTTAAAACAACCAAGTGTTAACCACACACTCCAACTTCACATCAAAGTAATCCTAGCTGCATTAAAACATTACCAAAGTATAATTACAACATGTTACTAACTATTACCATGCTTTAGGTCCGTTCTAACATACTAAGTTAAACATAAGTTAAAACATTCAAATTTTTATTACAACATTCCTATTATTCCAAAACTACAAGATCAACATTCAGGTTGCTTCTAAGCGAACTCTAAACTCACGTGCTCACTTCTCCGATTCCTCGCCAGCATTAACACCTGAAATGGTTATTTGAATAATCACAGATATTTGATTTGTTTAAGCTAACGCTTAGTGAATAAAATAACATATGCATATGAATGATAAACATGTCCGCATTCACATCTCTACATTTCATACTAGTCGCGGGAGACCCACGTACCCGCCCATACTCCCAATCCGTGACTCCTCGCCAATAAGTCCATGCGAAAGGGTAAGACGCACGATTCTTCTCTTCAATCGTGCGACCTTAATGCCTAGATCGGCTTCATAAAATGGCACGGTGACCACGTGCTCCTTCTGACCCACATAAGCAACTTAACATGCTCAATACATATCACCATGCTCGTGGAAATCAAACATTTTATCGTGCTATTGGGCCTACTTATCAATACAAATGCCCAATATGAACTACACAGTATATATCTATGAATTAATACATGCTATTCAAACATAACATGAATACACGTCAAGAAATCATTCCAAAACATAGTTGGATCACTCACCTCCGATTTACGCTCTTAAACTTCGATCCAACGAAAACCCGTGTACAAAGAACGTGCAGAAGTTCGTCTAGTACAATTCCTATGGATCAAAATTCCATTTATCAACTTTTATGAAAAATTCTAGAAAACAACTTTTCAGAAAACTTGGCCGAACAAGCCCTAACATATATCAAAACGAAGCTCTTACCTCGAGGAGCTCGAATATGAAATATGGGAGAAAACAGACTGACGGAAGGTCGTCGTTTGGCGTCGCAAAGCTCTAAGCTCCAAAAATCCCCTTTGGCCTTCTTCTTGAACTTATGTTAAGACTTTATGAAAATATCCAAAGTCATCTATATGTATATATAGGCAATACTCTCGGAAATTGCGTTTACCTCCCCACGAGTTTTCAAAACTCCTAATCAGTCTCTGAAACTTTTTATACAACTTATTTATAGCTTTATAAGTGAAACCTCAAAATTATGAAAGTTTTCGACTAAGTTTCGTTTGGTCGCTAAAACGCAAATTTCTACACGACGTTTGTTAAGTTGCTAATTAGCCTACCAAATTAATAGCGTGTTAATTCGTTCTCACCAGGAAACTAAAACTAACAACAAATATAAATTCTAAAACAGAAAATAATACAGATATTGAAATACACAGGTAAACATTTATTTTCAAATAAACATTTAAAGTATTCCACAGTGACCGTCTCACACTCGGAGAGACGTCGCAACAATAAATCCTCAATCACCACAGTTCCAAAGGGTTCTCTAATACAGACACCCAAATCAACTCGTGAGTCAAAACTCACCCAAACATGTGTCATAAGACACGCCACAACACATTATCATGCATGACAATGTAATGCAAAAGCAATAACACAAATACGGGTGTTATAGGTTCTCCCCATGAATTCAAAGTCTCTGATCGCATTTCCAAACTCGTCGCTGGCAATCCAGTCACCCCCCCCCCCCCCCCCCCCCCCCTCTCTCTCACACACACACACACACACACAAACTAGTTAAGTTATTCTTCAATATGTACTTGTAATTGATATATATATATATATACTGTAATTAGTTTTAACTGGTATAGATTGATTGTGAAGTGAACTTGCTATGTTTAATTTTTTTTATTATTTTTTTCAAATTATTAAAACAAAGTTCGATTGTTAATAACTTCCAAATTTGTGATTTTGGAGGCATTAACCTTGTAGAAATGTAATGGGTTAATTATCTATAGAATTATACGGTTTAGTCCCCCAGATTCTAGTTAACATTAATTTGGTCACTTTGACTTATTACACTAGTAAATCCATCCTTAATTTATAAGAAAAAATAGAAATTAGTCCCTTTCCCCAATTTTTTTTACATATTTTTTAGACGTTTATACCCTTATTAATGATAGTTAATATGTGTTTTATATTTTTCTGATCATTTATGTTCGTAACTGACCCCTTGTTTTTAGGTGTTGATTAAGTCATGATTCACGAAATCATTCCATTTCCTATAAAAGTGGATCTGTGGATTGATTTACTTACCTTTTTGAAAATGTTCAATTATTATCTGAATTATTGGTATGATCTATTATTTTCTGTTAAAGATATTGTCTCTTCAAGTAGAATTGGAGGATAAAAGTCACTGTTGCAAAGAGTTGGCAGCAATCGATCTGTTTGGAGCTTCAGCTCCAACTTGAAAGGTAATTACTTTTTTACTTTCTTTTCGGTGGAAACTAAATAATATTTTGACCTAATTTGGAACAACGTGGTATGCAGGGTTGCCAACAAAGGAACCCCAAAGGCGAACACAGATCAAGAGGAAAAGTTACCTCTTCTCGGCAATGTGTTTTCTCACCACTGTTTAAAAAAAATTTGTAACAGAAATGTAAATATAGTGAGAATTTTTCATCACTTTGAAAAGGTTTTGCTACAGAAATGTAAAAATAGTCAGAATTTCTCACCATTGTTTTAGAGATTTTGTAACAAAAATGTAAATATAGTGAAAATTTCTCACCACTTTGGAAAGATTTTATTACAGAAATGTAAAAATGGTCAGAATTTCTCATCACTTCGTAAAGATTTTGTTACAAAAATTTAAAAATAGTGAAAATTTCTCACCACTTTTGTAAAGATTTTTATTATAGAACTGTAAAAACATAATGAGAATTTCTCACCACCAATGTCTTTTAAAGTTAGGAATGGCTCATTATGGTTAGAAGTTATAAAAAAATTCCTTAATTTAGCAATGTGTAAGTATTGGTTGCAACAGAAATTTCTCACTTATGGTCTGTGATGTATTTTAAAGTGAGAAATTTCTCACTTTTCTTTCTCTTTTGCATAATTATTCTCTGTAAAAAATAATGAGAATTTCTTACCACTAATGTCTTAGGGTTTGAAAATCTACCATCTCTCTCTCATTTGGGTGAGAAAATAGATACACGGATTCCATATAAATATACATATATAGAGAAATCTCTGCCGCCTCATCCGTGTATCCAAGTCATATGGTCATTTAATCCGCCATTCATATCAGTCAGCAAATCACTCATTTTTCTCCGGATCTTTAAGCTTCCATGCTTAGATCAATCAAAAAGAAACTCCAAAAAGGGTAATCTCTCTCTCTCTCTCTCTCTCTCTCTCTCTATATATATATATATATATTAACAATTTGGGTTTTGAATTTCAAAACCTTGATTTATGGGAGTAGGGGTATTTTTCGTCCTCAAAATAGGCGAGGGACTAATTTCTAAATTGACTTATGGAATGGATCAATTTCTAGAAACGACTACAATAAAGGACTGAAATCTAAAGGACCCAAATTTCTATTGGTTTAAAATTAGTTTTAATTGGTGGATTAATTGTTCTGACCAAATCCGTTTCAGATTTTGGCCACATAAATTTAGTTGAATGGACCAAATTTGGTCACATAAATTAATTGTTCTCGAATCTTCAAAACCTTGTTGTTCTTGATGCCTTTAGTAACAACTTTTTTGGCCTATTACCCACAGATGTTTCTCAGATTCCAACAATCAAAGTGCTCAATTTTGCTGGAAGTTACTTCAATGGGCCATTTCCATCAGAGTTTGGTTCATTCCAGAGTCTTGACTTCATACATTTAGTAGGAAAATTTTCTCAGTGGTCATATACCACCTGAATTGGGTAATCTCAAAATAGTGACCCATATGGAAATTGGGTATAATACATACCAAGGAACAATTCCATGGCAAGTGGGTAACCTTGTTATTCACCATTTGATTATTATGATTGGCCTACTATGATCTGGATCTGATTTGCTTGTTCAACACCATCACCATTATATTGTTTTGAACAATCCACCGCCATTGATATAGGTTTGGTGCATTTGAAAATCTTAAGAGATTTCTCTTATGATTATATTCGTAAGAGAAATTTCTCTTAAGATTTCCAAATGTCCTCAATTGAAAATACTCCCTGATTTTAATATCATCAAGCAGATGAAAATACTATGGATATCTTTCTCAATCCCCTTTTGACAACAGATCATGGTTCACCAAAATCACTGGATGAGCATTTTGCACGTTGATTAATCTTCAGCATAAGTGAAAAATCACTTAGGATATCCTAAGTCAAATTTTACTTAAGATTTTTGATTTCACAATTCATTATTTTGTGTTGCTTTGATTTTTACATTTGATATTCAAAATCATAGAAATTACATTTGACCAACACACTTGTGCACCACCATGAGCCACCACCACCACCAGCATCCTGAGCCTCCGCCACCTTCCAAGCAAGTTGTTTTTTCCTTTTTTCGGTAATTGGCCTTGTAAGTCCATAGGCTTGGTAGGATGTCAAACTCTTAAGTGAAAATTCTCTTCAGGTTTATCTTAAGAGGAATTTCTCTTATTATAGTCAAATCAGTTAAGTGAAATTTCACTTCGTTTCTTTGAGAACAACGAGTTGTTCGAAGGAAATAGAGATGGAGAATGATGAATAGATGTGAGAGATTGAATTTTTTTAAGAGTTGTTCAAAGAAATCTCCACTTCTATGATGAAACTAGGGCTTCAAGCTTGAGAAGACAAAAAGAGGTGATCTTAAGAGAAATTTCTCTTATGATAGTCAAAGCAGTTAAGTGAAATTTTACTTTGTTTTCTTAAAGAACAGCGAGTTATTTGAAGGAAATAGGGATTGAATATGATGAATATATGTGAGAGTTTGCGTTTTTTTATAGTTGTTCAAAGAAATCTCCATTGCCTTGATGAAACTAGGGCTTCAAGCTTGAAAAGACGAAAATAGGTCATCTTAAGAGAAATTTCTAGCCAAATCAGTTTAGTAAAATTTCACTTCGTTTTCTTAGAGAACAACGAGTTGTTCGAAGGAAATAAGGATTGAGAATGATGAATAGATGTGATAAACTGAGTTTTTTTTTAGAGTTGTTCAAAGAAATCTCCACTCATATGATGAAACTAGAGCTTCAAGCTTGAGAAGACGAAAGAGGAGATGAATTATTACTTCAAACTTGTCTGATTTTCTTCAAAACTTCTTGTTGATAGTCAGTTTTTAGTGATTTTGTGGTGAATTTTTATCATTTTGTTTAATGATTTCAGTCGAGTTTTTGGCTATAAGAAGAGAAATTTCTCTTAAGATCACCTCTTTTGGCTATACACAAAGTTTATCAAATGAAGAACTGATACAAAATTTTCAAAACCAAGTAGTAGATAAAGTTGCAGAGAAAAGGTTGAGATAGTGACTAAAATTAAGAGCTTTTGGCAACTTGAAAATGTTTAAAACAAACTCAGGGCTTTTTTTGAACGGAAATAATATTAAATTTTATTATTATTATTATTATTAAATTATTAATTTTATTTATTTTATTTTTATTTTTATTTTATTTTTTACTTTTATGGTAATCTTATCAAATGTGTATTTAAAAAAAAAAAAGATTCACAAACCATATGAACACTTTGTATCAATGGATTTATGGAGAGAGCTATTTAAACCTACCAGTAAAAATCAGAGATCCGCCATTGAAGAACCTTAAATTAGATAGACAGAGAAGAGATACAATGATATATGTATATACATGTATGAAGTGTGTATTTATATGTGGATATAGCGACTATTCTAATGAATGCTTTGAATTTTAGACAAAGAGCTCAGAGTGTTTTCTCTCTCTCTCTCTCTCTCTCTCTCTCTCTCTCTCTCACACACACACACACACACACACACCTGAAACTTAAAAAGCGCCCAAAGAGCCAAAAGAGAGCCCAACATAACAGGTTGTGTATGATAGGTGGGATGATGAGTGGTGGTCACCGGAGGTGGTCGTGGTGGTCGCCGGAGCTGCTAGTGGTGGTGGCCGGAGGTCAGGGGTGGTGGTGATGGTGGCTAGGATTTGGTAGAAAGGTTAGATGAAGAAGATGAGGGTACTTTTGTCAAAAAAATGTTCTAAAGACCTTAGACCAAGGTATTTTATTAAGTGTCCTTAATTCCAATATAACTTGTTCTAATGCCCTATTCACCAATTTGCCCTAGATTTAAATAGTCTACCACAGCTCTTAGAGAGATTTCTCAAGCTTAGCCGATGAAGAATAGGTGTGTACTACTCAGAATAGAGCTTGTTTAATGAATCTACCATCATTGACTCTTTCTTTTGGTTCAGTATTTGAAAATTATAAATTTTTATATACATGCAAACGTAAACATATGAATCGATACTATTTATTTCTAAATTCATTAGCAGACTTGGCCGTGGTAATTTGTGCTTTGAAGATTTGGAGACACTACTTGTATGGCGAGAATGTGAGATCTTCACAGACCACATGAGTTTGAAATACATATTCACGCAACAAGATTTAAACATGAGACAGAGAAGATGGTTAGAGTTGATGAAGAATTTCGATCGAGTATCACTCGGGGAAGACTCATGTAATAACCGACGCTTTAAGCTGGAAGATGACGGGGAATTTAGCCGACGAGCTAACCAAGCAAAAGAATTGCTCAGAGAGATGGAGCGTTTGGAGTTAGATGTAATTCCAGAGACTAATGGTGGCTTGATGACGACAATCATAGCCCACCCAAACATTATAGATGAGATCAAAGCGAACCAGTTCAACGACTACTATCTGTGCAAAATGAGAGACGATATACCTTTGGGAAAACGACCTTGCTTTACTTTGGAGCAAGGGGTATTGAGGCTTGGAAATCGATTGTGTGTACCGAATGTAAAAGACTTGAAGGAAACAATCCTAGAAGAGTTATATAGTACCAGATACTCAGTTCATCCGGGAAGTAACAAGATGTACCAGAACTTGTGAGAGAACTTTTGGTGGAGGGGCATGAAGAGGGAAGTTGCCAATTATGTTTCAGAGTGCTCGGCATGTCAGCAAGTCAAAGCAGAAAGACAAGTACCGCTGGACTACTACAACCATTGCCTATGTCAGAGTGGAAATGGGATGAGATCACGATAGATTTTGTTTTTGGATTTTCATGTTCGCCTAACAAGAATGACAAGATTTGAGTAATAGTTGATAAATTGACAAAATCAGCTCATTTTCCACCGATCAAGATAACTAAACCATCCAAACTAGCGGATTTGTTTGTGAAAGGGATCGTGAGACTACACGGAGTACCAGTAGTGATTGTATCAAATCGTGATAGCGTGATAGTAGTTTTACATCGAGGTTTTGAGGAAGTTGCAAAAGGCTATAGGTATGAAGTTGAGTTTCAGTGCCGCTTTTCATCCTCAGATCGATGGACAGTTAGAGCGAATGATTCAGACATTGGAAGATATGCTTAGGTTGTGTGTTCTAGACTTTGGAAGCAATTGGGAAAAGCATTTACCCTTAGTCAAATTTGTTTATAACAGTGGGTTTCAGTCAAGTATTCATGAAGCTTTGTATGGACGTAAGTGTCGTTCACCGGTTTATTGGACCGAGGTCGGAGAAAGAAGATTGATAGGACCTGAGATAGTACAGTTAACTACTGAGAAGGTGAAGCTAATCCATGAGCGACTTTAGGTAGCTTAGAGTCGTTATAATAAGAGTTATGCTGACTCTAAGCGACGACCAATGACATTCAAAATAGGAGACTTTGTGTCACGATCCATCCCGCTATACGCGGATATAGGACACATGGCATACCACCAAGGCTCATTCAATTCCATTAAAGTAAATCGCAGCAGAAAACATAAGTAAAATCCATGAAAATCAGAGTTATAAAAAGTTTTGCACCTTTTAAACACTTAAAGAAAACATCCTATTTGAAAACAACAATCCAATCGACTGATCGGGGGTCCGGTCGGCTGGAAATACAAGAAACAGAGAGCTTGAAAATCTCAGAAGTCGTCCAGACGACTGTGTCGGAGGCCCAGTCGACTGTGGCCCCAAAATTTTAGTTGACTGATACTCCTTGGTCGACTAAACCAAAATTCCCGTTTTTGAAAATACCATCCAGTCGACTGTGGACCTCCACCTAGTCGACTGTTTCTTTCACAGAACCAAAAATAACATTTTAACCCAATTGTCTAGTCGACTATGTCGGGAACCCAGTCGACTGCTTTTGATTATATTTGTCACGCCCCGGAGTAGCCAAAAATAGGGAAAATTTAAAATTTCCTTTCTGGACCCGTAGGGAATGACGAGTTACATAAAACTGACCTGTCCGTACAACATACTAACAAAATATATATAGATCAGAGTAAGAATTTGCAAAAGCGTCTAATGGTATTCATGGGGGAACTTAGAGTGTTTGCTACTTAAGCTATTACAGCAGTTCCAAATGAAAACCACAAAAGATAAGTCTGGGCGATTTACGCTACTTAAATATTACATCAACCAAAAGATAATTAAAACGTAATAGAAGTCTTAAGGCGGAAATAGGCCAGGGTCCTCTTTCTAACTGGCAAACCCATGACCTTCGTTATCAGGCTCTTCCTGATAGTCTGCCTCAGGATCACCTTCCTGATAATTCCCATTCTGAGGATAGTGATATTCGTCTTCATCGTTACCTTGATAGTTCTCCTCATCATAACCTAGACGTAAAAAGTCCAGGGCAGGGAAGGAGCCGTTAGCTTTTGAAGCTAAGTGAGAACGTCTTAACCGATCACTCCTAATACAGATAAGGATATACAAGTACAACATATCTTGAAACAACATTAATGAGCATATGACATGTAGAATGATGACCTAATGCATTATCGATATATTCGACTTTAACTCGACCATGAATACCACAACCGACTCATGTGACTTATTACATTACCAGTGTAACGCCGTTAGCTCAGAGTAGAATGATTACGTTGCTATCGTCGCCTAGCAGGGCCCTATAGCAGTTTTTGGTTTTAAAAAAAAAGAGTATAATCATTGTACTCTTAGGTCCTCGTGACCTTGCCGAGAGAATAGAATAGTTACAGCGCTATCGTCGCCTAGCAGGGCCCTATAGCATTTGTAAGGTAGCTATTGTATTCTGATGGATACATTGCTATCGTCGCCTAACAGGGCCCTATAGCGTATCAATCATCAATTCATGCATAACTTCAATGATTTCAATGGAAACTCTGGCTATCGTCGCCTAGCAGGGCCCTATAGCAGTTTCATTGTTGTTCCCATTTACTTGACTGTACCACTCGGACCACTACGGTCCACCCAATATGTATAACAATATGACTGGGTTAGTCCCCGTGACTAACCATGCAGACGTCAATATAGACATCACGACTCGACCATGTTCATGCGAATGTTCATGTGACTATAGAAACAGAAATCATGATAACCAAGAATATCAGCGGTCATTAACTAAGCATGGAGTATAGTTAACTAACATGCGTTCATTGTATAAGAAATAATCTCAACATTTACAATACTAATATTTATCAGTATCGTCCACACAGGACGTACTGGGCATACATGTATGATCAAAGAATAATTCTATAATATACCAAGTGAGTTAGGACGACTCACCTCGAAGCGGTTGCGTAAAAACAAGCGTAGCGGTTCCTACAAAGTATTAAGATTACATAGAACATAGATTAACAAGTTTACTAAAATCAGGGGCAAAGTGGTAATTGTGCCGGGTGGGTTCCTAAACCTCAACATGATGATCTAGACATCATTCTAAGCCTAACGCCATTGACTAGACTCAAATCAGAGTCTGTCGCATAAAAGGCTGGGTTTTCTATACCAGTTTGGGCCCTAAAGATAAGCTGTATTTTTGACCGTGTCGAAAGGTCACCAAACTTTAAGGGAATATTCTAGACATCATTCTAAGACTCTGGGAACTGACCGCATATTTTTCTGAGCTACGGTTTATTTATTACGAATTTTCGAAGTTTAAATCATTTAATAATAGACTGTGGGATCCCACAATTATAAAATATAGTTTAGAGAGGCATATGACTCTTATAAATATTTTTATTAAATACTAGGCCTTAAATTACGCTAGTAGTATTTTTCTCGTAATTTTCGGGGCTCGTTTGATATTTTAAATAATTAAAATACAACCAAACAGATATTTTTTAAGTAATTAATAATTATTAAAATATTAAAGCTAGGGTTTTGTAAATATTAATTTATAATATAGAGGTACCAGACCTTAGGAAAATTTAATATAATTTTCTTATGCTTGAAAATGGTCATTAGGTATTTATTACCTAATTATTTTAATTTAACATATTTACTTATTATTTATTTAAACCAATAAATAATAAGTATAGCATATAATATTAATCCGTAATTTCATAGTATAAGAATATCAGGATATACTTTATAACATTATTGGAATTATTTTAGATATTTAAACTAATTTAAAAATCATTTATAATTATTTATAATACCAAATATATCATAAGTAATATATTTATACACAAATCTGGATTTATATGTACTAATTATTACTAAAACAGAATATTAAGACCTTAATAAGAATTAACAGGATACTTAATAATATAAAACAGGTTAATGAAACCTTAATTAAGATTAATGGAATGATTAACAATATAAAAATAATTAATTATACTTACAGAAACCCGTGGGCTAACCCAGATCCAAACTAAACCCGCGGGTTACCCGCTTACACACATAGCTTGACCCAACTTAAAAGATCCGAACCGCTACCATTTTAATTCTTATAACCCAAATCTCTACCCACTTACACACACAACTGAACCCGCCCATACCCGTACCCGATCCGATCCAGCGGGTAAACGATATAACCCTAATCCTATTCGAGTTATTTCTTCTCCGGTGAATCCATGTCGCCGCCGGCGATGCCCGGTTTCGCCGGAAGACTTCCCAAGCTTATAACTTGCTCGTCTCACCATAAAAATTTGCCTAACCAACGCCATTAGGTTCGGTTTGGCCTCCTCTCTAACATACTAGGAGCTAGGGTCGTGGTTTATTCGTTTTAAGGGCCTACTATGAGATTATTCTTTTGGGTTAAAAAAAGGAATAATCGCATGCATGGGTGACCAAACGTGGTCTAGCTTCTAGGCCGCTCATGGGGGGTCTAACTGGGACTCTAAGGGTTCGTTTGGTATAAGTTTTAGGGGCCACGGTGGTGTTTGAGAAATCGAGCTCCGGTGAGGAGCTTTAATGGTGATTTCGGTTCAACCGAGGGCTTAGGTTCTGTTTGGGGTGTGCATGGGGGTGTGTGAGGGTGTGTATGATATAGAAATGAGCCAGAGGGGGTGAGGTTCACCTGTGGGTCTCGATTTCTCTTCTTCTCTATCTCTGGCGAGTCCCTTCTCTCTCTGCGTCTTTTTCTGCTCCTCCGGTAGTCTCAGCATGTGTGTGTACGTAGAGTGTGGTGAGGCAGAGGTGGAGCAGTGTGATGAGGCAGTGTGTGTGTGGTTCACTCTCAACTCACACCATCTTACTTTATACAAACCCCCATGTGTATACACAATCCTATACACGCAGATCTTCATATCTGCAGGATTAGATTAGATAGGGATTGAGAGGAGTGTGATTGTGAGGGTGATGTGAATAGGATCCTAGGAGTGTGTGTGGCCGGCAGTTTGGGAAGGGTGGTGTAAAATCCGGCGGGTCATGGGGGTTAGCTTAGGTAATGGGATTACCCAATGGGTAGGGGTGAGTTAGGCAAGTACACACCCAAATGAGGGAAGATCCCTATTGTACCTAAGTTTCCCAAATTGTATGGATAGTCGTCGCTAGGTTCCACGTGCAATACAGTCCAATGTCGATACAGATATTACGGATTTACGTGCGTGTCAGTCTGGGTCTGAATTTTATAGTCCGAGAAATTAACAATATGAATACGCGTACATGTAAGTTCGGGTCTTCCGGATTAAAACTTAAAATACTGGAATAAATGTAAACCAAAATACGGGGGCTCGTTATTTAATGTATTAGAAATTTTACGAGTATTACATCATCCACCTGCTATTAAAGATTCCGTCCCCGGAATCAGAGCTAGCTATACATTAGAAAAGGCAAGGAAACTTCTCACGCATCTCCGATTCTAACTCCCAAGAAGCTTCACGCTCATCATGGTGTTTCCACTGGACTTTCACTAGCGGGATTTCTTTAGTCCTCAGCTCCTTAGTTCCCCGTTCCAAGATCTTCACCGGTCCTTCATTGAAAGTCACATTGTCGTTTACCTCGATATCCGTGAAGTTGATCTCATGAGACGGATCGTGTACGACTTTCCTCAGCATACTAATGTGAAACACATTATGCACTCCTGACATCTTGGGCGGCAGTGCAAGTCTGTAAGCAACTTTTCCCACGCGTTCCAGAATCTCGAACGGTCCGATGTATCGTGGCGAAAGTTTTCCTCTCTTTTGTCCGAATCTGACAATTCCTCGCACGGGTGATACTTTTAGGAATACGTGATCTCCAACGCTGAATTCCAAGTCCTTGCGATGTTTGTCCGCATAATTTTTCTGTCGGCTCTGAGCTGCTTTCATCTTCTCTTTGACGACATTGATCTTTTCATTCATCTCTCGAATCATCTCTGGTCCTAGCAGCTTGTCATCTCCAACTTCGGCCCAACATAAGGGTGATCTGCACGGTCTTCCATATAATGCTTCAAATGGTGCCATCTCTATACTCGTATGGTAACTGTTGTTATATGCGAATTCTATCAATGGTAGGTTCTCTTCCCATGAACGTTCGAAATCTATTGCACAAGCTCGAAGCATGTCTTCCATGACTTGATTGACTCTCTCGGTCTGTCCGTCGGTTTGGGGGTGAAATGCTGAACTTAACTTCAATGAAGTTCCGAGTGCTGTCTGTAAGCTTTCCCAAAATCCTGACGTAAAACGTGAATCACGATCTGACACAATTGACACGGGTACTCCATGTAGTCGAACAACTTGTTGTATATACATTCTGCTTAATTTCTCAACCGGGTAAGTCATGCTATAAGCGATAAAGTGAGCCGATTTGGTGAGTCGATCCACAATCACCCAAATGGCGTCATGATTCTGCTTTGATCTTGGCATTCCAACAACGAAATCCATCGTTATGTGCTCCCATTTCCATCCGGGAATTGGTAGTGGTTGTAACAATCCTCCTGGTTTATGATGTTCTGCCTTGACTTGCTTGCACGTCATGCATTTAGATACATAATCTGCTACTTCTCTCTTCATGCCGTCCCACCAGAAGTTCCTTTTTAGATCTTTGTACATTTTCGTTCCTCCGGGATGAACTGTCATCCTTGACTTGTGTGCTTCGTCCAATATATCTTTCCTTAAATTGTCCTCATTGGGCACACAGAGTCGATTGCGACATCTAAATCCTCCATCTGCTCCTATATTCCACTCGGCGGGGTCCTTTGCCGATGCTTTTTCAAACCATTGACGAAGTCCTTCGTCCTTTCCTTGTGCTTCAAGAATACGACTTATGAGCGTTGGTTGTACTACGAGACATCCAAATGATAAGGCTAGTCGGTAAGCCATTGCTCCAGTTCAGATGATAAGGCTAGTCGGTAAGCCATTGGTCCTACCCTATCTAGGATCTCAAATGGGCCTACAAACCTTGGGTTAAGCTTTCCCCATTTCCTAAATCGTACAATGCCTTTTGAAGGCGATACTCTCAAGTATAAAAAATCTCCTACTTCGAATGTCATCGTTCGTCGCTTAGAGTTGGCATAACTCTTATAACGACTTTGAGCCACCTTAAGTCGCTCCTGGATTAGCTTTACTTTTTCTATGGTCAACTGTATTATCTCTGGCCCTATCAGCCTTCTTTTCCCAACCTCGGTCCAACAAACCGGTGATCGACACTTACGCCCGTACAAAGCCTCATACGATGCCATACCAATACTCGATTGGAAACCGTTGTTGTAAAAAAATTCAATTAATGGTAAGTGTTTCTCCCAATCACTTCCAAAGTCTAGAACACATAGTCTAAGCATATCCTCTAGCATTTGTATCATTCGTTTTGACTGTCTGTCGGTCTGAGGATGAAAGGCGGTACTGAAACTCAACTTAGTACCCATAGCCTTTTGTTAACTTCTCCAAAACCTCGATGTAAAACTACTGCCACAATCTGATATAGTCACTACTGGAATTTTGTGTAGTCTCACAATCTCTTTCACATACAACTCAGCTAACTTCGAAAGCTTAGTTGTCTTGTTAGTAGAAAATGAGCTAATTTTGTCTATCTGTCAACTATAACCCAAATCTTGTTGTTCTTGTTAGGGGATCATGGAAATCTAGAAACAAAATCCATCGTGATCTCATCCCATTTCCACTCTAACATTGGTAATGGTTGGAGTAACCCCACAGGTACTTGTCTCTTTGTCTTAACTTGTTGATATGCCGAACATTCAGAAACATACTTGGCAACTTCCTGCTTTATGCCTCTTCACCAAAGTTCTCTCGTAAGTTCCGATACATCTTATTGCCTCCTGGATGAATGGAGTATCTAGTATTGTGTGCCTCTTCTAGGATTCGCTCCTTTAAGTCTTTGAAATTTGGAATACATAATCGATTCCCAAGCATCAGCACTCCTTACTCTAAGCTAAAACCGGCTCATTTCCCTGAAGGTATCTCATCTCTCATTTTGCACAAGTAATAGTCATTGAACTATTCTAGCCATCTCCGCTATCTTATGTTCAAATCCCTCTACGTAAATAAGCATTTCAAGCTCTTGTGGTCCGTAAAGATCTTACACTTCTCACCATACAAGTAGTGCCTCCAAATCTTCAAAGCATAAATTACTGCGGCCAATTCAAGGTCGTGAGTTGGATAATTTACCTCATGTGTCTTCAACTATCTGGATGCGTAGGCAATCATTTTTCCACCTTGCATAAGTACACACCCCAAGCCTTGATGCGAAGCATCACTATAATCACAAATCCCTCAGTTTTGGATAGTATTGTTAGGATATGTGCTCTTATCAATCGTGACTTTAACTCTTGAAAATTATCTTCACATTCTTAACTCCATTCAAATGTAATTCCCTTCCTCATCAACTTGGTCATGGGCAATGAATTCTTTGAAAAATTCTCAATGAAACGGTGGTAGTATCCCGCTAAACCTAAGAAACTTTGAATTTCGGATACGGATGTTGGTCTTTGCCAATTCGACATTGCTTCTACTTTGTGAGGATCAACTGGAACTCCATTCTTGTCAATTAAGTGACCAAGAAAAACAACGCTAGGTAGCTAAAATTCACATTTCTTAAATTTCCTAGATAGTTGCTTCTCTCGCAATCTCTAAAGTATAAGTCTCAAATGGTTCTTGTGCTCTATCTTGTTCGACGAATAAATAGGAATATCGTCAATGAATACGATCACAAAATTGTCCAAGTAGTCCTTGAAGACTCGGTTCATAAGATCCATGAATGCGGTTGGTGCATTTGTAACTCCAAATGGCAATACTAAAACTCGTAGTGTCCGTAGCGCGTTCTGAGAGCTGTTTAATTACATCTTTAGTTTTTACTTCTAGCTGATGATAACCCGATCTCAAATTTATCTTTAAAAACACTTGTGCTCCACGAAGTTTGTCGAATAGGTCATCAATTCTAGGCAACAGATACTTGTTCTTAATGGTTAACTTGTTTAACTCGCGATAGTCCACACACATACGCAATGAACCGTCTTTGTTCTTCATAAATAACACTGGAGCTCCCTACGGTGATATACTAGGTCGAATAAAACCTTTGTCAAGTAACTCTTGTAGTTGAATTTTCAGAAATGATACTACTAGGTATAATTACTATTCATATATATCAGATATCTCAAATAACATTTAATCACATAAATGTCATTTAAATCATACGAATGCCCTATTGATTGTTGGATTGTCGTGTCCTCACTTGACACTATCCGTTGACCTCCAGTCAACCTCATTCACAGTTATCAAATAACATTGATAATTCACAAAATCCACTTATGCATTTAACATGAAAGAAATTCCCGGGACGGGTGTGACACTTTGTGTACTTGCGAGTATCGCCTTCGAAAGGCATTGTCCAATTTGGGAAGCAGGGAAAAATTAACTCGAGATTGGTAGGTCCGTTTGAGATCCTATAAAAAGTAGGAACGATGGCTTACCGGTTAGCCTTATCATCCGAGCTGGAGTATGTGTACAGTGTATTCCATGTGTCGATGTTGAGATGGTGTATGACAGAAATGAGTAAGATTATCATATCGGAACCATTACAAATCCAAGGAGACTTGACTTATATAGAGCATCTGGTAGAAATCTTAGATCGGAAAGAACAAGTATTAGGCGATTCCTATGGTGAAAGTGTTATGGCGTAGTCATACGGTCGAGGAGGCTACGTGGAAGAATGAAGAAGAGATGAGGAATGAATATCCGTATCTTTTCAACTTTTGAGGTATAAGTTTGGGGACAAACTTTCTTTTTGGAGGGTAGAGTCGTCACACCCGTTCCGGAGAATCATTGTTTTAAAATGCATAAGTAAATTTATGAAAATTATTAATGTTGATTAATAATTGAGATGAGGTTGACTTTGGGTCAACGTAGAGTGTCAATCGAGGACACGGGAATGTGGGATTTCATGGGGCATTGACATGATTAAATGGCATTTATGTGACTTAAATGTTATTTGATATTTTCTGGTATATGTGAATAGTAGATTATACCTGTTTGGTATGCTTTCTGATAATTTTGATCTTGATTTAGATAACTTTGAATGTTATAGTGAGAACGTAGATGATACATTGCATAAAAAGTATGTTATCTAGAAATTTCACGAAAATAGTTTTCGTAACGTAATTACGGCGATAAATGGAAGTTAGACGAAAACTTTTGTAATTTATAGTTTTCACTCGTAAAGCAATAATTTAGACGTGCAAGACATTTCGGGGAATAATTAGAAGTTTTGAAAACTCGTGGGGAGGTAAATGTAAATTCTGGGAGTAATGTATATAGAGGTTGTGAGATATTTTCACAAATATCTCACAAATCAAAACTTTGGAGCTAAAGGAGATAAAGAGGATTTTGGGGGGTTTTTATCTTCTCGACGCCAAACGACGAACCTTCGTCCGTCAGCTTTTGACCAAATTTTATATTCGGACTCCTTGAGTTATGAGCTACGTTTTGATACCTCTTAGGCCTTGTTTGGCTAAGTTTTATAAAAATCCTAATATTGGAATTTTGGGAAAAACTATGTAAAACTTGTAGGAAACACTTATAATTGGAGATCCGGCGTAGTTTTGGCATCCTAGTACTTCTCCTGAAATCTTAAGGGCGTAGCATAAGGTATGGATTCCTAATCTATGCTATATAGAAAATTTTTATATTTTAAATACCTGATTTGATGTTTTGGATCCAGGAAAAATTCATGTATTAATTAGGCCCGTTAATTACGCAAGTGAAAATACAAGAAGGGCATGTTTACGTGTTTATGTGAGCATGCTATGTGTTTATGTGGGTCGAAGGGGAGTTTGGTGCAATTTTATTCTGGGGGTAAGCTCCTCGATGTTTGGGGATTTATTGTAGTGACTACTACAGTGCATAGGATGGGAGAAGGCCCTTCCAGGGCACTTGGATGAGTGGTTAGGAAAAGGCCCTCCACGGCATCAATTTCATGGTTCCATTACCGGATGAATGCGTATCTCTCTCCCTAGAGACTAGTCTATATGAGTGTCGATGTTAAAGCATGGATTGTCATATATGTATATGTTTAGAATTGTGCACTCAGCATATAGCTGAGCAGTGGAGATTTACTCCATTGCAGGTGATAAGAAGAAAGAGAAAAAGAAGCAAGAAGAGTGAGGCCGATGGGACGACGGGACTATCCTTGTACATGTTTTTGTTTTCCATTCCCATGATGTAATATGAGTTATTTTAAGAGTTAGAAGTAGATTTTAACTTGAATCTCCAGAATGGATTCGTAGTATTGTAATCTGTAGTAAAACTCTTGTATTTATGTTTTGGAATGATGTAATACAATTAAGACTACTTTGGGAATGAGTTGGATAACTTTAGAAATGGAATTTCTGCAAAATGTACTGTAATTGGGAAAACAGTCGACTGGCCCAGGGCCACAGTGGACTGGATTCTTTGCTTAGGCAAAATATCTCTTTCAGTTTTCATTAAAACAGTCGACTGGAGTGCTCTACAGTTGACTAGAAAGTGTTTCAAAATAAGACATTCTGCTAGAACCCGTCCAGTCGACTGGAAAATTTATACTACAGTTGACCAGACATGGGCTAGTTGACTGGATTGGATTGCTAGGATTTTTGGTTCTCTACAACTTCTAAAGCAGTCGACTGGGACCCCGACACAGTTGACTGGATTGCTGCTTTTCTAAATGAATTGTTTCTGTAAGTGGTTTCAAATGGGCAAAACTTTTTATAACTCTGATTTTATGATTTCACTTAAGTTTATTCCGCTGCTCTGATCTTTAATTGAATTGGATGAGTCTTGGTGGCGCACCACGTGCCCTATTTTTCTGCGTAGCGGGATGAATCGTGACATTTATCAGCCTTTTGGCCAACCTAGTGCAGGTCTCCACTAACAAATTAAGTTATACATACTATAATTTTGCATACAACCGATGTGAAATTGCAATTGGTCCCAAAGAGAACATGAGTTTTGTCAATCAAAAATAAAATAAAATAATCTAAAATACATAAAAATAGATGAAAGATTGACAAAATGAGAATGGAGGACCACTTTAAAAAGAGAATAGAGGAAAGTAATGTAACACTTTGATCCATTTATGAAGTATAGGCATTTATCCCACTTGATATTTACATTGTAGCAAACAAAAATTATTACTGCATGCACTTTGTTCACAAGGGGTTTACATAAATGAATCTCTCTCTCTCTTTGTCTCTCCCTCTTCTTTTTCATTCTTTTTCTCTCTCCTTCTATGTCAATCATTCCCCTACTCTAAAAAGAGAAAACTGTATTGAAAAGATCATAATAACGTGTTAACTTAGAAAAATCTCTGCTAGACAACTATCAATTCTGCCAAAATACGCTATACAAAGAACGATCTTGAATCTCCAGATTTTCAATATGCCAATTGATAAGCCGGGATTGTATGCATTTGCACAGAACTAGTCCAACTGTGACAATCCATTGACAAGCTTCCTTTAAGGCCTGTTTGCGCATCCACATATTTGGAAAGACGAAGTCATTCATAATTTACAAAGCATTTCAGTAAGAAATTAATCACCTCAAGTGATATCACTATGAAAATGGTCGCTATGTTTAAAATGTTATGCTTAAACTCATAAGTTATGTCATCATAAAGGAACTGAGGAATGACTACGTTGGAGAAATGCAGTAAGATTCTCTCTTTTTTTTTCTTTTCTTTTTTTCCTTTTCCCTTCAATGAACAAATTCAAGATGATGAGTTTCTATATCTCATTTTGTGGACACGCAAAGATGCCCTTACTATTTATTTCAAATGGGTAAATTACATTATGCATCTTTGTAGTTTGGGTATGATGATTTTGGTCTTTATAATATTAAGGGTTAAATACACTAACACCTCCTGTGGTTTTACCAATTTTTCACTTACCTCTGTGCTTTATATTTTGGCACTAATAACCCTTGTGACTCAGACCAAAGTATAATCGTTAAATTTGCCAATAGAGCAAGCTGAAAATGACCAAATTACCCTCAAATCTTCAAAATAGTGTTTTGAACATAAATTGTTTATTTCAATTCGTTTAGGGTTCTACCTATGGTTTCGAGGGTGTTTGGAAATCTTTGAGAATCCATTTGGTGAGATTTGAGAATGTACTTAACAAGAAGTGCATTTCCAGAATGCCCATTTGGAGAAGTTAAAAATTCTGACTTCTCAAAACTGTGATTTTTGCACTTCCCCATAAGTCAGGAGCTTTGTATATACAATTACATTTTTATCCCTTATTTTATAATTAATGCCATCTTATCCAAATCTCATACCTCAATTTCATAGCCTAGCCGAATTCCTATTATTTGGTGAGGTTAAGGGTAATATTGGTAAGAGTAAAGATTGGGATACATCCAAAGACAACTTTTGGGATACAATCCAAGAGATGTATCTATCTCTCCCCTAAAAGAGTGACATAGGGGAGAGATAGATACATCTCTTGGATTGTATCCCAAAAGTTGTTTTTAGGTATGCCCCAAGTATTACCCTATTCTTAAGTAGATATATTTTCTATGTCGCCACCAAACGTAAGTGCACATTTAGATGCAATTTTTATTAAAAAAACACTCATTCACTAAACAAAACACTTATTTTAAAAAGTCCATTTTGAAAAGTCTGTCTTAGAAAGTCCATTCCAAGGATAGAGTTCTATACGAGAAGTTACGCCAATTAACACCTTCGAATTAGGTGAGGAAGAACTTTTGACATATTTTAGGGTTTTCATGGTAAATGTCAGTCGTGTGATTGACCCAAAAAATATATTTGTACCAATGGTAAGGAACATTTGCACCTAATAGTAACAAATATGTCTTACCAGATAAAAAAATTTCTTAAATTGGTACAAATATTTATTACCACCGGATATTCCAGCAAAAAGAATAGTGATTGTACCATACAACCATACCATTATGATGCATAGAAGAATTCTCCCTGTAAGAATTGCTTGCTGGTGGAAAAGTGTTGAACCTTTTGTGGTCTGTGGAAATGGTTCATTGAACTACATTAGACTCCTTCTCTCGTGGACGTGTGTGTGTGTGTATATATATATATATATACACACTCCTGTGTTACAGAAATGGAGAAGAAGGTAAAATGAGGAGCATGTTGAGGAAAGTGAAGGAGCCTTTGCAAATTGGGTATAACACCACCGACGATTATTTGCTAGCTGAGGTGGTCGAAGATTATACGGTTTCTAAAGTGAAGGCAACTATATCCAATGATCTCCTCTACCTGAGATCGACCTTTTATCCCGATGCCCTCTGGGTTTTTACGAGTGATCCAACTACTCCTCCGGCCGGTAGTTGACTTCTCTCTCTCTCTCTCTCTCTCTCTCTCTCTCTCTCTCTCTTTGTGAACTCCATTTCTTAATTTCTATATTTTATTTTTAAAGAAAAGGGTTTAAATACGCTAATTACACTTTGACCGATTTTCACTTACCTGCTTTAAATTTTGATACTAATTATATAATACTATCCCTGTGTTGTGTTGTGTTGTGTTGTGTGTGTGTGTGGTGTGTGTGAAGATTCAATAGTACTGTAAGGTGGGGTAGTATTTATTCATTTGTTTTCTCATTTAATTTGTGCATTTTCACTAAACATATATATATATATATACAGAGATTCTCTAAAACGGACGCCCGTTTTTTATTAAACAGCGGACCTTTTTTTGGCCGTGTAAAAAGTGAGAATTTCTCACAAAAAAGTGAGAATTTCTCACATAATAAAAGATGTGAGAATTTCTCACTTTTTTGTGAGAAATTCTCACTTTTTACACGGCAAAAAAAGAGGTCCGCTGTTTAATAAAAAACGGGCGTCCGTTTTATAGCCTGACTGTATATATATATATATAGGTGATCAGATTGAGAAGGAGTACTCTGCCACCCAAAACAGGAATCTGATAATCAAAGAGAAAATAACAAATGTGCTTCGTAACTTGCATCTTCGATCGGATTTGCTAGATGTTCTAGTTCAGTTTTGGGCTCCTCATGTAACGACCGAGGGTAGATGTTTCCTTTCCACTTCAAATCAGTCTTTTGGAATCACTCGATATCATGAAGGCCTTTGTGCATTTAGGAAGCTCTGTATGGATTATAGACTTTATGTGGATAATCCTACGGATACTACTAATGACAAAGACTTTGGTCACATCGGCCGTGCGTTCGTGCAAAAATCGCCAATGGAGTGTCTAGATTTGCAGTGTTCCTCTAACACAGAAATTCCACAGCTTGTCCAGTGCAAAATTAAAGGATTTTCGATCGTGCCCGTGCTTGAACCTTCCAGCATGGATTGTGTTGGCGTAATTGAAATACTATCAGCCGCGGAAAAAATAAACTTGGCACTACCTTTATTTACTTATGTAATACGCAAAGAGTTGCAGGTTTTTCTATGTACCCTGAATTTGCATATTCAGTTTTGTGTTTCTTTAATATATTTATATGCATATTAGCATTGTTGAACCTTTACAACTTCCCCTTTGTGTTTCTTTGTAGGGTGTAGATCTGACGTTAAATTATAAAGATTATTATTACCAAAATCCAGAAGTTGCTTCTAATCAAGAATCGGTAGAGGAATTGTCTGTTGAAGTTATTAATTCTTCCACGGAGAAGATTTTTGATACTAATCAAATGGAAACAGATCTAGCTACCAAATCACCACCAGGGACCGAAGACTTACTGAATGGAGGAGGGATGGAACGACTGCAAGTAGCGGTGGAAGATGATACGATAAACAATGGAAATGGTGTTATTAGTGCTACTGATTTAGTGAAAGAAGGCAAGATAAAGACATCTAAGAGGGAGCATAGACAAAATGAAACCTCAATTAATTACGAGGATCTGAAAGGATATTTTGGGATGAAACTTGAAGATGCTGCTGAGAAACTTGGTGGTATGCTCACATGCTTGGAATCGGTTGTTTTTTTTATTTTGCTCCTTTTCATTTTCAATATGTTACATTCTTGAATTAGTTTTGAGGTTTTGAAACCACATTTTGGGATGAACCGAGAACTTGGCAGTAAGGTCACACACTTGGAAATTATGATTTCCCACATTCATTGGTTGTGTTTGGCTTATAAAGCATCACCGGCATGCTTAAGCACTTTGGGACATCTTGTTAGGCACTTTCTTCTAGTTACCAGTCTAGCTTTGCTTGCTTGAGGTATTACAGATATTGTTGTTGTAATCTTGCTCTTGTTATTTTCTAATTGTTATATACTTTAAGTTGGAAAGAAATTGGATTTTCCTTTTCTTCTAAAATAGGTGGAGGTTAATCTTGTGTATTTCCGTGGTGATATTAAGCACGGGTGCGGCAGTCCGACACCCAGTGCGGCTGCGGCTGCGGCTGCCTTTAAATTAGTACACACCCAGAGTGGTGTGACTGCCTTTCCGAAGACTCCGTGCTTCCTAGTAAACAGATCTAGCTACCAAATCACCACCAGGGACCGAAGACTTACTGAATGGCGGAGGGATGGTGCGACTGCAAGTAGTGATGGAAGATGATACGATAAACAATGGAAATGATGTTATTAGTGCAGGAAAAAGCTATTTCACTGTTACTGATTTAGTGAAAGAAGGCGAGATAAAGACAACTAAGAGGGAGCGTAGAAAAAATGAAACCTCAATTAGTTTTGAGGAAATGAAAGGATGTTTTGATATGAAACTTGAAGATGCTGCAGAGAAACTTGGCAGTATGCCCGCATGCTTGGAATCGGTTGCTTTTTATCTTGCTCCTTTTAATTTTCAATATGTTGCATTCTTGAATTAGTTATGAGGTTTTGAAACCACATTTTGGGATGAAACTCAAATATGCTGCAGAGAACTTGGCGGTAAGCTCACACACTTGGAAATTATGATTTTCCTTATTGGTTACTTTTGATCTAGCTCTTTTTTTTTTTTTCAATATGTTGCATTCTTGAATTAGTTATGAGGTTTTGAAACCATATTTTGGGATGAAACTCAAATATGCTGCAGAGAACTTGCTGGTAAGCTCACACACTTCGAAATTGTGATTTCCCACATGGGTTGGGTGAAAAGATTGTGTTTATAACTTGGGCATAAGCACTTTGAGGCATGTTGTTAGGCACTTTCTTCTAGTTACTTACTAGGCCAGCTAGCTTGGGGTGTTACAAAAACTGCTGTTGTAATCCTGCTCTTGTTATTTTCTACTTGATATATACTTTAGTTGAAAAGAAATTGGATTTTCCTCTTGTTCTAAAATAGGTGGAGGTTTATCTTTTGTATTTCCTTCATTTTGCAGTTAGCCGATCTACACTGAAGCGTTTGTGTAGACAGTTTGAAATCGATCGATGGCCATCTCACAAGAGAAACAAAGTTAATCACCCGCTCTCTGATCAAGACCCTTCGTCTTCTAATCCGCCTACCAATCAAGCAATCCACGATGGGAGGACTGCGACCATAAAGGCGGCATATAGAGATGATATCATAAAGTTTCAACTCTCTTTCTCGTCAAGGATGATAGATTTGGAGGAAGAGGTAAGAAAGAGGTTGAAGTTGGAGATTGGAACTTTTAAGATTATGTATGTGGATGGAGATGGAGATAGGATTCTAATAGCTTGTGATGCACACTTGAATAATTGTTTAACATCATTTGACATAACAACAATCAAAATGTTTGTTGAGCCAGTTACCCTCTCCTAGTTTTCCTATAAGTTCGTGGGAGTTCTTCATCAATTCTATGTACTTCCAACACTTTCAGTCATTATAGATGTACATGTATAATGAACCATGTATCCTGAACATTTCCTCAGAATCTCCTGATAGAAAAAAAAAAAACAAACAAACAGCTTGTTGGCTTGAACCATGTATCTTGTTTTTAATCAAACACCCACTTGATATTGAGAGCAAAATGCATTTTTTCACATTCGGTGTGATTTTCTTCCCCATTTTGGATATATAGATACTGAAGGTGACAATTTACGTGATGATTCTCCTGGAACATTTGAGAATAGGTAGCAGGAGTTTTTTTTTTATCTACTTTGATGAATAGTTGGTTTGGCGCCTCCAATCTGGTGACCAGTACTGTTAGCTCACAACATTACGTGTTCTACTTTGTATCTCCATTGGGAGGCCATGATAGCTGCTATACCAAGCTAAGAGGAGCCGTATATGAAATGTTGAACAAGGTGTAGCACTGTTTTGGTAACTTGCTTTTCACTTAGTGTCCTTTCGCTAAATGTGCCGCTGGACACCTCATAGAGTTTCCGTGTTCCATTCTCTTTAGCAAGCACTTGTCATCGTTTTGCGATTTTAAGAACGAACCTTATTATCTTCATAGAGTTAACTTGTTTTGGGCAATGATTTTTCATTTAGGTGTAAACTTGAGGTTTTTATTTAATACATCCATGGAAATGAAATCCTTTTGAAGTATTTCCACATTATATTCATAGGGAATGCTTTTGGTTTTTTGCATAACAAGTCTGCTATTTTTGAAGATATGTCTTAGAAGAACTTATGGACGACATTCCTATTTTTTCTTGGGTGATTTGACCCAATTTTTATATATGATGACAAGTTAATACGATTGAGGAGATTTCAAACCCCACATTGTTTCAGTTTAATAAATGAAAAATAAGCAATTATTCTGCTACCCTGAAATGGAATCGTTACTAGACAAGTGGCAGTGAAATTATGTTCTATGGTGTCTAAATGTTTCAAGGAAAGCCAGTAAAGAATCTTGCATTAATTCCAACCTTTTCCTATGGTGTCTAAATGTTTTTCATAACTTTGGCTTGATTTATGTTCTCATAGATTTAGCTTGCATTCTCTCCAAGTCTTTAATAAATGCAAGTGTTTCAGTGGGTAATATACACACACATTTGTATTGCTAATATCACTTTTCTCATAATTTGGCAACTCTACTTGGGCAGAAAAAGAAGTGGTGATGGTGAGAAGTGGGAGCAGGAAAACATTGTTTTCAGGTGAAAGAGTATCTCCTTCCCTGAAACAAGAAGAGTATCTTGTTTAGTGCCTGCAATTTTAAACATTACACTGTTTATTGCAGCTACATATAAGTTATTGGATGATTTCGAAGGCTTTTTCCCTAGATGTGAGTTTGGCTTGAGCTATGTATCTTCTTTTTAATCAAACACCCACTTGATGTTGAGAGAACAAAAGGCATTTTTCTGACAAGGTTTGATTAGAAAATTCTCTTATATGTATTAGCTATAAACCACTAATATTAAGAGTTCAATTGTCTTTCTAATGCCCCGGCTGTTGTTTCCAGGAGAAATCTAAATTAATCTTATCACAAATCATCAAATATTCGTTTTCGAGTATGTATCTATTTTCTCTTGTGCCAAACAGATTAAAATAGTCTACCAGAGCTTTAATTGAGAGAGATTTCTGAAGCTTAACTGGTGAAGAATGATTCAAAAACTTAGGCAATTTGTGCAACCAGACAGGCCCTAACAGAATACACTCTGCAAATGATTTATCAGAAAATTGTCAATTCCTTCTTTTTGGGTGGGTAAGAAATTGTAGTATAAACCAAAAAAACAACAAATAGAAGGATTTGTACTGGTTTAGACAAGAAAACTGACAGAAAACTTATAAGAAAACTCTGAAGTTAAGGAAAGAAAAGCTACAATCAACACTTCCCCTGAGTGTAAGACTTAATTTTCTTAGGGCATTCCAGATTCTACACCATACTCAACTGTCTAAGGAGCCTGTTTTGGCTAAATTTTAAGAAGCATTTTTTTAGCGCCTCAAAAGCACCTTTTGACTGAAGCAGGTCCAAAGCTGCTTCAGACATGATGCAGGAAGCAGATTTGGGTTTATTTTTATGAACTTTCATTAATTCTCAAGGTGCCCTTGTTTGGGGGTTTTGCTTTCGCTTCCTCTTCTGCATAAATGCAAAAGCCACAGCCAAACCAAACAGGCCTCAAGTCGTGGTGTCCTTCTGCTTGTGTTCTATGCAATAAGTTTCATTCTACATTCACAATATGCTTTTGAATAACCTAAGAATCAAAAGTCCCTTCTGTAGTGAAGTTTTCAGATTCCTCTCGCTCTTTAACTTGTACACCAGTACTGCATATGAGTATAAATGGCCAAAATATTCCAATTTGCAGCGATTATCATAGATGCCAATTGCTGAATCCATGCACTGCGTTGAATTCATCTGGGAAAATTATTTTACTGCAAAAGAAGTGAATATCTCGGGTGTGCCATTTTCTCTTCTGTACTATTAGGGAGGACTTGAAGTTCTATTAGCTGTAACTTGTAATCTCCCTGGTGTGGCTCACCACCTATGAGTGTCAGGAGATGAGGGTATATATTACATCTAATTGATGTGCTTGTAATCCTTTTGCACAGGTGGCCAACTTGCTGCTCCCTTGGGTTACCCCGTATCCATTATTTGCGTTAGGCTTTAATTGGTTCATGGATTTAGTGAGGGAAAAGAAAAATAACACTAGAGAAAACACTTTTCATTGTTTGGTTAATAAGGAAAACAAATCAAGTATGAAAAGAAATAAGGAAGGTAGGAAGGAAAAGAAACAAGTGTGAAAAGTACATCATAAGTTCTGAGTTTTGTGAGTCCCTTCCCTTCATATTTTCTAAAGTTACTATTATATTTTGAAACTTTTTAAATTTTTTTTTTAATGTCACTTAAACATGGAGGAAAACGCTAGAGAAGACGTAAGGGAAATAGTTTCCTTCTCGTTTTCCTTTCATTTCTCTTTTCTTGCTCTAAATCTGCGAACCAAACAAAGCCTTAGTATTTACTCCATATAACTAACCAGTTTTTTTCTTTCTTTTTACCCTCATCCAGACCTAGGACAATGGCATTTTTGGTTGATGTTACCTAAACTTTTTGCTTTCAGAGCAAACATTAAGCTATAGGAGATTTAGATATAAATGTTCATGGATATGGTTAAATCATTTGGTCATCTTCTTGCGTGCTTTTCATAAGTTTAACATATGTAAATGTTCACGGATATGGTTAAATCATTAAGCTATCATCATGCTTGCAGAATACTTGTTCCTGAGAGAATCATTGGCGGCATTCAGTCATTGCTGCTGGCAATCATGTACAATATCGCCAACATATACTTCTCAAGGAACGGTGACATGGAGGACCACTTCAAAAAGAGGATAGAGGAATGCGACACTTTGATTAATTTTTTATGCGTAGGCATTTGTCCCACTTGATATTTACATTGCAGCAAACAAAAATTATGACTGCAAACTGTTCACAAGGGATTTACATCAATGAATCTCTCTCTCTCTCTCTCTCTCTCTCTCTCTCTCTCTCTCTCTCTCTCTCTCTCTCTCTCTCTCTCTCTCTCTTCTTATTCATTCTTTTTCTCTCTACTTCTATGTCAATCAAAGAGAAAATTATATTGAAAAGAACAAAATAATGTGTTAACTTTAGGAAAATCTCTGCCAGACAACTATATCAATTTTGCCAAAATACACTATACAAAGCACGATCTTGAATCTCCAGATTTGCAATATGCCAATTGATAAGCCGGGATTGTATGCATTCACACAAAACCAGTCCAACCGCGACAATCCATCGATAAGCTTCCTTTAAGGATTGTTTGTGAGTCCACATATTTGGATAGATGAAGTCATTCATGATTTACAAAGCATTTCAGTAAGAAATTCATCACCTTAAATGATATCACTATGAAAAAGGTAACTATGTTTAAAATGTTGTGCTTAAACTCATATCATCATAAGGGAACTGAGGAACGACTACGTTGGAGAAATGCAGTGATATTCTCCTCTCTTTTTTTTTTTTTTTCCAATGCACAAATTCAAGATGATGAGTTTCTATATCCCATTTTATGGACGCACAAAGAGGCCCTTACTATTTATTCAAATGAGTAAATTACATTCTGCACTCTTGTAGTTTGGGTGTGATGATTTTGGTTTTATAATTTTATGGGTTAAATACACTTACACCCCCTGTGGTTTCACCAATTTTCACTTGCCCCTATGCTTTAAATTTGGCACTAATAACCCCTTAAATTTTCCGACAGAGCAAGATGAAATGACCAAATTACCCTCAAATTTTCAAAATGGTGTTTTGAACATAAACTGTTTATTTCAATTCGTTTAGAGAGAAACCTATGATTTTGAATTGGGCGAGGAAGAACTTTTGACATCCTTTAGGGTTTTCATGGTACAGGTCATGTGCTTGACCCAAAGAAAATGGCTTATGACTTATTTTCATTTTAATGTGACTTTGAGGTGCAAAAGAGACCAAATTAGGGCACCAAAGTGTAAAACTGATAAAGTTGATGAAATAACTCATGGTTAAACTTTAGTCCAAACCACAGAAGGTATGAGTGGCTAAATTTAAAGCATTGGAGGTAATTGAAAATCGGCGAAATAACGGGGGGTTTAAGTATATTTAACGCTAGCTTAAATTTTGACATTTTGATGTTTTCAATTTTAATTTAGGTTAAATATAATTAATTTATGAAATTTTTGTTCAACTTTTGACATAGAGGGTTGAGATTAGCCTTGTATTGCATCTAACGGCTCAACCCTCTATCCTCTTTAAAGTAAACCAGTTGTGGTTTTACCTGCATGGTAAGGACCTTTGTACCATAATTAGGGAGCTTTATAATTATATACTCCGTACCTATTACTAGTGAGTAAAACACTTGCGTTGCATCTGCCCGTGCCCGTGTGTGTGTTCGTAGAATATTTTGTAAATTGTGTTGTTGCAAAATTGTTAAGGGTGAGAACTTTTTAAATAGGAATATGAAAACCACATATTTAAGTGTAACAGAATGCTGATCTTTGAAGTTAGCCTTATATACACAATATATACAGAAGCTTGGCAAAAAGAAAACAGTCCATTTTGTTCAACTTAGCACACTGAAAAGAAATATAAATGTGTAAACACTGAGCATATAACCAAAGTTTAGTTAGTTACAACTTCAAATGACAAAAGATTTCAATGTGCAATTAAGACGGCCCTTTCATTGCCGAAGCTCGGATAAAACTCCTTGAAAACACGGAGGACCACCTTCTTGTGCTGCAATCTTAGGCATTGGAAGTTCTGCCTTAAAGCTCTGAATCTGAACAAAATGTTAGATGGAGCTAAGAGGTTACATCTATGGAAACTTCAACAACAGCCTAATAATTTTCCACTCATTTTTAAAAAATGAAATAATAAACTTAAACATACAAAACCAGGCAGGTATGAAGATAAAGCAGTGTGTTTGCTTAATGAGATAGTTTAGATCATAGTAGTAGATGTTCTTCTTCTTCTTCTTCTTCTTTTTTTTTTTTTTTTTGTCTTTTGCTTAGAAAATAATGATGACGTTACAATGACAGTAGTGGCCAACTGGGCATCCCTATACAGTTGGTAAAATATCCACTTTTTATCCTTCCCTTTTCCGTTTAAAATTTGAATTTGTCATGGATGCTGATAGTGCCAAAACATCATTGGCCATTGCAAAGCAAATGCTGCTTGGAATGTTGTCATACTGGCTTCCAAATTTCTGCATTGCTTTGCAATTTGCCAATATTGCTTTAGGGACACCCCGCCTGTAAAATTCAATATGCGTACTCTTCAATTTATGAGTAGTGATGTCGACAACAAAGAATAAGCGAGTATTACAACCACAATATGTTTGGTACCTGTAACCAGAAAATTTTCAGGACATACCTCTTGTTTTGGAACTGATTCGGAGGCTTGCTTCCCTTTGTCAGTATGAACTAAAATCATGTCGCTATATTCTGACGGTACCCCTGTTTGTATGCTGATTTTTGCAACCTACAAGTAACGGAAGCAGCTCAAGCAAATGTAATTTAACATAAATAAGATCCATATAAGATTCAAGAATGCATAAACGGGTAAAACTGGACAATCTTTTACTATGCAGTCCACCAAAAACTATGCCAAATTTTTTTACATGAAGAATACAAATTGTTGTGTCAGCCTCTTTTTACTATTCTTACTTGTTCTTAGTAAAGTATTTCTGGTCTCATAATTTTCCAGTAAACCAAAGTTTACTACAACAATCCAAAATGTGTGTGTAAACTATCTTATCAGCAGCAAAACAACCACCAAACCTTATCCTCCAGTTCTTTACCTTCTGACAACCATGCTTGAGCTGCGAGTATATCAATTTGTCTCCTTGGAAATACCTGCTGAGAAAGGCAACCATGAGAGAAGAAAAATGGGCAATATTATCTAAATCTCAGCTGAAGGTTGTAAGTCGTTTTCAAATACACTGGTATCATTTTTCTTGTTTTTTTACGAGGCAAGAAATCCTTTTGAATCATCTTCGTACATTTTTCCCCTATTATTAGTGTAACTACAATAGAAGGAGATATATTGACTAACTCACTGTTTTTTGCAATTCACTTGTCATTTAGATAAGTGGAGGTAATTTGGATGAGACTTGCCAGCATTGTTGTCGGGACCAAGGCCATGACTAATATTCTACAATGTTGCTTCAAACTTGTGCCTGAGAGACTCTCTTTATGACTACATTGTTTTTTCATCGAAGCAGCATGGTCAGTTGCAGCAGGTACATCAACTCCTACATGGGGGTATCATGTGCCCACTTCTTAGTGAAGCTTAAAGGAGAGTGATTTCCTCGGAATATACCGTAGGGCAATTTAAAGAGCTGGAGTGGTTACATGGTCACTAAGTCCAATCTCACACTTCTCTTATACTTGTATTAAATACTCTCTCAAGCCACAGCCAGTAAAGAAGTCACTCCCTCCTATAAATTTACTATGGAAGAGGACTACCATAGACCAGAGGGGAGGTGAATCAGAGCTGGAAGGCAGCCCTCGGCACCGGTTCCTCCGAGAGCAGATGAGGGCAATATTTTATTTACACTCAGATTATGCAATCAATTAAAACTCTTCTTTAATTACAAAATAGAAAAAGACAGAGATTTACGTAGAATAAAAGTACATATCGAATCATGAACTGAATTCTGCTGAAGAAATGGTAAAAAAATGGAAATAAAAATGGAGTTACCCAGCAAGCCCAACACTACATATATGCACACTGCTGCTGAAATTCCCAAAATTTTATAGCAGCAACTAGTAGTCCAGAATTGCCGCATACTCTGAAGCAAAAACTGGGAGATAAAATTGAACACAAACAGAGAAGAAAAAACTAACCTCAAAAATGTTCTTTATGAAGAAGAGGCCACCCTATTTCACTCTCTTTGATTGGTGGAATGAATTGTACCTGAAAAATTGAAAATCAAGCATCCCAGATTGGTGAACATCAGCACTAACATATCACATTAATGACTCCAAAAAGTAAACCCTAACTCGTGGGTGATGGAGTCGACGGCAGTTGTGGCAACCAAGACTCGAAAAAGTAAACCCTAAGTCGACGGCAGCTGTGGCAGCCAAGCATCCAATATTGGTTGAGAGAGAGAGAGAGAGAGAGAGAGAGAATGCCTAATAGTCCACAGTGGAAGAGAGAGAGAAAGGAACGCTGCGAGGAGCGAAATATCGAGATCTTAATAGAATTCTTACCCGTATCCACCAGTCGAAGCACAAATGAAAGCTCCATTGTCTAAAAGAATATGGACGCATTCGGCCGTCTTTGACGGGTGGCTAATTGCAATGGTTTACCATCTCTAATATTCACAAACTGAGCATATCCCCCTGAAACCTAGGAAGCACCGACACTTCTAAGAAGGTAACGTGTCGCGTGTCGTATCGTGTCCGACACACGGACACGACACTTCACGGACACTTTTACTGGAGTGTGGACGTGCAATTTTTTAATAATTTTGTCGTGTCGGTGTGTCCGTGTCGTGTCGTATCGTGTCGGTATATCCGTGTCCGTGCTTCATAGCCTGAAACCCAATACCTAAGAAGCACTGACACTGAAACGGCGACACGGATACGACACGACACGATACGATATGGCAACACGGCAAATCCTATAAAAAGGCCGACACGACACGGCGGCGACACGAAACCAATAATTATACTATATATTTTTTTATGTAACGATACAACATAAAAATAACAATGTTCTTAAAATAACTAAAAACTAAGATATTAAATAAATCACCTCTAAATAACAATTCAAAATGAAAATATCATAACAATAGTACCAATTAGGGGTGGCCATGGTTCGGGTGAGTCGGGTTTGACCTCCACCCGATCATCCATCCGAACCTCATCGGGTTATGAGTTTAGAATCCGTCATCCATCCATTTAGTCGGGTGAAATCGATCCGTCGGTTTCGAGTTGGTTCGGGTTGGTTTCGGGTGAAACCAGACAAAAAGAATACTCCCTCCGTCCCATAATAAGTGTCCACTTCTATTTTGCACATTGTTTAAGAAAGTTGTATTATATTAGTTTTTTGGGTTCATTAAATGGCCATTTTCTAATTTTACCCTTAGATGTGATGGATGTTTGACCTTTTGCTTGTTTTGAGACCACAAATAAATGCTATTTTGTCTTTATTATAAGGGTAGTTTTGGAAAGTAAATAAAAGCTATATGCCAATTTAGGAAGTGGACACTTATTGTGGGACATCCAAAAAAGGAAATGTGGACACTTATTATGGGATGAAGGGAGTATATCATATTTTCATCAATTTTACACCCTGATAGTGTTGAGTTTATTGTACCCAACTGCAAAGCATGACCCTGTTATTCACAATTTCACCTTCTTGCAAACTTTTTAGGAAGACATTCAATTTAACTTACTAATAAATAAAAATCCTACATATACTTAACAAGCAAAGAAAAATGAAAAACAATTATATAATCCACCATCAGATTCATACAACATACAAAAAACAAAATTGAAAATGACTTCCATAGTTCCACCACATATATTGTGTTTTCTAAGTTTTCAATAGATGGTCGAGTCGGGTCGGGTGATATCGGGTTTGGATTATAAAAACCGACAATCGAACCATAAGCAATCGGGTGTGGCTTGAGAAAACCATGACTCATCCGACCATCCGCCAAAACCACTCAAATCCCTTCGAGTCGATCGGGTTGGTCGGGTCTCGGGTTGGGATGGCCAGCCCTAGTACCAATTAACAACTTCACCATTTAAGCACTAGTAACAAAGCAACTATAATATCATAACATTCGTAAAAAAAGAAAAAAAAAAAAAGAAAGAAAAAAAAAGCTACATGCATATAAGCTAAAGCAACAAGACGCATATAAGATCAACTTCATTGCTTTCTTTTTTAATTTTCAATCCCCCATCTTTCTAGTAATCCTTCTATTTGCCATTACTTGTCTTAACTTTTTAACATAAACCCCTCTTTACAACTTTATTTTACACAATAACACTTTTGCCCCCAACATTTAAGACTCCTCTTTTAAAAAACCCATAACGTGTCGGAATAAGTGTCGGAGCCGTGTCGATGGTGTGTCGGAGACGTGTCGCTGTCGTGTCGATGGTGTGTCGGAGACGTGTCGAAAATAAAAAAATAAATTTAAAAAATCTCGACATGTATTTGGCGTGTCGAACACGTGTCGGAGTTGTGTCGGGGGCGCGTCGGTGTCGGAGGCATGTCGGACACAAATACGGCAGCTCCTTTGGAGTGTCGGTGCTTCCTAGCCCAATATATTATGTAATATCTCAACATTTTGACATGTGATACTATTATATTATACGGTAATGACATGAATATATATAAGATTTGCATACCTAATCTTATTATACATGGCAATCTATTTGGCATTTGCATATTTTGAAAAACATGGAATTATTTAATGCCTTGTATTGGATATATATTTGATGTAAAATGTTGAATTACTAGACAAGGGCATAAATGATAGGAGTAAAAAGAATACATTTTCCTAACTAGTAGGTGAATTAGCAATTCACGAGAACTAGAGGAGCTATTGTGTAATTAGTAAGAAATATGGTAGGTGAAAGTGTAATTTCGGAAATTTGGTAGAATTTTCCTAATCAAGATTAATTAGTCTAATTGAGATTCATTAGATTAATGATGATTAGTTAGCCTAATCAAGGTGCTAGCTTACATTACCTAAGCTAGTAGGTGGCCTAGTAGGTGGGCAAGTAGGAGGTGTTGGGCTATATTTGGCTAAGTCCATGTGTATTCAAGTGGGCAAGAGAGAGAAATGGAAGAATAACTAGTTAAATAAGATATACATCTTTTTGAGGTGCTTGTCTCTATACAAGCAAGTAGGTGCATAGAAGAAAGGGAAAAACAAGAGAGAAAAGAAGGAAAAACAAAGGGAAAAGGGTGCCCCCTATCTCAAATTGAAGCTATACTTGAGAAGCTAAGGGTAAGAGGTTTCTTTCTATGTGATTTAATTTCATTTCCATAGAGTTTTGATGGATTAATTAGAAGAATTCATATTGATTTGCTATGAAATCTTATATGACTTGTAGGAGTTTGAAAGTGAGCATTACATCTTGTCAATTCTATATCTAGAGCAAGGTGAGTAATCTCTATCTTTGAGGAAACTTTTCAAGTAATGAAATTGTGGCATATAAATGATTTACTTTCAATTCATGAATTATGAGCACGTGTGTATATCATGATTGACTATATGTGCAAGAGATAGAAAGGATTATGTGTTGGAAACATGTTTATGTGATTATGTGGTTGAAGAAGCAATTGTTCTATCACTACAAAGAGAAAGCTCCAAAAGGGAGTGTAGAAAAGCCTTCTAAGGCTTGAGTGTTGAATACGCCTTGTGTAGGGTATTGGATAGCTCGGAACAAGGCTAAAAGTGCCATTACGGGCACGGGGTAGTGAGAAGACCAAGAAGCTTTGGAGATAAATATTTACTTGGTTGTGATTCATTATGTTACATTGAATTACATATCACGTGTTTAAATGATAAACACAAATTTATGTCAAAGAGCATGTTATTCATTGAGCTTCAGCTCATGTGGTTATTGAATAACCATTTCAGGTGAAAGGAAAGAGAAGGAGAAAGAGAAATAGAGGACGAAAGAGGAGAGCAAGTGTTTAATGTGCATATTGTATATGGCGTAGTAGTTGTAGTTTGGGACTAAGGACTTGTAAATTATGTTGCTAGGTGAGCATGTGTAGAACTTGATGTATAAGACTCCTATGTTCATGTATGAAAGGTTTTGACAAGTGCTTTTGCTATTCAAGCATGTTTGATTGCTTAGATACTCATGGCTAGAATTGTGGATAGAAGCTGCTTCGATCGATCGAAATACACACTGTTTTAATTGTTTCAAAACGACGACTTTTACGGAAACAGACATAACTTACCGTTTTCAACGTTGGAACCTAGACTCAAACGACTATCTTTTGGTATAAATCTAACTCAAATTCCTATCATACCCTTGGGGCTAATCACTTGCAAATGTGGTTTAAATGAGTTTAAAAACCCGTTTAGAACGTTAATCACATAGGGTCAGGCCTCGGTGGCATGTCACGTACCCTCGTGCCATACTTAGTGGATTTGGCTCGTGACACAGTTGGTATCAGAGCTAAAGGGTTAAACTTGCATATATTGCATGATTAAGGTGCGTTGAATAAATATGTGCACGTATACGTGATACTTGAGATGTTATGTGGCATGATTTATGTGACACGATTAGTAGAGCATGATTATCATATGATACATGACAAGGCATGAATTACATGATGTTGATTATATGAACTGATCGTATTTATGTTTATAAGATGGCACAAGGGCAAGGTTCTCCAAGTAAGAGGATGGACAGAACCGAGGAACTAATTGAAAGATTTGCACAAACTGTGGAGCAACGATTTCAGGATAATAAAACAAGAGCACAGAACCAGGAAAATCGCGAAGCAAGAACTACTCAAGCTGCTATGGAAGGTTTCAAAAAGTTAAAACTTTTGGCCTATGATGGGCGTCCTGATCCACATGTTGCAGAGACATGGGTAGCGGAGATGGAAAAGACTTTCACTGTGTTCCAATGTACTGAAGAGAATAAAGTTACCTATGCTGCTTTTATGTTACGAGGTGAAGCTGATAAATGGTGGCGTATGGTGAAAAAGGTGGAACCTAACATGAATTGGCGACGATTTTTGGAAGTGTTCTATGGTACATATTTTCCTAAGTCTGCTCAAGAGCAAAGAGCTAGAGACTTTTCCAATTTGACTCAGGAAAACATGACTGTATTACAATATGCTACCAAATTTTCAGAGTTGTCCAGCTTTGCTCCATCCGAAGTGGCTACCGATGCTATGAAAGCAAGGAAGTTTGAAAATGGCTTACGTTGGGGTATTCGTAGTCGAGTGGATGTCTTTCGATTCCAAACATATTTGGAGGTATTGGATACAGCACTCATAGTGGAGCGAGATGGGGAAGAATTCCAAAAGAATAGAGATCAACAAACAAAGAGGCAAGGAGAAGGGCCAACAAGAGGACAAAGGTTATTTTAAGAAGCCAAGAGTTTCTAGTATGGGATTTGGATCATCACGTTATGGAAGCAATTTCCAAGGGGAGAGTAAACCCGTTTGTCCAACTTATGGGAAACAACATAATGGGCCTTGCTATTGGAACAAAGGTTTATGTTATAGATGTAAACAACCTAGGCATGTTTCTAAGGATTGTCCTCAATCCTATTCACGGGGTTCCGGTTCGGAAGTGTGTGCTTTGAATGTGGAGAAAGGGGACATTTTGCTAAAGAATGCCCACAGCGACGTTCAAGGGGTCCAAGCTCATCTATACCAAGCATAGTTACTCATAAATCAGTCTAGAAGTCTGAAGGAGAAAAGAAAGAACAGAGGCAAGGTCGGATGTTTGAACTTATACCGGGAGATACGTTTACAGCTGATACAGTTGTGTCAGGTACATTCCTTATTTGCGCGTACCCTGCACATGTACTTATTGATTCTGGATCCACATATTCATATGTATCTTGTTGTTTTGCTAAGAATCTGGATAGATCTTCCGAATCTTTGGGATATGTTTTATCTATTGCTATTCCTTCGGGAGTATCTTTGAATAGTGCTTCTGTCTATAAAGCTTGTGGAATAGAAGTGGATGGCAGAATATTAATGGTAGACTTGATACCTTTGAACATCCAATACTTTGATGTTATTTTGGGGATGGATTGGTTATCTACTTATCATGCTTCCATTGGCTGTCAAAAGAAGAGAGTTTTATTTCGAATTCCTGAGCAAACTGAATTCTATTTTCAAGGGACAGGGGTAGTGTCGCCACCATATGTTATTTCGGCAATGAAAGCATGTCGCTTGTTAAAGAAGGGATGTCAGAGTTTCTTATGTAGTGTTGTAGACACTAAAACCTCAAATCTTGCTTTAGAAGATATTTCAATTGTACGGGAATTTCCTGATGTGTTTCCAAATGATCTATCTGACACTCTAATAGATAGAGAGATTGAATTTTCAATTGATATAATACCAGAGACTCAACCGATATCCAAAACTCCTTATAGAATGGCACCGGTTGAATTGAAAGAACTGAAAACACAGTTACAGGAATTGTTGGATAAAGGATTTATACGTCCTAGTGTGTCGCCTTGGGGTGCACCAGTATTATTTGTAAAGAAGAAAGATGGTACTATGCGGTTATGTATTGATTATCGGGAACTCAATAAGGTGACTATTAAGAATAAATGTCCTTTGCCACGAATCGATGACTTATTCGATCAATTACAAGGTGCTCAAGTGTTTTCAAAAATTGACTTAAGGTCGGGATATCATCAGTTAAAAGTAAAAGCAGAAGATGTAGAAAAGACTGCATTTAGAACTAGATACGGGCATTATGAATTTCTTGTGATGCCATTTGGTGTGACTAATGCTCCTGCTGCTTTTATGGATTTAATGAATCGAGTGTTCAAGGCATATTTGGATGATTTTGTTATTGTTTTTATTGATGATATTTTGGTTTATTCAAAGAGTTCTGAAGAACATGAAAATCACATGAGAATGGTATTACAAACTTTGAGGAAGAACAAGCTTTATGCTAAATTAAAGAAAATTTGAGTTTTGGTTGCCTAGCATTACTTTCTTGGGGCATGTGATATCTGAAAAAGGTGTTTCAGTTGACCCTCAGAAGATAGATGCTGTTGATTCTTGGCCTACACCCACGAATGTTTCATAAGTTCATAGTTTTCTTGGTTTGGCTGGGTATTATCGTAGATTTGTTAAAGACTTTTCTCGTATTGCCATTCCGATGACTCGATTGTTGCATAAGAATATATCGTTTGTATGGACTAACAAATGCGAACAGAGTTTTCAAGAACTGAAGAACAAATTGGTTACAGCTCCTATATTAACGATTCCAATGGGAAATGGAGGATATGTGATTTACAGTGATGCCTCTCACCAAGGGGTAGGGTGTGTACTAATGCAAAATAGTAAGGTTATCGCTTATGCTTCTAGACAATTGAGGCCACATGAAATTAATTACCCCACACATGATTTAGAACTTGCAGCAGTAATCTTTGCTTTAAAGATTTGGCGACATTACCTTTATGGTGAAACTTGTGAAGTTTTTACAGATCATAAAAGTTTGAAGTACTTGTTCACTCAAAAGGAGCTAAACATGAGGCAAAGAAGATGGCTTGAGCTAATAAAGGATTATGATTTGACAATACAGTACCATCCAGGAAAAGCTAATGTGGTGGCGGATGCTTTGAGTAGGAAGTCTTCAGGTAATTATGTTTATTATCTTACTACTCAGAATCACTTGTTGATGGACTTGGAAAGAATGGAAGTGGAAGTAATTTCTTTCGATAAAAGTGGAGTTCTTGCAACAATGGTAGTGCAACCTACGTTGCTTGAAGAAATAAAAGGGGCACAGATGAATGATGCATTTCTTAAGAAGATTTGTGATGAAATACATGAAAGTAAGCGAGCTGATTTTTCTATTCAGGATAATGTTTTGAAGTTTAAGAATCGAATATGTGTTCCTAATATTGATGAAATCAGAAAGAAGGTTTTGATAGAAGCTCATAATACCAAGTATTCCATTCATCCTGGGAGTACCAAGATGTATCGAGATTTAAGAGAAATTTATTGGTGGCCAAGAATGAAGAAAAAAAATTGTAGAATTTGTATCACATTGTCTAATATGTCAACAAGTAAAGGTAGAGCATCAGAAACCAGCAGGGTTACTCCAACCACTCCGTATACCCGAATGGAAATGGGAGCACATTACGATGGATTTTGTGGTGGGATTTCCGAGATCATCCCGAGGTAACAATGCTATTTGGGTAATTGTTGACAGGTTAACTAAATCTGCGCATTTCTTAGCTATGAAAACCACTTATTCGAAAGAGAAATTGGCAGAGTTATACATTGGAGAAATTATTAGATTACATGGTGCACCTGTCTCTATTACTTATGATCGAGATCCTAATTTTGTAAGTCGATTTTGGGAGAGTTTGCAGCGGGCAATGGGTACAACTTTGAACTTTAGCACGGCCTTCCATCCACAAACCGATGGACAATCAGAAAGAGTAATCCAAATTTTAGAAGATATGTTGAGGGGATGTGTTCTGGATTTTAAAGGCCCGTGGGAAGAACATTTGCCACTTATCGAGTTTGCATACAATAATAGTTTTCAATCTAGCATTGGTATGGCGCCTTATGAAGCGCTATATGGAAGGAAATGTCGTTCACCAATTTGTTGGACTGAGGTGGGAGAAAGAAAGTTATTGGGACCGGAGATTATACAATTGACTATTGATAAAATTAAATTGATCCAACAGAGGCTTCGAACAGCACAAAGTCGACAAAAAAGTTATGTGGATACTAGAAGAAGGGACCTTGAATTCCAAGTAGGTGACTATATCTTTTTGAAGGTGTCTCCGTCGAAAGGTATAATTCGGTTTGGAAAGAAGGGAAAACTTAATCCTCGATACATCGGACCATTTCAAATCTTGGGAAGGATTGGACCTGTATCTTATCGTTTAGCTTTACCTTCGGAATTGAGTAATGTGCATAATGTTTTTCATGTCTCCACGTTACGGCGGTATCTTTTTTATCCGACACATGTTTTGGCACATGAACCCTTGGAGGTTCGGGAGGATTTAACGTATATAGAGCATCCGGTTGCAATTCTAGCTCAGCGAGATCAAGTGTTACGGACCAAAGTGATTCCTTTGGTAAAAGTTTTATGGTAGAACCATTCCGTGGAAGAAGCTACGTGGGAAAGGGAGGATGAAATGCTTGAGAAGTATCCTTCTTTATTTGGAATCATAAGCTAAGACAAGTTTGGAGGACCAAACTTTTATAAGGTGGGGAGGATGTAATATCTCAAAATTTTGACATGTGATACCATTATCTTAATGTGCATTATACGGTAATGACATAAATATATATAAGATTTGCATACCTAATCTTATTATACATAGCAATCTATTTGGCATTTGCATATTTTGAAAAACATGGAATTATTTAATGCCTTGTATTGGATATATATTTGATGTAAAATGTTGAATTGCTAGACAAGGGCATAAATGATAGGAGTAAAAAGAATACATTTTTCTAACTAGTAGGTGAATTAGCAAATCACGAGAACTAGAGGAGCTATTGTGTAATTAGTAAGAAATATGGTAGGTGAAAGTGTAATTTCAGAAATTTGGTAGAATTTTCCTAATCAAGATTAATTAGTCTAATTGAGATTAATTAGCTTAATGATGATTAGTTAGCCTAATCAAGGTGCTAGCTTACATTACCTAAGCTAGTAGGTGGCCTAGTAGGTGGGCAAGTAGGAGGTGTTGGGCTATATTTGGCTAAGTCCATGTGTATTCAAGTGGGCAAGAGAGATAAATGGAAGAATAACTAGTTAAATAAGATGTACATCTTTTTGAGGTGCTTGTCTCTATACAAGCAAGTAGGTGCATAGAAGAAAGGGAAAAACAAGAGAGAAAAGAAGGAAAAACAAAAGGAAAAGGGTGCTAGGGAGATTTCTATCTTAAATTGAAGCTATACTTGAGAAGCTAAGGGTAAGAGGTTTCTTTCTATGTGATTTAATTTCATTTTCATAGAGTTTTGATGGATTAATTAGAAGAATTCATATTGATTTGCTATGAAATCTTATATGACTTGTAGGAGTTTGAAAGTAAGCATTACATCTTGTCAATTCTATATCTAGAGCAAGGTGAGTAACCTCTATCTTTGAGGAAACTTTTCAAGTAATGAAATTGTGGCATATAAATGATTTACTTTTAATTCATGAATTATGAGCACGTGTGTATATCATGATTGACTATATGTGCAAGAGATAGAAAGGATTATGTGTTGGAAACATGTTTATGTGATTATGTGGTTGAAGAAGCAATTATTCTATCACTACAAAGAGAAAGCTCCAAAAGGGAGTGTAGAAAAGCCTTCTCGGGCTTGAATGTTCAATACGCCTTGTGTAGGGTATTGGATAGCTCGGAACAAGGCTAAAGAGTGCCATTACGGGCACGGGGTAGTGAGAAGAACACGAAGCTTTGGAGATAAATATTTACTTGGCTGTGATTCATTATGTTACATTGAATTGCATATCACGTGTTTAAATGATTGTCACGCCCCGGAGCAGCAGAAATTAGCAGGAAATAAAATTTTCCTTTCTGGGTCCGTAAGCCATGACCAGTTACGTTAACTGATTGTCCACAAACACTAGATAAATAAAAGAGTAATTTCAAACGGAAGCGCAAACTGAATATATACATCAACCGATTACTAGCTATTACATCAGAGTTTGTAGTTATCAAAAGATAAAGAACAAAAGAGCTTAAGGCGTTAGACGCCGTTTACAACTTATTAGCACGAAAGGACAAAAGTCTATAAAGAACAACTAAGTCTTCTTTCTTGAAGCCGCGCCTCTAACTGGCGTAGCCGTGACCTTCAGCATAGTAGGCTTCCCCTTCGTAGGCTCCTTCCAGATAGTCCTCTTCTGGACAATCATATCCTGTATAGTCTAGACATGGGAATGTCCAGGGCGTAGTATGCCGTTAGCTTTAATAAAAGCTAAGTGAGCGTTCTAACCGAACACTCCTAATATAAAATAGGTATTCAAAAGTACACAACGGCTGGTTACGACGATTGAATGAATTATAATTAGACCGTGCATGAAACTATGCATCGTCGATATATTCGACTTCACTCGACTTAACCTCCGACTTACTTAACTTTGTTACATTACCAGTGTAACGCCGTTGGCTTAGAGTGACTCGCCAAGTGGGTCGAGCTATGGTTACTTTACTATCATTGTCTGCCCCTCCGTGGCCATAGTAGTAATCTCGCTTTACAAGCTAACCATGTACTCTAGGTCCTCGGAACCTTGCCTTATGAATATCGTCGCCGGTTTGCGAAACGGTTACTTTACTATCGTTGGTCGTCGCGACTGCAGTAGTAATCTCGCCTTACAGGCTAACCGTGTTTATTCATTTCTCGATGTATTCTTATCAACATGGTTACTTTGCTATCGTGTTTGCCTCTCCGTGGCCATAGTAGCAATCATCACCGGCATGCGATCTTGTAATTCCATTTGACAGTACCAACTCACTACATATCAACTTTCGGACCTCCGCGGTCGACTTACACGTACCTCCAAATGTATACGAACTTGATCTCCGCGACCGTTCGACTCTATACTCGTACACGTCGACTTGACGTTACGACACCGACTTCTACATGAGGTGTATCATATGTTATGCACGAGGTACAAGTTAATTAAACATGTACTATTTTATTCTTGAAATAAAGTACGGATCCGAAACTCGTAGTATTGTATGTTGAAGCATGAGGCTAACCGAAATAAATAATAATAATAAACAGAACTAATTACCACACGTTAACATGGAGTTAACCCGACTGATAATGAACATAAATAGTAATAATAATATTAATAATAATAATAATAATAATAATAATAATAATAATAATAATAATAATAATAATAATAATAATAATAATAATAACGGAGATAATATGTTCGGGGTGCAACATATTAACATGAGGTTAACCGAAAGGTGATAACAATAATATTAGCAATAATATTATTAATATTAATAACGATATTAATAATAATAGTGGAATAATATGTTCAGGGTATAACATATTAAAAGTTGAAGTTAAATCCATAATAATAATAATGATAATAATAACAATAATAATAATAATAATAATAATAATAATAATATCATTATTATGAATGGGATAACAAAACGGATATTAATATGTTCAGGGTACATGTATTAATCACGAGGTTAACTGGACCATAATAATAATAAGCGGAAAATAATAATATAATAATAATAAATATTATTATAATAACAACATTTATAATATGGACCTGGGTTAGGGACACCACATGTTAAAATGTAAGTTTTAACGACTAACTAATAAGATAGCAATAATAATAATAAATAGTAGTAGCGATAATAACAATACTAATATAATCATAATACTGACCTAGATTAGGGGCATCACATGTTAAGTACAAAATTTCTAAATAATAATAAAGGAAAGATAACATGGGCATTAATCTAATATACCAAGTGAGTTAGGAACTCACTGTGGGTTTGAGGTCGCGATGTGACACAAGGGGTAAGCTTCCTTTTCTTTCTTTTCCTTTTCTTTTCTCTCTCTCGGGCTAACTCTCTCTTCTTTTTGTTCCTAACACTAATGGGGAGGGGGTTTATATAGGGGTGGGAGCATTCTCTCTCTCTCTCTGTATATATTATACATCTAACACACACCTAATATAATATCTATATTAATACACAACACACACTCCACTATCACACACAACACACAGGACACACACATGCACACACCTACACTTTACACTTGTCACCCTCACAATTACCCACTCACTCACTCACTCTCCCCCCATGTCGGCACACTCACATACACTACACTCAACACTACACACCTCACACCTACACTCTACACACTAGCCCACCCAACTCACCACCCTACAACACACCTCACCACTCTATCTCCCTTTAATGTCGGTACACACACAACACAATGTGTAGGGGTTGTTTGGGGGTTAGTTTAGGGTACACATATGGTTGGGCAACACAGGTATAATTATGGGTTCAAAAATAATATTTAATGGCAGTGAAAATCTTATAATTACTGTTTGGGACTGGAATTTATATTAATAAAATATAATAAAAATTTCAGGTATTACAATATCCACCTCCTATCAAAGATTTCGTCCCCGAAATCTGAGCTAACTAGTCACTAAACAAAGCTGGGAACTTCTCGCGCATTTCTGATTCCAACTCCCAAGAAGCTTCACGTTCGTCATGGTGTCTCCACTGAACTTTCACCAGAGGAAATTCCTTTGTCCTCAGCTTCTTGACTCCTTGATCCAAAATTCGGACTGGTCCTTCAGTATAAGTCACATTGTTGTTTACCTCGATGTCCGTGAAGTCAATCTCATGTGATGGATCATGTACAACCTTCCTAAGCATACTTATATGAAATACATTATGTACTCCTGACATCTTAGGTGGTAGGGCAAGTCGGTAGGCTACTCTTCCCACACGCTCTAAAATTTCAAACGGTCCAATGTAGCGCGGTGACAACTTTCCTCGTTTCTGTCCGAATCTGACAATGCCTCGTACCGGAGATACCTTGAGAAGTACATGATCTCCAACACTAAACTCCAATTCCTTGCGGTGCTTGTCTGCGTAGCTCTTCTGTCTGCTCTGTGCTGCCTTCATCTTTTCTTTCACAATATTAATCTTTTCATTCGTCTCTCGAACCATCTCCGGTCCTAGAAGTTTATTGTCTCCGACTTCCGCCCAGCACAATGGTGATCGGCATGGCCTTCCGTACAGTGCCTCGAATGGTGCCATCCCGATGCTCGAATGATAGCTGTTGTTGTATGCAAACTCTACCAATGGCAAATGTGTCTCCCAAGAACTCTCAAAGTCTATGGCACAGGCTCGGAGCATGTCCTCCATTACTTGGTTGACTCGTTCTGTTTGTCCATCGATTTGAGGATGAAATGCTGAACTTAACTTCAATGAAGTTCCCATTGCTGCTTGTAAGCTTTCCCAAAATCCTGATGTAAAACGTGAGTCGCGATCTGATACGATCGATACAGGTACTCCGTGTAGTCGTACGACTTGCTGTAAGTACATTCTGCTCATCTTCTCAACCGGGTACGTCATATTGTAGGCGATGAAATGAGATGATTTGGTGAGTCGGTCCACGATCACCCAAATAGCGTCATGATTCTGTTGCGATCTAGGCATTCCTACAACGAAGTCCATAGTAATGTGTTCCCATTTCCATCCAGGAACTGGCAGTGGTTGTAATAACCCTGCTGGCCTTTGGTGTTCTGCTTTGACTTGTTTACAGGTTAAACATTTGGATACATGATCTGCTACCTCTCTTTTCATTCCTTCCCACCAGAAGTTTCTTTTCAAGTCCTTGTACATTTTTGTTCCTCCAGGGTGGACCGTCATTCTTGACTTGTGTGCTTCACTCAGTATGTCCTTCCTTAGGTTGTCCTCGTTAGGCACACAAAGTCTATTGCGGCATCTAAATCCTCCGTCTGCTCCAATATTCCATTCTGCTGGGTCCTTTGCTGATGCTTTCTCAAACCATTGACGGAGTCCTTCGTCCTTTCCTTGAGCGTCAAGGATGCGATTTATGAGCGTCGGCTGCACTACTAGACATCCAAAAATTCGTCCTTCACTAGATTCAACGGTCTGAAAGTCAAATTCGGCTAGTGTTTCCAATGCTCTCCACTCTTTAACCATAAGAGAGGATATGAACAGTTTGCGAGGTTTCCGGCTTAGTGCGTCGGCAACTACGTTTGCTTTACCAGGGTGGTATTGCAAAGTGAAATCGTAATCCTTTAACAATTCCATCCAACGTCTCTGCCTCATGTTCAGCTCCTTCTGAGAGAACAAGTATCTCAAACTCTTGTGATCTGAAAATAGATCGAACTTCTCTCCGTAAAGGTAATGTCTCCAAATCTTGAGAGCAAAAACAATTGCAGCTAGTTCGAGGTCATGCGTAGGGTAGTTCATCTCATGTGGTTTCAGTTGTCGTGATCCATATGCTATCACTCTTCCATCCTGCATGAGCACACATCCAAGTCCTTGGTGTGATGCATCACTATAAATGGTGAACTGCTCACCGCTCTTTGGTATTGCAAGCACTGGCGCCGAGGTCAGTCTTTCTTTCAGCTCTTGAAATGCGCGTTCATGCTTGTCTTTCCATTCGTACTTCACGTCCTTCCTTGTCAGATTGGTCAAAGGGGATGCTATCTTAGAGAATCCTTCAACGAATCTTCGATAGTATCCGGCTAAACCAAGGAAACTCCTAACTTCGGTTGCAGTGTTCGGTCTATTCCAGTCCAAAACAGCATCTGTCTTGATTGAATCCACAGCTATCCCGTCCTGTGAGACAGTATGACCCAAGAATTTGACTTCCTTTAGCCAAAATTCACACTTGCTGAACTTCGCATACAAATGGTTGTCTCGAAGCGTCTGTAGTACGATCCTCACATGTTCTTTGTGTTCCTCCCTGGTCTTTGAGTATATTAGGATATCGTCTATGAACACAATCACAAATTGATCCAAGTAGGGCCTGAATACTCTATTCATTAAATCCATGAATACAGCTGGGGCATTCGTTAGTCCAAACGGCATGACCAGGAATTCATAATGCCCATATCTCGTTCTGAAGGCTGTCTTTGATACATCATCGGGTCGAACCAACAGTTGGTGGTATCCAGATCGTAGATCAATCTTGGAGAAGGTCGTTGCTCCATATAATTGATCGAATAGATCATCAATTCTAGGAAGTGGGTATCGGTTCTTGATTGTGACCTTGTTCAACTCTCTGTAGTCGATACAGAGTCGAAGTGTCCCATCCTTCTTCTTAACAAATAGCACTGGCGCTCCCCAAGGCGACGTGCTCGGTCGAACGAATCCGAGATCTTCAAGTTCCTGGACTTGCTTCTTTAATTCTTGCATTTCTGTTGGGGCCATCCGATATGGGGTCTTAGATATCGGTAGGGTACCGGGTATCAGCTCAATACAAAAATCGATGTCCCTCTTGGGTGGTAGCCCTAAGATTTCCTGAAATACGTCCTCAAAGTCTTGAACCACAGGGATTTGTGAAATCGAAATTTCTGAACTTACACTTCCAAGGGTAGCTAGACATCTTGTGAGGAAGGCATCGCACAAGGGATCGCATTGAAATTTAAATGGTTGACTTCCGGGTATCGAGAAAGTAATAGACTTGCTAACACAGTCTAATTTGGCATGGTATTTCGTGAGCCAATCAATTCCTAAGATTAAATCGAATTCCTTCATCGACAGAACTATTAGATCAGCGGGGAGGTTCTGATCTTCCAAGTTCAAAGTGCAGTCCTTACACACTTTTCCCAACGTAATGTTTACTCCTAAGGGGGACATAACATTCAGAGCTACATCAAGCGTCTGGGGTACTAAACCCAATCGTTGTACAATCTTAATAGCAATAAAGGAGTTGGAAGCACCAGTATCGAATAAAGCTTTAACTTGACTGTTAAACAATGTGAGGGTACCTTCCATATTCTGCTGTTCTCCTTCATCGAATCCGGCTTCCTCTGGGATAATGGCATTTAGGCGGGCTTGCTTAGGTTGACCCTGAGTAGATGCTCCATAGTATCCGCCTTGAGGCGCTCGACAATCCCTGGATAAGTGGCCCTTTTTGCCACAGTTGTAGCAGACGGTGTCCTCTCGGCTTCTCCTTGGGGCTCGGCAGTCCTTGGACATGTGTCCGGGTTTTCCACAATTGAAGCATCCATTGTTATTAGCTCCAGTGAAAACAGGTGGTCCTCTCGGGGTTTGTGCTTGGGGTACAGATGGTCGGTTCTGAGGGAATGTGAGTTGTGGCTTCCTTTCGCCAGTCCAATTACGCTTGTTTTCTTGAGATCGCATTGGGGGTCTTGATCCTTGGTTGCCTTGGTTGTTTCTGAATGGTAGTCGATTTCCAAAACGTCCTCGTTCTCGACCATTGATTTCCTCATGGCCGATTGCCATGCTTACCATAGCTTTGAAGGTCAGGCCTTGATTGTTGAGAGTCATGCGTTGAAGTGGTAGCGATAGGCCTTGGTGGTACTGTCGGTTTTTCTTCTCAGGGGTATCAATCATGTGGCGAGCAAAGCGAGACAATCGTTCGAACTGTACTGTGTATTCCCTCACAGTTCGATTTCCTTGTGTCAGATCAATGAACTCCCTCTCTTTCTTGTTCCTCTCTGTCTGTGGAAAGTAATTCTCCAGGAACAGCTCCTTGAATGTAGTCCAGGTCATTCTTCTTACTGCCGCTTCTCCTACCGTTGCTTTCTCCGATTCCCACCAATCGGCTGCCGCGTATGTTAATTGGAATGTCGCCAGTCGACGCTTCTCGATCTCTGTACATCCTAGTGTGTCGAAGATCGACTCCATTTCTCGGAGCCACTGTTCCGCACGCCATGGCTCGGCATCTCCGTCAAACTTCTCAGGACGAAAATGACGGAAACGCTCTACCACTCTATCCTCTACGGGTCTCGGAGGTGGTACAGGGTTGTTCCTATTATTCGCGTTATTGTTGTCATTGTTGTGGATGCGTTCTAGTCTCCGCACAAAGGCCTCGAATAGACCAGTAGGATCAGCGGCTGCAGGTGCTGGGGGTGCAGCCTCAATCTGCCCAACGGGATTGTTACGGGTACTTCTATTTCTTCCTGCCATAGGGATTCGTGTGTTGGTGTACCTACACAGACATCTATTGGTTACTACTAGAATATATGCACACATCTACAAGTTGTCACCGAAACATAAACGTCGAGATGTAAAATTTAACAAGGTAGCAACAATAGTAAAAATATAAAAACATCAAGATTATTAGGGCCACAGTTTATACAAAAAGATGATACTCATATACATATACTAGAAAATCTAAGCCCCCAAAAGTCCTGATTCAGTAGTCATCCACGTCTGATCCATATAAGGGAGCTTCATCCACGAAGGAAAAATCCCACTCCTCGACCATCATCTCCTCGTCGTCCTCCTCGTCGTCCTCCTCGTTGTCCTCCTCCTCCATAGCGTCTATTGCTGGCTCAGCAGCATTAGCAGCTGCAGCGGCAAATCCCTCGGCTATAGCAATAGCCTCTGCTAGCTCGACCTCTCCTATAATGAATCCCTCTGGCTGTGCTGCTATCCCTGCTACCAAATCTGCTGCCCTATTGACAAGGACTGCCATCTGTAATATAGGCCCTGCTACTATCTCAGGTATAACTACCTCCTCAGGTCCCTCATCTTCAGCATCATCATCTACCTCTGGTACAATATCTCCTCCGGCTATAACATCCATGTCCGCGGGCTCTGGGTCCTCGGGATCCTCCTCTGGGTCATCCTCCGGCTCATCATCGTCGTCCACGGGCTCTTCCTCTCCGTCCCTGTCCACATCCTCGTCACCCGGCTCTATGTCCTCAACCGGATCCTCGTCATCCTCTATCGGCTCGGGCTCCGCTGGCTCTAGCACTGGTGCTACTGGAACCGGTGCGGGTGGTGCTGGTACTGGTACTGGTGGTGCTGGTGCTGGTGCTACTACCTGAACTTGTGCAGCCACAGGTACGGGTAGGGGATCAGGCCTCGCTAAGATAGCTCTCAACTCGATAGCGTCCATCTCTGGCTTACTCTGGACCAACCGAGCCATCTCGTGATAAATAGCCTCCCGAGTCATCGCGAAATGGTACGCGTCCATACGAATCTCAGTAGGGTGAGTCCGTCTAGTAACATACAGGGCTCTCCATACATCCTCCTCTAGGTACTGGCTGGCCGCACGGCGTATGCGCTCGTAATAAAGCTCTGGATTAGCAGGCTCCACAGTGTCTCCATGAATCACGTGACCTCCATAGGGATCATCCACAAACTTATGAAAGTTTGGATCCATGCTAACCTGCAAGGAAACTATCTAACGTCAGCATGACGAACTTATCTTAATACTCATATCTCAGAAATCTTAAATACTAGAAATAGATGGTGGGGGACAATCAGCGAGCACATCTAAGTAAAACCTAGTGCTCTGATACCAAAAATCCTGTCACGCCCCGGAGCAGCAGAAATTAGCAGGAAATAAAATTTTCCTTTCTGGGTCCGTAAGCCATGACCAGTTACGTTAACTGATTGTCCACAAACACTAGATAAATAAAAGAGTAATTTCAAACGGAAGCGCAAACTGAATATATACATCAACCGATTACTAGCTATTACATCAGAGTTTGTAGTTATCAAAAGATAAAGAACAAAAGAGCTTAAGGCGTTAGACGCCGTTTACAACTTATTAGCACGAAAGGACAAAAGTCTATAAATAACAACTAAGTCTTCTTTCTTGAAGCCGCGCCTCTAACTGGCGTAGCCGTGACCTTCAGCATAGTAGGCTTCCCCTTCGTAGGCTCCTTCCAGATAGTCCTCTTCTGGACAATCATATCCTGTATAGTCTAGACATGGGAATGTCCAGGGCGTAGTATGCCGTTAGCTTTAATAAAAGCTAAGTGAGCGTTCTAACCGAACACTCCTAATATAAAATAGGTATTCAAAAGTACACAACGGCTGGTTACGACGATTGAATGAATTATAATTAGACCGTGCATGAAACTATGCATCGTCGATATATTCGACTTCACTCGACTTAACCTCCGACTTACTTAACTTTGTTACATTACCAGTGTAACGCCGTTGGCTTAGAGTGACTCGCCAAGTGGGTCGAGCTATGGTTACTTTACTATCATTGTCTGCCCCTCCGTGGCCATAGTAGTAATCTCGCTTTACAAGCTAACCATGTACTCTAGGTCCTCGGAACCTTGCCTTATGAATATCGTCGCCGGTTTGCGAAACGGTTACTTTACTATCGTTGGTCGTCGCGACTGCAGTAGTAATCTCGCCTTACAGGCTAACCGTGTTTATTCATTTCTCGATGTATTCTTATCAACATGGTTACTTTGCTATCGTGTTTGCCTCTCCGTGGCCATAGTAGCAATCATCACCGGCATGCGATCTTGTAATTCCATTTGACAGTACCAACTCACTACATATCAACTTTCGGACCTCCGCGGTCGACTTACACGTACCTCCAAATGTATACGAACTTGATCTCCGCGACCGTTCGACTCTATACTCGTACACGTCGACTTGACGTTACGACACCGACTTCTACATGAGGTGTATCATATGTTATGCACGAGGTACAAGTTAATTAAACATGTACTATTTTATTCTTGAAATAAAGTACGGATCCGAAACTCGTAGTATTGTATGTTGAAGCATGAGGCTAACCGAAATAAATAATAATAATAAACAGAACTAATTACCACACGTTAACATGGAGTTAACCCGACTGATAATGAACATAAATAGTAATAATAATATTAATAATAATAATAATAATAATAATAATAATAATAATAATAATAATAATAATAATAATAATAATAATAATAACGGAGATAATATGTTCGGGGTGCAACATATTAACATGAGGTTAACCGAAAGGTGATAACAATAATATTAGCAATAATATTATTAATATTAATAACGATATTAATAATAATAGTGGAATAATATGTTCAGGGTATAACATATTAAAAGTTGAAGTTAAATCCATAATAATAATAATGATAATAATAACAATAATAATAATAATAATAATAATAATAATAATAATATCATTATTATGAATGGGATAACAAAACGGATATTAATATGTTCAGGGTACATGTATTAATCACGAGGTTAACTGGACCATAATAATAATAAGCGGAAAATAATAATATAATAATAATAAATATTATTATAATAACAACATTTATAATATGGACCTGGGTTAGGGACACCACATGTTAAAATGTAAGTTTTAACGACTAACTAATAAGATAGCAATAATAATACTCCCTCCGTCCCATTTTGAGAGTCCATCTTTGGGAACTCAACTTATTAAGGGGACAAAAAGAATCTACACCTACTTTCCACAATTGCCCCTAATCATTACAACAACTTTTTTAGTTTTGTCTTGGTGTAGATTTCAAGGAGGGATAATTTTGGAAAGTAAGTAAAAATTGTACATCAATTTCAGGAAAGTAGACACTATTTTGGGACATCCCAAAATGGAATAATGGACTCTCAAAATGGGACGGAGGGAGTAATAAATAGTAGTAGCGATAATAACAATACTAATATAATCATAATACTGACCTAGATTAGGGGCATCACATGTTAAGTACAAAATTTCTAAATAATAATAAAGGAAAGATAACATGGGCATTAATCTAATATACCAAGTGAGTTAGGAACTCACTGTGGGTTTGAGGTCGCGATGTGACACAAGGGGTAAGCTTCCTTTTCTTTCTTTTCCTTTTCTTTTCTCTCTCTCGGGCTAACTCTCTCTTCTTTTTGTTCCTAACACTAATGGGGAGGGGGTTTATATAGGGGTGGGAGCATTCTCTCTCTCTCTCTGTATATATTATACATCTAACACACACCTAATATAATATCTATATTAATACACAACACACACTCCACTATCACACACAACACACAGGACACACACATGCACACACCTACACTTTACACTTGTCACCCTCACAATTACCCACTCACTCACTCACTCTCCCCCCATGTCGGCACACTCACATACACTACACTCAACACTACACACCTCACACCTACACTCTACACACTAGCCCACCCAACTCACCACCCTACAACACACCTCACCACTCTATCTCCCTTTAATGTCGGTACACACACAACACAATGTGTAGGGGTTGTTTGGGGGTTAGTTTAGGGTACACATATGGTTGGGCAACACAGGTATAATTATGGGTTCAAAAATAATATTTAATGGCAGTGAAAATCTTATAATTACTGTTTGGGACTGGAATTTATATTAATAAAATATAATAAAAATTTCAGGTATTACAATGATAAACACAAATTTATGTCAAAGAGCATGTTATTCATTGAGCTTCAGCTCATGTGGTTATTGAATAACCATTTCAGGTGAAAGGAAAGAGAAGGGGAAAGAGAAATAGAGGACGAAAGAGGAGAGCAAGTGCTTAATGTGCATATTGTATATGGCGTAGTTGTTGTAGTTTGGGACTAAGGACTTGTAAATTATGTTGCTAGGTGAGCATGTGTAGAACTTGATGTATAAGACTCCTATGTTCATGTATGAAAGGTTTTGACAAGTGATTTTGCTATTCAAGCATGTTTGGTTGCTTAGATACTCATGGCTAGAATTGTGGATAGAAGCTGCTTCGATCGATCGAAATACTCACTGTTTTAATTGTTTCAAAACGACGACTTTTATGGAAACAGACATAACTTACCGTTTTCAACGTTGGAACCTAGACTCAAACGGCTATCTTTTGGTATAAATCTAACTCAAATTCCTATCATACCCTTGGGGCTAATCACTTGCAAATGTGGTTTAAATGAGTTTAAAAACCCGTTTAGAAGGTTAATCACATAGGGTCAGGCCTCGGTGGCATGTCACGTACCCTCGTGCCATACTTAGTGGATTTGGGTCGTGACATATTACATAAAATTACAAACTCGAATTAGGCAAATCAATCTAGGTGGGAGAGGAAAAAAGTCAATTCAGTACTATTGAGAGAGAAATTAAACTCACCAAGAAACAGCAACATGGGATGATTGGGAGCCGAGAGAATGCCTTGAAGGCAATCTAAATGGCCATAGTAAGTAGCATAATGCAAACAGGTTCTTCCATTTAGTGAGTCGAACATCAAAATCTGATAAAGTTTTTAAGTCAGTGGTCATATAACAATAAGAATTGATAACAATTACACAGAGACATATATCCACACACACACACACACACACACACATACACACACACATATATATATATATAGAGAGAGAGAGAGAGAGAGAAGAGGAAGGTTTTATAAGGCTTCTTCCTATACCTATGAATTCCATTGGACCCAGAAATGATACATTGGAAGAATCCTTTGATTTCACCCGTTTCAACCTGTGCTTTATAAATTGCTTCCGCACAAAATAAGAAACAGTCTCTCCAACGCATAAATGGTTGGGAGTTCACGTTCTCAACATCTGTGGTAAAATCAAGTCCATCACGGAGACATTCATAAACCGTTCTGCCGTAGTTTTTAGCAGATAACCCTAATTTAGGTTTAATAATACATCCTAACAGGGGACGACCATTTCGAAAGCAATTAATACAGAAACCAATGTAGATGCTTTTCTTCTGATACTAAACTGACTTTTTTGTTATCAGGTAATTTCTACACCAAATGCCAAATACATAAGAAAACTTGGGAACACATGTTGTTCATCTCTTATGACAACTTTGAGTTGAATACAACTTGAAGATGACATTAATCAAACCAAAGAGTGAAAAAGTCCAAAGCAAAGAAAAACGCAAAACATATTTTTGATTGGATCTGAGATCTTTTCTGGAAATCTTTTGAGGAGGATACTAAGGTGAAGTTAATGGAAGCAAACATCATTTCTGAACTAATATGGCCCAATAAATTTGTAACAGTGCAAGATACTGGACAACAAACTTGCGCAATATTTGGCTAAACTGATCCTAACACAACTTTTTTGTTTACATGAGATTAAGATTCATCATTTAACAAAATTGAAACAGAAGTTTTATGAGTGAGTATGAAAACATGTATTAACTTTTCGCTTACATGAGATTAAGATTCATCATTTAACTAAATTGAAGCAGAAGATTGATGACTGAGTATGAGAACATGTATTAAGTGAACCCCAAATTGATTAAACCCTAGGAAGCTAATTCATTGAGGCCTACAAAGGCTAAATTCTAGATTGAAATCGGAATATGAACATGCAAATCCAGATATGTATTAGCCCAAATCGAAACCCAAATTGATTAAATCGGAATATGAACATGCAAATCCAGATATGTATTAGCCCAAATTGAAACCCAGGTTGATTAAACCCTAGAAACCCAATTTCGGAATGAAATTGGAATTTGAACATACAAATCAAAAAATGTATAACCTGAATTCTGAGTGTACGAATTGGTCCACAATCTCCTCGATTCTTTGTTGTCCACAAGTCCAAAGAAGCGTAACCCCAAGAATCTCCCAGCAATAGCAGGCGACGCCCACGCGTCCACTGAAGAAGATGCATGCGTGGAAAAATGACACTGCAAGCCAAGAGAGAGCACCGAGAAGAAGACACGGCATGCCGACACAGGAAGCAAGCAGGAGAGGCGCCGGTCGTCGACTCTCCAGAAGGGTAGACTGGTAATTAACATCAGAGATCAGTTTGGGTAAGCAAACATTGGTGCAGCTTGGAAAGTCGTGCAAGAAGCGGGCTGGTTAAATTAGGTGCTCTGTTTTAATAAGGGGTAATACTTGGGGCACAACTAAAGCCACCACCTTTTGCTCATAATTTTTATTTTGTGTCTATCTCTGATTCTCTCTTGATGGGTCTCATAGTGCCAGTGACCCCACAGTGCCCACTAGGAGAGAGATAGACACAAAATAGAGGTTGTGAGCAAAAGGTTGTGGCTTTGGTTGTGCCCCAAGAATTACTCTTTAATAAGATAGACACACTAGTATTACTCTCTCTTGAGAGTTCCACAGTGCCAGTGACCCCACAATGCCCACTAGGAGAGAGATAGACACAAAATAGAAGTTGTGAGCAAAAGGTTGTGACTTTGGTTGTGCACCAAGTATTACTCTTTAATAAGATAGCATACGGTGGAAGAGTAAAGAGTAGGATACACCTAAATACATAATTTTTGGGACACAATTTACAAAATGTGTTTATATCTCTCATGTGATATCAGTAGATCTCATGGTGACACTCAGGAAAGAGATAGACACATCTCTTGGTTTATGTCCCAAAAATTGTGTCTTTGGGTATGTTCCAAGTATTACCCTATAAAAAACTTTTGACCAACGAACCAAGTGGTCAAGTGGTACTACTCTGATTTCTCCAGTGGAGAGGTCGAGGGTTTGATTTCCCTTAGGGGGAAGTTCTTGTCCCGTATATTTGTGCATTTAGTCGGAATGAATGGCCCTTGTGCTTTACTATGGGTCATTGTGGGATTGGGTTGGGTTTGTGTGCGTGTGTGCGGTTTGTGCGTTGAATCCAACCGTAATCCAAGTAAGACTAAAAAAAAAAAGATAAAGAACTTTTGTACCTGACGACCTGTGATAAGGGAGCTTTGTACCCGAGATAAGGAACCTTTGTACTTGTGGTTAAAAATATTTGTACCTCATAGTAACAAATACTCCATCCGTCCTAAATTGCTGAGCACTCTTTCTATTTTGGGTTGTCCCAAAATGTTAATCCATGTTGAAAAGTCAACAAAATAATTTTTGAATCTTTATTGTTTTGCCCTTTCTTTTTTCACACCCCAACTAATCTAAATGCATTTATGAGGGACAAATTTGAAAAGTTAGAGTATAAAAATTTGACAAAAGTGCAATCATTGTGTTCCCTTAAAAAGTTGGATTCCCCAAAAGTGCCAAACAATTTGGGACGGAGGGAGTATGTCTTTATCAAATACAAACATTTTTTTAAAGGGTTTTGTTAACATGTGAAAGTTCTATAAGTGGAAGTAAACAAGGGATACTGTGTGAGTTTCAGTGTCCGTTGTAGAGTTCAGTGTTTGTCTCCCTTGTTTATTTCCACTTTGGAACTTTAACATATACCCTAAGGGCACATGTAGGGCTGTACTCGAGCCGAGCTTTTTGAATTCGAGCCGAGCTTTAAGAGTTGGCATCCTGCTCAAGCTTGAGCTTGGCTCGTTTATTATCGAGCCGAGCCGAGCCGAGCTATTATCGAGCCGAGCCTCGAGCCCTTGTTGAGCGGCTCAACTCGTGTACACCCCTAGTAGCAAGTTTAAGTTGTCAATCAAAATCCACGGACCAAGCTCAATGCTTGACAGTTGGCACATATATATATGTATATGTATATATATGTATATGTGTCGCGCCTGCCCCGAAGGTGGGGGGCGGTCCTCTCGTGGGTCGCGACCGTTTACGTCGAAATGCGTGAAAGTAGGTGAGGTGTATGAAAAGTGGGAGTAGGGCCAAGTAAGAGTTCAGAGTCGCCACCTAACATTTATTCGGGAGTTAGGATCCCTGCAAAGACAATCGACATGATCATCTTTGACTTTTGAAAAACGTTTTGGAACAGTAAGGCCCTTTAAAAGTGTGACTTGAATAGTCATGCGAAACCAGAGTTCTTGAAGTGGGTTCGGGGACTCGATTATGCCGAGGGAAGGTGTTAGGCACCCTCGAGCATCTGTGACACACGGTTGCCAATTTTAGTGATTTTCATAGTAACGGGGCGTAAGTACGAAGTAATAGAGTATAGATACAAGAATTAGATTCGAGTATCCGTGACACGCGGTTGCCGATTTACATATCTCGACATGAAATAGTTTTGAAAGTATGTATACGTATCTCGCCACGAGATAGTTTAAAATTATGTATACGTATCTCGCCACGAGATAGTTTGAAAGTATGTATACCTCTCGACTCGAGAGAGTCTGAAAGTATGTACGTATCTCGACACGAGATAGTTTGAAAGAAAATAGTTATGGCCTCACCCGAGTAAGGGTTACATACGTATCTCGACTCGAGAATCAGGCCGTACGTAGTTCTGTGCTGTGTATATGTATGGGTGTTTGGTCGATCTAGACCGTGAGTGTATAAAATAATGTTTGAGTAAAGTCGGTGTAGCTAGGAACTTTAACCTATACGGTGTAGTCCTAGACTTTAACCTTGAGAAAGTAATGAGTTATGAGAGAGTGTTTCGAGTAAAAGACGGAGTAGATCAACCGTGCGATGCGTATTTTGTATTTTTTTTTATATGATTTTTTTTGTCTTTTTGTTTTATGTTTTGGAAGTAAGGGTCGGTGCCCATGTGGGTGAGAAAGTGTTTTGAAAGTAAGGGTCGGTGCCCATGTGAGTGAGAAAGTGTTTTGAAAGTAAGGGTCGGTGCCCAGTGCTTTGAAAAGGTGTCAGAAGTACGGGTCGGTGCCGAGTGAAAAAAGAGTGTACCGGAAGTATGGGTCGGTGCCCGGTGATGTAAAAAAGGTGATGTGAAAGTTTTACCTGAAGTACGGGTCGGTACCCTTGAAGAATGGAGAGAAGTATCAATTTTTTTTGTTTCTCTAATTTATATCAATGAATATCTATAACAGGAGATAAAATGCAGCCGGGGGGTCATGAGATCTCCTTCCGGCTGACGCAGGATATAAAATCCAATTGGGTGGAGTTCGAAGGTCTACTTCCGACTGGCGTAAGATATAGCAGTTTGATAAAGTTCAGCCGGGTGGGTCATTAGATCTCCTTCCGGCTGACGCAGGATATATAGTCCAATCGGGTGGAGTTCGAGGCCTCCTTCCGACTGGCAAGAGAAGGTGGAATATCCGACCAGTGGATTTATAGGGAGACCACACCACTAAAGCATATAAAATAAAAGAAAAGAAAAAGGCGGAATATCCGACCAGTGAATTTATAGGGAGCCCCAGACCACTAAAGCATATAAGTAAATAAAAGAAAAGAGAAAGGCGGAATATTCGACCAGTGGATTTATAGGGAGCCCCAGACCACTAAGTGTAAGAGTTTGAGGGAGTTACCTGTGCAGAAGGTGCTATTGAAGCCGAGTCGGTGTGTTGTTGAGAAAGAATGAAAGAATTCGGAGGTTTGAAAGGGTCGACACCGAGAAACGTCGTAGAAATAAGCCGAGAAGGCCCGAAGTCATATTTCGACACGCAATCGACTTGAACGGACGTCATAGTCGGGTCTGGAAGGGCCGAAAGAGTCAGAAAAGCCACAAGTCGGGCAAAAATGGATCCGGGCTGAGCTGAGCGGGACCCGCAGGGGTTAGAACCGACCATGATAGCCTAAAACGGACATATAAAATGCCAAACAACCCTTAAGATTTAGATTCGGCCAATTCTGAGGCAACCGGTGCGTCCAGAACGGCCAAATTAGCTAAGAACAAGTATCCGTTCGTAGAGATCTGGACCCGGAGTAGAGAAAATTGGGAAAAACCAAAAGTGGGGCCCAGGTGCCACGTCAGCAAGCCACATGTAAGTCAACGACACGTGGTGCCTTCTGGTTGGCTGGTCAAAGCTGACCAGACATTGATTGGGCGTGCTGACTGGGCAGTCAGCAGACACATGGCAGTCTCTGAATGGTTGTCGGCGTGATGACGTGGTAGTCTATGCTACGTGTCAATCTCTGATTGGTTGGTCAACCTGGCATGCCAGTACACGTGGCATGACACGTGACACTATGTGACACGAGTCAGATGCTGATTGGGTGGTCAATGATGACTTAGCAATGACGTGGCAGTACACATGGCAGATGACGTGGTGGTCAATGACAAGTGTCATGTGTTGATTAAGTGGTCAATGCTGACTCATCAATGACGTGGCAAACACGTGGCTTGCTGACTAGACTGCTGACTCAGCAGTCGTTGCCACGTGGCAGCTTCTGATTGGCTAGTCAGCGCTGACTGTTGTCTGCGCGTGGTATGGGCGGAACGGACTGCGGATGGCGCGTGTAGCGTGTGTGGGCGTTTTCGGTCACCTTTGGAGGTGTGATTGCAGGCGTTTGAATCGTCTGGTCCAGACGATTGGGCGGGTAGTGGTGATTTCCGGCGGTTGTTGCCGAAAAATCTGCTGGAGCAGATTCTGTGCTGCGGCGGCGCGTGGGGGCTTCTGGAGGCGCGTGGGCCCTCTGTAGAGGTGGTTTGGTTGTGGGACCAACGGTGTTGGCTCCGTTTTGGCCAGGGGGAGGCTTTGGTTTGGGTGGTGAGAGAGTGAGAGGTGTTTAATGACCTGTTTGGTTGGGTTTTCAGATTCTGGGCTAAGCTTAAGGCTCCGTTTGGTTCATACTTGATTTCTGGGCTTTCAGGGTATTTTTAAAGGCTGTGGTTGGGTAGGGGGTTGGGTAATGGACTGAGGTTTATGGGTTTGAAATGGTGGAGGCCATGGTGGTGTAGTGGTGGTGACATGGTGGTGTTTGGTTAATGACCAAACATAACCTAAGGGTTTTGGGAAGATTGTTTGAGCCAAACATGGCCTTACAAGAGGGAGGTTGTCCCTTTTTTTTTTTTTTGCGTGGGGGGTAAGCTTTCTATTTATAGAAAGTTTTCCAAAACCCTACATGGGTTTTAATCCCATCTAGGCGGAACGTATGGTTGTAGGTTCCAACTTTCGATTAGGACCTTTGATTGATTTCGAGCTTTGTTCCTTGATATTTTTCAATCTGAGCGTCCGATTCAGATGATTCGAAAAGATCTGGGCTCGGTTTAACGTCCTCCTCAAATCTGTATGGTTGGATCGGAATTCGTTTGAAACCTGGAAACGACTCCGTTTTCTTCAGACCATCGACGTCTGATATAGACCATCTAAACTTTGACTGTCGAAATCTTTTGATGCAACCGTCTGATCTTCCTGATTCAAGATGATTTGAATTCGTATTGACGTTCTCTTTGAATCGGTACGATTCGATTGAGAATCTCTGATTTAGAAATGACTGTTTTGCCCTTGTCTTTCCCAATTGATTCTTGAAACTTTGGTTGGCCGACGTTTCTTTTTTGATTACTCGATTAGGCTGATTCGACTTGCAGAATTTCTAATTTTCCCCATATTTCCATCCGGGTATGCCAAGTCGGACTTTCGATGTTTCCGGATTGATGGTCATTTTCCCTTCTCCTGATTTCGCTGCGCCGAAACTTCAATCGGGACCTGATACTTTGTCGGTTACTAGATTTCGATGATTTGAAGTGCTCTAGGCCCATATTGATGCTTGTTTAGTTCTGGCATAATCGAATTCAACCTTCGGTTGTCTCGGACTTGATTCTGGTCTTGAATTTTGTGCCGAACTTTGATTCTGATTGAAAACGTCATCGATTATCGCAATCGGACGATCTCGGATTCTGGAACTCCGGTGGATGAGCTGTCATCTTTGTATTGACTTTGATTTGATCTCTGGAGTCCCTTTTTGGATTCTGGAGCTCTTTCCTCGATTAGAGTGCCTGGTGGGCCCCCTGCGACAGTTATTTCTTTTTTTGGCAGGTCAAAATGGGGTGTCTACAATATGTATATATATATATATATTTTACTTAAAATAATTGCTTGACACGTGAATTTAAGAGTATGCATGTCAATTTTAAATACTTCATATTATACATATATTATGTTTTTATAATTATCATATATATATATATAATAGCTCTTTCAATTTCAAATACTTTGCATCATACATATATCATATTTTTATAATTATCATATATATATATAAACAAGTCCTTATCAAACCTATTAAAGAGATTTTTCACGAGCCTACTATACGAGCCTTAATCGAGCTGTTCACGAGCTTTATCGAGCCGAGCCCAAGTGTGCTCGAGCTTTGCTCGCAGGGCCGGCCCTGAGATTGTGAAATTCATATGAGGCCCCAAGTATACATGAAAAAGGAAATTTTTTTTAGGCCCTTTCTGTTCCTATTTTTATAATATAATACATGTATTTATAAGACCCTATTTTTTTTAGGCCCTATTTTTATATATAATACATGTATTTTGGCCAAACAATGCCTTATTTTTTGTCCTATTTTTATATATAATGCATGTATATCTAAGGCCCCATTTTTTTAGGCCCTATTTTGGCCTTATTTTTATATATAATACATGAATTTTGGTCAAACAATGCATTATTTCAAGGCCAAACAAGCTCTTATTTTTTGAGGCCCCAAGCAACCGCCCGGACCGCTGGCCCAAGGGCCGCCCCTGTTTGCTCGTTTATTAAACGAGCCTGCTATTCAAGCTCGAGCTTGACTCATTTATTATATGAGCCGAGTCGAGCCGAGCCGAGCTCTGGATGAGCCGAGCCACAAGCCCTTGTTGAACGACTTGGCTCGTGTCCACCCCTAGGCCGCACATGTTAAAAAAATCCTTTTTTAAATTGGTACAAATATTTCTTACCACTAAGGATTGATTGTACCATACAACCAATACCACCATGAGGCATAGAAGAATTCTCCCGGTAAGAATAGGGAAGCTTCTTTATATCTTCCTGCTGGAATCTCATTCTCTTTCTCCGCGTCGACGTGTGTGTGTGTATATATATATATATATGTGTATATATATATTATACTAATGGAGAAGAAGGAAAAGAAGGTAAAATGAGGAGCATGTTGAGGAAAGTGAAGGAGCCTTGGCAAATTGGGTATAACACGGACGATTATACGGCTTCTAAAGTCAAGGCCGCTATATCCAATGATCTCCTCTACCTGAGATCCACCTGTTATGCCTATGGCTTCTGGGTTTTTACGAGTGATCCCATTACTCCTTCGGCCGGTAATTGACTTCTCTGTTAACTCCATTTCTTAATTTTTTTTTTTGGATTAATTGCACTTTGCACCCTAAAATTTGGGATGAGTTGCACTTTAGTCGCTCTAAGACTTTTGTGACGAAATTTTCACTTTTAGTGATGAAATCATTCGTCGCTAAAGGGCTGTTTGGACTTATTTGTCATATTTGTGAAACTTTAGGGACTAAAAGTGCCAACTTTGAAACCTTAGGGATCAAAGTGCCAAAATTGAAACTTTAGGGTACAAAGTGCAAAACTATCCAAACTTGAGGGTGCAAAGTTCAATTAATCTTTTTATTATTATTATTATTATTATTATTATTATTATTATTATTAGTATGTTGTTAATACTATTTTTAATTAATTTTTTGTATGCTAATTACACTTTGACCGATTGAGGTTAAATTTGAGAGGGATAATCCGTTCTCAACAGTTTTTACGACATCTAATGATTGATCACCACGTCCGAGAATGCTTGCTAAAACTTTGAGAAACTTTGCATACACGATACATGTAATAAAAACTTAGGGTGTGTTTGATAACCTAATAAGTGTTGAAAATAAAAGTTTTCAGCACATATATTTTTTTTTTCAGTGTGTTTGATAATGCAAAATGGTTCACTACTTGTTTGCACCCAAAAACCGTCAATGATTTTTGAGCCCGAGTGGAGTTGATGTTGGGTGAAGGAGACGCTGGGGAAAGTAGTGATGACTCATCGGACTCAAGAGGAAAGCCCGATGGGGGGAACAACTGTTGGGAGATGAGGAGAGTCCGTTGGGAGCATGTGGCAAGTGTAAGCATCATCGGGCTATGAGAACATAACTTATCATGTTGAGAGCCCGATGGAAAAGTAAAGCAACGTATTAACTAATCGGACATCATGAAAAGGAAGAGTGTGTCCGATTGATTAGAAGAAGTTGAAGAAATATGATCGGACATGGAAGAAGTCATGAGCCCGATTCATCCAACAGGGAGAGGTCGATTGACGAAGGACAGGGCGTTGCTATTCACAGCTGGCATGATGACGTTATCTCTGAGAGTTTTTTGGAAACAAGAGTCCGTCTGGGAAAGGAGTTGTTAGTTGCCAGTTGGGTTGGAGCGTCAAATCCCTAAATTAAAGGGATTAATTCAATTAAGTTCTGGATAAGGTAGGAGATGGTGATATAGAAGGATTTCTTCAAATCAGCCAATCAATCAGTAGGTGGGGGCGTAAGAGAAGGAATCATAGTCCAAATAGGAATCAGTTCAGGCCGCTATAAATATAGAGGCAGGCCTTCAAGCAAAGGACTCCGCGTCTCTTCGACAAAAGCATACACAACATTCAGCACATTCAAGGCATTCAGAGCACTCTTAAGTCTTTGTTTCCTGGCTTTAATAGCAATTAGGTCTGTGTCTTTTTGTTATTTTTATTCTTTGTTCTTTTGAATGATCAGTCCATTCTGGTGTTCTTGAGATCTGTTTTATTTTTCCAAGCATTTAATAAAAATCTATTTTTTATTAAACTGTTTGTGATTTGTTTAACCTGTTTAAACTTGATACTTTTTAGCTTGTGCGCTTCAGTACTGCTAAAGGACTTTTAGTGAGGGTACTTTCCTACTCACTACACACAATCACCAGTTTAGAAGTCAGATTCACCAAAAGCCTTGTGTATCACTGACACAAGCAGATAGGAAATTAGTTTGCACGCTTACACACACACACACACACCGAACCACAGATTGGTTCTGGCACGCCCGCGCAAATTAGAGCAAACATTTTTGGCACGCCCGGTGGGACCCACTGTGTCAAATCATGCCTCCGAAGAGAGATAAGACGACAAAGGACGATCAGCATATGGATCCGCCCACGGAGGAGAGCACCGGCCATTCTCCACAGGACGGTAGTATCACATTAGAAGCCATCTCGGAAGCCATGAGGGCTAACGTAGAGCCCATGTGGCAGGAGTACAACGCGCTCATAGGTTCTATGGGCAACCTCAAATCGGTCATGCAGCAAACGACCGATATCCATAAAAGTCAGGCTGATCTGATCCATGAAACCAGGACCACGCACGTGAAGTTGGACCGACTGACGGAAATAATCGGAAAGTTGATTGAAACCTATAAGGCCGGAGGGAGAGGAGAACAGGTCAACGGTTCGGGCTCGGGTACCTCGCTGGAGTCCGATAAGCCGAAGAGCCCACCATATGTCTGTCCGAACCTAAGAGACGGAAATGGCTCAGGAAAGCAATCTGAGTCACAGACCGGCATCGCTGGCAGTGTGGTGGTCACCGATCCCAACGGATCGGCGACACCAGGGTTTGGAGGATCTGCCGGCCAGACTGAAAGTTCAGTCGGCCACACACAGCTCCAAGGGAACGACCATGGGGGGCAGAGGAACAACGGTGGGTTTTGGACCCATCAGGTCCAGAATAACCAACAGAACGGACCACCGCCGTTGATACCCTCGATAAGGAATGTTCAGCCCGTAGTTCAACCCATCAATAGGGAAGAACTGGTAGCGGCCATACACGAGGAGTATGGCCCGTTTATGCGGAGACTGGAAAGGCCGACTTACAGACGCCCGTACCCGCCGGAGATTGACCGAGTCATATTTCCTCAGGGGTATAAGGTACCGAATTTCACTCTATTCTCAGGAGAGAGTGAACAGTCCTCAGTTGAGCACATTGGCCGTTTTATTGTTCAATGCGGCCATGTGGGTCACAGTGACCCATTGAAGTTAAGACTATTCCCAAATTCGCTAACGAGCATGGCGTTTTTGTGGTACGTCAACCTCCCAGCCAATTCGGTGTTAACTTGGCAAGGGATGGAGGAGTTGTTTCACGGACAGTTCTATAGGACTGAGCCCGAGACATCATTGGCAGATCTGTCGCGAATGATGCAACTGGTGGGGGAGACCGTGGAAACATACATAGCCCGTTTCCGAAAGGCAAAATACCGCTGTAAGACAGTGTTGCCCGAGGAGGAGTATGCAAAGATGGCCATGTGGGGCATGTCCTTTGAGCTTCGCAAGAGGTTTGAAGGAACTGACTTCCGTGATCTGTTCGAGCTTGCCACACGGGCGGGTCGCTACGAACGCATTCTCTTGGATGAGCAGGAGAAGAAGAACTCTTCCAAGGGAACATATTACAAAGACCCCAATTACGAGGTCCACTTGGCAGAGTGTGACCTTGAAACAGAATGCGATATGGCCGAATTAATTTGCAAACGGCCAATCGTATGCAACGCCTTGAACAAGCCTGTTAATAATAACGCCGCTGCAAAGAAGATGGCGTTCGAGGCGGGGAAAAACTATACTTTCGATATAACAATGGCTGATCAAATATTCGATGCCCTGTTGGCCGATAAAGTGATCAAGCTAAGTGAAGGTCATCGGATCCCAAAGGCCGATGACGTAAAAAACAAAGAATATTGTACATGGCACAATTCTTGGAAGCACGCTACTAACAATTGTGTTGTTTTTCGCAATTTTATACAGGAAAACGTCGAGAAGGGGGTCTTCAAATTCTCGGACAAAGCAATGGGGATCGATGCAAATCCTTTTCCTCAGATTACGGGCACAAACATGGTGATGCCCGACTTAACTAGGCTGTCAAGGCCGAGACTGAAGATTGACTTATCTGACGAGGAATTTGTGCCAACACAAAGGGAGGGTAAACAAATTGCTACTTCGGCCATCAATGGGCCGAAGGTTACAATACATGACCTCCGAAAGAGTCACCAAGAATGCAAAACAGAAGTACAGAAAGCTGACGTAGAGACGGCCAAATCTAGCACGGATAATCTGATAGCCGATCTACGGCGACAGCTGGAATTCATCGAACAAGGCCTTTGCCCGAGGTGCAAGGCTGACATCAAGAAGGAAGTCTCGAGCCCGAGTAAGAGGCCGAGAAGCTATGAACATCGGGACTCAAGCCCGAGAAGGCCCGTACATGAAAGATTGTCGTTACCGTGGCAAGGCCAGGCCAAGCCCGAGTGGCGTGCAAAACATCCGTTGGGACACCAAGTCGGCCAGCGAAAATACGGCTGACTGGGGGAAAGTAGTTCCCAAGTGATTCCAAGGCCTCAGATGCAAGCAACAATTTCTGGAAGGAGCCCGAGGATGGTGCTACCGCCTAGGGTAGAAGATCAAAAATGGCATAGAGCTGAACACTCCAAGTTCCCAGCACGGCCGCAATATAGCAAGTCCCAGAAAAGAAGATATCAGAGAATGCGACAGGCCGAGCGGGAACGCCAGTTGTTGAAGAATCAGGAAGGGGGTCTGATTGCTCCCACCGAGCCTCGGAAGGAGAGAGTCCGACAAGGAAGTTCACAGGAAAGGGGGACAGGTAAGGCGGACAAGATGATTGAGTCCGATGGAGATGGGTCGGATTCTAGTTTTTCGCCAATCCAATTCGGGACAATTCCAGTAGGCCTGTCTTCTAACATGGTGTTTACGCTACCCATGTCTTTCATGGCCAAGCCGGATCAACCATCGGCCATGGAATGGGATGTGGTGGAAGGCTCAGCTAAGGACTCGGCCGTGATGGAAGAAAACTTTTGGAACGGGGGAAAGATCGTTAAGCCTAAAGTGGTGGAAGCCACTAGCAAAAGTGTGGACGCCACCGATGGGCAGACCGATCGGCCAAAGATTACTATCTTAAGGCCGAAGGAACAACAGACTGAGGAAGGAGTGAAGACCGGACCAGTTAAAGTAGTGTTTGAAAAGCCCACACACCAGATGTCCCAACATCTAAAGCCATTGTATGTAAAAGGGCACATAGAGGGCGTCCCGATAAACAGGATTCTTGTTGATGGGGGATCTACTATCAACATCATGCCCCAAATCATGTTAAGGATCTTGCAGAAATCGGAGTCGGAGCTGATTCCGACAGAAATGAATGTCCAAAGCTTCACGGGGGCACCTTCAAGGACGAAGGGGATCCTACCCTTGGAACTGACCGTTGGCAGCAAAACGGTCATGACTGCGTTTTTCATCGTGGAAACTTCAGCGGCCTATAATGCTTTATTAGGCCGGGATTGGATACATCCAAACTATTGTATTCCATCCACCCTTCATCAGTTGTTAATTTTCTGGAGAGGAGATGAGGTGGAAGTGGTGGGGGCAGACACCAAGCCTTTTGTAGCCCGGGTACAGACGGCCGATGCAGTCTTATATGAAGATGACATCGAGCCAGTGAAGTTGTTGGGGTGTAACAAATTGGGAAGGCCAAATGCGGCGACCTTCCTTAAAGGAAGTTCGTCGGACATCAAGGCGTATTTCCATAATCTCAGTCGGACAGAAGAATCAAGGCCGATCGAGATCGTTGAACAAGAAGACGTCCATGGAGATTCCGACAATTGAAGAACGGAAGCTGCTGGCCTTAAGAGCCAGCATGGCCAGATGGTGTGCATTCTTGGCCGACCGAAGATTGGAAATCGGCCCTACTGACGGAACGATCAATCTGGCTGATTGCATTTACGAAGAAGAAGCCCCGAAGGAAGAAGAGATTCAGATACATGAGTTGGAAACGGCCACGGCTAAGCTGGATGATCTTAAGGCCGATGTCCAGGACCCTCTCTTGGAAGTCAACTTAGGTGAAGAAGGTGAGCACAAGCCTACCTATGTGAGTCAGATGTTGGATCCTCAGGGTCAGGCCGACATGATTGCACTCCTGCATAAATATAAGGATTGTTTTGCTTGGGAATATGACGAGATGCCTGGTCTGTCAAGGGAACTGGTGGAACACCGATTGCCAATTAAATCGGGGTTCAGGTCGTTCAAACAGCTGCCTCGGCGTATGTCACCAGAAGTGACATTGAAGGTGAAAGAAGAGATCGAACGATTACTGAACGCTGGCTTCATTCGGACAGCCCGATATGTCGAATGGGTCTCGAATGTAGTGCCAGTAGTGAAGAAGAATGGGAAGCTAAGGGTTTGCATAGACTTTAGGAATTTAAACTTAGCTACCCCAAAAGATGAGTATCCCATGCCTATGGCCGATCAGTTAATCGATTCGGCCGCTAAACACAAAATTCTGTCATTTATGGACGGGCATTCGGGGTATAACCAGATTTACATCGCCGAAGAGGATGTCCCGAAGACTGCTTTTCGGTGCCCGGGGGCAATTGGAACCTTTGAGTGGGTTGTCATGCCTTTCGGACTTAAGAACGCTGGAGCCACTTATCAGCGGGCAATGAATTCAATCTTCCATGACATGATCGGGCAGTTCATGGAAGTTTACATAGATGATGTAGTGGTAAAGTCAGGGAATTACACCGATCATTTGAGAGATTTGGAAAAGGCGTTTGAAAGAATGCGGGCTCACGGATTAAAAATGAACCCTCTCAAATGTGCATTCGGTGTTACAGCAGGAAATTTCTTAGGTTTCCTGGTACATCAAAGGGGGATAGAGATTGATAAAAATAAGGCTCGGGCTATCCAAGCAGCAAAACCGCCTGCTAATAAGAAGGAACTCCAGAGACTGCTCGGGCAAATCAATTTCTTAAGAAGATTCATATCAAACTGTGCAGGGAAGACCCAAATATGGACCCCACTATTGAAGATCAAGACCGATGAAGACTTCAAGTGGGAAGACAGCCATCAACAAGCCTTTGAAGGAATCAAACAGTATCTGTCAATGCCTCCAGTGTTAATGCCACCAAAAAAGGGTAGGTATTTAAAATTGTATATATCGGCTTCTAATTGCTCTATAGGTAGTATGCTAGCTCAAGATAATGAGCAAGGTAACGAGCAGGCCGTTTACTACTTAAGTAGAATTTTGACTCCAATCGAGCAGCGTTATGCGCCGATTGAGAAGTTATGCTTGGCTTTGTATTTTTCTTCACAGAAGTTAAGAACATATATGCTTCCTGTTTCCACTTATATAATATGTCAAACGGATGTGATAAAATACATGCTATCAAGACCAATCATGAGAGGCCGAATTGGGAAATGGACCTTGGCCTTGATGGAGTTTGCCATCCAATACCGTTCACAGCAATCGGTAAAAGGCCAGGCCATAGCCAATTCCTTGGCCGATCACCCAGATCCTGCTGATTTGGGAACACTGCCTCCAACACCCAAAGTTCTGAGCACATCCTTAGTTCCATGGACTTTAATCTTTGACGGGTCCAAAAACGCAGAAGGTGCTGGGGCAGGGGTGGTGATTGTATCACCCAAGTACAAAAAGACAAAAATGTCTTTTCGGCTCAACTTCAAATGCACTAACAATCAGGCCGAGTACGAAGCACTTATAATCGGACTAGAAATACTCCTTGAAATGGGGGCATCATCTGTGCATATAAAAGGGGACTCAGGTTTGGTGATCGGACAGATTGCTGGAGAGTTTCAGATAAGAAGTTGGGAGTTATGCCCGTTCCATGCAGTTGCTACTCAGCTCATGGAAGCATTTGATGACATTAGTGTGAGCTATATCCCAAGAACAACTAATACTGAGGCCGATAAGTTGGCAAAGACAGGATCAGCCTCACCCTCCCAGAAGAGTGCAGAAGACCAACTCATCACGGTCAATGTCCGGTCATTACCGTCCGTTGCAAAGAGGGGTTGGTACGCTACTACCAATTCGGTCCTGATGGAGGATAGCGATTGGAGAGTTCCTATTATTGAATACCTGAGTCACCCAAATGTCAGAGTGGACCGAAGAGTCAGGTTGTTGGCAGTCCGATTCGTGGTACTAGATGGGGAATTATTCAAGAAACCGATCGGTGACGACGTAGTCCTGAGGTGCCTGGGGAAGAAGCAGGCCATGCAGGTTATGGCCGAAGTACACGAAGGGATATGTGGAGCACATCAAGCCGGTACCAAGATGAAGTGGCTATTGAGGAGGTATAATTATTATTGGCCTGGAATGTTGAAAGACTGCATCAGCTATGCCAAGGGTTGTCAACCTTGTCAAAAGCATGGTCCGATTCAACATGTGTCGGCCAAAGTATTGCAACCTATAATCAAACCATGGCCGTTTAGGGGATGGGCGATGGATTTGATTGGCAAAGTCTTACCGCCATCATCCGGCCAGCATTGTTTCATAATAGTGGCTACGGACTACTTTACCAAGTGGGCCGAGGCCATACCTTGTAGAACGGTGACACAAGCCACCGTCATAAAATTCATTGAAGAACACATTATCCATAGGTTCGGCATTCCAGAAACAATCACGGCCGATCAAGGATCTGTGTTTACAGGGACGGAGACCTCCGCCTTTGCAGAAAGTAGGGGAATCAAGATTCTTAATTCTACACCCTATTATGCACAGGCTAATGGTCAGGCCGAGTCTACTAACAAGATCCTTAAGGGGATCATTGAAAAGATGATCGTGGAGAATCCTAGGGAATGGGACAAGCTTTTGTCCGAAGCATTATGGGCCTATCGGACGTCAAAGAGATCCAGTAATGGGGTTACACCGTTCATGCTGACCTACGGGCATGACGCGATGTTACCTATGGAAGTCACAGTCCGATCGGCCAGAAGGGCTTTACAGAATCAACTAGAGCCCGCTAAGTATACGGAGGCTATGATAGCTGAGTTGGAAGGGCTTGATGAAATGAGGCTAATGGCCTTGGATGCATTAAAAGTACAAAAACAACGGGCCGCCCGAGCTTACAATAAAAGGGTGAGAGAGAAATCTTTTTGCACCGATGATTTGGTGTGGAAGGCCGTGTTACCTATTGGAGATAAGGATAATCGATACGGTAAATGGTCGGTCAATTGGGAAGGCCCGTTCATCGTTCACCAAGTTAAAAGAGGAGGTGCTTACAGGCTTCGTGATTTAGATGGGACTATCCATGTCCGATTAATCAATGGTCAGTATTTAAAGTCTTATTATCCAACGTTATGGGAGACCATTGATCTAGATTATAAACCTAATCCTGGGTTGGAGTATGATCAGCTGATAAATTACGAGCCGGAGCCCGAATGATTTAGGTGAACATGGATTTTGTATTGATAGGCTGAGCACAGCTTACTTACAAAGTAATAATAAAAAAAAATTTTACAAAGTATATATAAACAGGAGTCGGTCTCTAGGCCGACCCAAAACTCCTAAGTTTAGCCTTCAAGTCTTCCCATGTCTTGATGGCTCCAGACCGATCTCGCTTGGCTTTTTCCAGCTTTTGGGCCCAAGCCCGGGATATGGGGACGCTGGCTTGTAACTGATCACTGCACTTCTGAGCGTCACCGCCTAGCGAAGAAAGGGCTTCGTCAATTTTTTCAAGAGCGGCGCTGTTGGTGATGACATCGGCCTCACATTGGGCAAGTTGAGCTTTTAATGCAGCAATACGGTCCCGCAGCCAAGTATCCCTTGCTAGAACCTGAGCCCGAGAGGCCTTCCCCGCTTCAAATTTGGCTTTGGCCCCTTCCAAGAAATTTAATGCCTTCTGCCGGGAGCCTAGGTGCAGTTCTGCATCAGCTTGAATTTTCGAGGCCGATCTGTCCATGAGACGGGCACTGGGAAGTCTCTCTTTTATCTCCAACAGCAAGGATAGTTGCCCGTCAGAAAGGGAAGGATCGGCCATGAGAGTGTTCAAGGCAGAGTCAATGTCAGCAGTAGCAGGAAGGTTGGAAAATTCTTAGTCCGCCAGTTCGAGGAGTAAGTCCTTGGATTGTTGCAGAAGGGAAGGAGAAACCGCTTCGGGCTCCAGGGGGCCGAGGTCAAAAGCTCCCAGGTCCAGGCCCAAGAAGAAGTCATTGAAGGGAATAACGGGCACTGGGTCTGAAGGATCGGCCTGTTCAGGAGAATACAGTCAGGTGTTGTTTTTAGAATCATACGAATTAACGCAAAGTAACACAGCAATACCTGGGTGTGAGGACGAAGCGAGGCCAAGATTGTTTCACGAATATCGGCCTCGCTTGGTTGAGAAGATGTTTGAGAAGAAGAAGGGAGGCCGGTTCCCACGTCCGGACTCATCGAGGCTATTGTCGTCTGTGGGGCTTCTGTTTCAGGGACAGAGCCCGAATTAGCATCACCGGCCTCGACAGTAGACGCTTCAGGAGGAGTGACCTCGGCCACCACCGGTCCTGGTATGATGTGAGCAGGAGAGCTGATGGCGGTGGTAGGTTCCTCTTGTCCGGTTGGAGTTTCGTTTTCAGAAGGGACGGCTTGATTTACTTCCTCCCCAGCGGCCTCTGTGGTAGGTTCAGCACCGGCCTCACCCTCAGTGCTGGAAGAAAGAATAACTTGCTCAGGGACTTGGCCGATATGAGCAAGGTCTTCGTCTCCGTCTCCGCTTGAAGGAGTTAGAGGAGGCACGACGTGAAGTGGCATCACCCGAACGGCCACTCGCTCTAGATAGGCCGTTGCAGAGGCCGGTGATGTAGGGAGAGTTGGGGGAAGAGTCTGAGCGAGGTTTGGAAGTGGATCCTCTCCCGAGTCCTCGTCAGCAAGCTGCAAAGACAGAACAGAATGATTAATACTGAATGAAAGGAATTCGGGCTTAATCAACAAAGCAGAGGGAAGAGCAAACCTGAACAGAAGTCGGTGTTTTTTGTTTCTTTTGAGGCGGACCCTTGCCTGGAGTCGGTTTGCGAGCCGGTCTCTTGGCGACTTGTTTGCGCCGGGTTGGAGCTGCTGCCGGTACAGGGACATCGGCCACCGTGGCTGATGTTGCAGTAAAAGGCACCAGGGCCTCAGTAGCGGTGCGTGAAAATATGCTTCGAGCCCGTTCACCCCACCACTGGGTGAACTCTTCTGATACTACTGGCCGGGCAGAGAAGGGTGTAAAGTTGAAAGCGACTTTGAGCCGGGCTGACCTCTCTGTTATCTTTTTCACCTGCCCGTCGTTAACAATAAGGCCACGTTCAACCCAGTCAACGTTGACGGTGATACCAGGAGGAACGGGCACGAGTTGAGTAAGCCCAAATTGGCGGGCATATATAGGAGTAAAGTAGTACTCGGCCCCGCATTTATTGTTGGCCGAGGGGATGCTTGGGCTAAAGATAATGTCTCTAGCCACCAAGTAGCTAGAAAAAAATTCATTATAAGTAGACTGGGTGCCCGAACCCCAGTTTGAAGGGTTATTGGAGAGCTGGAGAAAAGAAGAGAATTGAAGGGAAAAGAATGGGGTGAAGAGATTGACGTCCCGAGGGGAGCAACCCTGGTAAAAGAAGGTAAAACACTCTTCAAAAGAGTGTGAAGAGGGAGCTACGTTCATAAACTGAACGGCCGAGATAGGCACATCGGCCAATTGGCTGATGGTGGGTTGGAATTCAGGAAAGTAGGAATAAAGCCACAATTGGAGCACCCACATCGGGCTTCCACCAGCTCCGAAGCCCGAGTGAACAAAATCTGTTGTGCCTCGGACCAAATGTGCCCAAACCAGCGTAGCCATGGCTAAGGGTTTTCCCGATGCGAGAGCTAGGGCTACGGTTGTATATTCTTTGGTAATGGCTTGGGAGGCCGAACAGAAGAGATATTTGTTGAGCCAATAGATGAGGAAGGCAGTGTGTTCTGCATCGGACACCGCCGTATCATCTGCCCCGATGCAGGCAGCAAGGAAACCTCCAAAGGCCGTGATCGGCCTGTGAGAAATGGCCCCGTCCCGGACAATTTCCTGTTGTGGATAGGCAAAGCTGGCCGTTCCAACGTCAAGACCGGGAATGATTTCTGGGCCGTGGGGATGAAGGCCGAGCAGGTAGCTAATGTCTTTGACGGTGGGAGCCATTGGTCCGCAACGGAAAAGAAAGCCATTGCAAGATGAGGACCAGAAGAGTAGAGCAGACAGAAGAAGAGGCCGGTCTATTTCAATGCGAGACCGGCTGAGCATGATTGCATCATAGATGCCCGTTTGCTTCCAGATAGCGGCCTTAGAGGCCGAAACCCTAGTAACCCACTTGTCCCAATCAGCGGCGGGGGTAGGCCATCCTCGAATTGGTTGGTTTGCAGTCTGGACCTTCGCCCAATGAGCAGGGACTTGTAGGAACGTTTCGTTTTCTACCGGAGGAAAGAAAGGAAGAAAAGCCGCCGGAGGGTGGCCCAGAAACGCCGCGCCTAGGCCTGGTGCGACGGGAGAACCGTCGGAGGAACTGTAGGGGGTGAGGTATTCAGTGGATATATCAGCAGCGTGAGCTTTGGCCAAAGCCCTAACCTCCCTGCAGCGATTTTGTGGCGGTGGAGCGTCCGCGAAAGACTTTTTTCCCTTGGAGGTGGCCGGAGCAGTTTTGGGAGCCATGTCTATGGAAGGAAGAAAAGTCGCCGGAAAAGATGAAGATAGAGTGAGAAGCTCTGTGTTTTGCTTGAATTCTGGAGAAAGTAGAATGTGAATGTGTAATGAGTTTTCGGACGTTGGGTGATAGATAAGTATCCCGATGCCGTAATCATGGCGCATTAAAAGTAGGGTGACTGGTGGGATTCTCCATAACCTGACGTTAGCTGCGTGCTTGACGCGTGGCATATTTGAAATTCAAAACGTCACATCAATCCAGGCGGGACGTTTGATATGACCTTTTGGGGGGCAATTGTTTGCACCCAAAAACCGTCAATGATTTTTGAGCCCGAGTGGAGTTGATGTTGGGTGAAGGAGACGCTGGGGAAAGTAGTGATGACTCATCGGACTCAAGAGGAAAGCCCGATGGGGGGAACAACTGTTGGGAGATGAGGAGAGTCCGTTGGGAGCATGTGGCAAGTGTAAGCATCATCGGGCTATGAGAACATAACTTATCATGTTGAGAGCCCGATGGAAAAGTAAAGCAACGTATTAACTAATCGGACATCATGAAAAGGAAGAGTGTGTCCGATTGATTAGAAGAAGTTGAAGAAATATGATCGGACATGGAAGAAGTCATGAGCCCGATTCATCCAACAGGGAGAGGTCGATTGACGAAGGACAGGGCGTTGCTATTCACTGCTGGCATGATGACGTTATCTCTGAGAGTTTTTTGGAAACAAGAGTCCGTCTGGGAAAGGAGTTGTTAGTTGCCAGCTGGGTTGGAGCGTCAAATCCCTAAATTAAAGGGATTAATTCAATTAAGTTCTGGATAAGGTAGGAGATGGTGATATAGAAGGATTTCTTCAAATCAGCCAATCAATCAGTAGCTGGGGGCGTAAGAGAAGGAATCATAGTCCAAATAGGAATCAGTTCAGGCCGCTATAAATATAGAGGCAGGCCTTCAAGCAAAGGACTCCGCGTCTCTTCGACAAAAGCATACACAGCATTCAGCACATTCAAGGCATTCAGAGCACTCTTAAGTCTTTGTTTCCTGGCTTTAATAGCAATTAGGTCTGTGTATTTTTGTTATTTTTATTCTTTGTTCTTTTGAATGATCAGTCCATTCTGGTGTTCTTGAGATCTGTTTTATTTTTCCAAGCATTTAATAAAAATCTATTTTTTATTAAACTGTTTGTGATTTGTTTAACCTGTTTAAACTTGATACTTTTTAGCTTGTGCGCTTCAGTACTGCTAAAGGACTTTTAGTGAGGGTACTTTCCTACTCACTACACACAATCACCAGTTTAGAAGTCAGATTCACCAAAAGCCTTGTGTATCACTGACACAAGCAGATTCACCAAAAGCCTTGTGTATCACACACCGAACCACAGATTGGTTCTGGCACGCCCGCGCAAATTAGAGCAAACACTACTTAATTGGAAAAGTTGCTAAAAAACCAAAGAAAACTCTAAGAAAAAAGAAATATATGGTTAAAAGTCCTATTCTACCAACTTTTTTTGTAATAGGCCCACCAATTGGTACTTCATAATAATAATAGGCCCTATGATTGTGGTTGTTAGAGATTAGTCCAAAATATCCTATTATGGAATTATTAGATGACTTTTCTACCCCTGACCTATATATATGAAATTGTATATATATATACACATATATTTTAATACAGAATTAAAGATTAAATCAGTTACCAAATCTTATCAAATCCCAATTGATATTGGTTATAATATATAGAAATGATATTCCAATGTTTTAGTATATTACTTTATAAATCTGTTACAAACGAGTTTCACCATATCTCATTCACATTGTATTTCATATTCAATTAAGATATCACATCATAAACGAGTTTGGGCTCACTTTTATGTTATGTATTGAAGTTTTTGCATTCTGTGCGTTTGACAGTGCGAAATTTCACACTATAATGTTTTTCGACTAATGGTAATGTGAAATCTCATTTTTGACAATGTTAAATTTTTATACTGCGAAAGATCACACTGACAATACTCGACTAAGATGATTGTTGTTTTTACTAGTGCTGTTTTTACATAAGACTGAAGTGTGAAATTCCATGAGTGTATTTGACAATGATTAGTTTGATAATGCAAAAGTTCACACTGACAATTCTCAGTGAAGATAAATCAGCAACGAATAATTAGACATATGGTAGTGTTAAATTTCATGAGTGTTTTCGACAATGTTCTGGTTAAGTGTATTCCATCCAATAAATATCACACTTTGGTTACCCAGAAATTCAACAAGTGTTAAATTTCATACTGCACCTCTATTTTATATTATAAAATTTCACACTATAAGAAACAAATTATGAAATTTCAATTTGAATTTTCACACTGTATGACTCTTGCAATTTACAATATAAAATTCAATACTATAACTAGCACTTTACATGAGTGTTAAAATTCACACCAGAATGAATATGAGTGTTCAATTTCACACTAGAATAATTAAATTTCACATTCATATTCGTTCCCATCAGTCTTATATTTCTTGATGAATCGATCAAATCTAGAAGCACTGTCCTTGAAAGCCACAAATCTTTTTTTTTCTTTTTAACAGCAAAATTATCATTTCATTAATAAAAATGCTCAAAAAGGACAGTAGAAACACCTAAAAGACTCCAACTCACCAAACAACCCTTAACTAGCCTCCAAAGCCACGCCCAGATCCAAACAACTTCCAAAACACAGTTAAATGGACTCAACTAAGCACCCCCTCCAAAGACTCAAAAAAGCACCCACTGAAACATCTCAAATTAAATATTGCTCCAATACAACTAAAACAGAAGAAAAATCACAAAAAGTCAACAAACACCACTGAAAAGGCAAAATTGAAAAGCCAAAGCAACATGACGAAGACAACGACCTCTCCCGTAAACCCGTGCGTGACAACAAGCTTGAACCTAACTGCAACACCCAAAACAATCACCACCTTGCCAATCACCACCTCGCTGGAGAAGATCATCGCAAGCTTTTTTCTTGTTGAATGGAGTCTCCAGTTCATCCGAGAGAGAGAGAGAGAGAGAGAGAGAGAGAGAGAGAGAGAGAGAGAGAGAGGTGGAAATCTTATATATCTATCTATATATATAAATTTGGTGTTTAAAATTTAAAAATCCTTGATTTTGGGTGTTTCCAAATCAGATAAATGAGTTTTAAAAGGAAAGACTCATCTGATGGGTTTTAAGGGTAGTTTGGTCACTAAATAAAAATGTGGACCTATCACCAAAATGTTGTTAGAGTTGAACCTATTATAACAAAGTTAGACTAAATAGGATTTTATACTAATTAACTCAAGAAAAAAAAGCTACTGAATTATTTTGCTGAACACGGTCTGCGTTTTTGCTTATAAATGATATTTCTATTTGGCCATTTCTACCCCTGTTATGTCCGTCAAAATACAATGTTGCTATCTCAAACCGTACAGTCCTACACTATTGTAATCTGATTGTAATCCAAATCTTGTGTTATTCTTGTATGATTATATTGCTACGTGGCTTATGTGGGTTGGGTCTGACTATTGTATTGCTATTTGTATTGGGTCGTGACTATTTGTAGTTTTTGGGTTGTTTATTAGATTGTAAAATTGTTATGCATCTGTCGGTATATACATAAGTAAATTTATTTTATTATTGAGAGCAATTTTGCTCATCTTTTTTTGGTTCATTATTATTCACTCAGGCTTTAACTGGGTGACATGTGTCTTATTTTATTCCCATTTTGCCCATTTACTATCAACATAATTACTGGAATGAGACACATATTACACAGAGAAACCATGGGTGAGCGATGGTGAAACAAAATTGGGTGAGCAAAAATGCTCTCTTTGTTATTTAGCTGTTTAGTTAATATGTTGAGCTATGGGTAAAGTTGTAATCTTATAGATTTCAGTGCTTATTAAGGAGTATTACCAAACAGTCTAATTACATTCAGCACTTAATTTTCAGGACTTAAAATATTATTTACAATACTGCAAATTCAACAGCTTAAAGTTTCCAGCACTTAAAATTCAGCACTTAATTTTCAGTTTGATCAAACACCCCCTTAGTATTACCAAAGTAAATATGGGTTCCACTTAAAATCAATTAATTTAAAATAGAATAACCCATTGTTAAGCAGTCGAACCAAGCACATGAGAAATTATTCACTGAGCCCTTAACACGGCATCGTCACGGCGATGTGAGGTGACCAATCAATCTTTACAATATATAAACCCTTATTTCAAAGGAATCATGACTACATTGACTAGTGATTGGCAAAGTGAGTCCGTCAAACCACATCATCACGCTGATCACGTGGTTTGACCACTCAATCTTAACTATACTCATGCCCCTATTTCTAAGGGATCATAACAAGTGATTGGCAATATTTTAGACTAATAAATTGTCAATCTTCACCGAAAAAAAAAATTTGTCAATCACTAGTCATGACCCCATTAGTATAGTTAAAATTAAGATTGATTGGTCATACCACGCTAATGAGAAAACGATGTGATGTAACAAATTCACCGAATAATTTCTCCAAACATTCCCAATCCAACTTACATTTAGGCCCTGTTTGGTTCGCTTGGAAAGTAAGCGTGAAAAGGAATCTCATTTCTTGGAATTACTTTTGTGTGTTTGGTGTGTTTAATGGACACAGAATCTATTTCCAACTAGAAATGGATTCTTAGAAAAACAAGGAAACTCATTCCTTATGTTGAGATGGTATTTAGATTCCTTTCTCTAGGAAACAACCTTATCTCACTCATTTAACAAATCAAAAGTGTATAAAATTGAATTAACTAATAGTTTGAATTTAAATTTAATTACCTAATCAAATGATTAAATGGTTGTTCAATTTTCAAATTATTGTCTTGCAAATCATGCAATGATATATAATACAAATACAAATAAATATTTTATAGTGAAAATCTTATCATGCTTTTCAACTGTTTAAAAATAACTTACAATTTAAAGAAGATAAATGTTGTTTCCAAGATTATTCGTTGGTTTATCCAAACACCATAATGTAACTAATTTGGCATCAGTTTCTCTGGAATTGGATTACTTGGAATTAGTTTTCTTTTCAGAGTTCCTTTCCAGTGAACCAAACGGGGCCTTAGGGTAAGTTTGATAAAACTGAAAATTAAGTATTGAAAATTAAGTGCTGAATTTTAAGTGCTAAAAATTTTAAGTGATTGAATTTGCAATACTGAAAACAGTGTTTCAATTAATGAAATGGGTTGCATTCGGTGATTATTTTTAGTAGAAATTTTTCACTTGAAGTTTTCAGTGGGTTCTTGGCTACTTTTTCAATTAAGTGGTACGTTATCAAATGCATTGAAAAATAATAAGTGTTGAAATATTTCATTTTCAGCAATTAATTGGGTTATCAAACACACCCTTAGGCTTTGTTTGGCCCACATTTTGTTGCTTCTCCTTTTTTTTAAGCACAAATCCATGTTAATTCATTTGGTAACTAGTTTATGAGCTTTGCAAAAATTGAACTTATGGCTTTTTTGGGGGGGCTTTTAAAAGCACAATGTTGCTTTTTTATTTCATGATGTTTTTTTTTTAAAAGTAATATATCAATTGTACAAAATCATCAAACAACTCAATAATAAATTTCATAAGCCACTTTTAAAAAGCACATGGAGGCTAAACTAAGCCTTAGTGTGCAACGCTTCCAAAATTTTAGCAACCATTCTTGCTGACGTGGTTATCAACTATTGGGCTCCGTACAACCCTTTGAGTTCGGATGATCCGTCCCAAATGTACTCCTCTTTTCACTTACCTGCTTTAAATTTTGTGTGTGAAGACTCAGTAGTGTAAGGGGGAGTAGTATTTATTCATTTGTTTTCTCATTTGTACATTTTCACTAAATATATATTATTATATATATATAGGTGATCAGATTGAGGAGGAGTCTGCCACCCTAAACAGGAATCTGATAGTGAAAGAGAAAATCACAATTGTGCTTCGTAAATTGGGATCATGGCCCACGTGTGATCTAGATGTTCTAGTTCAGTTTTGGGCTCCTGTAACGGCTGGGGGCAGATGTTTCCTTGCCACTTCAAATCAGCCTTTTGCAATCACTCAATATAATGATCGACTTTGTGCATTTAGGAAGCTCAGTATGGATTATAGAATTTATGTGGATATGGATACTACTGATGAAAAAGACTTTTGTTACATTGGCCGCACGTTCCTGCAAAAATCGCCAAGGGCGTGTCTAGATTTGCAGTGTTCCTCTAACAAAGAAATTCCACAGCGCAAAATTAAAGGATTTTTTACCTTGCCTGTGCTTGAACCTTCCAGCATGGATTGTGTTGGCGTAATTCAAATACTATCAACTGCGGAGAACATAAACTGGGCACTATCTTATTTTACTCGATCAATACGCCATCTGTTGCAGGTTTTTCTATATCCCCTGAATTTGCATATTTAGTTTTGTGTTTCTCTAATATATGGATATATATATATATATATATTATAATTAATATGCTTATTAGCATTGTTGAACCTTTACAACTTCCCCTATGTCATGTGTTAAAACACTTCTCATTTGGAAGATAGTTTATTTCATTTCTTTTGCAGGCGTTTCATCTTAAATTCTCCATTTTATATAATCATTTGACAAGGAATTAAGAGCCTGTTTGTGATAGCTTTTTCGAAACCAACCCTCACTTATTTCAGATTATAATCAATTGTCGGAAAGAATGGAGTCCGTTTGGTAACTAACTTTTTATAGCTCAACTTCACTTTAAAGATGAAAAAATAGATCATTTCGAAAGCAGACAATTGCGTGCTTTTCCTAAAAGTTTAAGCGGTTCCTTTAAAAAATTGGCATTAAATTTTCATTTACATGAAGTCCTTGTTAGTTTTTGTAAAAGACCATGATTGTCTAATAATTGTAGGTTATGCAGTACGTTTTAGTCATTTTTATGAAAATTTTGACTTCTTTCAGTTAGATTGCCAATCGGTCTTCTTGAGAAAAATCTCTAATCTCTTGGCAATGCCAAATGCAGCTTTTTAAGAATGTCTACAGGAAAATAAAAATCTCTTTCAGAAGAAATCATCCTTTTTTAAAAAAATTATTCATTTAAGTATTTTCAGCACTTTGTTCTGATGCTCATAATATCTATACTTAAAATACACTTGCAAACCATTATATCATTGGGTTCAGCTAGGGGTGTCATTCGGACGGAACGGAACGGAATAGGCTATTTCGGAAAAAATTCTAAAATTTTCGGAATCTACTTATACTTTCCGAATTCCATTCCAAAATTTCGGAATTCTAAAAATCATTTCCGATTCGGAATTTTCGGAAATTTTCGGAATCAGAAAATTTCGGATATTTTCGAAATTCTTCGGAATATTTCGGAATTTTCCAACCACTGCCTACACAATAAAAATAATCCACACAGCTATTACAAATTTCCAACATAAAATACAACACATTTTTTTTTAAAGCAACAACTAACACTTAAAACACATTAAGTCCATAATATCAACACCTAAAAAAATATCAAACATGGTTACATAGTGATGATGCCAAAAATTGGTAACAGTAAAGTAAAGCAATTTAGGAGGGAGAGAGAGAGAGAGTGAAAGACTATTTTTTTTGTATGTGGTTCGGCCCTGTTAATGAAGGTACCTACGTCCACGGGTGTGTCTGAGCACGTTCACTAGCAGATCACCGGCGGGCCTGGTGAGCCAACAAAGAGGGGCGGCACTACCAGTAATACCGGCCGGGAGTATGCGTATAATGGTGAATTTTGTAGAGGTGCTGTGTAGACTACAGATTATTGGCCCCTTCAATGGGGGGTGAGAGGTCTCTTTTATAGATGTAAGAGACCTACTCATACATAGATAAGGAAGTATAATCCCATTAGGATGTGATTGACACCAATCAAGTAGGTTTCCTAATTGTATTAGGATTGATTGACATTAATTGTGGGGGTTTCCTAATTGGATTAGGAAACAGTTGCACTTTCCATTAGTCTTCCAAACTGAGTAGGAAACTGCCCATAATTTTGGGTGTATCAGCTGCCCCCCATTTCCAAGATTGGCCAGATACTTCCTTATCTATGTATGAGTAGGTCTCTTACATCTATAAAAGAGACCCCTCACCCCCCATTGAAGGGGCCAATAATCTGTAGTCTACACAGCACCTCTACAAAATTCACCATTATACGCATACTCCCGGCCGGTATTACTGGTAGTGCCGCCCCTCTTTGTTGGCTCACCAGGCCCGCCGGTGATCTGCTAGTGAACGTGCTCAGACACACCCGTGGACGTAGGTACCTTCATTAACAGGGCCGAACCACATACAAAAAAAAATAGTCTTTCACTCTCTCTCTCTCCCTCCTAAATTGCTTTACTTTACTGTTACCAATTTTTGGCATCATCAGCTTGGCGCCGTCTGTGGGAAACGACAATTCTTCTCATCAACAAATTCTTGACTGATCAATATGCCACCAAAGAAGGGAAAGAAGGCTGCGCATCAGTCCGACCGGGATGTTCCTTCGGCCCCGGCGTCGACTGCAGCAATCCTGACATCTGAGCAAATCACCGCAACCCTCACACAACTTTTGGAGGGCCAGCGTCAAATCCAGCAACAGATCGAAGCACTGCTAGCCCAGCAAAGCAATCCTCCAACGGCCGGGAAGCGACCCGGGAACGTTGCGTACGGTCGAGAACTAATCTTGACCAGACAACGTGCTCGAGCCAACCCGTCCCGTGTTGAGGATGCTAGAGACATCAACAGCGGGCGTGGTGTCCGAAAGGAAAGGCAGGAGCATATGGCCCGGGAATCAGTCCGGGGTCACTCGGTCAAGAGCCGAGTTGTCCCTAGGCGAACGGTTACCCGAAGTCATAGCCGAGCCCAATCCCAGAGGACAGCACCCCGCCATGAAGAAGAAGCCTCTTCCACCAACCCGACCAGTTCCTCAGATACCGGTCGGGAAGGAGTGGAAGCCCGAATCAAGGACTTACAGAAGCAGATCGATGGAGTGGCCAAAAAGCTTGATCAAAACTGTGTTCCGAATCAAGCCAATACCGAGACAGAGTCGCCATTCTCCAGCCAGATCACGAGGTTCTCCATCCCGCGCAAATTCAAGCAGCCTCGGCTAGATTCATACAACGGCTCGGGAAGCCCGGTCGACCACGTCCAGACCTACAAGGTCCAGATGGCCCTAGCAACCAACTCCGATGAGCTACACTGCCTAGCCTTTCCCAGCACTTTGAAAGGCCCCGCCATGCAGTGGTTCTACTCCTTGGAGCCCCGATCGGTCTGCAGTTTCGAACAACTCAGCAAACAGTTCATCAACCAGTTCGCCGGTATGCATGAGCGGCCAAAGCCAGACATGCAACTACTAACCGTCAGACAACGGAATAATGAGTCCCTCAAGGAGTTCACCGACCGGTTCAACCAACAGAAGCTTCAAATCCGCAATCTGAATGAGACAATTGCCATCCTAGCCTCCTGCTCGGGAGTTCAACACACCAAGTGCGCTGCGTCGTTCCACAAAAATCGACCGGAAACTTTGGTTGAGCTCTCTGAGAGGGTTGGAAAATACATTGACATTGAAGAGTTTCTGAAGACCAAATACACCGGGCAGGAAAGCAACGAGTCTTCCAGAAGTAAGCGAAAGCGAGATCAGCCCGGGAGTTCTTACAGTCCTTCCGGTTCACAGAGGTCTGAGTCCGGCAATCCCGACCCGACCATCGGTTCACAGCAGTCCGGGTCAAGCAGCCCCGACCGGATCTCCAGCTCACAACAGGCATGGTTCGGCAGTCCCGACCCGACCTCCAGTTCACATCGGTCAGGATCAAGCAGTTCCGACTTTGCCTCCAGCACATAAAAATCAGGAGCCCGACGATCCTGATCCGACCCCTTGTCTCCATCATTCTGGATGAGCCCGACTATAGTGGTACTTGCCTGATCACTACGTGAGGCTCCACCGATTGTCAGAGAGCTCATCCAAAGACCTCGGGCCTAACCCCGAGGCAGGTAAAGACCTCGGGCCTAACCCCGAGGCATACAAAGACCTCGGGCCTAACCCCGAGGCATCTACAAAGACCTCGGGCCTAACCCCGAGGCATAAAAAGACCTCGAGCTCCGAACTCAGGCACTAAAAGACCTCGAGCTCCGAACTCAGGCACTAAAAGACCTCGGGCTCCGAACCCAGGCACTAAAGACCTCGGGGTCACGCCTGAGGCACCGGCTTCGCTTAGGTCCAGCCGACGATGGGGGCAAACCCCCTAGGTGGCTGATGATGGCAAGCTTCAAAAGACCCTGCAACCACCATGTTCCAGGTCGGTTACCTACAGATCATAGCCTCTTTAAGACCCTCGTCTTAGCGAAAGCTTGGGGGGCAAGATGGCGTAGTGAACTAAACAGGTAATCACACCGGGTATTTACAGGCCTCGCGGATAACCAAGTCAAGATCTTGGACAACCCGAGCACCTACAGTACTCAGAGACATTAACTCCAATTAGGTCCAGACCGACGATAGAGGTGACTAAAATCTCTTAGGTTGGCCGACGATAGAGGAGCAAAAGGACCCTAAAGCACCGTGATTTAGGTCGGCTCCGCCAACATGGTCAAGCTCTTCTCCCAACAGCCTTGACGAAGGCTGGCCGGGCAGAAGACAACCATCCTGGGGAGTTAACAGCAAAAAGGACCCTAGAGCAATACGCTTTAGGTCGGCTTTTCCAACATGGTAAAATCCTTCTACCCACAGCCTTGACGAAGGTTTACGGGCAGAAGATAACCATCCTGGGAGCTAACTCAAGCAAAAAAGACTCCGAAGTAGGCCGAGTCTCAACTCTCGGTCACTTCCCGAGCATTCAAAGACTCCGAATTAGGCCGGGTCTCAACTCCCGGTCAATTCCCGAGCACCTAAAAGTCCCGAGCTAGGCAAGGACTCAACTCTCAGCCAGTTCCCGAGGACTCACCAGGCTCAGAAGCCCCGAGGCAGCTTCCACAGGCACTCAGACAGCGGCAAGTAACATCAAACTGATTTCCAAACTTGCCCCGATATAGCATCTGGCCAATCTTGGAAATGGGGGGCAGCTGATACACCCAAAATTATGGGCAGTTTCCTACTCAGTTTGGAAGACTAATGGAAAGTGCAACTGTTTCCTAATCCAATTAGGAAACCCCCACAATTAATGTCAATCAATCCTAATACAATTAGGAAACCTACTTGATTGGTGTCAATCACATCCTAATGGGATTATACTTCCTTATCTATGTATGAGTAGGTCTCTTACATCTATAAAAGAGACCTCTCACCCCCCATTGAAGGGGCCAATAATCTGTAGTCTACACAGCACCTCTACAAAATTCACCATTATACGCATACTCCCGGCCGGTATTACTGGTAGTGCCGCCCCTCTTTGTTGGCTCACCAGGCCCGCCGGTGATCTGCTAGTGAACGTGCTCAGACACACCCGTGGACGTAGGTACCTTCATTAACAGGGCCGAACCACATACAAAAAAAATAGTCTTTCACTCTCTCTCTCTCCCTCCTAAATTGCTTTACTTTACTGTTACCAATTTTTGGCATCATCAGGAAGTATAATCCCATTAGGATGTGATTGACACCAATCAAGTAGGTTTCCTAATTGTATTAGGATTGATTGACATTAATTGTGGGGGTTTCCTAATTGGATTAGGAAACAGTTGCACTTTCCATTAGTCTTCCAAACTGAGTAGGAAACTGCCCATAATTTTGGGTGTATCACATAGTATATATGTATTACATATTTACATTGTATAATATAAAAAATCAGAATATTATCGGAATATTTTTGGAAATTCTATTCGGAATTCTTTCGGAATATTTTCGGAATTTTCGGATCGGAAATTCGGAATTTTCGGAATTCTAAAAACAATTCCAATTGCGTTCCAATTTTTTTCGGAATTTTCATAATTCAGAATTTTGGAATTCGGAATACAAATTTTGCTTCCAAAATCGGAATTTTTCGGCTCGGAATCGGTCGGAATCGGAAATTCCGTTCCAAATGACACCCCTAGGTTCAGCCATTATATCATTTCTCCTTCTTCATCTGCAGAGGTTTTGACTTTGCTTTTTTATTTGGGTTCAACCATTTATCCTTTCTCTTTCTTCTTCTGCAGGGTGTAGATCTTACATTACCTGATCCAGAAGTTGCTTCTGATCAAGAATTGGTAGAGGAATTATCTGATGAAGTTATTTATTCTTCCATTGACAAGTATTTTGAATCTCTTGATACTAATCAAATGGAAACATATCTAGCTACCAAATCACCACTAGGGACCGAAAATTTGCTGAATGGGGGAGGGATGTTGGGACTGCAAGTAGCGGTGGAAGATGATACGATAAACAATGGAAATGATGTTATTAGTGCAGGAAAAAGCTATTTCACTGCTACTGATTTAGTGAAAGAAGGCGAGATAAAGACAACTAAGAGGGAGCATAGACAAAATCAACCCTCAATTAGTTACGAGGATCTAAAAGGACATTTTGGGATGAAACTTAGAGATGTTGTAGAGAAACTTGGCGGTATGCTCACATGCTTGGAATCGGTTGTTTTTTATCTTGCTCCTTTTTATTTTCAATATGTTGCATTCTTTAATTAGTTATGAGGTTTTGAAACCATATTTTGGGATGAAACTCAAGTATGCTGCAGAGAACTTGGCGGTAAGCTCACACACTTGGAAATTATGATTTTCCACATTGATTGGTTGTGTTTGGCTTATAGAGCATCACAGGCATGCTTAAGCACTTTGGGACATCGTGTTAGGTACTTTCTTCAAGTTACCATTCTAGCTTTGCTTGCTTGAGGTGTTAGAGAAATTGTTGTAATCTTGCCCTTGTTATTTTCTAATTGCTATATACTTAAGTTGGGAAGGAATTGGATTTTCCTTTTAGGTTAATCTTATGTATTTCTGTCATTTGCAGTCAGCCGATCTACGCTGAAGCGTTTGTGTAGACAGAATGGGGTCCCTCGGTGGCCATCTCACAAGAGACACAAAGTTAATCACCCACTCTCTGATCAAGATCCTTCGTCAAGATCCTTCGTCTTCTAATCCGCCTACAGATCGAGCAATGCAAGATGGGAGGACTGCAACCATAAAAGCGACATATAGAGATGATACTATAAAGTTTCAACTCTCTTTCTCAGCAGATATGTTAGATTTGGAGGAAGAGGTGGGAAAGAGGTTGAAGTTGGAGACTGGAACTTTTAAGATCAAGTATTTGGATGGAGATGAAGATTGGATTCTAATAGCCTGTGATGCAGACTTGAATGATTGTTTAACATCAATGGGCATAACAACAATCAAAATGTTGGTTAGTATAAAAAAAAAAAAAAAATTTGATGAACTCCTCCCAACGAACATATAGGAAAAACTAGGAGAAGGTGCCTAGCTCAACCAACATTTTGATTGTTTTTTTTTTTTTTTTGGTTGAGCCAGGTACCCTCTCATTGTTTTTCCTATATGTTCGTGGGAGGAGTTCATCAATTCTTTTTTTTTTTTAGAAACAAGCAAGAATTTTATTCATGAGTTTGCAAATCGTTGAGAACAAATTGAAGGGCATTAGCTGGAACCTCGTCCATCCAAACATTCACATACTGACAATATTTAGCGTGTCTGGCAAGTGCATGAGCAACACCATTACATTCTCTACCTACATGGGTGAACATGGGGCATTCCACAGCGAGAGGAGTGACCTAGCAGCATCAATAACATGACCATAAGGGGCAAATCCATCAATAAGGCTATCAATGAGCACTGTCGAATCCGATTCCACATTAAATTTCGAGAAACCTGCATCACGGGCAACAAGAGAAGCCTTCCACATCCCGAGAGATTCTGCAGTGATTACATCAAACTTTCCCCGAACATTATCCTGGGAGGAGTGCAGGAGTTCATCAATTCTATGTACTTCAACAATTACAGTCATTAGAATCAATACTGCTATGCATGGGAAATGTTTCTAAATTTCATGTAGTCTTATATATGATGTAGTTGTATTATTTTAATTAATTTGTTTAGTTTGTATCATGTGTGTATATTTGGACATATATCTATATCTATATCTATACTATATATAAATGTACCAATGTCCATAAGTGTTTTACACTTTTATCAATCGGTACACTTTTACTTGAATAATTTTTTTTAGAGTTTTAATAAGTTAAGTATACCACTTTTTTTTTTTTGGTCCGTCCATGAGAGTCCTACTTTTATTTTTTGTATGTTCAATGATTTTCTACTACTTATTTAGTACAATTTCTTCTCCCCACGCAATATATTATAAAATGAAAGTATATATGCGATATTACTTAATGCTATAGGAGTCTGTTAGTTGTTAAATTGTAGGAGTCTATTCTGTGTCCAGCTATGCTTTCATTAGAAGACCTAGGAACCTGTTTGCTCACTTGCTTGGTAGGGGTCTGTTTGTATAAGAACTAAGAAGGATTGGAGTCATGAAGTTCCTGTTTCTGTGCTTCATGTAGTATGTTGAGAGTCATCTTCTACGTGATTGTTATTGGGTTGTATAAAACTCTTTCCCCTACTTTTTATTAAAATAAAAAAATAAAAATAAAAATAAAAATAAAAAGAGAAAAAAAGGGTAGTCTAATTAACCGTGTTTGTTCATCTGTTCATAACTCTTTTTTGTTTTTTTTAGTCAGACTCATCCATTCATAACTTGACTCTAAATAAGCTAGAACTTGTTTTTTTTTTTTTTTTTCGTGCAAGGGATATCCTTTTTTTTTTTTTTTTTTTAAATTACGTGCACGGGATATCCTAATTTTTTTTTTCCCCTTCCTTTCTTCAGCTGTGCCTTTTGTTCATACAACAGTTTTTTCATAATAATGATTATTTTTCATTATGGGATTTCTTTCAAAGTTAATATTGACAATTGAAAATTAATAAGTTTGCTTCCCTGAAACACTCAAAATTATGGAAGGAATTAAGTAATTAACATTTGAATGCTGAAAATCACGCATCAGTACTTCGAGCTTAATTGTATGCTGAAATTAACAACTGAATGCTGAAAATTCAACTAAATGCAGAAAATTCTATGTTTATATGTAAAATGTAGTTGAAGACACTTTTAGCAACAACAATCGATATCTATAATCTAATACATATATATAATCTATATCTATAATCTATATCTATCTATAATTCTATATAAAATATAATATAATAATACATATAAATGTACCAACAGGCATAAGTGTTTTACACTTTTATTAATCGGTGCACTTTTATTTAACTATTTTCCACAGAGTTTTAAAAGTTTAGAATACCACTTTTTTATTTGTGTGTCCATGATAGTGCTACTAATGTCTATCTAATTAAAGATTTCCTACAATTATGCACGCGTATTAATTTTATTCAATTGAATCTTGGTTCATTATGAACTCTATTTGATCCAACTGAAGAATCCTACATTGAGTCCAACTTAACTAGGCTCGGTGATTATTACTATTATTATTATTATTATTATTATTATCATTATTATTATTATTTTGTTTGTGGTCACACGGCATAACTTAATTATTATTTTATCATACTTTCCAAGCTCTCCCAATTGGTTGGATTTAAAATCAAGTAATATGCCATTCAAAACTTTAGTGATTAGTGATTATTCTTAGAGTCTTAGGGTGTGTTTGATAACTCAATTAAGTAATGAAAATGAAAACTTTCAGCACTTATTTTTTTCAGTGCTTTTGATAGCATACCACTTAATTGAAAAAACAGCCAAAAAATCACTGAAAACTTTAAGTGAAAATTTTTACTGAAAATAATCACTGAATGCAATCTATTTCAGTAGTTGAAAAACTGTTTTCAGTACTACAAATTCAATCGCTTGAAATTTCCAATACTTCAAATTCAGCATTTAATTTTCAGTTTTTATCAAACGCACCCTTAGTAAGTTTGGTATGCCATTCTTTTTTAGTTAGCCCATAAGAATTTTACTTTTTTTTTTTTCAATTACATGGGGAATTCGAACTTGGAACTGATACCATCCATAAGAGTTCTACTTTTCTTTGTTTTGTATGTTTTACAGCTTTTTTTTTTTAATTACGTACTAATAGTACAATTTTCTTTATTTAGTTTTAGCTCACATTCTTATTGCTTATTGCTTAGCAATACTTCTTATTATGATACGACTCTAAAATCAACCAACAAAATATTTTTTTTTTTCACTTTATCTTTTCTTGGCTCATCTTCCTACTAATTAGCAATAGTTCCTTACAATGGTAGGACTCTAAAGTACTAAACTAAAAGCAACGTATTCTTTTAATTAGATAATTAAATTTCAGTCACTTTTTTAGTGGGATAACTAAGAGTCAGTCAATTATTTTTGGGGCAATTGGTGATAAATCTATTTTAGGGTAATGTTTTAGTATTAGGTCCAACAAGCAAAAAGTTTAGTTATAAGTCATCTCTCCCTTTAATTGACTAAACTACCCTTGCCATTTTGCTAAAATTGCTACACAATAGGTAAGACACTACCATGAACTCCGACAACCTCGCCGGCCCTCTGGCGATCACCACCAAGATCTCGTCTGAGCTCCGGCGACCTTGTCTAACCCTCTTAACTGTTTTTCCAAAGTTTTTTCACACTTCAATAATCTGTAACTTCCAATTTACACTTTTTTTTAGGTAATAATTATATTTCTTACATCTACTTGACGAGATCTACAAAAAAGTAGCATTGTTTGTATGAAATTCTGAGGGGAAAAAAAGTTGTGAATTTCACAAAAAAAAATTTGTGAAATTTCACTAAAAAAGATTGTGAAATTTGGTTGGAGTATTAATTCTGTATAGTTTGGAGTATAGAAGTTGTGTGATTGAATGAGAGAGGATGAAGAAGTTAGATCCAGAGAGAGAGAGAGAGAGAGAGAGAGAGAGAGAGAGAAAGAGAATTAATTCACAGATCTAAAGAGAGTTTCAACAATAAAAAGTTGTGAAATTTCACACAAAAAAAGTTGTGAAATTTCACAACTTTTGAAATTTATCAAGAAGTAGTTTTATGAAAATTTTAGGTTTCACAAAAGAAGCAAAGCACTATGCCAAATAGGGCCTAAAATTGGGGTGCATTTATCCGACAAATTGGTTAAAAATTGTGACTGATTGCAAATACAAATGAATTGATTCCACTTTATTGTAGTAACCAATGAAGGCAATTTGAAAATAATTTGTTTAACTGTGATTATGAGTTCCTTGTAGGTATATATGTATATATTCCAAACCAGGCAGCGGTGGTCAGTGGCACTGGTGAACTAGGAGTTTCGGCACTGGTGAACTCCATCCGATATTGTCGCAACACAATTGCGAGGTAGCAGCAACGATGATCGTGAAGGAAGTTGCAGGCAACGGTGGTCAGTGGCACCAATGCAATCGTCGGTAGCGGCAAAGAACTAGATCAAGGTCGTGGATCTAAGCTTCGACCAAATAAAGTTTAGCGACGCCGACACAGTGATGGTCGGATCTATGCGTGGCGATGGCAGAGGAGGCACCGACGCCGACGATGAAGACGATGACGGGCGGCGGTGGTCCGATCTATGATCGGTCTTCTCTCTCTCTCTCTCTCTCTCTCTCTCCCTCTCTCTCTGCAAACCAGTAAAGAGAAATGTGAAGGGTGTAATGGTCACAAACTATGGTATTTTATGGGTCAAAGGATTTATGTTTATGAATGTCCACTAATCATGGACTTATCCCCAAATGTTTTTTCCTTGTGTCTTATAACCAAATAATTCTCCAAATTTGGTATTTAATACCAAATTTCTAATTATTTTTTTGATTTTAGAATAGTATCTGTTTAACTAAAAAAAACAAAAATACATCAAAACTTGTCTGAGCAGCTCACCAAACGGTGTCGGGAGCAACTGTCCAACGTGAGGAGCAACTCACCAAACGGATCGGGAACAACACTTAAAATAGATATCCTTCTAAAATCAAAAAAGTAATTGACCGACTCTTAGTTATCACACAAAAAGGTGACTGGAATTTAATTTTCTCTACATTATCTCTTCAATAACTTTCCCAGCAACCTATGATCTTTCTTACAGTTTTGAAGTACGCCACTATTTTTTTTTTGTATTATTTTACCTTATTGTGATTATTAAAGGTAGATAGAGATCTTCTCTTGTTGCATTTATACTTCTACATGTCATAGACATGGTCATTGCAAGCGTCAGTGGGAAGAAAGACAGATTCATTAATATTTAGATCATCTATGTTAGTATCAAAAAATAAATAAAAAGATCATCGATGTTTACGTATACTTTAGCTTGCATGAAAATATGAAATTCTTTATCGTTTTGGTTTTCTTCCTCTCTATAGATAGTGGCCTTGCAAGCCCAAAATATTCTAATAATAATTCGCCCATAGTTGAACAATGTAGTCTCTTAACCATTTTATAATTATTTTTTCAATTTGCTTGCAAGCATGTATGGCTTCTTAATTATTGACGATTTTGGCCTAACTATTTTAATGAGAATGTTTATAAATGACAGTTATTGGGTAAACTTCAAACATGGGCTGCACATATCTTATAATATGCGACGACAATGTAAGTACTTTATTTTTACGAGGAAATTCAGACTAAAAAATACACCCATGTACGTGTAAAATGTAGTAGTCGTTTAGCATACCCGTGTTCATATAAGTATCAGCATCCTCAAAAAACTGTATCAACAAATATATATATATATATATATATTTACAATCTATAATCTATAAGCTATCTATAATCTATCTACAATCTATAATCTATATAATTGCACCGGTGTCCTTACGTGTTTTACACTTTTATCAATCGGTGCATCTTCATTTAAGTGATTTTCTTAGAGTTTTAAAAACTGTAGTATACCACTTTTTTTTGTCTGCCCATGAGAGTCCTGACTTTTTATTTTTCTTCTTTGAATATGTCATGTTATATACGTTATATACAATCCCTATTATTTTACTGCTCCTTTACATTAATGACATACCACATTCCAAACAACTCATGTTCGGATCGGAATAAAAAAAAATTGTTAATTACACTTTAGTTCATGGTTGGTTTCTAATTTTTTTTTATTGGACTCACGGTTATAGCGACACCCCCTCAAATATGACTCTTTTTCAAATATGTCTCTAAACTATAAAACTTGACAAACTAACTCCCTTCAACTATTGCATTTTTCACTAAAATCCCTTCCATTAAAATTTAGTCCCAAAAAAGAACATTTTTTTTTTATCATGTGAGCAACATATGATACAAAATATTAACAAAATGATATTCATTTATCCCTCCTTCGAGCCGTTAGAAATATTGGACAAAATTATCCTTTGTTGCACACATAATTGCCCTTTGTTGTACACCAAATTTAAAGCAATTTTGTTCAAACTTTTCAATGACTCAAAGAAAGACAAAAATGTTATGTTGTTAACACTTTTACAGCATGTATTGGTTACATAATACAAAAGTATTTATTTGTTTTTTTGTTTTTTTTTTTTATATGACAACCTAATAAAAGGGGTGTTCGTGAAAAGTTATAATAGTTGAGGGGGTCAATTTGTTGAGTTTTATAGTTGAGGCGGTAATTGAAAAAGGTCATAGTTGATGGGGTATTAGCGTAATTACCCCCTTTTTTTCTTTTGGACTCCATGGTGGATTACATTTCTAAGTTGCTTGATGGAATGGTGGATTATAGTAACATATATCTCTTAAAGAGTTATAATAAATATCTATGAAGAATTTTAAGCCTTAAGTATACTCCTATTATCAATTCTTAGTATTGTTTTATATATAAGCACTACTGCACCGAAGCCCTTAATTGTTTTACACTTTTATCAATCAGTTCACTTTTACTTAAGTGATTTTCTTAGAGTTTTAATAACTTTATTTTATGGTATGCCACTTTTTTTTTTGTCCATCCATTAAAGTCTTCATTTTTTCATCTCTTTTTTTAGATATCATGTTTATGTGTTGTACAAAGTTAAGATACATTTAGCAAACCGTTTCCACGTGAAATATAATACTATGGGCAAGGAAAATAATGTTTCCTCGCCAATCTTGGCACTTTAGGTGAGGAAGTAAAACTTTTGCCACCAATTGTGTGTGCGCCTTTCTGCCTTTTTGGCAACATAAAATTGTTTCCTCGCCAATATATTATAATAACCCGAAAATTTAAAGCGTATATTAAAATATTAAAAATTTATTTCGTCAAAGAAAAATACCAGATTTGAGATTTACAGTATAAATTTTACCTGTGTGTGTGTGTGCGTGGCTGTGTGAATGACCACATGGGATAATCTCCCATGTGACCAAACAAAATAAGTGGTGCGTGTGTTTTGCTTGTGTGAGCGTGTGTTTTGCTTGTGTGGGCGTGTGTTTTGCTTGTGTGGGCGTGTGTTTTGCTTGTGTGGGCGTGTGTTTTGCAGAGGCCAAGCAAAGAAAAATCTCTATAAATACACACCTCTCACTCTCAATCACTCTAACAACTCTTAACTCTATTTCTCTCAACTCTTCACTGTCTCTCTCCATTTTCTCTCTCTCCCAACTCTATACACACACATATCTAAATTATATATACACATACAAGGAGTAATTGAAACAAGCTTGGACTGCGTTTATATTTCGGATTCTTTGTCTCAAATTGTTTTCGGAGTATTGGTAAGTAATTCGTACATATTATTTTACGTAATAATTAACTTCTATTTGCTGTTTTTAATAGTATATTTATATGGATTAAATAGAATTAGGAACCTCTAGAAAATAGCTCGGTTTAATCCAAAATAGTAGAATTAGTGTAACTCATTACTCCGACCAGCTATAGCTCTCAAATTTTAAGGGTGGACTCTTAAAATACCCATGAAACTACCCTTAAAACAGTTTTTGATTTGCTTGTACCGTTTGGGTTTTATTAAAGATTCATTCTAAAGGGTAAATTGGTCATTTCGCATTCTGTGATTCGACTTTGCTAAAACCGACTTTCGATTTGGATTCTCCACGAAATTTCACTCAAGATAGACACTGATTTCACTTAAAAAGGTTAAGAAATGAGTGAGTTATGGCCATTAGAAGTTTGGACTTACAATCTGCCAAACAGGGCATTCTGCCCAGATTTATTCCGAAAATTTCATTTACACCCCTGAAAACTTTAAACGAATATATAGAGGTCTTCCGACAACGGATTTGATCACGGTTTCGAACATAGTACTTGTAATATTGTTTATAACAATCTGAGATATAAATTTTACAGTTTTGGTAAATTTCTGTATAATCCCTATATTTTAGTATAATTACATATCAGCCCCAAAACTTTTAAATACATGTTATATTATGTATAAATATCATATTTTAAACATTAATCTTGGACATATTATTTAGACATAAGTATATCATACGAAACTTATTTTTATACATTTTCATATTAATCCTCAATATTAGTTTAAATTACATAAGTGACCCGATTTCTTAAATAGTAGTATTTATCTGCACGAAAATAAGGATTTTCTTTATTAATTTGGATACATATTTATGGATAGAATAATAAATATGAAAAATTCAGTTTAAAGATTTCGATTTAATACTTTACGTGTAAAATGACGTTTTTACCCCTAGACTTTAAACGTGTATATTTAATTGTAACAAACTTATAATCGAGCCTAGTTAATGGCATTAGTCTTAAAATCACACAAGGATCGTACTGATAAGATTAAAATACATATTTAGTAACATTACGAAATTACCCTATAAAAATAATAATTTACAATTTTGCTCCTATGTCTATAAGTTAAACTTAGATGTTAGTTCTTTTATATGTATTTATGTAGGACTTGTGAAGTAGCAGATTCCCAGATAAAAATACTAAGATATCAAGGTGAGTGTTCATACCCGGTATTCAGTTCAACTCCATATGTGAGTGTTCATATTCTTTTTGCTGATTCTACTCCTCACGAGTGGATCTGATTCTACCTTCAGTTATTAATAATATTATATAATTGTTATAATTCATTTTTGGAACATTATCGTTTGGTTCCACTGAAAAAGGGATTATGTTAATATTTGTTATGCCATTGTGCAATTCATTCATTGTTCCCAATGTCAATTACCACTACAACGAACTATAAAGTATAGCCCTAAGTGGTTGGTCCTATTGGGCCCATGTAATGAAGCCCAAGTGGCTGGTCCTTTTGGACCCATGAACCCGACTAGCAGGGTTGCCTTTGATCAATGTGCCATGTAATGAAAGGAACGTGTGTGTGAGTGGGTGGTTGGTAATTTGACATTCATGAAAAGATGCCTTTCGTATAAATATTCTTTGAATCTGTTATAATATTTCGTATTCATCATTATTAATATTGTTATCTCTTCTATACAAATCCTCTTTATGATTATTATCCAGGTTTATATTCATTCACTGAGCCTTCTGCTCACACTCTCCAAATGTTTTAAAAACCCTTTTCAGATGACAATGATATGCTTTACGCTGGACCAAATGAAGAACAAGAGATAGCAATAGAAGGAGAAGACCTATCCTAGATGCCCTTGAAGGGTCACTTTCTTAGGAGCTCAAATAATGAACCTAAGTATTCCAATGGATACTTTATTTTCTTGTACTGGATTTAAAGGCTATGTAAAGCCTTAAACTCTATTTGTAAGTTGTATTGGTGTGATGATTGGGGGTCTTTTCGATCCCATTTAATAAATGAATGTTTTGATTGCTTCCGCTAGATCTCTGTGCAAGTTAAAAGGCCTCGTCGGCCGGTCATGTTCCCTAAATCTATTATTTGGAAATTGGGGGCGTGACAGCTTGGTATCAGAGCATAAGATTTTAGGGCCGCTAGAAAACATAGAGTAATAAATAAGATTTTCATGTTAGGAGTCATTAATATTAACATCCCTTGTTGTATCATAATAGAATGGTACTAACAAGAGTCGCACTGGTACAGATAGAATGGATCAAGCTACTAATGATCGTTTTGCACGTATTGAAATGATCATGGAAGGACTAGCATACGCTGCTCAAGAGAATGCAAATGGAAATAGTCACAATAGTGATCACGACAACGGGCAGAAGGTAGTTTTTATCGACATAGAGCGTTTCCAAAAGCTCAAGCCGCCACAGTTCCCTGGTAAAGCCGACCCTACTGCAGCCGAGACATGGGTCAGGAAAATGGAAAGGCTTTTCAAGCATTTTCCCTGTACTGAAGAAGAAAAGGTGAGCTATGCCACCTATACTTTTGTTGGTGAAGCCGATCACTGGTGGAGAACCATAGAGGACACTGCAGAAGGAATGACCTGGGAGCAATTTCTAGTTCTCTTTGATGGAATGTACTACCCTAAATCCGTGAAGGACCAAAAAGCAAAAGAGTTCATGAACCTCAAGCAGGGGAACATGACTGTTCTCCAATATGCTACGGAGTTTACTTCTCTATCAAGATTCGCTCCCTACCTCATTCCAACTGAAGAGAAGAAGGCAAGAAAATTTGAGGATGGTCTACAACTTCATATTCGAAGCAAACTAGAAATGCTCGAATTCCAAACATACAGAGAAGTGTATGATCGTGCTCTCAAAGCAGAGAAGACAAACGCAGAATTTCAACAAAGGAAAGATGTCTCCAAAAGGCCGATGAACAATCAAGGCAGTATGAAGAAACAATTTCTTGGAACATCTGGCTCCAATTTCAACAACCAAGCCAGGAAAGGACCTCAAGACAACAGAGTCCCGTGCAAGACTTGCGGAAAGATACATGGAGGTGTCTGTCGATTCAACTCTAGATCTTGTTTTAAGTGTGGAGACCCAAACCACATGATCCGAGACTGTCCCAAGAATAATGCGATTGTCTCAGCACCGGTCCCGATCAACCAACGACCAGTGCAGAACTATAGAGGCCAAGGAGGAAATCAACAAAGCCAAGGACGTGTATTTGCACTGGTTTCTGAGGAGAATAATAAGGAAGCTAATATGGTGGTGGAAGGTACTATCTCTATATGTAATGTTAATGCTCACACACTTATAGATTCTGGAGCTACGCATTCATTTGTATCACCGTTCTTTGCGTTAAAATTTGCTAAATCTCCGGAACCTTTGAAAAATGAACTATCAGTTGCCATACCTTCTGGTACTTCATTAATTAGTAATCAAGTATACCGATCATGTACGATTATGATTGGTGATGTATCCTTACTCGCCGATCTTATACCACTCGAAATTCGAGGTTTTGATGCTATCTTGGGTATGGACTGGTTATCTTCAGTTCATGCTCATATTGATTGTGCTGCAAAGCAAGTCAATTTCCAAATTCCTGGTCAAGCTAGTTTCTGTTTCAAAGGAAAGGGTGTCGCATCGCCACCCTATCTTGTCTCATCTATGCAAGCAAAGGAAGTAACCTTGGAAGACGTTCATGTGGTGAGAGAATTTCAGGATGTCTTTCCTGAAGATCTACCCAACACTCTCATAGATAGAGAGATTGAATTCACCATCAGTCTTATTACTGGTACTCAACCTATATCGAAGACTCCTTATCGTATGGCTCCCGTGGAGTTAAAAGAGTTGAAGACGCAACTGCAAGAATTATTGGACAAGGGTTTCATCAGACCAAGTACCTCTCCCTGGGGTGCACCGGTCCTTTTTGTAAAGAAGAAGGATGGAACTATGAGACTGTGCATCGACTATCGCGAGTTGAACAAAGTAACAATCAAGAATCGTTATCCTCTCCCAAGGATTGACGATCTGTTCGATCAACTGCAAGGAGCACAAGTTTTCTCTAAGATTGACCTAAGATCAGGTTATCATCAATTGAGGGTTAAAGCAGAAGATGTAGAGAAGACGGCTTTTCGTACTCGTTATGGTCATTATGAATTCTTGGTAATGCCCTTCGGCGTTACTAATGCTCCTGCAGCATTCATGGATCTAATGAATCGAGTATTTAAGCCTTATCTCGATGATTTCGTAATCGTATTCATTGATGATATTCTTATATATTCAAAGAGTCTTGAGGACCATGAACGCCATTTGAGAATAGTGTTGCAAACACTAAGAGATCGCCAATTATATGGGAAGTTCAAGAAATGTGAGTTCTGGCTTCCCAAGATCTCATTCTTAGGGCATGTGATATCTAAAGAAGGTATAATGGTGGACCCACAGAAAATTGAGGCGGTGAAGTCATGGCCCAAGCCAACAACTGTATCTGAAGTGCGTAGTTTCCTAGGTTTGGCTGGCTATTATCGGAGATTTGTTGAGAACTTCTCCAAAATTGCAGGACCTATGACGCAATTAACACAGAAAGGAGTTGTATTTGAATGGACTGAAATTAGAGATAAGTGTTTTCAAGAGTTAAAGAATCGTTTAATTTCAGCACCTATCTTGAACATACCTACCGGAGAAGGAGGATTTGTAATTTACAGTGACGCTTCTTATCAAGGGTTGGGATGTGTTTTAATGCAGCATGGTAAGGTTATTGCTTATGCATCTCGACAACTGAAGATTCATGAGAAGAACTATCCCACCCATGATTTGGAGTTAGCTGCAGTAATTTTTGCGCTAAAGATATGGCGTCACTATCTCTACGGTGAAAGATGTGAAATTTTTACCGATCATAAAAGTTTGAAATATTTGTTCTCTCAAAAGGAGCTGAATATGAGACAACGCAGGTGGTTAGAATTCATGAAAGATTATGATCTTGATATACAATATCACCCTGGAAAAGCTAATGTTGTGGCTGATGCTTTAAGTCGAAAATCTTCTGGAAGTGTGGCTTCCATGATCACGTCACAACAACAGTTGATTAATGATTTTGAGAAAATGGAGATTGACGTCACCCCTCATCAATCTCAAGGTTTTCTTACAGCTCTCATCGCAGAACCGACTATTCTTGAAGAGATCAAGAGGTCCCAGATGTCCGATGAGTTCTTAAAAAGGGTTAGTGAAGAAATGCCTGAAGGAAAGAGGCCCGAGTTCCATTTAAAAGATGGAGTGCTCAAATATCAGGGCAGAATTTGTGTTCCAAATATTGTTGAAGTCAAGAGGAAAGTTTTGGATGAGGCACATTCATCTAAGTTCGCTGTTCATCCAGGTGGTACTAAGATGTACCATGACATGAAGAAGTCTTTCTGGTGGCCAAATATGAAAAGAGATATTGCCGAAGCTGTTTCACGTTGCTTGCATTGTCAGAGGGTAAAAATAGAGCATCAACGTCCTGGTGGAACTTTACAGTCGCTTTCTATTCCTGAATGGAAGTGGGAACACATCACCATGGACTTTGTTGTTGGGTTACCCCAATCGGTGAAGAAAAATGATGCTATTTGGGTAGTTGTGGATAGATTGACGAAGTCTGCTCACTTCTTACCGGTCAGAGTCACCTTTTCATCTGAGAAATTGGCAAGGTTGTACATCGCAGAGATCGTTCGACTTCATGGTACACCGGTTTCTATTATTTCGGATCGAGACACTAAGTTTGTGTCACGTTTTTGGAAGGGCTTCCAAGAAGCTATGGGCACTACTCTTAACTTCAGTACAGCTTTTCATCCACAGACGGACGGTCAGTCCGAGCGTGTTATTCAGATTTTGGAAGACATGCTACGACTTACTATTCTGGACTTCCAAGGTAATTGGGAAGAACACTTACCTCTCGTTGAGTTCGCTTACAATAATAGTTTCCAAGCTAGTATCGGCATGGCTCCATATGAAGCATTGTATGGGAGGAAATGTCGATCCCCGGTATGTTGGACCGAAGTAGGAGAGAGGAAAATTATTGGGCCTGAGATCGTACAGTTAACAACTGATAAGATACAACTCATCCGACAACGAATTCAGACTGCTCAGAGTCGAAACAGAAGCTACGCAGATGCTAGACGCAGAGAGCTAGAGTTTCAAGTAGGTGATCACGTATTTCTCAAGGTTTCACCTTCAAAGGGTATTGTTCGTTTTGGAAAGAGAGGAAAACTCCATCCTCGCTTTATTGGACCTTTCGACGTCATCAACAGAGTAGGAGCAGTAGCCTATCGTTTAGCCTTACCGCCAGATCTATCAAATGTTCACAATGTATTCCACGTTTCTATGCTTCGACCCTATGTCTCAGACTCGAGTCACGTTCTGTCATATGAACCATTAGATGTCCGCGAAGATCTTACCTACGTTGAACAACCAGTTCAGATCATGGATCGACGCGATCAAGTACTGAGGACCAAGATCATACCGTTAGTCAAAGTTCTATGGAGGAACCACGCAGTGGAAGAAGCAACTTGGGAACGTGAAGACGAGATGCACACAAAGTACCCCCATCTATTCACTTCTTAAGGTACGATAAGTTTGGGGACCAAACTTCTTTAAGTAGGAGAGACTATAATAACCCGAAAATTTAAAGCGTATATTAAAATATTAAAAATTTATTTCGTCAAAGAAAAATACCAGATTTGAGATTTACAGTATAAATTTTACCTGTGTGTGTGTGTGCGTGGCTGTGTGAATGACCACATGGGATAATCTCCCATGTGACCAAACAAAATAAGTGGTGCGTGTGTTTTGCTTGTGTGAGCGTGTGTTTTGCTTGTGTGGGCGTGTGTTTTGCTTGTGTGGGCGTGTGTTTTGCTTGTGTGGGCGTGTGTTTTGCAGAGGCCAAGCAAAGAAAAATCTCTATAAATACACACCTCTCACTCTCAATCACTCTAACAACTCTTAACTCTATTTCTCTCAACTCTTCACTGTCTCTCTCCATTTTCTCTCTCTCCCAACTCTATACACACACATATCTAAATTATATATACACATACAAGGAGTAATTGAAACAAGCTTGGACTGCGTTTATATTTCGGATTCTTTGTCTCAAATTGTTTTCGGAGTATTGGTAAGTAATTCGTACATATTATTTTACGTAATAATTAACTTCTATTTGCTGTTTTTAATAGTATATTTATATGGATTAAATAGAATTAGGAACCTCTAGAAAATAGCTCGGTTTAATCCAAAATAGTAGAATTAGTGTAACTCATTACTCCGACCAGCTATAGCTCTCAAATTTTAAGGGTGGACTCTTAAAATACCCATGAAACTACCCTTAAAACAGTTTTTGATTTGCTTGTACCGTTTGGGTTTTATTAAAGATTCATTCTAAAGGGTAAATTGGTCATTTCGCATTCTGTGATTCGACTTTGCTAAAACCGACTTTCGATTTGGATTCTCCACGAAATTTCACTCAAGATAGACACTGATTTCACTTAAAAAGGTTAAGAAATGAGTGAGTTATGGCCATTAGAAGTTTGGACTTACAATCTGCCAAACAGGGCATTCTGCCCAGATTTATTCCGAAAATTTCATTTACACCCCTGAAAACTTTAAACGAATATATAGAGGTCTTCCGACAACGGATTTGATCACGGTTTCGAACATAGTACTTGTAATATTGTTTATAACAATCTGAGATATAAATTTTACAGTTTTGGTAAATTTCTGTATAATCCCTATATTTTAGTATAATTACATATCAGCCCCAAAACTTTTAAATACATGTTATATTATGTATAAATATCATATTTTAAACATTAATCTTGGACATATTATTTAGACATAAGTATATCATACGAAACTTATTTTTATACATTTTCATATTAATCCTCAATATTAGTTTAAATTACATAAGTGACCCGATTTCTTAAATAGTAGTATTTATCTGCACGAAAATAAGGATTTTCTTTATTAATTTGGATACATATTTATGGATAGAATAATAAATATGAAAAATTCAGTTTAAAGATTTCGATTTAATACTTTACGTGTAAAATGACGTTTTTACCCCTAGACTTTAAACGTGTATATTTAATTGTAACAAACTTATAATCGAGCCTAGTTAATGGCATTAGTCTTAAAATCACACAAGGATCGTACTGATAAGATTAAAATACATATTTAGTAACATTACGAAATTACCCTATAAAAATAATAATTTACAATTTTGCTCCTATGTCTATAAGTTAAACTTAGATGTTAGTTCTTTTATATGTATTTATGTAGGACTTGTGAAGTAGCAGATTCCCAGATAAAAATACTAAGATATCAAGGTGAGTGTTCATACCCGGTATTCAGTTCAACTCCATATGTGAGTGTTCATATTCTTTTTGCTGATTCTACTCCTCACGAGTGGATCTGATTCTACCTTCAGTTATTAATAATATTATATAATTGTTATAATTCATTTTTGGAACATTATCGTTTGGTTCCACTGAAAAAGGGATTATGTTAATATTTGTTATGCCATTGTGCAATTCATTCATTGTTCCCAATGTCAATTACCACTACAACGAACTATAAAGTATAGCCCTAAGTGGTTGGTCCTATTGGGCCCATGTAATGAAGCCCAAGTGGCTGGTCCTTTTGGACCCATGAACCCGACTAGCAGGGTTGCCTTTGATCAATGTGCCATGTAATGAAAGGAACGTGTGTGTGAGTGGGTGGTTGGTAATTTGACATTCATGAAAAGATGCCTTTCGTATAAATATTCTTTGAATCTGTTATAATATTTCGTATTCATCATTATTAATATTGTTATCTCTTCTATACAAATCCTCTTTATGATTATTATCCAGGTTTATATTCATTCACTGAGCCTTCTGCTCACACTCTCCAAATGTTTTAAAAACCCTTTTCAGATGACAATGATATGCTTTACGCTGGACCAAATGAAGAACAAGAGATAGCAATAGAAGGAGAAGACCTATCCTAGATGCCCTTGAAGGGTCACTTTCTTAGGAGCTCAAATAATGAACCTAAGTATTCCAATGGATACTTTATTTTCTTGTACTGGATTTAAAGGCTATGTAAAGCCTTAAACTCTATTTGTAAGTTGTATTGGTGTGATGATTGGGGGTCTTTTCGATCCCATTTAATAAATGAATGTTTTGATTGCTTCCGCTAGATCTCTGTGCAAGTTAAAAGGCCTCGTCGGCCGGTCATGTTCCCTAAATCTATTATTTGGAAATTGGGGGCGTGACATATATACTCTACTTTTGGCAAGAAATTTTGAGTTTCCTCGCCACGTTTTGTTGCTAAAACTTTTTTTTTTGTTGTTGTGATGGTTGCTAACTTTTTGATGGACTCCCATGATGGATTATTAACATATATCTCTTATAGTTATAGTAAATAGGGAGACTTGGTGTAAGGCCCCTAAGGTTGGGCTAAGTTGGACTAAAGGACAAGTCATAATCAAACACCCATACAAGGACACAATCTAAAAAAAATTTCCCTCCTAAAGTCTTCTAAAATTTAAACTATCCCTCTTAGTCCTATAAAATTTTAAATTTCATTCTAAATGGCAAAATTGCCGATAGAATCCTAAGAGACCACCACCACCATCTCTCTTCTCTCTCTAACTTTCTCTCTCCTCCATAGCCATCACCACCAACATCTCTCTCTCCTCCCTCTCCATAGCCACCACCACCACAACCACCACCACCATAGCCACCATCTTCTCTCCTCCTCCCTCCACCATCTTCTCTCTCCTCCCCCACCATAGCCACCACCACCACCTTCTCTCCTCCTCCCTCCATAGCCACCACCATCACAACCACCACCACCACCAGAGCCACCACCGAAGCTGTCGCCGGAGCTGGAGCCGTCGCCGTCGCCACCACCACCAACTCTCTTCTCTCTCTAACTTTCTCTCTCCTCACCCTCCATAGCCACCACCACCACCATTTCTCTTCTCTCTCTAACTTTCTCTCCTCCTCCCTCCATAGCCACCACCAACACAACCACCACCACCGGAGTCGTCGCCGGAGCCATCGCCGGAGCCATCACCACTACGTACCCCAACTCTCTTCTCTCTCTAACTTTCTCTCCCCTCCCCCTCCATAGCCACCACCACCACCATCTTTCTGTCTTCCCCCTCCATTACCACCACTACTGTCGGCCACCACCACCGCCGGCACACAAAAATCATGGCCAAACTGATCTCAGTCATCCTAAGAGAAATTTCTCTTACGATGATTGATCTCAGTCCACCTCCACCACCGACACTTCCACCTCCACCGTACCACCACCACTACCAGTCTCTACCGCCACCATCCCTAATCCACCACCACCACCACCACCAGTCTCCACCGCCACCACCACCACCATCACCACCGTCCTATTTGAATAGAGAAATTTGTAAGACAAATTTCACTTAGGATATATCCTAAGTCAAATTTGACTTACTGAGTGGTCATTAGAGATTGAGAGGGTGGTGGTCGCCGGAGATGGCGAGGGTGGTGGCTGGAGGTCAATCGAATGGTAGGGAGTGGTCACTAGTGGTTAGGAGTGGCGTTGTGGTGGTCAAAAAGTGCAATGGAGGTGGTCGCCGGAGATGAGGGTGGTGGTCGCCGGAGATGGCGAGGGTGGTGGCCGGAGGTGGCAGGGGTGGTGGTCAGAGGCGGTGTGGAGTAGTGGTAATGGTGGCTAGGGTTTGTTTAGGGTTAGAGGTTGAAGGTGAGGGTATTTTTGTCTATAGACATTGGGAGGACTCATACCCAATGTGTATTTTAAGTTGTTCTTGATCCCAATAAAGCCCTTCTTAATGACCTTTTAGCCAATTTTCCCTTTAAAAAATTGCCATTAAATTGTCATCATTTACAAAAAGTCCTTGTTAGTTTTTGTAAAAGACCATGATTGTCTAATAATTGTAGGTTAAGCAGTACGTTGGTCATTTCTACATAATTTAACTTCTTTCAGTTATTGACAATCGGTGTTCTCGGGAAAAATCTCTAATTCTCTTAGCAATGCCAATCGCAACTTTTTAGAACTTCTACAGGGAAATTTTCTCTTTTAGAAGAATCCATTAATAAGCATGTCAAATATCATCCTTTTTTTAATTCTTAATTTAAGTATTTTCAGCACTTGGTTCTGATGCTCATATTATCTATAATTACAAAACACTTGCAAACCAGACTTTAATGGTTCAGAGGTTTTGACTTAGTAGCCATTTACAGCCAGAATTTACACCTTTTTATTTGGGTTCAGCCATTATATCATTTCTTGTTCTTCTTCTACAGGATGTACATCTTAAGTCATTGTACGACTATACTCATTTTGAAGAAGCGATAGAGGAATTATCTGTTGAAGTTATTGATTCTTCCATGGAGAAGAATTTTGATAGTGGTTCACCACCAGACTCTCCTACGGGTGTTAATTTTGGGTATAGCATCGATGATTATTTGTTTTCTAAATTCAAGACAGCTATGTCCAATGATCTCTACTACCTCAGATCCACACATACTTTAGGTCCCCTCTGGGTTTTTAGGAGTGATCCAACTCCTTGGGCCGGTACTACCTAGAGTTCCTTCTCTCTCTCTCTCTCTCTCTCTCTCTCTCTCTCTCTGAACTTAATTTCTTTTATGTAATTTATGTTGTTATACTTTGTTATATAAAAGAAAATGATAGGATTAGGGAAAATTTCTCGGATACATCCTAATGTGTTTAGATATCGTAGTTGATCCCTTCCTCTTTTCTCGAGTTATTATTCTAGTTTGAATTAATGTTATTATTTTTTCAATTTCTAATGTTATTTAAATTTGGGTAAAATGTAAAGAAATGTATAAATATATGTATATACAGTATATATATATTCCCTTCTTCAAAATCACATATCCTTTACCCAATTTTTTACTCAAATTTCACTAGTTAAATTTGACTAAAAGCTTATTTCGGTACAAGGCTCTCCATTGAAGACTAAGCCTTTGTTTGGATTGAGAGAACTGGATAGAATAGAAGAAGAAAGAAACTACTGCCTCTCCAATTCTTTCGTTTAGATAGTTAAGTTGGGAGAGAAGAGAATGTTCAAGGCTCTTTGTCAAATGAGGGTGTTCAGAGGTGGAATTCAAATGCTAGGGTTTAGCTTTCTCCAAATGAAGACAACCAGAAAGTTAATGAGGAGAAAATTAACTCAATTTTGGTTCTCTCTAAATCGGAGAGACTGAGGATAGAAGAGAAGAGAACCATAATAAAATGCTAATAAAATGACCAATATATCCCGAGTGTTTATTCTTATTCAAGTATACCCCTTGCACTTGTAAACTGTCATTACCATTATTTAATAAAAGATAAAAGAGTAAATTGGTTTTAAATGCTTTTTCTTCTCTTATGAAAGCTAAGGGCTCGCATGGTAACGCTGTGGTTTTTTATTTTCTGTTTTCATTTTTTATATTAATGACTGCCTCTGATTCAATACAAAATGACAGTCATCAATACAAAAATTCTTCAATACAAAAAATGAAGGGTAATACTTGGGGCACAACCAAAGTCACAACATTTTGTCCACAACCTCTATTTTGTGTCTATCTCTCTCTTGATGGGTCCCACAGTGCCAGTGACCCCACAGTGCCCACTAGGAGAGAGATAGACACAAAATGGAGGTTGTGGACAAAAGGTTGTGGATTTGGTTGTGCCCCAAGTATTACTCAAAAATGAAAATCAAAAACCACATCTACCATGCGAGCCCTAAACAAACAATAGAACCTGAATAATTATTTTATCCAAAACCCTCTCATATCAGTCACACGATTGGTCTCTCATCCCTCCAGCGACTTGGCGATCGTAACCTCTCTCCCCTCCGGCGACGTCGGGGTCCCTCTTTGTCTCCTCCAGCAATGTTGATGTCCTTCTCTCTCCACTCCGGAAACTTGCAGACTTCTGTCCCTCTTACGGCGACTTCGCCGATCTCAAAACTCTGTTCCGACGACTTTGCAAACCTTCGCTGACTTCGTGGAGGAGCCAAGAAAATGACCATTTGGGAATTTGGGTATATGAAAAGTGTTGTTTCAATTTGGGTAAAACTCAGTTTGGTATGGGTTTGGTTATTGGGTTGGAGATGATTGTAGGGGGTTTTGAACCAAATTGGAATTTGATATGGGTTTGGTTCTAGGATTGGAGATACTCAAGTAACTTGATTTGTAAATTAATTAATCCAATATGCAAATAGGTACGTGTACTGTGTGAAGATTCAATAGTGTAAGGTTGAGTAGTATCTATCTGAGGGTCACATTCATTCATTTGTTTTCTCATTTGTGCATTTTCACTAACATATATAGGTAAGAAGGTCTCGGCCACCCGAAACAGGAATCTGATAATCAAAGAGAAAATCACGGATGCACTTCTTAACGTAAATTCGCCATCGCGTATTCTAGATATTCTAGTTCAGTTTTGGGCTCCTGTAACGATTGGGGGTAAGTGTTTCCTTGCCACTTCAGACCAGCCTTTTGGAATCTCTCGATATGATGAAGGGCTTTGTGCATTTAGGAAGCTCTGTATGGATTATAGATTTATGTGGATGTGGATACTGATAAAAAAGACTTTGGTCTCATCGGTCGTGCGTTCATGCAAAAATCGCCAACATTTTATGGAGATTGGCAGTGTTGCTCAAATGAAGAGTATCAGCAGCTTGATCTCCTTGTACAGTGCAAAATTAAAGGATTTGCGATCTTGCCGGTGCTTCAACCTTCCAGCATGGGTTGTGTTGGTGTAATTGAACTACTAGCAACTGCAGAGCACACAAGAGCGGCATTGCGTTATTATGCTAAATCTATATGGAACACGCTGGAGGTTTTCCCATATCCCCTGAATTTGCATATCCAGTTTCCTGTTTCTCTAATATATCGATATATTATATGCTTATTCGCATTGTCGAATCTTTACAACTTCCCGTATATGTTATAACACTTTTCATTTGGAATGTTTCAATATTTGGAAGACAGTTTATTTCATTTCTTTTGGAGGCGTTTCATCTTAATATTTGGGATAGTTTTTTCCGGACCAACTCTCCCTTTTTTGAGATTATAATCAAGTATCGGAAAGAATGGAGTCCGTTTGGTAACCAACCTTTTATAGCCTTTTCAAAAATAAACTTCACTTTAAAGATGAAAAAAAGAAATCATTTTGAAAGCAGCAAATTGCCTGCTTTTTCTGAAAGTTGAACCGGTCCTTTAAGAATTGCCATTAAATTGTCATTTACAAAATGTCCATATTAGTTTTTGCAAAAGACCATGACTGTATTCCAAGTGTAGGTTATGCAGTGCATTTAGCTCATTTATATATAAAAATAATAATAATAATAATTTGACTACAACATTGTCAATCGGTCTTCTCAAGAAAAATCTTTAATTCTCGTAGGAATGCCAAACACAGCTTTTTAGATCTTCTACACTCTACAGGAAAAAAATCTCTTTTAGAAAAATCTGTTAATAAGAATGTCAAATATCATCCTTTTATAATTTCTTAATTTAAGTATTTTCAGCACTTGGTTCTGATGCTCGTAATATCTATAATTAAAAACACTTGCAGACCAGACTTTAGTGGTGCAGAGGTTTTGACTTAGTAGCCATTTACAACCGGAATTTTCGCTTTTTTATTTGGGTTCAGCCATTATATCACTTCTCGTTCTTCTTCTGCAGGCTGTAGAACTTAAGTCATGGTTAGACGATAGTTATTTGATTCATTTCCAAAGGTCAGAAGATTCTTCTACTGCTACTGATTTAGTGAAAGAAGGCAAGATAAAGACAACTAAAAGGGAGTATAGAAGAAAGGAAACCTCAATTAGTTACAAGGTTCTAAAAGGACTATCTGGGATGAAACTTGAAGTTGCTGCAGAGAAACTTGGCGGTATGCTCATATGCTTGGAAACGGTTGCTTTTGATCTCACTCATTTTTACTTTCAGTATGTTGCATTCTTGAATTAGTTTGTGGAACCGCATTTTGGGATGAAACTCAAATATGCTGCAGAGAACTTGGCGGTAAGCTCACACACTTGGAAATTGTGATTTCCCACATTGGGGGGGGGGGGGGGGGGGGGGGGGGGGGGGGGTGAAAATATTGTGTTTGGCTTATACAGCTTATAAAACTTCACAAGCGTTCTATTCGTCAACTTGGGCTTAAGCACTTTGGGACATGTTGCTAGGCATTCTTGAATTATAAAAATTGTTGTAATCTTGCTCTTGTTATTTCCCACTTGCTATATACTTTAGTTGGATAGAAATTGGATTTTTCCTTTTGTTCTAAAAATGGTGGAGGTTATCTTATGCATTTCCTTCACTTTGCAGTTAGCCGATCTAAGCTGAAGCGTTTGTGTAGACTGAATGATCTCCCTCAGTGGCCATCTCACAAGAGAAACAGAGTTACTCATCCAGTCTCTGATCAAGACCCTTCGTCTTCTAATCTGCCTACTGATCAAGCAATGCAAGATGGGAGGACCACGACTATAAAGGCGGCATATAGAGATGATATTATAATGTTTCAACTCTCTTTCTCGGCAGGGATGATAGATTTGGAGGAAGAGGTGGGAAAGAGGTTGAAGTTGGAGATTGGAACTTTTAAGATCAAGTATATGGATGGAGATAGAGATTGGATTCTAATAGCCTGTGATGCAGACTTGAATAATTGTATACGTATTTCAACATTATCGGGCATAACAACAATCAAAATGTTGGTTGAGCCAGGTAACCTCTCTTAGTTCTTCCTCTAAGTTGGTGGGAGTTCTTCATCAATTCTGTATGTACTTCCAACACTTTTAGTCATTATAGATGTACACGTATAATGAACCATGTATCTTGAACATTTCCTCAGAATCTCCTGATAGGAAAAAACAGCTTGTTGGCTTGAACCATGTATCTTGATTTTAATCAAACACCCACTTCACATTGAGAGCAAAAGGCATTTTCTCACATTAGGTGTTATTTGATATATATATATATATATATATGTGTTTAAAAAATGGCATTTTTCATTCCCCATTTTGGGTAATTTATACTTAGCTCCCTTGAGGTATGATGTAATTACCAAGGGAGCATCAGTGCGGATACGGGGACGCGAGTACGGGGAGTTCGGCAATTTTCTCAAAATCACGTGTGCGAGTGCGGCGGGAGTACTTGTATAAAAATACTAAAAATATATTTTATCTAGCATTTATATATTAATATTATACTATATACAAACTATTCTACCACTACTTTTTTTCTAATTAAGACACAAAATACACATAAATTACTTACTTAATAATAAACAATATAATTCACCTATCAACAAAACCACGAGCAAGCAAATTAATATTAAACGTTAACAAAGTCTTGCAAAAAAGCACTACAAAAGCACTAAGGCGCACTAAAGCACTCCCTACGCACTAAGTGCGTGTGCGGCACCATTTTTGAAGCACTCGTGCTTCATAGGTAATTACAAACCTCCTTGGCATTTTAAAAAATTGCATGGCCTTCCTTTAGGTCTACTAACACTTACCTTCTGTCAGTCAATGATCAGTTCACTACACGGGAATTTTTTTTTTTTTTTCCCGGTTAAAAGCGTTTCAAAATAACTATTTTACCCTCATTAAAACATAAAATAATTTTTCTCCCTCTTTTCCTCTGCCTGAACAAAGCTTTCTCCCACCACCCACAAAAACTGCCACCAATATTGCTACCTCAAACCACCACTACCATTGCACCGTCTCCACCACCACCACTGGACACCACCACCATTGCTACCTCCATATACACCGCCATCTCCACCACACCTCTATTAGAGCATCCACAATGCGTACCATAAACTTAAAGATAGGATTTGGTAAGTTTCGTGTACAGAAGTAATACACTAACAATGGGTAAGTTGTCCAAATGGCACACACAATGTCGCATGAATCACACGGCACACAATGCCGCACAAAACCCACACGACACACAAATGTGAGTGTTTGCACCATAAGAAACAAAAAAAAAAAAATAATAATGATAAAATCAAGAAAGCCAAATGACACAATATGCCGTTTGGAAGCGGCATAGCACGTCGGCACAATGTGTCGTTTGGGAGATAATTGTTCGTCACACGGCACAGTGTATGCCATTTGGGAGTGACACGACTTTGTGTGTCGTGTACTTTCTCATGGCACACTCTGTGCCATAGCCCTCGTATATTAGCAAAACTTAACTGTACACTAAACTTAAGTTCCACCAAGTTCAGTTGTTGTAGACTGTTGTATACACCAACCCATTGCAGATGTCCCACATGATAGAACCCTTAAGTTTAGTGTATAATGCATCACATCGTGGATGCTCTTAGAAAAGTTTTCAATGACAGTTGCCGGTCCACTAGTCACCTGCAGTACCTATAAAATCTGTAGTACTTTATTTATGTAAATTCTTAATTTCTAGGTATGACCCTGTATGTTAATACTCGTGTCGCTTAATATTTTATTTCTATAGAATATATATCTTATATTCACAGTCGCATAATTTTATAACTATAGGTTATAATATATATATATATATAGAGTAATATTTGGGGCACTAACAACTTCCACTAACACTTACTAACACACTCTATCTCTCTCCTAGTGGCACTGTGGGGTCCGCAGTGGACCCCGCAGAACCACTAAGAGAGAGATAGAGTGTGTTAGTAAGTGTTAGTGAAAGTTGTTAGTGCCCCTAGCAAGACCCATATATATATATATATATTTATTGTCGCCTAAATTTAGATTATATAAATTCAACCCGTATATTTATATATTGTATTGTATTGTTTAATTGTCGCTTAAATATATGACTATAGATTACATACTATAATATCTGAACCCGATATCGTGTTAGTGTCACGACCATAAATATATAGTATCGACATTTTAATTTTTAAATCTCGGACGTTAATTAATACTCGGACTGTGATTCTTAGACCCAGATTGAATTGCGCATGGACATGTAAAATCTAGTAATTCTCGGACTGAATGGCACGTCAACCGAGATGTGAGCCCCACCCGCGGCCATGTGGCACCCATGCGCACAGCACACCCAACACTTGGCATATTACACACCACTTGTCAACCATTCACCCTCATGCACAACACTTGTCAACCTTTTCCCCATTTATATATATATATATATACTCACACACACACACACACACACACACATTTCTGCATCACACACACACATTTCTGCATCACACACACACTTACAGTATATACACAGCACCCACACATCTTCATAGCTGATTATAGAGAAAGTGGACTGAGCTTGAAAGAGAGACCCGAGAGTTTGTTGAGGAAAATCAACCACACCACACCCACCCCCTCTACATTGTACACTACTCACCATTCCCTGCACTCGCCCTCACTACCTTATCCTCACCACCACACACACACTGTCACGCCCCGGAGTAGTCAAAAATAGAAAAAATTTAAAATTTTCTTTCTGGACCCATAGGGAATGACTTGATTGAAAGCCGTCATGTCCTCTAATACTATAAACATTATGAAAGGTAAAGGGGAGAAAGCTATTCATAACTTAAAACTTCAATCTGAACAATTTAAACAATCTCAAATCACAAGTCCCAGTACTAATACAACAGACTATTACAAATACACAATGCTGGCAGCTATCTTTGGTCTTCAGTCTAGCTCTACACTTCCAGTGTTCCTTAGCATCTTACTCTCAAGACTGAATTGTTCTTTGACCAACCTGCAAGGAAATCTGGACGTTGGATTGTCCAGGCGTAACATGCCGTCAGCTTTGCAACAAAGCTGAGTGGGCGTTCATAACTATATTCACTACCAATATACATACACTAACCACTCATCTCACGTTATTACTTTGCATCTTAGGATGCAGTTAGTCTATTATCGATTGACGTCGCTCACACGGACATAGCAAATGTATCAATTAACATATAATACAGTTAATAAACATCTAGTATTAACCAAATAACAGGATCAATATAATTCATAACATGTTTGTCTAGTTCTGGTGATCATAACAACATATTCGTACTAATCAATTTCTCATTTCCATTATGCTCGTGCATGTAAATGCGTACTCAATGAACCAAAACCCAAACTCTGGAATATAAAATCCCATAACCAATGCAACTCAATAACATCTGGTTATAAAACCCACAGCGATAACTTACTATGAACTTACTTTTACAATACAAACCACGCTTTCACTGCGCACTCTGATACTCATTTCATACTTAACATCGTCGCCTTACGGCCCCATAGTAACGTCGTCGCCTTACGGCCTCATAATAACATCGTTGCCTTACGGCCTTTTAGTAACAACATCGCCTTACGGCCTCATAATCCAAATAGCACGATGGCAGAATTGGCTCGATCGTCTATACCCTCACTGGTGTATCACCGCCGAACGAGTTGCACGTCAGAATACTAACTGCGAAACGGCAAGCATGGCAGCAACCTACATACCATGTGTACTATCACGGCAATCCCACAGCAGAGGACGGTACATTTAGTAACTGACTAGCGCATGATATACAACACGATGGCAACCCATACAACGTGTGTACTATCTCCGGCAACCCACTCGGACGACTAGTACATTAGAGTGCTAACTGCTAAACAGTATGACGTTAAACCCAAACACATGTACCATCTCCGGCAATTACACGGACGACTGGCACAATAGCAGCTCTAACTGTTCTCTTACTATTATAATCACAATATTCAGTATCTCAATCATACTGTCCCTTTATCACATCTCTTTATCATCTTGAATAGTTTTCAAAGCATAACGACTCATGACTCAGGACACAAGAATCTCAATCGTATTAACTCCCAATTTCCAAGACTCCCAAACATTTCAAGTCACGAACTCACTTGCCCGGAGTCACTGACACTGACACTGATTGCATGTACTGACACCGTGATGTGATCCTTCAATTACATGATTCTTGATGACATAACTACATTAGGTGAAACATATAAATGAAACGTTAACATGCTCTTAATTCTCATTTGCACATTTAGGCATGGTTATCAAAGCAATAATAACAACATGCTCATATAATCAACATTGATGTATAAAATGTACAAACTAACGTTCCATAATTGATTATTCATCACGACTATCACATATAGTTCTTTTCTTTTACTTCTTATCAATATATCATAATAATATCTAACATGCTTGTCTCATGGCAATCAATTCCATAATATATATCACGTATAGATCAAGGCATATCTGTACATACATACAAATACTCTAGCAGTCATTATGTATATTGGGAGTGAGGTTAGAAACACTCACCTGGATGTCCTGTCCAGCTTAGGACTCTCCGAACAGCGGATAAGTCACAATCCTACAACGTATAATAGAATAATGGTAATGAAGTGTATGTGTAAATAATAAGGGTATGGTGGTAATTTTACCAAATAAGGATATAAATCTCAAGGTAGTGATCTACGTGTCATTCTAAGTCCAACGCCATTGACTAGACTCAAATCGGAGTTCGTCACATGGAAGGCTGGGTTTTCTATACCAGTGTAGGCCCTACAGGTGTAATACCCGCAAATTTTCTATATATATAGAATGGACCCCGGATTTATGTTTGTATTGATGAATTTATTTTCGGCAATTAATTTCGTAGCCTATACTAATATACGTGTTATATATTCGACGGTATTCAATATTGTAGTATTCATAGTTTCTGTATCGCTTTATTAATGTGATTTTAATTGCTAAGTCTGACCCTGTATATTAATATTTTAATATTGGTTATCGTTATGTTATAACTAGAGGTTGTAATATATTTCATAGTCGCTAGATTTATAACTATATGTTATAATATATTTTGTAGTCGTTGGATAATAATAAATATAGATTATTTTGATATTCATAGCCGCTAAGTTTTATAACTATAGAATATTTCATATAGTTGTTGTCTCTTGATTTATAATTATAAGTTATATTATATCTAGTGTCGCTTAAGTTATAACTATAGGTTATATTAATTGTTAATCTAAGACTGTTTTAAATTCCATAACTATGGGTTATAGTCATAATATTATTAATTGACGCTCAACCTTTTTATATTTTAATTTTATTATCGACGATCCATTTTAACACCGGACGTTAAAATTAGACTCGGACTAAGATCATTAGACTTAGACTGTAAATCACGAACCCAGACTGAGAGTTGCACGCGAACCTATAGAAACTGGTAATTTTTGGACTGCACGGCACGTAATTCCAAGCGACGACTAGCCATATATTTATGAAAATGGGAATATTACCTAATATGGGCAATGGTACTACCCAACCCAACATAAATCTATTGGGTAAACTTAATACCCAAACATACCCTATATCCATTGGACATCTCTCCCAACCCCTCACATCAATCCCTCTAAAAACCATTGGGTATTTCCCCAAACACCCTCTAATATCTCTTGGACCCTCCTCATTCCCAACGCCACCCCCAAAACCCTCCCCCTGGTCCCCCCTCCTTGACCCACTACTACCACCCGCACAATACACACACCCCCACGGTTTAGTATATATTTATACATAGGGAAATGTTTGGTATACACACTTTTTAATATATTTTTTGACACACTATGCTTTATACACATGTACTTTGTGTTATTTGAATTTTTCACACTTTTCTATGCACCACTTACATAGCACAAGGTACATGCATTTAAAGCTGTGTGTCAAAAAGTATGTGTATGTAGCACTACTCTTATACATATATATATATATTATATGTAGGTGCAGTGAACAGGGGCGGAACTACCCTATGGACGTGGGGTGCCATTGCACCCCTCACTTATTGGGAAAATTTTATTTTACTATGCATATATATTTATGACCCTATAGTCTCTATTTATATTTTGTCTTTTGGCACCCCCAAACAAAAAAATATGCTACTCTCTTAGTCATCTTAAAATCATTTTATTGTTTTTTTTTTAACTCTAAATGTCAATCATATGTGTTTGAGAATCATTTGGGATACAAAATTTTGGTAGAATAACATTACTCTGTACAATTAGATCACTCATTGTGATAAACTCAACCCTCCAACAACTCTCAAACAGTGCAAAATAACCCCACATAGTAAATTTGTAGTGTTACTGATAAAAAAAAAAAAGTACACACTCGTGTATAAATAGAACAAAAAAAATCGTTTCGTGGGCGCTATCCCCGAACGCCCGTCTGTCATTGCTAAATAGTCCACGTAGTAACTCGGCACCCCCAAAAGTAAACTCCTGATTCCGCCCCTGGCAGTGAACATATATATATATATATCTTATTGTGTGTGTGGTGTTATATATATATATAGATATATATAGGCAGATTGAGGGGGTAGAGGATCCTAGAGAGTGAGAGAGAGAGAACTATAGAGAAAGAGAGAGTGAACCCGAGAGAGAGGGGAAGGAAAGGAGAGAAAACACAAGCACTCCACGCTCTCCCTCATGCTGCTAATCCACACCACCACACACTGCACAATGTATATTATATACATATGTACACATACATAAAATAGAGAAGAAAGATTTAAGAGGATTGGGAGACCACGCTAGAGAGAGAAACCGGAGTCCACACCGGAGCCGAGACCGGACCAAACCGAGACGAGAAGGTAAAACCACACCCCTTTTTATATTTCTGCATCTACTGGGCTCACACACACAATCACAGACCACCACACGCAGCCCCGGACAGAGCCTAGAGCTCCGGCCATGGCCGGCGGCCATTGAAGTTCGTATGAGTTCGGCTTTTTGGACCGTCTCCAAAACCCGCAAAAATAATGCCAAACGGACCCTAGTGACCCCCTTAACCTCCCCTACGAGTAGCTCGAAGCTTAGGTCTCGTTTGGTCGACCAACGAGCCGATTATTCTTATTTGGCCGGATCTGTTTTTGCCCCTGTACGGACAGACCGTTAAGAGTTAGGTTTCAAGACCTATACCATTAGATCGGGCTCGTCGAGGCACTCAATTTTGGCATAAAATTTGCGTATTTTCATTGAGAGATGAGAGAGTTATGATCGTGTAAAGTTTTTTGTGTTAAAATGTATTATATACAAATATATATGTATAGACCCGTTGGAAATTTCAGGAAGAAGAAAGACTCCCAAATGGGATTTCTTAGGGTGTAAAACGTTAGTAAATATGTACAGTACATATAGCTAACAATTAGTTATTATTAATTATATTTTAGTTATGTTTAATTAGTTTAATAATATGGCTTTAAAGTATAATCAACATGTTGCAATTTCTAAAAATATTAGTAAATAATATTTTATATATTCTGAAATTATTTTAGTAATATTCAATATTTTAATATTTATTGGAGATTTAAAATAAATAATAAATGTTAGATTGATAAGGAGTTAATGGTTTTAAATTATGGGAAAATAGTTTTAATGGTATTATTAAATTGTGAAATATTATTTTATAATATTTCTTATATTCTGAATTTATTTTTATTATTTATATATTATATTTATTATTTATTTGGATTCAAATAAATAATAAAAGTTAGCTTTAAATTATAATTATTAGGTAATAAGTACCTAATGACTATTTTTAAAGTCTAGAAAATTATATTATTTGTCCCGAGGCCTAATACCCTCATTTCATAAATAATTTATTTATAAAATCCCAAACTTTAGTATTGATGTATTATGGTCATTATTTATTTGGATTTAAATAAATAACAAATGTTAGTTTTAAATTATGATTAATAGATAATAAATATCTATTGGCCTATTTTAAAATCCGAGAAATTTTATATTATGTCCTAAGGACATAAAGGACTGTTTCATAATTTAATAAATTATAAAACTAAACTTTGTTATTTTAATAAATTATATGGAGTCGTTATCATTATTTTAAATTATTTTAAATACCAAACGGACTCTAAAAATTATGAAAAAAACACCACTGGCCTATTTTAAGGCCTAGTATTTAATAAAAATATTTATGAGGACCAAAGGTCTTTCCAAAATATATTTTGTAATTATAGGTTCTCGTACACTATAATTATATATTTAGGACTTCGATAATTCATAGAAAATAAACCGTAGTTTGGAAAAATACGCGGTCAATTCCCAGAATCTTAGAATAATGTCTAGAACATGCCCTTAAAGTTTGATGACCTTTCGACACGGTCAAAAATACAGCTTATCTCTAGGGTCTATACTGGTATAGAAAATCCTGCCTTTTATGCGACAGACTCCGAATTGAGTATAGTCAATGGTGTTAGACTCAAAATGATGTCTAGATCATCATGTTGAGGTTTAGGGACCCGTCCGGCACAATTACCATTATGCCCTTGATTTTAGTACGCTTATTAATCGACGTTCTATGGATTTATATACTTTGTAGGAACCACCGCTACGCTTCCTTTTACGCACCCGCATCGAGGTGAGTCGTCCTAACTCACTTGCTATATTATAGATTTACTCTATGTGTATTATGTGAATATCCAGTGTGTCATGCGTGGATATGTCTGATGAGTATTATATATGTGTACGTTCAGATTTACGGTTTATATGATGAACACGTGTATAAATATCCAAACTCCATGCTTCGTTATTAATTGTCGCTATACATGCTTATTATGCTCCACAATTATACAATCACATGGACATTCATATGGGCGTGATCGAGTCATGATGTCAATGTTGACGTCTGCATGGTTAGTCAAGGGGGCTAACCCAGTCATATTGTCATATATGTTGAATGGATCGCGGAGGTTCGTATGGTACAGTCAAATCAATGGGAACAATGATGAAACTGCTATAGGGCCCTGCTAGGCGACGATAGCTAGAGTTTCCATTGAAATCATTGAAGTGATACATGAGTTGAAGGTAGAAAATGCTATAGGGCCATGCTAGGCGACGATAGCAAAGGTTTGATGGTTGATACGCTATAGGGCCATGTTAGGCAACGATAGCAAAGTATCCATCTGAACTTTGAATGCAATAGTTACTTTTTACAATGCTATAGAGCCATGCTAGACGACGATAGCATTGTAACTATTCTATTCACGGGCAAGGTCACGAGGACCTAAGAGTACAATGATTACACTCTTTTTTTTTAAAACCAAAAACTGCTATAGGGCTCTACTAGGCGACGATAGCAACGTAATCATTTTACTCTGAGCTAACGGCGTTACACTGGTAATGTAACAAGTCACATGAGTCAGTTGTGGTGTCTATGGTCGAGTAAAGTCGAACATATCGATGGTGCATCGTGTCGTATCTCATTCATATTACCATGTCATAAATCATAAGTATTGAGATAATGCTCATTAAATGTTTACTTCGAGATAATTGTTGTACTTATATACTATTGTTTGTATTAGGAGTGATCGGATAGGTCAACTCACTTAGCTTCAAAAGCTAACGGCTCTTTCCTCTGCCCTGGACATATCACGTCTAGATTTCACAGGTGACGACTATCAAGATGAGGTCTACCCAAAGGGACACGGCAGATCGATGTACAAGTTGAAGCGAAGGACTCCGACATAGTTGTATTTAGAATTACTTAATTGGCTTTATTGTCTTCTATCTGAGGTAATGCTTTAGATATGAATTGTGAACAGTATAGATCGCCCTAGACTGCCTTTATAGATCTTTTATTTAGACTTATGATGTAATAACCATATCCCAGACATTTGAGTTCTATTGAAGAATACCAATAGATGTTTTTATGCTTCCGCTTACTCTGTTAACCATGTGTAGAATGTAGAAAAGACAATCAGTTAATGTAACTCGTCATTCCCTAAGGGTCCAGAAAGGAAATTTTAAATTTTCCCTATTTTTGGCTACTCCGGGGCGTGACAACGGGTAAGCTGTATTTTTGACCGTGTTGAAAGGTCACCAAACTTTAAAGGGATGATCTAGATATTATTCTAAGACTCTGAGAACTGACCGCGTATTTTTCTGAGTTATGGTTTATTTACTGCGAATTATTGAAGTCCTATTTATATAATTTTAGTCTTCAGGGTCTTTTAATTATAAAATATAACTTAGAAGGACAAGCGGTCCTTAGAAATATTTTTATTAAATACTAGACCTTAAAATAGGCTAGTGATATTTTTTTCTTGTAATTTTCGGAACTCGTTTGATATATAAAATAATTTAAAAGGCAAACAAATGGGTCCTTATAAATTAAATACAATACTAAAATTTGGGTTTTATAAATACTAATTTATAAAAACGAGGTTTTTAGGCCTTCAGATACTCGATATAAATTTCTACATATTTAAAATGGTCATTAGGTATTTAATACCTAATTATTATCGTTTAAAACCATCTTTGATTATTTATTTAAATTAAATAAATAATAATTACACTATAATTTTTAAAGTATAATTTTAGAATATACTACGTATATAAATATAATATTTCAAGAATATAAAAAACTTTAATACTATAAAACTAACAATAACTAGTATCTTTTTATTTTAAATTAAACTACAATTATTATTTATTTAACACTAAATAAATAATAAGTATAATACATAAGTATATAATATATTTAATTTCAGATTATAAAAATACTAATAATACAATTAAACTAATTCTGAATAATTAAAACATGAATGAAATCTAATTAACAAATCAATTAATAACTAAGGACTAAAGCTTTGTTTGACAAACTACAAAACTAACATACATAGGAGTTGTCCAAAATCTGATTAGCCAAACGGGCCTAAGCCCACGCCCAAGCCCAAGCCCAACACCTCATCTTCTTCGTTGAATCATACACTGTATACATACATTTATATATAATTCGTATATATTTACATTTTATATCCCAAAACTTCAAACGATCATAACTCACTCATTTTTTAACGAAAATACGCAAACTTTAAGTTGAAATCGAGTGCCTCGACGAGTCCAACGGTATAGGTCTTGAAGCCTAACTACTAACGGTCTGTCCGTACGGGGGCAAAAACAGTCACGACCAAAAATGAATAATTTAATTGTAGGTCGAAAAAACGTGGTCTAAGCTTCGAACCGTTCATCGAGGGTCTTAAGAGGGTCGGTATGGTCATTTTGGCGTTGGTTTTGTGGGTTTTGGTGACGGTCGAAAAATCGAGCTCCGTTTGAGCTTTAATGGCCGCCGGCCATGGCGGGGTTTCTAAGCTCCGTTCGGGGCTACATGTAAGTGTACGAGGGTCTGTGTGTGTATAAAATACAGAGAAGGTGTGAAGAGTTTCACCTTCCTCGTCTCGGCCGTCTCCCTCTCTAGCTTTTTATCTCTTCTTCTCCTCCTTCTCCTTCCTTCTGTGGTTCTTCTCTCTGCTGTGTGCTGCGGGGTTATGTGTATGTATGTGTGATGAGGTGAGTTGGAGGGGGCAGAGAGGTTGAGGGGGGTGTTTGTGGGTTTGGATTTATATTTTCTTCTCTTCTCTCTCTCTAAAAATATTGTGGTCTCTCTCTCTCTCTAACTCTCACTCTTTCTATCTTTCTCACTCTCTCTCTTACTCCCAGCAACTACCCCTCTCTCTTGGATTCACTCCCTATATAATCTATATACACACATAACACATACATACATATAATAACTAATATACACATATATTACATATATATATAAAACGTGTGTGTGCTTATGATAGTTACGGGTCACGGAGGGAGGGGGGGGGGGGGGGGGGAGACATTGAGGGCAGTAGAGGTGATTGGTTGGTAAGGTGAGGAGGGTGGCGTGTAGCAGTGAGGGAGGGAGGGGCAGTGATGTGAGAGTGATGGGTGAGATTGAGAGGGTGCATGGTGGCCACGTGGGGGGATGCTTGTGCCAAGTGTTGGTCGGGGGCGTGCATGGATGACACATGGTGGGGTGGTTGCCGCATGGCAGTGGTGGGCCCTCGTCTTAATTTACGTGCATCGAGTCGCGTGCCGTACAGTTTAGGTAATACCAGTTCTACAAGTCCACGTGTAAATTAGTCCGGGTCCACGAACATAGTTCGGGGTCTAATATGACTGTCCAGGGCCTAAAATAAAAACGTCGATTACAATAATAATTATGACTATAGTCTCGGGACTATTGGGTTCAAATAATATACTATAACTTATAGTCATAAAATTACGCGATAGCGAATATCTAATATATCATACAATTGTAAATTTATTGGTCACGATCTATATGATAAAAATCTATAGTTTATAAATCAAGCCACAATAAATATAATATAATTTATTGTTACAAATTAAGCGACGACGATTATGTTATTACATGGTAGTCTAAATTTAGGCGACAGTGAAAATATATATTATAATATGTAATTATAAATTAACGGCAACGAAATATAATATAATTTGTAATTTACAATATTAATGCGACAGTGATCCATGTAGTCCTAATATTACGCGACGATCAAATATATTAAAATATAATATTACATGCAAGGTTCGGCTTAGAAAATTAAAAAATTACATAAATAAAGTACTACGGATTTTACGGGTACTACAATCTACCCAACTTACAAGAGATTTCGTCCTCGAAATCTAGAAGCGGCTAGTCCTACCCAACTTACAAAAGTCTGACCTTATATCAGATTCTAAGGTTGCGAAGCCCCTATAGATACTGCTAGATAAATCTATTATTCTTAGTACTACTACAAACGATCACCGTCTTTGTGAGGAACAGCAGCGTCGGGATCACACGGTTGAGATGTTGAAGTGTTGTACTTTTTGTCCTTGGTGTCGTTCTGCTTAATTCGTCTTGGTTGTTGGTTTTCTTGCTCGGCGGTTTCGTTTTGACTGCTTCTGAGTGATGTTGATCATTTCTTGTCTCGGACAATTCTTGCGAATGTGGTCCGTTCCACCACACTCGTAACATTGTGATCTGTGTTCTCCGATTTGTTTCGGTGCTGGGCATTCATTGAAGTGATGTCCACGATTTTCACAGTTGAAACAACGTTGGCGAGTTTTGCGTTGAACTGATGCTACTATTATGTCGTCTTTCCTTTCACCATCTTTATGTCCTTTGTATTTACGGTGATTATCCTCTGGCCTTTTTCTCAGATTCGTTTGGAAAAATTGGTCGCACCTGGGAAATTCTTGATCGGGGGTCTGCTTCTATCTTTGGTTAAATCTCTGCGGGGGTAATCGGTTCTCGAATTGTCCTTGTTCTTGGTTAATGATTTCTTCAAAATCGTTTGCCATTCCTACCAGGGCTTTGAATGGTTGGTTCAGAGACCAAGAGACGATCGTTGAAGTTGCAGGGAAAGGCCTAGGTGGTACTTCCGATTTTTCTTCTCTGGTGTGTCGATAATGTGATATGTAAATTGGGATAGTCGTTCGAATTGTACAATGTACTCTCTCACAGTCTGGTTTCCTTGGGCTAGTTTAATGAATTCCTTCTCCTTTCTGTTCCTCTCCATCTGGGGAAAGTAGTTTTCTAGGAATAATTCTTTGAATTCCGTCCAGGTCATTCTTCGGATGGCTTCTTCTCCAAGGGTCACTTTCTCTGATTCCCAGCAGTCGGCTGCTGCGAATGTTAGTTGGAAAATGGCTAGGCGTCTTTTCTTGTCGTCACTGCAATTGATCGTCTCGAATATCAAATCCATCTAGCGAATCCATTGTTCGGCTTTCCATGCTCCTTCTAATCCGTTAAAGGTTTCTGGTCGGAGAGAACGAAATCCTTTTAGCAATTTGACTCCTGTCTGGCATACTGGTGCTTCATTGCCATTGCTATGATTATCCCCGTTGTTGTTGTTGTTGTGGTTGTTGCTGATGTGCTCTAACCTTCGAAGGAATGCTCCAAATACGCCAGTTGGGTCCATTTCGGGAGGTATTGGGTCAGCAGATCCACTTGGTTCGTATTGAATTGCTCGAGTTGATCTGACCATGGTGTATCATAAGGGGTGTTCAAGGTTTCCTACATATGAATCGGTGTCTAATCGATTAATCACATCCTATCTCATTCTTAAACAATGAATAGCATATAACGGATGCAAGATAAATATACTAATACCATACAACCTTAGCATACAATGGTTGTTCTATGAATCTAATTCCAAGACTAAGGTTACGAGACGTCGCATCTATTACGCAACTCAAAGGACAAGGGGCCCTATTCTTAATGTCTTTCAAGGCCCTAGGCCATGCTGACTGTTTCGAGTTCCATCTCAGGAAGTTCACCAGTGCCTAAATTTCTGGTTGATATGACAAGTCACTTCAACTAAACAATATAAGTTGACTATATATGTATACTAATCGGCTATCATCTAATGGTCAATCTTATATCCTCTTTAATCAGAATTTATAAGAAGAAATATACGGTTTGCAAATAGTACGAGTATAGGTAAACATCTCAGTTATCACAAGTAAAAGATGGATCGAAATAGGTTTTCATTAATAAAAAAGATATATTATATAAGAGGGGTTCTAATACAACTTCTACTAGAATCTAAACACATACTTCTGCCAAAATGTGGGACTACACTCCCAATACCAATACTAATAAAAAGATGAACTAACTAAGGCATTTAACCTTCTAGTTGCGGTACTCCTCCTAAAGTCACGATCTTCTCTGGGGGACTCCACAACATTCACCGTTCGTTATCCCGACCTATTGGCCAATCAGGATTATACAAGTACAATGTCCCATTCTATATTAGATCCTCCTTAGCTAGATCTATCTTCATCTCTCCATCATGCGAACTTTCTATTGGGCTAGCGGGGAACACAAAAGGTACTATCTTGGTCTGTGATTTTACCTGATCAACTATCAGAAGGTTATCAAAAGTGTGAGAGATATCTCGTCCACCTCTATTGACATTGTGCGCGGTGCTACGACTCTATGTTGTGCGCGATCTCAAGAACCTGCCTCTCACGGGAGAAACATTGCATTAATTTTCCTATCTTCTTATGGGCACTGTGCCTGATAGTGGCACCAATATGGGCTGGACCTCGGAAAGTGACCTTCATATCCATGGTGGTCCTGTGCTCTCTATCTTCAGCGTAATGCTCTATTTGTTACTCCATACTCCTTGCTCGAAAGAAATCTATCCTAGCATCGGTTGCTATCTCAAGAATACCTTAAGGTTCTCGACTTAAGAGTGTCGGACAGACGGTCAACTCCTAAACCTAAGCTCTGATACCAAAAATCCTGTCAAGCCTCGGAGTAGCCAAAAATAGGGAAAATTTAAAATTTCCTTTTTGGACCCATAGGGAATGACTTGATTGAAAGCCGTCATGTCCTCTAACACTATAAATATCATGAAAGTAAAGGGGAGAAAGCTATTCATAACTTAAAACTTCAATCTGAACAATTTAAACAATTACAAATCACAAGTCCCAGTACTAATACAACAGACTATTACAAATACACAATGTTGGCGGCTATCTTTGGTCTTCAGTCTAGCTCTACACTTCCAGTGTTCCTTAGCATCTTACTCTCAAGACTGAATTGTTCTTTGACCAACCTACAAGGAAATCTGGACGTTGGATTGTCCAGGCGTAACATGCCGTCAGCTTTGCAATAAAGCTGAGTGGGCATTCATAACTATATTCACTACCAATATACATACACTAACCACTCATCTCATGTTATTACTTTACATATTAGGATGCAGTTAGTCCATTATCGATTGACGTCGCTCACACGGACATAGCAAAGGTATCAATTAACATATAATATAGTTAATAAACATCTACTATTAACCAAATAACAGGATCAATATAATTCATAACATGTTTGTCTAGTTCTGGTGATCATAACAACATATTCGTACTTATCAATTTCTCATTTCCATTATGCTCGTTCATGTAAATGCGTACTCAATGAACCCAAACCCAAACTCTGGAATATAAAATCCCATAACCAATTCAACTCAATAACATCGGGTTATAAAACCCATAGCGATAACTTACTCTGAACTTACTTTCACAATACAAACCACGCTTTCACTGCGCACTCTGATACTCATTTCATACTTAACATCGTCGCCTTACGGCCTCATAGTAACGTCGTCGCCTTACGGCTTCATAATAACATCGTCGCCTTATGGCCTTATAGTAACAACATCGCCTTACAGCCTCATAATCCAAATAGCACGATGGCAGAATTGGCTCGATCGTCTATACCCTCAATGGTGAATCACTGCCCAACAAGTTGCACGTCAGAATACTAACTGCGAAACGCCAAGCATGGCGGCAACCCACACACCATGTGTACTATCAGGGCAATCCTATCGCAGAGGACGGTACATTAGTAACTGACTAGCGTATGATACGGCACGATGGCAACCCATACAACGTGTGTACTATCTCTAGCAACCCACTCGGACGACTAGTACATTAGAGTGTTAACTGCTAAGCAGTATGACGTTAAACCCAAACGCATGTACCATCTCCGACAATTACACGGACGATTGGCACAATAGCAGCTCTAACTGTTCTCTTACTATTATAATCACAATATTCAGTATCTCAATCATACTGTCCCTTTATCACATCTCTTTATCATCTTGAATAGTTTTCAAAGCATAACGACTCATGACTCAGGACACAAGAATCTCAATCATATTAACTCCAAATTTCCAAGACTCCCAAACATTTCAACTCACGACCTCACTTGCCCGGAGTCACTGACACTGACACTGATTGCATGTACTGACACCGTGATGTGATCCTTCAATTACATGATTCATGATGACATAACTATATTAGGTGAAACATATAAATGAAACGTTAACATGCTCTTAATTCTCATTTGCACATTTAGGCATGGTTATCAAAGCAATAATAACAACATGCTCATATAATCAACATTGATGTATAAAATGTACAAACTAACGTTCCATAATTGATTATTCATCATGACTATCACATATAGTTCTTTTCTTTTACTTCTTATCAATATATCATAATAATATCTAACATGCTTGTCTCATGGCAATCAATTCCATAATATATATCACGTATAGATCAAGGCATATCGGTACATACATACAAATACTCTAGCAGTCATTATGTATATTGGGAGTGAGGTTAGAAACACTCACCTGGATGTCTTGTCCAGCTTAGGACTCTCAGTGGTAATTTTACCAAATGAAGATATAAATCTCAAGGTAGTGATCTACGTGTCATTCTATGTCCAACGCCATTAACTAGACTTAAATCGGAGTTCGTCACATGGAAGGCTGTGTTTTCTATACCAGTGTAGGCCCTACAAGTAAGCTGTATTTTTTATTGTGTTGAAATGTCACCAAACTTTAAGGGGATGATCTAGATATTATTCTAAGACTCTGAGAACTGACCGCGTATTTTTCTGAGTTACGGTTTATTTACTGCGAATTATTGAAGTCCTATTTATATAATTTTAGTCTTCAGAGTATTTTAATTATAAAATATAACTTAGAAGGACAAGCGGTCCTTAGAAATATTTTTATTAAATACTAGACCTTAAAATAGGCTAGTGATATTTTTTTCTTGTAATTTTCGGAACTCGTTTGATATATAAAATAATTTAAAAGGCAAACAAATGGGTCCTTAAAATTAAATACAATACTAAAATTTGGGTTTTAGAAATACTAATTTATAAAACGAGGTTGTTAGGCCTTCAGATACTCGATATAAATTTCTACATATTTAAAATGGTCATTAGGTATTTAATACCTAATTATTATCATTTAAAACCATCTTTGATTATTTATTGAAATTAAATAAATAATAATTACACTGTAATTTTTAAAGTATAATTTCAGAATATACTACGTATATAAATATAATATTTTCAAGAATATTAAAAACTTTAATACTATAAAACTAACAATAACTAGTATCTTTTTATTTTAAATTAAACTGCAATTTAAAATATATACGAATTGTATATAAATGTATGTATACAGTGTATGATTCAACGAAGAAGATGAGGTGTTGGGCTTGGGCTTAGGCCCGTTTGGCTAATCAGATTTTGGACAACTCCTATGTATGTTAGTTTTGTAGTTTATCAAACAAAGCTTTAGTCCTTAGTTATTAATTGATCTGTTAATTAGATTTCATTCATGTTTTAATGAAATATAATACATAAGTATAATACATAAGTATATAATATATTTAATTTCAGATTATAAAATATACTAATAAAACAATTAAACAAATTCTAAATAATTAAAACATGAATGAAATCTAATTAACAGATCAATTAATAACTAAGGACTAAAGCTTTGTTTGACAAACTACAAAACTAACATACATAGGAGTTGTCCAAAATCTGATTAGCCAAACGGGCCTAAGCCCAAGCCCAACACCTCATCTTCTTCGTTGAATCATACACTATATACATACATTTATATATAATTCGTATATATTTACATTTTATACCCCAAAACTTCAAACGATCATAACTTACTCAATTTTTAACGAAAATACGCAAACTTTAAGTTGAAATCGAGTGCCTCGACGAGCCCGATCCAACGGTATAGGTCTTGAAGCCTAACTCTTAATGGTCTATCCGTACGGGGGCAAAAACAGTCACAACCAAAAATGAATAATTTAATCGTAGGTCGACAAAACGTGGTCTAAGCTTCAAGCCGTTCATCGAGGGTCTTAAGAGGGTCGGTACGATCATTTTGGCATTGGTTTTGTGGGTTTTGGTGACTGTCGAAAAACCGAGCTCCGTTTGAGCTTTAATGACCGCCGGCCATGGCGGGGTTTCCAAGCTCCCTTCGGGGCTACGTGTAAGTGTACGAGGGTCTGTGTGTGTGTATAAAATACAGAGAAGGTGTGGAGAGTTTCACCTTCCTCGTCTCGGCCGGTCTCGGGCTCTTTCCGCGGCTTTCTCTCTCTGCTGTGTGCTGCGGGGTTATGTGTATGTGTGTGTGATGAGGTGAGTTGGAGGGGGCAGAGAGGTTGATGGAGGTGTTTGTGGGTTTGGATTTATATTTTCTTCTCTTCTCTCTCTCTAAAAATATTGTGGTCTCTCTCTCTCTCTCACTCTAACTCTCACTCTTTCTATCTTTCTCACTCTCTCTCTTACTCCCAGCAACTCCCCCTCTCTCTCGGATTCACTCCCTATTAGGGGTGGACACGAGCCAAGCCGCTCAACAAGGGCTCATGGCTCGGCTCGCCCAGAGCTCGGCTCGGCTCATATAATAAATGAGCCAAGCTGGAGCTTGAATAGCAGGCTCGTTTAATAAACGAGCAAAGCTCGAGCATAATTGGGCTCGGCTCGATAAGGCTCATGAACAGCTCGGTTAAGGCTCGTTTAATAGGCTCGTGAAAAGCTCATTAAGAGGCTCGTTTAAGTGCTCATTAAGAGGCTTTTATATATTAATAATATATGGCTCGACTAGGGTTGTACACGAACTGAGCCATTCAACAAGGTTCACGGCTCGGCTCGTATAATAAACGAGCCAAGCTCGAGTTTGAATACAATAGTTTAATAAACGATACTCAGCTCGGTAAGGCTCGCGAAAAGTTCGATTAAGGCTCGTGTAGTAGGCTCGTGAAAAATCTCTTTAATATGTTTGATAAGGACTTGTTTATATATATATATATGATAATTATAAAAATATGATATATGTACAATGCAAAGTATTTGAAATTGAAAGAATGTTATATATATATATATGATAATTATAAAAACCATAATATATGCATAATGTGATGTATTTAAAATTGACGTGCATAGTCCTAAATTCACGTGTCAAGCAATTGTTTTAAGTAAAAAAAATATATATATACATATATATATGTGCCAACTGTCAAGCATTGAGCTTGGTCCGTGGATTTTGATTGACAACTTAAACTTGCTACTAGGGGTGTACACTAGTTGAGCCGCTCAATAAGGGCTCGAGGCTCGGCTCGATAATAGCTCGGCTCGGCTCGGCTCGATAATAAATAAGCCAAGCTCAAGCTTGATCAGGATGCCAACTCTTAACGCTCGGCTCGAGCTCGGCTCGAATTCGAAAAGCTCGGCTCGAGTACAGCCCTACTCCCTATATAATCTATATACACACATGACACATACATACATATAATAATTAATATACACATATATTATATATATATATATATAAAGCGTGTGTGTGCTTATGTTAGTTACGGGTCACGGGGGGGGGGGGGGGGGGGGGAGATAGTGAGGGCAGTAGAGGTGATTGGTTGGTGAGGTGAGGTGAGGAGGGTGGCGTGTAGCAGTGAGGGAGGGAGGGGCAGTGATGTGAGAGTGATGGGTGAGATTGAGAGGGGGACATGGTGGCCACGTGGGGGGATGTTTGTGCCAAGTGTTGGGGGGGGGGGGGGGGGGGGGGGTGGGTGACACATGGTGGGGTGGTAGCCGCATGGCTGCCACGTGGCAATGGTGGGCCCTCGTCTCAATTTACGTGCATCGAGTCACGTGCCGTACAGTTTAGGTAATACCAGTTCTACAAGTCCGCGTGTAAAATCAGTCCGGGTCCACAAACATAGTTCGGGTCTAATATGACTGTCCAGGGCCTAAAATAAAAACGTCGATTACAATAATAATTACGACTATAGTCTCGAGACTATTAGGTTCAAATAATATACTATAACTTATAGTCATAAAATTACGCGATAGCGAATATCTAATATATCATACAATTATAAATTTATTGGTTACGAACTATATGATAAAAATCTATAGTTTATAAATCAAGCCACAATAAATATAATATAATTTATTGGTACAAATTAAGCGACGACGATTATGTTATTACACGGTAGTCTAAATTTATGCGACAGTGAAAATATATATTATAATATGTAATTATAAATTAAAGGCAACGAAATATAATATAATCTGTAATTTACAATATTAATGCGACAGTGATCCATGTAGTCCTAATATTACGCGACGATCAAATTTATTAAAATATAATATTACATGCAAGGTTCGGCTTAGAAAAATTAAAAAATTACATAAATAAAGTACTACGGATTTTACGGGTACTACACACACGCAGAGAATCCGAGAAAGAAGAAGAGACGCAGGAGAGAGAGAGAGAGTAGAGGAGTTGATCGAAGAAGGGAAGAGGGATCTGAGGCTCCTAGAGGTAAACCCACACCCCTCCTTGTCTCTGGGCATCTGCATGTCACTTAGGCATTCCCTAGGATCACATGCAAGCCTCCAAACAGAGCCTTGAGCTCTTTGCAACTTCCGGATCACCATTGAAGCTCGTACGAGCTCGGATTTTTTGACCCTCAGCAAAATTAGCGAAACTAACGCCAAAATGACCATAATGACCCCCTTAAGCTCCTCGATGAACGGCTCGAAGCTTAGACCCCGTTTGGTCCTCCTACGATTGAATTATTCTTATATGGTCGTGACTGTTTTTCCCCCCATACGGACAGACGGTTGAGAGTTAGGCTTGAAGACCTATACCATTAGATCGGCCTCGTCGAGGCACTCGATTTCGACATAAAGTTTGTGTATTTTGATTAAGAATTGAGCGAGTTATGGTCGGTTGAAGTTTTGGGTGCAAAATATATATATATATATATATACGAATTTATATTTATATATTCTGTGTATATACGTATATATTATGTAGCACACTGAGTCTGGAGGAATTTGGAGAAGATGTCATTGGGCTTGGGCCCTGTTTGGGTAATCAATTTATGGGTTAGCTTATGTGTGTTAGCAAGCCTTGCTTGCCAAATAGAGCCTTATGTATTAGATAATAGTTGATTTAATATGGTTTTAGTAATATTAGTCTTTATAAATTAGTACTAGTAATTAGTTTTTATATAATTTTGAACATTATTAACTAATGTTCTTATATTGTGAAATTATTATTATTAAGATGCTTATTAATTATTTGGGTTCAAATAATTAATAAAAGGTTTGTTTGATTAAAATAAAAATATACTAGTTATTGTTAAATGATTTCAAAATAGTTTTATAGGTTATTATTAAACTTTTAAATCTGAAATATTATATTTTAATATTTCTTGTATTCTGAAATTATAATTTATATGTTATATATATTATTTATTTTAGTTGAAAATAAATAATAATTGTTAGCCTTAATAATACTACATTGGCTAATGTTTTAAAAATAAGTTGTACAATATTATAAATTAGCCTTTAACATTCTAGAATATTATATTATAGTCTGAATTTATATTTTAAATTATTAATGTACTCATTATTTGTCCAGTTTAAATAAATAATAAATAATAGTTCCAAGTTACGATAATTAGGTATTAAATACCTAAGGGCTATTTTAATATGTAGAAAATTATACTGAATCTCCCAAGGCCTAATGACCTTGTTTTATAAATTATTTATTTATAAAACCCAAACTTTAGTATTGTATTTAATTAATAAGGACCCGTTTGTGTGTCCTTTAATTATTTTAAATACCAAATGAACTCCGAAAATTATGAGAAAAATACTATGAGCATATTTTAAGGTCTAATATTTAATAAAAATATTTATAAGGACCAAAGGTCTTCCCAAAATATATTTTGTAATTATAGGACCTCGTGGACTATAATTATATATTTAGGAGATAATTCATAATAAATAAACCATCGCTCAGAAGAATACGCGGTCAGTTCCTAGAGTCTTAGAATAATGTTTAGAGCTATCCCCTTAAAGTTTGGTGACCTTTGTACGCGGTTGAAAATAAAGCTTATCTTTAGGGCCCACACTGGTATAGAAAACCCAGCCTTTTATGCGACGGACTCCGATTTGAGTCTAGTCAATGGCATTAGACTCAGAATGATGTCTAGATCATCGTGTTGAGGTTTAGGAACCCATTCGGTACAATTTCCGTAATGCCCTTAATTCTAGTACGCTTACTAACCGCCGTTCTATGAATTTATATGCAATGTAGGGACCGCAGTTACGCTTGCTTTTACGCACCCACATCGAGCTGAGTTGTCCTAACTCACTTGCTATATTATAGACTTACTCTATGTGTATTAAGTGAATATCCAGTGTGTCATGTGTGGACATGTCTGATGTGTCACGCCCCGGAGTAGCCAAAAATAGGGAAAACTTAAAATTTCCTTTCTGGACTCGTAGGGAATGACGAGTTACATAAAACTGACCTGTCCGTGCAACATATTAACATAATTATATATTAGAGTAAGGAATTGCAAAAGCGTCTAATGGTATTCAGGGGGGAACTTAAAGTGTTTGCTACTTAGGCTATTCCAGAAGTTCCAAATGAAAACCACAAAAGATAAGTTTGGGCGATCGACGCCACTTAAATTATTACATAACAAAAGATAGCTATTTAAAACATAAAGGAAGTCTTAATACGAAAGTAGGCCAGAGTCCTTCTTCTAGCTGGCAAACTCGTAACCTTCGTTATCATACTTTTCCTGATAGTCTGCCTTAGGATCATCTCCCTGATAGTTCCCATCTTGAGGATAGTGATATTCACCTTCAGGGTTACCTTGATAGTTCTCCTCATCATAATCTAGACGTAAATTGTCCAGGGCAGGGAAGGAGCCGTTAGCTTTTGAAGCTAAGTGAGGTCGTCTTAACCAATCACTCCTAATACATTTAAGGATATACATATACAACAATAACTTGAAACAATTAATATTAATGAACATATGACATGGTAGTATGATGACACAATGCAGTATCGATATATTCAATTTTAACTCAACCATGGACCCCACAACTGACTCATGTAACTTGTTACATTACCAGTGTAACGCCGTTAGCTTAGAGTAGAATGGTTACGTTACTATCGTCGCCTAGCAGGGCCGTATAGCAAATTTTGGTTTTAAAAGAGTGTAATCATTGGACTCTTAGGTCCTCGTGACCTTGCCTGGAGAATAGAATAGTTACAGCGCTATCGTCGCCTAGCATGGCCCTATAGCATCCAAAAGGTAACTATTGTATTCTGATGGATACTTTGCTATCGTCGCCTAGCATGGCCCTATATCGTATCTGATATTGTCAATATCAAGATATAAAAGTATACTTTACTTTTCTAAAGATTTGTAGTAGTGAAAGTAAAGGTCGAACCCACAGAGATTGAATTACTACGCCTCTTAATTTTAAAACCTAAATCTAATTAATTATAAAAATGAGATTTTGATTTTGAATTTAATTAAACTAAGAACAATAAAATAGATCTAAATTATGAAAGCTATTTAAAAGTGTTTTTGTAAATATGTTTCAAGGAACCTAGGATTGCAAATCCACCACTAGCTTCATAATAGGAATATTTATGCATTCAATTAGATTATTAAGTTGGATGATAATGGGGAATTGTAGCTACAAGCCCAATTCCTCCGTCACTACAACAAAAATGTGCTTTGCCGACAAAACTTGGTGAGGAAATCAAAAATTTCTCGCCAAAAGTATAGTATTTGCGAGGAAATTATATTTGGTCGCTAAAAGTCTGAAAGACACACACATTTAGCGATAAAAGTCTTATTTCCTCGCCAAAAGTATCAAAGTTAGCGAGGAAACAATATTTCCTCGCCAAAAGTCAAGACTTTGGCAACGAAATATTGATTTCCTCGCCTATAGTAAAGACCACGATCCACCGTCTCAGCGCGACCACCACCACCACTACCAAAATCTGCCTCTCTAACCCTATTTGAAAACCTAGCGCCTCCTCCCACTCCTTGTTTAAACCCATGAAACAAAACCCTAGAAGGATGGCCGCCAGCTTCAAGTATTGGGATGATTGCATAGATTCCCAGGACATGGAAGCAATGTGGATGGATCCCAATGTTAGATCTGAATGAATTATTGCTGGAGAGACAAGGGACCGCAAAGTTCACCTCTCATGTGATCCCGATGGTCAACCTTTCTTACACAAACTGAGATGAAGGTATTAATTCTGCTTACAAAGATGAATTATTTCATTTTGAATTTGTTCTTAATTAGAATAGCTCTCATTTTGTTTCAGAGATAGATTCGATTCGTTTGTATTCCTCTACTTTTAGATTTTACTTTAGACTAATTGTTAGAGGAACTGGCTGGAGATGCAAGTTATCCCTATAACTTTTGTTTATTCCCTGCAAATTTTCTTACTTTGGGTATATTCTTTCTTCTATTACCTCTTATAACAAATCTCTGATGGCCAAGAAATTGGAAATTTCTGACTACAAGTATCAAAAGAGAGGGAAATTATAAAAAAATAAAAATAAAAAGGGGTCCTAAAAAGTTGAGAATTTAAGACAAATAAGAACAAGTGCAATTCTATTTTCAAGATCTGAAAGTGTTTATGGATATGTAAATGAATATTTTTATTGGTTGAAAGAGTAGATTCTTTCAGATCTGAATCTTTGATTTTTTTTAATTTTTTTTAAACCTTATTGATTCTTCCAAAAGTAGTCACAGTTTTGCTTCTAGGTTCAAGTATTTGGGTTCCCATTTAGCCTATTGATTCCATGTTTACTTTTCAACGACTTAGGACTGAAAGAATCTACTATTTCATACCTGATAGTCCAGTCAGTGGTAACCCTTATAAGGGATGAAGCCTAATGATTGCCATTTTCAATAATTATTACACAAACGAGAAACCAAAAGGTTTCAAAAGCTGTAAACCAATGTAGTTCAAAGTTCTAGAATTAATCATTGAATTTCAAAACAATGAAGACAAAAGCATTAGATAAGCAGATTGGTTAAGTCGTGAAAGATTTTGAAACCCTTAATCTTTTTTCCTTGTTTCTTCATTCTCATTTTAATGCCCCTCTATTCTTAAGCTAGTCTTTTATTTGGTCTATGAAATGAAAGGTGTGATTTTTTTGCCTTCTGACTATGGTTTCGTTCTTGATTCATATTATCTCTTCTATTTTAATTCAAATGTAGCTTGTGCGTTTCAACCATGATCAAGAAAAGATATCTAGAAATTTATCCTTTCTCTGGTTGCTAAGAAAATCTCAAGAAAAGGGCTATTCAATTTAGTTTCTTTGATCGTAAAAGCGATTACACCTTAAAAAAATGGATTCACTACAAGAAAAAATAGTTGTGAAAAACTGGGAAAAATAGAGAATAGGTTTTAAAGTATTTCGTTCCATATATCCTTTTGAATTTCTTGTGTTGAAAATTGATGTGCATACTAAAACTTGACCCGGAAAGGAAAAGAGATGAAGTGATGAAGTCAGTGGCGGAACTGTTAGAAATTTGTGGTGATACCAATGTCGGTAATTTCCTCTTATACCAAATTGGTTTGTGCGAAATATTATTATAGATGGATTGGAATATATATCATGAACTATTTTGGGTTTATGTATTGAAGTGGGAAATAGGAGTAATAAAAAAAGGACAACATAAAACATGAAACACTCGTATTAAGTGTTTATTTTATTGATATTGATTTGGGTTACAATCCATTTGCTTGATCTGCGATTGTATTGAATTGATTACAATATGAGAAAATCCACAAATATATATAGTCGTGTACTGTCGGTTTATATCAACCGTCTAACCTAATAGGAATTTTCATAGAAATTTCCTTTTCATAGCCAAACCTATTTAGATGCTTTCCTAGATCCTATGACTGGATTAGTCTAGTTTATATTTGTTAGTCTTTTGCTTAAACCTTTCTTTCACTAGGAAGTATTCTAGGAATTGCTCGTGTATGTATGATGTAGGAATTTGCATCATTTCTAACAGGAAATGGCTGAGGGTGCGGGGTTTGCCAATGTCCCCCCAAAACTTTTGAAATTCTCAGTTTTGCTATAGATTTTGTAAGTTACATAATATTAGTTTACTACTACCCCCACCCTGCAAGTTCTTTAGTTGTTGATATAATATGATATGTATAGAGATATGCTATTAGTGAAACATTCTAAACTTCTGACTCACTTTCTTGGCATGATGTAGTTATAATATAAATATAGATATGTATATTATATTATTAATGTTACAGGTTAGCCTCACAATTAGTATAGGTTATTGTTTATTTTTTTGGGCGATAAATAGTATAGGTTATTGTTTTTTAAGTGCACCCAAAATAATTTCTATCAGGATTCAAGCTATGATTAAAGATAGGAGTCAGGCAACGAACTGATGGAGGTCATTTCTCAATTCTATTTGAGATCTCGCCTCTCGTAGTCTTGCCATTACTCTAATTAATTGTGATACGGGTAATCTCTTTGATTCTATGTATGTGTGTGTGTGTGCGCGCGCATGTGTTATTTATTTGCTCTAAAATTGATGAGTGATTTTTTCAGATTCTTTGGTAGCTACTAGTTTTGAGCACACTCAAGTACGAGCATATTAGTTCTCTTATTCTTACAAATTTCAACTGATTTCTTCAGATCTTGGGAGATAGACCCACTTATATTTATTCAAGTTACAAAGACATTGACAGGCATGCTTTAATACAGAACCATGAGAGGTAAGACTTTCTTTTCATAGCAAAACTTGTAAATCACACCCAAAAATAAGTTGGTATTGTTTTTTGATTGAATGAAAATAACCATGAGACTTGATTGTTTTTTGTGGTTATATATATGCACTACAACAAAAATGTGTTTTAATGACCTTATAATTTTATAATGCTTTCCATTTGTTTTTGTTGCAGATTTGGTATGGACGTGGTTAATTGGGTGAGGATCGGCTATACTTTATTTTGTTGAGGTGTTATGAACAAAGGAAGTCATTAGTTTTTAGTTTTTTTTTAATTGTATTTTTTATATTCATTAGTTTATGTTTTGGATGGACACGATGTATTAGTTTTGTTAAGGGTTTTTTTTTTTTTTTTGAATAGCCAAAGCAGAAATTTAATCAATAAAATTTGTTTATGTTTTGGGCAGATCTTATAATGATATTTGTGTTAACTACTATTATGTGATATTGAGTGTAGAACAGGAATAAGAATAGGTTCGTCTGAAAAAAAAAAGATTTTTTATTTGAGACAAAAAAAATTTGCAGTGATGAAATTTTTTGTCGCCAATACTATTTAGGCTTAGTTTGGCCCCCATGTGGCTTTTTAAAAGGAGCTTATGAAATTTACTACTAAGTTGTTTGATAATTTTGTACAAGTGACACACTACTCTTCAAAAATATATCATGAAACCAAAAAGCCACTTTGAGCTTTTAAAAGCTCCATTCTAGAGCTTTTAAAAGCTCCTCCAAAAAAGCCCTAAGTTCAATTTTTACAAAGCGCATAAACTAGTTACCAAATGAATTAACATGAAATTGTGATTTAAAAAAGGAGAAGCACCAAAAGGGGGGCCAAACTAAGCCTTAGTAAATTTGGTAAAATCTTATTAGCGACGAAATATTTCTTCGCTAAATATATTTTTGAAATTATTTAGAAAATCATTGGCGAGGAAATTTTTTGTCGGCAATGATCAAATTTGTGGACAGACATCCGAATTTTAGCGAGGAAATATTGCAATATGGCAACGAAATGTTTACTCAATAGCGAGGAAAATGTTTGTCGCTAAAAAGTATTCATTGGCGAGGAATTTTTTTTCCTCGCAAGATACTTTAGAAGACAACTCTTTAGTGGCAAAATTGGCGAGGAAATTATTTCCTCGCAAAAAGCTTTGGCGAGGAAATACTGACTTTTGGCGAGGAAAATGAATTCTCACTAAAACCACTTTTTGTTGTAGTGCGTCAAGAAAATAACTATGGTTCAAGCACCAACATAATCCATCTTCGATTAGCACGAATTATCCCATACTAAACTAGGGTTGTAGTATAATCTGTCTAATCTAGGCATGGACTGTTCGGATACTTGATAGCACAATTCAATTTAAGCACCATTACGTGTAAATAATCTATATAAGCACAGCAAACATAGATCATTGAGCACATCACAGTCAAAATAGATCTAAGACAAGAATAAACTTTGAAAGTGATGATTTAATCAATTAGAAGTACGATTTATTTATAAAAAACCTCGGAACATGTAACCATCATCCATACATAATAAAACTAAAATAAAAACATAAATAAAATCCTATTACTTGGCTAGGGTTTCATTGAAACCCTAGATCTAGGTTTAGTTGGCCATAGAATTGATGAACAGCAAGAGGTTGATGGAGGAGGCCATGGGAATCCTTGGTCTTCTTCTTCTTCTCCTTGCTTTCCTCTCTTCAATGGCTAAAATTTTATGTGTATATGGCTGTATATTGATGTGTATATTAGTGTGTAATGATTTGTATATCTAAATTTGATTTAGAATAGGATTTATATAGAGTTTGGAAGGATTTAGGAAGCTTTCCTAAGTCGAATCGCACTAAAACAGTTATTTTTACGTTTCTGGACGTATTCAGCCAATTCGGATCGCACAGGGCTCTTCAGGACCTCGAAATACGTGTTTTTGACTTTTTCAACTGGTCGCTCGCGCGGGTCGCTCCAGCGACCTGGGCAATTTCCAGATTTTTCTAAGATTTTTGCTACTCTGTGCACCGATCGTAGAATTGCGATAACTTTTGACTCGGACCTCGTATTGACTCACCGTTTGCGGCCACGCGTCCGTAACTCGAAGATCTACATTTTATATCTCTGAAGAAATTTCTCAAATCTGAAGTATTCCTTGTCAAAAATGCAATTTTCCAAGACTGCTACTGCATTCATCTTTCACCGGAATCATCTTTTGAGCCCAGAATGACTTCCAAAGCCACTAATCATTGGATTTTTGTGCATTTTCATATTAAAGATCCAAAACCTACAAAATATAGAATACTTATTAAAAATCACTTAATAACTACATGAAATAGGCTAACAAAGCGTATTTTTAGGACTATAAACGGCAACTATTCGTCGCCGATCAGTATCAACCATCAACTCATACATAACTTCAATGATTTCAATGGAAACTCTGGCTATCGTCGCCTAGCAGGGCCCTATAGCAGTTTCATCGTTGTTCCCATTTACTTGACTATACCACTCGGACCACTGCAGTCCACTCAACATGCATGACGATATGACTGGATTAATTAGTCCCCGTGACTAACCATGCAGACGTCAACATTGACATCAAGACTCGACTATGTTCATATGAATGTTCGTGTGATTGTATAAACGTGGAGACATAATAAGCAAGAATGTTAATGATTATTAACTAGACATGGAGTATAGTTAACTAACATACGTTCATCATATAAGTAGAAATCTCAACATTCACATGATTAATACTTATTAGTATCGTCCACAGGATGCACTGGGTATACATATATGTACAAAGAATAATTCTATAATATAACAAGTGAGTTAGGAAGACTCACCTCGAAGCGGGTGCGTAAAAACAAGCGTAGCGGTGGTTCCTACAAAGTATATAAATCCATAGAACGATGGTTAATAGATGTATTAGAATCAAGGGCATAATGGTAATTGTGCCGGATGGATTCCTAAACCTCAACATGATGATCTAGACATCATTTTGAGTCTAACGCCATTGACTAGACTCAAATCGGAGTCCGTCGCATAAAAGACTGGGTTTTCTATACCAGTGTGGGCCCTAGAGATAAGCTGTATTTTTACCGTGTTAAAAGGTCACCAAACTTCAAGGGAATATTCTAGACATTATTTTAAGACTCTAGGAACTGACCGCGTATTTTTCTGGGCTATAGTTGATTTATTATGAATTTCTGAAGTTTAATCGTCTAATAATAGACGTAGGAACACTCTAATTATAAAGTATATTTTAGGATGACATTTGACCCTCACAAATATTTTTATTAAATACTAGGCCTAAAAACAGGCTAGAAGTATTTTTCTCATAATTTTCGGAGTCCATTTAGTATTTAAATAATTTAAATATAAACGAACCAGACTTTTAATAATAATTAACAATTTATTAGAAATACTAAAGTTTTGGTTTTATAAATAATAATTTATAAAACAAAGGCATTTAGACCTTAGGAAAATTTTATATAATTTTCATGTATTTTTAAATGGCCATTAGGTATTTATTACCTAATTATTTTAATTTAACACAAGTACTTATTATTTATTTCAACTAACAAATAATAAATACACTATATAAGAATAATCCATAATTTCATAATATAGGAATATTATTTTATTTAAAATAATATTTCAGAATATATAAAATTTACTTATAGTATTTTAAAACAAATTTTTAAGGAATTTAAACTATTAAAAACCATATACAACTATTTATCAAAATAGCCCAACATTTATTGTTTATTTTTAAAATAGTAGATAATCATAATTATTTACCTAAAGTAATAATTTCAGAATACATGAATATTAAGTTATAATATTTCTGGATTTTATAATAACATTAAAACTAATTTTATATATTTAAAACAATTAATAAACATATAACATTAATTAACTGAATAATAATAACAATAATAATAATACTATTACAGACCCGTGGGTTAAACTTGACCTGGTCCAAACTAGCGGGTCACTCGCTTACACTAACAGACTGATCCAACTTAAAAGATCCGAACCCAACCCATTAGTAATTATTATAACCCGAACCCACAACCGTATACACTCACATACTTACCCGGCCCTACTCGAGACCCAACCCGGCCCGGCCCGGCCCATGGGTAAACGATATAACCCTAACATATTCGGGTCGTGTATTCTCCGGTGAGCCCTCGCCGCCGCCGGCAATGCCCGTTTTCGCCGAAAAACTTCTCTCTCTCATATCTCACTCTCCTCTCCATAAAAATTGGTGCCTCGACGCCAAAAGGACCGGAATGCCCTCTACAACATACTATAAGCTAGGGTCAAGGTTCATTTGTTTTAGGGTCCTACTATTCAATTATTCTTTTTAGGTTTTCCGAGGATAAAGCCATGCATGGCTAACTAAACATTGTTCTTTTCAAAAGCTGCTTATAGGGGGTCTATCTGGGACCATAAGGGTCCGTTTGGTCTAATTTTGGAGGCCCTTGTGATGTTTGCAAAAACCGAGTTCCGGTGAGGGTTCTTTAATGGCCACCGAGGCTAACAGAGAGCCTTAGGCTCTGTTTGGTTCGTGCAAGAAGGGTCTGGGTGTGTGTGTAGAAGTGTGTGAGCGTACAGGAGTAAGCAGGGGGTATGGGGTCTTACCAAATCTCGATTTCCTTCTCTCTCTCTCTCCTCTGTCTCTGGCGAGTCCCTCTCTTTGCGTCTTCTTCTCCTTCTCCTTGGGTCTGTGTGTGTGTGTGTGATAGTGGAGCAGAGGGTAGTGGGGGGAAGTGCTTCTCTTTCTCTCTCGGTTATACTCTCTCAAATTCTCAACCTCTCACATATATACACTAACACACATACATATACTCATGTATATACACAGATCTTAGTGTACCTGCTGGATGGTATAGAGAAGACTTGAGGGAGACTGATTGGGATGGTGTCTAGGGGGAGGGGAAAGGGAGGCCGGCGCTTGGGAGGTGTGTAGGGTAAAGTCCGGCGGTTTGGGGGGGAGGGGGTGGTGTTGGGGTAATGCTTATGTTCAAAGGGTAGAGGTAGGTTAGGTAGTACAATTCCTATTTTAGGAAAGATTCCGACCTTCCATTTATGTATAGTTGAGTCGTCGCCTAGGGTCACGTGTTACACAGTCTAATTTAAATACAGATTCTACGGGTTTACATGTTACTAAATAAAAATAAGCACGCACATGTATATAGTCAGGTTCCTGGGATTATGAAATCAATCTACTGCACTACGAATAAAAAATACGTGGGTTTATTTATTAATACAGAAATTTGCGGGTATTACATGATGAGTATTATATATGTGTACGTTCAGATTTATGGTTTATATGATGGACGCATGTGTAAATATCCAAACTTCATGCTTAGTTATTTATTTGTCATTATACATGCTTATTATGCTTCCCAATTATACAATCACATGGACATTCATATGAACATGATCGAGTCATGATGTCAATGCTGACGTCTGCATGGTTAGTCAAGGGGACTAACCCAGTCATATTGTCATACATGTTGAGTGGATCATGGAGGTTCGTATGGTGCAGTCAAGTCAATGGGTACAACGATGAAATGCTATAGGGCCATGCTAGGCGACGATAGCAAAGTATCCATTGAAGTGGAACATAAGTTGATGGTTGATACGCTATAGGGCCATGCTAGGCGACGATAGCAAAGTATCCATTGAAGTGGAACATGAGTTGATGGTTGATACGCTATAGGGCCATGCTAGGCGACGATATCAAAGTATCCATCTGAACTTTGAATGCAATAGTTACCTTTTATAATACTATAGGGCCATGTTAGGCGACGATAGCGCTGTAACTATTCTATTCTCCAGGCAAGGTCACGAGGGCCTAAGAGTACAATGATTACACTTTTCTTTTTAAAACCAAAACTGCTATAGGGCCCTGCTAGGCGACGATAGCAATGTAATCATTCTACTCTGAGCTAACAGCGTTACACTGGTAATGTAACAAGTCACATGAGTTAGTTGTGGTGTCTGTGGTCGAGTCAAGTCGAACATATCGATGGTGCATCATCTCATACCTCATTCATATTACCATGTCATAAATCATACGTATTGAGCTAATGCCTATCAAATATTCAAGTTCGAGATATTTGTTGTACATGTATATTATTGTTTGTATTAGGAGTGATCGGTTAGGTCAACTCAGTTAGCTTCAAAAGCTAACGCCTCTCCTTCCTCCCCTGGACATATCACATCTAGATTTCACAAGTGACGACTCTCAAGGCGAGGTCTACCCAAAGGGACACGACATATGTACAAGTTGAAGCGAAGGACTCCGACATAGTCTTATTTAGAATTACTTAATTTGCTTTGTTATCTTCTATCTGAGGTAATGATTTAGAGATGTATTGTGTATAGATCGCCCTAGACTGCCTTATAGATCTTTTATTCAGACTCATGATGTAATAACTAGATCCTAGACATTTGAGTTCTATTGAAAAATACTAATAGGTCTTTTTATGCTTCCGCTTACTCTGTTAACCATGTGTAGAAAGGACAAACAGTTAATGTAACTCGTTATTCCCTATGGTTCCAGAAAGGAAATTTTAAATTTTTCCTATTTTTGGCTACTCTGGGGCGTGACATCACCCCTTTCATGTACGTTGCCACCACTGCCGCCACAATTCACCACAAACCCACTATTCACACCCCCCTCTCTCTCTATATATATATATATATGATATATACAAAGATATTCGACCAATAAGAACAAGACTCGGTGGCAACATTGAGTAGCGCCCGATCAGGGGGCACAGTAATCCCGACCGGTCCAATAACCCGGTCTACGAGTCGGGAATGCCGCCTGGGCCCAGTCCTCATAGGACAGCTCAGGCCAGCCTAGAGGCGCAATCCAAACTCATCTAGACAGTTTTCTATATAAGTTAGAAGACTAATGGAAAGTAAAGATTGTTTCCTAATCCAATTAGGAAACTCGAATACTTTGTGGTAATCACACCTAATCAGATTGTATTATCTTATCAAATACAGTTTCCATGTATGAGGGACTCTTGTAACTATAAAAGAGGCCTCTCGCCCCCTGCATAGGAGAGATCAATTGAACAACCAATTATTCTTTTGCATAATACTCACCATAGCTTTGTGTAGACTGCCTGGCCGATCTCTGATAGCTCCAGTTTATTGTTGGCTCACCAAAGGTCTCCGGCTATTTCATAACATAGTGAAAGTGCACAGACATACCACGTGGACGTAGGTCTCTTCATTAACAGGGCTAAACCATAAACAATTTCTCTTATCTTCTTCTTCTTATCTCTTACCCAAATTCGGCATCATCAGTTTGGCGCCGTCTGTGGGAAATTGACAGTTTTCCATCAACAAATCTCTTGACTGATCATCATGCCGCCGAAAAAGATTAAGAAGACTGCTCAGTCAACAGGTCAAGCAGATCCATCGGTGGTGCAATCGGTGGCTCCATGACTCCAGAGCAGATCACTGCGGCTCTTGCACAACTTTTGGAGGCACAGCTTGGGAGCGCTGAGCGTCAGACCCAATAGCAAATCGAAGCCTTACTGCCTAGCAAAATAAACCTCAGCAGACTAAGGCACAGCTTGGGAGCGCTGAGCGTGGTCAGGTACCAATGCAGGCCCGACGGTAAGCCTGGGAAAAGCCAAAGTCTTTGCAAGCTGTAGGATAGCCCGAGAACGCTGAGCGTGCTCGAGATCCAATAAGGACCTGACAACGTGCCCGGGCCAACCCAAGTTGCGTGGAGGACGTAAGAAACATCATCAATGATAGGCGTGCTACCTGGGGGGAAGGGCAAGAGCGCATAACCTGGGAATCAGCCCAAGATCACCCGATCAGGAGCCGAAGTGATCTCAGGCATATGATAAACCGGAGTCAAAGCCGAGCCTTATCCCTGAGGACAACGCACTTTGAGGAAGAAGCCTATTCCTCCGACCCAACCTATCATACTGATACCGGCCGGGATGACGTGGAAGCCTGCATCAACGACTTGGAGAAACAGATTGAGAAGCTAGGCCGAAAACCAAGTCACGATTATACCAACACAGAGACTGAGGTCGCCGTTCACCGACCGGATCACGGGATTCTCCATTTCACGCAAATTCAAACAGGCTCATCTCGATTCTTATAAAGGCATGGGAAGTCCGATCGACCATGTCCGGACCTATATGGCTCAGATGGCACTGGCAACCAATGCCGATGAACTGCATTGCTTGGCCTTTCCTAGCACTCTAAAAGGCCCAGCGGCGTAGTGGTTCCATTCCCTTAGGCCCCGATTGGTAGACGATTTCAAGGAGCTATTTATTCATTGATGGCTAAAGCAGAACTCCGTAATTTAGGTCATTTTTTTAATTGATAATGCTTCATGAGAAACACCTCTCTAATACTAATTGCCCTTCATTTCCCAAACTTGTTTATTCTAAAATGGACACTGAAATCGCACCAACAAATATAAATCATGCTTAAAGAAATGCCCTCAAAATTACCTAAAAATGGTCCCATAGAATAGGCTAACTATCCCAATAATTACCAAAACTATGGGCATTTCAACTAATTAATTTCTGAAATTTGTAAGAAACTTTCTTTTATAGTTTTCGAAGCATATTAAAAAAAGAAAAGGTTGAGATGAAGTACGCCTCAAATTATAAATCGTCAAGAACTGAGGACCATAGTATGTTTCCAAAGCAATCATAAAAATAGGAGTGCCATTATAACGTAAAATGCATGTTCATAATAAATGTAAAGCAGATTTATTAGCACTGTGCGAGAGAGAGAGAGAGAGAGAGAGAGAGAGAGAGAGAGAGAGAGAGAGAGAGATGAATGCAAACATCCAGAATTGATAAAATTCTTTGTTAAGTGGATATGGGGCATAATATATACACATGGATGGAGCTGCTTAAACCGTACACATGGACACAATCAAGTTACATGATAAAATCAGAAATGCGTACAATGCATGGAATAGATTATTTATGGGGTGCACCGTATAATGAAGCCAGGGAGAGAGGCAGGGATTACAGGAAATTTATAAATTACCTTTATAATAGATTCATTCATCAACAACTCTTCTGCCAAATTCTGACAAAACAAAATGTGCTAGCCCAACTCCTCAAAAAAAAAAAAAAGTGCTAGCCCAAAGCTCAACAAGTAGTGCTACATACACATACTTTTTGACACACTTTTCGACACCCAGCTTTAAATGCATGTACCCTGTGCTATGTATGTGGTACACAAAAAGTGTGAAAAATTCAAACATCACAAAGTACATGTGTTTAGAGCATAGTGTGTCAAAAAGTGTGTGTGCCAAACATTTTCCAAGCTCAACACACCACCAGATAAGAGACTAATTTGTCCTTGTGGGCCTACATGATGCATTACAACCGATGGCAGCATTAGATCCTAGTACGCAAAATAAATGTATTTCAGGGAGGAACACATAAAATATATTTATTTGTGGGCTATTTAGGAAAGCAAAGAACTAGTTATGATGTTCATAAGTGAACCAGTTCTACAAATTCAAGTGCTTGGTGAGGGTCCATTTCTAGCACCACCAGCCCATGGCCAATCTAATAAATCTCCTAAAACTGGTTCTTTGGCAAATCAACAAGTTGAAGGATAAATACGTAAAATGTGTATATTGGTTATCCAACATCGAGTAGTGACTAAACGGTCTAGGTTAAGCTTAACCTATATAAAGGCTCCTTGTATTCATTATTTTTTAAGTTGAACACACATAAAGAGATTCCCATCAACCCTATTTATATTTACACAACATAACCTTGGTTCTCACAAAAACCAGATAGAAGTGAGACATGGACCGGACGGATCCTATTTTAAGCATCCCAAACAGACCCTTACCCAGTGAAGAAGTGTCACCAATAAAATAAAGCCTATTTACAAGAAAAACTCGGATTACTCATTAGTGTTACATCATAAAATGTACGCAATTGGCATGGTTTTTGCATGTGGTGTCTAAGTACATGTGACAATTTATAACTCTCAAAAAGCTCCAACTCAGTCACAGACCTCTAGGCTTTGCGGAAATAAAATCCAAAACTATGGAAATTAATTTCCAAGAATGTTTCAGCAACCCTCATTCTAATTTACTTCCTCTACCATAAAGTAACCATCTTGACCATGGTTTATATCCAGGAATTTCCTTTTGCCTCTTCCTCAAAACTAGAATGAACTATATTTAACATTTCCAGCCATAAACCCTTGTAGACTGAATCAGCCTCGATGCAATCATACAACCATTTGCAACCCAAGGCTTACATCATACCCAATCAAAATATCTTGAGTTGTCTATTATAGGCACAACTTTCGGGAATTACATTTAGCTCCTCACGAATTCTCAAAATTTCTAATTATTCCTTGAAATGTCGCACGCGTCCATTTTATTACTTCACAAGTGAAAACTATACTTTGTAAAAGTTTTCAACTAAGTTCCGTTTGGGTCCGTAATTACGTCCAAAAACTAATTTCGTGGAATCTCTATACAACCTACCTTTTATGCAACGTATCACCTACGTTATCTCTATGTTACTCAAAATGATCTCTAACAAGATCCAAACTACCAGAAATGATACTACACATGTATAATTACTATTCACATATACCAGGTATCTCAAATAACATTTAATCATATAAATGTCATTTAAATCATACGAATGCCTTATTGATTACTGGATTGTTGTGTTCTCACTTGACAGTTTTCGTTGACCTCCAGTCAACCTCATTCACAAGTATCAAATAACATTGATAATTCACAAAATCCACTATGCATTTAACATGAAAGAAATTCCCAGGACAGGTTTGATAACTCTCCCCTCCAAAAAGGAAATTTGTCCCCAAACTTATACCTCAAAGGTCAAAAAGATATGGATACTCATTCCGCATCTCTTCCTTGTTCTCCCACGTAGCTTCCTCAACCGTATGACTATGCCACAATACTTTTACCATCAAAATTGTCTTTGTTCTCAATCCTTGCTCTTTTCGATCCAAAATTTTTACTAGATGATCTAGGTAAGTCAAGTCCTCTTGGATTTGTAATGGTTCCGGTACAATGATCTTGCTCATATCCGTCATGCACTGTCTCAACATCGACACATGGAATACGTTGTGCACATGCTCTAGTTCAGATGATAAGGCTAGTCGGTAAGCAACGATTACAAACAGCACAAAGTCGCTATAAGAGCTACGCAGATTTAAAAAGGAGACTAATAGAGTTTGAGGTGGGTGATTATGTGTTTCTAAAGGTGTCACCAACCAAAGGAATTGTGAGGTTTGGAAAACATGAAAAACTGAATTCGAGGTACGTTGGACCGTTTGAGGTCATTGGTAGAGTTAGACCAGTGGCATACCGACTAGAGCTACGACAAGAAATAGAGAACGTGCATAATGTGTTTCACGTATCAATGCTATGATGTTGTGTGTCAAATTCACGTCATATCAATATGCCAGAACCGTTGGAAATTAGAGAAGACCTGACTTACAGAGAACATCCAGTGAGGATTCTCGATGCAAAAGTTCAAGTTCTGAGGACCAAGACTATTCCATTGGTTATGGTTTTGTGGCGGAATCATTTGATTGAAGAGGCTACCTGGGAACGGGAGGATGAGATGCATGTGAAGTATCCATTCCTATTCGAATCTTGAGGTACTTTAAGTTTGGGGACAAACTTCTTTTAAGGAATGGAGAGATGTAACACTCGCTCCCGCAATTAATCGTTAATCATGATTTAGCATGCATTAGCACAATTAATTGGTGTTTATTAACACATGTTTAATTGAGTATTAGCTCGCTAGTTGATTGTGGGTGTCTAGTTAGGGAACCCAATGTTGGCCAATGTGGCAGTCCCAAATTAGGACATAAGTTGAGAAAGTTCCAATGTGATGGGACAAGATGGTGGAATCACCCTTATGTGCTTAAATGTTTATTAAGGCACATGTGAAATATTTATATGTTGTTTGGAATATATTGCTTATTGTTAGAGACCATTTGTGTGGTCATTTGGGATACCTTTGTGAGAACGAAGTGAACACGTTATATAATTAGTAGGCTAATTAGCAACTTCATAAAATTATTTAGGACCACTTATGGGACCCATGTGAGACATAGACAAATATCCACTTAAATTTGGAGGGTAAGTAAAGCGAACAGGGTCTAAGTCCCAGCAATCCGCATATTGGCCCGTGCCGATGCTAAATAGGTGGTTGCAAAACTAGTCGGGGGTGTAATTACAAATAACTATAAAATGGGTGGGTTTCATAATAAAATGGTACAAGCATATATGTGCTGGGAATTAAAGAAGAGATCCATATATCTCTTCTTCTTCATTCTTAGTCAGTTAGAGAGAGGGAAAAGAGACGGGGATTTGCCGGAGCTTCTCGACGACGATTGGCGCGCCGTTCGACTCCCAATTTCAATTTCGAGACCGGATTTGGACTCGTAGAGGTGAGTTCTTCATTTTGATAATGATTTTATTGAGTATAATTGTTGTATTTCTCATGACCCAATTTATATGCTTCATTTTGGGACATGTGATTTCTAAACCAAGTGTTGTAGTGGATCTACAGAAGATTGAAGTAGTAGCCAATTGGAATCCACCAAAAAATGTGTTAAAAGTTCAAAGTTTCTTGGGATTGGCCGGGTATTACCAAAGGTTTGTAGAGAATTTATCAAGAATTGTGATGCCGATGACTCGGTCAATGAGAAAAGATGTTCCTTTTTGTTTGGAGTACCGAATGCGAAGAAACGATCAAAGACTTGAAGAATAGACATATGACGGCACCGATATTGATGACTCCATCAAGGACTGAGGGGTTTGTTATATTCAGCGATGCTTCGCATCGGGGTCTAGGATGTTTCCTAATGCAGAATGGCAAAGTAATTGCATATGGTTCACGACAACTGAGACCACACAAAACCAACTACCCAACACACGACTTGGAATTGGCAGTGGTGGTCTTTGCCCTGAAGATCTAGAGGCATTATCTATACGGGGAATGGTGTAAAATTTACACGGATCACAAGAGCTTAAAGTTTATATTCACTCAGAGGGACTTGAATATGAGACAGAGACGGTGGTTGGAGTTAATGAAAGACTACGATTTGTCGATTCAATATCATCCAGGAAAGGCTGATGTGGTGGCCGATGCATTGAGCCAAAAGTCAACCGGTAACTTAGCTATGTTTTAACTTCTCAAGAGAAGTTGATTCGTGAAATGGATTTATTAGAACTTGAGGTAATTCCAAGAACCGAGGGAGCTTTGATGGTGGCTATTATAGCACAACCGACACTTGTGGATGAAATTAGAATGAAACAACTTCAAGATCCAAATTTGAGACAGATTTATGACGAAATACCTAAGGGTAAGCAACCCAATTTCACTTATGTGGATGGTGTATTGAAATATAGAAATCAAATTTGTGTACCCGATGTTAATGGGATTAAAGAGACGATTCTAGAGGAGGCGTACAATACCAAATATTCCATCCATTCAGGGAGTACCAAAATGTATCGTGATCTACGAGAGAACTGTTGGTGGTTTGGAATGAAGCGAGAAATAGTCGAACATATGGCAAAGTGTATGGTATGTCAACGAGTAAAAGTAGAACATCAAAGATCAGCAGGGTTGTTACAACCATTGCCAGTACCAGAATGGAAATGGGAGAACATCACGATGGATTTCGTGGCAGGTTTACCGAAATCTAGGAGATCAAATGATAGCATTTGGGTAATTGTTGACCGATTAACCAAGTCTGCGCATTTTTTACCGATTAAGACTAATGATCCGATGAAGTTGGCGGAATTATATGTTCAGAAATTGTAAGGCTTTATGGAGTTCCAATGACTATTATCTTGGATAGAGTTAATAGATTTGCATCAAGATTTTGGAAGGGATTATAAGAGGCTATGGGCACGAAGTTGAATTTCAGCACAGCTTTCCATCCTTAGATTGACGGACAGTCAGAGCGGGTAATCCAAATATTAGAAGACATGCTTAGGCTCTGTGTTCTTGATTTTAAGGGTGATTGGGAACAACACTTACCATTGGCTGAATTTACTTATAATAATAGTTTTCAATCCAGAATTGGGATGGCACCGTTTGAGGCTTTATATGGGCGTAGATGTCGCTCGTCGATTTGTTGGGCTGAGGTAGGAGAACGAAAACTGTTAGGACCTGAGATAGTTTAGCAGACCACCGAGAAAGTTAAGTTGATACATCAACGATTACAAACAGCTCAAAGTCATTATACGAGCTACGCGGATTTGAAAAGGAGACTAATAGAGTTTGAGGTGGGTGATTACGTGTTTCTAAAGGTGTCACCGACCAAAGGAATTGTGAGATTTGGAAAATGTGGAAAACTGAATCTGAGGTACATTGGACCGTTTGAGGTCATTGGTAGAGTCGGACCAATGGCATACCGACTAGAGCTACGACAAAAAATGGAGAACGTCCATAATGTGTATCAATGTCATGACGTTGTGTGTCAGATTCACGGCATATCATTACGCCAGAACCGTTGGAAATTAGAGAAGACCTGACTTACATAGAACATCCAGTGAGGATTTTTGATGCAAAAGTTCAAGTTCTGAGGACCAAGTCTATTCCATTGGTTATGGTTTTGTGGCGGAATCATTCGGTTGAAGAGGCTACCTGGGAACGGGAGGATGAGATGCGTGAAAAGTATCCATTCCTATTCAAATCTTGAGGTACTTTAAGTTTGGGGATAAACTTCTTTTTAAGGAGGGGAGAGATGTAACATCCGCTCCCGCGATTAATCATTAATCATGATTTAGCATGTATTAGCATAATTAATTGGTGTTTATTAACACATGTTTAATTGAGTATTAGCTCGTTAGTTGATTGTGGGTGTCCAGTTAGAGAACCCAATGTTGGCCAATGTGGCAGTCCCAAATTGGGACATGAGTTGAAAAAGTTCCATTGTGATGGGACAAGATGGTGGAATCACCTTTATGTGCTTAAATGTTTATTAAGACGTATATGAGATATTTATATGTTGTTTAGAATATGCTCTTAGTGTTAGAGACCATTTGTGTGGTCATTTGGGATACCTTTGTGAGAATGAAATGAACACATTATATAATTAGTAGGCTAATTAACAACTTTATAAAATTATGTGGAACCACTTATGGGACCCACGCGAGACATCGACAAATATCCACTTAAATTTGGAGGACTAAATAGGTGGTTGCAAAACTAGTCGGGGGTGTAATTGCAAATAACAATAAAATGGGTGGGTTTCATAATAAAATGGTACAAGCATATATATGCTGGGAATTAAAGAAGAGATCCATATATCTCTTCTTCTTTATTCTTAGTCGATTAGAGAGAGGGAAAGGAGACGGGGGTTTGTCGGAGCTTCTCGACGACGATTGGCACGCCGTTCGACTCTCAATTTCAATTCTGAGACCGGATTTGGACTCGCAGAGGTGAGTTCTTTGTTTTGGTACTGATTTTATTGAGTAAAATTGTCGTATTTATCATGACCCAATTCGGAGCAGTAATCCGTAGTTGGTCGAATTCATGTAGGATTTTTACCCGGAATAAATTAGGCTTTTATTTCTCAACTAGGAGCGAATTGCGAAGTGGTGAGTGGTTTCAATCTTGTGTTTGGATGAGATTTGTGTTTATGTTCATTTGGGTGTAAATTACATGCCTATTTAGCTTAATTACCCATGTTTAGCTATAATTATGTGAAAAGTACGGTGTTATATTTATGTGAGGAAAGCTCGTATGAATCCGCCATGAGATTGTTCTGTGGTGACGACCACTTGTTGCCGACAATGACATTAGACCGCACGTGTGTGGCGTGGGTCATTGGCTTATGTCGTGGACTATTGGGAGAGTCACGGACTTGCAAGTAGTGGCGGAGGAAATACTTACTTATCTGGAAATCATTTTTATTTGTTAAGTTGAATATAAGCATTGATTTGTCATCCGTGTGCTTGATTGATATCTCTCACTAAGCATATAGCTTATATATTGTAGTGGTTATTGAATAACCATTGAGGTGATCACGACGGCGAGAATCCGGAGAGATGAACTTGGGGTTCGTGGTGGCGAGGAAGCTTGTAAATGTAGTAGCTTATGTCTATAGTGTTTTGAGTAAAACTTGTAGTTTGTAATAGCTAACTTGAGTTTGTGCTAAAATTTGGTGAATTATGATAGTTCTTGGTTTAATCGCTCCAAGACTTGTGTAAATGTTGTAATCGGAGCTTAGAACGTTGTTGGTACCTTTCATACTTTGCTATTGTAGTTTTGAGCATGTTTGAATGGAAATTTGGTTTAAGAGGCATGTTTTGGTTGATCTTGTGAAAATTGGGAGCATTTGGGAGAGGTAGCATTACTCATCTTGTTCAATGTTTATAAACATGTTAGGGTCTCTTGGGAATGTTTTGCAATGGTTTAGAAATTATTTTGAAATGTTTTTGGAAGTTCCCAAGAGGTTTGGTTTGATGTTGGTGATGTTTGGACTTGTTTAAACAGTGTTTTGCAGCAAAAATTCAGTTCTGCAGAACCCGGATCGATCCGGGTTAAGGTGCGGATCGATCTGGGCTTTTCTGGGGACATTATGCGAGAAAATCACAATACGGATCGATCCGGGTTATAAGGGTGGAACGATTCGCCTAAGTAAAATCTGAACGTCGCCTTTTACGGAAACGGACATAACTCTTTCTAGAGAATTCAATTTCACGAGCCATTTTTTGCATTGGAACCGAGACTCAAAAATCTATCTTTTCGTATAAAATTTGTTATACCTTATTAATGACCATTTTGCCCTTAGACTTGATTTGTCTAGCATAATGGTGTAAATATGCTTGTTTTCCTTCCTTTTCCTTCGTAACTTGGTGTTTGAAGGCCTTGGTGACGTGCCATGTGTCCTAGGTCCACATGTGTGAATACGGGGCGTGACAATATGTGCTCTTGTCAATCGTGACTTTAACTCTTGAAAATTATCTTTATATTCTTTTTCAAATGTAATACCATTCCTCATCAACTTGGTCATGGGTAATGAAATCTTTGAGAAATTCTCAATGAAACGACGGAAGTATCCCGCTTAACCTAAGAAACTTCGAATTTTGGACATGGATGTCGGTCTTTGCCAATTCTATATTGCTTCTACTTTGTGAGGATCAACTGAAACTCCATTCTTGTCAATTACGTGACCAAGAAAAGCAACGCTAGGTAGCCAAAATTCACATTTATGAAATTTCCTCGTAATCTCTAAAGTATAAGTCTCAAATGGTTCTCATGCTCTATCTCGCTCGGCAAATAAATAAGAATATCATCAATGAATACGATCACAAAATCGTCCAGGTAGTCCTTGAAGACTCAGTTCATAAGATCCATGAACGTGGTTAGTACATTTGTAACTCCAAATGGCATTACTAAAAACTCGTAGTGTCCGTAGCATGTTCCGAAAGCTGATGTATCTACATCTCTAGCTTTTACTTTCAACTGATGATAACCCGATCTCAAATCTATCTTTGAAAACACTTGTGCTCCATGAAGTTGGTCAAATAGGTCATCAATTCTAGGCAACAGATACTTGTTCTTAATGGTTAACTTGTTTAACTCGCTGTAGTCCACACACATACGCATCGAACCGTCTTTCTTCTTCACAAATAACAGTAGAGCTCCCCACAGTGATATACTAGGTCGAATAAAACCTTTGTCAAGTAACTCTTTTAGTTGAACTTTTAGAAATGCTACTATCAGGTATAATTACTATTCACATATATCAGATATCTCAAATAACATTTAATCACATAAATGTCATTTAAATCATACGAATGCCTTATTGATTGTTGGATTGCCGTGTCCTCACTTGACACTTTCGTTGACCTTCAGTCAACCTCATTCACAATTATCAAATAACATTAATAATTCACAAAATCCACTTATGCATTTAACATAAAAGAAATTCCCGGGACGGGTGTGACACTTTGTGTACTTGTGAGTATCGCCTTCGAAAGGCATTGTCCAATTTGGGAAGTGGGGAAAAATTAACCCGAGATTCGTAGGTCCATTTGAGATCCTAGAGAAAGTAGGAATGGTGGCTTACCAGCTCGCCTTATCATCTGAGTTGGAGCATGTGCACAATATATTCCATATGTCGATGTTGAGATGATGTATGATGGAAATGAGTAAGATTATCGTACCGGAACCATTATAGATCCAAGAAGACTTGACTTATATAAAGCATCTGGTAGAAATCTTGGATCGGAAAGAACAAGTATTAGACGATTCCTATGGTGAAAGTGTTATGGCATAGTCACACAGTTGAGGAGGCTACGTGGGAGACTGAAGAAGAGATGAGGAATGAATTTGGGGACGAACTTCCTTTTTGGAGGGGAGAATTGTCACACCTGTTCCGGAGAATCATTGTTTTAAAATGCATAAGTGAATTTTTGAAAATTATTAATGTTGATTAATAATTGAGATGATGATGACTTTGGGTCAACGTGGAGTGTCAATCGAGGACACAGGAATGTGGATTTCATGGGGCATTGACATGATTAAATGCCATTTATGTGACTTAAATATTATTTGATATTTTCTGGTATATTTGAATAGTACATTATACCTGTTTGGTATGCTTTCTAATAATTTTGATCTTGATTTAGATTACTTTGAACGTTATAGTGAGAACGTAGGTGATACGTTGCATAAAAAGTAGGTTATCTAGAAATTTCACGAAAATAGTTTTCGTAACGTAATTACGACGACAAACGGAACTTAGACGAAAACTTTTATAATTTATAATTTTCACTCGTGAAGCAATAATTTAGACGTGTAAGACATTTCGGGGAATAATTAGAAGTTTTGGAAACTCGTGGGGAGGTAAATGTAAATTCTGGGAGTTGTACCTATATATAGAGGTTGTGAGATATTTTCATAAATATCTCACAAATCAAAACTTGGGAGCTAAAGGAGATAAAGAGGATTTTGGGGGTTTTAATCTTCTCGACGCCAAATGAAGAACCTTCGTCTGTCTGCTTTGACCAAATTTCATATTCGTACTCCTTGAGCTATGACCTACATTTGGATAACTCTTAGGCCTCATTTGGCTAAGTTTTATAAAAATCCTAATATTGGAATTTTGGAAAAAACTATGTAAAACTTGTAGGAAACACTTATAATCGGAGATTCGGCTAAGTTTTGGTATCCTGGTACTTCTCCTGAAATCTTAAGGGCGTAGCTTAAGGTATGAATTCCTAATCTATGTTAAATAGTAAATTTTCATATTTCAAATACCTGGTTTGATATTTTGGATCCGGGCAAAATTCATGTATTAATTAGGCCCATTTATTACGCAAGTGAAAATACAAGAAGGGCATGTATATGTGTTTATGTGAGCATGCTATGTGTTTATGTGGGTCGAAGGGGAATTTGGTACAATTTCATTCCGAGGCTAAGCTCCTCGATGTTTGGGGATTTATTGTAGCGACGACTACAATGCATAGTTTGGGAGAAGGCCCTGCTAGGGCACTTGGATGAGTGGTTGGGAGAGGCCCTCCACGACATCAATTTCATGGTTCTATTACCGGATGAATGCGTATCTCTCTCCCTAGAGACTAGTCTATATAAGTGTTGATGTTAAAGCATGGATTGTTATATATGCATATGTTTAGAATTGTGCACTCAATATATAGCTGAGCAGTGGAGATTTACTCCATTGCAGGTGATAAGAAGAAAGAGAAAATGAAGCAAGAAGAGTGAGACCGATGGGACGACGGGACTATCCTTGTACATGTTTTTGTTTTTCCATTCCCATGATGTAATATGAGTTATTTTGAGAGTTAGAAGTACGTTTTAACTTGAATCTCCGGAATGGATTCGTAGTATTGTAATTTGTAGTTAAACTCTTGTATTTATGTTTTGGAATGATGCAATACAGTTAAGACTACTTTGGGAATGAGTTGGATAACTTTAGTAATGGAATTTCTGCAAAATGTACTGTAATTGGGAAAATAGTTGACTAGTTCGGGGCCACAGTTGACTGGATTCTTTGCATAGGCAAAATATCTCTTTCAGTTTCAGGAAAACAGTTGACTAGAGTGCTCTACAGTCGATTGGAAAGTGTTTCAAAATAAGACATTCTGTTAGAACCCGTCCAGTCGACCGGATGGGTACCAGTCGACTGGAAAATTTACACTACAGTCGACCAGACATGGGCCAGTTGACTGGATTGGATTGCTGGGATTTTTGGTTCTCTACAACTTTCAAAGCAGTCGACTGGGACCCCGACACAGTTGACTGGATTGCTGCTTTTCAAAATGAATTGTTTCTGTAAGTGGTTTCAAATGGGCAAAACTTTTTATAACTCTGATTTTATGGTTTCACTTAAGTTATTCCGCTGCTATGATCTTTAATTGAATTTGATGAGCCTCGGTGGTACACCACGTGCCCTATTTTTGTGCGTAGCGGGATGAGTCGTGACATTTATCAGCCTTTTGACCAACCTATTGCAGGTCTCAACTAACAAATTAAGTTATACATACCATAATTTTGCATACAATTGATGTGAAATTGCATTTGGTCCCAAAGAGAACATGAGTTTTGTCAACCAAAAATAAAATAAAATAATATAAAATAAATAAAAATTGATGAAAGATTGACAAAATGAGAATGGAGGACCACTTCAAAAAGAGGATAGAGGAAAGTAATGTAACACTTTGATCCATTTCTGAAGTATAGGCATTTATCCCACTTGATATTTACATTGCAGCAAAAAAAAATTATGACTGCACTTTGTTCACAAGGGGTTTACATAAATGAATCTCTCTCTCTTTGTCTCTATTCTCTTCTTTTTCATTTTTTTTTTCTCTCTACTTCTATGTCAATCATCCACCTACTCTAAAAAGAGAAAACTACATTGAAAAGATCATAATAACGTGTTAACTTAGGAAAATCTCTGCTAAACAACTATCAATTCTACCAAAATACGCTATACAAAGAACGATCTTGAATCTCCAGATTTTCAATATGCCAATTGATAAGCCGGGATTGTATGCATTTACACAAAACCAGTCCAACCGTGACAATCCATTGACAAGCTTCCTTTAAGGCCTGTTTGCGCATCCACATATTTAGATAGACGAAGTCATTCATAATTTACAAAGCATTTCAGTAATAAATTCATCACCTCAAGTGATATCACTATGAAAATGGTAGCTATGTTTAAAATGTAGTGCTTAAACTCATAAGCTATATTATCATAAGGGAACTGAGGAATGACTATGTTGGAGAAATGCAGTAAGATTCTCCTTTTTTTTCCTTCAATGAACAAATTCAAGATGATGAGTTTCTATATCCCATTTTGTAGACACGCAAAGATGCCCTAACTATTTATTCAAATGGGTAAATTACATTATGTACCTTTGTAGTTTGGATGTGATGATTTTGGTCTTTATAATTTAAGGGTTAAATACACTTACACCTGTGGATATCGCATTTTTCTTACCCACAGCTTTTCAAAATCAAATTCAAAAACAAATGAGTCGCCACTTAATTTTTAAAAGGAGAATTAAGAAACCATTTTAAAAGCAAACTGATCTTTTAGAAACCAGAGATTAACTAGGTCCGGGGATTATGGAATGAGAGAGGAAGGAGCCCGTCGGACTAAAACACCCTCTCTCATCCTATCTTGCGATAGGCCTCTACACAACATCCTTTTAATCAAATTTATTAATCTAAGCATGCCCTCAACTAATACATATATACATATACATCACAAAAGCATGTCCAAAGGGTGTAAAATTGCAATTGACAAAATACCATTCAAAAGCCACATAATTCAGGTAGCAAGCGATATGATATGCAATAGAGAACGAGTGAACTTACCCGGGATCCAGCAGCGATAGTAAACGTGCAATGCATGCGAACAAAAGAAAATCCTAAAAAGAGTCTCTAATCACATATACACATAAGGCAAAACCTAATTCTAAGGTGTCGCGCATTAAGTCGAAAAATCAATAAAATCAAGAAATTAAGATAAACTAAAGAGGAGTCCTAGAAATCATACCTTAATAGCGCTACAAAACAAAGGGTTAGTCCACATACTTCACATAATAATAATATGATATCAAACAATCAATCCTAATTCTCTAGCTTATACCTACCAAGCAATGAAATCCAACTTTATCCAATTACTAGTTCTAATTATAAGCATTAATGTACATGAATTCATGAATATGAACAAGAGTAAGCTATTAACTATGAATTTATCCATTGACTTGAATTATTTAGCTTTGAGATTTAAGTCTAATTAATCATTATTAAGATATGGTTTAAGCCCTAAGTCATAAGAGAATCATTTGGGCCATTATTTACAAAGTTGGTCAAATGTGTCATGAAATTCTGAAAATTGCAGAGAGCATACCAGGACTTTAAGAAAAGAAAAAGCATGTCTCCTATGGTTTGATGTCGGTGAATTTTGGACACACGATGCCTCTGTCAGTCTAGTTTCCAAATCAAAAAGAAAATCAAGGTTTCAACGGTTAGATCTCCGGGAAAAGGACAAGAACCAGACGTCACTCAGAGATGTACAACTCTCTGTCCAGAGATATTGTTTGATTTTTTAAAATTAGCAAAAAGATGAGAAACACTTAGATCTTTTTAGGGGATCTTCCTAACACATTAAGGTACCTAGAAACAATTATTAGAGACCCCAAAAACTCCATTAGAATTCTGATTTATGAATTTCAAAATAGACTTGCTGTTCTGAAACTATTCTGAAACTCTGGACAGATTGTGGTTGACTCACAAAACCCATGATCAAACCCTTCTAAACAAAAAACCACCTTAAAACAAAAATTACAGTGGTAGATTACTGTGTTATTGACACTTTCCCGTTGGTTTCACTTGATTTCAACGGTTAGATTTCGAACTAAAAATCTTTGATCAAAAACAGTTTGTGAACTCACTGTTTTCATTTGTCAAGTTCAACTTTTATTTGGTAACTCCAACTATTAAACCATGAAGTTGGGTTTAAACCAAATCATTTCTCCTACCATTTGATGGTCATTGGAGATCAAGACATGACTAAAACTCATGAGTTTTTTCAAGGAATATAAGGAGACTCCATGAAAACTCAAGCTTAGAAGACCCAAACCATGGTAGGGGTTTGGATTCATCTACTTGTTCTTATTAAAATGATGATCAACTTTAAATCTCATGTGAATCATAAGCTTACATAAGATTCAAAAGATCAAACTCAAGAGCTTTCAAAGGAGATATTGAAGATCTCCAAGAATCTCAAAAGAAGAACATAAACAAGAAAAATAGAAGAAGGATCAAAGAACTAGGAAGTAAGGACTTCCAAGTTTACTTAACAAACTCTAAAACTTAATCAAGAAAAACTAAATGACTTGTAAATTAGAAGCTCAAAAGAAAGAAAACACAACTAAGATTAGAGGGTCACCTCCAAACTATCCTCAAAGTTTCTCTCCTTTGAAGATCTTCCAAACTCTTCTTCAAACTCTCCAAACTCTCCTTTTTTTCTCTCCAAAAATGTTGGTGTAATGGTAGTCTTTTTTGTGTTTCCCCTTCTCTTTTTTTTTTTTTCTCCTTTTCAATGAAGATACCTCTTCTTATATAGACAAAAATACCTAGGTAACTTCAGTAAATTCGGAGTAAAAGACAGGTGTAAATCCCTCATTTGGTGGTACAATATGTACTTTCTGAAATTAGGCAGACTGCTGCCCAGCGCGGCAGTCCAGAAACTTTCGCGGCAGTCCGTGAATGCCGCCGCGGCAGTTCATGACTGCCGTCGCGTCACTACGCGACTGCCGCGCGGCATTCATCAAATGCCGCGGAAATTAATGGATTGCCGCGTTTTTGTCAGTCTTACTTTATCAGTTTTTTGTTCTTATTCGCATACGCATACGTATTGCACTGCAAAATACAGACTTTAAAAGTGAACGACAGTCAGAAAATGTTGGCGGCACTTAGTGAGTGCCGCGGCAGTCTACCGTGTGCCGTTTTTAGCTAAGATTCCCTCTTTAGGTCTTCCTTCTTTTCAAAGCAAATTATTTTTGAAGATCTTTTCCGAAAATTGTGTTTTATATCCGAATTCCCCTAAATACCTGGTATTTTCTCCTTTCTGTGAAATTTTATCGCGTTTTGGAGACTTTTTGAAGAGCTTGGAATACTTCAAATCTTTCGGTCCTTATTATCATCGGACTTGGAGGTGACACTCTCCTAAATTCGACGTTAGGTCAAAATTGGGGTGTCTACAACACCGCCGGTGGTTTTACCAAATTTTCACTTACCTCTGTGCTCTATATTTTGGCACTAATAACCCTTGTGGTTCAGACCAAAGTATAACCGTTAAATTTGCCAACAGAGCAAGCTAAAAATGACCAAATTACCCTCAAATCTTCAAAATAGTGTTTTGAACATAAACTGTTTATTTCGAGAAACCTATGGTTCCGAGGGTGTTTGGAAACCTTCGAGAATCCGTTTGGTGAGGTTTGAAAATGTATTTCTTAACGAGAAGTGCATCTCCAGAATGCCCATTTGGAGAAGTCAAAAATTCCGATCTCAAAACTGTGATTTTTGCACTTCCTCACAAGTCAGGAGGCTTATATACACAATTACACTTTTATCCCTTATTTTATAATTAATGCCATCTTATCCAAATTTTATACCTAAATTTCATAGCCTAACCGAATCCCTATTATTTGGTGAGGTTAAGGGTAAGGGTAAGGGTAATATTGGTAAGTAGATATATTTTCTATGTCGCCACCAAACGTAATTGCACATTTAGATGCATTCTTATTTAAAAAACACTTATTCACCAAACAAAACATTTCTTTAAAAAAGTCCATTTTGAAAAGTCCATCTTAGAAAATCCATTCCAGGATAGACTTCTATACGAGAAGTTACGCCAAATAACACCTTTGAATTGGGTGAGGACGAACTTTTGACATCTTTTAGGGTTTTCATGGTACATGTGGTGTGCTTGACCCAAAGAAATATTTGTACCTATGGCAAGGAACATTTGTACCTAATAGTAACAAATATGTCTTACCAGATGCAAAAATTTCTTAAATTGGTACAAATATTTGTTACCACTGAATAGTGATTGTACCATACAACCATACATTACGATGCATATAAGAATTTTCCCTGTAAGAATTGCTTGCTGGTGGAAAAGTCTTGAACCATTTGTGGTCTGTGGAAATGGTTCATTGAACTACATTAGACGACTCCTCTCGTCGACGTGTGTGTGTGTATATATATATATTACAATAATGGAGAAGAGGGAAAAGAAGGTAAAATGAGGAACATGTTGAGGAAAGTGAAGGCAGCTATATCCAATGATCTCCTCTACCTGAGATCGACCTATTATCCCTGTGGCCTCTGGGTTTTTACGAGTGATCCCAGTACTCCTTTGGCCGGTAATTGACCCCTCTCTCTCTCTCTCTCTCTCTCTCTCTCTCTCTCTCTCTCTCTCATTGTGAACTCCATTTCTTAATTTATTTTATTTTATTTAATTTTTTAAAGAGAAGAGTTAAATACGCTAATTACACTTTGACCGATTTTCACTTACCTGCTTTAAATTTTGATACTAATTATATAATACTATATATCCCTGTGTTGTGTGTGTGTGTGAAGATTCAATAGTACTGTAAGGTGGGGTAGTATTTATTCATTTGTTTTCTCATTTAATTTGTGCATTTTCACTAAACATATAGTCAGGCTATAAAGAGGGCGCCCTTTCTTTATTAAAGAGGGGACCTCTGTTTTGGCCGTCGGATCGTGTTTTCATTAATGGCAGTTTTGTAATTTCACAGTTTTTAAACATAATCCAACGGTCAAAACAGAGGTCGGTCCTTTTTAGAGAATCTTTGATATATATATATATATATAGGTGATCAGATTGAGAAGGAGTACTCTGCCACCCAAAACAGGAATCTGATAATCAAAGAGAAAATAACAAATGTGCTTCGTAACTTGCATCTTCGATCGGATTTGCTAGATGTTCTAGTTCAGTTTTGGGCTCCTCATGTAATGACCGGGGGTAGATGTTTCCTTTCCACTTCAAATCAGCCTTTTGGAATCACTCGATATCATGAAGGCCTTTGTGCATTTAGGAAGCTCTGTATGGATTATAGACTTTATGTGGATAATCCTACGGATACTACTAATGACAAAGACTTTGGTCACATCGGCCGTACGTTCGTGCAAAAATCGCCAATGGAGTGTCTAGATTTGCAGTGTTCCTCTAACAAAGAAATTCCACAGCTTGTCCAGTGCAAAATTAAAGGTTTTTCAATCGTGCCCGTGCTTGAACCTTCCAGCATGGATTGTGTTGGCGTAATTGAAATACCATTTTTTACTTATGTAATTCGCAAAGAGTTGCAGGTTTTTCTATATCCCCTGAATTTGCATATTCAGTTTTATGTTTCTCTAATATATGGATATTATATGCATATTAGCATTGTGAACCTTTACAACTTCCCCTATTGTCATGTGGTAAAAGACTCTTCATTTGGAAGATAGTTTATTTCATTTCTTTTGGAGGCGTTTCGTCTTAAATTCTCCATTTTATATAAATCCTTTTACAAGGAATTAAATTGTCCGTTTTGACTTAGCTTTTTTATTTTGGGTTCAACCATTATATCATTTCTCCTTCTTCTTCTGTAGGGTGTAGGTCTTACGTTAATTTATAAAGTTAATTATTACCAAAATCCAGAAGTTGCTTCTAATCAAGAATCGGTGGAGGAATTATCTGTTGAAGTTATTAATTCTTCCACGGAGAAGAATTTTGATACTAATCAAATGGAAACAGATCTAGCTACCAAATCACCAGGGACCGAAGACTTACTGAATGGCGGAGGGATGGTGCGACTGCAAGTAGGGATGGAATATGATACGATAAACAATGGAAATGATGTTATTAGTGCAGGAAAAAGCTATTTCACTGTTACTGATTTAGTGAAAGAAGGCGAGATAAAGACAACTAAGAGGGAGCGTAGAAAAAATGAAACCTCAATTAGTTTCAGGAAATGAAAGGATGTTTTGATATGAAACTTGAAGATGCTGCAGAGAAACTTGGCGGTATGCTCACATGCTTGGAATCGGTTGCTTTTATCTTGCTCCTTTTAATTTTCAATATGTTGCATACTTGAATTAGTTATTATGAGGTTTTGAAACCACATTTTGGGATGAAACTCAATTCTGTTGCAGAGAACTTGGCAGTAAGCTCACACACTTGGAAATTATGATTTTCCAAATTGATTGGCTTATTGGTTACTTTTGATCTAGCTCCTTTTTTTTTTCAGTATGTTGCATTCTTAAATTAGTTATGAGGTTTTGAAACCATATTTTGGGATGAAACTCAAATATGCTGCAGAGAATTTGCAGGTAAGCTCACACACTTGGAAATTGTGATTTCCCACATTGCTTGGGTGAAAAGATTGTGTTTATAAAGTATCAGCTTTCTATTTGTCAACTTGGGCATAAGCACTTTGAGACATATTGTTAGGCACTTTCTTTTAGTTACTTACTAGGCCAGCTTGCTTGGGGTGTTACAAAAACTGCTGTTGTAATCCTGCTCTTGTTATTTTCTAGTACTTGATATATACTTTAGTTGGAAAGAAATTGGAGTTTCCTTTTGTTCTAAAATAGGTGGAGGTTTATCTTATGTGTTTCCTTCATTTTGCAGTTAGCCGATCTACATTGAAGCGTTTGTGTAGACAGTTTGAAATCGATCGATGGCCATCTCACAAGAGAAACAAAGTTAATCACCCACTCTCTGATCAAGACCTTTTATCTTCTAATCCACCTACCAATCAAGCAATCCAAGATGGGAGGACCGCGACCATAAAGGCAGCATATAGAGATGATATCATAAAGTTTCAACTTTCTTTCTCGTCAAGGATGATAGATTTGGAGGAAGAGGTGAGAAAGAGGTTGAAGTTGGAGATTGGAACTTTTAAGATCAAGTATGTGGATGGAGATGGAGATAGGATTCTAATAGCCTGTAATCCACACTTGAATAATTGTTTTGACATCATTGGGCACAACAATCAAAATGTTTGTTGAGCCATTTACCATCTCGTAGTTTTTCCTATAAGTTCGTGGGAGTTCTTCATCAATTCTATGTACTTCAACACTTTCAGTCATTGTAGATGTACATGTATAATAAACCATGTATCTTGAACATTTCCTCAGAATCTCCTGATAGAAAGGGGGGAAAAAAAAACCAGCTTGTTGGCTTGAACCGTGTATCTTGTTTTTAATCAAACACCCACTTGATATTGAGAGCAAAAGGCATTTTCTCACATTCGGTGTGATTTTCTTCCCCATTTTGGATATATAGATACTGAAGGTGACAATTATGTGATGATTCTCCTGGAACATTTGAGAATAGGTAGCAGGAGTTTTTTTTTTTTTTAATCTACTTTGATGAATAGTTGGTTTGCGGCCGCCTCCAATCTGGTGACCAGTACTGTTAGCTCACAACATTACGTGTTCTACTTTGTATCTCAATAGGGAGGCCATGATAGCTGTTGTACCAAGCTATGAGGAGCCGTATATGAAATGTTAGAACAAGGAGTAGCACTGTTTTGGTAACTTGCTTTTCATTTCCTTAGTGTCCTTTCGCTAAATGTGCCGCTGGACACCTCGTAGAATTTCCTTGTTCCATTTTCTTTCGCAAGCACTTGTCATCTTTTTGCGATTTTAAGAACCAACCTTATTATCCTCATAGAATTAAATTGTTTTGGGCAATGATTTTCATTTAGGTGTAAACTTGTGGTTTGCATTTAATACATCCATGGAAATGAAATCCTTTTGAAGTATTTTCACATTATATTCATAGGGAATACTTATGGTTTTTTGCATAACAAGTCTGCTATTTTTGAAGATATGTCTTAGAAGAACTTATGGACGACATTCCTATTTTTTTCTTGGGTGATTTGAACCATTTTTTTATTTTTTTTCATATGATGACAAGTTAATACGATTGAGGAGATTTCAAACCCCACATTGTTTCAGTTTAATAAATGAAAAATAAACAATTATTCTGCTACGCTGAAATGGAATCATTACTAGACAAGTGGCAGTTAAATTAGGTAGAACAACCACTCGACTAATTTTTCAAGGAAAGCCAGTAAAGAATCATTCCCACCTTTTCCTGTGGTGTCTAAATGTTCTCATAACTTTGGCTTGATTTATGTTCTCATAGCTTTAGCTTGCATTCTCTCCAAGTCTTTAATAAATGCAAGTTTTTCAGTGGGTAATATATATATATATATATACACACATGTATTGTCACACTTCGATTTTTGGAAAGCCAAATATCCAATCAAGTGCATACCCTAATCAATATTCAACCGCCCAAAAATCCAAGGATGACAACCCACACCCATTTTTAAAAGACCATTTTAAGATAAATTGAATTTATATTACTTTCATAAACCACATTATCTCTTTTAAAACAAAACTTATTTATCATCAAACTCATTCCCAAAAATATTACTCCGTACAAGAAAAATCCACATTTCAAACTTTCTCCATTCTCATTTATTACAAAATGAAAATCAAACGTTTCCCTTTACATATAAATAATACAATTTCTTCCATTGAATCACAATAAAATTATCTGGTTATAATAAGAAACAGAATAATTTCAACACTACATTATCTCAGGTGAGATCTGCTATAAACGTCTCCCAAAGTTCAATAATACAACTGAAATATAACTAAATCTAATAAAAGTTCTCAAACTTGACTCACAATGTCAACTAAATAAAAGAGTATCATATAATACATAAAGAATGAAAAGTAGATATCTTTAACTTCACAAACAGATCGGCTACTCTACAAAGAACTCCAACTATACTATCCTGCACATGTCATCCGACTACGTTTCAAACAGAAACGCACCCGAATGCATAACACACTCGGGTCAGTCACATAACTGGTGTGAGTTAAACAAAACACAAGTCTTATGGATCCAACTTGAACCCGTAGATTACAAACCACACTACAACATTTTTGGGCCAAGACAGGTAGTTCCACACTACAACATTTTGGACAATAGAGTAGTTTCCATTTATGTGGTGGCAAGTAATTTCTTGCCCGAATTAAAACAACTAAATACTTACTCTTTTTAATTATGGTAGGCCGATACCTGCAAATCATTACTGGGCCTATTATCCTGTACAAATATAAATTAACACAATAATAGAAACCAATAACAAGTTACTATTAATTAAAAATGAATTTATCTCCAAGAAAGATTTGGAATTAGACAAAACTTAAAACACAAAAAACGTCCAGAATAAAATTTTCAAGGAAAGACACGCATCCCCGTTCACTAATTTTAAATAGATAATTAAAAAATTAATTATTAAAGTTCAGCTCTTATATAGACGAGATTCAGCAGATTCTGAAAATCGATGACAACAGTGTCAAGATGACGTTTTTAGGAAAAGTGTAAAACACGAAAGTTGTTCGGATCGTCATTTTACTTCAGTTTACGCGAACAGCCATAATCTATGAATCTAAGTATCCAAAATATTCAATTTACTAATCTGGTCCAGTTTATTATCAAATTACTACGTTCCCAAAAATGGTACGTTAGACATAGATGGCTACGTTTTAAGCTAACGGGCACAACACCAAAATTTAAAATCACGAAAACTACACGTCTACCAATTCCTAGAATTTCCTATAACCGGAAATAATAAAACACATTACAATCGTAAAGCTGCGAATAAAAAAAAACACATAATATTCGATGCAATTACACCTTATGTTCACCACCTCGGCCACCCATCCATGGCTCAGCCTACACATATATCCCATGTGTCTCTTAACGTAATACTAATTCCCACTCCGGTCCCAACTCCCATGGGGTATCATTGGGATATGACTATGCACCGAAAGACTAGTCCTTACGTTCTTGACGTCAATAAACAATTTCTAAATACACATGAAATAGACCAACAAGCCGGGCATAAGGCTTAAAAATGAAGAGACGGGTCATCCACGTAATCGCCGTCTAATCACACAAGGATGGGTCATCCACGAAGGAGCCGTCTAAAGTCATAAGGAGCAGTGGTGAATTCTAAGGACTTTTTTTAACATTAATACATCCACGTTTTTCACAAAACTCAACTTTATAAGAGATTCATATATCTCAAATCAAATTTCAGTTAAAATCATATTAACAGCTAAATGTTCACACAGATTCATAACCCATAAAAAATTACACAGTCACGATTTTACAAAGCTCAACTATACATGAGAACTCATATCTTTCCAAGTACAAACAAATTAATTCATGTTAACGAGCACGAAATCATACGAAAATATGATGTAGCAAATACGCTTATTTTAACATTCATAAAACTGCCACTGTAATATGCATTTTCTGCCTAAACGGTGCAGAATTGGGAAAAATACCATTAGACAAAACACGTGCCGAATCGCTTTTTACATGGGATTTGTGGGCAGAATTCCAAAATTCAATAACCACGATTTTATATGAATTATTTTCATTTTCAGCCACCGTAAATTTAGATTAATCAAAATAGTCACATATTCATAACCACAACAAGATCATAAAGATCAATCATAATTGTAAACCCTAGTTTACACATGGATTCAAATACATATTGATACACCATGAATCGGCTCTACCCAAAGACTGAGCGGTTCAACTTAGCAGTCGGTCCCTGTCCCGGTCAAATCATGCACAGTTCCTCGGATAAGCATCAGCCCGAGCAGTTTGGTCTACCCGAGACCTCCCGAGCGGTTCATCCACGACCCGACCAACAGGTTAGGAAGACCGCGCAAGAACGGTTCATACAGGCGCAATCAAGCCAGGCCGAGAGGCACGTTCTAGAATATTACAGGCAGTTTCCTAATCAAGTTAGAAGACTAATGGAAAGAGCACTTTGTTTCCTAATCCAATTAGGAAACCCCCACAATTAATTCTAATCAAGCTAAATTGGATTATATTTCCTTATCCATGTATGGGTAGGTCTCTTGCATCTATAAAAGAGACCACTCATCCCCCCTTCAAAGGGATCAACTTTTCAGTCTCTATAGCACCTCTATAGCGGTCACCAACACGCCTGGACGACCTACGGTAGCTCCAAACTATTGTTGGTTCACCACAGGTCCCTGGCTTTTCACAGTATAGTGAACGTGCTTAGACACACATGTGGACATAGGTACCTTCATTAACAGGGCCGAACTACATACAAAAAACCAGCCTCTCACTCTCTCTCCTTAAATTGCTTTAATTTACTTTAACCAAATTTTGGCATCATCATCTTAGCGCCGTCTGTGGGAACGACAAGTTCTTCATCAACAAATCTCTTGGCTTATAGCCATGCCTCAGAAGAAGGGTGAGAAGACTCCACAGTAGGCCAACCGGGATGTTCCGCCGGCTACGGTAGTCATGACATCTGAGCGGATTACCGTGACACTCGCACAACTCTTGGAGGGCCAGCGTCAAATCCAGCAACAGATCGAAGCCCTGCTGGCCCAGCAAAGTAGTCCTCTAATGGCCAGGAAACGACTCGGGAATGTTACGTACGGTCGGGAACCAATATTGACTAGACAACGTGCCCGAGCCAACCCGTCCCGCGTTGAGGATGCCAGAGACATCAACAGTAGGCGTGGTGCCCGAGAGGAAAGGCAGGAGCATATTGCTCAGGAACCAGTCCACGGTCACTCGGTCAAGAGCCGAGGTGTCCTTAGGCACATGATGAACCGGAGTCATAGCCGAGCCCAATCCCAAGGGACAACATACCGCCATGAGAAGGAAGCCTGTTCCATTAACCCAACCTACGTCCCGGATCCTGGTCGGGAAGGTGTGGTGGCACATATCAAGGACTTGCAGAAACAGATTGATAGAGTGGCCAAAAGGCTGGGCCAAAACCCTATCAGAATCACGCCAATACCGAGACAAAGTCACCATTCTCTAGCTAGATCACGAGGTTTTCCATCCCGCGTAAATTTAAGCAGCCTCGTCTAGATCCCTATAACGGTTCGGGAAGCTCGGTCGACCACGTCTGGACCTACAAGGCTCATATGGCCCTAGCCACCAACTCCAATGAACTACATTGCCTGGCCTTCCCCAGCACTTTGAAAGGCCTGGCCGTGCAATGGTTCCACTCCTTGGAGCCCTGATCAGTCCGCAGTTTCAAGCAACTCAGCAAGTAGTTCATCAACCAGTTCATCGGTATGCATGAACGGCTAAAGCTTGCCATGCAGCTACTAACAGTCATACAAAGGAATAATGAGACCCTCAAGGAATTCACCAACCGGTTTAATCAAGAGAAGCTCAGAATTTATGATCTTGATAAAACTGTCGCTATTATAGCCTTCTGCTCGGGAGTTCAACATACCAAGTGCACCGCGTCGTTTCACAGAAATCGACCGAAAACCTTAGTTGAACTCACTGAGAGGGTTGAAAAATGCATTGGCATTGAAGAATTTTTAAGAACCAAAGACCCCGGTGATTCGTGCCCAATACTGCCTTTTGAACCTCATAATATTTTTCGTATTGAACACAAATTAGTACCCACATCGGAGATTTAATGGATAAATTGTGCTTTCTATTGTTCTTGTTGTTACTCTATTTTAGCTAATAAAGGTCTCTTTTTGTAGGTTTTGTATGTTTGGATATTGTGGAACTCAACTCTCTTGGCACTCTTGAAGTATAAAGGAACAAAAAGAAGATTTCAGTAAAGGCGGATCGATCCACCATTTAGAGGGGATCGATCTGCGTGTTTTAAAGGAACTCTCTACTAGTCTCGGAAAGGGCTGATCGATCCGCAAGTTTTGAAGGGATCGATCCGCGTTTTAGTTGGGACATTCTGCGAGAAATTCTTCTAAATGGATCGATCCGGCCATTTAGAGCGGATCGATCCGCGTCTTCTCGAGAAGCCAGTAACGCCCCTGATGAAAGGCGGATCGATCCGCCCATTACGAAGGGATCGATCCGCGCCCGTGCTGAAGACTACTTTTTTATTACAACTTTACCCTTTTTGTGGGGGGACTATATATAGTTAGTGATATTGTTTTGATTAGGGTTATCATGTTTTCTCAGCTTAGTTTCACTTAGTTTTTCCTAGGACTCTAAGTGCTTTCTCTCTTCTCCCTCCCCCATTACTCCATATCTACCAATATTTACTTTCATTTATTGGGAGAGAGAAGAGGATGTGAATGTATTGAATGGTTGAAGTTCCTATGAAAGCAATATTTGGATATCTTATGGGATTTATGGTGATTCTCTCTTGTTGGTATGATTTCTCTTTCCTTCTCTTGGATATTGTTGTCACTATGATTATGAGTAGCTAGACCTTGAAGGTTGGGGATCATAAACCCACCATTGGACCCATGTGTGTTTTATTGTAGGACTCTCACACTTTGTAACACATCTAGAGTTCATAGGAGTATGGTTAGAGTTTTTGAGACCTCACTTCCAATGTCAAGCATTTGAAGTGACTAAATCTCTAAACTCTAACCCTACACCCATGAGTTGCATTGGAACATCCATCTAGCATGTCGGTTGACTACCACATGTTTGATGGTTTGCCACAATGGGATTTTTTACCCTAGAAAGTTTTTCAAGTGTGAAAGTCATGTGTTGTTTGGTCCAAGGTGGGGGAATGCTCCCCAACCTCAATTTCACCATTTACAAAACCCCCAAATATTTACTTAAACTTAGCTTTGCTCAAAATTACTTTCCACCTTCGAAATAGTCATTATAGTTTAATTTAAAGACAGTTGAATCAAACCCATAGTCGAAAAGACTCATTTTTATTTCTTAGTTTGTAATCGCTCTTCGCATTATAATTGGGTATTAAGCGCCCACCAAGTATTGTTGCACTCCAATCCCTGTGGACTCGACACCCTATTTCCACCGTACTACGTTTTTAATAGGGTTAACAAAAGAACTTAATTTTGACCGAATCAAAATGGCGCCGTTGCCGGGGATTGAAATTGGCAACAACCTTAGGTCGTTTAGTTTCTAATTATAGTGCTTTTGCTCTTAATCTTCGTTACATTCTTGTTGATTGTCTTTGAAGGAGTAGCCTTTAAGTGAAAATCGACAGCTTCTTACAATGTCAAATCCGAGCAACGCAGGTATGACCAATCCCTTTGCAGTTAATACTAATGCTAGTTCTAGCAGTAGTAGTAGTGGGTCGTTTTGATGGCCTCCGACCACCTCATCACCATCATTCACCCAAAATTTGCACAGTACCGGCCATCGAGAGCCGGTAGTTGACGCGTTTTCGGATCATGCTACGTTTGCCACAGAGGGCGAAACTCCCATGGATCGATTCCATCGGGAGCAATGGGGTCAACATAACCCCGCTCCTCCACCTATGTACCCGCCGCATCAACTACCTCCTTTTCAACATCATTATCCTCCTCCACCTCCGCAAATGGATCAAACCTTTGGGAGAACGATCGGGGATTACCTTCAACCCGAGACCGTGTCCTCCCCATCTTGCATAACATTCCCGTACAATGCGGGGGTGTTTCGATTTAAACCAGGAATGATCAATCTCTTACCCAATTTTCATGGGCGAGAGAACGAGGACCCCTACAAACATATTAGGGAGTATGAGGACATATGTGGAACATTTGAACAACAAAGATGCACACCTGAGCTTATAAGGCTCAAATTGTTCATGTTCTCACTCAAGGATCGGGCTAAGGATTGGTTAGTAACCCTACCCCCAAATTCCATAGGCTCATGGCCGGAACTCCAAAAGCAATTCTATAAGGAGTTTTTCCCCATGCACAAAACACAAGCTTTGGTCAAACAAATTCAAAATTTCTCCCAAGGGGAGCACGAGACCTTTGCTGAGTGTTGGTTGAGATTCAAGGATCTCTTTAGGAAATGCCCGCACCATGGTTTTGACAAATTCCGTCAAATCTCCATTTGTTATGGGGGTTACAACCCAATACAAAATAATTGATCGAGACCATGTGCTTCGGGAGTTTCTTAACTCTCGAAGCCGAGCAAGCCGAAGTCCATTTGGAGTATGTTTATGAGACTTCGCGAGGGTGTGGTGCATCCAACCCTCATGGCCGCACCTTACCGGTTACCGTAGCCCCATTAAACCATAACCTTTACCCAGTGTCGAGCGAGGCCGAATCCATTTCGAAACTCACGAGGAAAGTGGAGGCTTTGGAATCTCAAAAGGTAACCATTGGCCCCACCCCTCTCCCGATCCTCGTACCAATCAATCCATTGCATTGCTACTTGTGCTATGATCCGGAACACTCAACCAATGAATGCCCCGTTCTTCCTATCCTCCAATCCCAAGCTTTAGAACAAGCATGTGCGCTTGGGATGAACATTAGGCCTAGATTCAATCCTTCCCAAAATGATGCCTACAACCCTCCCGGAAGGTGGAGTGCCCCGGGACACAATTACCATAACAATAAAGGGGCAACTGTGGCATCCAATGCCCCTCCACAACCATACTATCCTCATCAACCACCTCCATCACCGTATGCTTCTCCGAACTTTGGTCCACCCATTCCTCAATCTCAAGGGCCACATTTCACCCAAAATCAAGGGGCACACCACCACTCAACCCCTTATGTGCCCCCTCACAAAAAAAGCTTTGAAGATCAAAACCATAGCTTGTCCCAAAGAATGAGCCAACTTGAGCAATCTATCCAAGCGATGCAATCATCGCACGCTCAAAGCATGCAAGCGTTGCAAGCTCAATTGGCTCAATTACTCCAAAATCAACAAGTTGTTGACAAAGGAAAGCTTCCTGCGCAACCATTTCAAAATCTGAAAGGTCAAGGGACCAATGGAGCCTCAAATTCCAATATTGAACATCTAAAAGGAATCACCACTCTTTGAAGTGGTAAAATTGTGGACAACAATGTCCAGAAACCTCCCCAAGAACCACAAATTAGCTATGACCCGGTTAGAGGAGAGGACGAACTCGATGAGGGGAACTCAGTGCCCCCGAATGTTGAAGACTTGGAGGGGGACTTGTCAAAGGCCCCCGACTTCATGGACCAAGAGTTTTTGAATTCCGCTCCCCCATTTCCCCAAAGGTTAAAGAAAAAAACCGAGAATAACAAGAATCATGAGTTTTTGGAATTGTTTAACAAAGTTGAGATCAATATCCCTCTTTTGGAGGCCATCAAACAAGTCCCGGCCTACGCAAAATTTCTCAAAGATCTTTGCACTGTTAAAAGAAAACTCAATGTTAAGAAGAGTGCCTACATGGCCGCACATGCGAGCTCCGTTATACTTAACGAAGTTCCTCCAAAATACAAGGACCCCGGTTGTCCTACCATTGCTTGTGTGATTGGACAACACCATATCGATAGAGCACTCCTTGATTTGGGTGCTAGTGTGAATCTACTTCCTTACTCGGTGTATGTCCAATTAGGCCTCGGCGAACTTAAAGAGACCCGTGTCACTTTACAAATGGCCGACTGCTCGATCAAGATGCCACGGGGTATAATAGAGGATGTTATCGTTCAAGTTGGTAACTTCTACTATCCGGTGGATTTTATCGTGCTTGACACGCAAACCGTGGTCAATGAGCAATCACAAATTCGAATCATCTTAGGCCACCCGTTCCTTGCTACTATTAATGCCTTAATCAATTGTAGGAATGGTCTCATGCACTTAATTTTTGGAAATATGACAGTAGATGTGAATATTTTCTCTCTTTAAGCATCCGGATCTCGATGAGGAGGACGGTGATGACATTTATGAAATCTCCCTCATTGATTCGTTGGTGCAAGATTTTTTCAATGTTAATGATTCTTGTAACACTTCTTCTCTTGATCATACTCGTGCGCTTAATGAAAATATAACTTTTCTTGAACATGTTGAGAAATGCGTAGCTAGTGATACCACTATTTTCGAGTGCGATCATGAGTGTGGAAAGGAAGAAGAGATGAGTGAGGGAGAAGTTGTGGTGGAGAAAAATGTGGATGTTAAAGGAATCTTAGGAGAGGCCATGTGGACCTCTAATTTTGAAAGCCTACCTCCGAGGGATACTTTGCCTCTCCCTTCCAATATAGTCACACCGAAACTTGAGCTCAAAACCTTGCCAAGGGAGCTCAAGTATGCCTTTTTAGGAGAGAACAAAAGTTTTTCGATAGTGGTATCTTCCCAACTTGACCCTTGTCAAGAAGGGAAATTGATGACGGTTTTGAAAGAGCACAAAAGTGCTATAGGGTGGTGTGTAGCGGACTTGAGGGGCATCTCTCCGAAGATTTGCACCCACAAGATTTATTTAGAGGATGAAGCCAAGCCTTCACGCCAAATGCAAAGAAGGCTCAATCCCAAAATGAAAGAGGTGGTAATGACCGAAGTCATCAAGTTGTTGGATAATGGGATCATATATCCCATTTTCGATAGTGAATGGGTAAGCCCGACCCAATTGGTCCCCAAAAAGTCGGGAATCACGGTTGTCGAAAACGAGAAAGGTGAGCTAGTGCCTACTAGGAATACCACGGGATGGAGGGTTTGCATCGATTATAGGAAGTTGAACACGGTCACTCGAAAGGACCATTTTCTCCTTCCTTTCCTTGATCAAGTCTTAGAAAGAGTGGCCAGGCACAAATTTTATTGCTTCCTTGACGGGTATTCGGGGTACAACCAAATTGAGATCGCCCCCGAGGATCAAGAAAAGACTACCTTCACATGTCCCTATGGCACGTTTGTCTATAGGAGAATGCCTTTTGGGCTATGCAATGCACCCGCGACATTTCAACAGTGTATGCTTAGCATATTTAGTGACATGGTGGAGAAGTTCCTTGAAGTCTTCATGGATGATTTTAGTATTTTTGGCGATTATTTCGACAAATGCCTCGAGAACCTTGAGAAAGTTCTCAAACGGTGCATTGAAAAGAATCTTGTGCTTAACTGGGAAAAGTGTCACTTCATGGTGACACAAGGCATCGTCCTTGGCCACATTGTCTCAAGTGAGGGGATGCAAGTTGACAAGGCTAAGATTGATGTCATCTCCAACCTTCCACCCCCAAAAACCCTTAAGGATGTTAGGTCATTCTTAGGTCACGCGGGTTTTTACCGGCATTTTATTAAGGATTTTAACGCTATCTCGCGGCCCATATGCCAACTCCTTGCGAAAGATGTCGCGTTTGAATGGTCCCCCGAGTGCCAAGAGGCATTCGAAAAGCTTAAAATGGCGCTTACCACCGCACCAATAATGCAAGCCCCCGATTGGAACCTTCCATTCAAGCTCATGTGCGATGCTAGTGACTATGCGGTTGGGGCCGTGTTGGGGCAACGTAGAGACAAGAAGCCCCACGTCATTCACTACGCTAGCCGGACTTTAGATGATGCCCAAATCAACTACTCCACGACGGAGAAAGAGTTACTAGCGATAATTTTTGCACTCGAGAAGTTTCGGTCATATGTGGTAGGATCACCGATCACTTGTTTCACCGATCATGCTGCTCTTAAGTATCTTTTCTCCAAGAAAGATGCTAAACCGCGCCTCATTCGTTGGATCCTACTTCTGCAAGAGTTTGATCTATCCATCAAGGATAAAAAAGGCGTGGAAAATGTTGTCGCCGATCATATGTCATGTTTGACATTTGATCACAATCATATAGATCCTATACCTATCCAAGAATGTTTTCCGGACGAGCAATTGCTCAAGGTCTCCACACTCCCGTGGTATGCCGATGTGGTGAATTTCCTGGTCATGGGCCAATTGTCTCAAGAATGGTCCACTCAAGACCGTGAGAGACTTATAGTGATGGCACGATCGTTCTTTTATGATGACCCGTATGTCTTCAAATATTGTGCCGATCAAATAGTCAGGCGATGTGTGCCTAACGATGAAATATCGAGCGTATTGTCATTTTGCCATGACCAAGCATGTGGAGGGCATTTTTCTTCACAAAAGACTGCTTTCAAAGTGCTCCACAGTGGTTTGTATTGGCCTACAATCTTCAAGGATGCATATACCTATTGCAAGGCATGCCCTCGATGCCAACTCCTGGGAAAAATCACCAAGAGGAACTCCATGCCTCTAAACCCCATTCTTACCATAGAAGTTTTTGATTGTTGGGGGATAGATTTCATGGGACCCTTCCCTAAATCCAATATTTTCGAATACATTTTGGTGGCGGTCGATTACGTCTCCAAATGGGTTGAGGCAATACCATCACGGACCAATGACCATAAAGTGGTCTTAAAATTTCTCAAAGAACATATTTTGTCCCAGTTTGGCACTCCGAAAGCCATAATTAGTGATCAAGGGGTGCACTTTTGTAATTCTCCGTTTGCTCGTTTGATGGAGCAATATGGCGTAACCCATAAAGTCTCCACCACTTACCATCCTCAAACCAACGGCCAAGCCGAATTGGCCAATAGGGAAATTAAAGGAATTCTTGAAAAGACGGTCGACCCGTCAAAAAAGGACTGGTCTTCTAGGCTAACCGATGCGCTTTGGGCGTATAGGACAGCTTACAAGACAAATTTAGGAATGTCTCCCTACCGGTTAGTTTACGGAAAGGCGTGCCATTTGCCGGTCGAACTTGAACATCGAGCGTATTGGGCAATAAAGAAGCTCAATTTTGATATTACCGAGAGTGGTGAGAAAAGAAAGCTTCAACTCGATGAGTTGGAAGAACTTTGAAGTGAACTCTACGAGAGTTCTAAGGTGTACAAGGCACGTATCAAAGCGTTTCATGACAAACGGATCGTTCGAAAACAATTCGTTATCGGTAACAAGGTGCTTTTGTATGATTCACGGCTCCACATTTTTCCGGGTAAGTTGCAATCCCGTTGGATTGGCCCTTACATGGTGCATAAAGTTTATCCTCATGGAGCCTTGGAAATCCAAGATCCCAAAGATGGGACCGTCTCCAAGGTCAATGGGCAACGGCTCAAACCTTTTCTCGAGGGATTTGACACCGAGTTGGTATCAATTCTGTTGGAAGACCCCAATGTTGGGGTTGAGTAGGCTCTCGTGAGTTTACTCCCTTTTTTGTATGCCCCATGTTCCATTCTTGGCATAATTTTTGTCCTCACTAATGTCTATTGCATCCATTTCGTTCATCCCTCACTTCATAAAAGTTTTCATAGTTTAAGAGTGGAGAAGCAAAAGAGCGGATCGATCCAGGTGATTGAGGGATCGATCCGCATGTTTTCAGGGAAGTTACTGGACAATCAGAAAAGAGCAGATCGATCCGACTTTTCTGAGCGGATCGATCCGCGATTTTTAGGGGAGACACTGCTAGAGAAATGAGGAAATGGATCGATCCGGCATTAACAAGCGGATTGATCCGCGTTTTTTAAATCACAAACTGCGAGACAAAATGATGAAATGGATCGATCCGGCTTTTCTGAGCGGATCGATCCGCGAATTTGAAAAGGCGCAATAACAGCATTTTAAAATGTCGGATCGATTCGGCCTAAATTCGGATCGATCCGCGGGGATGCAGCGGCGGTTTAAAATATATTAACTTCTCATTTTCCTTATAAATTTTTCAAAACTCTCTCAAGCTCTCTCAATCCTCTTTTGCCCAAACCTTCTCCAACTCAACCCCTTTGCTCATCCACTCTCAAGAACTTCCCTGCCATTCACCCAAGGTATGTTTTTATCAACTCTCATCGATTGTTCTTTCATGTTTTAAGGGTGATTGCACCCTAGGTTGTGTTTTGTCCCTCATTGCTCACTATTTTAAAACTTCAGCCTTAGGGCTCGATCTCTCACCCTTTTCTCTATATTTTAAGTTGATTTCTCATGCATTTTGGCCATGATTCATGCTCAAGCCACATTGTGGCTTGTTTGGGATAGATCCATGTTTCACACCTTGTTAATTGTTGAGAGTATTCTTTCTGCCCCCAAGGTGTTCGGTAGAACGCCGCATTGAAATCCCTCCGTGCATTTTTTCCAATCCACACGTGCTTTTTTCAAACCGTCGCGTGCATTGTTCATAATTACTCATTTTAGATGCATGTTCTCAATCTTGTGTGCGATTTTCACTGTTGATTTCATAGCCTGTGGCACGTGACGCTCACCCCATGCACTGCCGTACACGTGCACATCGATCGTGCCTCGTGCTTAACATTCTGTAGGGCATATCATAAATTTTCCCGAACTTTCACGCCCTTGTGTCGATTGTGCACATACCTTTGGTGTTTTCATGCATATGTACTTAAGCATTTCCTTAGCGTAGGGTTTACCATCTTATTTTTTGCGCTTGCTCTTGTTATTTTCAGGTACAATGGTGAATCCATTAAAGTATAACCGAACTGAGTGCTCGCCGACTAGAGGCTATGACCGTTTCTGGTCCAAAACTGAGAAGCAGTGGTTCATTAACTACTTCAAATCTAAGAAATCCATCATTCCTGAACGACCAATCGCTATTTTTGACTTCCCGGACAATGTGGTCCGAATCTTTCGGGAACGCAGGTGGCTCCCCCAATTGGAGCATTCGGGAGAGTACAACGAGACTTGGGTTCGCATTTTCTTCGCGAGTCTCGTTACCACTGGCGACCGCTCTTTCGAGGCATACGTGCGAGGTGTCCGCATTCCAGTTACCCCGGCGTCATTGGACGTGTTCATGGGGGTCCCCCACGTGGAGAACCCTGAGCCCTACCTTGATGTGGAGCTGCGACCTGATCTTGATGTCTTTGCCACACGGTTCGTGGGACGACCGACTGAGTGGGTTGGGGACCTGATTGCCCCATCCACTTTTACCAAACTCTAACGTTATTGCAATATCATTTTCACTACTGCGGTGTGGCCCACTCGCCACAAGACCGTCAGGGGAGACCATGGTGCTCTCCTGTATGCTATCACCGACCTCACTACCCGAGTCAACTTCGCGAGCCTAATCATTTCCCACCTGATCGTGGCATCGAATGACACTGCCGCCACTGCTAGCCTCCCTTTCCCTACCCTTGTTACTCGGCTATGCACCCAACACGAGTGCGAGGCCTTAGCAACCGATGTCCTAAAAGCCCCGCCGGCCCCTATCAATGGGACGACGCTCGCTCGTAGCGACGCGCAAGTTCGGGCCGCGTCAAAGCGAGCCAGGGTAGAGGAGGGACCATTTGGAGTACAGGCTGAAGTAGAGGAGGAGGAGCCTGCACAGGGTATGGTTGAGTTACACCGACGATTCGAGACTCTGAGTACCGAGCAGCGACAGCAGAGCCAGGAGATTGCAAGGATTCGGAGTGACGTTCGTGGACTGAGAGGGGAATTTGATGGGTTCAGTATGAGCTATCGGCGGGACATGAGTATGATGATGCGCTTCTAGGCCGACTCTTTTCGCATGCAGTACCCGGGTGCCGATGTTCCCGATTACTTTCGCGACTCGTACCCTGGCGCAGGTGGTCCAAGTTATTATGGCGGTGCTGGAGGTTCTGGTGCATATGGTGGCACTGGTGGTTCTGACCCTTATGCTGGTGGTCCAGGTTATTATAGCGGTGCTGGAGGTTCTGGTGCGTATGGTGGCACTGGTGGTTCGAACCCTTATGAGGGTGAGATGGAGACGGAGATGGCGATGAGTAGTTGGGGGGGGGGGGGGGGAGTTATCGGCCCTCTTTTGTGGATGTTATGTCTTCTATCTTTCTAGGTTGTTCGTTTGTTTCTTTTGTTTTGGTTTGAACTATAAGTTTGGGTATGGATGTTTGGATGCTTACGGATATTTGGTTGGCTTATGCTTGTTTCTTTAACTTGTATGCCATGTCCCAATGTTTTCTTTTCTTTTCTTTCTCTTTCTTTGTGGATTCTAACCTTGCAGGCATAGTTTCTTACCGGCCGCTCCCTTTGCTTGCCACTGGTAATATTGTTCTTCCCCTTGCACTTTCTTGTTTCATTGAGGACAATGTTCAGTCCTAGTTGGGGGGTGTGAGAGCTTGCTAGCTTATCTCATCGCGGTTTTAGCGGTTTTAGTTCTACTTAAAATATATATATATAATAATAGTAAAGATTCTTGTGTTTCCAATGACTTTAGCATAGTTACCCCGTTCTAATGCCAAGCAATGACGCGTGTCGTGAGAATTTTCTTTTGATCTTAGTATGTGACACGTTGTAATCCCACTAGCTCTTTAACTATCTTGATTATAGTGAATTGCACAATGTTTAAATCTTGGACTATCAAACACGTTGCATGACTACTGGTATTAGGATGGATTTTTAATGCAAGTATTATCCGAAAATCGTTCGAAACATGTGTGGAGACAGTACCTTTGTGAGCTTTCGATCCTTGTTCTCGTTGTTGAGTGCTATATACGTCAATTCGCTATTTCTGAAAAACATACAAAGTCGTAGATAATCTCATCTTCTTGTTCTGATCATTCATTGGAGAAGTCATTGTGTGGAATGAAACTCTTGATTACTTGTCATATATGTGGAGAACAAAGAATCGCATTATCCAAAGAATTTATCTTAGGGCCTTAGCTTGACCATCTTTAGCCGCATCCATGTATACCCACCATTCACTTAACCGTACACTTTCCATGTCCGTGGGTGACTTTCAGTCTTGGGATATCTTTGCATGAGATCATGTGTATAAAGTTGTAAAGGAGATTGAATCATGTAATGGTGAGAGTACAAAGAAAAGGAAAAAAAAAAAAAACCTTCATGAGCAAGTATACTCTCCGTTTGAATTTCAAAGAAATATTCTTGTTGATCCATCCCTTGTGCTCGTTTGTAATCATGCATCCCAATAAATCCCAGGTTGTGCACAGACATTCCCCTTCCTTTCCCTTGTCTTCTAGCCCATAACACTTTTCCCACTTTACAACACCCTTGCGGCCCGTGTGGATTCTAAAGCTTTGTGATTCGAAGCTTGAAGCATTCATGACAAGTAGTCTGAGTTATCCTACACCCTCTAGTGAATGGTATCTTTCATGAGATTAATTTTACCCGTTTTTCACGCTTACGTTTTTCATCATTGGCATGTGCGTGGTTTTGATTCCTATTTCCATTACTCTATTTACCCGCATGCCCCGAGAGTATTACCCACTTCGAGTGTCTTTCTTTTAGAGTGTAATACCGGTGAGAATTGAGTTGAAGCGCGCTCTCGAACGAAATTTGGAGGATGAAAGCATTACGATCTTCTTGATAGTTGCAGTCGTGCACTTCACACAACACACGCATTCAAGATTGAGCTCAATGAAATCTATCTCATAACCTTGATAGTTTGATAGCTGGTGGGATTTGCGTGTCATGTACTAAAATCTTGCGAAAACACTTGTGACTTTGTGAGTGTTGGCATTACAGTATGGGCAACTTTCAAAAAAAAAAAATGTTTGTGGGTATCATTCTGAGAACCCTCCGGAGACAACACTCCGCCTCTACGATTAATCTAGAGGTTTAACGGCTTGTTGCATATGCTCAATGCAATCGTGTTCCCCACGAAAACGGTTTATCCTTCTTTATTAAATAAATTGTCGTGCAAGGTTATTCTCACATCTCTCGATATTTAGCCTTGTTGCTAAGAGACTAGCAACATGCTAGTTGGGGGGTGTGATTCGTGCCCAATACTGCCTTTTGAACCTCATAATATTTTCCGTATTGAACACAAATTAGTACCCAAATCGGAGATTTAATGGATAAATTGTGCTTTCTATTGTTCTTGTTGTTACTCTCTTTTAGCTAATAAAGGTCTCTTTTTGTAGGTTTTGTATGTTTGGATATTGTGGAACTCAACTCTCTTGGCACTCTTGAAGTATAAAGGAACAAAAAGAAGATTTCAGTAAAGGCGGATCGATCCGCCATTTAGAGGGGATCGATCCGCGTGTTTAAAAGGAACTCTCTACCAGTCTCGGAAAGGGCGGATCGATCCGCAAGTTTTGAAGGGATCGATCCGCGTTTTAGTTGGGACATTCTGCGAGAAATTCTTCTAAATGGATCGATCCGGCCATTTAGAGTGGATCGATCCGCGTCTTCTCGAGAAGCCAGTAACGCCCCTGATGAAAGGCGGATCGATCCGCCCATTACGAAGGGATCGATCCGCGCCCCTGCTGAAGACTACTTTTTTATTACAACTTTACCCTTTTTGTGGGGGGACTATATATAGTTAGTGATATTGTTTTGATTAGGGTTATCATGTTTTCTTAGCTTAGTTTCACTTAGTTTTTCCTAGGACTCTAAGTGCTTTCTCTCTTCTCCCTCCCCCATTACTCCATATCTACCAATATTTACTTTCATTTATTGGGAGAGAGAAGAGGGTGTGAATGTATTGAATGGTTGAAGTTCCTATGAAAGCAATATTTGGATATCTTATGGCATTTATGGTGATTCTCTCTTGTTGGTATGATTTCTCTTTCCCTCTCTTGGATATTGTTGTCACTATGATTATGAGTAGCTAGACCTTGAAGGTTGGGGATCATAAATCCACCATTGGACCCATGTGTGTTTTATTGTAGGACTCTCACACTTTGTAACACATCTAGAGTTCATAGGAGTATGGTTAGAGTTTTTGAGACCTCACTTCCAATGTCAAGCATTTGAAGTGACTAAATCTCTAAACTCTAACCCTACACCCATGAGTTGCATTGGAACATCCATCTAGCATGTCGGTTGACTACCACATGTTTGATGGTTTGCCACAATGGGATTTTCTACCCTAGAAAGTGTTTCAAGTGTGAAAGTCATGTGTTGTTTGGTCCAAGGTGGGGGAATGCTCCCCAACCTCAATTTCACCATTTACAAAACCCCCAAATATTTACTTAAACTTAGCTTTGCTCAAAGTTACTTTCCACCTTCGAAATAGTCATTATAGTTTAATTTAAAGACAGTTGAATCAAACCCATAGTCGAAAAGACTCATTTTTGTTTCTTAGTTTGTAATCGCTCTTCGCATTATAATTGGGTATTAAGCGCCCACCAAGTATTGTTTCACTCCAATCCCTGTGGACTCGACACCCTATTTCCACCGTACTACGTTTTTAATAGGGTTAACAAAAGAACTTGATTTTGACCGAATCACCCGGGCGCGTAAGCAACTAGTCTTCCAGAAGTAAGCGAAAGCGAGATCAGCCCAAGAGTTCTGACAGTTCTTCCAGTTCACAGCAGGCAGGGTCCGGCAATCCCGACCCGACCTCCAGTTCACAACGGTCTGAGTCCGGAAGCCCTGACCCGACCTCTAGTTCGCAGCAGTCAGGATCCAATGATCCCAACCTTGAATCCAGCTTAGAGTAATCAGGAGTCCGGTGATCCCGGCCCGACCTCTTGTCCCTAACAGTCTCGACCAATCCAACTACAGTGGTACTTGCCAGATCATCGGATGAGGCTCCGTAGACTGTCAGAGAGCTCTTGAAAAGACCTCGGGCCATACCCGAGGCACATCAAAAGACCTCGGGCCACACCCGAGGCACATCAAAAGACCTCGGGCTCCGAACCCAGGCACAAAAGACCTCAAGCTCCGAACCCAGGCGCTAAAGACCTCGGGATCGCACCCGAGACAAAAGACCTTGGGGTCACGCCCAGGGCATCGGCTTCGCTTAGGTCCAACCTACGATGGGGGCAAATCCCCCTAGGTGGCTGATGATGGCAAGTTTCAAAAGACCCTATAACCACCCATGTTCCAGGTCAGTTACCTACAGTCCTAGCCTCTATAAGTCCCTCATCTTAGCGAAAGCTTGGGGGGCAGAAAGGCACGATGGATTAAATAGGCAATCACACCGGGTACTTACAGGCCTTGCGGTAACTAAGTCTAACTCTTAGACAACCCGGGCGCCTATAGTACTCAGAGGCAATAACTCCACTTAGGTCCAAACTGACGATAGAGGTGACTAAAATCTCTTAGGTTGGTCGACAATAGAGGAGCAAAAGACCCTAAAGCAACGTGATTTTGATCGGCTCCACCAGCATGGTCAAACTCTTCTCCCAACAGTCTTGACGAAGGCTGACCAGGCAGAAGATAACCATCCTGGGGAGTTAACATAAAAGGAACCTAAAGCAGTACGCTTTAGGTCGGCTTTTCCAACATGGTCAAATTCTTTTGCCCACAACCTTGATGAAGGTTTACGGGTAAAAGATAACCATCCTGGGAGCTAACTCAAGCAAAAGACTCCGAATTAGGCCGAGTCTCAACTCTTGGCCAATTCCCGAGCACTCAAAGACTCTGAGCTAGGCTAAGTCTCAACTCTTAGCTAGTTCCAGGGAACTCACAAGACTCAGAAGCTCCCAAGTAGCTTCCCCGAGCACTCAGACAGTGGCAAGTGGCATCAAGCAGATTTCCAAACTTGCCCCGATATGGAATTCGGCTAACCTTGGAAATGGGGGGCAGTTGATACACCATGAATTGGCTCTACCCAAAGACCGAGCAGCTCAACTCAGCAGCCGGTCCCTGTCTCGGTCAAATCATGCACAGTTCCTAGGATAAGCATCAGCCTAAGCGGTTTGGTCTACCCGAGACCTCCCGAGCCGTTCATCCACGACCCGACCAACAGGTCGGGAAGACCGTGCAAGCACGGTTCATATAGGCGCAGTCAAGCCAGGCCAAGAGGCACGTTCCAGAATATTACAGGAAGTTTCCTAATCAAGTTAGAAGACTAATGGAAAGAGCACTTTGTTTCCTAATCCAATTAGGAAACCCCCACAATTAATGCTAATCAAGCTAAATTGGATTATATTTCCTTATCCATGTATGAGTAGGTCTCTTGCATCTATAAAAGAGACCGCTCACCCCCCCTTCAAAGGGATCAACTTTTCAGTCTCTACAGCACTTCTAAAGCGGTCACCAACACACCCGGCCGACCTACGATAGCTCCAAACTATTGTTGGTTCACCACAGGTCCCTGGCTTTTTACAGTATAGTGAACGTGCTTAGACACACACATGGACGTAGGTAACTTCATTAACAGCGCCGAACCACATACAAAAAACCAGTCTCTCACTCTCTCTCTCCTTAAATTGCTTTAATTTACTTTAACCAAATTTTGGCATCATCACATATAAATCCAAATATATCTATATTCAAAAAAAAAGTTTAACTCACCGATTTAGGGTTTCAAGGTTGATGAAGATTACGCAAAACACAAGTTTGGGGTTCTTCCTTTTTTTTTTTCCTTCTTATTCTCGTCTTCTTCTTCTTCTTCTTCTTCTCTCTCTCTCTCTCTCTCTCTCTCTCTCTCTCTCTCTACGTCTGTTCTCTAAACAACTAAATACTTACCTTTCTTAACTATGGTAGGCCGATACCTGCAAATCATTAGTGGGCCTACCATCCTGTACAAATATAAATTAACACAATAATAGAAACCAATAACAAGGTGCTATTAATTAAAAATGAATTTATCTCCAAGAAAGATATATAATTAGACAAAACTTAAAACACGAAAAACGTCCAGAAAAAAATTTCCAAAGAAAGACTCGCATCCCCGTTCATTAATTTAAAATAGATAATTCAAAAATTAATTATTAAAGTTCAGCTCTTTTATAGACGATGTTCAGCCGATTCTGAAAATCGATGACATCAGTGTCAAGATGACATTTTTAGGAAAACTATAAAACACGAAAGTTGTTCGGATCGTCGTTGAAGTTCAGGTTATGCGAACGGCCATACGGCCATAAACTATGAATCTAAGTATCCAAAATATTCAATTTACTAATCTGGTCCAGTTTATTATCAAATTACTATGTTCCCAAAAATGATACGTTACACATAGAAGGCTATGTTTTAAGCTCAAAAATGATACGTTACACATAGAAGGCTACGTTTTAAAATCATAAAAACTACACGTCTACCAATTCTTAGAATTTCCAATAACTGGCTATGTTTTAAGCTAAAAAATGATACGTTACACATAGAAGGCTACGTTTTAAAATCATAAAAACTACACGTCTACCAATTCTTAGAATTTCCAATAACTGGAAATAATAAAACACATTACAACCGTAAAGCTGCGAATAAAAAAACACATGATATTCGATCCAATTACACCTTATGTTCACCACCTCGGCCACCCATCCATGGCTTAGCCTACACATATATCCCATGTGTCTCTTAACGTAATACTAACTCCCACTCCGGTCCCAACTCTCATGGGGTATCACTGGGATTTGAGTATACACCGAACGACTAGTCCTTACGTTCTTGACGTCAATAAACAATGTCTAAATACACATGAAATGGACCAACAAGCGGGGCATAAGGCTTAAAAATGAAGAGACGGGTCATCCACATAGTCGCCATCTAATCACACAAGGACGGGTTATCCACGAAGTCGCCGCCTAAAATCATAAGGAGTAGTGGTGAGCTCTAAGGACTTTTCTAACATTCATGTTAGAGATATTCCTTCTCCTCCATCAATCAAGCCCCAATTGTCAACACAATCCTCGGATGATTCACTACAATAGGTTCATGATTATAACATCAATTTTTGTAATTAATTTATTTATGATAGTTGACCATATCATATGATTAGGATCTTCTTTTATGTATTTACCATACTTAGATTAGACTTTATGTGTATATAATATTCACAATTGATCAATGATTTTTACTTTCCTTTTCATTCTTTATATTACCTTTCTTATGGTATCAGAGCATCTTTTGCTTAAACGAGTTCTTCAATAGCCGACAAAGATCCCTCTCTTAGTACTGACATTCTCTCACCTTCTTCCTCAAACATTGTTCCTAATCCTCTAAGATCAAATAGCATTCTTATCTCCATTAATGTTGTCGCCCAAGCCCTACTAAAACTTACCCCTTCTAACTACACATCTTGGAGAGCCCAATTCGATTCTCTTCTCATTGGATATGACCTTATGGGTTATATTGATGGAACTTTGCCTTGTCCTTCATCAATCCTCAAGGAAAATGGAACAAAAAAAGTTAATCCAAGTCATTCGCTTTGGATCCGCCAAGACAAACTTCTTCTCAGTGCTATCTTGGCTTCTCTTTCTGATAAAATTACCCCCTTTATTGCTTCTGCCAAACCTCACAGGAAGCATGATCAAAACTTGGCACTATGTATGCCAAACCATCCCGTGGACATGTCATGGGAATTAAAGACAAACTGATGAAAATCTCGAAGGACACTCAAAGTGTGATTGAATACATATAGATCATCAAACGTGATGATGATGAGCTTTCTTTGATTGATGCTCCTCTCAATGATGATGATCTTGTTATCCATGTACTGAATGGACATGGCCCTGATTTCAAAGACATTAGTGCAGCTGTGTGGGCTAGAGATGGTCCAATTTCCTTTAAAGAGCTACATGAAAAGTAGTGTGATCATGAAACTTTTCTTCAACATGAGACACAGAGATCTGAAAATTCTTCCATCACTGCTAATGTCACCACCAATTCCATTCACAACAGGAAAAGCAATACTCCAAACCAACAAGGGTGGCACAATCATTTTGGCAAAAATCAATACAACCATGGTTCATCTTACAACAATAATAGGAGGACTCAAAACCCCAGGCCCTATAGGGGTTTTTGTCAACTATGTGATCAACAAGGTCATACTGCCAAGCGTTGTCCTTGTTTTAAGACTTTCTCATCATCTCCTTCTCAAATGTCCTACCAGCAAGTTGGTGTCGCTCTGCATATTCCCCTCGCACCACCGTATGCACATTTTGCTGCTCAACCAAAGCTTTCATCTACAAATTGGTTGGTTGACTCTGGAGCTTCACATCATGTTATTTCGGATCTTAATAATCTCTTACTACACTCAGAATATGATGGTTCAGATGATATAATGATTGGAGATGGTACAAGACTCCAAATCACTCATATTGGTTCTAGTAAATTATCATCGTCTTCTCAATCATTCTTGCTGTCTGATGTCCTGTGTGTTCCCAGCATGAAGAAGAATCTCATCTTTGTTTCAAAGTTTTGCAATTCTAATAATGTCTCTATTGAATTCTCACCTTCTTTTTTGTGGTAAGGGATCTTTGCACTGGGGCACCCCTCATAAAAGGAGCAAATAAAGATGGAGTCTACGAATGGCCATCTCATGTCTCACCCTCGTCCAGGCCAATTCTTGCATTGCTAGTGTCAAAGTTCCGCTCCAACAGTGGCATAAACGGCTGGGTCATCCATCTATCAAAATCCTTAAGCATGTTGTGTCTTCTCAAACCTTACCTTTGTCCTCCTCTAGTACTAGGGATGTTTTATGTAATGCTTGTAATTGCAATAAAATACACAAACTTCCTTTTCATGTGTCCTCCTTAACAAGTAAGGCTCCTCTTGAATTACTTTACTCTGATGTTTGGGGACCTGCTCCTGTTAAAACTCATGTTGGTTTTCAATATTACATTATATTTGTTGACCATTTCACAAAATATGTCTGGCTTTTCCCACTTAAATTAAAATCAGAGGTCTCAAGTATTTTTTCTCGGTTTAAACAAGTGGATGAAAATTTTTTCCAAAGACAAATTATCTCCATCTATTCTGATTGTGGTGGAGAATTTGGTGCACTAAAGTCCTTTGTTGAATCACAAGGGATTATACACTTTTCCACCCCACCCCATACCCCTGAACATAACGGTACGGCTGAACATCGTCACCGCCACATTCGAGAAACATGTCTTACCCTTTTAAGTTAATCCTCGCCCTTCAATTTTGGTCCCATGCATTTCTCACTACAGTCTATCTCATTAATTGTATGCCAACACCCATTTTGTCCCTCCAATCTCCATTTAAAAAATTGTTTGGTCGACCACCAAATTATAGCAAATTACATGTTTTTGACTGCTTATGTTACCCTTGGTTAAAGCCTTACACTAAGCACGAACTTGAACCTTGCTCTCGGCCTTGTGTGTTCCTTGGGTACTCTCTCACCCAAAGTGCGTATAAGTGTGTTGACCCCACCACCAAATGCATCTTTGTTTCCAGACATCTCAATTTTGTAGAAACAATCTTTCCATACTTCTCTCTTGACCCCAATTCTACACATGTTAATTCCATGAATCTTTCCTCTTGGACCTCCCATGCACCTATCACACCTCCCATTTTTCAAATTTCAATCCCTAATTCTCCTAATTCCTCCTCCGCTGACCGATTTTCTTCCCCCACAATCTCACCTATCCCTTCCTCATCTCAACCTTCCCATTCAGTTACTAGTCAATTCCCTTCAATCTCACCCATCGCATCCTCTTGTAGGCAATCCTTAGATTCCAACTCTATGTGTGAGATGGCCCATTCATCTTCTTAGTCCAGTCCTATGGGTGGTTCCTCCATGTGCAAAATTCCCCTCTCACATGAGAGTTCTGCTGACCCTCTTACCATTCTTGCCTCACATAACATCGAGCCCTCTCTTTAACCTACCCAAACCCACCACATGGTCACCCATTTGCAAAATAACATATACAAACAAAAGAAGCTCAATATGACTACTACTCTCTCTCCCAATGCACCACTTGAACCATCTTGTGTCTCAAAAGCAAAGCAAATTCCTGAGTGGAGAGCTGCTATGTCGGATGAGTTTACTGCACTTATCCGGAATGGCACTTGGAAACTAGTTCACTCCCGTCCAAATATAAATCTTATTGGTTGCAAGTGGGTGTTCCGTGTTAAACAAAATCCTGATGGCTTAATTTCACGCTATAAAGCTCGTCTTGTCGCAAAGGGTTTTCATCAATGTCCTGGAATTGATTATACAGATACCTTGAGTCCCGTTGTCAAACCAACAACCATCAAGGTTGTCCTCTGTCTTGCGCTTTCTCGGGGCTGGCCACTTCGCCAACTTGACGTGAATAATGCCTTTCTTCATGGGCATCTCACTGAGGAAGTGTACATGTCTCAACCTCCAGGTTTTTATTGATCCTACATTTCCCCAACATACATGTAAATTGCACAAAGCTCTATATGGGCTTAAGCAGACACCCCGAGCATGGTACACTGAACTCAAAAACTTCTTATTATCAGCAGGTTTTTTTAGATTCTCATTCTGATACATCATTGTTCATTTACTCACATGATGGAATTTTGATTTACTTGTTAGTCTATGTTGATGATCTAATTGTGACGGGTACCAGTCAATCCATGATTCACAGTCTTATTGCTCAAATTTCTAAAAAAATTTCTATAAAAGATCTTGGGCCTCTTAACTATTTTCTTGGTGTTGAGGTGATTCCCACTCGTCAGGGTCTCTGCTTGTCTCAACACAAATGTATCCAAGATCTTCTTGACAGAATCTCCATGCTTGACGCAAATGAAGTTCAGACACCTCTGTCCACAAGCTCATGTCTCACTCTTACTGATGGTTCCAATCTTTCCGACGCCACCGAATATAGATGAGTTGTCGGTAGTCTTCAATATTTGTCGCTTACCCATCCTGACATTACATTCACAGTGAACAAGCTCTCACAGTTTATGCATAAGCCTGCTACTTTTCATTGGGTTGCTACCAAACACCTTCTTCGATACCTCAAGGGCACGATGTATCATGGTCTCTTTCTCAACAAAAATTCTCCACTAAATCTTCATGCCTTCTCAAATGCTGATTGGGTGGGGAATAAGGATGATCGTAACTCCACCAGTGCCTATGTTATTTTTCTGGGTCATAATCCAATTTCATGGAGCTCCAAGAAACATTGTTCTGTTGCTCGTTCTTCCACGAAAGCTGAGTACCGAGCAGTTGCAGCCACCGCGGCTGAATTAGCATGGATTCAATCCTTACTAAAGGAACTTCGTGTCACACTCTCGCAACAACCTACTTTTTATTGTGACAATGTAGGCACCACCTATGTGTGCGTGAATCCCGTGTTAGACTCTAGGATGAAACACATCGCTATAGACTTTCACTTTGTCCGTTAAAAGGTTACTAGTGGTCAACTTCGTGTCTCTCATGTTTCATCGAAGGACCAGCTCACTAACGCTCTTACAAAATCAATATCGAGGCAATGCCTTCTGTATCTTCGATCCAAGATCGGTGTCTCTAATAGGAGCACCATCTTGTGGGGCGTGTTAGAGATATTCCTTCTCCCTCATCAATCAAGCCCCAATTGTCAACACAATCCTCAGCTGATTCACTACAATAGGTTCATGATTATAACATCAATTTTTGTAATTATTTTATTTATGATAGTTGACCATATTATATGATTAGGATCTGTTTCTATGTATTTTCCATACTTAATTAGATTAGACCTTATGTGTATATAATATTCACAATTGATCAATGATAAAAAAAACTGCTTCTTTTACTTTCCTTTTCATTCTTTCTATTACCTTTCTTAGTTCATACATCCACATTTTTCACAAAACTCAACTTTATAAGAGATTCATATATCTCAAATCAAATTTTCGTTAAAATCATATTAACAGCTACATGTTCACACAGATTCATAACCGATACAAAATCACACAGTCACGATTTTACAAAGCTCAACTATACATGAGAACTCATATCTTTCTAAGTACAAACAAATTAATTCATATTAACGAGCACGAAATCCTGCAAAAATATAATGTAGCAAATATGCTTATTTTAACATTCATAAAACTGCTGCTGTAATATGCATTTTCTGCCCAAAACGGTGCAGAATTGGGAAAAATACCAATAGACGAAATTTAATAACCCCGAGTAGAATTCCAAAATTTGAATCGCGTTTTACATGGGACTCCCGAGTAGAATTCCAAAATTTAATAACCACTATTTTATATGAAATATTTTCACTTTCAGCCACCGTAAATTTAGATTAATCAAAATAGTCACATATTCATAACCACAACAAGATCACAAAGATCAATCATAATTGTAAACCCTAGTTTACACATGGATTCAAATACATATAAATCCAAATATATATACTCAAAACAAAAGTTTAACTCACCGATTTAGGGCTTCAAGGTTGATGAAGATTATGCAAAACACAAGTTTGGGGTTCCTCCTTTTTTCTTCTTCTTCTTCTTCTTCTTCTTCTTCTTCTTATTCTCTCTCTCTCTCTCTCTCTCTCTCTCTCTCTCTCTCTCTCTCTCTCTCTCTCTCTACGTCTGTATCTTCTTTTTTATCAAACACCCACTTCTTTTTCAGAGCAGAAGGCATTTTTTTGAAAAGGTTTGACTAGAAAATTCTTGAATGCTCCTGCTGTTGTTTTCAAAAGAAATCTAAATTAATCTTATCACAAATCATCAAATATTCATTTTCGAGTATGTATCCATTTTCTTTGTGCCAAATTGATTAAAATATTCTACCAGAGCTTTAATTGAGAGAGATTTCTCAAGCTTAACATGTGAAGAATGATTCAAAAAATTAGGCAATTTGTGCAACCACACAGGCCATAACAAATGCACACTGTGAATGATTTATCATAAAATTGTCAATTCCTTCGTTTTGGTGGGTAAGAACTTGTAGTGTAAACCAAAAAACAACAAATAGAAGGATTTGTACTGGTTTAGACAAGAAAACTGACAGAAAACTTGTAAAAAAAACTTTGAAGTTAAGAAAAGAAAATCTAGAATCAACCCTTACCCTGCATCCAAAAAAACCCATTTAGTGTAAGACTTAATTTTCTCAGGTCAAGGTTCCATATTCTACACCAATACTCAACTGTCTAAGGAGCTTGTTTTGGCTAAATTTTAAGAAGCGTTTTTTTAGCACCTCAAAAGCACCTTTTGACTGAAGTAGGTCTAAAGCTACTTCAGACGTGATGCGGGAAGCAGACTTGGGTTTATTTTTATGAACTTTCATTAATTTTCAAGGTACCCTTGTTTAAGGCTTTTGCTTTTGCTTCCTCTTCTCTGTATAAATGCAAAAGCCACAGCCAAACCAAACAAGCCTCAAGTCGTGGTGTCCTTCTGCTTGTGTTCTATGCAATAAGTTTCATTCTACATTCACAATATGCTTTTGAATAACCTAAGAATCAAAAGTCCCTTCTGTAGTGAAGTTTTTAGATTCCTCTCGTTCCTTAACTTGTACACCAGTACTGCATATGAGTATAAATGGCCAAAATATTCCAATTTGTAGCGATAATCATAGATGCCAATTACTGACTCCATGTACTACGTTGAATTCATCTGGGAAAATTATTTTACTGCAAAAGAACTGAATATCTCGGGTGTGCCATTTTCTCTTCTGTACTATTAGGGAGGACTTGAAGTTCTATTAGCTGTAGCTTGTAATCTCCCTGGTGTGGCTCACCACCTATGAGTGTCAGGAGATGAGGGTATGTATTATATCTAATTGATGTGCTTGTAATCCTTTTGCACAGGTGGCCAACTTTCTGCTCCCTTGGGGTACCCCGTATCCATTAATTGCGTTAGGCTTTGATTGGTTCATGGATTTTGTGAGGGAAAAGAAGAGAAAACACTACAGAAATTGCTTTTCATTGTTTGGTTAATAAGAAAAATGAAACAAGTGTGAAAATAAATAAGGAAAGTAGGAAGGAAAAGAAACAAGTGTGAATAGTACAATATAAGTTCTGAGTTTTGTGAGTTACTTCCCTTCATATTTTTTGAAGTTACTATTATATTTTGAAACTTTTTAATTTTTAATGTCACTTAAACATGGAGGAAAATGCTAGGGAAAACATAAGGGTAATCGTTTTCCTTTCATTTTTCTTTTCCTGCTCTAAATATGCGAACCAAACAGAACCTTAGTGTTTACTCCATATAACTGCCAGGTTTCTTTTATGCTGGTTCAGAAAGTGTTATATGTGTGTGTGTATATATATTTCCCTTTCTTTTTACCCTCATCCAAAGCTAGGACAATGGTATTTTTGGTTGATGTTACCTAAATATTTTCTTTCAGAGCAAACATTAAGCTATAGGAGATTTAGATATAAATGTTCATGGATATGGTTAATCATTTGGTCATCATCTTGCGTGTTTTTCATAAATTTAACATATGTAGCACATGACTTGACTATCATCATGCTTGCATAATACTATTCCTGTGAGAATCATTGGCGGTATTCAGTCTTTGCTGCTGGCAATCACGTCCAACATCACCAGCATCTACTTCTGAAAGAAAAATTATGGGCTTGCAGTTCCAGATCAAACAGAACAAAGCCAAAAATGCTACATTATTGATGCATCCATTGCATTATGCAAACTTCAAACACCTGAACCCCAGTGTTCCAGTCAAAATTCAAGTGAGTCATATCTCCTGCTGTGAAAATCTATGTAGCACTGATAAGGATACGAGACAAGGAACGGTGACACAGCAAATCTAAAAAAGCCTAGGATACGGGCGCAACTTGGACAGGGCGAATCAAAAAGATATATTTTAGTTTATTATATACTGTGCTATGTCCAAGCCCGTTTCCTAAATTTCAAAAAACCCATTACTTGTATTCCATTTTGGTATATTAATACTTTTACCTCAAAATTTAAAACACATTTAAAAGAGTACTCTCTTTGACAATTGATTTTCTTTGATGTATCATCTCAGATCGAATTGATCGTGGCCGTCCACGACTTGCTTGCTGAGTAAGGGACTCTGCTGTGCAGGTGGAGACAATGAACAGGAGGAAGGGCCATTTCTCAAACTAGCTATAAAGCATCTATTGGCCTTGCATATGAAACTTAAATCAAACTTTCACTCTCACTCACCAAGCAAGGGCATGGAAACTACTCCATGTGAAGCAATCACCACAGGAAATGATGCATATCAAGGAAGGCCTTCCACAAACATATCGTCTCGTGAAGCTATAGAGAGAGAGATAATATAGAATTAGAATGTGGAAAAAAACAAGCACTCAGTTTACTGAATGTCACAATGAACTAACTGAAGATGAAAAAACAAGCACTCAGTTTAGCTTCTAAGATCCTCATTTGGCTGCACATTTTATGTGTTTGTCTCATAAAACTGGATTGTTTACACTTCGAAGAGTATTGAGAGCTATACGCAAACACTTTCCACATCCACTAGACAATGTTTTGGCTGTGAATGTGATTGACAAGTTCTTAGATGATCCCGATTTGTGTGAAGATAAACTCTCAGATGAGGCTGGGTCTGATGGGTTTCTTGATTCCATAATGAAGATTATGTTTTCGAATGGGGGAAGTGTCAAGCAACTAAATATATGAGGAAGGTATACATGTGTACATCCTTGCTATTGAATTCCAGAGTTTGATTTATTTTGTTTCAAGTTTTAATTCAACGGTTAAGAGCCCTTTTGGGATAACTTTTTCAGGACCAGCAATCACTTTACCTCATAGAGTGGAGGCAAGTCGTTGGAGGAGTCGGTGGTGTTTATTAATGACGTTAGCTTTAGCAAAGACACCAGTTCAATAGGTTTTACTTGCTTCTTTGTTATCCTGGGTGTAAAAAATGTTAAGGTATTCATGACCAATCTACTTAGATTTTTGACCTTATCATACATGCTTGCGAATAAAGCATTTGGTATGCCTCAACATCTAGGGCCTTTTTGAGAATGCTAGGAACAGTGTTACCAGAAATTGTTCAAACCCTACTGACCCCCATTTTGGAACGATTGCTCTAGATCATGGTACTGTAGCTATTCTAGCGAATTGGAATGCCACTTTTTCCGTTATGACTTTATCACGTGATAGTAAATAACACAATCAAAATCTCGTAATATTGTAATGATACACCTACCCATTTAGGCTTTGGCTTTTAATATGTGTATTTATGTATATGCACATATAAGAACATATGTGAAAAATGATCTAGAAAAACTTTTAACATTTCAATCTAATATACTCCGTTCCGTAGGTGATCCGGAGAAGTGTAACCCGCCATACCACATTCCATAGCCAGTAACGATCCATGGTCCACATTCCCATTCTCGTTCCTCGTACCGAATCGATCCGCAATCCAGGTAACCTCGTATTAGACAGTGCAAGGAATGAACATTCACTAAACACTTGAGTTTATAGAACTGCTTTACTTATGAACCATAAACCGATTCTTTGCCTTACCAAATAGTCCCTTAGATTTCTAGTGAAAACATCTCGGTGTGTATGGATTGTGCAATAAATGAACATTTACCAAACACTTGAATTTATAGAATTGGTTCACTTATGAACCACAAAATCAGTTCTTTGCCTTACCAACAATCCCTTAGACTCCTACCGATCACATCTCGGTGGTGTATGGATTTTTTATACAGAAATCGCTAAATGGAATATTGGCCAATGTAGATCATCTGATTGTTGGGTCATACAAATGGTCGTTCATTTTGTGAGGTCATCAAATCCAATCATTAAATGGCACCAGAAAGTGGTCATCGTGTATCTACTGAAGTTGTTTTAGAAACCATGTGGTGTTGTCTGAGACTCTGAGGCACAGACGTGAGTGATTCTCTTGTTGGTATATGATTTTAGTTGTCTTGGTTTATAGCTTGTCAAGATATTCGTGTTTAATGTACATAGAATTTTGGTTCCAGGGGGAGATACACGAGTTATTGGCACTCATATACTATGATGGTCTTCAAAATGTGGTTCCATTTTAATAATTTTGTGATCAAAGATCTATTATACCCTCAAAGGACTCTGTGGATTATGTTTAGTCAGAACTCAATGAGGGCTTTCAAGTAGGCCTTTGCACACAAGTACTTCTACATTTCATTCATACTATACATAATTTTTAGTACTTTGTTCTTCTAGACCATTGACTGAAACTTTTAAATCACAGGGAAGATTGGTCTTACGCATTTTATTTGGGAAAGCTCAGCGAAAAGCTTGGATATTCATACGAGATATCACTATCATATTATGATAAGGCTATTAATTTGAATCCATCAGCTGTTGATCTTGTCTACAGGATGCATGCTTCACGCTTGAAATTACTTTGTGCATGTGGGAAACAAAATGAAAAGACTTTAAAGGTGCTTTCTATGTAAACTTATCTTTTAGTTTAAATATCAAATTTCCTCTCTCTTTCTTTCTTTCTTTCTTTTTTCCCCTTGAATTTTCTTTTCTTTAACCCTTGATCCTATCTTTTTATTTTTTAATTTGCTTTTGCTTTTAATTGAAGGATGAATGATTTTCGGTATTCATTACAAACATGCTCTCATCTATAAACATATGGTTTTAAACACATGACACATATACTAGTGCACAACACTGCATTGACACACACACACACACACACACACACACACACACACACACACACACACACACACACATACACACACACAGACTTCATCTCAACCATTTTGTTCATAGCAATTGACCCACTTTTTTTTTTACTTGTGCAAGCATTTCCTTTACTACATGATTATTGAACTTGTCTCAGATTGTTGCAGCTTATTCCTTTTGTCAATCCCCAAAGGAGATTGTCATGAATACCTTTAGTAGAACGGGTTCTGAAATTCCAAACTTGTCAATGACTATTGAGGATGAAGGCACTCAAGCCAATCTTGAGGATAGAAAGCTTGCAGATTCCCTTGAATTGGAAGACGTGTGGCAAATGCTTTACAGCAATTGCCTTGTCCTTGAAATTTGTGTGGAAGGGGACCTCAAACGTTTCCATAAGGTGCGATATATGCTTGCTCAAAGTCTGTATAGAAGGGGTGGAAGTGGGGATCTCGAGAGGGCAAAAGAAGAACTTTCCTTTTGCGTTACAGTGATATATGCTTTCTCTCCTTTTCTATCCTCAATAAAACTCGCAATCGAGAGAAAGTGAGAGAAAGTGAGGTGTTTCTCTTCCTTTCTATTCTTTTCTCTCATTTTTTAAACTCCCAATCATGGCGTAAGTCGTCATACTCTTTCCTTTACAATAAATATGTGGGAGATAGATAGCATGGTCAAAAAAGGCAGGAATAAGCCTCACTTATCTTTTTTTTCTTGAGCTATTCATCTATGGCGGATGGCCTATTTGGGCGTCCATTAATTTGAATGAGTCATTTCACATTTCGTAAAGCAATTTAATGTAAAAATTGGTTATCTTGAAGTAGCTCATTAGGATAAATAGAAAACTTCATAAATGGTCATTCTTCATTTTATTTATTTATTTTTATTTATTTGATGTGACTAATGGTTTTAGGCTTTTAACCATATTGTTGTGATTTGTGTATTGTCATGCCAATTTTAATTAAAATAAAGTTGCCTATTTTTGTCTGTTCATATGAAAATATGAAAATATATTCATTTATTTTTATTTATTTGATGTGACTAATGGTTTTAGGCTTTTAACCATATTGTTGTGATTTGTGTATTGTCATGCCAATTTTAATTGAAATAAAGTTGCCTATTTTTGTCTGTTCATATGAAAGTATTAAAATATATTCATCATGTCCAGAGTATCCTTGACCTACTTTTTTTTTTGTTGAGAAATTGCATGTCTATGTGTCCGTGTCGTGTTGTATATGTGTCATTGCTCCTTGGACTAAAAGAATTGATTATTTATTTATTTATTTATTTATTATTATTATTATTATTATTATTATTATTATTATTATTATTATTATTATTATTTTGGCTTGGTGGAAACACTGAAAGATATGTGAAGTCATTTGGAGCTTGCTTAAACACTGGGGATATGAAATTTACTTCCTCTGTCCCAAATTAAGAGTCCCTTTTAGAAATTCCAACAATTTAAGGACCCTTTTTGATTGTGTTTTTTTTTTTTAAAAAAAAACTTTCCAACACCAAGCTACTTCAATACCAAGCATACTTTCGCTGGGATAAGGAGATACCCTAGCGAGACCAAGCTACTTCAATACCAAGAAAATACCTTAGAGACCCCAAATCCTTAACATCAAATGACATCCCAAGATCACGCTTTACTAGAATAATACCTAACGCATCATCACCTATGATAATAATATCATTGACATATACTGAGAGAATAATACATTATCCATGGGGTTGTGCTGAATAAACAAGTATGGTCTGAATGGCAGAGGATAAAACCCATAGTAAGTTTCACCTCACGTAAACGACTAAACCATGCATATATGTATGGAGACTATTTCAAACCATAGAGGGACTTACGGATATGATAGACTTTCGCAAAACATTCCCCTTGATCGCAAAAACCAGGCAGGGGATCCATATAGATGGTCTCAGAGAGGTCTCCATCAAGGAATGCATTCTTAACATCCAGCTGATGAAAAGGCCAAGAATAGGACGCAACAAGTAAAACCAGAAGATGAACCGTGGTTAACTTATCCATGTGAGTAAAAGTAGTACCAAAATCCTTACCAGGAACCTAAGTGAAGCCCTTAGCACCAAGCTAGGCTTTAGACCGATCAACAGTGCCATCTGCCAAATATTTAAGAGTGAAGACCCACTTATAACCAATAGTATGCTAACCAGTAGGGAGAGCAACAAGACCCCACATCTGAATACCTTATAGAGCACTCATTTCTACTTTCATAGCATCCACTCATTTAGGATTCTAAAGAGCCTCATGAACTAATCAAGGAATAGGAATGGAGTCAACTGTACTAACAAAAGAGCCAAAATTTGGTGACATTCCCTGATAAGAAATGTACTGGAAAATGGGATGGTTAGTACTTTGAGAAACAAGAAAGCGGGAAGGTAGGTGGCAAACACGGGTGGGATAACGGGGGAGGGGGGGGGGGGGGGGGGGGGGTGGAACAATATCAGGAGCTATATCAGAAACTAAAGGATGATAGGAGATACCTGAGTTCGGAGAAGAATCTGGCGGGGGAGCAGGAGCTTGCTGACTCCGAGAGTAAACCTGTAATAGAGCACTAGAAATAATAGGTGGAAGGGACTCAATATAGAAACTGGACGAGGTTGGACAGATATATACTCCACCATGGGTTCCACAGACGTTGGAAGAGTGGAAGAACCTGGATAAAAGGAACAGTTTCGAGAAAGGTAACATCCAAAGATTTATAGAAATACCGTGTGAGAGGATCATAGCAACGATACCCTCTAGACATGGATGAATACCCTAGAAACACACAACGAAGGGTCTTATTATCAAGTTTGGTATGGGTAGGACTTTTATTTTGGACAAAGCAAGTACAGCCGAATACCCGGGGTACAATAGAAAAGATAGTACTACCCGACTTATGGACATGAAAAGGTGCCTTTCCAAGAAGGACACAGCTCAGAGTACGATTAATAAAATATGTAGCAGTGAGAACAACCATGTCCTAAAAATATTTAGGTACACCCATACCACATAAGAGACATCTAATTACAGACTTATTGTGGCGGTTCTTACGTTCCGCCACACCATTTTGTTCTGGAGTATAGGGACATGTAAGTTATTGAAGTATACCATCCTTATTAAGGGCAGCCCTAAACTCATCACTGATATATTCCCTACCATTATCAGATCGAATATTACACACAATAGTATGATGTTGAGTTTTAAAAATTTTTTAAAGTGAGATAAGACTTCAGACTTTTTTCAAAAGATAAACCCATGTACATCGGGTGTAATCATCGATAAATGTGACATAATATCTACGTTGGGACAAAGCCGTGGTAGGTGAAGAACCCCATACATCAGAATGAATAAGGTTGAAAGCACTAGGTGCTCGGTGCATGCGAGGTATATAAGAGGTGCGTGTATGCTTTGACAATTCACAAACCACACACTTGGTATTATAATCTTGCAAGCTTTATTTAATGGTGGAAATAACCAACACAAATACTGAAAATTTGCATGTCCTAAACGGGCATGCCACAAATCCAAAGTTTTAAGAGAAAAAAATATAAGTATTCAAATCTAGTAAGATAGAATTATTGGAATTAGGAGAAACAGTAGCTTACAGGCTGGAAGAAGACAACCTGATTGAAGGAGGATCGCCAAAGTGGTAGAGATCATCACGCTCATACCCCCTGCCAAAAATCTTCTTCGAAGTTAGGTCCTGCAGATAGCAACAATTAGGTAAGAACATAACTGTACAATTATACTCTTTGGTTAACCAATTAACAGACAGAAGATTATAGGCAAAATTAGGAATAAAATAGACAGACGAAAGAGTAATATCAGGAGATAAATAGGTGTCACCCTGACTATGAACAGACATAGATGGTCCATCGGTAATATGAACTGACTGATCAATGGAAGTAAACGGAGAAACAAAAGAAGTAAGCTCATCAGTTATATGATTACTGGTGCCGGAGTCCAGAATCCAAGTAGGATAGGTAGACTTACCATAAAGAGTAGTAGGAGTACCTGTGGCAATAGCAGCTATAGATTCGGAAGCAAAGGAGGAGGTAGTGCTAAGGCCCAAATATGACTGCAATTGGGCAATTTGGGACTGAAGCTCAGTATAATCTAGTGAAGGTAGAATCATTTCAACAATGGTACCAGTACGAGGAGCACCCCTCCCATGACCAACACCCCGTCCCGAGCGTTATTATATTGCTGCTTTAACTCAAGATGAAGGTAAAAATAATGATCAATAGTGTTATCGAGCACACTCTTGTGCTGCTGGACACCTCATGAAAATTAGAGTTTCCATGTTTAATTTTCTTCAGCAAGCACTCTCTTGTCATCTTTTTGTGTTTTTAAGAACTAACCTTATAATCTTCATGTAATTAACTTGTTTTGGGCAATGATTTTTTATTTAGGTGTAAATTTGTGGTTTGCATTTAATACATCCATGGAAATGAAATCCTTTTGCAGTATTTTAACATTATATTCAAAAGGAATACTTATGTTTTTTGTAGAAGAACAAGTCTGCTTTCTTGAAGATATATGTCTTAGAAGAACACATGGACGATGTTCCTATTTTTTCTTGGGTGATTCGAACTAATTTTTTCATATCCTGACAAGTTAATACGATTGAGGAAATTCAAACCCCACATTGTTTGAGTAAACAAATGAAAAATAAATAATTATTTTGCTACCCTGAATGGAATCATTACTAGACAAGTGGCAGTCAACTAGGTAGAACAACCGTTCGACTAATTTTTCATGGAAAGCCTATAAATAATCTTGCAGTCCCTCCTTGTCATGTGGTGTCTGAATGATCTCGTAACTTTGTCTTAATTTATGTTCTCAACACAAGTCTTAATAAATGCAAGTATTTCAGTGGGTAATATTGTGTGTGTGTGTGTGTGTATTGCTAATATCACTTTTCTCATAGTTCTAGCAACTCTACTTGTGCAAGAAAAGAAGTGGTAATGGTGAAAAGTGGGAATAGGAAAACATTGTGTGGAGGAGATTGGAAATGATATGAAGATGGCAAACCTTTCTGTTTTCGGGTGAAAGAGTATTATATCGTTCCACGAAACAAGAAGAGTATCTTATGTTGTGCTTGTAATTTTGAAAATTATGCTGTTTATTGGAGCTACATACAAGTTATTGAAGCTTGAGCCATGTATCTTCTTTTTTAAACAAACAGCCACTTGATGTTGAAAGTAAAAGGCATTTTCTGACATAAGGCTTGATTAGAAATTATTAGAATATATACATATATATATATATAACCACTAATAAGAGTTCAATTGTATTTCTAATGTTTGGGCTGCTGTTTCCAGAAGAGGTCTAAGTTAATCTTATCGCATTTAACCAAATATTCGTTTTCGTGTATGCATGCATCTATTTTTCTTACCTGCCAAACAGATTTAAATAGTCCACAAAAGCTCTTATAGAGATTTCTCAAGCTTAGCCAGTGAAGAGTAGGTGTGTGCTCTGCTCGAAATAGAGCTTTTTTAATGAATCTGCCATCACTGACTCTTTCTTATTGTTCAATATTTGAAAATTATACATTTACACATACATGCAAACGTAAACATATGAGTCGGTACTATTTATTTCTAAATTCATCAACAGATTTCTCAGCCTTTTGGCCAGCCTATTACAGGTTTCCACTAGCAAATTAAGTTATACATACTATAATTTTGCATACAACTGATATGAAATTTGCATTGCCCCCAAAGAGAACATGGGTTTTGTCAACCAAAAAGAAAATAAATAAATAAATAAAAATTTATGAAAGATTGACAAAATGAGAATGGAGGACCACTTCAAAAAGAGGATAGAGGAAAGTATTGCAACACTTTGATTAATTTCTGAAGCATAGGCATTTATCCCACTTGATATTTACATTGCAGAAAACAAAAATTATGACTTCACTTTGTTCACAAGGGGTTTACATCCATGAATCTCTCTCTCTCTCTCTCTCTCTCTCTCGTCTTTTGAAAAGAAAAACCATATTGAAAAGAACAAAAAAAAAACGTGTTAACTTGGGAAAATCTCAGCTAGATAGCCTATTAATTCTGCCAAAATAGCTCGAAGTCATCGCTATACAAAGAACGATCTTGAATCTCCAGATTTGCAATATGCCAATTGAGAAGCCGGGATTTTATGCATTTACACAAAACCAGTCCAACGGAGTAAATCCTCCATTCACTTTAATCACTGCACCCATAAACAGAAAATAGTCAAAAGAATATCAGTTTGCGGTTAGTTAACTCCAAATCTCCAGAAAAAAAACACAATGCTTTTTGAAAGGCTTGAAAAGAATCATCTCACATGCTCCAACTCCATGTCTGAGAGAGCAATTTTCAGCTCGATTGAGTGTTAGCAATTTTCAGCTCGATTGAGTGTTGTAGTGGACATACTTGCAGATAAATGCAACCAATTGGACGAGAGAGAGAGAGAGAGAGAGAGAGAGAGAGAGAGAGAGAGAGAGAGAGAAGAACCTTTAAAGAAATGAGATTGTTAATTCAATTGATCTGGGTGAAGGTTCAAACAATAGATTCAACTTTGAGAGTTTTTTTCATCTGTATCCTAGCTAGAAGTCTTGGTCAGTTGCATGAAATATCACCAGGAACTGGAAGGCTTTATCCAAAGGTGAAGTGGGTCAACCCAACCCCAATCCCATTTAAGGACAATTTTTTCTATGTTGATTATTGACTTATTATGTTATTGTTAGAAAGTGGGTCAACCCAACCCCAATCCCATTTAAGGCATTGTCAACATGGCTGCCTGTCTGTTTGGAGAGCCCAAAATCTCAACCCAACAACGAGCACACGTGGTTTTGTCCTTCTAGGCTCTAACCCAAAAGATGCCTCAATGGTTTGAGGAAGACCCACACTTATATGCAAGACCTCTAATGCGCCCGCTTTTGATGTGGGCCATGATGCGCTGACACATTCCAACAGTTATTATCACAGTAGCCATGACACCCGACCTATCCATCTAGCTCGAGATTGTTTTTTTGTTAAATACATTTTACCCTCTATACTTTGGTCGGGTCAAGTGAGCCCTAGGATTTTTCTTTGTTGCACATAACTCCTCTGTACTTTAAACTAAAGCGAAATCGTTATGTTTTCCATCCAAATGGATGAAAAATGTTTAAAATGAATATTTTCCCGACCAAACAACTTTAGAAAAAGACATATATGTCCTTATCTTCTTCACTAAACAGCAAAATGGGGATGAAACTAAAAAAGAGGATTACTGAATTTTGTTTTCCCTTCCGTATGTAATTTAGTTTTCAGTTTGAAGCTACATTGTAACTTATGTATGGAAATATAAGTGTTATTCAAATTTGTGATCAAATGAGTACTAATTAATTTCTTTGAACTACTACCTTCCTCTTTATTTGTTCTTCTAGCTTATTTGGAGGGAGAAGGTTTTGGCACAATTGAGAGGATGTGGTGTTTGAGTGGCTATGGGTGTCCGTTTTGTGTTCATGTGAGATTTTTGTGTTTTTCTCAAAAGACTCTTGGATTTATGGGAAATAAAAGGTGAAAATAGAGCCAATGATTGGGTTTTTCTTTGGTAGAAGGGGTGTTTGGTTTTTTTTTTTTTTTTTAAATTGGGTTGAAGAGGGATTTAAGAACACAAGGATGAGAGGAATGGTAGTAGTGGTGGTGTTGGGGATGATGACGTGTTTGTCATTGTGAAAATGTTAGACAAAGGACATTTTAAGAGAGTTGTTAAAGGTGCTAATCTGGGTCCTCCATCCTCTTTAAAGTAAAACTATTTGTGGTTTTGTCTACATGATAAGGACCTTTGTATCGTGACGTATTCTATCATAACTCGTTCCTGCCAAGAAAAAAAGTGCAGCACCAATAAATCCATGAGAGATTATTTGTAAAATGGCTCCATTGAGTCCCGTATTGGTTATAGAACCAATTCCTATAATTATAAAACCCATATGAGATACAGAAGAATAGGCTATTCTTTTTTTTAAATTACGTTGGCCAGGAGATGTTGAAGCTGCATAGATTATTTGCATTGTACCTACTATGATCAACCAAGGAGAAAATATAGAATGAGCGTGAGGTAATAATTCCATGTTGATCCGAACCAATCCATATGCTCCCATTTTTAATAAGATTCCAGCTAGAAGCATACAAGTACTGTAATGTGATTCTCCATGGGTATCTGGTAACCATGTATGTAGGGGTATAATCGGCGATTTGACAGCAAAAGCAATAAAAAATCCAATATAAAATATTATTTCCAATGTCACAGGATACGATTGATTAGCTGATGTTTCAAAATTTAATATTGGTTCATTAGAACCATATAAACCGATACCGAGAACGTAAGGGAGCTTTATAATTCAACATATTATAAAGAACTTTTGTACCTTATGACCTGTGATATGGGAGCTTTGTATTAGGGATAAGGAATCGTTGTACTTGTGGTAAAAAATATTTTTACATGTGATAAAGAATATTTGTACCTAATAATAACAAGGCTGGCGATAAAGGCACATTCACTTTTTAATTAGGGCACCTAATTTTAAGTTAAAAATAATTTTTTTTACCTTTTTACTTTAATTAGTAAAGGCACCTCACTTATTTTATTATATATTATCAGTATGTATCTCTCTCCTTATTTACTCCAAATCCTAAACTACTTCTAATTTCTAACTTTGATATACTCATGGTGGTTTGTCCATAAACATACTATACGTCAACATGAAGGTGTTATAGCCCATATTTCTTCCTTTGCTCAAATTGAGATTCCGAAAACAGTATATGATCTGAAGACTGATCGTAATACTTCAAGCAAAAAAAAAAAAAAAAAATTGATCGTAAATATTCACCACTGATTGTAAGTTTTCATTATTATTATTATTTTTTTTAGAAACAAAGAGAAGTGGTGAAGCCTATTAAGTTATTAACTGATCGTAAGTTTTTATTCCTCTTTTTTTTTTTGAGAAATAAAGAGAAGTGGTTTGATGAAGAGTCAACATAGTCGTCTACAAAAGTAATTAATTTATTTGCATCTTGACCCTACTATTCTGACTTCTCCACAAATACACTTGATATTAAAAGTTTGTGTGTGGCCTAAATACATGTGTCTTTAAGAGTGCAGTTTTGCTCATTCGAAAATTGCTCACTCTCGTCTCCCATTGGCCAATACAGTCAATGCAGTGGGGCCCAATACTTTACACAATTAATTAATTCTCATTTAATACTGGACTCCACTGCATCGGCCAATGGGAGAAGAGGGTGAGCAAAAGGTGAACAATTTTGGGGTGAGCAAAAATGTATTCGTTCTTTAATTAGATACACTTTTGCTTTGATATTTATTGATTCTCATTACCATTGTAATTTTTTTTCATTAAGTTTGTCATTATGAGTTTTCATGAATTGAAATGATTTCAGTGTTTTAGACCCCAAAAATTCAATCTTGATCATCTTTTTACTAGAAAGAACAGTAGATTCGATTCAAACACTTAGAGATCACCATGAGTTTTCCTGATCATGCACCACCACTTCCCTTTATGTGTTTGATAGCAAATTGTTGAATTATTGCCATGGTTCTAATTATTCTATTTAATTGTTGAAAGAAAAAAAAACAAGCATTTTTTATTCTGGTTTTTTTAATATCTTTTAATTTTATAATATTTATGCAATATATAATACCTATTTATGAGTGTTGTGCTTATTATTTTTCAGGACATGCCGATACAAAACTCTTGAATAGAAGATGTTGGCAATTATTTGGTAACTTTACCAAATATAGTGGAAGACCAACGTGCAGATGTCGATGTAACTCCATATTTTTCCATTGATACAGTGAATATTTTACCCTTTTTAATATAATAATAATTAAATTTAAATTATTCTTACATTGTCTAATATATATATATATATATGGTCTTTGACTCACGATCACAGCTTATCCATTGGGCTCAAGATATTGGTATTAGATTGAATATGGTTGTCGTAATTACAAACTTTGATGTAGGGCTTATGTTAAAGAAGCCAAAGTTGATCTTGGGTTACGAAAGGGGTGGTGTCTTCCGCAGTCAAAAGAAGAAAAAAATGTTACAAGGAAAAAGCGATGTCAATAAGGATATAAGCAGATGTAAAAGGTCATCGGGGACAAAAAAAGTGCAATTGCCCTTTTAAGTTGAGAGGAATTCCATATGCACATGATAAATGGAAGGTTGAGGTGATATGTGGTTTGCACAACCATCCACTAGGGGATACAACGATTGGTCATTCTAATTCTGGCAGGTTGAAAGATGATGAGCAAAAAATTGTTGAACACTTGACAAAAAGAGGAGTTAAACCGAAAGAAGTTTTTACAACGCTAAAACAACGAAACAGAGAAAACAAGTCCACTATTTCTACCGTTTACAATGCACAGAGGAAATGTAGAAGTGCTGAAACAGAAGGAAGATCTGCAATGCAACAAGTGATGAAGTTATTATTTGAAAACAATTATCTCGAATTGCATAATAGGAATAGCAAGACTGAGGAGGTATTAGATTTATTTTGGGCAAATCCAGAGCCAATAAAGATTGCAAAATGTTTTCCCTCTGTCATGATGTTGGATTGTACATATAAAACTAATCGGTTCAAGCACCCACTACTTGAGATTATCGGAGCTACCTCCACAGCTAGAACATTTAGTGTTGGGTTTGCATTTTTGATGGCTGAGAAAGAAGAGAATTATACTTGGGCCCTTTACAAGTTAAAGGATGTGTTTGATTCGTCTCGACTACCATCCGTCTTTATTACAGATAGGGAGCTCGCATTAATAGGTGCTATTCATGTAGTCTTCCCAGGTGCAGTTCATCTATTGTGTACTTGGCACATAACAAAGAATGTTACATCACATTGCAAAAAGTCATTTGAAACTAATGCGGACTGGATTATATTTGAGCGTGAGTGGATAGGAATAGTTTATTCAACTACCGAGAAAGAGTATGTTGACCAATGGATTACATTTGAAAAGAAATGGATAACACATGTACCACGTTGCCTCCAATACATTCGAGACACATGGCTACCATGGAAGGAACAATTTGTTTGTGCTTGGACCAATAAAGTAAAGCACTTTGGAAACACAACAACATCTCGAGTAGAGAGTGCACATTCAAGACTTAAGAAGTACATAGGTTCCTCTCAACGGAACTTTACATCTTTATGGCATGCACTCCATCGTATGATTGTCGGAGAGATTACAGAAGTAGTGGAGTCATTTGAACATAGTTTGATTCGTGTTATGCATGTTCACAATTTGCCTGCTCTAAGGGACTTAAGAGGATACATCTCTCATCATGCGTTGGGCTTGATTTTGGAATAAATTAAGAGGAGCAAAAATATTGGCATTCGTAAGATAACTTGTGGGTGCATTCTTCGTATGACTCATGGTTTCCCATATGCACATGAAATAGTGGATTTTGGTAGTTTGGGTGAGACTATCCCTTTATTGGCATGCGATCCTCATTGGGCAAAACTCTCTATTGTGCCAAACTTCGAAAATTATGATGAGTTGGATTACGACTTAGAGATTGAAAGGTTAAAGAAACGAGTCCAAGAATGTAACTACGATCAACGCAAAGTTCTATAAAGGAAAATAAGGGAGCTTGCAAACCCAGAGACGACATGGTTGAATGAACCATTTGCTTCAAATGTTTCAAAGGGACGACCTCAAAAATTGACAAAGAAACAAACAGCAGCAGCTTGTAGCACTAAAAGAGACCCTTCATGGTTTGAGTATAGCAAGACCATCAAAGACCTACAATCGGTTAGTAAGCCAAAAAAGCTATCGATGCCCAAGAAACAACCTAAGCGAAAGAAGCTATCGTTGATAGATTTAACTGATGAGGACTTGATTGAACAAGTTTTAGCTCTCTTCAATCCAAAAATTAAGGAGTATGTTGTTCATGCATTAGAAAATGTTGCGCCGGATGGTCATTGTGGTTTTAGAGCTTGCGCCGAACTGTTGGGTATGAGCAAAGAGGATGGATGGAAGGACATTAGGAATGCTATGTTGCAAGAATTGAGGGAGCACATTGAACTATACACTCATCAATTGGGTGGTGAAAAAAATTACAAGGAATTAGATGAAAGGCTAAATTTTTTTAAGGACTATGGGTGTAAAACAAAGTATTGGATGCACCTGCCGGATATGGGACCATTATTTGCCACCACCTTCAATTGTGTGCTTTGTGTTCTTTCACCCTTACAGTCATGCACATATTTACCTTTGAGGAATGGACCAATAAGTGACCTTCAAACTGTCCATATTGTTTTGCTTGATAAGGTCCACTTCATGAAGGTCTTTCTAAAACAAGATGCGCCGATTCCAAATGTTATGCCAGGGTGGGACAAAATTCGATATGAAGATGCAACAAGATGGGAACAGTTGGTTAAACCCAAGATTGAAGACTGGAATGCTCGCATTGGTTGTCCATAAGGTACATTTTTTTGTCCTCTCATAGAATGCATATGCTATTATTTGTCTTCCCTTGTAAATATTAATATTAATTTATTCTTGTTGTTTTGTTTTCCAGTGCCATGTATCAATTCCATCTTGTACTCTACACAGTTGAGAGAAATGTTAAGAAAAACAAATGGTGATGAGAAGGATCTGAAGCCTCAATATTATTTGTTTTAGCTCTCTAATAATTTTTTTCTTTTTATTTTTTCTTTTTATTTTATGTTCTATTTAGTCTTGACTGTTAAGTTAATTCAAGTTATTAGAATACAATAATATTCAGTATTCGTGCTGGTTCTAAGAGTTGGTGGTGTATTTTTGAATATCATACTATTGTTCAAGTTCTTTAGTGACGAATAATCTTGTCACTGAAAGTAAAAGAAATTGTCACCAAAAGTGTTTGAGGGACTAAAATGATACACTTATGAAACTACAAGGACTAGAATGACACTTTCCGAACTACAAGGACCAAATTAACATAAAGGGCAAACTAAGAGGGTGTTAAGCCTATAATATATGGTAAAATAAGTGAATTGCCTTTACTAATTAAAATTAAAGGTAAAAAACTAATTTTTAACTTAAGATTAGATGCCCTAATTAAAAAGTGAATGTGCATTTATCACCAGCCTAATAACAAACATGTCTTACCAGCCTAATAACAAACATTCTTTGTGTGAAAGTTGTCACCAAAGAATTACCCTATCTTAAATTGGTACAAATATTTGTCTTTGAACCTTTGTCAAAAAAGGTTCATTGAACTACATTGGACTCCTCTCTCTCTCTCTCTCCGCGTCGACGTGTGTGATATATAATATGTGTGTGTCTGTGTGTGTGTGTGGTCGGGGAGAAGGAAAAGAAGGTAAAATGACGAGCATGTTGGGGAAACAGAAGGGCCGTTTGCTTGAGGTGGACACCTGTTCTCAGAAAGAGTCGGAGGAGGAGAATAGGACTTCACCAAACTATCCTACGGTTGCTGATTTTGGGTATGACACTGACAATTATTTGGTTTCTAAGGTCAAGGAATTTATATCCAATGATCTCCTCTACCTGAGGTCGACCTGTTATCCCTATGGCCTCTGGGTTCTTACGAGTGATCCAACTCCAACTCCAACTCCTTCGGCCGGTAATTGACTTCTCTCTCTCTCTCATTGTGAACTCCATTTCTTAATTTTTTTTTATGTTGTTAATACTTTTTTTTTTTTTTAATTTTATTTTTAAAGAAAAGGGTTAATTACGCTAATTGCACTTTGACCGATTTTCATTTACCTGCTTTAAAAATTAAAAGTGTGTGTGTGTGAAGATTCAATAGTGTAAGGTGGAGTAGTATTCATTCATTTGTTTTCTCATTTGTGCATTTTCATTAAACATATATTATATATATATATATATATATAGGTGATCAGATTGAGAAGGAGTTCTCTGCCACCCAAAACAGGAATCTGATAGTGAAAGAGAAAATCACAAATATGCTTCTTAACTTGGGATCATCGCTCAGTTTTGGGCTAGATGTTCTAGTTCAGTTTTGGGCTCCTGTAACGACTGGGGGTAGATGTTTCCTTGGCACTTTAAATCAGCCTTTTGCAATCAGTCGATATCATGAAGGACTTTGTGCATTGAGGAGGCTCTCTATGGATAATAAATATTATGTGGATACTACTGATGAAAAAGTCTTAAATGTTATCGGCCGTGCCTTTGTGCAAAATTCGCCAAGGTGGTGTACAATTTTGCAGAGCACTAACACACTACTTGCACAGTGCAAAGTTAAAGGAATTGCGATCTTGCCTGTGCTTGAACCTTCCAGCATGGATTGTGTTGGCGTAATTGAAATACTGTCAACTGCGGTGAACATAAACATGTCACTATATCATTATACTCGTTCCATACGCGATCTGTTGCAGGTTTTTCTATATCCCCTGAATTTGCATATTCAGTTTCGTGTTTCTCTAATATATGGATATATTATATTATATAATTTATATGCTTATTAGCATTGTTGAACCTTTACGACTTCCCCTATTTCATGTGTTAAAAACACTTTTCATTTGGAAAATAGTTTATTTCAATTCTTTTGGAGGCGTTTCATCTTAAATTCTCCATTTTATATAAATCATTTTACTAGGAATTAGGAGCCTGTTTGGGATCATTCTTTTGAGATTATAATCAATTATCGGAAAGAATGGAGCCCGTTTGATAACCAACTTTTTATAGCTCAACTTCACTTATAAAGATGAAAAAAGAGATCATTTTGAATGAAGCAAATTGCGTGCTTTTCCTAAAAGTTTAAAATTTTCCATTAAATTGTCATTTACAAAAAGTCCTTGTTAGTTTTTATAAAAGACCATGATTGTCGTCTAATAATTGTAAGTTATGCAGTACGCTTTGGTCATTTATATGAAAATCTTGACTTCTTTCAGTTAGATTGCCAATCCGTCTTCTCGAGAAAATTCTCTAATTCTCTTAGCAATGCAAAACGCAGCATTTTAGAACATCTACAGGGGAAAAAAAAAAAAAAATCTCTTTCAGAAGAATCCATTAATAAGCATGTCAAATATTATCCTTTTTTTAAGGGCGCGGCTACTCGCGCTCCAGCGCTAGCCTCCTACACTCCACACAAATTAGATTTAGGTCCCCCACTATAGATAAATGTTAATATCAATTATGTTTAGATCCACATTCAGTTAGGATTAATTATGTTTAGACCCACCCTCTTACATTTTTGCTCACACATGCCTTTATTGGGTGACATGTGAGGAGTGCAAAGATAATGAGTGTATCATAAGTGTCATTGGGTAGTATACATTTTTTATTTTTTTTTGTTATCCCTAACAAGTTTTGTTTTCATAAGTGTCGTGGTGTCGGCCAACTCGGATATTATATTTGCAAAACTATATTCCACAATAATAATTTAAAAAAATGTATACTACCCAATGACACTTATGATACACCCAATTACTACCAACCCATGGTTATCCCATATGGTTATATCCTAACATTTATATAAAGTAGGTGATCTATTTCGAATTTGAGTCTAAACGTAATTAATCCTAACTGAATGTGGGTTTAAGCATAATTAATCCTAACATTTATCTAAAATGGGGGACCTAAATCTAATTTGTGTGGAGTGCAGAAGGCTATCGCAGGAGCACGAATAGCAGCACCCTTTTTTAATTCTTCATTTATGTATTTTCAGCACTTTGTTCTGATGCTCATAATATCTTTACTTAAAACACTTGCAAACCATTGTATCATTATATCATTGGGTTCAACCATTGTATCATTTCTCCTTCTTCATCTGCAGAGGTTTTGTCTTAGCTTTTTTATTTGGGTTCAGCCATAATAATTATATCATTTCTCCTTCTTCTTCTGCAGCGTGTAGATCTTACGTTAATTTATGAAAATGATTATAACCAAAATCCAGAAGTTGCTTCTAATCAAGAATCGGTAGAGAAATTCTCTGTTGAAGTTGTTAATTCTTCAACGGAGAAGAATTTTGATACTAATCAAAAGGAAACAGATCTAGCTACCCAATCACCACCAGGGACCGAAAACTTACTGAATGGCGAAGGGATGGTGCGACATCAAGTAGCGGTGGAAGATGATACGATAAACAATGGAAATGATGCTTTCAGTGCAGGAAAAAGCTATATCACTGCTACTGATTTAGTGAAAGAAGGCGAGATAAAGACAACTAAGAGGGAGCATAGAAAAAACAAAATCTCAATTAGTTACGAGGTTCTGAAAGGTTATTTTGGGATGAAACTTGAAGATGCAGTAGAGAAACTTAGCGGTATGCTCACATGCTTGGAATCAGTTGTTTTTTTATCTTGCTCCTTTTTATTTTCAATATATTGCATTCTTGAATTAGTTATGAGCTTTTGAAACCACATTTTGGGATGAAACTCAAATATGCTGCAAAGAACTTGGCAGTAAGCTCACACACTTGGAAATTATGATTTCCCACATTGATTGATTGTGTTTGGCTTAGAAAGCATCACTGGCATGCTGAAGCACTTTGGGACATCTTGTTAGGCACTATCTTCTAGTTACCTGTCTAGCTTGCTAGCTTGAGGTGTTACAGAAATTGTTGTAATCTTGCTCTTGTTTTTCTAATTGCTATATACTTAAGTTGGAAAGAAATTGGATTTTCCTTTTGTTCTAAAATAGGTGGAGGTTAATCTTATGTATTTCCTTCATTTGCAGTTAGCCGATCTACGCTGAAGCGTTTGTGTAGACAGAATGGGGTCCTTCGGTGGCCATCTCACAAGAGAAACAAAGTTAATCACCCTCTCTTTGATCAAGATCCTTCGTCTTCTAATCCGCCTTCTGGTCGAGCAATTAAAGATGGGAGGACTGCGACCATAAAGGCGACATATAGAGATGATACCATAAAGTTTCAACTCTCTTTCTCGGCAGATATGATAAATTTGGAGGAAGAGGTGGGAAAGAGGTTGAAGTTGGAGACTGGAACTTTTAAGATCAAGTATGTGGATGGAGATGGAGATTGGATTCTAATAGCCTGTGATGCAGACTTGAATAATTGTTTAACATCATTGGGCATAACAGCAATCAAAATGTTGGTTGAGCCAGTTACCCTGTCCTAGTTTTTCCCATATGTTCATGGGAGGAGTTCATCAATTCTATGTACTTCAACAATTACAGTCATTAGAATCAATACCCGTGCACGGGAAAATATTTCTAAATTTCATGTAGTATTTTATGCTAAACAAATTTTATGTACGTAAATTTGTTAGCTGTATTCTTATTTGATATATGATGCAGTTATATTATTTTAATTAATTCATTTTGTTTGTATCATGTATGTATGTATATTTAGATATATATGTATATATATTTATACAGATTAGATATTGATGAGATTTGATATGGTTTAAAAAGAGAAGGAGAGAGAGAGAGAAAAAAAAGGAAAAAGAGAGATTATACATATGTATCTTATTAATTTCATACCCAACAATCTTGACCCTTGATTCCTGTGGGTCTCACATGGATCCTACACGGGATCCACCGGAATCAAGGGTCACGATGTGTTTGGGTGTGGAATTTGGTGTGGGTGTAACATTTTTGATATAGAAAAGTAAGAAAAATCACAGAACCACTACGTGGCAAACATCTGATTCCACTTTATATTATACTAGTTTAAACGCACGTGTGTTGCACGTGATCAATGGTGCCTGTCTATAAACCAATTACGAACATAAGCCAAAATTTATAGAAAACACTTAAATTAGGTTTTTAAAAAAAAGAAGAATTAATACAACCACAAAAATAATAATACAAATCTCTCCAAAAATCCCTATTTAATAATCATTTTTAGTTTAGGTCCACTCATCATTTAATTATACTATTAGATTCAAAAAATCATAAAGTATTTGATGATTAGTCCAACCTCCCAAATTAGTGTGAATAATGGTACAATTTTACCCCTAGAGATATATATATATATACACACACATACACGTAGAAACACACATAAATAGCATTTAAAATTCACCATAAATCCCTAAATCCATTAAATACGCACAATTGGCTGGTTTAGTCAAAGATATTTTCAGCTGATTTGTGATTTAATCCCATATTTTTAGGTAACTGATTTTTTATTATAAATCCATAAGTGTAGGAAAACAGATAGGATTTTTATCTACTATATAACCGAATATGGTATTAAATCCCATAATTATAGGACTGCAACTATGACACTAAACTCATTGAGTGATAATTTTTTATATTTTTTTCATTATACATGCATAATTTTCTCTCTTCAAACTTCAAATTTTACACTCCAATATGATGTTATTTTTTCACTGCAAAGCTGCTACTGGTTTTTGATTTGTTGATGGTCTTGTTATTTCTTTAACTATATACATATGCTTTTAAAAACTCTGACTGTGTGAACTTTTCGTCGTTGCATAACTATGAAGCCTCATTCTGGTTCATGCGCAAACCAGAACAGTGTTAAATTTGTTCAGTGCACAATTTATCACTACAGTGTACAGTTTTATTTACACTGTATTTATCACTGTATGAAATTTCTCATTGTTGATGGGAAAATTCAATATCAAATTTCTCACTATCTTATAACAAGCAAAGAAATATACAAGAAATTTCTAACTAGTGTAAAATTTCACATCATTTCCACTATCTCATAACAAAGTAAGAAATTTCTCACTAGTGTACAATTTCATATCATTGAACGATTGACCAAATTTTGGAACAAAAAATCATACAAAATCAAGTCAGGAATTGCCGAAAAATGAGTTATACTGTAGGTAGACAACGCGTAGGAGAGAGAGAGAGAGAGAGAGAGAGAGAGATTGGGATTACAAGAAATTTCTAACTAGTGAAAAATTTCACATCATTTCTCACTATCTCATAACAAGCCAAGAAACATACAAGAATTTTCTCACTACTGTAAATTTCACATCATTGAATGATTGACCAAATCTTGGAACAAAAAATCACACAAAATCAAGTCGGTAGGTCGCCGAAAAATGAGTTATACTATAGATAAACGGCGCGTAGGAGAGAGCATTGAGAGAGAGAGAGAGAGAGAGAGAGAGAGAGAGAGAGAGAAATTGAGATATTGAAGCCATTGGAGTGTTCGGAGGCTTAACTTGCGATTGGGATTGAGCCATTGAAGCCATATGAGATTGGGATATATAGACACCTCTGGTTCTGTCTGAAAGAACTGAGTATGGAAATACTCTTCCATTTGTGTCCAATTATGGATCGGATGATAAACTATGTGAATGTTGTATCTGTCAATGAACTAGGAAATAAACGACGTCTAAGGTATTCATTGTTTCCTACATCAGCACACTGACTGATGAATTTTGCTACATGTTCAACTATATATTGACTCCCATCTCCAACAAACATAGCAAAAGTAGGGAACTTAAATCCCCTAGGGAATTCAATCCTATCAATCCAGTCAGGGTAAGGCTTTCTGTATACTGGAGTTTGTACCCCTCGAGCCATGGGTCCACAAACTTCATGGATTAAATTGATTATGTCATTTCTATCAACCATATTAGGTGATTGTTGATGACCTGGTTGACCCAAAGGAGGGTTCATTGGTGGTATTGGAGGTGGTTGGGGAATATTATCCATCCTCCTAGGATTTTCATTCCTTCGACCCACTCCTATTCCAGTGGGGTCTGGTTTGAATACAGGATTGTTATTTATTCTCCTGTTTTGGCCTATTATGTTTTCTCAAGGCCTAGGTTCTTCGACATTCATTGGTCTATACATATGATCTTGACCATGTCCTATATGACTTCCTTGCATCCGTTCGAACACTGGAGGAGTAGAATTAGGGACAAGCATATAGAAGCTTTCTTGTGAATTAGGCCTAAAAAGAGGCCCATTTGCATGAATCCACAAGATTTGGCTTAAATAAGCCATAAGTATAACCCCTTTCATTCTGTCGAATCACAGAAGAATTTCTACTTGGCACCATTGTTGGTATAAATTGTGGTATGTTGTTGTTAAGGGAAGTGATCAGAGCATTAACATTCTGAATCATGTTTCCCAAATGATCGAATACTTGTGTCAATTGATTCACCAAGTCATGTTGAATTCCTGAGTCCATGTTTCCATTGATTGGATTCGGATTCACATTTTTAACTCCTACTTCTGGGTTTTCATTGTTTACATGATTCCCAGTATTGCTACTTTGAGGATCTTGGTGTAGAGAACCACCAATTTTAGCATTTTTGACACCAACATTGGCGTTATCAACAGACCTATTGCTTCGAAGGTTTCTGTTTGTCATCTTTTGACCTTAGGTCCCACCTCGTGCCAAAAATGTTTGGTTGGAAAATTTATATATGAGTGTGGGCGTGCCAGGCAAGCAATTTGCCAATGTGTATATGTGATTATCCAAACTGCGCCTCACCAGGGTAATTGTGGTTCCGTTCGATGCCTTAACAAAGACTTTAAACGTGTAAAGATATGACTAAAAGAACTTTGAACTAATTAAAGTATAACTACTCCTACTTAAGAATAGTAAAGAAAAACAATAAAGTAAAAGACTACTTTATTGACTAAAAAGACTACAATCTAACCTTGAAGATAACTTCGAAGTGTATTTGTGGATGTTGATCGAAGGATCCCCTTTCTGATCACAGACCCCTTCTATATATAATCATCGAGGCTTCACAATAGTCTTATTCAAATGTTCCCTCCTCTTTTCAAACTGGTAACTGCTCATCCACGCGGTATAACCTTGAGTTGACACTTGTTCTTTCAGTTACTCTACAATGATCAACACGTGTCCCTTGGCAGTTAACATTTTAAACAGACTGAATAGCAAAACTGCTCACAACTGCCTCTGCGCCATATCCAATTCAATCAACTGCCCTGCCACATCGAATTCCACGTGGCATCCTCTCATTTGCTGGATAAATTCATCACAAACAAAGGTCAACAACTTGTTTGTTATTTATCGAAAAGAAATTACATTTCTTACTTACTAGTAGTATCATAGTATGCAAAGCTAAATGTAGTAAGTTGTTTTTCGTTGCCAACAACAAATAGCTTACGTATGATGTAGTCACCAGTGTATAATGGTATGCAACCCTTGATTCTCATTTTCCCTTAAGTGTTGTAACTATATACATGCATTTTGACCTAATCCTGATGAAATTCTCTGTTGGATTTACAGATACCGAAGGTGACAATTTACGTGATGATTCTCCTGAAACATTTGAGAATAGGTAGGTAGGAGTTTCTTTTATCTACTTTGATGAATAATAACTTTGCCGCCTCCTATCTGGTGACCAGTACTATTAGCTCAAAACATTACGCGTTCTACTTTAATAGGGAGACCATGATAACTGTTGTACCAAGCTATGAGGAGCCGTATATCAAAGTTCCTATAGCAATGTTTTGGTAACTTGCTTTCCACGTCCTTGGTGTCCTTTCGCTAAATGTGCCGCTGGACACCTCATGAAAATTAGAGTTTCCATGTTCAATTTTCATCAGCAAGCACTCTCTTGTCATCTTTTTGCATTTTTAAGAACCAACCTTATAATCTTCATGTAATTAACTTGTTTTGGGCAATGATTTTTGATTTAGGTGTAAACTTGTGGTTTGCATTTAATACATCCATGGAAATGAAATCCTTTTGCAGTACTTTCGCATTATATTCGAAAGGAATACTTATGTTTTTTGCAGAAGAACAAGTCTGCTTTCTTGAAGATATATGTCTTAGAAGAACATATGTACGATGTTCCTATTTTTTCTTGGGTGATTTTGTCACGCCCCGACGTAGCATAATTCAGGAAAGCATTTAATTTCCTTTATGGACTCGTAGGTCGTGACAAGTGAGTATGACCAATTGTCCCTGCAACAAATAACTTAACAACATTTCTAAAAGAAAGGATACTAATAATTATAAGCTCCGAAATTTAAAACTTACTAAACTATTACATAAGTCAAGGTCTTAGGCACAAACCGCCCTTATTCAAAACTATCATAAAGTCTATTACAACCCCAAATAAAAGATAATAGAGATATAAAGCAGCTTCCTGGAAAGACTCCTGCCTCTAACTAGCATAGTCAACGAACTCTGGCTGCTCCTGACCCTGAAAATCTGGACATACAGTCCAGGACGCATCGACGCCGTCAGCTTTTGCAAGCTGGTGAGCAAAATAAACAAGTGCTCGCAATGTGTATATAAGCATATAAAACAAAAGTCCAATTAAACATTAACAGTAATATATATTCAAGGTTCCAATTCCAACATAAGCCATGGGGGAAACATAGTAAGCAATAAATATGTAATCGCACATGAATCTTGTAACATCTTACCTTACCAATTCTGTTCTATAAAGCAACTCAATTCGATCAACACATCATCTCAGATACCAGGGGTAATAACTACTCATTCATCTGATTTACACGCTATACTATCGCCTCCAATACCAGGAATACTATCCAATCGGTATGAAAGTCACAAACCACATTTTCGCCTCAGATACCCGGAATACTATCCGATCAATATCTAAACCGAACACAATAACGTCACCTCCAATACCAGGAATACTATCCGATCGATATTAAAGTCATATAACACGCTATCGTCTCAGATACCAGGAATACTATCCGATCGATATCTAGGCCGTACTCAATACCATCGCTTCGGATACCAGGAAAAATATCCGATCGCTATCCGAAACGCGCGCCTTAGATACCAGGAAAACTATCCGATCGATATCTAAGTCGTACTCAATACCATCGCTTCGGATACCAGGAAAAATATCCGATCGCTATCCGAAACGCGCGCCTTAGATACCAGGAAAACTATCCGATCGATATCTAAGTCGTACTCAATACCAGACCGCCACTCTATACTCTTTTCACGCTTTCTCTCACACATGCATGTTGACACAACCTCAACCCTAATATGTATGTCAATGTTTCATAAATAACACCCTTAATAAATCACAAAGCCGGAATAATCGTACGAGCATAAATTTTGGCCTAAGTTGTTCTTGTTTCGTACAATTATTAAAACATAGACCTTTAAAACAATATTTTTGCCAAACTGTTCTTTAAAAACTTTTAAAACATTTTCCAAACAGTCCCTACTAAGGAAACATAGAAACTGCTCAAACTGCCAAGTCGCGCGAGCGGGTCGCGCGAGCGGGAGAGAGAAGATGTCGCGCGCGCGGGTCGCGCGAGCGAAGGGGAAGGCCAGATCGCGCGAGCGGGTCGCGCGAGCGGGAGAGCTGGACAGGTCGCGCGAGCGGATCGCGCGCGCGAAGGGGGAAAATGGTTCGCGCGAGCGGGTCGCGCGAGCGAGCCTCGCGCGAGCGGGTCGCGCGCGCGAGTTCTTGCAGAATGTCATCTTCTTCGTCTTCTCCCCTGTTTTCAGTTTCTGGACTGAAATTACCCAGTTTCAGATTCTGTTCGTACCAAGGCAAGTGATATATGGTTCTTCTCGGTTTTCCGCGTAGATTAAGAATACGCGATCAATTTTAACTAATACGGATTGTATCTCTTGATTTTCGTGATTAAAGTTAAAGTGACAAAACTTAAAATCATCAATACGTCGCCATACGGATGAATTACTCCGTAGGATTCGAACCGTAGCCTATTGGGATCAATATCTTTCAATTACAATTCACGGATTCGATTTTGATTAACTTTTTCAAAGCTCCATTTTTAAGCTCTAATGGTGTATCATATATATATACACATATATACACATATACATACAGAAATACACATATATAAACATGGCGAGTGAGTTTATAATACTCACCGAAGTTAATTAGACCGAGAATTTGAGACCGATAAATTTCCGTCGAAGTTTCCGCCGATAGAATTCTCCTCCGATTTCTCTTGATCTTGAGATATATATAGCTATATATCTATGTATGTGTGTATGTATATAGTATATAATCTGTGTGTGTGTGTGATCTTGAGAGCAAGAGAGTGATAGAGAGAATTTGGGAGAGAATTGAGAGAGTTTGAGAGTGAGAGATGAGGGACTGTGAGTGAGAGAGAGAAACCAACGTATATATATAAACTGAGAAATTTGGGCTCCAAGCAAGCCATAGAAATCGCACGGTGTGGTTGAGCTCACGTGCTCCCACACCCAAATCGCGGTATAGACGCAGATTGATACATAAAACTGGTACTTACGGTTGAAAGAAAATACAGGAAAATAATATTAGTGTAGGAAATAAATTCCCGGTTTATACAAAAATATAGATATTGCTTTTGAAACCATAGAAAATATTTTTATATTTAAAGAAATTACAATTTGACCCCAGATAATTATTACAAAGAGGAATTAAATCAAATACTCATGGAAATGAAATGCAGTATTTATTTATTAATGATAATAAAAAAAATACAGGGCGTTACAGATTTGAACCAATTTTTTCATATCCTGACAAGTTAATACGATTGAGGAGATTTCAAACCCCACATTGTTTTAGTATAACAAATGAAAAATAAACAATTATTCTGCTATCCTGAGTGGAATCATTACTAGACAAGTGGCAGTCAAATAGGTAGAACAACCGCTTGACTAACTTTGGCTTGATTTATGTTCTCAACACAAGTCTTAATAAATGCAAGTATTTCAGCCGGTAATTATGTGTGTGTGTGTGTGTGTTGCTAAGATAACTTTTCTCGTAATTCTGGCAACTCTACTTGTGCAGAAAAAGAAGTGGTAATGGTGAAAAGTGGGAACAGGAGAACATTGTGAGGAGGAGATTGGAAATGATTTGAAGATGGCAAACCCTTTTGTTTTCGGGTGAAAGTTCCATGAAACAAGAAGAGTATCTTATGTTGAGCCTGTAATTTGGAAAATCACACTGTTTATTGGAGCTACATACAAGTTATTGAATGATTTCGAAGGCTTTTCCCCTAGATATGAGTTTGGCTTGAGCCGTGTATCTTCTTTTTAATCAAACAACTACTCGATGTTGAAAGTAAAAGGTATTTTCTGACATACGGTTTGATTAGAAAATTATTAGAATTATATATATTTATATATTAAACCACTAATAAGAGTTTAGTTAATCTTATCGCTTTTAACCAAATATTCGTTTTCGAGTATGCATCTACTTTTCTCATCTGCCAAACAGATTTAAATTGTCTACCAGAGATCATAGAGAGATTTCTCAAGCTTAGCCGGTGAAGAATAGGTATATGCTCTGCTCGGAATAGAGCTTGTTTAATGAATCTGTCATCACTGACTCTTACTTTTTGTTCAGTATTTGAAAATTATACATTTACAGATACATGCAAATGTAAACATAAGAGTCGGTACTATTTATTTCTAAATTCATCAGCAAATTTCTCAGCCTTTTGGCCAACCTATTGCAGGTCTCCACTAGGAAATTAAGTTTTACATACTATAATTTTGCATTCAACTGATGTGAAATTGCATTTGGCCCCAAAGAGAACATGAGTTTTGTCAATCAAAAATAAAATAAAATAAATAAATAAAAATTGATGAAAGATCGATAAAATGAGAATGGAGGACCACTTCAAAAAGAGGATAGAGGAAAGTAATGCAACACTTTGATTAATTTCTGAAGCATAGGCATTTATCCCACTTGATATTTACATTGCAGCAAACAAAAATTATGACTGCGATTTGTTCACAAGGGGTTTACATCAATGAATCTCTCTCTCTCTCTCTCTCTCTCTCTCTCTCTCTCTCTCTCTCTCTCTCTCTACTTCTATGTCAATCATCCACCTACTCTAAAAAGAGAAAATTATATTGAAAAGAACAAAATAACGTGTTAACTTAGGAAAATCTCTGCTAATCAGCTATCAATTATGCCAAAATACGCTATTCAAAGAACAATCTTGAATCTCCAGATTTGTAATATGCCAATTGATAAGCCGGGATTGTATGCATTTACACAAAACCAGTTCAACCGCGACAATCCACCATTCACTTTCATCCATGCACCCCATAATAACCACAAGAAAGCAGTCAAAAGAATATCAGTTTGCGGTTAGTTAACTCTAAATCTCCAAAAAAAAAAAACACAACGCTTTTGGAAAGGCTTGAAAAGAATGATCTCACATGCTCCAACTCCATGTCTGAGAGGGCAGTTTTTTGCTCGACTGAGTGTTATAGTGGACATACTCGCAGATAAATGCAACCACCTGGATGAGAGTTGGAGAGAGCCTCATTTTGTTGAAGAGAGAGAGAGAGAGAGAGAGAGAGAGAGAGAGAGAGACCTTTAAAGATATGAGATTGTTAATTAGATTGATCTAGGTGAATGTTCAAACAATAGATTCAACGTTGAAAGTTTTTTTCATCTGTATCCTAGCCAGTAAGTCTTGGTAAGTTGCATGAAATATCACTAGGAACTGGAAGGCTTTATCCAAAGGTGATTCTTGACACATTTTTCCATGTTGATTATTGACTTATTGTGTTATTATAGCAGTAGCCATGACTCCCGACCTGACCATCTAGCTCGAGATAGTTTTTTTGTTAAATACATTTTACACTCGATACTTTGGTTGGGGTTCAAGTGACCCCTTGGATTTTTCTTTGGAGTAATACTTGGGACACAACCAAAAGACACAACTTTGGGACACAACCTCCATTTTGTGTCTATCTCTCTCCTAGTGGTCCTAGTGGGTACTGTGGGGTCCACTGACACTGTGGGGCCCGTCAGGAGAGAGATAGACACAAAATGGAGATTGTGTCTTTTGGTTGTGTCCCAAGTATTACTCTTTTCTTTATCGCACATAACCCCTCTGTAATTTAGACTAAAGTGAAATCGTTATGTTTTCCATCCATATGGACGAAAATGTTTAAAATGAATATTTTCTTGCCAAACAGCCTTAGAAAAAGACACATATGCCGTTATCTTCTTCACTAAACAACAAAATGGGGATGAAACTTTTTTACCGGTTTTCGAAAAAAAAAATGGGGATGAAACTACAAAAGAGGATTATTGAATTTTGTTTTCCCTTCCGTATGTAATTTCAGTTTTCAGTTTGAAGCTACGTTGTAACTTATCTATGGAAATATAAGTGCTATTCAAATTTGTGATCAAATGGGCACTCTTTGAACTACTACCTTCCTTTTTATTTGTTACTCTAGCTTGTTTGGAGGGAGAAGGTTTTGGCACAATTGAGAGGATGTAGTGTTTGAGTGGGTATGGGTGTCCGTTTTTTGAGTCATGTGAGATTTTTGTATTTTTCTCAAAAGGCTCTTAGATTTATGGGAAATAAATGGTGAAAATGGAATCAATGATTGGGTTTTTCTTTGGTAGAATGGTTTTTTTTTTTAATTGGGTTTGAAGAGAGATTCAAGTACACGTTGTTCTTTGATTTCACACTTGCAAGGATGAGAGGAATGGTAGTAGTGGTGGTGTTGGGGATGACGACTGTGTTTGTCATTGTGAAAAATGTTAGACAAAGGACATTTTAAGAGAGTTGTTAAGGGAGCTAATCTCAGCCCTCCATTCACTTTAAAATAAAATCAGTTGTGGTCTTGTGGGTATGGTAAGGACCTTTATATCATGATAAGGGAGCTTTATAATTCTACTTATTATAAAGAATTTTTGTAACTGACGACATGTGGTAAGGAAGCTTTGTACCTGAGATATAAGGGAGCTTTGTATCCGAGATAAGGAACCTTTGTACTTGTGGTAAGAAATATTTGTACCTAATAGTAACAAATATGTCTTACCAAATAAAAATATTTCTTAAATTGGTACAAATATTTGTTACCATTGAGTATTAATTGTACCATACAACCAATAACACCATGATGCATAGAAGAATTCTCCCGGTAAGAATTGGGGAATCTTCTTATCTTCCTGGTGCAAAAGTCCTGAACCTTTGTGGTCTGTGGAAAAGGTTCATTGCACCACATTAGACTCCTTCTCTCTCCGTGTCGATGTCGCTAGCACTTGCACGGATAGGGCACCTCAAAAGCAATTGTCAATCAGAGAAAAATATGAGATAATTAAAATAACTTTTTAATTTAGCATATTTTTATTTTTTTTATTAGTGTTATTCTCACATATAATACCTTTTTTCTTTTCCCGAGATATAATATTAGTACAAACTTGTCACCTATCAAATTAGGTGCATCTTTCCACCCTAATTTTGATGAGGTAATAACTTTTCATTTGCTCTTTATACATATATATTGGATTACTTAGATTGTGTTATTTTTTATTGTTCATATTGTTTATTCTAGGCATTTTCACCAAGAACACATGATCCTTCATCTCCTACGTATTCTATGTCAAAAGTTCCTAAACATTCAACTTTGGTAAGTGATTTTATTACCTTTCTGTTTAGCATGTGATTTTTTATTACTTAAAGTAACACGATTTGTCTTTCACTAATAGGATTTGATGTTGTGGGCTAGCTATGAAGGGGCAACCTGAAAAAATGACAAAAAAGAAACAATCTAAGAAAAAGAAGGTAGTATTGAAAGATTTAACCGATGAAAAGTTTATTGAATAAGTTTTAGCTCTCTTCAATAAAAAAATTAAAGAAAATGTTGTGTATAAATTGGAAGATGTTACACCTGATGGCCATTGAGGATTCAAAGCTTGCGCTGAATTATTAGATATGAGTAACGATGACGGATGGAATAATGTTGGGAGGTATATGTTGGATGAACTAAGGGAGCATAGAGATTCTTACATTTATCAGTTGGGTGGTGAAAAAAACTACAACGTGGTAGAGAAAAGGTTAAATTATTTTTCCAAACATTGATGTGGAAAAAAAATATTAGATGCAACTTCCTGAAATAGGACTACTATTTGCTTGCACATTCAACTGTGTTTTTTTTTTTGGCTCTCTCACCCTTACAATCTTACACGTATTTACCTTTGAGAACGAGACCATCAGTTGATTTCCAGATTGTTCCTATTATTTTGTATGATGATTCTCACTTCATAAAGATCTTTCTGAACCAGATGCACCAATTTCAATGACTGTGCCATGGTGGTATAAAATTTGATCTGAAGATGCATCTAATTGGGAAGTTTTGGTAAATCCCTTGGTTAACGATTGGGAAGTTCGTGTTAGTTGTCCATTGTTTAATTTATTTTTGTTAATTTAAAGTCGTACACTTTTTTAATTATGAATAAAGTCGTAATTAATGATTTTCGGGTGTTTGTGAAAAATTCTAAAACCAGTTTGAGAATGTCATATTTGTTTTATATCTTTTTTATAATTATATTATTATATTATTTTGTCACAAGAATGAAGCTTCTTTGTGCTTGAACAGGGGGTTGCCCAGCTGATCGTGGTTTGAAAAAATATATTTAAAAGGCCTCATTTGTTGTAGCTTTAATTCAGCTGTGAAGCTATAATCTCAAAAGCATTTAAACCCTCTGCTTTTGAAAAATCAAATTATTTTATACTTTTAATGTGTTTTCTGTTTAAAATAAACTATATGCTAAAACATGTTTGGTGCAACTTAAGCTTATAAAAAAGGTAGAAGTTGATAATGTTTGGGACATAAAAGGATTACAAAGAGATGCTTACATAATGATGTTTTTTTTAAGTTTAAATCATAAAGTAAGCTAAAACACACAATAACTACTCAAAAATTGATGCTTTTTTTTTTTCAAAATTTTATTGATGAATTTTTAATTTCTTTAATAATTATTAATTTTTAAAATTTAAAAGTAGTTGATTGACTTAAATGTTATACAAAATATTGACTGAATTATAATTATGCCATTACTTTGTTAAGGACAAGAAAAAATCGAATAGGCTGAAAAGAGTACAAACTAATGAGTCCAATGTAATTTAATAATTTTAGGATGACAAACACTTTTTACAAACACTTAAAACACGTTCAATCTCTCTTGGGTGACATTATGAGATTCACTGAAATTATTCGGACCCAACAGTGCCAGTTAGGGGTGAAAGAAAACCGAAATAAACCGAACCACCGAACCGAACCGATCGATTCGGTCGGTTTTCATAGGTGTGGTGCAGTGTACCGAACCGAAAATTAAACCTAAAACCGAAAAAACCGAACCGAACCGAACCGTTCGGTCGGTGAAAAAACCCTCCCAAAACCGACCGAACCGAACCGATTTCACCTCTAGTGCCAGTGCACTTATTTTCTCTAATGCATTTAATGCTGCTGCTTCTTTCTGCGACAATCCTACGTGGAGCATCACAATTCGGTGTCGTTCAATGCATTATGTCCGACTGAGCCTTTTGAAATTTAAACTCTTTGTTAAATTGGTACAAATATTTCTTCCCACCGAATATTAATTGTACCATACAATCATACCACCATGATGCATAGAAGAATTCTCCCGGTAAGAATTGGGGAATATTCTTTCTTGGGAGAATTAAAAATCAGTTAACAATTTGTTGACAATTTAAAAGTCAGTTATGTACTTTTTAAAAATTAAAAACACATCAAGTCATATGTAAAATGTCAAAACTGCCCTTCCTCTTCTCTCTCTTCTCTCTCTTCTCACCAGCCCACCACCGCCACCTGCCGCCGCACCACCACCACCTGTCACCACCACCTGCTGCACCACTTGCCGCCGCCGCCACCACCACCTGTCACTGCCACCACCACCACTACTACCCTTGAAGGGCCACCACCACCACCACCACCAAACCCCAACCTCTCTCTCTTTGATCTTCTCTTTCTCCTCACATGGCCACCAACTCCACCACCACCTGCTGCCGCGCGACACCACCACCTGTCACTGCCACCACCACCACCTCCACTACCCTTAAAGGGCCACTACCACCACCACTACCAAACCTAACCCAAACCCCACCACCACCACCAAACCCCAACCTCTCTCTCTTTGATCTCCTCTCACTCCTCACATGGCCACCAACTCTACCACCACCTGTCGTCGCCGCCACCACCACCACCACCAAACTCCAACCTCTCTCTTCCCTCTCTTTGATCTTCTCTCTCTCTCTCTCTCTCTCTCTAATAGGAAGAAAAAGCCATAGGCGGCCACTACCACCATTGACCGCTGCCATTGTAGGGAAAAAAAAAGTTGCAGGTTTTGGAGCAACTGGCCAAACATAAGGAGCAACTCAAACGTTTGGGAGCAACTATCCAAATGTAAGGAGCAACTCACCAAACGGTATTGGGAGCAACTTTTCAAACTTAAGGAACAACTCTCCAAACGTAAAGAGCAACTGTCCAAACGGTTTGGGGAGTTGCTCCTAATGCAGTTTCGTTAATTGTTCCCGATGTCGTTTGGTGAGTTGCTCCCGATAACGTTTGGTGAGTTGCTCCTTACGTTTAGAAAGTTGCTCTCGATACTGTTTGGTGAGTTGCTCCTTACGTTTGGATAGTTGCTCCCAAACGTTTGGTGAGTTGCTCCTTATGTTTGGCCAGTTGCTTCAAAATCTGCAACTTTTTTTTTTCTACAATGGCGGCTGTCAATGGTGGTGGTGGCCGTCTATGGCTTTTTCTTCCTACTAGAGAGAGAGAGAGAGAGAAAGAAAGAGAAAAAGAGAGAGGAGATCAAAGAGAGGGAAGAGAGAGGTTGGAGTTTGGTGGTGGTAGTGGTAGTGGTGGTGGCGGCGGCGACAGTTGGTGGTGGAGTTGGTGGCCATGTGAGGAGTGAGAGAAGATCAAAGAGAGAGAGAGGTTGGGGTTTGGTGGTGGTGGTGGTGGGGTTTGGGTTAGGTTTGGTAGTGGTGGTGGTGGTGGCCCTTTTAAGGGTAGTGGTGGTCATGGTGGTGGCAGTGACAGGTGGTGTTGGTGGCGGCGGCAAGTGGTGGCGGCAGGTGGTGGCCATGTGAGGAGAGAAAATAGACCAAAGGGAGGGAGAAAGAGAGGGGAGTAGTTTAGACATTTTAGGAAAGTAGTTGATTGATTTTTAATTTATACACTTTAAATAGATTTCTTTTTATTTTTCATAAAGTACATGATTGATTTTTAAATTATCAATATATAATTAACTGATTTTTAATTTTCCCTATTCTTATTTTCCTGGTGGAGAAGGTTCTTGAACCTTTGTGGTCTGTGGAAAAGGTTCATTGACCTACATTGGACTCTCTAAGCAAAACGAACTACATTGGATTCCTCTCTCTCCGCGTCGACGTCGTGTGTGTATATATATATATATATATATGTGTGTGTGTGTGTTCGGAGAAGGAAAAGAAGGTAAAATGACGAGCATGTCGAGGAAACAGAAGGGCCGTTTGCTTGAGGTGGTCGCCTGTTCTCAGAGAGAGTCGGAGGAGGAGAATAGTACTTCACCAAACTCTCTTACACTATGTTTGGGAGTTTTAAAATGGAGAGAAAAGAAGAGAAAAGAAGAGAAAGTACCTCACTTTCTCTCACTTTCTTTCGTTTGGAAGTTTTAGTGAGGAGAGAAAGGGAGAGAAAAGGAGAGAAAAATAACCCCCACTTTCTTTCTATTTCTTTCTCTCCAAATTGGGAAGAAATGGAGAGAAAAAAAAGTGAGGATTAATAATATTTTATTAATACCCATAACACCCTTTATTTAATTCATACCAAATTTAAATTCCAGCCAAGTCCAAGGGCTAATATAATACACTGTTATATACGTCAGCCACAACTGCTGCAAAAAAAAACCCTCACTTTAATCACAAGCACGTCTCCTACATGCTTCTAGGTACTCTCCGTCTCTTCTTCATTGGTATTTCTCATCCTCTCTTTGCAAAAACAAAAAGGTACAATTAATGGATAGAATGGTAATTTTTTATTCTTTTCTTTGCAACTCCCAAACAAGAGGAAAGAAAGCAACTTTCTCTTCTCTCCTAAACTCCCAAACAACATGAAAGAAAACTATCATCATTTCTCTTCTTTTCTTTTCTCTCCTCACTTATGACTTTCTCTTCTTTTCTTTTCTCTCCTAAACTCCCAAACATAGTGTTACGGTTGCTGATTTTGGGTATGGCACCGACGATTTTTTGGTTTCTAAGGTCAAGGCAGCTATATCCAATGATCTCCTGTACCTGAGATCGACCTATTATCCCTGTTACTTTTGGGTTTTTACGAGTGATTCAAGTACTCCTTCGGCCGGTAATTGACTTCTCTCTCTCTCTCTCTCTCTCTCTCTCTCTCATTCATTGTGAACTTCATTTCTTAAGTTTTTATGTTGTTAATACTATTTTTTATTATTATTTTATTTGTTAAAGAAAAGGTTTAAATACGCTAATTACACTTTGACCGAAATTCACTTACCTGCTTTAATTTTGATACTAATATAATACTATATGTCCCTGTGGTGGTGGTGTTGTTGTTGTTGTTGTTGTTGTTGTTGTGTGTGTGTGTATGTGTGTGTGAAGATTGAATAGTGTAAGGTGGAGTAGCAGATATTCATTTGTTTTCTCATTTGTGCATTTTCACTAAACACACACACACACACATATATATATATATATATATAGGTGATCAGATTGAGAAGGAGTACTCTGCCACCCAAAACAGGAATCTGATAGTGAAAGAGAAAATCACAAATGGGCTTCTTAACCTGGGATCATCGCTTCTTAACTTCTTGATATCATGGAAAATGTGGGATCTAGATTTTCTAGTTCAGTTTTGGGCTCCTGTAACGACTGGGGGTAGATGTTTCCTTTCCACTTCAAATCAGCCTTTTGGAATCACTGGATATGATGAACGACTTTGTGCATTTAGGAAGCTCTGTATGGATTATAGATTTTATGTGGATATGGATACTACTGATGAAAATGACTTTGGTCTCATCGGCCGTACGTTCGTACAAAAATTGCCAAGGAGGGGTCTAGTTTTGCAGTGTGCCTCTAACAAAGAAATTTCACAGCTTGATCACCTTGTCCAGTGCAAAATTAACGGATTTGCGACCCTGCCTGTGCTTGAACCTTCCACCATGGATTGTGTTGGCGTAATTGAAATACTATCAACTGCAATACTATCAACTGCGGAGAACATAAACTGGGCACTATCTTATTATACTCGTTCAATACGCAATCGGTTGCAGGTTTTTCTATATTCCCTGAATTTGCATTTTCAGATTCGTGTTTGTCTAATATATACGGAGTATTATATAATTTATATGCATATTAGCATTGTTGAACCTTTACAGCTTCCCCCATGTCATGTGTTAAAACACTTTTCATTTGGAAGATAGTTTATTTCATTTCTTTTGGAGGCATTTCATCTTAAATCCTCCATTTTATATAAATCATTTTACAAGGAATTAAGAGCCTGTTTTGGATAGCTTTTTCCAAGCCAACCCCTCACTTTTTTCAGATTAGAATCAATTATCGGAAAGAATGGAGTCCGTTTGGTAACCAACTTTTTATAGCTCAACTTCACTTATAAAGATGAAAACAGAGATCATTTTGAAAGCAGCAAATTGCGTGCTTTTCCTAAAAGTTTAAACGGGTCCTTTAAAAAATAGCCGTTAAATTGTCATTTACAAAAAGTCCTTGTTAGTTTTTGTAAAAGACCATGATTGTCTAATAATTGTAGGTTATGCAGTACGGTTTGGTCATTTATATGAAAATTTGACTTCTTTCAGTTAGATTGCCAATCGGTCTTCTTGAGAAAAATCTCTAATTCTTTTAGCAATGCCAAATGCAGCTTTTTAGAACGTCTACAGGAAAAAAAAAACCCCTTTCAGAAGAATCTATTAATAAGTATGTCAAATATTATGCTTTTTTTAATTCTTCATTGAAGTATTTTCAGCACTTGGTTCTGTTGCTCATAATATCTATTACTTAAAAACACTTGCAAATCAGACTTTTAATGGTGCAGAGGTTTTGACTTAGTAGTCATTTACAGCCAGAATTAACGCTTTTTTTTATTTCGGTTCAGCCATTATGTCATTTCTTGTTCTTCTTTTGCAGGATGTAGATCTTAAGTCACTGTATGACTATAGTCATTTCGAAGAAGTGATAGAGAAAATATCTGTTGAAGGTATTGATTCTTCCATGGAGAAGGATGTAGATTTTAAGTCACCGTATGACTATGGTCTTTTTGAAGAAGCAATCGAGAAATTATCTGTTGAAGTTATTGATTCTTCCATGGAGAAGAATTTTGATACTAATGATCAATTAGATCTAGCTACCAAATCACCACCAGGGACCGAAGACTTACTGAATGGCGGAGGGATGTGGGGACTGCAAGTAGCGGTGGAAGATGATACGATAAACAATGGAAATGATGTTATTAGTGCAGGAAAAACTGCTACTGATTTAGTGAAAGAAGGCAAGAGAAAGACAACTAAGAAGGAGCATAGACAAAATGAATCCTCAATTAGTATTGAGGTTCTAAAAGGACATTTTGGGATGAAACTTGATGATGCTGCAGAGAAACTTGGCAGTATGCTCACATGCTTGGAATCGGTTTTTTTTTTTTTTAATTTTTATTTTTATCTAGCTCCTTTTTATTTTCAATATGTTGCATTCTTGAATTAGTTATGAGGCTTTGAAACCATATTTTGGGATGAAACTCAAATATGCTGCAGAGAACTTGCCGGTAAGCTCACACACTTGGAAATTATGATTTACCACATTGATTGGTTGTGTTTGGCTTATAAAGCATCACAGGCATGCTTAAGCACTTTGGGACATCTTGTTAGGCACTTTCTTCTAGTTACCAGTCTAGCTTGCTTGCTTGCTTGAGGTGTCACAAAAATTGTTGTAATTTTGCTCTTGTTATTTTCTAATTGCTATATACACAAGTTGGAAAGAAATGGATTTTCCTTTTGTTCTAAAATTGGTGGAGGTTTATCTTATGTATTTCCTTCATTTTGCAGTTAGCCGATCTACGCTGAAGCGTTTGTGTAGACAGTTTGAAATCGATCGATGGCCATCTCACAAGAGAAACAAAGTTAATCACCCACTCTCAGATCAAGACCCTTCGTCTTGTAATCCGCCTACCAATCAAGCAATCCAAGATGGGAGGACTGCGACCATAAAGGCGGCATATAGAGATGATATCATAAAGTTTCAACTCTCTTTCTCGTCAAGGATGATAGATTTGGAGGAACAGGTGGGAAAGAGGCTGAAGTTGGAGACTGGAACTTTTAAGATCAAGTATGAGGATGGAGATGGAGATTGGATTTTAATAGCCTGTGATGCGGACTTGAATAATTGTTTAACATCATTGGGCATAACAACAATCAAAATGTTGGTTGAGCTAGTTACCCTCTCCTAGTTTTTCTTATATATTCGTGGGAGGAGTTCATCAATTCTATGTACTTCAACATTTATAGTCATTAGAATCAAATACCGGTGCGATGCACGAGAAAATGTTTCTAAATTCTATGTAGTATTTTTTTACTAAACAAATTTTATGTACATAAATTTGTTAGCGGTATTGTTATTTTATATATGATGTAGTTATATTATTTTAATTAATTAGTTAGTTTGTATCATGTATGTGTGTATATTTGGAGATATATATATATACTGATTAGATATTGATGAGATTTGATATGGTTTAAAAAGAAATAAGGAAAGAGAGAGATTATACATGTATATTTTATTAATTCTAGAGAGGAAAAATAGGAAAAAAAGAAAAAAGAAGAATAGTATAGAAAGAGTGAAGCTACACCCACACCAAATTTCACATCCAACAATCTTGGCCCTAGATTCATGTGCGCTCCATGTGTTCTCACATGAGTCCTACGCGGAATCCACCGAAATCAAGAGTCAGGATGTGTTGGGTGTGGAATTTGGAATGGGTGTAGCATTTTTGATATAAAAAAGTGGAAAAAATCACAGAGCAGGCGTCTGATTTCACTTTATATCATATATATAGGGAATTGCTATGTATACCCGTGTATTTACTATGTACACCCAAATTTCTTTATTCTAGTCATTTTTCTTCTAAAAATTCTCACTTTTGTAAAGTTGAGTGATGTATATATCACAATTAGCGGTGTACATAGCAATTCCCTATATATATGATTATAGATGTACATGTATAATGTACCATGGATCTTGAAAATTTCCTCTAAATCTCCGGATGGAAGAGGAAAAAAAAACATCTTTTTGGCTTGAACCATGTATCTTATTTCTAATCAAACACCACCTTGATACTGAGAGCAAAATGCATTTTCTCACATTCGGTGGCCCATGAATTAGCAAAGTTTGCAAAGGTTTTCAAATGTTTTAGAGTCTGGCTTGAGAAATATTCTCCCCAAGTCGAAAACTTTGTAGTGTTTGATTCCAATCATTCGTAATAATATTGCTCTTTTTCTGATAAAAAAAAAAGGCATTTTCTCACATTCGGTGTGATTTGAAAACCAAAAAAAATTAAAAAAATTTCTTCCCCATTTTGGGTAATATTAGAGGTATGACGTAATTAGAAACCTCTTTTGCATTTTAAAAAATTACTGGGACTTTCTTGAGATCTAGTAACACACTTACCTAATGTGATCAGCTCACTACACAGAAAAATTTATTTTTTCAGTTAAAAGCTTCTCAAAATACCTATTTTACCCTCATTAAAGCATAAAAATAATTATTCTCCCTCTTTTCCTCTGCCTGAACCATACATTCCCCGACCACCCACAAAAACTGCCACCACTATTGCTACCTCAAAAACCACCACTACCATTGCACCGTCTCCACCACCACCAATGCACAGCGCCACCATTGCGACCCCCCCCCCCCCCTCTTCTCTCTCTCTCTCTATTTTTGGAATTGCTTGCTATACAATTGGGGTGGGGGAATAAATTGCTTGCTATACAATTGGGGTGGGGGAATAAAGACAACATAGAGAAGAGTTGGTCTAACAGACAAAAAAACATGATGATAGATCGACAAAATGAGAACGGAGGACTACTTCAAAAAGTGGATAGGTAAGTAATGCATACTTCGATTAATTTCTGAAAGCATAGGCATGTATCCCACTTGATATTTACATTGCAGCAAACAAAAATTATGACTGCACTTTGTTCACAAGGGGTTTACATATGTCTCTCTCTCTCTCTCTCTCTCTCTCTCTCTCTCTCTCTCTTGTTTTTCATTCTTTTTCTCTCTACTTCTATGTCAATCATCCCACCTACTCTACAAAGAGCTTACATAAAAGAAAATCAAGTTGAAAAAAAAAACGTATTAACTTGGAATATCTCTTCTAGACAGCCTATCAGGTCTGCCAAAATAGCTCGAACTCATTGCTATACAAAGAACGAAATTGATCTCCAGATTTGCAATATGCCAATTGATGAGCCGGGATTGGATGCATTTACACAAAAACAGTCCAACAGGGAAAATCCACCATTCACTTTCATCCCTGCACCGCACCCATAACCACCACAGAAAAACAGTTCAAAGAATATCAGTTTGCTGTTAGTTAACACAAATCTCCAGAAAAAAGGAAAAAAAAAAAACCCACAATGCTTTTTTAAAGGCTTGAGGGCAATATTCTGCTCAACTGAGTATTATAGTGGACAAACCCGCAAATATATGAGGAGAAACAAAAGTAATATATGAAAAGAAAAGACGATACAAAAGTAATTGATAATGGTACATGTTTGGAGTATCAGTCCAAGTTCAGGGTACATATGTAAATGTATTACATAGCGAATACTATATGATGGGACAAAAATATGAGGAGAAACAAGATTAAAAAAGGCGGGTACAAAGAAATATTGACAGAACTCAACAAACAAATCCATTTCTATATTGGATAGATGATAGCAACTTACAACGTTAACCAATGAAGTAACGTTCCACATGGCATAAACAGGTGCAAGACCTGCAGAGCGCTTGGGTCCATGACTGAATAAGGCATTGATTCCAGTCGGGAAAGGAAGTAAATCCCAAGTGGTAAAACAAACAAAGCCAAAAAGACATCCACCAGCAAAACGGAATACAAATGGAGGAAAGTAAGTAATACTAAGCTAAAATCTCCTAAAAGTAGCATTGAGATGACCAGACCAACAAGATCCTGCAGAAAGTCACATAAACAAGTTTAGACACAAGAACCAAACTCCTAGGATGCTGCTGTTGATATGATTTTCTTGAGGCTCGAATCGGAAATACAAAATGAGAGGCAGATTCGAAGACGCCGGAGGAGGTTGGACTCGAGTCACCAGATCCAATTCAGCGCGGAATTTACGGTACCGTAATGAAAAACTCCCAATCCACAACAAACAGATGGAGTCCGAATCAAGGAAAGGTAAAGACTTACACATCAGCAGACTGAGAAGAGAACTCTATACCCTTTTCGTGGATAACATCCCAGCAGATATGGATCATACAATGTTATGGAAATACTTCCAAAAAGAGGGCAATGTCAAAGATGTTTTCATTCCAAGGAAGCAAAGAGTCAATAACCCCAACAAATTTGGGTTTGTGAGATTCAAAAACCCTAATGAAGCCCTAGCAATCGCTTATAAATGCAATGGATCTGTAGTATGGGGGTATAAAATTTCAGTCAAACAAGCAGCACATGGATGGAATGGAGGAGAATCGCAGAGCATAGTACAAAATCAAGCCCCTTCTAGGACTCCTAACCAGTACTATGTCACTGGCAACAGATCCATGAATGATGGTAGATCCTACTATCAAGCTCTTCAAGGACATCAACACATTCCAGGAATACCCAAACAGGGTAACAAAACATCAGCGAATTTGGAGTATAATGTGAAGGATGAGGATGTTTTATGGCTTAAGGGAGCTGCCGTGGGCTATTTGTCTGACCCAACTCTATTGCAAAAAATTCAAGACCTGTTCTGCATTCAAAAAATTCAATGCTCTGTGGCCCCCATGGGAGGAGAAATGGTTTTACTGTCCTTCAAGGATCAGGAAACAATGATGCAGTCTATCCATGACAATAAAAGCTGGCTTAATCAATGGTTTGATTTAATAAAACCTTGGGAAGAGGAGGATGTATTCCGATCAAGGTTGACTTGGCTTATCTGTGAAAGGGTTCCACTGCATGCTTGGAATTTGGATTTCTTCATGTTAATTGGGAACTTGTCGGGGAAATTTATTGCAGTAGATCACAGCACAAAGACTAAGCGTCAGCTTGAGAAAGGGAGAATCTTAATCACCACCACTTGCAAAGAACCCATTAATTACAAGACCAAGATCAAAATCAAGGAGCAAATCTTTGAAATTTCTATTTCTGAGGATAAATCATTCGATTTCTACAAGGATGGCCTTGAGCTCGTTGCTTCTTCAGTCCCTAATCCTCACGAATCATCATCGCAGCTAAAAGGCGATTTTTCCGGTCACCAAAAAAATATCTCGGCAGAGCTGTCAAATCAAGCCGACAACAATTCAAATCCCAAACAGCCCAATTTTGAAAATTCGAATTTGAACTCTGCCTCCAATTTTGTTGGGCCAAATCTACCAGATTCTGTCATTTCCCCCATTCCTTTTGCACCAACCCATCTTGGCCCAAACCCAGAAGCCTCCGTCCAGGCCTCAACACAATTTGTCCCCGAAAGTTCAATTTTAGCCCAGAACTCCTCAACACCTCCTGTTCAAAACCCCTCCCTTGGCCCTCAAAATTTGCGGATCCTAGTCTCAAATGTGGTGGTTCCTGATAGCCCCTTAGAGGCGAGAGAAAATGAAGTCACTCGAGACCTTAATGATGATGTTTCCCCAATTGAGGATGAAGAGACGCACACCATTTTATCAGACTTTGAGGAAATCCTCAAAGGTAGAAAGAGGAAACCAAAGAAAATTGGTTCCTTGAAGCTTCTTATGGCAGGTTATGGTGGGAAAAAATTAATGCGGCAAGCAATTGCTAGTCAGAATAATAGCAGGAGCAAGAAGGCCAAAGAAGACAGCCGTGGATATGTAAAAAAGAGGAAGATTAGGAAGCCGCGGGATCCAGGAGAAAACTCAAGGAAGAATTTTTTGGATGTCCAATCGAGTACTCAATCAGATTCCGCAACTAGATCAACTTCAAAAGAGGGCTCTCAGAACAGAAACAAACTCATTCGCTCTGAAGCAGAAGCAGCTTGGCAACTTGGCAAAGAAATCAAGATGAACTCCAACTTCACAGACGAACAAGTGGTCAATCTGATGGAGAGCTTGGAAGGTAGGGACTGGGAGGACTTCGAGCGGCGACAAAACGAATAACCAGGTTAGTCCATTTCAGGAGTCTCTTACCGGTTCATTATGAAGCTTATCTCATGGAACGTAAGAGGCCTGGGAAGGAGGGAGAAAAGAAGAGCTGTTAGAACGTTATTCTCTTTGGAAAAGCCTAATATTCTGTTGATCCAAGAAACAAAACTCAGCTCCTTCAATCAGAAAATCGCAAAGCAATTAGGGGGAGCAACTGAACAAAACTTTAGTGTTTCAGACTCTATTGGTACAGCTGGTGGGTTGCTTATGCTCTGGGATAATGATTTCTTTGAGATTCTTAATACTGTCACAGCACAAAGATACATTATCCTACATGTGATTGTCAAGCACTCTCAAGAAGAATTCATGATCTGTAATATCTATGCCTCAAACGATGACGGTGAAAGAAAATCAATGTGGGATGATCTGGAATCCATCATTTCTGCTTCCAACAAACCGTGGATTTTAGGCGGCGATTTCAACACCACTCTCACAGAGGAGGAGAGAAAAGGGGGTAACTACACAAGAAGAGGCATCAGAGACTTCAAAAACTTTACTATAAATTCAGGGGTCATAGACATTCATCTCTCGGGAAGATCTTTCACTTGGAGAAACAATAGGGAGGATCTAATTCAAGCAAGGCTGGACAGATTTTTAATCACAGCAAATTGCTCACTAAACAATCCAAATTTGCACCAGTTGGGTCTCCCAAGAGGTCTATCTGACCACAATCCTATCATTCTTTCGGATATCTTGAGCAGCAGAGGGCCACCACCATTCAGGTTCTACAATTCATGGCTTGAGGACAAACTATTAAACAGTGTTGTTGATAAGATTTTGAAACCAAATTTCAGTGGTGGAATTTCGGTCGATGACCTCGGCACTAAGATGATCAAAGCAAAAAGGGCTCTTTTAAGGACCACAAAAGGTGAAGGCGATCGTCGACAAAGGGCAATCAAAGCTCTTGAAGCTAAAATCAATTTGATTGAGCTTAAACAAGAGCAACAATCATTACAGCAAGACGAAAAAAGGGAAAAAATTTGCCTCTATGTGAAGCTTTGGAACTACTACAGAATTCTAGAAGCCAACGTCAGACAACAATCAAGAATCAAATGGCTTAAAGAAGGGGACAAGAACACAACTTTCTTCCACATTGTGGCTTCAGGTCGAAGAAGAAAAAACAGCATTTTGCGACTGCAGCACATGGGCAGAGAACTGTCGGACCCCTCCGAGATCAAAGAAGCTATACACAATCATTTCAAGGTCCAATTTCAAACCGCCAATAGAGTTAAAATAACTCTGGGATGTCAGGGGTTCAACAAGATTAATCATATGCTGAGAGAAATGCTTGAAAAGCCTTTTTCAGCGGGCGAAATTGATATGGCATTAGCAGATTGTGATGGGAACAAGGCCCCTGGTCCCGATGGATTTACATTGAAGTTCATCAAAGCAAAATGGCACCTACTCAAGGATGATGTTCTAAAATTTTTGGCTGATTTCCATGCTCATGAAATCATAATTCCAGGCTTTAACTCATCGCATATAGCACTGATTCCTAAAGGCAACAACCCAACCACGATCTCCGATTACCGACCCATCAGTTTAATCAGTAGCATCTACAAAATCCTGGCAAAGGTCCTTGCTAATAGGCTTAAAGGAGTGATGCCATTATTGATCAGCAACAACCAGATAGCTTTCGTTAAAGGTAGACAAATTTTGGACAGCATGCTTATAGCATCTGAAATGGTTGACTCTATGAAGAAAAGCAATATCGGAGGGTTGATGTTTAAAATTGATTTTGAAAAGGCTTTTGACACTGTTAATTGGGAGTACCTTCTGAATGTCATGCAATACATGGGCTTTGGTTCGAAATGGGTTGCATGGATCAGTGAGTGCTTATCCTCCGCCTCAAGTTCAGTATTGGTGAACAGATCCAGCACAAATGAATTTCAGCTCAAGAGAGGACTTAGACAAGGGGATCCCTTATCCCCTTTTCTCTTCAATCTAGCAGCAGAAGGGCTTAGTGTCTTGATTAATAGGGCCGTAGAGAATGGTACCATAGACCCTATTCTAGTAAGAGACGGGGGAATTGGAGTTACACACCTTCAGTTCGCGGATGACACGCTGCTATTTTGCCAATCAAATCTTCAACAACTCCGTACACTCAAAAGAATCTTGCGTTGCTTCGAAGTGGCATCGGGTCTTAGAATAAATTATGGGAAAAGCTGCCTTATTGGGTTCGGAATTGAACGCACGGTACTCAAGAATTGGGCTGGCATTATTAAATGCGAAGTGGGAAGCCTACCATTGAAATACTTAGGCTTACCGTTAGGTGCAAAACCTTCTAGAATTTCCACTTGGAAGACAGTAGTCGACAAGGTGAAAAAGAGGCTTAGCAATTGGAAGCAGACAACCTTATCTATTGGTGGCAGATGCACACTCATCAAATCAGCCCTCAACAACATCCCTCAATTTTTTTTGTCCTTCTTCATTATGCCCAAATCGATTATCAAGGAAATTGAGAAGCTGCAGCGGAACTTTTTATGGAAGGGGAATATCGGATCAAAAAAACATCACTGGGTGGGATGGAAACAAGTACGCCTTAGCAGATTCAGAGGAGGTATGGGTTTAGGCAACATCACGGACAAAAACATGGGTCTTATGATTAAATGGGCCTGGAGATTTGGATCGGAACCGAATGCCTTGTGGAGGAGAATTCTATGTGACAAATATCGTCTGGACCAGGATAATCCAAGATGGCCAGATCACTCTAGAAACAATTGGTCCACCTTCATGAGAGGCTTACACAAATTAATTACTGGGAACTCAACACATGCGCAGATTTTTAAGGAAGGCATGGGCATGCGACTCGGAGATGGCTCTAAAATCAAACTATGGACAGACTGCTGGTTAGGGGAGATAAATCTCATGAACTCATATCCGAGAATGTTTGCATTAGCTGTAAAAAAGGAAGGTTGCATCAAGGATTTCGGATCTTGGGCTGACTCAACATGGGCCTGGGATATCGAACTCAGAAGAAATGTTTTTGGATGGGAAAGAAACCAATGGGACTCTTTGATTCACAAACTACACTCTGTAACACTCTGCAAATCTAAGCCTGATTCCCTCATGTGGAGATTTGATGAAAAAGGCATTTTCTCGGTTAAAAGTTTTTGCAGAACAATCGAAGCAGCGAACCATCCAGACTCACCCCCATTATACTCAATTTGGAAAAGCTCGGTTCCCCTGAAAGTTCAAACCTTTTGCTGGCAAGCTCTCCTAGGGAAAATAGCAGTGAAATCCAACATAAAGAGACTTATTCAATTGGAGGAGGATGCAACCATATGTGTTCTTTGTCAATCTTTTGAAGAAACCGTGGACCACTTACTTCTCAACTGCAAAATTTCTTGGGAAATATGGGGCAGTTGCTTGCAATGGTGGATGATTATTGCATGCCCACCGAACACATTTTCACAATGGTGGCATCAATGGCATGATCTAAACCCAAACCGACAGTCCAGGCAAGCATGGGACTCTCTGTTTTTTGTCATCTCGTGGTCCATCTGGTTATGGAGAAACGAACGAATTTTTCAACACAAGCAATCCTCCACTTCTGACCTCATTGACATTATCAAGCTCAGGCTTTTTTGGTGGTTAAGATCCTCAATCCCCACTTACCCATACTCTTGCTCAAATTTTCTGAGGAATATTCCGATAAGTTGTCAAATCCATGAACATAGAAAATCAAAAGTGCAGAGGGAATGGTTCCCTCCATCAGCAGGCAATCTCAAGTTCAATGTAGATGGATCCTCACTTGGGAAACCTGGACCATCAGGAATCGGGGGTGCTCTAAGAAATTCTGATAGTAAAATAATGGCTTTGTTCTCGGCATCCTCAGGTATGGAAGACTCTAACACAGCCGAGCTTCTTGCCATCCGAGAGGCACTTACAATGATCTCCCATTTCTTAATTAGCACCCCTTCAGTGCCAACTTCTATAGCTATCGAAAGTGATTCCAAGGTGGCTGTTGCTTGGGTAACTTCAGAGGGCCCAAAACCTTGGAAATTAAACAATGTTTTTAACTACATTCAGTCACTTTTGGAGAGTATAAAAGATCACTGCAGCATTGAGTTTATTCACATCCCTAGGAGCTCTAACAAACTTGCTGATCATTTCGCAAAGGAGGGGGTTCAAAGGCTTCAACCATGGGCTGTGTGGCTATAATCTTTTTCCTGTGTAAAATTTTTTTGTAAGGGCTTTGGCACTGCCTTTGAGTCTGCCAATGCGTTCGACTCAAACGGAGTTCCATTGTCTTTGTATAGCTGACTTTGCGAGGGGTTTTGGTTTTTGGTCCCCCCCTTACTTGTTGTTCTGTTTGAACTTACATAAAATTACTTGTCCTCGTTCCGGCGAGGTTCCTCAAAAAAAAAAAAACAAGTTTAGACACATAAAAATTGCACCCAAGAAAATTACAGATAATATGGAGCATATAATCATGAATGCACAGTGTGTGTGTGTGTGAGAGAGAGAGAGAGAGAGAGAGAGAGAGAGAGAGAGAATACGACCCGGTGACCAACAGGTTTATTGTTATTATTTATAATAGAGAGCGGATAGAATATGTCTCTCTTCTCCTCGAGCATCTTTAAGCCAGTAGTATCTAAAATACCACCATAAAACCTTTTTCCGCCTCAGAAAGTTTCCATTGCTTCCATGTGTTTTGCTTTCTTCTCTCGGATGATCCAATGGATTTTCCCAGCAATTACTGCTTGTACTGCAAAACATTTGATGAAGTAGCTGTAAGTTAGTTAGGTAAACATCAACCGTATCTATGTTTGTACATGTAGGTGTGTGGCTGTCTTGAATGGTCACACTTCCACAAATGCAACTTATTGGTACCTTCTTTAATCATTTTAAAATTCACCCCGGCCGCAAAATCTATATCTGGCACATGAGTGATTGTAATTCTTCATTCACGCGCACATCTTCAATTTCTTATAATTACAGGTTGTAAGAAATATGTGGGCCATACGGGCACCCACATATATTGGACCGGGTCCAATGGGCCATGGCTCTTGGAGCCCTAGGGTTTGGATATGTGTGTGTATATATATATGATATAAACACAACATATTGATCTATCCCTAACATCACAGTAGCCTCTCTATCTCTCACTCCCTACGGTTTCTCTCTCGAGCTAATCACCAAGGAGCTTGGGATTTAGAACGTGACTGTCATGGGGATGGCTCAAGAAGCGTCCTCTACGACCTAGGCGATGCATAAGAGAGTACACGGAGGCAACATGGAGCAGCAGTTCGTGGGTGAAGGCGCCGGGCTCGTAACAACACCGTTCGGCTATCCGTCGGGTTATTCCGCTAGGTAAGTGACCTAAACCCGTCTCGTATGCTTGTGTGCATATTTTTCTACATTGGTATCAGAGCCTATAGGTGTTTGATTCGCCCGTAGATCACCCGAATTGAATCTACCATTAAAGCTTAACCAAATTTTTTATCAAAACTTTGATATTTTGATTTTGAAGTGGGTCTAATACAAAACTCCAATAAGGGTCCAATTTTTTGGCATGGTTGTGTCCCATATGGTCCCTAGAGTCCCTCCATAAAGTCCCATGGCCTGATTATCTCAAACGAGTGAGATATTGCAAAACCTAATTTTTTGGATCAATAAAAACGAATTTGTTTTCCAACTTTGATCCAATTTTCTGGAAGATTTACTCGATCAATGTCTCTGTTTTTTGGTTTAAAATTGTAGTACTCCGTGAGAGCTTTCCAACGATATAAAATTTGTAAACTTTGGATCAATATTGAAGGAGATACGAGCTTGCAAAGTAGGAGGGTTGAGCAGCCCCCAAAACCTAGATTGGTTTTGTTTTGAGGAAGATGAACTAGAGATTTACCACGCCCACTCTCGCTGAAGAGAGTGGGGCCCACTCGCTGGCCGACGTTGGTCCGGTGACCATGGGTCTGGAGAGTGGAGGTGTGTCTCTTGACCCTGGTCCATAATATATTTTTTATATATTTTTATTGAAAAAATATTTAATTATTTTGTAATTAAAACAGTTTCTGCTTTTAAATTAAATAGTTTTTTAATGTTTTAAACTGTATTAATTGCTTTAAAATTCTGGAAAAATGTGAAAAATTAATTTTTTATTTTTCCTATCTTATGGACATTGTGTGGGACCAGAAATAATTTTATGGTAAATTGTTTCACTGATTTTGGTATTTTAGAGCATAAAATATGTGTTTTATATACGTTTTTAATTGCTTAAAATATCCAAAATTACATGTTAATTTTTGAAATTAATATATAGTGTCTAGTACATTGTAAGGGACTCTAAGATAATTTTTGTGTAAATTATCATGTATTTATGGTATTTTAGAGCATATAATTAATGTTTATGGACGTTGATTTAATTGCTTAAAATAACCATGATACATTATTAATTTTTTAAATTAATATGGGACATAAGGGACACTGTTTTAGACCATGTAAAATTTTTGTGGGATCCATAGATAATTTTTGGTGAATTATCTAAATCATATTAATATTTTAGAGCATATAATTATGTGTTTTTGTACACGTATTAAATTGCTTAAAATGTTTTTATTGATTATTAGTTCAGGGAATTAACACAATGTGTTTAGAACACTAGTGGTAGCTTGAGAAAATTATTTTAGTGTATTTTCTCGCTCTTTGGGGACATATTTTAGAGCATATATATTGTGTTGAATACGCAATATTAATTGCTTAAAATATAACCAATTAAAGTTGTTAATTCTTGAATTTAATGTCTAGTGTGTTTTGTACACTAATTGGAGACTTGAAAAAATTTTATGAATTATCTCATTTTTTTTTGGTATTTTAGAGCATAAAATTTATGCATTTGGGCATTTATTTAATTGCTGAAAATAGCCAAAATAGATTATTAATTTTTGAAATTAATATGGGGTGTTTGGAACACCATATTAGACCACTGAAAATATTTGGAGAACAAATTCTTGAAAATTTTTGTATTTTTAAGAATTTTGTTGCTCATAGTTAATTTTGTTTAACTAAGATCAATTTATTATGTTAAATTGATTCAAAATATTTTTGGGCCTTGGTGAAATTCCGAAATTTTTTACTTATAATGAAAATTTTGTTTTTCAATTAATTAAATTTTCCATAAGGTTTTAAATTAATTGTTAATTTAAAAAGCCCTTAATAAATTGGTTTTAAATTATGTTTTAAGACCTAAAATTGGGTTAAAATTAATGAAAAATCCAGGATTTTTTTTCATTGATTTTACTTAGCTTACGGGAGCTATCCGGGCTGTGCAATAATCATTTTATTGCACATTTTAGAGGCTCATTGCATTGTTGGTCACGTTTAATTACTATTGTTTGTGATTGGTTGATCCTATGACCTCTAATTCCTCCTCAAGTGGAGTGACGGATGAGTCCATTCATTTTAAAATAAGACCACATGAGTGCTTGATGTGTGTGATTAATACAATTTAATCTGGCTTAAATGAATGGACAATTAATTGACAATTTATGGAGCTTGTGTCCTCACGATGTATGTTTAAGGCTGTTCTTGTATATGTTTATGAACAAAGCATCCCTATTTTTTTTATGGGCTATAAATGTAATGTGAGGATGAGTGTTTACATTTCTTGTATTGGAGAAGCCTACTTGTAAAGGGATGGTTTTCTTTGTTCATAAATCATACACTTGAATTACCTTAACATGAGCTCTAAGTTGTCAATTCGGACCCACGTAGGGGTCCATGCGCATTTTTGTTGTATGGCGCACTTAATATTACTGTGGATGATCTTAGATAGGTAATTGTACCATCTAATTGATGTTTGTTTAGAAAAATCAATTATAAAAAGTTTTTCTTGATTTACAAAATTAAGATTTGATTAATGAGCAATAGCGAATTTTTTGGTCTTAAATTGTAGAAAGGGGAAAACTCATTTGTAATTGGATTTTAAAACAAACCTTATGAAATGTGCAAATAATAATGTCAACCCCTTGCGCATGTTTTCAAATATTTCTCTTCAAATTTTTGGATTCACAAAAATAAAAATTTTCCAAACCACACTTTGTCGATCTTTATAAGAGTAACAAGTTTAAAAGGGACTAATTTTTTTTTAATATGGCACTGTAAAGTAACACACCGATAGAATGAGTAAGAGCTTGTGGGCTTTAGGCTTATTCTATGGTCCAACCCATTAAACCGAATAATGGGCCTCCGGCCCAATATTATTATAACCTTAATAGCCTATAATACTTGGCTCGAGAAGGATCATAGCACGCGCTTTATGATAAGCAGCATGCACCATGATCTTGTTGGGAAGTATATGTACTACCCAATAGCCAAGGTATTATGAGATCAGCTCAAATTTGTTTTCGATGACACATTCACAACTAGATTAAGCATCTAGTTATGAAGTTCGGGAAAGTAAAGAAAACGTTCCAAGTACACGATGACTGGACATCTAAGGTCGATGACAGGTATGATTCGTGATTTCAGAATACTCGGAACATCTGTACTGGCGAATTGCAGTTTCAGGCTATGATTAGTTATTTGTCTGATTCGCGGGTCCATAGAAAACAAATCATGATCCACAACGGAAATGTTAAATTTTTTGGTTTTGACATTTCTGACAAGTTGAGCTGAATACGGAGCGCCAAAAAGGTGAGGCGAACCGTATAGCTATACTCTTGACCACTACTTCCATAAGTGGAAGTAAGCGCAAGGCTAGTGGGCCTAAACGCAATGGTAAGGGTAAACCCGCCTAGAGGCAGGGTGGGGCTAGCAAGTTTGCGCCCAAGGCTAATAAGGTGGAAGAGCGCAATCGAGGGCGTTTTCCAGTTCAGTGGTAATAGGATGGACATTTTTGGGTGGTAGTGTTACTAGGACATGGTTATCTAGGGATAACTACTTAAGAGTTATTTTATATAATTCTAGTTTCCTCTATTACTCATTTATTCTGAGACATGACATGCTGGACTTGAACGCATAGGATGTAATAGGATGACTTGATTAGCTCGAGAAGCCCTTTTTGGGTCTACTCGCTGAGGTTGACCTGCCTATGTGTGAGTCTTGCTTAGTTGGCAAAGCATGTCGAAAGCCTTTTAGAGAGGCTATTAGAGCTACTCAAGCATACGAGCTAGTTCACTCAAATATCTGTGGACCTGTGGTTGTAAAGGCACGTCATGGCGCCTCTTATTTTCTCACTTTTATAGATGATTTCGCGCGATGATAGGATCGCGAGTATTTATCTAATCAGTTCTGGGAACTATGTGAGGAAAAAGGGAAAACGCAGACAACTTTCTGTTCCGGAAACTCCGCAACAATATGGTGTTGCAGAAAGAAGGAATATGACATTCCTAGATATGGCTAGGACTATGATGGCGCAAGTCAAGCTCCCAAAGTTGTTTTGGGGGGATGTACTATTGATTGCTGCCTACATACTAGAGTGCCTCTTCTCAGTCAATTCCCTCTACCCCCTTATGAGCTATGGAAAGGCGAAAAGCTCATTTTGGAGCATTTGCGCCCGTGGAGCTCAGGAGGTCATGTTCACTATACCTCGTATAAGTGCGAGAAACTAGGCTCAAGAGCTGGAAAGTATACCTTTATAAGGTATTCTAATAGCTCGACAGCCTATGTTATGTATAATGAACAAACGGGTATAGGAATGACAAATGGTGTCACATGATATTGAGAATGACTTCCCCAGATTTGTATTACTAAGAGATATCTTCACCTCTATGAGTTGGAGGATGTTGAAGACAACATACCATCTTTAAGCGAGGGTGGGGAGATTGAGAATCCACATCCAATAATCGCTATAAAATGGTACTAGTCTCCAGCCGAGTGGGAGTACACCACTAGACGCTAGTGGGAGTGTACCAGATAGTGGGAGTGCACCACTAGGCACTCAAGATTCTCAAGTAGTACACTGTATGGTGATGAGGAAAACGTTCCCTATCGTTGTTTTGAAATTGAGGAAGACATTTTCATATGTGTGCAAATGTGTGCACAAGTGGATGAGGATGAGCCTGCTTCTTTTGTTGAAGCGTTTTTCTTCGTCTTCTGAAGCAGAGTGGATAGTTGCTATGCCAGATGAGATGAGTTCTATGGACGTGAATAAGGTCTGGGAGTTAGTTGACAATCCGCCTGTGCGTAAGACGATTGGAGACAATTGTGTTTTCAAAATCTAGCGCAAGGCAGATGGTTCAATTGACAAGTATTAGGCGCGCCTTGTGGCGATACTTTGTACCCAGAGAGGGTATAGACCATGGAAACATGTTCTCCCAAAGGGTGAGATCTAACTCCATTCGCCTTATCCTAGCAATTGTCGTATATTTAGTTTTTGAACCTTTTTAGTTGGATGTTTAAACTGTTCTTTTCTCAATGGAGAACAAGACGACGAGATAAATATGGATCATCCCATTGGTGTTGTGACCAAAGGGAATGAGCGCAAAAGTGTGCTGTCTCAAACGATCTATTTATTATCTCAAATCGTCTAGGCAGTGGTACAATGTGTGTACATTAAATGGTCCAAGGAAAGTGTTTTAATTCTTTATATGTTGATGACGTCTTTTTAGCTGGGATTGAGATGAGTTCCATTGTCGCCACTTGAGAGTGGTTGTCCTCTCAGTTTGAGATTGAGGACATGGGTGATTCCAACTATGTGTTGGAAGTTTAGACTGTGAGATATTGTTCTCAGAAGCTCCTCTGTTTGTCTCGAGGGACTTACAAGATGTAGGTTCTTGAACGTTTTCACATGAAAAACTGAAAACCCATAGACATCCCATTTTTGGGGGACTCACTTTGACCTTAGATCAATGTCTTAAGAATAATGAGAAGAGGAAACAAATGTCCAGTTTGCCATATCCGTCCGCAATAGGGAATCTGAAGTATGCTAATGTGTGTACTCGGTCAGATGTCTGCTATGCGGTTGGTTTAATTAGTCGTTGCCGTAGCAACCATGGTCCTGTCACTAGAGAGTAGTGAAGACTATCTTGCGATATGTTCGCAGGAGGACTGTGGACCTTGCCTTATGCTGCCCTCGATGGAAGCATAATATGTGGTGTGCTTATCAGCTGTTCGAGGAGCTGTTTTGGTTTAAGAGTTTTTGTAGTGGCTAGGTTTTTCACCTCATAGTGATGAGGTTGTGCTTATCTATGTTGATAGCACATAAGCCTGAGCATATGCAAAAGATCTCAAAAACCATTCTAGCACATAGACATTCGTTTTTGTCACATTTTGAGATGTAGTTTGCGCAAAGGGAAGTTGTCTTAAGGCACATCTCCATTGGAGGATTTGATGTGCTTAGACATTTTATTGTGGTATTGACATTATTATTCAAGTTTTTTATAAACTAGTTGGTTTCCATATATATATTTGTTATAAGTGGAACGGATGCACATTTCTTAAATGTCACCGGACTTGAATCGACCTGCTCACACGGGTGATTCACCTTGGCGCCGGGATAGCGAAGTAGGACATGCGTGTCTACGGCGCTTAGATGGCGAGCAAGATGAGACATTTGTGTTCATGGCGCTTAGATAGCTAGCTAGGACATGTGTGTCCATAGCGCTTAGAAAGCGAGCTTGAACACTTATATCTAAGCAGTGTAAGAACAGCGAGCTAGATATAAACCCTATTATTTCTATATGTCGCCTTAGATGGATCTAAGATGAGACCTTATACTTAGTCGAACATAGAGATATCCCACGACTCTATGTAGCCTGTTAATAGCCGAATGTGAGTTTTCAGACGGGCGCTAAGAGAAGCGACTGTGCTCGGAGACTCAGGTTAGACGTTTTGTGTAACGTCTAGACTAAGATTCGTATGGCGTTACTTGTTTTTCCAAACATAGAGTGACATGCCCATTTTTATGGAAGAACGCCATAACATACATTTCATACTGTATGTGCTTTTGCGATCGATTGTGGAGCAGTGAATGGATTCCTCTTCATTGCTGTGTGAGCCATGTAGCATATCCAAGACATTGGTTATCCTACAAACTGGTTGCCTTCACGACTTGAGACTATGTCATGAAGAGGACGCTTGATGACAGCTACTTTAGCATGCTATCCTAGGACGACGAGACAATTCCGTTCTATGGGGCGTATCTGGGCAAGCGGTCAAGTTAGTCGGATTGACATGTGGGCTCAGGGAAGACCATTCAATAACACACTATGTTTTTGTGACTCATTAGCAGGCCTGCGACAATCGTATTTTGTTACTGATATGTCATGAGTACATTACATTGAGGTGGTGCAGCAATTCTTTTCACCGAGGGATTGAGAATGCTGTGTCCGGTGTGGTTGAATCGTCTAAGGCATACACGAGAAGCTTCCGAGTGATGTGTCTTGCTGGTTATGGTGATGATTTGGCATTACACTCCTATCGCTGTACTTTCTTTTCGTAAGGTCGCACGTTCTATTTCCCTGTATGAAGAGATGAGAAGTTCTGTTTCGAGAGATTGGTTTTAGTACTAGCCCTATGTGGGTGAGTGGGAGATGTAAGAAATATGTGGGCCATACGGGCACCCACATACATTGGATCGGGTCCAATGGGCCATGGCTCTTGGAGCCCTAGGGTTTGGATATGTGTGTGTATATATATATATGATATAAACACAACATATTGATCTATCCCTAACATCACAGTAGCCTCTCTATCTCTCTCTCCCTACAGTTTCTCTCTCTAGCTAATCACCAAGGAGCTTGGGATTTAGAACATGACTGTCATGGGGATGGCTCAAGAAGCGTCCTCTACGACCTAGGCGATGCATAAGAGAGTACACGGAGGCAACATGGAGCAGCAGTTCGTGGGTGAAGGCGCCGGGCTCGTAACAACACCGTTCGGCGATCCGTCGGGTTATTCCGCTAGGTAAGTGACCTAAACCCGTCTCGTATGCTTGTGTGCATATTTTTCTACACAGGTAAAATAGACCAAGGAGAACAGGCCATTTGACTATATGAGTACTTGTCAGTTTATGGTGTTCTGTTTATACCAATACCATGTATTGGGTGCAAAGAAAAATTAAGGAGAACTTGCAATTTAGATCCTTGTTAATTGAAAAGTAAACAATTAGCCCCCTTATGGTTAGTATAAAGTGAAAAACCTAATGGGGTTAGATTTAGACTTAAATTACGAATATGTCCGTCATCATCTTCACGTTTTCCATCCTTCCTCTAAGAAGATCCAACTCAACTTATTTTTTTCTTTCATTTGTCTCTCTAGAAGATAAGTGGCGGCAATTGGTGGTTGGAGGAAAGCAATGGAAGTGGGTGATAATGGTGGTTTGAGAAACAAAGAATGTTTAGGGAAGAAAAAAATGTTAATGGGTACAAAATTTGACATTTCAAAGGTGGAACTCAATGTATTTACTGCCCAACAAATTTGTGAAATTTTCCACAAGTTCTACTGGAAAACCTACCAGTTTCAATTTACTAACTACCACGAGAATTATTTGGCAAAACTCCTAAATTGTTGGAGATTGTGCACTGGGCCTTAACCATTGGGGTGAGGGGTTGGGGGATGTAATTTACCCAACATGTACCACACAGCAAATAAAATTAAATTGGGGTATAACAAAGAGACAAATAATAAGAACTGGTGACTGTAGAAAAGAAAAAGTCTAAGAAAATAAAAACACACAATAAGTTTACTGGAAGCTTCTACAGTAAATACGTGTAATTTAAAACATTTAAACATGCAAGTGTGGATATACAACAAACAATTACCGAGAATATTGCTCAGTTTGTAGGGCACCATCAGAACTTTCTAAGGTTGTTTTGTCATTAATGGTAATCACCACTAGTTGTGGCTTGTACCAGGCAAGACTGACACGCACACCATAGTCTCTCAAAGCAGGATTTGCATGAGTTTCAAGCCATCTAAGGACAGGCCGAAATGTTGCTCTGAGGCATCCCCGACGTACCAATCGTAATTGTGCATTTCACCCAGCCACAAAACGATACCAAGTGGTAGGTGGGATGGACTGAAAGTACCAGATTTTACGAATCAGAAGAAATTCCACAGAAAATAAGTGAAACAAGAGGCATGTATAGCCAACCAGTATCTCATTTACACTTGCACTATGTTTAGACTGAGTGAAGTGGGAGAGAACCCTTTCTTTTCCACTTCTCTTGTTTTGTAAGTTAAGTTGGGAGAGAAGAGAACGTGTAGTGGCGAGCAAGTAAGGCGGGAAAAAGCCAAATTTTGTTTTTCTCCAAATGGAGAGATCCGTAGAGTTGAGAAGAGACTGGAATAAAACATTCTTTGAAAATACAAATATATCCTGAATATGTCACACTTTTGCAATATCATTAGGAGGATAAAAGAGTAAATTGTTTCTAAATGTTTTCTTTCGTTTCTCTTTTGAAAGCTAACCGAACAAAAGAAAGTTGTATTTCCTTTCCGTTTTCTGCCTAGCCATATCTGAAATGATGGAAGGAACCCTACCTTTTCTCCTCTTCTGTTCTCTTATTTTCTTTTAATGAGTTTCTCTTCCCTTCTCTTCTCTCCACTTCTCTCAAATCCAAACAGACCCTCAAAGTGAAGATTCCTTAGGATCAAATAACAAACCTGACTCATAAGACTGGTGATACTATTATCATTGTGAAGGGAGAAAGGAGTCATGTAACGCCCATCACCTCCAAATTCCAATAAGTAAAGATAATGGAAATCTTTTATGAAGGCTAGGGGTAGATTAGTTATCTTTTCATCCCCGCCGAGAAAAAAGTCCATGCATGCTAGCATTAGATCAGACGTTGCAGCAACCTACAGTAGTACAGCCCAGATATTGCAAGCTTTGAGAAGTTTCTAAGTCTCATCAGACCAATATTTTAGGTATCGTCCAAACTCAGCGGTAAACAACAAATGAAAAGAAACGTATAGTATTTTGCTTATTTTAGGCACTGTACATTTGGATGTAAACGTACATTGAAGCTTTAAGTTTCAAGTGGAAAACTTTCAACATTATTGAGCCTTGATATTTCAGGACGATTGTGTGAAAAAAGTTATTTTGTTCAGTTTAAGCACTATAATCTGTACGTATGGTTGTATATGTATAGAGTTTATACAAATATATATATATAATCACTTTTCTTCTGTAAAAGAAAAGGAGTGAATCTTACAATGAGTCGCATGATACAAGCTATTAACAATTCATAGTTTTGGCAAATAAATTCATGATATGAGTCATATGACAACCGTGTTCATGATTACTGAGCACTGCACTCGACAAAAAGGTCCATGGAGACAGACCTTGATCCCTTCATACAGAGCACTGGAACGACAAGAACGTAAGCAAGCATGGTTGTATTCTGATCTCACAAATTCATGAAATCGTTGCAACTTCATTCTCCGATGCCATTGCTGCCATGACCAGGCAAGAGGATATGCGAGAATGGAAAGAATACTGTACATTGATCCCTCCCACCAATGGTAAGCAGCTAGAGCATTAATCTCATCCACAAATCCATTAAATGCACCCTCATATCTGCAAGTTCAATTTAGTATTGAAAACGATTCACCACAAGCTATAATTAAATTGTTAAACAACACTAAGAGCCTGTTTGTATTATAATTGTTGGCCCCAAAAAACTATCCCAAAGGGGCTCTAAACCTTTAAAAACAAACAATTTAAGCACATAATTCAAAACCAACTATTGAAGATGTCATCTAATCACCATAATAGAACCAACTGACCAATGAACAAAAAAGAAAAGAAAAGAACCCATGAAATACATTCTAAGCACGTGGCTCTGCGACTCCTTAGCTCTGCGACTCCTTAACTCTGCTTGTTTCCAGAACCTGAAATGAGAAAACTTCTCACCTTTAAGCCACAGAAAGTACAGGCAAATAAAGAAAGAAAGACTGCAAAATGCTGGATTTTGAATAACTTTTAATTGGATTCTAGAACAACCAAAGGAAACTTTAATGCTCTGTTTGGTTTGCGGATTTAGAGAATGAAAATAAAAAGGAAAGGATAACAAGAAAGATATATCTTTCCCTTACGCTTTCCCTAGTGTTTTCCTCCATGTTTCAAAGACATTTGAAATTAAAAACAATTCAAAATACAATATAGTAACTCAAGAAAGGAAAGAAGTGACTCAAAAAATTCGAAAGTTTTAATTTACTTGCCATCCTATTTTTTTCTTCCTTCCTTGATTCCTCATTGTTTTCTTTATTAACCAAGCAAAAAAAAAGTGTTTCCGTTGTTTCTTCTTCGTTTCTTTTTCCTCACTGAATCCGGCCAAGAACCAAAAAGAGCCTAAGAAGGCAAGAAATGTCAGAGGAAAAACCTCGTTCAGTGACTCAAGGAAAGGGAAGGAATGATCTATTTGAGAGCCCTGTTGTGTGGAAGCAAGACCTGGTAATATATCCACGCCGACAAATTTCATTCGTGCAACACTTAGCACGAGGGCTAACAGGATGAGGAAACCCAAAAGAAGAAGACCAAAAAACCAAGGTCCACCAAATGTGTATATCAACTCCTCAAGAGTTGTATAAGAGTGTGGCAGGTGATATCTGTCTGAAATGCGAGTTTCAGCAACACCACCTGCCTAGGACAAGGGGACAACTCAAACATTAGCTAACAGGACTCCACAAATGAATGCAGAAATTAATGAGAAAATCGTTTTCAAGAGTAGTAGAAAGCATGCCAAACCATGATAAGAATGAGTACTCTCTAGATGACGAAGAAAATGAAAGATAAAAATGACTGCAACTTTTTTGAGGACACAATGTAGCATTCAACAATTACTCAACTCTTACAATTAAAACACTATGTGCACCACCAAATCATAGATACCTCGAATGGCAATATAAACAGCACGATGTGGAAGCTCATAATCTGGGCAATGATGACAGAGGAGTCTTATCAGATCCAGTAGCATTCTTGTAACTGCCAACTGGACAAGTCTGCAGAATTATGGGGCCATACAAAAAAATAAAATATTTAAAGAAAATATGCATAAAGCTGAACGAGCTAGCCTAACAGCAGTGCCTCCCCAACATACTCTTTTGTAGTTTGGAATTTAGAGAATTTATCAATTTGATTGATGAACTACGACGTTTCTAAGAATCGACTTCCTCAAGGCTGCCAATCGTTAAAGTTACAAGGAAAAAGAAAAAAGAAAAGAAAATGAGACCCACATAAACTTTAATCTTTATGGTAAATGAATCTGAGAATACAATACAGTAGCCCAAGTCAGAAGGAAAGGAAAAACTCAACTTCTGAAACATTCTAAGTTTTGAATGAATAAACTTGCCAGTGCAATGAAACGAATAGCTTAGGAACTTTATAGAAGCGGAAAAAATGAGAACACAAAATAAAATGAAAACTTATGTCACAAAATGTCCCATAAAGCCCTTTTGGACAAGCTTTCCTAGTTATTGTTCCATTTCCCCCTGCACCTCCTTTGTCTCTACCCAGCACTCCCCTAATGGATAAAAAAATTCAGACGTCACTATATAATATTAATCTATGACCGTTAGAATAGACATCAGTAAATGAAAGTGCACAATTAGCAGATGCAATGATGAAAGCAGACAGCTCTGGGAAACTTGGAATTCAGCTGTCCATGGGGGAACATGAAGCGAGATTGGATTAAGAAAGTTTGTAGTTTTGGGGTATCAAAAGTAAGAGCATCCACAACGCGTAGAGTAAACTTAAGGCTGATGTTTGGTAAGTTTAGTGTACAGATGCAATACACTTACAATGGGTCATTCTTCAAACGGCAATAAGAGTGTCGTGTGTGATATCAAACGGCACACAGTGTGCCGTGTGGGAGTAGGCAGCACAATGTGTGCCGCGTGATATCACACATTGGACAACTTCACACGGCACACAGTGGATAGTGGACAACTTCACACGGCACACAGTGTCCCGTGTGATATCACACGGCACATATAATGTCGCCTGGATATGACAACTTCACACGGTACACAGTGGATAGTGGACAACTTCACACGGCACACAGTGTGCCATGTGATATCACACGGCACATATAATGTCGCCTGGATATCACACGGCACAATGTGTGCCGTTTGGAGCCTCACGGCTCTCCCTATGCCGTGACCCTTGTACAATAGCTGTATACTAAACTTAAGTTTCCTTAAGTTCAATTGTTGTATACTATTGTACTAAGAACCCATTGCAAGATTGTACAACTCCACTCATTGTGGATGCTCTAAGACCTGAAGTGTGAAATGAGGATTGAATAGGGGTAAAATTGGCTCTGATATTCAAATGTCTCATGTAGAATATCAAGAAATTGGTTGGTAAAGGGCCTAGATAAGAATGATATTAAGACTCTAAGGCCTCGTTTGGCAAGCCGGATAAAATTGTCGGATTGGACAGGATAAGGCAGGATCGGACTGTATTAGTAATTCAGTCGGATAAGCTATTATGATGTCATGTGTTTGAAACATGCTGGATAAAACTGTCGGATAAGCTGTTTTATCCTAATTAGTTCCGGATAATAACTAAATCATGTTTTTTAACATTATAAAAAAAAAATCTGGAAAAAAGAGGAAAAAGAGTTGATTTTTTTTTTAAAAGAAATAAATCTTAAAAAAAAAAAAAGAAGTAAATCTGGGAAAAAAGGGAGCTGAAAGGGAAACAAAAAAATACAAAGGTGGGAGATTTTAAAAAAAGAAAAAAAAAAGATATGGGCAAAAAATATTTTGAAAAGGAAGCAATTATGGAAAAAAAAAAAAGTTACAAAAACGGGGGAAAATCTGGGAAAAAAATTTGAAGAAAAAAAATCTGAAAAATAAATTTATGAAAAAAAAAATCTAAAAAAAATCGAAAAAAAAAATATGAATTTTTTTTTTGGAAAAATAAAAAATAAAAAAAATCTCCAAAAAGTTATCCCAAACTCCCTTATCTCAGCTAATACCAACCCCCCCCCCCCCCCCCCCCTTGGTATAGAGTTATCCCAAACTCCATGGGATAAAATGGGAGTTTGGGATAAATACTCCTTATCCAAGCGTGCACCAAACACTGGATTGGATAATTTGTATCCAATCCGACCCACTTATCCGGTGCGCCAAACTTGGCCTAAGAGCCTATTTGGCTTGCATAGGTTGGCATAGCTCAAGTGGCAAAGAGTTTGACATTTATAAGTCCCCTCTAGTACATAGGTTCGGTGTTCGAACCTCATCCCCTCCCCCATGACAAAAAAAGAAAAAGAAAAAAAAGAGCCTAATTGGCTTACGACGAGAATGCTTCTAAGCAGTTAATGTGTCGCGTCGTGTCTGATGCACGAGACGACACTTCACGGACACTTTTTTTGTAATGTCAATGCGCAATTGGTTTAGGATTTTGTCGTGTCGTATCCGTGCTTCGATGACGAGAACCAACTTTGTTGAGGGGGAGGGGGAGGGGGAGGGGAAGGGGGAGGGGGCAACTTTTTTTTTAGGTTATTTAATTTGTACATATATTTTGTGCGAGATAGAGAGTCAAAAGAGTAATGTCCATTAGATTTAGCCATTGTTTGTCTCACAAGTTTGGGTAAGGGATATTACTCTTCTTCTCTTCACTGTTATGAGACACTATTAATACCACACCCGTTAGAGTAAATAGTCCTCCACATGGGGCATATTAAGTTGATATTGACAAATAATCCAGCAATATTTGGCCTATCCAAGCAACACGTTATTAAATTGAAATAGACAATTGTCACGCCCCGGAGTAGCCAAAAATAGGGAAAATTTAAAATTTCTTTTCTGGACCCATAGGGAATGACGAGTTACATTAACTGATTGTCTTTTCTACATTCTACACATGGTTAACAGAGTAAGCGGAAGCATGAAAACACCTATTGGTATTCTTCAACAGAACTCAAAGGTCTGGGATCTAGTTATTACATCAGGAGTCTAAATAAAAGATCTGTAAGGCAACCTAGGGCGATCTACATACAATACAAATCTAAAACATTACCTCGGATAGAAGATAATAAAGTAAGTTAAGAAATTTTAAATAAAACTATATCGGAGTCCTTCGCTTCAACTTGTACATCTGCCGTGTCCCTTTGGGTAGACCTCATCTTGATAGTCGTCACCTGTGAAATCTAGACGTGATATGTCCAGGGCAGGAAGGAGAGCCGTTAGCTTTTGAAGCTAAGTGAGTTGACCTAACCGATCACTCCTAATACAAACAATAATATACAAGTACAACGAATATCTCAAACTTGAATATTTGATAAGCATTCTCTCAATACGTATGATTTGTGATATGATAATATGAATGAGATACGACACGATGCACCATCGATATATTCGACTTTACTCGACTACAGACACCACAACTGACTCATGTGACTTGTTACATTACCAGTGTAACGCCGTTAGCTCAAAGTAGAATGATTACGTTGCTATCGTCGCCTAACAGGGCCCTATAGCAGTTTTTGGTTTTAAAAGAAAGAGTGTAATCAGTGTACTCTTAGGTCCTCGTGACCTTGCCGGGAGAATAGAATAGTTACAGCGCTATCGTCGCCTAGCAGGGCCCTATAGCATTTGAAAGGTAACTATTGTATTCTGGTGGATACATTGCTATCATCGCCTAGCAGGGCCCTATAGCGTATCAACCATCAATTCATACATAACTTCAATGATTTCAATGGAAACTCTGGCTATCATCGCCTAGTAGGGCCCTATAGCAGTTTCATCGTTGTTCCCATTTACTTGACTGTACCACTCGGACCACCGCGGTCCATTCAATGTATATATAGATATGACTGGGTTAGTCCCCGTGACTAACCATGCAGACGTCAATGTTGACATCAATACTCGACCATGTTCATATGAATGTTCATGTGACTATAGAAACAGAAATCATGATAAACAAGAATATCAGCGATTATTAACTAAGTATGGAGTATAGTTAACTAACATGCGTTCATCATATAAGTAGGAATCTCAACATTCACATGATTAATACTTATCAGTATCGTCCACACAGGACGCACTGGGTATGCATATATGTACAAAGAATAATTCTGTAATATACCAAGTGAGTTAGGACGACTCACCTCGAAGCGGTTGCGTAAAAACAAGCGTAGCGGTCCCTACAAAGTATTACGATTACATAGAACATTGATCAATAAGCTTACTAAAATCAGGGGCATAATGGTAATTGTGTCGGGTGGGTCCCTAAACCTCAACATGATGATTTAGACATCATTCTGAGTCCAACGCCATTAACTAGACTCAAATCGGAGTCCGTCGCATAAAAGGCTGGATTTTCTATACCAGTTTGGGCCCTAAAGATAAGCTGTATTTTTGACCGTGTCGAAAGGTCACCAAACTTTACGGGGATGTTCTAGGCATTAATCTAAGACTCTGGGAACTAACCGTGTATTTTTCTGAGTTACGGTTTATTTACTACAAATTATTGAAGTCCTATTTATATAATTATAGTCTTCGGAGTCCTTTAATTATAAAATATAACTTAGAAGGACAAGCGGTCCTTTAGAAATATTTTATTAAATACTAGGCCTTAAAATAGGCTAGTAGAATTTTTCTCCTAATTTTCAGGACTCGTTTGGTATTTAAAGGAATTAAAATATTACATAAATGGTTCCTCGATAATTACTAAAATATCCAGAATGTAGTTTATAATTTAGTAAATTATAAAACATGGCTTAAATTCTTTTAAAACAATAAGTATCATTTTCCATAATTTAACATGGCCATTAGATATTAAATATCTACTTACATCTAAGTGGGCACTAATATTTATTATTTATTTAAGTCCAAATAAGTAATAACTATAATTTATAAATAATAAAGTTTGGGTTTTACAAATAAATAATTTATAAGATAAGGGCAATAGGTCTTGGGATCAACCACTTAATTTTTTTTAGATTTTGGAAATATTCATTAGGTATTTATTACCTAATAGTTATAATTTAAAACTATCTTTCATTATTTATTTGAACCCAAATAAATAATAAGTGTAATATATAAATAATAATAATAATTTTAGAATTTATAAGAAATATTATAAAATAATATTTCAGAATTTAAAAATCCCTTTACTGATGTTTTAAAACAAATTTTAAAACAATAATACACGTATAAAACTTATTTATTTAATATTCCCGGATATTAATAAATAATAATTACACTTAATAATTATTGAGATAATCTAATAATTTAATTAAGCTACATTAGCTAAAAAAAAATACTTAACTACTAATTAATAACTAATTTGCCACTAATCGTTTACATAATCCCAAAAATATCTAAATTATTAATTACTTACTACTTAATAATTAAGAAACATACTGATAACTATTTAATCACTTATCACATGATTAATTAGGATAACTAATAATTATATTATAATATAACTGTTCACACAAGATTAGATTTAATTAATCTAAGTTAATTAAACTAAATAATCAAATTACTAACCAACCAATTAGAGGCCGGTTGTACTAACATAGAGGGAACTGAGATACACAGGATAACTTCCCTATCATTGCTAACTTCCCAGCACAACATATACACACGATATATATACAAATGATTCATAAACTTTAAACGTCCGTAATTTATTCATTTCTTAACGAAAATGCGCAAACTTTATGTCGAAATCGTGTACCTCGACGAGCCCGATCCAACGATATAGGTCTTGAAGCCTAACTCCTAACGGTGTGTCCGTACGGGGTCAAAAACCAGTTCGTGCTTAAAAGAATAATCGGATCGTAGGACGTCCAAACGTGGTCTAAGCTTCGAACCGTTCATCGAGGGTCTTAAGGGGATCGTTAGGGTCGTTTTGACGTTGGTTTTGCGGGTTTTGGTGACGGTCCGAAAAAAAACCCGAGCTCGTACGAGCTTTAATGGCCGTTTGGTCATTGCCAGAGCTTCTGGGCTCTGTTCGGGCCAAGGGGGTGGTCTGTGTATGTGTGTGCATGTCCAGTAGGTGCAGAAAATAAACAAAGGGATGTGGGTTTTACCTCTTCTCGATTTTGGTCTCGGCGTTTTCGGTCTCGGCTTCTCTCTCTCTTGCTCTCGACCTCTCTCTCTCTTCTTCTCCTCCTTCTTCTTCTTCGGTCTGTTTAGACAGAGGGGTGGTGAGACAGAGAGGGTGAAGGAGTAGTGGTGTTAGGGCAGTGAGGGGTTAGGGTGGTGTTTGGGTTTTATTTCCTTTTCTTACTCTTTTTTCCTCTCTCTCTCTCTCTAACTCTTCTCTCTCGGGGTCCCTTTCTCTAACTCTCTACTAACTTTCTCACTATCTATATATATATATATATATAAACTACACCCATGCACACTACTTGCATATTATATACACAACACACCTACTACATACATATACGCACGACACACACATATTGTATACTATACACACACGCACATTCTACCAATATATATATACTATAAATTCACCACACACCATACATAATAGAAATACAAACTGTGTGCGTGCTTGTGCTTATGGCGGTGGTGTATGGCAGTGACTGTTTGTGATAAAAATATTCAGCCAATGCAGGGTTGACACACAAGAGATGATGTGGCAAGTTAATTGGTGGATATTGATGGACATTGGAACCGTTATAGGCAGTTGAAGCTGATTCATTTCGTTCAAATATTTATTTGATGGAAGACACGTGTTGAACATCATGGATTAATTGAAGGACAGTTGTCAATATGAGGGAATGCCACGGATAAAAGCAGTTATCAGTTTGAAAATAGGAGGGAACATTCGAATTAAGTTGCTAAGGCCTTGATGTTTATAAATAGAAGGATTGTGTATTCGAAAGTATCCTTCGATCAAACATCAACATATATCTCTCAATACATCTACTGTATTGTTATCTAGATACTTAGAATTAGGAGTAGAACACCTTCGAAGTCATCTTCAAGGTTAGATTGTAGTTTCTTTAATTTAATAAAAGTAGTTCAATTACTTTTAGTCATTTTACTGTTTTATTTAGGAGTAGATATTAATTTAGTCAGTTCGAAGTTCTTCAGTTAGTTACATCTTTACACAATTAAAGTCCTTGTTAAGGCATCGAACGTCACCACAATTTGCTTGGTGAGGCGCAGTTTGGATTATCACATTTACACATTGGCAATTTGCTTGCCTGGCACGCTCGCACACACTTATAAATTTTTCAACCAAACATTTTTGGCACGCCCGGTGGGACCCTAGTGTCAAAGGATGGCAAACAGAAACCTTCGAAGTAATAGGTCTGTTGATAATGCCAATGTTGGTGTTAATATTGCTGAAATTGGTGGTTCTTCACACCAAGATCCTCAGAATAGCAATACTGGAAATCATACAACCAATGAAAACCCAGAAGTAGGAGTTGAAAATTTAAATTCGACTCAAAATAATGGGAATGTTGATTCAGAAAATCAACATGATTTGGTGAGTCAATTGACACCAATATTTGATCACTTGGGAAATATGCTTCAGAATGTTAATGTTCTGATTACTTCCCTTAACAACAGTTTACCACAATTTGCACCAACAATGGTGTCAAGTGGAAATCCTTCTATGATTCGACAGAATGAAAGAGGTCATAGACATGGCTTGTTTCAGCCAAATTCTATTAATCATATAAATGGGCCTCCTTTTAGGCCTAATTCACAAGAAAGTTTCTATATGTCTGTCCCTAATAATACATTCCCAGTATTCAAAGGGACCCAAGGAAATCATGTGAATGGTCAAGATCATGGTCATAGAACAATAAATATCGAAGAACCAAGGCCTAGAGAAAACATGATAGGTCAAAATAGGAGAATAAATAATAATCCTATGTTCGAACCAGACCTTACTGGGATAGGAATGGGTCGAAGGTATGAAAATCCTAGAAGGATGGATAATAATCCTCAACCACCACCAGTACCACCAATAAACTATCTTTTTGGCCAACCAGGTCATCAACAACCATTTAATATAGTTGATAGGAATGATATGATTAATTTAATCCATGAGGTTTGTGGACCTATGGCTCGGGGGGTACAAACTCCAGTTTATAGGAAGCCTTATCCTGATTGGGTTGATAGGATTGAATTCCCCAGGGGATTTAAATTCCCTACTTTTACTATGTTTGCAGGGGATGGGAGTCAATCCACAGTTGAACATATAGCAAAATTCATCAGTCAGTGTGCTGATGCAGGAAATAATGAATATCTTAGACTTCGTTTGTTTCCTAGTTCATTCACAGATACTGCATTTGCTTGGTTTACTAATTTAGCCCCTAATTCGATTTATAGTTGGGCTCAGATGGAAGAATCTTTCCATACCCAGTTTTTCCAGACAGAACCAGAAGTATCAATGGCTGATTTAGCCAGATTATGTCAAAAGCCTGATGAAAAGGCAACTCAATTCATAAATAGATTTAAAAGGGCTAGAACAAAATGTAAAATCATGTTACCTGAATCTGAATTTGTTAAGTTGGCTCAAAATGGCCTCGAATTTAGACTCAGAAAGAAATTCGATGCTTTGGAATTTAGAGATCTTGTTGAATTGACTGCTCGAGTCTCTAGATACGAAGCTTTATTGGAAGAAGAAAATGAAAGAAATGCTTCTTCAATAAAAACATATTATAAGGATCCTAATTATGAGATAGATGCTGCAGAAATAATAGGCAAAGAGCCTTTTACATGTAAGAGTCTTGTAAAGAAAAATGTTTCTGCTGAAGTATATAAATCAAAAGGATCTTTTAAGAAATATTCATTCGATGTTTATAGATTGGATGAAATATTTGATCACCTATTAGAAGGAAAAATTATTAAATTGTCTGATGGGACGAAATTACCTTCGAATGATGAATTAAAGGATAGGAAATATTGCAAATGGCATAGTTTTATAAACATCAAGGCCTTAGCAACTTAATTCGAATGTTCCCTCCTATTTTCAAACTGATAACTGCTTTTATCCGTGGCATTCCCTCATATTGACAACTGTCCTTCAATTAATCCATGATGTTCAACACGTGTCTTCCATCAAAAAAATGTTTGGTTGGAAAATTTGTAAGTGTGTGCGAGCGTGCCAGGCAAGCAAATTGCCAATGTGTAAATGTGATAATCCAAACTGCGCCTCACCAAGCAAATTGTGGTGACGTTCGATGCCTTAACAAGGACTTTAATTGTGTAAAGATGTAACTAACTGAAGAACTTCGAACTGACTAAATTAATATCTACTCCTAAATAAAACAGTAAAATGACTAAAAGTAATTGAACTACTTTTATTAAATTAAAGAAACTACAATCTAACCTTGAAGATGACTTCGAAGGTGTTCTACTCCTAATTCTAAGTATCTAGATAACAATACAGTAGATGTATTGAGAGATATATGTTGATGTTTGATCGAAGGATTAGAAGCTATAGCTCAAATTCATGAAGGATTATGTGGAGCTCATCAATCTGGAATTAAAATGAGATGGTTACTTCGAAGACATAACATTTATTGGCCAACTATTTTGAAAGATTGTATGGAGTTCGCTAAAAGATGCCAAGAGTGTCAGAAACATGGTCCTTTAAAGCATTTACCAACTGTTGATCTTCAGTGTGTGGTAAAACCTTGGCCTTTTAGAGGATGGGCCATAGATGTAATACGAAAGATCAGTCCTCCTTCTTCGAAGGGTCATGGATTCATTATTTTGGTCACAGATTATTTTACTAAATGGGTGGAAGCAGAACCTATGCAAACTGTAACCCAATCAATGGTTGTAAAGTTTTTAGAAAACATAGTATATAGATTTGGTATTCCTCAAACTTTTGTATCTGATAATGCCTCTATATTCGAAGGGGATGTGGTTGTATTTGCAAATAAGTTAGGGATTACAATGTCAAAATCAACCCCATATTATGCTCAATCAAATGGACAGGCTGAAGCCACCAACAAAGTCATAAAAGAAAATATGGCTAAAATCATAAAAAATAATCCAAGAATATGGCATGAAGTTTTGCCAGAAGTGTTATGGGCATATAGGACTTCAAAACGAACAAGTACAGGTGTATCTCCCTATGCCTTGACTTTTGGACATGAGGCAGTTTTACCTATTGAAATAAAGATTAATTCTCTTCGAGTGATGAAGCAGAATCAGTTATCTTTGAATGATTATCAAACATCTATGGCTATTGAATTAGAAAATATTGATGAAGAAAGAATCAAAGCTCTCAATAATATTTTGATACAAAAAAGAATAGCATCGAAGGCATATAATAAAAAAGTACAACCAAGAACCTTTGATGAAGGAGATTTGGTTTGGAAGACAATATTACCTATTGGATCTAAGGACCCAAAGTTTGGGAAATGGTCACCTAAATGGGAAGGACCTTTCCAAGTTAATAAGGTTTTTAATGGTGGATTTTATCATTTGAAAAGTCTGAATGGATATGTTCATTTAAGGAAAATCAATGGTAAATTTCTCAAGCAATATTATCCCACTATTTGGGAGGCAAGAAATCTAGAATAAAGCATTCGAAGCAAGAACATGTATTTCATAGAAAGGTAAATACAAAAACCATCTATTGGTAAATTACAAGATATACATTGGTATAGATTATTTATACCAACTTTGTTATGAATTGGGATTTTAACCTAAAGTTATCCCAAGACCTGGTATACAGTTTTGATTGACTAATGATGAACTTTTGCCTTGAGATTGATTCTTGAGTCTTTAAAGGCTTCAATTCAAACTCTGTCTTCAAAACTAGAAGTTTTGCCTCAACACCTTGTTGTTTGATCTTCAGACTTGCCAATTCAGTTTCTGCAAGTGCAAGATCCTTTTTTAGTTGATTCACTTTGGCAGATGCTTTTTCAATAGATATGTTGGTTCCTTCAAATTCTGTCAAAGTTCGATCCATCTCAAGAGTTTTCTCTACTGTATACTCCATGTCAACTTCTAATTTTTCTCTTTCTTCGATAACTTTTTCCAACAAAAAGCAATTGAAATCAAAAGTTGACATGATTGCAGAAATTGTTTCTTTGTCTGGAACAGAAATGTTAGAACTTTCTAGCATAAATTGGCATAAGACTTTCATAGCTCTTTGTACTTCCTTGTCTTCAAAAACCTCAAAAGAAACTTGACTAAAAAGCCTCAAGGTAGCAAGAGCAGCTACTGGATCTATTGAAGGTGATTTTGGTTTGCTTCGACCTGTCATTCGTTGAAAGAATTCTTGAACATTGGTTGAAGTGACATCTTCCATCTTCAGAACAAATTTCAAACTCTTTTTAAAATCTTTTACCTCTTCAGGAGTCAAGTTAGGAGGAAGAGATAGCTGAAATTCTTCAGAACTTGAGACCCCTGAGGTAGCTTGAGGTTTAAATGAAGTGGAAGTAGGAGCAGCTTTAGGATCAGAGCTTGCACTTGGCTTCGAAGAGCTAGTCCCAGTCTCAAGAACAGATTCAACCTGTTCAGCAAAAAAGTTAGGAATTTAATTCAGAGTTTAATTTTTTTTTTTTGAAAGGAAATCAAGATTTAAAGGATTTTGGAGAGGATTTTGAATGTCTTACCATTGGTTGATGCTCAAGTGATGGAGTATGCTCGAATGAAGGACCATGTCTACACAATTGGTCTAGCTTTAAAAAAGGATCACTAATGTTTTCAGTAGGATCTATTACCTGAACTTTGGTGTCAGGAAAGCCTAATACAGAATGGTCAAAGAGAAGTACCCTCTCTTCATAATCTTTTTCAAAAAGTTTACATTTTGAAAGGAAAGCTGAGGAGTAATGTTCATTGAAAAAAATTTCGTGAGATGTTCTTACATATGTATGGATAGGAGGTCTGCCTTGAGGAACTAAGACATTACCTCTTTGGAATCTCTCACCAGGAGGACTGGTTGAAGAGATCAGCCAGGCATTCAATAAATTTTGCTCTTGAGAAAGACGATTCGAAAATGGATAGTATGGTTTTATTGTCCTACTTCGAATAACACCTTCAGTTTCAGGATACTCAAAGCTTGGATGAACAACTGAAGGTACTGTGATTGGGGTTTCGAGCTTCATTCCCTTGTAATATCCTACACCTTCACCATGGGAAATATGTTGTTCCCAAGCAGGAGGAAACGTTTGATTATTGTAAATTGATTTAGAAGAGCTCGAAGATGAATGCTGTTTTGATGAAGAAACACTTGGTTTGTTTAACATTTCATGCCATTTTCCCCATTTTGAGTAAGTAAAAGGTTCGGGAGGAGTTTCAAGAGGATCCCAATTTGTTCGAAGAGGAATGTCAGGGCGTTTGGTTAACAGTATCACTTCTTCGGGAAGATCAATAGGAAAGCTATCGAATGAAGATTGAGAAGAAGACATTATCAAGAGAATGAATTCAAAGTAACAGGGGCTCAAGGATCAAGCAAATACGATGGTTTGGAATGAATTGAGGAGATGGTCGTGCAATTTAAAGAACTGCATATGATAATAACTGCCCAGTATGGTTTGACCACGATCACCATTATCTTTTTAAAACAAAAGAAAATGGCGCAGGGGGTAATGTTTGTGATAAAAATATTCAGCCAATGCAGGGTTGACACACAAGAGATGAGGTGGCAAGTTAATTGGTGGATACTGATGGACATTGGAACCGTTATAGGCAGTTGAAGCTGATTCATTTCGTTCAAATATTTATTTGATGGAAGACACGTGTTGAACATCATGGATTAATTGAAGGACAGTTGTCAATATGAGGGAATGCCACGGATAAAAGCAGTTATCAGTTTGAAAATAGGAGGGAACATTCGAATTAAGTTGCTAAGGCCTTGATGTTTATAAATAGAAGGATTGTGTATTAGAAAGTATCCTTCGATCAAACATCAACATATATCTCTCAATACATCTACTGTATTGTTATCTAGATACTTAGAATTAGGAGTAGAACACATTCGAAGTCATCTTCAAGGTTAGATTGTAGTTTCTTTAATTTAATAAAAGTAGTTCAATTACTTTTAGTCATTTTACTGTTTTATTTAGGAGTAGATATTAATTTAGTCAGTTCGAAGTTCTTCAGTTAGTTACATTTTTACACAATTAAAGTCCTTGTTAAGGCATCGAACGTCACCACAATTTGCTTGGTGAGGCGCAGTTTGGATTATCACATTTACACATTGGCAATTTGCTTGCCTGGCACGCTCGCACACACTTATAAATTTTCCAACCAAACAGTGACCAATGAGGTTAATGAGGGGTGTGTGAGGGGACGGGTGGCAGGGTGATGTGGGGCGATGGATTTGAGAGGGGGTGGGGGAGTGTGCGATGGCAGAGGGATGTGTAAGTGTTCGACGGGTTTTGAGGGGGGTCTAGGGTGGTAATCCGGTGGGTAAGGGGGTGTTTGGGGTAAGAAGATTATCCAATAGGTATAAGGGATTGGGGTATTACATGGCTATTTAGGGTAAGTACTTGCACTACTATAATTGTAAGATTCCACCGTCATTGAAAATACGTGCCATACAATCTAGATTATCCCAGATTTTACGGGCTTGCGTGACTAGTCAGTCCGAGTTCGTAACTTACAGTCCAAGTTAGTAAATACAGTCCGAGTCTAATTATTGTGCTGATAATAAAATTAAAATATAAATTGTGATCATCCGACATCGCTTAATAATATTATGACCATAGCTCATAGTTGCGGAATCTAAAACGGTCTTGGATTAACAATTCATATAGTCTATAGTTATCAAATAAAATGACAATTAATACATGATGTACACTAAAGTTAGTGACACGAATATATTAAAATAATCTATGTTATACATTAAGGAATAATGACAATATAATATAACTTATTACTATAATATTACGATACAACGAATATATACCGTCTTATAGTTATAAAACTCAGTGACCACGAATATTTAAATATCTATAATTATATTTTAATCAATAATAAATATTTAAACTATGATATTAATATAAGGGGTCAAGCTTAGTAATTAAAATCACATTAATCAGAAACGATACAAATTTCTATGAGCATAGAAATTTCGAACGTCGTCGAATATATATACGGGCTACGGGAATAATTACAAGACTAAACTTAGAAATTGATTTCCATATTTTCAAATTTTTGAGGGTATTACAACAATTAATTCAATTTCTTGCTTCCCTAAGATTAGTCCTGCAAAACAACGTAGCTTTAGGACTTTTGATTTTCCAATTTACTTTATATAGATAGTTTATGTTGTAAATGTTAAGCATTTGGAAGGGCCAATTTCTAAATTTAATGGTTTTTATGCTGTAATTGTTAAAATTTGGGAGAGAGAATCTATTTTTTTGGGCAGGTATGGCCTCCCTTGGTCTCCTTTTAGGTCAGCCTTTGTATCCCTCTTTTGGTATTTTTTTTCTCTATATATAAATAAAGAAAATTGTTATTGACATTCCATCACAGAACTAATGCACTTCATGATACCACTCTCAGAGTGCTTTGGTTCAATGATAGTGCTAATAGCATCACCCTAATAAAAATATATCAATATTGGTGAACTTTCATACCAAACGGAGCAAGCCGGAGAATAAAGATGATGGGCTTGAATCAAAATGCATGGGGTCACATTTCAATTGGCCAGATTAATGGGCTCAAAAGAGAGGGGCCCAATACCGCTTTTAAAGAGAGAAGGGATTTGAGTTTGACTCGCTTGAGAAAGCAGCAAAGCAATGGAGCTCAGTTCTTACTCTCAACAGTCAGAATCGGAACCAGAGCTTTACTCCACAATCGCAGTTTCATTTTCAGAAATAGCTTTTTGTTTTCAAAAGCGCTTTTGCAGAATAGGGCTCGAAAATTCTCAGCTAGGTCAGCTCTTCACCCTCCAGATGTTCCCCGTTTCGCCGAGACCACTTGCATTTCTCTAACCCCTCACGAAGTAAAAGTTCCCTCTTTGATAATTGATACCACCAAAATCATAATTCATTACTACTTTTTCAGGTTGAAGAATTTGCCCCAAAAATTCGACAAGTGATTGACTGGTAGAGTAGTGCTACGCACACTCCAAAATTCACATTGAAATTTACACAGGACAATTTTGACAGTTTATTTCGGTGGGATTCGTGTGGAAGTGAAAGTTTGAAACCTATGTGTTGGGGTTATATCATATGTAGGATAGTTCTATTAATTTAGGGATTATGATTTGGCTAGATTTCTATTGTGATTTGGTTTCATTTGTGATAGACTTGTATTACTTATACAATAAGTAATGGATTGCAAACTCTATATAAGGGGATGTTGTATTGGAATTTAGAGAACCCTTGGTGTACCAAGTTAGGGGTCTCCCCTCATGTGAGTGCATGGTCTAGGGTGAGAGAGTGAGGGTTCTTTGGGGTATTGAGAGTGGGTATATAAAGGGTGTGAGGGTTGGGTTATGAGATTTAATCCAAAGTATCTTGTACCAATTGTTTATTCTCAATAGTAAAAGAACTGATCTCTTGGGTATGGACGTAAGCAATGTTTGACCGAACTACGTAGAAATCTGTGCTTCTTTGGTGTGCATGTTTATTTCTATTTGTGTGTTTCTGTGTGTTTATTGGGGGAATTTGATTCTGCGTTTTAAATTCCTATCATGTGGAACTCACAATAGCCCTACCGAAATCAACGACCATGATTATCCTGTGTGGATTTCAGTGTAGATTTTAGAGTGTGCCTAGCATTATTGTTGACTTGTATTCATCTCTTTCTCTCTCCTATGTGTCTGTGTGCGTATTTGTATATGTGTATTTATGTCTACGTGTATGCATTTTGCGTGCATTTTCAATCTCATTTCATAATAGGCACTAACCCGTTTGTTGCAACTTAATTACAGAGATTATGGGTGTGTTTGATAACTCATTGAAGTAATAAAAATGAAAATTTGCAGCACTTAATTTTTTTCAGTGCGTTTGATAATGTATCACTTAATTGAAAAAGCAACAAAAAATCCACTGAAAACGTTAAGTGAAAATTTTCTAGTGAAAATAATCACTGAATGCAGTCTATTTTAGTTGAAACACTATTTTTAGTTTTGCTAATACAAATCACTTAAAATTTTCAGCACTTAAATTCAGCACTTAATTTTCAGTTTTATCAAACACACCCTATGATATGTCAAGAAATATTCTGGGATTGTTCAACCGCCACGTGTTCAGTTAATGGCCCGGGAAAACCGGATTTGAGGCGTGGAGCCCACGCTCCCGAGGTGTCCTGCTGTTGCAGACCGGGATACCCGGGCGGATGTGGTGGAGTCCCAAGAGATGCGGCATCTTATGTTTCCAACTGTCTCCTTATACAGTCATGACTCTCCCAAAAAGAATCAATGGTTTCCTAAACCACTTAGGAAACTTTCCAAACATTGTACAAATCCATTACGATTAGATTAGGCTTCCTAATCCGACAAGCTTACCATGTAAGGGTGGACTCTTGCACCTATAAAAGAGCCCACCTACCCTCTCAAAGGGGATCCGACTATCAATTCTCTAAGCATACCATCCTGTACTAGAGAACTCACCATCTACACGCATACACCCGGCCGGTATTACTGGTAGTGCCGCCCACAATTGTTGGCTCACCAGGCCCGCCGGTGATCTGCTAGTGAGACGCGCACAGACGCACCCGTGGATGTAGGTCACCTTATTAACGGGACCGAACCACATACAAATCTTTTGTGGCTTTATTCTCTGTCTAGATTACTCTTACCAATTTTCGGCATCATCAGTTTGGCGCCGTCTGTGGGAACGACATAGTTCTCTCATCAACAAAAATCTTTGACTGATCGATATGCCGCCAAGGAAGGGTAAGAAAACCGCTGATTCAGCCGGTCGGGAGGACCTGCAGATCGAGCCGCGTGCTACCTCCATGACCGCTGACCAGGTCTCGGCAGCGCTAGAACAACTCTTGGAGGGCCAGCTCCGAACACAACAGCGAATAGAGGCGCTTATGGCCCAGCACGAAAAGACGGTTGGGGACCATGAGAAAAGCCCTTCGTCGGAAAAGCGGCCCGAAAAAAGCGCTCCCAGCCAAGGGCCCGTTCGGACGAACGGGAAAACCCGATCTGCTCCAGTGTCCCAACCAGATCACGAACGTCATCCGGAGGGAGAACGTAGCCATGCTACCACGCGCTCGCAGAGAGGACCTCGGTACGTCCCTCGCCGAGCGCGCCGCGTGGAGGATGCCAGGATCCTCATTGAGCGGAGACGAGCCGCGAGGGGAGAAGCGCTCGGACGCAAAGCCTGGGAGTCTGTCAATGATCCACCCGTCCTGAGCCGGGGGGATATTAGGCACAGATTATCCCGGACCCACAGCCGAGTGTTATCCCCGAGGTCGACGCGCTTTGAGGATGAGGCTTCGTCATCTGACCCTACCTACCACTCGGACGCGGAAAGGAGGACCGGGCACGGCAACGTCAAAGCCCAGGTCGAGGAGTTACAGCAACAGATCGAGAGGCTGAACCGCAAGTCCGGCCACGACCTCACAGATACAGAAACAGAGTCGCCCTACACTATCAGGGTGACGCAATTTCCAATTCCGCGGAAGTTCAAACCCCCTCACCTCAGCTCCTATGACGGCAAAGGGAGTCCAGTGGACCATATCCGCACTTATAAGGCGCAGATGGCACTGGTCACTACGATAGACGAGCTGCTGTGTTTGGCTTTCCCTAGTACTCTCAAGGGATCGGCCGCACAGTGGTTCTATGCCCTGAAACCCCGGACGGTCGACAACTTCAAAGCCCTCAGCAAACTCTTCATCAGCCAGTTCGTCGGGATGCTGGACCGCTCCCAACCAGATACCCAGCTGCTAGCTGTCAAGCAGCAAAAGGGTGAATCTTTAAGAGAGTACGTGGATCGCTTCAACCAGCAGAGGCTCCTGATCCTCAACCTCAATGAAACGGCCGCAATCATGGCCTTCTGTTCGGGAGTTCAACACACCAAGGTGGCCACGTCTTTCCATCGAAATCGACCGGCCACCCTGGTGGAACTCTCGGAAAGAGTTGGGAAGTACATAGACACCGAAGAATTTTTGAAGGCAAAACGCGCCAGCCAGGCGGGAGACGAATCCCCGCAAGCCAAGCGCAAGCGCGAGGGATCAGAGAAGGGTCCGGGAAAGAAGCCGAAGCAAGATCAATGGGATGTTAGGGGCCAGCCTCCAACAGCTTTTACTCCCCTTTCCCGGCCCATACATGAGGTGATGGCCGCCGCGGAAGCACAGAGGCTGCTCCCGCAGCCAGCTAAACTCAGAGCCCCACCCGGCAAGAGAAATCGGGAGAAGTTTTGCCGTTATCACAGGGATCACGGCCACGAAACGGAGGATTGCTTCAAGCTAAAGATAGCGATCGAGAAACTGATCGAGCAGGGGCATCTTGCCGAGTTTGTCACGGCCGACAGACGCCCCCGTCAGGATGCTCAAGCTCCCGGTCAGCCCCCTCCACCACTCGGCCACATTAACGTGATCTCCGGAGGAACATCTGGCGGAGGTGATTCTCAGTCGACGCGGAAGAGGCATGCCCGAGCGTCCCGAGCGGATGTATGGCAGGTCCAATCCACCGGCCCCTCACCAGCCGATGTTCTGACGTTCTCGTCCGACAACGCACAGGGCCTCTATTGCCCCCATGATGACCCGCTAGTAGTAACGCTTTCTATAGCTAACTATATGGTCCAGAGGGTGCTGGTTGACACTGGCAGTTCGTCCGACATAATGTTTATGGCGGCGTTCGACCAACTCGGGATTGACCGGGATCGGCTCCGGCCAGTTGCTACTCCCCTGGTCGGATTCAACGGCTCCAGTACTCAACCGCTCGGCACGATCGAACTCCCAGTTCTCATGGGGACCTATCCGCAGCAGGTTTCCACGCTCACCAATTTCGTGATAGTGGAGGCCCCATCGGCCTACAACGTTATTCTCGGGAGGCCGACCCTCAACAGAGCCCGAGCAGTTGTCTCCACATACAGCTTGATCGTGAAATTCCCGACCCCCCAGGGGCCTGGATGCTTGCGAGGAGACCAGACCACGGCTCGAAGTTGTTATGTCAGCTCGTTGCGCCGGGGGGCAATCACTGAATCACTGAACGTCCAAGAAATGGACCCCCGGGACCAGAGGGACGTGATCGGGCCTATGGAAGAATTGGAGCAAGTTGTGCTAGATCCTAAACACCCGGGCCGCACGGTCAACATAGGCGCACTACTAGAGCCCGCCTTGAAAGAAAAGTTGATCCAGTTCCTGAGGCAAAACCAGGACGTTTTTGCTTGGAGTCACGAGGACATGCCCAGAATTGATCCCCGAGTAATGTCCCATCATCTCAATGTCAGCCCAGACTGCCGTCCGATGAAGCAGAAGCGAAGGGGGATGGCGCCCGAAAGACAAAAAGCTGTAAGCGAGGAGGTCGCGAATCTCTTAAAAGCTAACTCCATCCGGGAGGTCCACTACCCCGAATGGTTGGCCAATGTTGTCCTGGTCAAGAAGAGCAATGGCAAATGGAGGATGTGTGTGGACTTTACCGACCTCAACAAGGCCTGCCCCAAGGACTGTTATCCGCTGCCCAGGATAGACCTCCTTGTCGATTCAACGGCAGGCCACTCACTCCTCTCGTTCATGGACGCCTACTCGGGGTACAATCAGATCAACATGTACCCTGGGGATGAAGAGAAGACGACGTTCATCACCGACCAAGGCACGTACTGTTACAGAGTTATGCCGTTCGGCCTCAAGAACGCCGGGGCTACATACCAGCGCCTGGTCAATTTCATGTTCAGAGACCTCATCGGAAAATCCATGGAAGTGTACGTGGACGACCTCCTGGTCAAGAGCCAGGAAGAGACCGACCACCTCGAGCACCTGACTGGGGCCTTCGGCATTTTGAGAAAGTTCAGGATGAGGTTGAACCCGGTCAAGTGTACCTTTGGGGTCTCATATGGAAAGTTCCTCGGTCATCTAGTCAGCAGACGGGGAATCGAAGCAAACCCCGACAAAATTCAGGCTATCATCAACATGCGGTCACCCAAGTCAACAAAGGAAGTTCAAAGCCTAGCCGGACGAGTGGCCGCACTGAACAGATTCGTTTCCCGGGCTACTAACCGGTGCCTCCCGTTCTTCAAAATCCTCCGTAAAGCGTTTCAATGGTCGGAAGAGTGCGAGGAGGCATTCCAGGAACTCAAAAGGTACCTAGCCTCTCCTCCCCTGTTATCAACGCCCGTGCCCGGAGAAGAATTGTTCCTGTACCTTACAGTGTCGCCGTCGGCGGTTAGCTCGGCGCTTATTCGGGAAGAGCACGGGATACAGTTCCCAGTGTACTACACCAGCCGAGCACTGCAAGGGGCGGAGAGCCGATACTCCCGCATCGAGAAATTGGCCTTCGCCCTCATTACCTCCGCCCGAAGGCTCCGGCCGTACTTCCAGGCCCATACCATTATAGTACTCACCGATCAACCTCTCCGCAAAATTCTCTCTCGGCCAGACACGTCCGGAAGGCTCGTTAAATGGGCTTTGGAACTGGAGGAGTTTGAGGTGACTTACCGGCCGCGGACGGCCATCAAGGGACAAGCCGTCGCAGATTTTCTGGTCGAATTTACATATCCCGAAGACCCGGTTGAAGAACCCGAGCTTGTGGCCTTACCGCCTGGGTTGCAATCCGGCATCCCTACTTGGGTACTGCATGTCGATGGTTCTTCTAACCAGCAAGGTAGTGGTGCCGGGATCATCTTGACTACCCCCGACGGAATCCAGCTCGAATATGCTCTGAGATTCGGGTTTCGTGCCTCCAATAACTAGGCCGAATACGAAGCTCTCCTAGTCGGGTTACAATTAGCCATTTCAATGAGTGCACAACAAGTCGAGAGCTACAGCGACTCCCAGCTCGTGGTCAATCAGGTAAACCAGGAATATGAAGCACGAGAGGATAGCATGATAGCCTACTTAGCCCTCGTCCGGACAGTTTCCAAACAGCTCCGAGGATTCTCCCTCACTCGGATACCTAGAGAAGAGAACACCAGAACTGACCGGCTTGCTCGCCTCGCCTCGTCGTCTGAGTCCGACTTGCCCGGGATAAGGATACAATTCCTGCCCGAGCCAAGTATGATCAACTCAGAAGGCATGGAGGTCGACCCGGTCACTCTGGGGCCCAGTTGGATGGACCCAATCGTGACATTCTTGACGACAGGAGGGCTCCAAACGACAAAGAGGAAGCAAGGCGGGTCAAGTACCGGGCAGCACGATACCATATTCTCGATGGTGTCCTCTACAAGAGAGGATTCACTATCCCATACCTCAGCTGCGTTCATCCAACGCAAGTTCAAGCCATATTGTTTGAAATCCACGAAGGTGTGTGCGGGAATCACGTAGGCGGAAGGACACTTTCCAGAAAGGCCCTACTGCAAGGCTACTACTGGCCAACCATGGCCCGAGACTCGCAGGAGTACGTTCGGAGATGTGACAAGTGCCAACCGTACTCTCCAATGATAAACCAACCAGGTGAACTTCAGACCCCGGTCCATAGCCCCTGGCCATTCGCCCAATGGGGGATCGACATCGTTGGTCCCTTACCGACAGGAAAAGGGCAGGTTAAGTTCGCCGTAATAGCCGTTGATTACTTCACCAAGTGGGCAGAAGCCGAGCCCCTGGCAACGATAACCGAGCGCAAGATGGAGCATTTTGTGGAGAGAAATATCCTTAGCAGGTTCGGCATTCCACGAGTCCTAGTCAGCGACAATGGAAGACAATTCGATACACCTATCTTTAGACAGTTCTGCTCGGACTATGGGATCCTGAATCATTACTCTTCTCCCGAGCATCCACAAGCTAATGGTCAGGCCGAGGTAACCAACCGCACTATCTTGTAGTCGATTAAAACGAGGTTGGAAGGTGCTAAAGGCCTGTGGGCTGATGAACTCCCAGCCCTCCTGTGGGCCTACCGCACCACACCCCGGGCAGCTACGGGTGAAACCCCATTTTCCTTGACTTATGGTTTCGAGGCAGTAGTCCCCACAGAGCTCGGGCTGCCCACATACCGAGTGGCTACCTTCAATGGCCCAGATAATGGAGAAGCCCTCAGGACAGAACTACACCTGGTGGAAGAAAAAAGAGACCAGGCCTACCTCAAAGTGGCAGCTTACAAGCAGAGGGTCTCGCGGTATTACAACAGTAAGGTGAAGCATCGTAGCTTTCAAGTCGGGGACCTTGTCCTTAAGGCAGTGAACCAGTCCACCCGAGTCCCAAGCCATGGGAAGCTGGGAGCAAACTGGGAAGGTCCGTATATAGTAACTCGGGTCAACCGACCGGGAATCTACTGGTTACAGAGCATGGACGGGCACGATCTCACCCATCCTTGGCACGTGCAACACCTCCGCAAGTATTATCAGTAGCATCTGGCTATGGGAGTTTAGTGTTATAAGGAAAATTCTTTTCATGTAGTCCTGATGGGACCATTATTACAGACTGTTACCTTTTAAATAAAATTGGAAAGTTTGAAAACTTACTCCTGTCAGTACATCATGCAATGCACCACAAAGACCTCGGGCCTAACCCCGAGGCACCACAAAGACCTCGGGCCTAACCCCGAGGCACGAACAAGACCTCGGGCCTGATCCCGGGGCGCAAAAAAGACCTCGGGCTCCGAACCCAGGCACCAAAGGACCCTGCAACCACCCATGTTCCAGGTCGGTTTTCTATGGTCGATCCCCAGCACGCCCCCGCCTTAACAGGAACCTCGGGGGCAAGAGGGTTCACACCTAAACAGGAAATTAACTAAAGTTTTGCCTAGGTCCAGCCAACGACGGGGCTGAACCCCTAGGTGGCCGACGATGGCAAGCTTAAAATGCTCCTGCGACCACCCATGTCCCAGGTCGGTTCCCTAAGGCCACTCACTCCCGTACTCCCATACTCCCGCCTTAACAAAATGCTTGGGGGGCAGGGGAATAAGGGGAACATAGAGAAGCTAAAACAGGGAATTATTTCATCTTACTAGGTGTTTTATTGGTTACGATCCTAAAATATTTGCTAAGGCAGGTGTTAGGTCGGCCACAACCATACGGATACTAGCAAATACAAACAGCAAAAAAAAAGGGCACGTATACAAAGTTGATGAAAGGTTGACCTTAAGGGTCTTCTTCATTATTTAAATATACAAAGCCTGGGGGGCAATTGTGGCAGCCTCCCCAAAATAGAAAAAAAAAAAACAAACTACGAGCTTTGAAAACAAACAGCAGAAAGGAGGGACCGGGGAGTTAGTCTTCCACATGGACCACATTTTCGGTCTCCCCGGTCTGCTCCCGTGGGACGGCAAGTTCTTCGTCCCCCGCGTCCCCGCCTGGGGCAAGTTCTGGGGCCTCAGCAACGGCCGCATGAGCTTCATCGGCTGGGGGATCCTCACTAACATCCCAGTAATCCGAATCAATCCCCTCGTAGGCCGAGAGGACCCACTCGGGGTGGTCCCGGGCTACCCGTCGCTTTAGATCGTCGTAGCCTTGGAAGAAGCCATCATCGAACGCGCCCTCCAAGGCCCCTGCAGCGGGCGTCTCGGCAGCTACCTTCGCAACAGACGCCTCGGCTGCTGCCTTCGCCTGGGCTTCAGCTGCCGTAGTCCGAGCCCGGGAAACTTCCAATTCGGCCAACGCCGCTGCCAGGTCCGCCTGGGCCGTACCTAAACTCGAAGCCAACGACTTCGCCTTGCTCGTCTCGACGGCCAGAGCAGCTCTCAGCACTTGCAGTTCTTTCCGCTCCTTCAAGAGGGCAGCTTCGGCAGCGCTGGCCTTCTCGGCCAGGGAGGAATGGACGGATTCAGATCCCGCGGATATGCAGCCAACCTGCGGTAGGGGGGTGCAAATCGGTTAAACAAGTAATAAGTATGGGGCAAGTCCACATTTAAAGAGAAGCGGAACACTCACCAGGTGGGATATGCTATATAGCCATCCTTGGAGCCCTTGTGGAGATAGCTCGGCACATGCTTCCACCTGGCTTGGGACAAGGACGGATCTCAGCCTTTCCCGGACCTCAGCAGGCCCCCCTAGGGGCAGACCCGACGGAATATCGGCCCCGGGCGCGGGATCGTCAGTGGCTGGCCTATGGGGAGCCGACGTCCCCACTGGGTCTGGACGGTTAGTCGTCCCGTGGCGAATACGTCTGAGCGGGCGCTCGCCACCCAAGCCCTCGGCGGCCGGCCTCTTTCCTTGGGCGATTGCCGCCCGAGCGGCAGTAGCGGCGGCGGCGGCAGCTTGCCTCTCCCGCAGCTGGTCCAAATTGCCCTTGGGGGCCATTTCTGCAGAAGCTAAAGTCGCACAATCAGAGGTGCGAGGAAAAAATGCAAAGTTAACTCATGATGTAGCCAGGATACTCACCAGGAATGATGGGCGAAAAGCTGGGGGCTGGAACGGGCTCCTCAGGGGAATAGGTCTCAACAAAGTCCCCTGTTCGGGATAATACGTTCCAAACACTGGTGGGCAACTCTGCTAGCCTCAGGATCCTGGCCTGGCACACCTAAGGGATTTGTGGGGGTTTAGCTGAGCCCGCTGCGGACAGGGAAAAGAAGTTAGTCAGTAATCCACCGTGTCCCCAAAATACTCAGATAACAGACGAAGCTAGAAGGGCGGTCTTACCCCTCAACTCCCTAGCCCAGGATGTCCTCAGCTGGCCTCCCGGAGCCATGTCGCAGAGGCGAAGGGTAGACACCTGGAAAAATTTGCCCTTCCACCCCTTATTATTGCTAGGGCAATTGTCGATAATTTTCCTGCCCGGACGGGCAGAAAAGGAGAAAAACCCCAATTTATTGTGCACGGGAAATGGTCGGTGGGCCCATAGGAACTCCTGGAGGGTAAGCTCATACCCGAACACTTGGGGCCACAGTGATATGCACCCCATCAGGAACCTCCACCCGTTGAGGGCCAACTGACCGGGAGCGATGTCGAGAAGGATCAACATGTCCCGAGCCACAGGGTGAAGCGGAAGTCGGAGACCCGCCATCATAGCATCCTCAAACAGGGTGACGAACCCCGACTGATATAGATGCGCGCCGCCGGTGTTTACGGCTAGGGCGCAACCATCGGGGAGGGAATACCTCTCCCTGATCCGGAGAAGGTCTCCAGAGCGCAGGACGGAAGAGGTGGACTCACAGGCGAAGACCGCGCGGTCAGTTCCCTCAGGGAACTCGTCGCCCGAACCCCTTGACACGGAGGCAACGGGGGCCTCCTCAGAAGATTCACTGTCAGACAGACGAATGGGGATCCTGGCCCCACTTTGGTGGTCGGACAAGGACTCAGGAAGCCGGCCGAGACTGTCACCGGGAGACCCCGACTGATATTGCTCACTCTCTGATCTCGACGCAGAATTAAAACCGGAGTGTTCCATCTCTGGCTCTCCGACGGGAAGGAACGGACGTAAACTATGACCGGCGAATGGATCAGAAACCCCAAACCTGATGTACAGGGGGGGCAGAGTTACTAACCTGAACGGTAACGAATAGACGCTCCTCAGCACCAGATAACACTCTCTCAAAGCAGCGCAAGGAATACCCGCTCGATCAAGAAGACTTAGGGTTCCACCCGACTCGAAAAACGCACAGAATCTAAGAAGAAAGAAATCCCACTCCCGCTCGAACTTTACTAGATTTGTTCTCTCCAGCCTTACTCTGAAAGGAAGAAGGAAAGGAAAGCTGAAAGTGGAAGACCAGAAAGGGATGCGAGAAAGGAGGCGAGCCATCCTTATATAGAGACTTTGGACGGCCAAGATCAGAACAGATCCAGCAGTTCAGAAAAATTCCCGCCCGAACCGTCGCTTCAGTCACGTGGGGAGTCGCCTCAAAAGGCGCGCGCATTAAATATGTGAAAAGACGGTTCTGTTAGTCTGCGAACGGTTCGGTTACGACCACGCCTCCGCTTGTTAGGATCTAACCTAACCAGTGATTGGTTGGTACAGGATAGCGGTGGTCCGGGCCCGAGCAATGGCAACCCGGGCGCATTTGCAGGCCGGTCGGGTGTTTACCGCCCGGTGTCGTACAGAATTGATAAATAGTTTGAAGGGCATAGTGAAGGAAAAAGTTGGCCTCACGGACCTTTTTATTGTGATAAAGGGTAAACTATACAGAAGCCGGGGGCAGTTATAATAGCCTTCCCGAAGAAAAAAAAAATATGCCTTCAAGGTCCTTGGCCTTTCAACGCCTTGACCTCCTCTTCTAAGGCCGCCACCTTCGCCACCAGCCCCTCTACGGCGAGCTCCAGGGCATGAACGTCCACCCCCCGAAGGGCGGAATCCATCTGCAGCTCGTCGCCCATCTTCTCCACCCTCTGCAAACGGCTCTCCATGTTCGCAAGAGAGAAGTCCGACCATGAGCTCGGCATGCGAAGACCAGCGGATGCTCCTGGCCGGCTCCTTTTCGGTCGGGGCTGAGCCCCTTCCTCAACTTCTTTCTCCTTGCCCTTCTTGGATGGGCTTGGTGGTGGGCTTATGTCCTCAGAGGAGGAGGAATCACTGTTGGTGGACAAGGTGACCGGTCCCTCGGACAAGCTCGCCCTGCCGGCGGGGCGCGCCCCGGTCGCCATAGTTCGAGTATAGCGGCGCGACCCCGAAGCCACAACGGCAGGAGCTGCAGAAGAAGGTCCGGCACCCGTGTTCTCCGCAGGTCTCCCTGCCAGATAAGAGAACGACATGCCGGCCTCAATAGCCTGGTCAAACGCCTTCGTGTCGTCAGCAGTAGGGGTGACTGCACGGAAGGCGGCGAAAGCTTGCTTGAAAAGATCGAGGTCAAAAGCTGCCGGAGGACAGAGAACGGCATCCTCCAGCCAGTTGCCGGCGACCACAACCCAAGGGTACCGCTGCCAGTTCTTATTCGGGAAGTCCAAGCCTCGGACAAGATCCTTTCCCTCGGTCCTGGGGCGGAAGTAGGGGCCTCTGTTGTCAATGCCCAATATGTAGCACCTCGCGACGTCGGCAGGCCAGAGGAACAGTCCCAATCGCTTATTCAGCGCTGATATTCCCCATAGGAGGCGGGCAACATTTGGGCGGCACTTGTGGAGAGGGATGCGCAACCCCTCGAGCAAGTCGCAAAAGGAGACCGGAAGGGGAAAGCGCAATCCCACGATGAGCAGCAGATAGTTGCTGATGAGGACGAGAGGAAGGCCTATCTCCTCCCCCTCAATGAACGGGCGGACCACTACGTCGTCAGGGATTTGACAATCCTCCCGGAACGCTCTGAGCCCTTCGTCTGATGTCAGGTCGACCCGCGAAGCCATTTGATGAAGGTGAAAGTCTGGAAAAATGAAGATGGCAGAAAAGAGGGGGCTCGGAGTATTTTGCTCAAGCAACTCAGTTGAAGTTGTGTAGTGAAGGAACAAGGTTGAACGAGTGCTCCTTATATAAGCAGCACGGACGGTTGGGATCCAGTTTGATCGGATGGCTCACATGCTCTCCCGCCGAAACTGTCGTTTCGGGCACGTGGGGAGTTGCCTCAGAAAGCGTGAGTATTAAATGCGCGACGTGATGTTTTTGCTGCCAGCTGGACGATTCGGTTACTTCTTGAACTAAATGCTTTGAGTCCGAACTATCCCGGGCCTGTATAGTTATCGTTCAGTCGATGTGTCACCGGGTCATTCCAGGTCAGCCTGTTCCGGCGGGAGTCCTGGTCCATTCCTGACCGGTATACGAAAGACGTTCTTAATTTTCAAATCTCATTTGACAAGGTGCCATCTTAGCTTTGAAAATGGGGGGCAGCTGATATGTCAAGAAATATTCTGGGATTGTTCAACCGCCACGTGTTCAGTCAATGGCCCGGGAAAACCGGATTTGAGGCGTGGAGCCCACGCTCCCGAGGTGTCCTGCTGTTGCAGACCGGGATACCCGGGCGGATGTGGTGGAGTCCCAAGAGATGCGGCATCTTATGTTTCCAACTGTCTCCTTATACAGTCATGACTCTCCCAAAAAGAATCAATGGTTTCCTAAACCACTTAGGAAACTTTCCAAACATTGTACAAATCCATTACGATTAGATTAGGCTTCCTAATCCGACAAGCTTACCATGTAAGGGTGGACTCTTGCACCTATAAAAGAGCCCACCTACCCTCTCAAAGGGGATCCGACTATCAATTCTCTAAGCATACCATCCTGTACCTAGAGAACTCACCATCTACACGCATACACCCGGCTGGTATTACTGGTAGTGCCGCCCACAATTGTTGGCTCACCAGGCCCGCCGGTGATCTGCTAGTGAGACGCGCACAGACGCACCCGTGGATGTAGGTCACCTTATTAACGGGACCGAACCACATACAAATCTTTTGTGGCTTTATTCTCTGTCTAGATTACTCTTACCAATTTTCGGCATCATCACCCTATAACTTTGAGCTTTTCAGATTATAGCCTAAGTTGTAAATTTGTTTGATGTTTCAGTAGTAGTAATTAAATTGTAGTGGTGTTTAGTAATATAAGCTGTCAAATAAATTATTTGTTGTATGAGTAATTTTTGGAACACAACCTTCACACAACCTTCATAAAAGATGTCTCTCTCTCTCTCTCTCTCTCTCTCTCTCTCTCTTGTGGTGTCACTGGACCCCACAGTAACATAGGAGAGAGATAGACACATTTTTAGGAAGGTTGTATGAAAGTTGTGTCCAAAGAATTACCTTGTTGTATATTATCTAAAATGCCCTTAAAAGCTGCCTTCAGTATAATTTTTAGAACTATTTATTGAAAATGTATGAATTCTGAGATACACATCTCAACTAGTGATAGGGTGTTAGTGATGCAACTGTAAGAGATAGAAGCTGAATAATGCTAGGATTTTTTTTTTGTCAAGAGGTAGATTTAATTTTAGGGTAAAAAGCATTTTGCACCCCTAATGTATAAAGTCGTTTTAGATTTTGCACCCCAATGTTTTAATTTTCTCAAACTAGTCCTTAATGTATATAGTGAATTGTAATGTGGCCCTTCCGTCAAAATTTTTGTCAAAAACTAACGGAAACTCGCCCATATGTGAGTCGTGTGACTTATTTAAGGGTATTTTAGTCATTCACATAAATTAAAAGCATTTTGCACCTTAATGTTTGATTCATTTGGCGATTTTTACCCTTAATGTTTGGGTCGTTTGGACATATTTTACTTTTATTTTTATTAAAAAAAAAATGGTATTCCTGCATACTTTTTGTGTTCCTTTATCGTTATCCATTAACAATCGTAAGAGGCATAATCCAGATAAAATGAAACAAACCTAAAGTTATCCAACCTATCCTAATTGGAATTTTAAATAAACTTTACTTCTAAAATTCAAGGTGTTAGAATTTGTGGGTTATGGGTCACTCACATATTCTTTGAATCGGGTTCAACGGGCTTAACTTAGGCCCCAAGTAATCCTTGTGGGATTAGACTAATTAAAACAGAACCTTAAATATTTGTTTATATTAATAAAATAGCGAGTTTCAATTAGTTTAAAATTTTGAAAAATAATATTTTCATATATTGTATTTTTTTTTCTAGTGTCATGTGCACGGACTGGAACCCTAGGGCATGTTTTGGAAAATTATTTCAATCGTTTTGATATTTTAGAGCATAAATAATATGTTATCTACGTGTTTTTATTTGCTTAAAATATCCAAAACTGAATATTAATTTTTGAAATTGTTTCAATTGATTAAAATATCTAAAATACATTATTAATTTTTGAAATTAATAAGGGATGTTAGGGACACTATGTGGGACCAATAAAATTCTTGGGGGTTTTCTTTTTTAAATGTTTTAAAGGAATATTTTAGAGCACCTAAATAAAGTTTTGTACATTATTTTAAATTGCTTGAAATATATTTGATTGTTAACTTATGGAATTAACACAAGGTGTTTAGGTACTATGGGAAACTTGAGAAAATTATTTGGTAAATTTTCTCAATTTTTGGGAATATATTTTAGAGCATATATTGTGTTATGTGTACGATATTAATTGATTAAAATATGACAGACAATGTTTTTAATTCTTAAAATTAATATATAGTGTTTTGTACACTATTTGGGGATTTGAGAAAACTTTTAGTAAATTATCTCGTGTTTAATTTTGATACTTTAGAGCATAAAATTTATGCTTATAGGCATTAATTTTAATTGCTTAAACTATCCCAAATAGATTATTAATTTTTGAAATTAATAGGGGTGTTTAGAACACCATATTGGACCACTTAAATTTCTTGGAGAACAAATTTCTCAAAAGTTTTGTAGTTTTGAGAATTTATTTGTTCATAGTTAATTTGTTTAACTAAATCAATTTAATTTGTTAAATTGATTAAATTGAGTGGACACAAATACATATAACCTAAAATATACAAGGTAAAAGTAAATAATGTACTCTCAAAAGATGGTGAATTTAGCAAAAGAGGTGGTGGATTTAGCCCCACCCTTTTAGAATTAGACTTTATTTAAAATTCCAATTATGATATATTGGATAACTTTAGATTTGCTTCATTTTACTTGAATTAGTCATCTTACTATTATTAATGGGTAGTGGTAGAGGCACCAAAAAATTAAGTCGGAACACCCTTTTTGTTTTTATAAAAATAAAAATAAAAATAAAAAATGTCCAAACGGCCCAAACATTAAGGCTGCAAAATGCTTTTAATTTATGGTGAATGACTAAAATACCCTTAAATAAGTCATATGACTCACACACGAGCTAGTTTTCCATTAGTTTTTGACAGAAATTCTGACAGAAGGGCCACATTGCAACTCGCTATATACATTAAGGACCAGTTTGAGAAAATTGAAACATTAGGGTACAAAGTCCAAAACGGTGTATACATTAGGGGTGCAAAATGCTTTTTACCCTTAATTTTATTTGGGGTTATTTTTGTCAATAGATAAAAATAAATTAAAGGACAAGGTTGTCCAATTAAAGATTCAATTATATAAGCTGGAAAAGCACCTCCAACCCAGCTTCAAATAAGTTGGCTTTTGGGTTTAAATAAGCTGAAAAAAGTTATAAGTCCTAAAGCTATAAGCCACAAGAAACACTGCATTTAAACTTTTTTTAAGCTATAAGCTATAATTTACAGGTTATAAATTGAAACAAACGGGGCCACTGTTAGTGTTACCCATTTCACATTTTAATGTGATAATTAAATTATGGGAATCAACCACTTGAAGCAAAATGGGTCGTATTTGTATAGTTGCAGTTTTAATTTTTTTCAATTGAAATCATCATAATTAACCAAAATACATAGGACAATCTGAGTTGCACTATGATCTGAAATTTGCTTAATTTTTTGTGATGTTGCTCATTAAATTGACAATCTAAGATGATGTCAAATTTCTTCATTGACAAAACGATTAGATTTGCAGGAAGAATCCTATTCTCAAGGGTTAAGGCATAGTCCTTACACACTTTCCCTAATCTTACGGTCACTCCCAAAGACGATATCGCATTCAGGGGGTTGTGATCCTCGAAGGGACCGCCCCCTATCTTCCCCAAGATGTGGGGGGGGGGGGGGGGGGGGGGGGGGGGGGGGGAGGGCAGTCCCTTTGAAGATTGCGACCCAGGGATATATCGAGCGCCTGGGGTACTAAACCCAAAAGTTTAACAATTCTGATAGCAATAAACGAATTCAAAGCTCCAGTATAAAATAAAACCTTAACTCGAGTGTTGAACTATGTAAGGGTACCTTCTATGTTTTGTTGCTCAGCTTCATCATATCCTGTATCCGCTGGGATGATTGTAGTCAAATGAGTCTGTCCAACTTGGCCCTGAGTAGCTGGTCCATTGTATGTCCTACGGGGTGCTCTGCAGTCCTTGTTGATGTGGCCATGCTTGTTACAGTTATAACAAAGAATGCTCGACTGATTGTAATTCTTGGGAGTTCGACAATCCTTAGCCAAATGACTTGGCTTTCCGTAGTTAAAGCATCTACTGATATTGCCTCCAGTGGCAGCAGGTAATCCTTGTGGGGGAGGTGCCTAGTTTATAGCATAGCGGTGTTGGGGAAACACGGGTTGTGGCTTCCTTTCGCCAGTCCAATTGCGCTTATTCCCTTAGAACTATATCTAAGGTCTCGGTCCCTAGTTACCCCTGCGTGGTGGTCGATTCCTAAAGCGTCCTCGTTCTCTACCATTGATATCCTTATGGACAATTGACATTCCCACTATAGCCTTAAAATTTTGACCCTGATGGTCAAAGTCATCTGTTGTAGTAGCAGTGAGAGACCCTGGTGATACTGCCTATTCTTCTTCTCTAGAGTATCGATTATATGAAGGGAAAATCGGGGCAACTGTTCAAACTGCACCGTATACTCTCTTACGGGCTGGTTCCCTTGCCTCAACTCAATGAACTCTCTCTCCTTCTTATTCCTCTTTGTCTAAGGAAAGTAGTTTTCCAAGAATAACCCTTTAAATGTGTTCCATGGAATTCTTCCTACTGCGTCTTCTCCTACGATTGCCTTCTCCAACTCCCACCAATCGGTTTCCCCATAAGTCAACTGGAATGTCGCCAGTCAACGCTTCTCAATCTCATTGCATCCTGGGGTGTCGAAGATTGCTTCCATCTCTCGAAGCCACTATTCCACTTGTCATGGCTCAGTATTTTCGTCAAACTTCTCCGGACGAAAATGACAGAAATGTTCTACTATTAGATCCTCAACTGGCCTCGGAGGTGATCCATGATTATTGTCGTTGTTCACGTTGGGGTTGTTGATCCACTGCATTCTATGCACAAAGGCCTCGAATAGTCCAGTTGAATTAGCAGCCTGGGGGTACTGGGGGTGCAGCCTTAATTGATTTAGGATGGTTTCGGGTGTACCTTCCTAACATCGATGCAGTATGTTTGGGTACCTATACAGATGTCTATCAATTAGTCTTCAATCCAAAAATAGACATAGAAAATAATTTGCAACTAAACATAATAGTTATAACTATTATCACATTAATAGCAATGAGAACTTCATATGAACAATTCAAGAGCATTACTTAGAGTCAAACCCCTATCTCAAGGAAATCTTAAGGGCCAAACTCAAGAAATATTGGACACAATTGGTGAGCGCGAGTACTAAACTTAGGCTCTGATACCAAAAATCCTGTCATGCCCCGTAGTAGAAAAAATAGAGAAAATAAATTCCTTTTTGGACCCATAGGCCATAACAGTTGAAAGACACCACATTATCCATAACTAAAGTCAAATCATCAGAGTAATGAATCCAATAACGCATTGAGAATATCTAAGTTCAACATATCAAACCAGAGCTAACTACTAACTATTATAAACCATAAGTATCTTCAAAGATGTAAGTAAAGTATCATGGCAACATACGCCGATTATAAACTTAACAATTACAGAGTCTCTATAACATAAACACAACTACAACGAAGCTCCAGGTCTTCAGCTCGCGTAGTAGTCATCTCCGGCACAGCCTCCATCGTAGTAGGACTCCTCCTCATAGCCTCTTGCCATGTACTCCTCTCCTGTATTTCCATAACCTTGGCCAACCTTGTCATAATTCAGGTCAGCAGGGTGGCAATCAATTGTATGAATGAGCAATCAATTAGGATGCAAAAGTTGGCAATCGATTGGTATAAAGGCCATTCGATTGGGACCTTAAACTCATCAAAGGTAAGGTAAGGTTATAAGGTCAAGTCATATGTACATGAAATCTTATTTATAATATACATTCAAAAATATAGGGTATTACACATTTTTTTCTCAAGTGTTGTAACTATATACATGGACTTTGATCTGATCCTGATGAAATTCTCAGTTGGACCTACATATACATGAACTTTGATCTAATCTTGATGAAATTCTCTATTGGATTTACAGATACCGAAGGTGACAATTTACATGATGATTCTCCTGAAACATTTTAGAATAGGTAGGTAGGAGTTTCTTTTATCTACTTTGATGAATATTAGCTTTGCCGCCTCCTATCTATTGACCAGTACTATTAGCTTACAACATTACACGTTCTACTTTAATAGGGAGGCCATGATAGCTGCTGTACCAAGTTATGAGGAGCCGTATATCAAAGTTCCTAAAGTCTTGAACAAGGAGTAGCATTATTTTGGTAACTTGCTTCACTTCATTAGTGTCCTTTTGCTAAATGTGCCACTGGACACCTAATGAAAATTAGAGTTTTCATGTTTAATTTTCTTCAATAAGCACTCTCTTGTCATCTTATTGCATTTCGAAGAACCAACCTTATAATCTTCATGTAATAACTTGTTTTGGGCAATGATTTTTCATCTAGGTGTAAACTTGTGGTTTGCATTTAATACTATTGTCGTTCTACATTGCTTAGATGTGTTGTTGTCTATGCAGTCTATAAGGCGTTAGTTCCCCTCTCCTTAAGGAGTTGAATGGACCGGGCCTTACAAGTGGTATCAGAGCCTTTTTGTCCCCTATCGTAGTAATCCACATGTGAGCCTTTGCCACACGTGTGGAATCATTACTAGACAAGTGGCAGTGATATTAGGTAGAACAACCACTCAACTAATTTTTCATGGAAATCCTGTAAAGAATCTTGCAGTCCCTCCTTGTCATATGGTGACTAAATGTTCTCGTAACTTTTGGATTGATTTATGTTCTCAACACATGTCTTAATGAATGCAAGTATTTCAGCAGATAATACTTCGTGTGTGTGTGTGTGTGTATTGTTAATATCACATAATTCTAGCAACTCTACTTGTGCAACAAAAGAAGGGGTAATGGTGAAAAGTGGGAACAAGAAAACATCATGAGGAGGAGATTGGAAATGATTTGAAGATGGAAAACTTTTTTGTTTTCGGGTGAAAGAGTATTGTATTGTTTCGTGAAACAGGAAGAATATCTTATGTTGTGCCTGTAATTTTGAAATTTGCATTGTTTATTGAAGCTACATACAAGTTATTGAATGAATTCAAAGGCTTTTGCCCTAGATGTGAGTTTGGCTTGAGCCATGTATCTTCTTTTTAATCAAACAAGCACTTGAGTATAAGGCATTTTCTGACATAAGGTTTGATTAGAAAATTATTAGAATATATCCAGAAGAGGTCTAAGTTAGTCTTATCGCATTTAACTAAATATTCATTTTTGAGTATGCATTTATTTTCTCATCTGCCAAACAGATTTAAATAGTCTACGAGAGCTCTGAGAGAGATTTCTCAAGCTTTGTCGGTGAAGAATAGGTGTGTGCCCTACTCAAAATAAAGATTGTTTAATGAATCTACCACCACTGACTCTTTCTTTTTGTACAGTATTTGAAAATTATAGATTTACATATACATACAAACGTAAACATATGAGTCGGTACTATTTATTTCTAAATTCATTAGCTGATTTCTTAACCTTTTGGCCAACCTATTGTAGGTCTCCACTAGCAAATTAAGTTATACATACTGTATTTGCATACAACTGATAAGAAATTGCATTTGGCCCCAAAAAGGACATGAGTTTTGTCAACCAAAAATAAATAAATATATGAATATATAAAAATTGATCAAAGATTGACAAAATGAGAATGGAGGACCACTTCAAAAAGAAGATAGAGGAAAGTAATGCAATACTTTGATTAATTTCTAAAGCATAGACATTTATCCCACTTGATATTTACATTGCAGCAAACAAAAATTATGACTGCCCTTTGTTCACAAGGGGTTTACATCAATGAATCTCTCTCTCTCTCTCTCTCTCTCTCTCTCTCTCTCTCTCTCTCTCCTTTCTTCTTTTTCATTCTTTTTCTCTCTACTTCTATGTCAATCATCCACCAACTCTAAAAAGAGAAAATTATATTGAAAAGAACAAAATAACGTGTTAACTTTGGAAAATCTCTGCTAGACAACTATCAATTCTGCCAAACTACGCTATACAAAGAACGATCTTGAATCTCCAGATTTGGAATATGCCAATTGATAAGTCGGGATTGTATGCATTTACACAAAACCAGTCCAAACGCGAAAATCCACCATTCACTTTCATCCCTGCACCACATAACAACCACAAGAAAATAGTCAAAAGAATATTAGTTTGCGGTTAGTTAACTCCAAATCTCCTGAAACAACACAACACATTTTGAAAGTCTTGAAAAGAATCGTCTCACATGCTCCAATTCCATGTCTGAGAGGGTAGTTTTCTTGTCGACTGAGTGTTATAGTGGACATACTCGTGCATAAATGCCACCACCTGGACAAGAGTTGGAGAGAGCCTCATTTTGTTGGAGAGAGAGAGAGAGGGGAACTTTTAAAGAAATGAGATTGTTAATTAGATTGATCTGGGTGAAGGTTCAAACAATAGATTCAACTTTGAGGGTTTTTTTGGTGGGTATGGGTGTTTGAGTGGGTATGGGTGTCCATTTTTTTGTGTTCATGTGAGATTTTTGTGTTTTCCTCAAAAGGCTATTAGATAATTATGAAAACAAAAAGGTGAAAATGGAACCAATGATTGAGTTTTTCTTTGGTAGAAGGTTTTTTTTTTATTATTGGGTTTGAAGAGAGATTCAAGAACACATTGTTATTTGATTTCACACTTGCAAGGATGAGAGGAATGGTACTAGTGGTGGTGTTAGGGATGATGATGTGTTTGCCATTGTGAAAAATGTTAGATAAAGGACATTTTAAGCGAGTTGTTAGACTAGGACACGAACTTATATAGAATAAAATTGACACTCGTCAAACACTTTAATTTATAAAAACGATTTCCTTGTGAATTAAAAAACCATTTCTTTGCTTTCCCAAACACCTTTTGAGAATCAAAACCAGAATTGAAAAAAAAAATCAGAATTAAAATTCCGATTCGGATAAGGTGCCCACTTATATGAGTAAATCAGAAAATATTAAATGTAACCGGATTAACATCCCATTCGAGATAACATATTACTAACAAAAATAAGGATTGCGCTAAGTTTGGATGAATTTTCTCTACAAATAATGGGGACAAATGAGAAAACTAAAGGTCCCATTGATTTATGATACCGAGTCATTCATGTAACTGTGGTGTTGAATCTTTAGTCCACCTATACTCCCCTTGCTATGGCTTTACGTAATTCTATGTTTTCCAAATTTGTATCCTCAATGTGGTTTCCAACACATGTGGTAGTGTGATCATCTTTAATAATAGTGGGACTACTTCAACATCCTCCAATAAAAATCAATTAAGCCATTGGCACATGTTTTAAGAGCCACATTTAGGATACAAAATTTGAGAATCATAGCACTATACCTTTATAGACCTGTATATGAATCAGATTCAGACTAAATTCATGAAACTCAAATCCAATTGTTAAAGGAAATCAGATTTGTCTAATTGGATTCGTATTGGCTTGGATATTCGTTTCGATCAGTAAGCAACCAACTTTTTTTTTTAAATAAAAAAGTTATTTTTTTAAATCATAACTTTATATTTATTGTATAAATATCATTTTTGTTGTATAATACGTTATACATTTAACATATTATCATGTAAATACCATTTTTATTATATAATATGTTGCATATATAAAGTACATATTGTGTGATATACATTTTATATTTCTTATTTGTTGATATGTATTATATTTATTATTATATAATATAGTTAATCGGATTCAGATTCTTATTGGAAAGGTTATGCTAAATCCACATTCGATCTGTTAACTTATTTCAAATTTGAATTTGATGATGACGTCGAAACTGAAATTCAAATTCGACTATTTACATCGGATTTGGATAAAAATTCGATCCATTAACAAGCTTCCTTTAAGGCCTGTTTGCACATTCACATAAGTTATATCATCATAACGGAACTGATGAGGAAGACTACGTTGGTGAAATGCAGTGAGATTTTCCTTTTCTTTTCTTTTTTCATTTTTTTTAATGAACAAATTCAAGATGATGAGTTTCTACATCCCATTTTGTGGTTGAGGCCCTTATTATTTATTCAAATGGGTAAATTACATTCTGCACGCTTGTAGTTTGGGTGTAATGATTTTGATCTTTATAATTTTAAGAGTTAAATACACTTACACCCCCTGTGATTTCACCAATCTTCACTTACCCTTAGGCCTGTGTTTTAAATTTGGCACTAATAACCCCTATGGTTTAGACCAAAGTGTAACTGTTAAATTTGCCAACACAGCAAGCTGAAATGACCAAAATTACCCTCAAATCTTCAAAATAATGTTTTGAACATAAACTGTTTCTTTCAATTCGTTTAGAGAGAAAACTATGGATTCGAATTAGGAGAAGAAGAACTTTTGACATCTTTTAGAGTTTTCATGGTACAGGTCGTGTGCTTGACCCAAAGAAAATGACTTATGACATATTTTCATTTTAATGTGATATCACATTCAAACTACACGGGAAAAAACTAAATAATTTGCACCATTTAAAACTAGTGGAAAGACCGGTAAGAAGGCAAAAACTTCAATACATCTTGGTTGGTTTGGGATCGTTGTATGTAATACAAGGCTAATCTCAGATTCTCAGCACTCCAACCTCATTAAATCAAACTACATTGGATTTTGGTGGTTTTGTCTATACGGTAAGGACCTTTGTATCAGAATAAGGAAACTTTGTACCTATGATAAGAAACTTAATTTTGTACCTGACGACTTGTGGTAAGGGAGATTTGTACACGACAAGAAACCTTTGTACTTAATAGTAACAAATGTTCCAAATATTAACAAACATGGCTTACTAGGTACAAATATTTCTTAAATTGGTACAAATATTTCGCACCACTATTGATTGTACCATACTACCATACCATCACGATGCATAGAAGAAAACAAAAGTCTTGAACCTTTGTGGTCTGTTGAAAAGGTCCATTGAACTACATTAGACTCCTCTCTTTCCGCGTCAACATCAACTTGTGTGTATATATATATACTAGTAAAACAACACGTGCATTGCACGTGGTTGGTGCTCATATTGTTAAAAGTAGTTACCAAAGACAAAGTTATATTTGATTTTGCAACTACTATGAGTAAAAATTGATAAAAATGAAATGCATTGTCATATATAACTCATAAGTAATTTGATTGAATTAGTGTTATGGACCCAAAATTAAGGAAACTAAAATTCTAAGAAGGATAAATAAAAAGTACAATTGATAAAAGTATAGAACCATGGTAATGATTTGTAATGAGATCATGACTGATCGGGAGAGAACAAATCCTATTTGTACGCCTTAATTCACGTTTGTTAGTACCTTTTTATCCTGTTTTTGTATATTTTTACTTTATTTTCTATTTTCTGACAGGATTTGGAAGAAATCAAGTATACCAGGCTAAACAGGGTGAAAAAGCATAAAGAAAGAAGCTGAAAAAAACCAATCGCGCGTGCGATCCGCTCGCGCGAAATCCTAGAAATCGCTCGCGCAAGGTCCCAATATCGCGCTCGCGCGACATGTATAAAAATGGAACTTGCGTATTTCACTCTACTGATGATTCCTACTCGAACGAAACTGCCTAATTACGTCTAGATTGCAAAATATAGCAGTTTTAGTGCAATTCGGATTAGGAAAGCTTCCAAAACTTGCCTAAAATCTATATATACCCTATTTTACTTCAATTAAAGGGTTGCCAATTGATATACACACAATATACAACCACACTCTCAGCCATTAAAATGAGGGAAGCAAGGAGAAGAAGAAGAAGACCAAGGATTTCCATGGCCTCTTCCATCAACCTCTTGCCATCCGCCGCTTCTATGGACAACTAAACCTAGATCTAGGGTTTCAATGAAACCCTAGCCAAGTAATAGGGTTTTATTTATGTTTTTATTTTAGTTTTATTATGTATGGATGACAGTTACATGTTTCGAGGATTTTTATAAATAAATCGTGCTTCTATGAATTAAATCATTGCTTTCAAAATCTATTCTTGTCTTAGATCTATTTTGACTGTGATGTGCTCAATGATCTATATTTGCTGTGCTTGTATGGATTATTTACATGTAATGGTGCTTTATTGAATTGTGCTATCAAGTATCCGAATAGTCTATGCCTAGATTAGACGGATTATACCACAACCCTAGTTTAGCGTGGGATAATTCGTGCTAACCGAAGATGGATTATGTTGGTGCTTGAACCATAGTTATTTTCTTGACGGAGGAATTGGGCTTGTAGCTACAATTCCCCATTATCATCCAACTTAATAATCTAATTGAATGCATAAATATTCCTATTATGAAGTTAGTGGTGGATTTGCAATCCTAGGTTGCTTAAACTTATTATAAAAACAAATATTTAATTGCTTTCATAATTTAGATCTACTTTTATTGTTATTAGTTTAATTCAAATTAAATCTAAAATTCGTTTTTCTTAATTAATTAAATTTAGGTTTTAAAAATTAAAGTGCGTAGTATTCAATCTCTGTGGGTTCGACCTTTACTTCCACAATGCAAATCTTTAGAAAAGTAAAGTATACTTTTTACATCTTGATATTGACAACATCACTGACAATGTGGTAAAGTTTAAAATCTTAATTGTCATACCTTATAATTATAGTTGATTGATGAATAATCTAGCATAAGCAAGAAGAGAAAAATATATTATCCTCACATAAGCAAAACAATAAAAATATTTTTTTATTGTGACTTAAACATGGAAATATCCTCGCTAGTAATTAAACTCTAAAGACTATTAAAAAATGTTTATGTATTTGCAGAATTATTCTTTTTCTACTTTGATTTTATCCTTCATGGCATGTTTCTTCTTTCCAGCAACTTTCTCTAATCTTTGTTTTCTTTTCTTGAAACTTCGGATGTTTTCATCGTCTTCAATAACTATTGGTCCCATATCTTCCACCCGCTCAAGTGATTGAACAATGATGCCTTTATTTGATGAGAAATCTTTGCATCTGTAGGCAATTTGAAGTAGAACTTGTGTTATTGTAATTTGCATGAACACAAATTTCTATAAAACTTGAACCTATTACATCCTTGTGTTTGCCGTAATATTATAATTAGATAGATGTTTAAATGACAAGTCATACAACAATACGAAATTTGTTGTTAAAGCATCGGAATACGTACCTCATTTATGGAAGTGATATATTCTGATATTGGACATCCAATTAAAATTCGTGCTGGCTCGTCAAATGGAACAACATTCATTGTATTTGTCCCATTAATAGTTTCTAGTCTCACAATATACCTTAATAAGAAATAAGGTTTAGTATTCTTGTGAAAAAGTACCAATATTAGGCTAGGATTTGGTTATTTAAATATATATGTTACCTTGGACTATGTTCTATATTATGTTTTTGGCAGATTGTGCATTTTGTTCCATCTTCATTTATGACTATTTTTTTGCCGCATGTTTTGCATGCATCATACCATGGTTGGTCTTGGTTGAAAATTCTTTCAATGGTTGATTGAAAGTAATACCACTTATTCTATTTATTATATATTTTTTTAAAAAGGTTAGTATTAAAGTAATTCAAATCTATACTTAGTTTTGTGAAGTTATAGTAACATTACCTTTTTTTTTATAGAGATTTCGGGTTGGATAATATCTCTCCAACTTTGACTTCTATTGCTTCATTCATTTTGGGTTTGAATGTCAATAATTATGATTTTCCAGTTTCTTGGAAGATTTGAGCCTGAATTTTTATTGTAAAATGTTGAAGCATATAAATAAAAATTGAACTTAGAAATGTAACAAATTTCATTTCACCAATATGAATATCACTCACGAACTTGTCAATATTGGTTATTTAATAGTCCCTCCATCTCAAATTAAGAGTCCTTGCTTTAACAGTCTGTTCTCTTGTAGCTCGAGGAACTACTGGTAATACTTGGCGAAAATCCCCTCTAAACACAATAACTTTTTCTCCAAAATCTTCCTGGTTGTCCAAGATGTCTTTTAATGTTCGGTCAAGTGTCTCAATAGCCCAACGTCTTGCCATTGATGCTTCATCCCAAATAATTAACTTTGCTTCACGTAATAACTTTGTTGTTCCACTTTGTTTTGGTATGTTGCACATACTGGTTTCATTAGTACTGATGGGTAGTTTAAAGCGTGAATGTGCAGTTCGTCCACCAGGCATTATGGTAGCTGCTACTGCTGATGTTGATGTAGCAAGAGCTATCATTTTTCGCAATCTTATGGTCGCAAGTAAGGCATGATAAAGGTATGTTTTACTAGTTCCTCCAGGGCCATCAATAAAAAATACTCCACTTCTTCCAATATTAACTCAGTCTAATATTTCTTTAAATGCTAGTTATTGCCCGATGTTTAAACTTGACTCTGAGTAACAATCTTCTCAATGAATATCAATTGACATTTCTTCTCTAAATTCTCTTGGATAATTTTGTTCCGAGTGAGAGGCTTCATGTTGTATACTTGGCAGGTCATAATTCTCAATACTTTTACCCATACTTTCCAAGTAAGAGTTCAAACTTGTAAGAGTCATTGAAATTTGCAACTTCTTTGAATTATCATCACATCTAAAATCTTTAGACATTTCTTTAAAATGATCATCCCATAATTTTCTTACATCAGATGGTTCACGATAAACCAATATTGTTGCAAATAATCTGCGAAGGGCATAGATGTACTTGTAAAGATTTTTAACTACTTTTAGACCAGAGCATACTTCAACATTGATATGATAATTATATCTTGTAAGGAGATATGGATTATAAGGGACGACTCATTGATTATTGAGCTCATTATTGTGAACTGTCACTTTTACTTTGCCATTTGTCCTTCTGTAAATTGGATATCCATCTTTAGCACATGTTGTCTTAGTACCCAAGGGTTGAGGGTAATGATTTTTGCACTATCCATTTACTATATATGCATTGCCTTTATTCAATTCTCCACAAGGGTTGTGCATCATGTATTTTACGTCCAACTGATATAGACGTGGATACTTTTTATTTATCTGAAATTTCTGTAGACACAAATTTGTCAAATTGATCTGGGCCTAAGATTTTGAATTCTGGGTTTAATATAATCAACATGTGTGCATGTGGTAAACCCTTTTTTTGGAATTTAATGACGTGAACATTTGTTGCAACTCTGCCAAAAATTTATTTCCTAAATAAATGGTCTTTTAGATCTTGGAACTTAGCATGAAATACTCTTGAAATCAAATCAGGCATGTCCTGTGGACGTTGGCATTCTCTTAGGTTATCAAGTATCTCTTTCCACTCTAGATTACATGTCATTGTGATGAATATATCCGGTTTCCAAATTGTTGAACCAATGCCATCGCATTAAGATATCTACGACGCATATCTCTTGGGCCTCCAACAAAAGAGGCGAGAAGTATATCCTTAGACCTACTTGGTTACCTCTAGTTTCACCAGCTGTTACAGCATCTATAATCCCTTGATAAAGTTCAGATATGATATGTGACTGCCTCCTCTTGTAATAATCCAACCTAGTTGTTTCAAGCTTTATGTACATATCAACAGAAAACTGTTGCAAAAACCTTCCAGCTAGTAGAAGAAAAGTTTTTTCAGAATCCCTTATTTGCAACATGTAACAGTAGTATTATCGACATGATACCTTTGCATTATTTTCTTCACCAATATCTTGGAACAAATTTTAATGAAAAATATATTAATATAACAATATTTGTTTGAGTTTAAAGTGAAGTGTATCTTACATAATTTGATTAATTACATTGTTGCTCTCGATCTCAAATATCTTCAGTAGATGTGAAATTAGGTATGCCAGATCCGTTCTCCAAAACTGCATTGGCATCATTACTGTCAGATGTTCGTTTATGAATATTTAGGTGGCATCCAATTTCTCCTTCGGAAATAGAAGAGGATACTGTAAGGGATCATAACAACTATAATGTAACACCCGTACCCGGAGAACGGGTAAATTATTATTTTTATATGCATTAATTAATATAATTAGTGTATAAAATGGATTAAGGGGAGGCTTGGACTCGCCCGTGAAAAGTGTTCAATAAAGGCCACAGTTGGAAAAGTCCCCAGTGAGGTGGGACAGGTAATGAGGTGGGACCCAGTGAAGGGCCGAACAAAATCATTTGCATTTTATATGTTAAATGCATTTATGTGATTACATGAGTATTTGTTTAAAATGCTTCCATATTATATGTAGATATATGTGTTAGCAATTGGTTTTATGTTGGATACTCATATAAGGGTATAAATGAAAATGATTCATAACTAGTAGGTGCGATAGCAATTTCACAAAATATGTGGGACCCACGTTGGGACCCATACAGGACTTAGACAAACACTCATTAGATAATTGGATAGTTAATGGAATGTTTGGGGATTTCATAATAGGAATTTAAGAATTTCGGGGGTATAAACGAAAAAGAAAGGGCAAAATTCTTGACACCTCACTTGCATGTGTGAGTATGTGTCATGTGAGGGAGAGTAGTCTCTCATTTTACAGCAAAAAAAAAAAAGAAAAGAGAGATAACGAGAGAGAAGACGGACCGTCACCGACGTCGAAATCTCGCCGTTCCGTCGCCGTCGTTCGTTGGATTCGCGAATCGAAGCTGTTTTCGGAATCGTGAAGGTGAGACGATCATTTTTATACCTTTAATTTATGTTTTAATCGTTGTAATTTTGGTAGCTTACGCCAATCAGTGACACGAGGGTGCCGAATTTGTGTAGGATTTACTCCGGGATTGAGCAAGAATTGCTTAGAAATTCTACATAATTAGCTTGATTTGTGTATAATCTGTGAATAAGCTGAGTTTTCTACACTAAAAGTGATTAGGTTTAATGTTTATTAGTGTATTTTGGTTGCGTATATTCTTGTTACACGTGTCGTAATCCGCCGGGGCGAGTTGGGGTATGACAATTTTTGGTATCAGAGCAGTAGGCTAGAGCCTTTGGGGATGAGAGACGTATACGACGTGGAGTGTGCACACAACAACACGTAGTTGCATGAACATGCATACATATTGTTAGCCCCTTCCATTATTTGAATGGATAATTTTGATGATTAACAAACTACTTAGTAATGGTTTCTAATTATCTCAAGATGATTAAGTTGCAGGGACATTGATTATATATTTTTCTCATACATGGTGATTGATCCTAAGCCAAACGGAGCTTTACAAGTTGAAGAATCTTGTCTTAATCTTTGTTTTAGGATTCTATGTAAGCAATTTATTTATGTGAACATCTTACTTTAGGGCTCAAAGTTGATTAATAAAGGTTTTACATAACTAACCCAACCTTTCCTTTGAAATCTGTAAAGAAGCAGTCGACTGTTAAGTCGACTCAGTCGACTGATTATCCAGTCGACTGAACAGTCGACCTGGGTACACAGAGTTTTCTAATGTGTACATTCCAGTCGACTGCCATCGCGACCCAGTCGACTGATCTTCGCAATGCAGTATATCCTTTTGAAAAGCAGTCGACTGCCCTGTGATGACAGTCGACTGAATGACTGCGATAAACACAGTAACGGCTAGTTTAATGCATTTATTGTAGCATTAATTGCTCCCAACTACCCCCAACGGTTGGAAATCAAAAGGAAGCTATAAATACATTTATTTGAACTTCATTGAAGCTCTCCTTGAACAATCTAACCAAGTTTTCATCTCATTAATATCTTGAGCCCTAGTTTGGTGAGATCAAAAATTCTATTGCTCTAGCATTCATTTGTATTTTCTTGAGAGCAATTTATTGTGAGCTTAAATCTTGTATTTATCCACTCTATTGAGAGAGTCTTCCATTCTTGTATCAAAACCCATTTATAAAGGTAGTGTGTATTAAGGGTTGGTGTAACCCTAGTACAAGAGAAGAGGATTTTCTTCCTTGAAGAGATTGTAAGGGTTTAATCTTCACCCGAAGAAGATTGAAATAGTGGAATCCTCAAGAGGTGTTCTTGAGGGGTGGAAGTAGGGCGCGGCGTGCGGTTTCCCGAACCACCTAAAAATTGGTTTGCATTGTATCTCTTCCCCTTCTCTTTACATTGCTTTTGTAATTTAATTGTTTGGGCAATCAATTTGAACAAATTTCTAAATTATTTCCTAAAACCTTATTCACCCCCCCCCCCCCCCCCCCCCTCTAAGGTTTCCTTTTTGGGCCAACAATTGGTATCAGAGCCTCGGCTCAATTTTCCAACGTTTTTTTTTTGAGTTAAAGATCAAATGGAAACCACCTCAAATACTATCATCTATAGTGAGGGACAATCCTCAAATAGACCTCCTTGTTTTAATGGTTCAAATTATGCCTATTGGAAAAATTGTATGAGAATCTACATGATTGCTCAAGATTTTGATCTTTGGCAACTTGTTGTGAATGGACCTCACATTCCCATCAAGATTGTAGACGGTATTGAAATTGAGAAGACTATTGAGGAATACAATGACATTGATAAAAGGCTTATCAAAATGAATGCAAATGCTATGAATATTTTATATTGTGGATTAGACCCAAATGAGTATAATAGAATTTCTTCTTGCGATTCCGCAAAGGAAATTTGGGATAAACTTGAGGTTGCTCATGAAGGTACTAATCAAGTTAAAAAATCAAAAATAAATCTACTTGTTCAAACATATGAGATGTTTAAAATGTCTTCAAATGAAACTATTAGTGAAATGTTCACTCGTTTCACCATTATTATCAATAGTTTAAAAAGTCTTGGTAAAACATATACTAATGAGGAGATGATTGAGAAATTGCTTAGGTCTCTTCCAAAGCATTGGCAACCTAAAGTGACGGCAATCCGAGAGGCGAAGGAACTCTCAACACTCTCATTAGAGCAACTCTTGGGATCTCTTGTTACTCACGAAATGGAGTTGGCGGTATTTGATAAGGAAGACAAGAAGAAGAACATCGCTCTCAAAACATCTCAAGACAATGAAGAAGATAGTGATAGCAATGAAGATGATGAGATGGCTATGATCACTAGGAAATTCAAAAGATTCTTGAAGAAGGATAAGAATTTCACTAGGAGAACTCCTAAGGCAATAGAAGCTAAAAAGGATCCAATTATATGCTTCAAATGCAAAAAACCGGGCCATGTCAAAGACGATTGTCCTCTAATGAAGAATAACTACAAGAAAACCAAGAAAAGGGCGATGAAGGCTACTTGGGATGAAATATGATGAACTCCAAAATGCTTTTGAGGAATTACATCAAGAATTGGAAAACTTGGGAGCAAAATATGTTTCTCTTAAAAAGAATTTTTCATTACTTTCAAATGAACTAAGTGATTTGAAAATTCAAAATGATATTTTGAGAAAGGAAAATGAAGCTCTAATTGACCTAAAATCTCAAAACAATTCATTGAGAAAAGAAAAGGAAGAGCTTTCATTAAACGATTTTTCTTCAAGCATCTTAAAGAAAGAAAATGAAGACTTGAAGAAGCAAGTGGAAGACTTAACCAAAACAATAACTAAATTCACTCTTGGGGAACAAAATCTAAATATGCTTTTGGGAAAACAAAGATGCGTTTTTGAAAAAGCCGGTCTAGGATTCAATCCTACCTTTAAAGAAAAGAAATTCAATAACTTCTTTTCAAAAGGTACTTCCACTAGCTCCAACAAAAATCAAGTGAAAAATTCTCATCAAAATTTCTTTGTAAAAGAAGTCTCCTCAAGTATGTCCAATCCTAATATTACATGCCATTATTGCTTGAGAAAAGGACATGCAAACTACAAATGTCCAAACAAAAGAAAACTCAATATGGTATGGATTGAAAAGGGAACAACACCTCCCTTTGCTAACAAAGTTGGACCCAACGAATATTGGGTACCAAAGAGGATCACTTAAGCTCGTCTTGTAGGTTTGTCTCAAATCTTCTAGCAAGGATAGATGGTTCTTGGATAGTGGTTGCTCAAGACATATGACCGGAGACAAATCCAAGTTCTCATCTCTCTCTCCAAAGGATGGAGGAAATGTCACTTTTGGAGACAACTCTAAAGGAAGAATCATCGGTATAGGTAATATTGGTAAGAACTCCTCATTAACTATTGAAAATGTACTTTTGGTTGAAGGTCTAAAACATAACTTGCTTAGTATTAGTCAATTGTGTGATAAAGGGTTTCAAGTTGTGTTTGAATCAAATTATTGCATGATTAAGTATGCTAGTTGCAATAAAACATTATTTATCGCTTATAGAGAAGACAATGTGTATACAATTGATTTTGATGATATTTCTTCTCAAGATGTTAAGTGTTTTGCCGCTTTGAATGAAACAAGTTGGCTTTGGCATAGAAGATTGGGTCATGCTAGCATTGACTTACTTTCAAATTTATCTAAAAATTAATTGGTCAAAGGTTTGCCAAAAACAAAATTTGTTAAAGATAAAGTTTGTGATGCTTGTCAACTCGGAAAGCAAATCAAAACATCTTTTAAAAAGAAAAAGGAAATATCAACTTGTAGACCTCTTGAGTTACTTCATATGGACTTATTTGGTCCAAATCGTGTTGCTAGTATGAGTGGCAAAATCTATGCCTTTGTCATTGTTGATGATTTCTCTAGATTCACTTGGGTGTTCTTTCTTGCACATAAGGATGAAGCTTTTACACTCTTTGTTAATTTTTGTAAACGCGTTCAAAATGAAAAAGGGTATGCGATTAACAACATAAGAAGTGATAGAGGCCGAGAATTTGATAATAATGAGATTACTTCTTTTTGTGAAGAAAATGGTTTTGGTCACAATTTTTCGGCACCGAGAACTCCTCAACAAAATGGGGTTGTTGAGAGGAAAAATAGATCTCTTCAAGAAATGGCAAGAACTATGTTAAATGAATTCTCTTTACCAAAATATTTTTGGGCCGAGGCCACTAGCACTTCATGTTATGTTATTAATCGTGTGGTCATTAGAAACAAGCTTAATAAGACCCCATATGAGCTTTGGAAAGGAAGAAAGCCCAACATAAGTTATTTCAAAGTTTTTGGGTGTAAGTGTTTTATCTTGAATACTAAGGATAACTTGGGAAAATTTGATGCTAAATCGAATGAAGGCATTTTCCTTGGATACTCTCAAATTAGCAAAGCTTATAGAGTTTTTAATAAAAGAACATTGATTGTGGAAGAATCAATGCACGTTGTTTTTGATGAAGCAAATCCTTTTAAGAAAGTATTAGACGATGATATTGACACTTCCAAAGATATTTCAAATAATGTTGAAAACAATGATTCAAACTCTCTACCTATAACACCCACATTTGTGTTATTGCATTTGTATCATATTGTCATGCATGATAATGTGATGTGGCGTGTCTTATGACACATATTTGAGTGAGTTTTGACTCACGAGTTGATTTGGGTGTCTGTATTAGAGAACCCTCTGAAACTGTGGTGATTGAGGATTTGTTGTTGTGACGTCTCTCCGAGTATGAGACGGTCACTGTGGAACACTTTAAATGTTTATCTGAAAATAAATATTTACCTGTGTATTTCAATATCTGTATTATTTTCTGGCTTAGAATTTATTTCTGTTGATAGATTTAGTATCCTGGTGAGAACGAATGAACACGCTATTAATTTGGTAGGCTAATTAGCAACTTCAGAAACGTCATATAGAAATTCGCGTTTTAGCAACCAAACGAAACTTAGTCGAAAACTTTTATAATTTTGAGGTTTTACTTATAAAGCTATGAATAAGCTGTATAGAAAGTTTCAGAGACTGATTAGGAGTTTGGAAAACTCGTGGGGAGGTAAACGTAATTCCCCGAGAATGTTGCCTATATATAGATAGAGATGAACTTAGATTTTTTTCATAAGTTAACCTAAAATTCCAAGAGGAGGCCAAAGAGGGGGCTAGAGGGAGATTTAGGAGCTTAGAGCTTTGCGACGCCAAACGACGACCTTCCGTCAGTCTGGTTTCTCCCAGATTTCATATTCGAGCTCCTTGAGGTAAGAGCTTCGTTTTGATATATGTTAGGGCCTGTTTGGCTAAGTTTTTCGAAAAGTTATTTTCTAGAATTTTTCATAAAAGTTGATAAATGGAATTCTGATCCATAGGAATTGTACTAGACGGACTTCTGCACGTTCTTTGTGCACGGGTTTTCTTCAGATTGAATTATAGGAGCGTAAATCGGAGGTGAGTGATTCAACTATGTTTTGGAATGATTTCTTGGCATGTATTCATGTTATGTTTGGATAGCATGTATTAATTCCTAGAGATATATTGTGTAGTTCATATTGGGCATTTATATTGATAAGTAGGCTCAATAGCACGGTGATATGTTTTAATTACCGCGAGCATGGTGATATGTATTTGAGCATGTTAAGTTGCTTATTTGGGTCAGAAGGAGCACGTGGTCACCGTGCCATTTTGTGGAGCCGATATAGGCATTAAGGTCGCACGATTGTTTGTAGAATCGTGGGTCTTACCCTTTCGCGTGGACTTATTGGCGAGGAGTCGCGGATTGGGAATATGGACGGGCACGTGAGTCTCCGGCGACTAGTATGAATTGTAGAGATGTGAATGCGGACATGTTTATCATTCATGTGCATATGTTGTTTTATTCACTAAGCTTTAGCTTAAACAAATCGAAATGTGTGTGGTTATTCAAATAACCATTTCAGGTGTTAATGCTGGCGAGGAATCGCAGAAGTGAGCACGTGGGTTGGGAGTTCTTTTAGAAGGCATCTTGAATGTAAATCTTGTAGTTTTGGGATCCTAGAAATGTTGTAATAAGAATTTCTATTGTCTTAACTTACGTTTGACTTCGTATGATAGGATGAATCTTGAACGTTGTAATAGTTAGTAACATGTTGAAATTTTACTTTAGAAATGTTTTAATACAGTTAAGATTACTTTGGACTGAGTTTGATTTGAGTGGTTGATCATTGGATGGAAGTTAGGAAGCTTTTTAAACTTGTTTTCTGCAGATTGGGCTGCTGCCAGGGGAGCAGTCGACTGAACCCCTGAGCCTGTTAGATACTGCTTCTTTTTTTGCAGAAGCAGTCGACTGGACCCCTCGGCAGTCGACTGGACCCCTCAGCAGTCGACTGGACCTTCAATTGCAGTCGACTGAAATTCGATATTAAAATCCCTGCCCGCCTCCATCGACTGAGCAGTCGACTTAGCAGTCGACTGAGCAGTCGATTGAACCTCTGGTTTTAAAATGTGTTTTGTTTTCCGCTGCGTGTGTTCTTCAAACCTAATTTTTGGGAACGTTAATGAATTGGTTTAGCCTCGGTGGCGTGCCACGGGCTTCGGTTCCGCTATTGTGGGACCGGGCTGTGACATTTAGTGGTATCAGAGCATAAGTTTAGAGCCTTGGGAACGAGTGACGTTATATATGCTGAGTGACGTCGAGTGGAGTGTGTAATTGTAAAGATAATGGTTACCATTGTAAAAATGCTTCATGCATTAGCATTTGTTGATTGTGATGAACTGTGCACATATATCTATATTGTGGCATAGCATGCATGGTCATTATGCATTGAACTCAACAGGAGAATAATTGAAACGTTATGGCTGATCCACCAAGAGAATTGTCACCGCATTCGCGGATGGACCAAATAGTGAATATGGTGGGAAATTTCATACAAGCGGTAAGTGAAAGAGAACATATGAACGTTCAGCCTCCACAAGTAGAAATTCGTTATGTCAATGCACCATCGACACCGCGACCTCAACACACAATCGTGGAACAGTTCCATAAACGGAAACCGACGTTGTATCATGGACAGGTTGACATAGACTTGGCCGATCATTGGATGATGGACATGGAAAGACATTTCCGTCAGGTAATATGTACAGATGAGGAGAAAATTTTGTGCGCATCCGATACGTTGATGGGCGAAGCATTGGATTGGTGGAACAACGTGCTTGAACAAGGGAAACCAACTACGTAGGAAGCATTTAAAGAGGAATTCAACAAACGTTTCTTCCCGCAATCTGCTTATACTCAGAAACGTCAAGAGTTTGCGAGTTTGGTTCAGGGAGATATGGCCGTAGGTGAGTATGTTTCTCGTTTCAATGCCTTGTTACGATTTGGGAAAACTACCGTTCCAACTGATAGGGATAAAGCTCATAAGTTTGAGGAAGGACTTAGAGAGAATATCCGTGGCCGTGTGGACATGTTGCAACACCCGACCGTTTCTCTAGTCGAGGAAGCTGCCCGTATTGCTGAGAAAAGTGTCGACAGATATCGACAGGGACAACAAGGAAAGAGACCCAATGACAATAGGGGCAAGAGTCAAGGGAATGCGAAGAAACCGTTTACGCAAGGTTCGGGATCATATATGAGTAGCCAAGGAAGGAGTACGTTCATGGGGGACCCGAGACCGTTGTGTCCAACATGTAACCTGCGACACAGAGGAACCTGCTATCAATTGACCACTTGCTATATTTGTAAACAATTGGGGCATGTGTCTAGAAATTGTCCTTTGAACGCAAATTCGACTACACCAAACACAACCTCGAACGCCAAGAGCTATAACCCAGAGATAAGAGGGAAATGTTTTGAGTGTGGCCAACCGGGGCACATAGCGAAGAATTGCCCAAGTAAGAGACAACCGGGAATGAGTACCGGGGCATCGAGTGTGCCAAGCGGATCAAGGGTAGAACCTCGAATAGATAAAGGGAAAGGAGTCGCGCAACAACAAGGACGATACTTCCAACTCAGGCCGGGGAATACGGATGATACCGTCGTATCAGGTATCTTCCTATTTGTTCGTATCCTGCACGTATACTTATGGATTCTGGTTCGACGCATTCATTTGTATCACGTGATTTTGTTAAGCATTTAACTGTTAAGTCAGAACCGCTAGGATATGACTTGTGTGTATCATTGCCTAGTAGTGAACCACTAGTTACTTCTTCGATATTCAAGTCATGTGAAATCAAGATAGGTGATAAAGTCTTGAGCGTTGATTTGATTCCGTTGACGGTGAATTACTTTGATGTTATCTTGGGTATGGATTGGTTGTCGGTTAATCAAGCCAAAATCGATTGTGAACAGAAACAGGTTAGTTTCTATCCGTCAGGACGAGAAGAGTTTACTTTTTAGGGTAAGGGAGTGATCGTACCGCCGTATTTGATATCGGCAATTCAAGCAAGCAAGATGTTGAAGAAGGGTTGTTCGGGTTTCTTATGTTCAATTATCGACACGCGAGTTCTTGGACCACTAATAGAAGACATTTCAGTAGTTCGAGAATTTTTAGATGTTTTTCCCGATGAGTTACCCGACGTATTGATTGAAAGAGAACTTGAGTTCACAATAGAAGTAGTACCAGGGTCACAACCGGTATCCAAAGCACCGTATCGAATGGCACCAATAGAGTTGAAAGAATTGAAAGTTCAGTTAGAAGAACTGTTGGAGAAGGGTTTTATCCGACCGAGTGTTTCGCCGTGGGGAGCTCCAGTCTTGTTTGTGAAGAAGAAAGATGGAACAATGCGTATGTGCATCGACTACCGGGAATTGAATAAGTTGACCGTCAAGAACAAGTATCCGTTGCCGCGAATAGATGACTTGTTTGATCAGTTACAAGGGGCTCAGGTATTTTCGAAGATAGACTTGAGATCCGGTTACCACCAGTTAAAAGTCAAAGAGGAAGATGTTGAGAAGACAGCTTTCAGAACTCGATATGGTCACTTTGAATTTTTGGTTATGCCATTTGGAGTGACTAATGCACCAGCTGCTTTCATGGACTTGATGAACCGTGTTTTCAAAGATTATTTAGATGAGTTCGTTATCGTGTTCATAGATGACATTCTAATCTACTCCAAAAGCGTTGAAGATCACGAGCATCATTTACGATTAGCTTTACAACGATTGCGTGAAAAGAGATTATTCGGCAAATTGAAGAAGTGTGAGTTTTGGTTGACCGAGATAGCTTTCCTTGGACATATAGTGTCGGCAAAGGGAATTTCTGTAGACCCTCAGAAAATAGAAGCAGTTACCAATTGGGCGAGACCAACGAATGTGACAGACATCAGAAGTTTCCTAGGATTAGCTGGGTATTATCGGAGATTTGTAAAAGACTTTTCGAGTATAGCAATGCCGATGACGCAGTTAATGAGGAAAGATATTGCTTTTGTTTGGAGTCCAGAATGTGAAGAAAGTTTCCAAGAGTTGAAGAGTCGACTAGTGAAAGCACCAATTTTAGCCGTTCCATCAGGGACTGAAGGATTTATTATTTACAGTGATGCTTCATATAGAGGTTTAGGTTGCGTTCTTATGCAAGGTGATAAAGTTATTGCGTATGCATCAAGACAACTTAGACCGCACGAGAAGAATTATCCAACACATGATCTAGAATTGGCCGCCGTGATTTTTGCATTGAAGATTTGGCGTCATTATCTATACGGAGAGAAATGTGAGATCTATACAGATCATAAGAGTTTGAAGTACTTGTTTACACAACGAGATTTGAATATGAGGCAAAGGAGATGGTTAGAGTTGATGAAGGACTATGACTTGTCAATTCAGTATCATCCGGGCAAGGCGAATGTCGTCGCCGATGCTCTTAGTCGCAAAGTACCAACCAATACCGCATCAGATTTGACTTCTCAGAAAGAACTGATACGAGATATGGAGAATTTAGAGCTTGAAGTGATTCCGAGGATTGAAAGTGGCTTGATGTTGACGATGGTGGCACAACCACTCTTGATTCACGAGATCACGGAGAAACAACTTCAAGATGTGGCTTTGAAGAAGATTTGTGATGAGATTCCGATGGGCAAACAACCGGGATTCACGTTTGAGAACAATGTTTTGAGATTGAGGGGTAGAATTTGTGTACCTAGTGAGAAAGAGTTGAAAAAGAACATCCTAGAGGAAGCACACAATACAAAATATACCGTTCACCCGGGAAGCACCAAGATGTATAGAGATTTGAGACATGTTTATTGGTGGCCGGGAATGAAGAGGGAAATAGCACGATATGTTTCACGTGGTACCAGTTGTCAACAAGTAAAGGCCGAACGCCAAGTACCTTCGGGATTGTTACAACCGTTACCGATAGCCGAGTGGAAATGGGAGCACATAACAATGGATTTTGTTAGTGGGTTTCTGAGATCGAAGAGATCGAACACTATTATTTGGGTGATTGTTGATCGTTTGACGAAGTCGTCGCACTTCCTACCACTTCGAACGACTAAGCCGATGACGTTAGCTAAGTTGTATATTCGCGAAATTGTGAGACTACATGGTATCCCAATTTCTATCGTTTCGGATAGGGATAGTAGTTTTACATCGAAGTTTTGGAGAGCCTTGCAAGAAGCAATGGGTACCAAATTACACTTTAGTACAGCTTTTCATCCTCAGACCGATGGTCAATCAGAGAGAGTAATCCAGATTTTGGAAGACATGCTTCGTTTATGTGTACTTGATTTTCAAGGTGATTGGGAAGACCACCTACCGTTAATTGAGTTCGCATATAATAACAGTTTTCAGTCGAGTATTGGGATGGCTCCTTATGAAGCTTTATATGGTCGTGTATGTCGTTCACCAATTAGTTGGACAGAGGTGGGAGAAAGAAAGATTGAAGGGCCGAAAATTGTACAAGAGACGACGAATAAGATAAAGGTGATTAGACAACGATTACTGACAGCTCAGAGTAGGTATAAGAGTTATGCCGATAAGTGTAGACGACCGTTGGAATTCGATGTAGAAGACTTAGTGTATTTGAAGGTGTCACCTTCAAAGGGAATAACCAGATTTGGTAGATACGGGAAACTCAACCCGAGGTTTGTAGGACCTTTTGAGATCATTGGGAGAGTTGGACCCGTAGCTTATCGTTTGAAATTACCGAGTGAGTATGCTCAAGTGCATAATGTGTTTCATGTATCATTGCTACGCAAACAGTTAGTGGAAGAGAGAGATCAAGTGATGACTCCGACATCGAATGAGATTCAGAGTGATTTAACGTATGTTGCGTATCCAGTAGAGATATTGGATCGAAAGGATCAAGTCTTACGAAATAAAGTAATATCGAAAGTGAAAGTGTTATGGCGTAGCCAAACTACAGAAGAGATGACGTGGGAGATAGAAGATGAGATGCGTACTCAGTATCCGCACCTTTTCGAGACTTAAGGTATAAGTTTGGGGACAAACTTCTTTTAAGGGGGAGAGTATTATAACACCCACATTTGTGTTATTGCATTTGTATCATATTGTCATGCATGATAATGTGATGTGGCGTGTCTTATGACACATGTTTGAGTGAGTTTTGACTCACGAGTTGATTTGGGTGTCTGTATTAGAGAACCCTCTGAAACTGTAGTGATTGAGGATTTGTTGTTGTGACGTCTCTCCGAGTATGAGACGGTCACTGTGGAACACTTTAAATGTTTATCTGAAAATAAATATTTACCTGTGTATTTCAATATCTGTATTATTTTCTGGCTTAGAATTTATTTCTGTTGATAGATTTAGTATCCCGGTGAGAACGAATGAACACGCTATTAATTTGGTAGGCTAATTAGCAACTTCGGAAACGTCATATAGAAATTCGCGTTTTAGCAACCAAACGAAACTTAGTCGAAAACTTTTATAATTTTGAGGTTTCACTTATAAAGCTATGAATAAGCTGTATAGAAAGTTTCAGAGACTGATTAGGAGTTTGGAAAACTCGTGGGGAGGTAAACGTAATTCCCCGAGAATGTTGCCTATATATAGATAGAGATGAACTTAGATTTTTTTCATAAGTTAACCTAAAATTCCAAGAGGAGGCCAAAGAGGGGGCTAGAGGGAGATTTAGGAGCTTAGAGCTTTGCGACGCCAAACGACGACCTTCCGTCAGTCTGGTTTCTCCCAGATTTCATATTCGAGCTCCTTGAGGTAAGAGCTTCGTTTTGATATATGTTAGGGCCTGTTTGGCTAAGTTTTTCGAAAAGTTATTTTCTAGAATTTTTCATAAAAGTTGATAAATGGAATTCTGATCCATAGGAATTGTACTAGACGGACTTCTGCACGTTCTTTGTGCACGGGTTTTCTTCAGATTGAATTATAGGAGCGTAAATCGGAGGTGAGTGATTCAACTATGTTTTGGAATGATTTCTTGGCATGTATTCATGTTATGTTTGGATAGCATGTATTAATTCCTAGAGATATATTGTGTAGTTCATATTGGGCATTTATATTGATAAGTAGGCTCAATAGCACGGTGATATGTTTTAATTACCGCGAGCATGGTGATATGTATTTGAGCATGTTAAGTTGCTTATTTGGGTCAGAAGGAGCACGTGGTCACCGTGCCATTTTGTGGAGCCGATATAGGCATTAAGGTCGCACGATTGTTTGTAGAATCGTGGGTCTTACCCTTTCGCGTGGACTTATTGGCGAGGAGTCGCGGATTGGGAATATGGACGGGCACGTGAGTCTCCGGCGACTAGTATGAATTGTAGAGATGTGAATGCGGACATGTTTATCATTCATGTGCATATGTTGTTTTATTCACTAAGCTTTAGCTTAAACAAATCGAAATGTGTGTGGTTATTCAAATAACCATTTCAGGTGTTAATGCTGGCGAGGAATCGCAGAAGTGAGCACGTGGGTTGGGAGTTCTTTTAGAAGGCATCTTGAATGTAAATCTTGTAGTTTTGGGATCCTAGAAATGTTGTAATAAGAATTTCTATTGTCTTAACTTACGTTTGACTTCGTATGATAGGATGAATCTTGAACGTTGTAATAGTTAGTAACATGTTGAAATTTTACTTTAGAAATGTTTTAATACAGTTAAGATTACTTTGGACTGAGTTTGATTTGAGTGGTTGATCATTGGATGGAAGTTAGGAAGCTTTTTAAACTTGTTTTCTGCAGATTGGGCTGCTACCAGGGGAGCAGTCGACTGAACCCCTGAGCCTGTTAGATACTGCTTCTTTTTTTGCAGAAGCAGTCGACTGGACCCCTCGGCAGTCGACTGGACCCCTCAGCAGTCAACTGGACCTTCAATTGCAGTCGACTGAAATTCGATATTAAAATCCCTGCCCGCCTCCGTCGACTGAGCAGTCGACTTAGCAGTCGACTGAACCTCTGGTTTTAAAATATATTTTGTTTTCCGCTGCGTGTGTTCTTCAAACCTAATTTTTGGGAACGTTAATGAATTGGTTTAGCCTCGGTGGCGTGCCACGGGCTTCGGTTCTGCTATTGTGGGACCGGGCTGTGACACTACCTCTTGAAAACTCAAAGAAAGAAGATCCTCCTTCCATTGAATCACCTAAAGCATATTTAAGAAATGATCTTCCTTTTGAATGGAAAAATGTGCCTAATCATCCTATTGATCAAATCCTAGGAGACCCTAGTCAAGGTGTAGCTACTAGATCATCTCTAAAAAATATTTGTAATAACTTAGCATTTCTATCTCAAATTGAACCCAGGAACTTTGATGAAGCCGAGAACGATGAAAATTGGTTATTGGCTATGCAAGAAGAGCTAAATCAATTTGAGAGAAATGAAGTTTGGACTCTTGTTCCTAAACCTAATGATCACAGTATTATTGGAACAAAATGGGTTTTTCGAAACAAAAAGGATGAATCCGGCATTGTTGTGAGAAACAAGGCTAGATTAGTTGCCCAAGGCTACAATCAAGAAGAAGGTATAGACTACGAGGAGACTTATGCTCCCGTAGCTAGACTCGAAGCCATTAGGATGCTTCTTGCCTTTGCTTGTTATAAAAATTTCAAACTTTTTCAAATGGATGTGAAAAGTGCCTTTCTAAATGGCTTTATCTCCGAGGAAGTCTATGTTAAACAACCCCCCGGTTTTGAAAATCCACATCTTCCAGATCATGTTTTTAAACTCACAAAAGCTTTATATGGTTTAAAACAAGCTCCACGTGCTTGGTATGATAGATTAAGTAAATATCTTATTGATCTTGGTTTTAATCGAGGAAAAATTGATACTACACTTTTTGTTAAAACCTCAAATAAAGATATCTTGCTTGTTCAAATTTACGTGGACGATATTATTTTTGGAGCTACAAATGAGAAGATGTGTGAAGAATTTGCATCATGTATGCAAAATGAATTTGAAATGAGTTTGATGGGGGAGCTAAACTTTTTTCTTGGACTTCAAATAAAGCAACATAAAGACGGCATTTTCATAAATCAATCCAAGTACATTAAAGATCTTTTAAAAAGATTTGGATTAGAAGGAAGCAAAGTTTTTCAAACACCTATGAGTTCTACTTTAAAACTTGATAAAGATGAAACCGGCAAGCCGGTAGATTGTAAGCTTTTTCGGGGAATGATTGGTAGTCTATTGTATCTCACCGCAAGTAGACCGGATATCATGTTTAGCGTATGCCTTTGTGCTAGATTTCAAGCTTCACCCAAGGAATCACATGTCATTGCGGTTAAACGTATTTTTCGTTATCTTCTAGGTACTATTGACTTAGGTCTTTGGTATCCTAAAAATAGCTCTTTTGAATTAACAAGCTTTTCGGATGCGGATTTTGCCGGTTGTAAAATTGATCGTAAAAGTACTAGTGGCACATGTCATTTTTTAGGACATTCGCTTGTCTCATGGTTTAGTAAGAAACAAAATTCGGTAGCTCTATCTACGGCAGAAGCCGAATATATAGCTGCTGGAAGTTGTTGTGCTCAAACACTTTATATGAAACAACAATTGGAAGATTTTGGACTTTATTATGATCATATTCCTATAAATTGTGATAATACTAGTGCCATATGTTTATCCAAAAATCCTATCCAACACTCAAGGACTAAACACATTGAGATTCGTCATCATTTTATTCGCGATCATGTTCAAAAGGGGGATGTTGATCTTGTTTTCATCAACACCGATCGTCAATGGGCTGATATTTTCACAAAACCCCTTCCCGAAGAACGTCTTTGTGTTATTAGAAGAGAATTAGGCTTGTCCTATTTGAGTGATGTGCTTTAAACTTCTGTATCTAGACTCTTGTTCCCCTTCTGTTCTTCTTTTTTACAAAGCAGTCGACTGTCTTCCCGTAACAGTCGACTGATCCTATTCTTTCTCCCTTAATTCTTTGTTTCTGATCTCATCAGTCGACTGAGGCGTCGACCGTAATGTCGACTGCTTTTAAACCTTAAATCCCTGCCCACTCACGTCGACGGTAGCGTCGACTGTTTTTAAAACTAAAATCCCTGCCCACTCACGTCGACTGAGGCGTCGATTGGTTTTCAACTTTTTCAACCCCTGCCCACCTCAGTCGACTGCGGCGTCGACTGAGACTCTGATTGCCCCAAATTCTGAGCCCTAATTTGATGATCAGTCGACTGCTAATGCGACGCAGTCGACTCCTTTCTTATATTCTATATATATCGCGCCCCTCTTTCCTTCTCTTCTTCACTTCTTCTTCTTCCGGCGATTTTTTTCTTTCTCCTCCGTCCTTTTTTCTCTTTCCCATTCAAGATCCTCCAGCTCCTCTCTATCATTTCCTCTCTATCCTCTTCCTTCTCTGAACCTTAGACCTCATCTCCTCCCTCTCCTTCCTCTATATCTCTTCATCTCTGTACTCTCCCTCTCTTACTCTCGCCTTTAACCCTCCTTGTTGGTATCTCATGGCTCCTAAGCTCAAGAGGAAGACTCCTGCAAGTGGTCCATCCTCTGCCCCTCAGGCAACCAAAGCCAAGCGCTTCCCTACTCAAGAGGAGCAAGAGAGCTTTGATGAAATCTTTTCCCACCGACATGTAGTTTATGGTAAGATCCTTCCCATTCCTTTCTCTAAATCGGCTAATCTATGAATAGGATTTCTATTAGAACGTTTAGGATGGCATCTCTTTACTAGTCTTAGTCAACCGTGCTATCCCACTCTTGTTAAGGAGTTTTATTGCAATATGACTTTTGGATATCGTGCAGACACCATTACCTCTTTTGTTCGTGGTATTAAAATTCGTCTGGATCCCGACTCTGTTTCTTCTATTTTTCATATTCGTCGTAGAGATATTACTGAATATAATATTAATTCTTGGAATCAAGGGCACGGATTCGACCCTCTCATTGCTTGCCGTCTTATCACCGGCAACAATGAGTTGTCATATCCTGTGAAGCCCAAGGCTTCTGCCCTAACCTTTGAGGCACGTCTCATTCACCATCTTCTGACCTATACCCTTCTGCCCCGTGCTGGCGGTCGAGACTCAGTCTCTTTCTTGGATGTTTTCTTAATTTGGTGCCTTCTTGAAAATAAATCTTATGATTTGCCGTATCTTTTTTGCCGCCACATGTGTGAATGTCAAAAGAAATCAAAAACTAGTTCTTTACCTTATGGCCTAGTTCTGACTTCTGTTTTCCGTCATTTCAAGGTCCCTTTAGAGGACGAATTTGATCGTCATGATCCCATTTCTACTGACTTTTACTCTTCCACTATTCTATCCCTTATGGGATACAAACTCGTGGCAAATGTCTTTGTCCCCAAGGTCTCTACTGATCCCGCAACCCCTACTGCTCCTACCCTTTCCATTCCTACTCCTTCTTCTCATCCTTCTTCATCTTCCACTCCTCCTCCTCCACCTACTGTTGATACACCCTCTCCTGACATTTTGGAGCAGCTTTCCGTTATTTCTGCTCAGGTATTGAGCCTCTCTACCTCCATCTCCTCTCTATCTGACTCTCACTCCCAGTCTCTTCAAACTTTGCAAGCTTCCTTATCTTCCACACAGCAGGAGGCAGCTGAGCATCACCAGCGCGCCATCGCATCATTACGAGCCGATGTTTTTGAGATTGGTGGCTCTCTGGACACCTTGCGCACTTCCACTGCTGCTACTCAGGAGCTTCTTGATCGTCGTCTATCATCTCTTCAGGCTTCTGTTGATGACGCTCGTGAGGAGATCCGTATTATCCGGACTCGCTTACACTTCTGACTGTGTCATTCTTGGTGTGTTGAACAAGATTTTGGGTGGATGAATAGTCATTGTAATTTTGCACATTTACTGATCTTACAATTCTTTTTGAATCTTGGCTAGATTATGTATCTGTTGATAGCTGCTTATAGTATCACATAATAATTGTTAGCCTTTTGACCTTGTTGATAAATTTAAGTGTTTATATAACAAATTTCAGTGTTAATGCAATTTTTTGATTGTTGTCTTGGTTCTTTACCTCCTTATTTTTTTTTTGTTAATGACAAAGGGGGAGAAAAAGTATATCATTGAACATTAGTAGATAAACGTATCATCATTGATCCTTTGTTCATAACCTTTTCAATGGGCAACAAGTAGTTTGTCATCATCAAAAAGGGGGAGATTGTTAGCCCCTTCCATTATTTGAATGGATAATTTTGATGATTAACAAACTACTTAGTAATGGTTTCTAATTATCTCAAGATGATTAAGTTGCAGGGACATTGATTATATATTTTTCTCATACATGGTGATTGATCCTAAGCCAAACGGAGCTTTACAAGTTGAAGAATCTTGTCTTAATCTTTGTTTTAGGATTCTATGTAAGCAATTTATTTATGTGAACATCTTACTTTAGGGCTCAAAGTTGATTAATAAAGGTTTTACATAACTAACCCAACCTTTCCTTTGAAATCTGTAAAGAAGCAGTCGACTGTTAAGTCGACTCAGTCGACTGATTATCCAGTCGACTGAACAGTCGACCTGGGTACACAGAGTTTTCTAATGTGTACATTCCAGTCGACTGCCATCGCGACCCAGTCGACTGATCTTCGCAATGCAGTATATCCTTTTGAAAAGCAGTCGACTGCCCTGTGATGACAGTCGACTGAATGACTGCAATAAACACAGTAACGGCTAGTTTAATGCATTTATTGTAGCATTAATTACTCCCAACTACCCCCAATGGTTGGAAATCAAAAGAAAGCTATAAATACATTTATTTGAACTTCATTGAAGCTCTCCTTGAACAATCTAACCAAGTTTTCATCTCATTAATATCTTGAGCCCTAGTTTGGTGAGATCAAAAATTCTATTGCTCTAGCATTCATTTGTATTTTCTTGAGAGCAATTTATTGTGAGCTTAAATCTTGTATTTATCCACTCTATTGAGAGAGTCTTCCATTCTTGTATCAAAACCCATTTATAAAGGTAGTGTGTATTAAGGGTTGGTGTAACCCTAGTTCAAGAGAAGAGGATTTTCTTCCTTGAAGAGATTGTAAGGGTTTAATCTTCACCCGAAGAAGATTGAAATAGTGGAATCCTCAAGAGGTGTTCTTGAGGGGTGGAAGTAGGGCGCGGCGTGCGGTTTCCCGAACCACCTAAAAATTGGTTTGCATTGTATCTCTTCCCCTTCTCTTTACATTGCTTTTGTAATTTAATTGTTTGGGCAATCAATTTGAACAAATTTCTAAATTATTTCCTAAAACCTTATTCACCCCCCCTCTAAGGTTTCCTTTTTGGGCCAACACATATTTATTTAGCATGCTTTTAATGTTGATTAGCATTCCATGGGTTTTTTAAAAGTAACATGTGTGTGTGTAATAATGTGGGTGCCAGGCATTATGTCTAAAGGTGACACCTCAAACCGAATGTAGCGAGTTGAAAGAGCGATTGAGGGATTGGTTCAAGTAGCTGAAACTCATGTAGTCGAAGAAAGACTGGTACAACCTAATCCAAATCTGAGGAAGGACATTGTTACTATTCTAAATTTCATAAGCAAAAGCCGACCATATTCCGTGGAGAAGCTGACCCGATGAGAGCAAGCTTCTGGATTTTGTATATGGAGAAAATTTTTAGGGTCTTACCATGTACAGAGGAACATAAAGTTTTATTTGCCGCCGACACGTTAAAGGATGAAGCGCAATACTGGTTGCGTACCAAGCTGGGCCAGGGGCAACTGACTACTTGGGACCAATTCCTTGAGATATTTAATGAGCAATACTTTCCGAAATCATTTGGGGATCAGAAGGCTCAAGAATTCATGGAGTTAGTGCAAGGGGGAAAGTCAGTTCGGAAATACTCAACACAATTTACAAGCTTGGGAAGGTTTGCGGGGGATATGATAACAACAGAGAAAGTAAAGCAAGGAAGATTGTAGCAGGGCTTCGAAGTGACATCTGGGGACGAGTGACTGTGTTCCGACCGGAGACTTTTGCTAAGGCGCTGGATATTGCCTCCATAGCTGAGAGGGATCTCGGGTATACTTCAAACTTGCCACCACCACCGAGTCAACAAAGTAAACGATCGGGATCAAGTCAGTGGACAAGGTAGTGTAAAGAGGTAGAGTTCAGGGGGATCATCGGCTAGTATCGGCAGTGGTTTTAGTGGAAATAAGCCGAGGTGTCAGACTTGTCAGAAATTTCATTGGGGCCGATGTAATCAACTTCCAAATCCAATCATTTGCAATATTTGCCTACAATCGGGACACATCGCTAGGAATTGTCCGAATCAAAATATGGATATGAGGGGCCGATGCTTTACTTGTAAGGAGTTGGGACATCAAGCTAAGGACTGTCCTACTAGACGCCAAGGAGCTTCAGGTTCTAGTTCTTCCGCGACCAGCGCTATCACACCAAGGACTACTCAACCTCCGAGGAGGGAGCTGTGAGAGGCAAGATCATTCCATCTCAGGTATGGTTCCCATTTGCTCACATCTAGCAAATTTACTTATGGATTCGAGATCCACGCACTCATTCGTATCACACCACTTTGCTAAACATCTAGATAAACCATTAGAGTTCCTAAACTATGATTTATCTGTCGCGATACCATTGGGGGCTCCGTTGGTTAGTTCGGGTATGTTTAGAAATGTGAGATTAATGTAAATGGTAAAGAGTTAACTATTGATTTGGTATCGTTAGTTATTCAGCACTTCGATGTTATATTGGGTATGGATTGTTTAGCGGCTAATCATGCTAATATTGATTATAACACTAAATGAGTAGCATTCTGTATTCCGAATCAAGATGAGTTTTATTTTCAAGGTAAGGGTGTTGTATCACCGCCGTATATTGTGTCATCTATTGAAGCTTGTCATTTATTAAAGAAGGGCTGCTGGGGGTTTCTGTATAGTGTTCTTGATACTAGAGGCCCTGATTTAAAACTTGAGGATATTCTGATAGTTAAATAATTTTCGGATGTATTTCCAGAGGAGTTACCTAGTGTATTGATTGATCAAGAAATTAAATTTGGTATTGATGTTATGCCGGGAATCCAACCAATTTCACGAGCACTATATCGAATGGCGCCAGTTGAGTTGAAGGAGTTAAAGATTCAATTATAAGAATTACTAGACAAGGGTTTTATTCGGACAAGTGTGTCTCCATGGGGTGCACTGGTATTATTTGTGAAGAAGAAGGATGATACAATGCGGATGTGCATTAATTACCGAGAAATTAACAAAGTAACAATCAAGAACAAGTACTCGTTGTCACGTATCGACGATCTGTTTGATCAGCTTCAAGGGGCTCAGGTATTCTCAAGAATTGATTTAAGATCTGGGTATCATCAACTAAAAGTGAAAGTCGAAGATGTAAAGAAGACAACCTTTAGGACCCGATATGGACACTATAAATTTCTAGTAATGCCGTTTGGGGTTACTAATGCGCCAGCCGCCTTCATGGATTTAATGAACCGGGTGTTCAAATCATATTTGGATGAGTTTGTGATAGTTTTTATTGACGACATTCTTATTTATTCCAAGAGTCCGGAGGAGCACGAACGACACTTGAGACTAGTTTTACAGCGACTTTGATAGAAATTGTTGTTTGGGAAATTGAAGAAAAGCAAGTTTTGGTTGACAAGTGTCACAGTCTTAGGGCACGTGATTTCAAAAGAGGGCATTTCTGTGGACCCATGGAAGATTGAAGCTGTTATGAATTGGTCGAGACCGAAAAATGTGTCAGAGATTCGAAGTTTCTTGGGGTTAGCCGAATATTACAGAAGGTTTGTTAAAGACTTTTCTAGAATTGCGACTCTAATGACAAAGCTGAAGAGAAAAGATGTACCGTTCGAATGGAACAAAGAGAGTGAAGATTGCTTCCTAACATTGAAGGAAAAGTTAACAACGGCACCAATACTTACAATTCCAACAGGTACTGGAAATTTTAAAATTTATAGTGATGCCTCTCACCAAGGCTTTGGATGTGTGCTAACACAAGATGACAAGGTAATAGCCTATGCTTCAAGGCAGTTGAGACCCCATGAGAAGAACTACCCGACCCATGACTTGGAGTTAGCGACGGTAATTTTTGCGTTAAAGATTTGGAGACATTATCTATACGGGAAAACTTGTGAAATCTTCACCGACCACAAAAGCCTGAAGTACTTATTCACTCAAAGAGATATTAATATGAGACAAAGAAGATGGTTGGAACTTATGAAAGACTATGAATTGAAGATTCAATATCATCCGGGAAAAGCAAATATAGTTGCCGATGCTTTGAGCCAGAAGTCGTCAAAAAACTTAGCTTATGCTTTGACTGGACAGGAAAAGTTGGTAAAAGAATTTGAACAATTAGAACTTGAGGTGATTCCCAATATTAGAGGTGGTTTAATGGCGGTGATTGTGGCACAACCGAGTTTAATTGGTGAAATCAAGACAAATCAACTTCTAGACCCAGAATTCAAGAAGATTGTGGATGAATTACCTAAGGGGAGAAGGCCAGAATTCAGTTTCCAAGATGGTGTTCTGAAGTACATCAATCGATTATGTGCTCCTAAAGTTGGTGATTTGAGAGACAGAGTTATGGAAGAAGCTCACAACACCAGATATTCAGTACATCCGGGTAGTCCCAAAATGTACTGAGACTTACGAGAAATTTATTGGTGGAGTGGTATGAAGCAAGAGGTAGCAGAATTTGTGTCTAAATGTATGACCTGTCAAAAAGTAAAAATGGAACATCAACGACCTGGAGGAGAGTTACATCCTCTAGAGATACCAGAGTGGAAGTAAGAGCATATTACGATGGGTTTCGTATCGGGGTTTCCAAAATCTCAAAAGTCAAATGATAGTATTTGGGTTATTGTGGACCGGTTGACTAAGTCAGCCCATTTTCTACCTATCAAGACCAAAAATCCATCGAAACTTGCAGAAATTTACATTCGGGAAATTATTCGACTTTATGGAGCATCGATTTCGATAGTGTCAGACCGTGATACCCGATTTTTATCAAGATTTTGGGAGAGTTTACAAAGGGCTATGGGGAAAACTTTACATTTTAGTATTGCATTTCATCCCCAGACCGATGGTCAATTCGAGTAAGTTATTCAAATCCTAGAAGACATGTTGAGAGTATGTACAATGGACTTCAAGGCCAATTGGGATACCCACTTGCCTTTAATCGAGTTCTCTTACAATAACAGTTTTCAAACTAGTATTGGAATGGCGCCTTACGATGCACTATATGGAAAAAAGTGTAGATCGCCGGTTTATTGGACAGAAGTTGGTGAAAAATAGCTTTTGGGACCAGAAATAGTACAAATTACTACCGACAAGAATCGATTGAAAACGGCTCAGAGTCGTTATAAAAGTTATGCGGATACGGGTAGAAGACCGTTGGAATTCAAGGTAGGTGACTATGCATTTCTGAAAGTTTTGCCTTCAAAAGGCATAGCACGATTTGGTAAGCGAGGTAAGCTCAGCCCGAGGTATGTTGGGCCGTATTTGATTCTTAACCGGGTGGGACCGTTAGCTTATCGATTGGAATCGCCACAAGAGTTGGTGAATGTTCATAACGTGTTCCACGTGTCAATGCTTCGACGTTATGTACCGGATTCAAAACATGTAATCGTTCCAGAACCGTTACAGATTCAGGAAGATTTGACTTATGTGGAGCATCCAGTGCAAATTCTTGATAGGAAAGATCAAGTCTTGAGAACTAAGGTAATTCCCTTGGTGATGGTTCAATGGCGTAGCCATTCCGTCGAGGAAGCAACTTGGGAACGAGAGGATGAGGTAAGAGTAAGTTTGGGGACCAAACTTACTTTTAGGGAGGGAGAAATGTAACACCCGTACCCGGAGAATGGGTAAATTGTTATTTTTATATGCATTAATTAATATAATTAGTGTATAAAATGGATTAAGGGGAGGCTTGGACTCGCCCGTGAAAAGTGTTCAGTAAAGGGCACAGTTGGAAAAGTCCCCAGTGAGGTGGGACAGGTAATGAGGTGGGACCCAGTGAAGGGCCGAACAAAAATATTTGCATTTTATATGTTAAATGCATTTATATGATTACATGAGTATTTTTTTAAAATGCTTCCATATTATATGTAGATATATGTGTTAGCAATTGGTTTTATGTTGGATACTCATATAAGGGTATAAATGAAAATGATTCATAACTAGTAGGTGCGATAGCAATTTCACAAAATATGTGAGACCCATGTTGGGCCCATACGGGACTTAGACAAACACTCATTAGATAATTGGGTAGTTAATGGAATGTTTGGGGATTTTATACTAGGAATTTAAGAATTTTGGGGGTATAAACGAAAAGAAAGGGCAAAATTCTTGACACCTCACTTGCATGTGTGAGTATGTGTCATGTGAGGGAGAGTAGTCTCTCATTTTACAGCAAAAATCAAAAGAAAAGAAAAGAGAGATCACGAAAGAGAAGACGGACCGTCACCGACGTCAAAATCTCACCGTTTTGTCGCCGCCGTTCATCGGATTCGCGAACTGAAGCCGTTTTCAGACTCGTGATGGTGAGACGATCATTTCTATACCTTTAATTTATGTATTAATCGTCGTAATTTTGGTAGCTTACGCCAATTGGTGACACGAGGGTGCCAAATTTGTGCAGGATTTACTCCGGGGAGAGGATTGAGCAAGAATTGCTAAGAAATTATGCATAATTAGCTTGATTTGTGTATAATCTGTGAATAAGGTGAGTTTTCTACTCTAAAAGTGATTAGGTTTAATGTTTATTAGTGTATTTTGGTTGCGTATATTCTTGTTACACGTGTCCTAGTCCGCCGGGGCGGGTTGGGGTGTGGCATATAATAATGTTCCACTCTGTCTATGACCTGAATGAGCATGTACTACAATATTTAATTCGAGCTGTTCATTTGGATGATTGCCTTCAATCCATATTGTAGCAACTTGTCCAGCTGTTGGTACATTATAGACTCGCTGGTCCAATGGAACATCTTTTTTAATACAAATTTGCAAATCGTCAGACAGATGGCAATCTTTCAATCTCCGTAAGAATTGTGCATATGAATTTCCTTTAAGAACTTTGATGAGCTGCTTTACTATATTCTCATTCAAATTTGCACCTTCTAGTTTATTCATTCTGTTCTGGACCTCATTATGGGTATCATAGAAATATAATTGAAAATAGCAAGGACCATTTTCTACAAGAATCAGGGAAAGAATATCATGATAAATTTGACCTTGTACTTGAAATGCATAAATTCCTCTTTTTGCTGATGCAAGTTCCTTATCCAGATTGACTCCAAAGGATGTAAAGGAGAAAATGTTGTTATCTGTAGAGGTGTTAGTGGTCGGTTTCGGTCAATTTTTTCTGTTTTTGTGTTTTTCAAAACCGACCAATAGGTTGGGTTTTGGTCGGTTTTTCAGTTTTGGTCGATTTTTCGGTCGGTTTTAGCTTGTACATACATTTTATAAACCAACCAATTGGTTTTTTGGCCAATCGATTTCGATCGGTTTTCGGTTTTTCAATTTTTGTGATCACCCCTAGTTATATGCTCAAATATTTCTTCTAAACTCGTCAACTTCTTCTGTCCAAGTTGTGAATAAATTATACAACTCATTTGGTATCTCAACAGTAGCTAGTTTTATTTCTCCCTTTTGACAACAAAATGTTGGTGGATCATAATCAAAAAATTTTGGTTGTAGCTCATAAGGTTCTGAACATGTGGGATTGAGAAATATTTCTCCTACAGATAGAAAAGTTGAAAATTTAGCATGATAACATGTTTAAAGCATAACCTAGTTAATATAAGAGGTATAATCCAAATACCTTCAGATTTGTATTCCACTAATTGGGCTCTAAGTAGGGGTGGCAGTCGGGTCGGGTCGGGTCATAATCGTGTCGGGTCATTATCGTGTCGAGTCATAATTGTGTCATTCTTAACGTGTTATAATCGTGCCGGGTCATACACGGGTCACCCATTTAACCAGTCTAACCCGTGTAGGGTGTCATCGGTTCAGTTCGGTTCGGATTTTGATTTTTTTTTTCCTTTTTTTTTTTTTTTTTTTTTTTTTGGTTTTTTTATGTTTTGAAAACCAGCCGAAGTCTCGGTTTGGTCAATTTTTTGAATTTTGGTCGATTTTGCCAATTTGGACAGTTGGATCAGTTTTTTAGTTATAAGTAATTTTAAGAAAACCGACTGGTTAACTCCATTCGGTTATTCAAAAAAAGCTTACAGCCTTATTAAAAACACAAACAAGTTTCCATCAAATGTATCAATTATTAACACGTATTACATATCATCTTATATACCAAAATACTACAAATACAACGGTATCCAACTATTATAAATGATTATAAACTTATTAGTTATTAATCATTTTTTTTATTACATTAGTTATTAATTATTATATATAGATTTACTTGTTTGGTAAGTTGGTAATTACTCTTTTTTTTTTTTTTTTTTTTGCTTTGGGAGCAAAAAAAAAAAACAATTTTAGTTAAATTTTTTTTAATAAATATTTTTAATTCTTATTTATATAATTTGTATTTTAGATTTCCAGATTATTAAAAATTATTTTTAGAACTAAAAAAAATGCCTCAACTGCACTTAAATACTTAATCAGGTCAAACGGGTTAGATGTGTTGACCCGCTTAAACCCGTTTATTAATCGTGTCAAACGAGTTGACTCGTTTATGACCCGTACCCTTATACGGATTACCCAAACCCGTTTATTTTCGTGTCGGGTTGCCAATTGCCACCCCTAGCTCTATAAGTAGCCAATGGATTCTTTGTTTTTTACTACTTGCATCATTTGTTTGATAATTATTTCCACATTCCGCTATTGAATTGTTAGCAGCTGCCCTTCTCTTCTTCCTTGCATCTCTAGTATTCTGAATATAAAGTTCTCTTTCCTTATCATTGAACGACGCATATCGATTTTTTCTATTTCTTTGTGATGCCATTTTCCCCTGAAAGATTGTATATAATTCCCTAAATAAAAAATAATAAATTTCAATTAAGGATAGTACCACATGAAGGCATATAGATGCTCATTCATAGTTCACACAAATTATGCAAATATGTCAACCACTTTAGTGTTAAAAATGCTCTTTTTACCTTGTTTTGTAAAACTAATTAGTAATTGTTAGACACTATTTATTTGCAAGCATGAAATATACAATAATATCATCATAATCATAAGAATGCAAATACAATACAAAATAGGGGAAAGAAAACAAAAAGACACTAATTAGTGATATGTGACATGGCCTGTGACTCTTTTTTTTTTTTTTTTTTTTTAAATATAATGCCAATAGATTCATCACATACAATAATCTATATCATGTATTGTAATTCAGAACCAATTAATATATACTGTATACCATTTCTATAATTATGTGTATGTGAGTGATGGAATAATAAAATTTAAGTTACATAGCGTGAACACTCCAATCTCTTGAAGTTCTTTATTATCTTTAGTTATAATTCATTTGAAAAAAAAAACATTTATGTGTAATAATTTGTCTCAAATGTAAGTTAGCCCTCCTTCTATATTTGTCTTATTACCTTTTCTTATCATTTTTCAATTTAGGACAACCCAAATTATTTTATCATCGGTCAAGGTTATCAAATTATAAAAAGCTATCAATTCCTATGATTGAAAAACGGTAATATGAAACCAGTATATATTACCCATAAATATGTATAAATATACCAACAAAAAAAATCATCTTGGGGGGTTGCCCCCGAAACCCTGGATACCTTCGCCATTGTATATATGCACACCCTTTCAATCTCAACCCCCTAATAAAAAATCCTAGCTTCGCCCTTGAATGTGAGCCAATTTTTCTTCTTTTTAGGGGCCACTGACCATGTAGCAATTGTGAAGGGGGAAAAAAAACTTTAATGTTGTTATTAAGTTGTACTATTGTAGCACTCTTATGGACGAAATTTTGTTTTTCCAAAGTATATTTTGTAATTGAGCCTTAAAAATATATGTGTAGAGTTTAACTTTAACAGTCATATTAGATTCATCAAATTCAATAGTTTGTTAAGTATTGTAGATACATTATACGGGCACAACCATGAAATGGGTGTACGTTCATGATGTTATAGAATTAGTGGAATTATCTTAATTGAATGTATGACTATTTTTGTGAGAAATTTAGTCTTGACTACTGATTGATAAAAGTACAAAACACTTAAGGGATAAAAATGATGGGCTCATATGCTCACCCAGTGGAGTGCTTGAATGAACAAAATTTGAGTGTACAAAAATACTCTAAAAAAACAAAGTCACAAAATAATATAAAAACAAAACCAACATTGAGCCAATCCTAAAAATTAGAGTCCACGGAAAAATAAATTCACATTATTAATTTGCTTAAACATACCCTATATATAAATATATAAATAAATATATACACACCCCAACTCATCTCGCATATGTGTGTATATATATAGTCAGGTTCTAGAGAGGGCTCCTCTCTTTATTAAAGAGAGGGCCTCTGTTTTGGCCGTCAGATCCAGTTTTTAAACACGATTCGACGGTCAAAACAGAGGTCCTCTCTTTAATAAAGAGAGGGCGCCCTCTCTGGAGAATTTTCGTATATATATATATATATATATGAATGCATTGACTAATAAACACAAGCCTGATATAAATTTTGTAAATTGTGCCAATGTAGGGCTGCCGTCAAGTACTTCTGCTATAATGGCACTAGAGGTGAATTAATAATTATTAATAACTGAATGAGTGTAGTTTTGTTAACCCTAAAATTGCTCATCCATACTCACTCAACTCTTATATTAGCTAATGCAGTAAGATCTATGATTTTTTGCCATTAATTAATTCTTATTTAATCATGAATCCCACTGCATTAACTAATGGGAGAGTTGTGTGAGCAATGAGTGAGCAATTTTGAGGTGAGCAAAAATGTAATCTAACTGAATGGGCTCCACTGAAAGAAAAAAAAAACAAATAGGAAAACCAATTGGAATGTGCCAAGCGTACTCTTCCCCTTCCCACTGGAAAAAGAGGGGCTACAACCCACTCAATATTTTAAAAATATTTTAACAGTTACATTACATCTATATTATATCCCAGCCATTTGATCTCCATCAAGTGGTCCACAACCCACTCACACCAAGACTCCCTCTCCCACAATACACTATATCTCTCCCAAGTCACTCACTTGCATCAGTCTCTCTTTTTGCTTTTTGATTTTTGAATCACTCCCTTTCCACGTCTCTCTCTCTCTCCACCGTCTTTCCCGCTCTCTCTTTCTTTCGCTCTCTCTCCCTCTCTCACCACAGCTAGCCGGAGCCTCACCCTCTCTCTCCACCGACTTTCCCCCTCTCTCTTTCTTTCGCTCTCTCTCCCTCTCTCGACCCCGCCGGCCGAATCCTCACTCTCTCTGTTCATTTGGTTACTCTGAGCCTTACTCTTTCCCTTCCTCTAATTTTTCTTACTCTGAAATTTTAGAAATCTTTCCATTCCTCAAATTGAATTGGGGGTTACCTAGCTTTTGGGTTTGGTCAATCAATTTGGGGTTTGGGTTTGCATGATATCATTTAGGGTTTTGTTTTATGATCTATTGCAGCTAATGGTAGCATAGTTTTGTTTGAGAAACTGCATTATAATTTACACAATGTCTCTGTATCTGTGTGTGTTTAAGGTTTTTTTTTTAGTACTCTCATGTTTAATGGAATGAAATCTTTCTCATGTTTTACACTACTCCTGATACCATCTCCAGGAATAGTTTAGTTTAAGTTCGATTTTTTCCCAATTTGGGTTTAAGTTTGATTTTTTCCCAATTGACTCTGGGTTTGAGTCACTACTGGGGAGGGTTTTTTTTTTTACTCAAACAGCCCCCTAAGCATTTGGGTGGTCTTTGCAGATTGTCGGGTTGCTCAGAGGTAAACCCATGTCATCTTCAACTTTACATATCTATTTACGAGTTATTTTGCAGGAAAGCCTTAGCGTTATCCATTACTTAATTGATAAATGTTATCCTTCAGTAGTTATATTCCTCAGTAGTTGCTATTTATTAGTAGATTCTTGAATGTCATTTCAGCAGTTACCAACTTTGCAACTATCGGGTTTATGCATCCCAAAATCTTTTTTTTTTTTTTTTACAAACTGACATTATTTGGGGTTTTACAAACTGACATTATTTGGGGTTTTCTTTGACATTTTTTTTTGGTAAAACAGATAGCTTATACTTGGGACAGGACATTCCACTTCAACAACTTATACCATTCCATCAATCCATCCATTGGTTAGTAAGTAAACTCACCACTCCTAAGCTTTAAAAAAAGAAGACCATTATAGATATATGTTTGATTGACACTCTTAGGCTTTCCTTGGTTCATTGACTTAGGAAAGAATAACAAAGCGGTTAAAAATAAGAAAAAATTTTAACTTTGCTAGAAAAAAGAAATAGTACTATTAAATTTTTTGAGCCATTCTTCTTCCTAATTCTTGATTGATGTAGATAACAACCCGTAAATTTGGTTGACAGTAATTCCATTTTCGAGAGCTTGGACACTAAATTGAGGAACATTTATTTTGATTTTTTTTTTCTTGGCAAGTAATATATTTTGGTTCAATCCTAATCAAGTGGTCCGCAACTGACTCACACAACTCTTCCCTCGAGTCTCCACCACCGTCTCCCTCCCTCCCTCTCTCTCTCTCGCCACAGCCGACTGACCATCGTCGACTGGCTACCGGAGCCACCGATTGTGTATCTCTTCACTTATTCTCTCTCTCTCTCTCTCTCTCTCTCTCTCTCTCTCTCTCTCTCTCTCTCTCTCTCTTTGTTTGGTTTCTAATCAAGGAGAATTTTTTGTCACCTACCCAGGCCTTAGTGAACATGACTTTGCCCCCATGTAATCAGTCTAAGATCTTATTCACGATCTTATAATGTTGTTTTTGTTTCAACTAAGAGTGGTGCTATGTATGGTTTCCAAATTTGCTCTAAAATGTGGTATCACCGACCATTTCACCCACGTTTTAGACTAACGCTTTGCTTATCAACTTTGAAAGTTGCATAACATAAGCGTGGTACAACTGTTTAAGCATTTGATAAAGTTGGGAAGCTAGGATTATTCATGGTTTTATGGGTTGGGAAAGGTTTAGAAAATTTGGAAGGTGGTTTGGTTTAATACGTTGCTAATTTGGCATAAGTGCCTTCTTCCTTCACAGTAGCTTCCGCACCAACAAGACTATCTTGGTGCACCCATTAACCCATTAGGAAGGAGCCCTTTTTGAGGAGTAATTATAAGAAGGTGCCCTTTTTTTTCTTTTTTTTTACTGCTATCACAAGGCCCCTGACTGGGGGTTAGTAGTTAGTAACACACACACACCCACAACGGTGGTGCGACGCCACAGGGGGAGCCACTCTTTGTGATCTCCTTCCTTAATGTGCCATGCATGTAGCATTTAAAAAAAATACAAAATATGAATTTGCAAGAGTAGTTGTTGGAACATTTATATTCGTTTATTATTATTTTTTGTTGGCAAGTAATATATTTTGGTTCAATTGTGCCATGCATGTGTTTAATTCAATTGTGTTCAATTGTGTTCATGTGTGTGTTATAAATGTAATAATTGTGGCACATCAACCTGTTGACAATAGAATGGACAAAATAGGGGCTCTTATAACTACAGCCCTTTGATCCTGATCAAGTGGTCCACAACTCACGCACACAACTCTTCCCTCTCCCGTACACACACTATATCTCTTCTCACTCAACATTTATTAACCATCACCTCTTCCTTCCCCTCTCTCTCTCTCTCTCTCTCTCTCGACCTTTCTCGATCGAATCTCCACCACCATCTTTCTCTCTCTCTCTCTCTCTCTCTCTCTCTCTCTCGATCGATCGATCGATCGATCGATCGATCGAGTCTCCACCACCATCTTTCCCTCTTTCTCTCTCTCTCTCTCTCTCTCTCGCCACCATTGACCGACCATCACTGACTGGGTACCGGAGCCCCCGATTGTGTTTCTGTGTGTGTGTGTCTCTCTCTCTTTGTTTGGTTTCTAATCATTTGATTTTTCAATTTGCAGATTGGGAGGTATGTTCATTTGTCCATATTTTTCAATTTGCAGATTTGGAGGTGTGTTCATCAGTCTAGGGTTTCAATTTGCAGATTGTATGTGTGTGCGTGTGTGTGTGTGCGCGCGCGCGCCAAGGCGTCATTATTTATGTATCAAAATTATGGTAACTTTGGTTCACTCTTTCAAACTTATTTTCTTGGTTTTAAAGGGTTAACCTGAATCACATATGTTCACATTATTTCAAGCTGTACTTTTTTTCCCTTTCTTATTTTGGGTATTTATTGTAGGTTAAGTTTTTTTTTTCTCTTTGTCTTTCTTTTTTCTCTGTTTTTCTATTTTTCTTAAGAGTGAGTTGCAAAATTTAGCAGATGTCAAATTTCCCCTTTCACAGAGTGCTCTAATTCATTTTTTTGTCCCATCATTAAATTGATTTCGTACACCAGGTTGATTTTTTTGAGTTTAGTTTATACTTGCAGTTTATACTACACGTTCCCAAATTTTATACTTGCAGGATGTTTCCTCCAAATCCTAGGCACCAATTTTCGGAATGGTGAATAATTTAAAATGTGGTGCCTATTTGGGTTTATTTTTGTCCACGAAGCTAGAACTTTGGGAACATGTAGAATCGCTTTATTTTTAACTCTAAATATATCTTTGTCTCTATTTGTCATATCTTTGCATTCTTTATTTTCTCTAACTCATTTGTGTAAGCCTGCACAACATTCAGTCAAGGTTGTTGTGAGAAGCTTTAGTTTGGCCCCTATAAAATAAAATAAAATATATGCATATGAATAAAAAGGTAAAATGAAAGATAGGTTTGCATTTTTTTTATTTTTTTTGTGTGCCTTCTTGATAAGTTGTTTTATTATGTTCATTTGTCCATATTTTTTTATTTGATTTTTTCCCCCTCCTTTTGGGATGGTTCATTGTGCCTAAAGACTCAATGTCATTATACACTACCTTTGTTGATGTATTGTGAGTTGTTCATTTTATGTCAATTTAAAACAGGCCTCTTCAGTGCTCACCATATTTTTTGGGCAATGCTACGACACACCCAAATACACACTCCACTCACATCACTCTGGTGGACCCCGCAGTCTCTTTCTCTCTTCCCATTGGTCCACCTTAGGATGTGGACTTGGGTGTGTGGGTTTTGGGTGTGTCCCAAACTTTACCCTTAGTTTTTAAACCATCTCTTTAATCCTCATGGATTTCAATATCAATTTGCATATTTCTTCTATATTTTCCTTTTTCCTTTTCCTTTCCTCTTCCTTTTTGTGTTTCAAATTTTCAGCTTCATTTGCAGGTTGATGTTCTAACATTTCAGCTTCATTTCCTGGTTGTTAGTTTTGATTTTCAGGTTTATGTTCAAATGTTTATTTAATTTTATTTTTTTGAGTGTGTGTTTTATCCTTGGGGCTTAAATTTCTAACTGGATTTTTTTTATTACTACTAAGACCAACTGCAATGGTGTTGTAAAATGCAATGGATTTGTTATTTTGTTCAGTTTCAGGTCACATTGTGGGAGCCGGTTCGCGGTCATTTGTTCAAGGTTGGGTTTTCTTGAATCTCTCTCCTTTTTTTTATTATTATTTTTTTTAACTATGAAAGTTTTCATAGATTTGGGTATATTTTCATAGTTCCATATCCATTCTCTTAGAGCATTGATTTCATAAACCACTAATTTTCATACCTCTTTGTTTGTCAAGAATTCAATTTTCATCAGTACTCAGTTTTGACAAACATTGTATTTTTTTTTTCTTTTTTAAATGGTGCGGTTTGCAAACAACAGTTAAAATTTTGCAATTTTAGTTTTTTGCAGTTTTAAATGAAAATATTGCCGTCTCACAATCTTCTTGGCCAAACATAGCCCAAAAGTTGGTTTCTTGCATAAATAATGTTTGTATGTACTTTTATTCTTATTGTCAGGTACCCTGAAAATGGACAATTTAACAATCTACGCTCACGTAAGAATGTTTATTATTTAAAAATAAATTTGTTCTACACCTTAAGATGTGTTGTTACTTCGTTTAACTATCTTTATTAACATTTTCTCACTTCTAACTGTGGATATCGCAGGTTTTCAAATTTTACCCACTTTTAAAACAAATATTTTTCAAATTCAAAGAGTCGCCACTTAATTTTAAAAAGGAAAATTAAGAAACCATTTTAAAGCAAACTGATCTTTTGCGAAACCAAAGATAAACTGGGTCCGGGGATTATGGAATGAAAGGGGAAGGAGCCCGACGGACTAAAACACCCTCTTTCATCCTATCTCACGATAGGCCTCTACTCAACACCCTTTTTAATCAAATTATTAATCTAAGCATGCCCTCAATTAATACATATATACATATACATCACACAAGCATGTTGGAAATGGTGTAAAATTGTTAACGACAAAATATCATTCATAAGCCACGTAATTCAAGTAGCAAGCAACATGATATGCAATAGAGAACTAGAAAACATACCCGGGATCCAGTCGCGAATATCAAACGTGCAATGCATGCGAGAACAAAATAAACCTAAGAAAGGTCTCTAACACATATATACACATAAGGCAAAACCTAGGCTAAGGTATCGCACATGGAGTCGAAAATCAATATAAATCAAAGAATGAAATTAAACTAGAGAAGAGTTGAGGAATTGTACCTCAAATGCGCTACAAAACAAAGGTTAGTACACATGCCTTAAACAAGATATAATATCATAAATAAGTAAATCCTAAGTCATGTTCAATTAGATACATCTTAGACAAGAGATAAGTCCTACTTATGGATATTAACATGTATGAATGAATGCATGAATATGAACAAGAATGGGACATGAATTTATTCACTAATTTGGATCCCTAAGCCTCTGGGTTTAATCTAAATTATTATTATTCAAAACATGGTTTGAGTCCTAAGCCATTGGGATACTACTTAAGTTGAAATAAATAAGGTTAGACAAAAACAGTAGCAGTTTTTTGTGATTTACAGAGAGCAGACCCGACGTTCACAAATGGAAATAAAATACTTTCAATGGTTGGATCTTACTGATTTTTGGATATGTTATGCCTCTCTGAGTCTAGTTTCTAACCCAAAAAGAAAATCAAGGTTTCAACGGTTAGATCTCCGGGAATATAAAAAAAACTAGACCTCACTCAGGATTCTGCAACTCTCTGTCCAGAGATCTTGTATGATTTTCTAAAAATAGTAAAAAAATGAGAAACACTTAGATCTTTTTAGGGTACCTTCCTAACATATTAAGGTACTTATAAAAAATTATTTGAGACCCCGAAAACTTTATTAGGGTTCTGATTTATTAATTTGCAATACAGACTTATTATTCTGAAAGCATTCTAGAACTCTGGACAGATTGTGATTAGCTCACAAAAATCATGATCAAACCTCTCTAATTCCAAAATCTTGCTAAAACAAAAATCACAGTGGTAAAACAATGTGTTACTGATATTTTCCCGTTGGTTTCACTTGATTTCAACGGTTAGATCTTAAACTAAAAATCTTTGTTCAAAAATAATTTGTGAACCCACTGTTTTTGTCTTGCTAGTTCAAGTTTGTTGATTGGCCTCAACTATTAAAACATGAAGTTGGGGCTCAAACCAAACTACTTCTTCTACCGCTTGATGGTCATTGAAGACTATGAGGCATACTACACTTATGGATCTTAATGAAGTATTGAAATGAACTTCACAAAATCCTCAAATAAAGAACTCAAACCTATGGATCCAAGTTTGAATTCAACTTATCACTCCTACCATTTGATGGTCATTGGAGTCTATGAGGCATGCTACACTTATGGATCTTGATGAAGTATTGAAATGAACTTAACAAAATCCTCAAATAAAGAACTCAAACCTATGACCCAAGTTTGAATTCAACTTATCACTCCTACCATTTGATGGTCATTGGAGTCTATGAGGCATATATGCTCATAGGTTTTAATGAAGTAGAGCATGGATTTCACAAGATCCAAAGAACAAAGAACTTAAATCCATGGATAAAAGTTTGGATTCAAATCACTACTCCTACCATTTGATGGTCATTGGAGACTAAATGAAGTTAAAATCTACTCAAACCTCATTGGAATATAGTAAGGATTCCACAAGATTTCTTAATGAAGAGGTTCAAGTCATGGATTAAGACTTGAATCTTACTAATTATATGTAGATTAAGACTATGATTCATTCTAATCTCCACATAGATCATAAGATCATAGGAAATTAAATAATCAAACTCAAAGAGGTTCAATGAGATATGGAAGATCTCATGCACCTTTTTAATGAAATAGAAATAAGGAAAATCAAGGATTACTTAGAAGACTAAGGATGCAAACTCTTTAAAGTTGAATTTGTCTTAAACCCAAAGCTAATTACATCCAAGTTGATGAAATGTCATGAGATTCAATCACAAGCTCTTGGTGGTGTGTGATGAAATGGGATAAGAAGAGAGGTTTTGAAAATGTGAAAAAAGTTCCTAGAACTATGAACTTGTGATTGAATGGTCCTAATTCTATCAAGGATTAAGAGGTTACCTCTAGGACCTCAAGTATTTCTTCAACTTCTTGTGAGGATCTTCCAAGATTTCCCAAATTCTCTTCAAGATTCTTCAAATTCTTCAAGCTCTTCAAGAAATTCTTCTTCTCTCTCTCTAAAAATCTAAATGATTCTTGTATATATGTATCTCTTGATTTTCAAGTTCAAGTCCTCTAAATGGAAGAGGAGGTTTTGTTTATATAGGCCTTTATTCCAGGGATAGATGGGTAAATTCGGGTGGAAACCCATGTGCAAGGTTTTCTTCTAGAACATGTGAGAAGATGCAGTCTGTTACAGCCAGCGGCACTCGCTGGGTGCCGGCGGCACTTGCTGAGTGCCGGGCGGCAAACAGTGAGTGCCGGCGCGGCACTCAGTGAGTGCCGGCGCGGCACTCAGTGAGTGCCGCCGCGTTTTCCGCGTGCCAGGGCTAACTGAATTTTGTCCCTCTTTTTGATTTTTCAAAAGTATGTTGGTGTAAACAAAATTTTTTATTTTATGTATGTATATATTTGCATTAAGATCCCCCATGTGCATGGTATCAACCATGTGCATGGTATATTTTTGAATATACTATTTCTTTTTTGTATTTTCTCTTTTTCAAAAATCTTTTCATTTATTTTGTCCTTCCTTTTTTCAAGGAAACTCCCTCTTTCTCTCTTTCTTTTTTGTTTTTGTTTATAAATTCTCTTTTTTTCTTTTAAAAAAAAATGGATTTCCAGACTGGGTTTCTCACACGTTCTTCGTCGTTCGGGTTTCCCTCCCGAATGCCTGAATCCTCTCCCTTTATCATTTTTATTATTTTCTAAAAATTTTTCTTGAAGATTTTGAATTTCTTGGGAAAATCCTCGAATGTCACGGACATCATCATCATCGGTCTTTGAGAGGTAACCAATCCCTGGATTTGACGTTTGGTCAAAATTGGGGTGTCTACACTAACATACAGCTTGATACAGACTTGGAACAACAGTACGTATATCATTTCAGTTCAATTTATTTACTAAAATTTATTTCATTTTGCATATCAACTTATTTTGGTGTTAAAATATAGGTCAAGTTATTGAGAGACAAAAATGTAAGTGTCGTCATTTGAGACGAGCGAACTTTTAATACAGAACACCTTTCTCGGGTAAATATTTTCTCACATAATTAGTTTTAATAGAGAACTTATAATTCATGAGATAAAGCAAACTACTAATGCAAATATTTTTTAAGGACTTTGATAAAGCAAAATATGTTGCTAAAGGAAAGGAAAAAATGACATGGTCAAGTCATGGAAAGCGGAAAGAAAATGTGAGTCTTACCTTTGAAAATAAATAAAAACACCTACAAAATGTTAAATAATAAATTTTGTTAATCTTATAGTTTGATGGATGTTTAAAACAGGGCAACGTAATGAGAGAAAGAAATAAGGGGATCGTCATTCAAGACCACGAAGATCTATCTCCAGTTAATATGGTTTTTAACTCTCTCAAGTTAATGTTCAACAATCACTTAAATGGACATTTGGTGTAACACTTCAATCTTTGTAACAGGATAGAGCAAACTTCTCAACTAAAGGAAAGAAGAAAGTAAAAACCTCAAGTCATACAAAGGGATGAGAAAATGTAAGTCTAACCTCTAAGTACGATGTATCATGTTGTATTGTGTAGTTAATCTAATCTTTGCAGCATGCGTGTATCATTTGTACCTGTTAGGCTCCCTTATGTAATATTACACCATCCTTATCAAGGAGAGGTTTGTCCCAACGGAATCAACGAGAAAGAGAAAAATCAATCCAATCTCAGCACTTGCCTGGTTTGACACCAAGAGTGCATCGTCGTCATCGTGCATGCTTGGAAGATGAAACATGTACATCAAAACGCTTAGTGGTGTCACACCCCTGGTTGGTTCCACGTACACCAGATTCGAGTGATTTCTTTCTTCTTTCCATGCCAACACCGCAAAATCTTTACACAGAACTAGCAGAGATCCCAACATCCATAGAATCACCTTCAAATTTTCCTATCATACAGTCCTTGCCTTTTCCACCATGTCATTACAATGAACTTTTAACAGAGACATCGTCAGAATCACGAAGTGTCGATGAATCCTCCGCTGAACCAATCAATAGGTGAATCAATATTCTTAATTGAACCCCTCTTTATAGTGTCTTTTTGTTACTTGCATAATTTTTGTTTCATAAATATAGGCCAACTTTTGTACATCAAAATGCCCCCGATGTTGACTTAGAAGATGTTAAATTAGAGGATGTTGCAGTTCTTTATCCAGAAAACATAGATTCACCTCACCACTTTCTCGGTAACATGGATGTAGAATGTCCTAATTGTTCAGCCCTACATTGGATGGACGAGAAATTAACTTCTTCATCTCCAAACATGCCCCATTTTGGAACCTGTTGTTTACAAGGAAAAGTAAGGCTTTCCTTACTTAATTTCCCTCCTCCACTTTAACAAGCTCTCTATGATGGGAATGACGTAAATTCAATATCATTTCGAAGTTATACTAGAGAATACAATGCATGTAATGCATTTACGAGTCTCGGTGCTAAATTAGATGAAAGAGTAATCCCAGGAATGGACCGAGATGTTTCAGCATTCATGGGGAATTGCATCATAGAACGGGATCTCTGATTCCGCAACCCGGTAATGATGCATGTTATGCTCAACTGTATATTTATGACCCTGACTCCGCTGTACGAGAACGTTATCGTAGAAACCCATTGTTAATAATGGATGTTCTCAAATCCATTCGTGAAACTTTGCAATAGTACAATCCATTCCCAACTAAATACCGCCAAGCTTACTAACTTCTAATTGAAGCAGAATCTATAGGAAATGCTTTGCCTGTACATCTGCATTATAATTCAAAAGCTGATGATCGACGGTTATATAACCTACCAACGGCATGTGAGATTGATGTTATACTGCCAGGGAATGGGAATGAGATTAGTGGGATGAGAGACATAATTTTGCATCTTAAAGGAAACAACGGTTTGATGCGAATCAATGAGTGTCACCCAGCTTATTTGCCGATGCATTATGTTTTGTTGTTCCCTTATGGTGAGCTTGGATGGGAACCTGGATTGAAATAGTGGGACATTCATCATCAACGCCCTTCCGATGATCGTCTAACTCGGATACAATACTATTGCTATTGAATGTTTCAACGCCCAATAGAGTATTCAACGATTCTTAGAGCTGGGAAGTTATTCCAAGAGTTTAAGGTTGATGCTTGGGCAGCGACAGAGCAATCGATTGACATACTATAGGTTGAATCAGGGAAAACTTCGCTCAGAACTTTACAAGGATTTAACTAATGTTATAGTTGAAAGTGATGGTTTGAGACCTGACCAAGTTGGTCGGTGGATGATTTTGCCCTCTTCATTCCGTGGAAGTCCAAGGCATATGTTTGAAATATTTCAGGATTCAATGGCTATCACACGGCACAATCACTACCTAGATATTTTTTTAACAATGACTGCAAATCCAAATTAGCCTTAAATTACAGCTGCTTTGTTGCCGCATCAAACCTCCACAGATCGTCATGATCTAATTGTGCGCGTGTTTGAGCTTAAAAGAAAATGTTTGATGAAGGAGATAAGCAAAAATATAGTGTTTGGTAGTAAGGTTGCACATGTTTACACAATTGAATACCAAAAGCGTGGGCTTCCACATATGCACGCTCTTTTATTTTTGCACGGACCCGATAAAATTAGGACATGTGCGCAGGTTGACAATTTAGTATGTACGGAAATTCCAAATCCAGTGGAAGATCCACATCTTTTTCATACTGTCATGAAGTGCATGATACATGGTCCGTGCGGCGCTCAAAATTTAAAAGCTCCATGTATGGAGAATGGAAAGTGTACAAAACGATATCCTAAAGAATTTGTGGAAACAATAACTATGGATGAACATGGATACCCTATCTATAGAAGACGAAATCAAGACCAATCATATGTGGTAAGAAATAATACAGTTGATAATAGAGATGTCGTGCCATACAATCCCCATCTTTCTAGAAAGTTCAACTGCCATATAAATGTTGAAGTTTGTGCTGGGATGAGATGTGTAAAGTATATTCACAAATACGTTTATAAAGGTCATGATCGCACGATGATGGTTTTGGGAGGAACAGATGAGATCCAACAATATCTTGATGCGAGGTATATCGGACCAGTTGAAGCTGCTTGGCAATTATTAGGTCATAGTACGCATGAAGAGTTCCCAACAGTTGTTCGATTGCCCCTTCACTTGCCTGGAATGCACAAGGTAGTTTTTAATCCTAATGAGACATTTGACAGGATAGCTTCTAGAGCTGCACAACAAACGTCGCCCCTAATTGGGTTCTTTAACTATTGTGCAGCCAATGAGAGTGCCCGAGTCTACACTTACCAAGAATTTTCCAAATATTTTGTCTAGAATAGCACTACGTATGTATTGACACTGAGAAAAAAGGGGTATGCTATTGGTAGAATTTACTTTGCCAGTCCGAATTCAGGTGAGAGATTCTATTTACGCTTACTATTGACACATGTGAGAGGACCAACATCATTTGAACATCTGCACACAGTAAACAATGTCACACATCCGACTTTTAAATCAGCATGTATAGCATTAGGACTGTTGGCAGATGATGCTGAATGGATACAGTGTCTTCAAGAAGCCGCAGTTATGAACACTGGGCACCAATTGAGAAGATTGTTCAGTATAATTCTCATAGAATGCTCCCCATTGCACCCATATGAGTTGTGGAAACGATTCTCTCAAGATGTATGTGACGATCTTCATCACAAGATTCGTACAGTGTATGAAAATCCAAACCCGAATGCGGTTGTAATAGAGGATTATGGCCTGTATCTTCTCAATCAAATGCTTCAACAATCCGGAAAGAGTTTGACCAATTACCCTCCAATGCCGAAACCAAGTGGAGATTGGAGTAACACAGCTGGTAACAGGCTATTGTGTGAGCATAGAAATCTTCAACTCGATGCTGAAGCAGAAGATGTACACACTAGAATTGATAGCGTAAATGTCAGACAACGGCAGGCCTTTGATGTAATCACTTCTATAGTCATAGAAAATACAGGGACTACATTTTTCATTAGTGGGGGCATTGGAACAGGAAAAACTTTCACTTATAATACCATTGCACTATACATCCGTAGACTTGGACATACTGTTATTTCAGTTGCGTCGTTGGGAGTTGCTTTGTCATTGTTAGTGGGGGGTAGAACTGCACACTCGACATTTTCCATTCCGTTCGATGTGCATGAAAATTCAATATGCGGATTTAGTAAGCAGTCAATGCAGGCAGAGTTGGTCAGGGAAACCAAGTTAATCATATGGGATGAGGTTCCAATGCAACATAGAAATTGCGTTGAGGCAGTGGATCGTACACTTCGTGACATTTGTGATGTAAACAAGCCATTCGGGGGTATAATTGTCGTTCTTGGTGGAGATTTTCGACAAGTCTTGCCAGTCGTGCCCAAAGGGGGGCGTGAACAATTTGTGGGTGCTTCTTTGAGACGCTATTCTCTGTGGAACAATGTAAACATTTTGACTTTGGATGACAATATGTGGTTAAACAATACAAACCCAAGCAATGTTCATTTTGCAAGATTTTTGATGGAGGAATTAATTCTTCTACCATTCCTAATTAATTACTTTTATTACATCATTTTTTGTTATTTATTTATTTTTATTCGTATCTAGATAGGGAGCAAACCTCAAGAAGTTGTAAAACTCCCTTCTACAATACTTAAGTGTCATAACATTGAAGAGTTATTATGCACAGTTTATCCAGGACTGAGTGTGGAAGGGACGGTCACCCCTACCTATCTCACTGAGCGGACAATTCTGTCCGCACGAAATGTGGATGTCAACACTATTAATAATGTTGCGTTACAAAAATTCCTTGGCGAGGCATGTACCTATTTGGCTGCGGATACTGTAACACCCGTACCCGGAGAACGGGTTAATTATCATGTTATATGCATTGATTAATATAATTGGTGTGTAAAATGGATTAAGGGGAGGCTTTGGACTCGCCCGGAAAACAAAAGTGTCCAAAAGAGGGACACTAGTTGGAAAAGTTCCCAGTGAGGTGGGACAGGTAGTGGAGTGGGACCCAGTGAAGGGCCTAAATAAAATTTGCATTCTACGTGATTAAATGCATTTATGTGATTACATGAATAAGTGTTTAAATGCTTTTATATTATATGATAATACATGTGTTAGTAACTTGTATTAGTTTGGATACCCAAATAAGGGTATAATTGAAAAAAGATTGATAATTAGTAGGTGTGATAGCAACTTCACAAAATATATGGGACCCACGTAGGGACCCATACGAAACTTAGACAAACACTCATTAGATAATTGGGTAGTTAATGGAATGTTTAGGGATTTCATAATAAGAACTTAGGAAATTCCGGGGGTGTAAGTGAAAAGGGGAAAAATTGAGATCAAAACACCTCATGCTTATGCATGTATAGGTGTCTAAAGAGGGTTTAGACTCTCATTTACTGAAATTAAAAAGAAGAGAAGAAGAAGAGAGCTCCGAGAGAGAAGACGGACCGTCACCGACGACGTTTTTCGCCGTTCCGTCGCCGCCGTTCGCCGGAGTTACGATCCGAGACCACTTTTGGACTCGTGGAGGTAAGAGGATTACATGTACGTAACTTATTTTCTTTTTCGGCAATGTCTTTCCGGTAGCCATTCTTGATAGACGCTATTTTGTTGACCCAAAACTATGTAGGATTCCCTTTGGGGTAAAAATTGAGCTTTAATTTGGGAAAATTCAGCATCTACTTGGTTTAATTGGGTGGGTTTTGTTAAGGTGAGTTTTCTAACCTAAGACTGGTTGTGTTTGACTATGTTCAATACACCAATGATGTTAGAGATGATAATTTATGCTTAGAAATCAAGAGATTGGTCTTATTGTGTTGATTAGTCATGCTTAGAAAACATGTAGTTACTAAATTGAGAATTTCATGTCAATTTTATGAAGATCATATGTACCTCCATGTTTATGTGCTTATATGTCTATTTGGTATTCAATGGGCACCGGGAAAATGATTCATGGTTGGGAGTAATAAGGGTGGTGAAGAGGAAGAATCCGAGAAAAACGGAAGTCCAAGGAATAGAAGTGGCCACGGGATCAAGGGAGGTCTCGGGTATGAATGAATCATTGAACCGGTGACTCGGCGATTACAAAGATATGATTTATATTTTTATTGTTGCATTGCACATATTAAGCATTCAGCCATGTTTAGATTACTGACTAAGCGTAATGCTTAAGAAAATCGTTTTCTGTTTCTGTTGTGGTAAATAACAACCACCGCAGGTACGGAGCAATACCCGGAAAGAAGGTGACGTGTTCGGGAATGGGGAAGATATTTGGGGCTTGTGATTATGTTTACAACTTGTAATGTAGTATAACTAGTGGATTAGTATCCTTAACTTGTGGCTTGGAGACCTGACTCATGTGTTTAATGTCAACATGAAAGAACTCATGTAAATTTCCGTGTTAATGTTCATATTGGGTACGTTGTATGTTTGGATCATTCCGACGAGTTCGGATGCACGGGTTGTATACTTTGGAGAAGTTCCTTTGTGTAACCAAGTATTTTTGAATGGTTTTGAAATCCTTTTTGGGAAGTCACATGTATATAGTTGGTCTTGAAAGAACTTGGTTTTGATCATTTGCTTTCAAGCAAGGTTAGATTCATGGTTTAAATGTTTGGAAGAGATTAAATTTATGTTTGGTAATGTTTCAATGTGGATTTAGAGTGGTCCCTTAAAGTTCCATGAGGTTTGGGTTGGTTTTGTATATATTGTAAAACTTGCAAAAAAATTTGTTTTCTTTAGCAGCAACAAATTACTTGTTGCTGAAAGTTGGCTCAAGCAAACTCTGCTATGGGTTGAGCAAACTCTAGGCAGAATTTCCTTGGGTGCAATCTGCTGAAAGTTGGCTCAAGCAAACTCTGCCATGGGTTGAGCAAACTCTAGGCAGAATGTCCTTGGATGTATTCTACTGAAAGTTAGATCAAGCGAACTCAAGTTGGATTAATCCAACTTTTGGCAGAATGATTTATTGCTTGAGTGTAGTCAATCCAAGATAAAAATGAACATAACTCGGTCTAGGAAGTTCGTATTCACGCACCGTTTTCAACGTTGAGTACTTTGATTGGAAAGCTATCTTTTGAGATGAAATCTCGACAAAAGTTTAAAATGACCATTTTACCCTTGGGGTTAGTTACATATAAATGAGTTTTATTAAGAGTTTAAAAATAATTTAAGCTTGTTTAATGCTATATCTATTGGGGACATGCCTTGGTGGCATTGTTACACGTGTCCTAATCCGCCCGAGGCGGGTTGGGGTGTGACAGATACATTGCCTGACGATGATGGTAGTGATCGGGTTATTACTAACTGGTATCCTAATGAATATCTTAACTCATTGGACCCTCCTGGTTTACCCCCATTCAACCTCCAATTGAAAGTGGGTTGTCCTATTATGTTGCTAAGAAATATTGCACCAACAGATGGACTTTGCAACGACAGACGGTTGATGGTTGTCAGAACCGGTTCACGTATAATTGAAGGGTTGATTTTGACTGGTGATAAAGCTGGCAACTTAGCCTTTATTCCCAGAATCTCATTGGCTCCCTCATCAACTGAATTGCCTTTTAGTATGCGTCAATTTCCAGTCCGCTTGGCATACGCAGTGTCAATTAATAAATCTCAGGGTCAATCAGTGAACTTTGTTGGGATTGATTTGCAGACCCCTGTATTTAGTCCTGGACAATTATATGTCGCTTTATCCAAATGTACGTTCTTTGATCGTATAAGTGTTCTGACTGATGGGAATACGGATTCAACGACAAACATTATTTATCCCGAGGTCCTTATATAATGACTTATAGGTAAATGTCAATAAAGAAATAAAGGTGGCAAAATAGGGCATAAACAAAATTCTTACAACTTAGTGTTCTCATTATATTTGTTAATTTTGACCTTCAATAAATACTTTTTCAGAATTGGTGGAAAAATGTATCATGGAATTGGCAAGATGCGGCAAGAGAATTTGACAAAATAAATGCCCGCCCCAACAAGGTAATGCTAAATAATAAATAAATATTGCATCTAATTTATCCTCTTCAACATTCACATGTGAATTTAATTTTTGTTTATTTTCAGACTCGTGCGCACTCGCCGCACTGGCCGAAGTACATTGACATCGATACTTACACGTTCTCCAAATTGATGATGAAAATTCACAATTTGCCAAAACATTGAATACACTGTGGAATGAGTGTTAATGTAGTTTTGTGTATATGGAATATTTCTGTGTAATTAATCTACACGGTATGACTATGTTGATCATATATAAGGTTTTTTGTGTAAGTTCATATGGTGTGAAGAGACTATTTTTTTTGTTTTTTTGGTACGTGCCCTCCGAGGCACGAGTTATTGTATAAACGTAAATGAAATTGGATCAGAGAATGTATTTTCGTAATGTTATTTACATCAACTAATATTTTTTTTTCCTTCCTTGGGTACACACATTGACATCAAATGTAAGGTTTTACAAAATCTTATTTCTTTCATAGCTAAAATACATATATTCAGCTACCAAACGGAGCTCTGTGACTTAAAGGCTGGGAGGTGAGAAGGTAATGGTGATCATCCTCGTAAACGGAGCTTTTGGAGGTGAGATCTCACTCATTGGAGGAGTTTTATTTTGTATTAAGGAGTTGGGGATTGTGAGGCAAGATTGGATGTTTATTTAAATCCCATTTTCATCATTTTTTGAAGATTTTTTGTCCCTGGGTTATCTACCACTGCCTAATTTTCATGATCTGAAACTTTTAGTATCAATCCTATCGACCCTATTTTTTTCCCCTGGGTAGCTCCCACTTATGATACAAGTATTGCAGCGCATTTTTTAAGTTTTGTGTTTCTTGATTTGGTATGGATTTCTCCAATGGTCATACTCAAATCTCTTTATGATTTGGTAATGTAGTTTTTGTTTAGTTCTTGGTCTTATTTGGTATGATGCTGTAACACCCGCGAATTTCAAAAGAAAAAAAAATATATATATATAATAATAATAATAATAATTGGTATCTGGTTATTATTTGATTAAGATTATATGTATTATTTTTTTAATTAATTTAATTTTTCTTATTACTTTTTATTAAGACCATATTTGGAGCCCAATGTGTTGGTCCTATAATAATTTAATTTAGATCCAACTTCTTTTGGCCTCTATCACACCCTATTATATAGAAACCCATGACCCTTTTATTTTTCCTTTAACCCTATTCTTTTTGGTCTCCCAGATCATACCTCACGCAGAGAGAGAGAGAGAGAGAGAGAGAGAGAGAGAAGGGGGCTGAGGATTCAAGGTATGTTCTTGCCCATGTCAATTATTGTAGAAGTTATACACCATCACACACATGCTAGATATGCCCTAATCAGAGCCATATGTACTGTTATGATTGACCACCATTAAAGCTTTATTTGGAACTTCATTTTTCAACCATCACCAAAGCACCCCAAATCAGTCTCTAAATATCCCTTATGAATCCTTAATATTGCCCTAAGAGCAGTTTTTCGAGAGCCTTAGTCTATGGCCCCGAATTTTGGATTTTTCTCATTAGACCCACTTTCGATTTTATCCAAAATCTGTGCATATTAGTTAGATTTGTGCTTTCAAACCAATTTATATGGATAGGGCTCATCGAGAGGATCAATTTTCATATAGGACTTGCCCTATTCCGTTGAGAATCAAGAGAGTTATAGCCATATATATGTATATATATATATGTATATATATTTGTATCAATATATATATATGTATAGGTCGCAGATCAACTCTGCGTGGAGAAGAAGATGTGCTTTTGTTTTTTTTTAGATTCTCTATGGTGTAGTGATGTAGAGGGTTTGTATGGTATGAGTTTGCTATTAATTAGTATTTTACCTTTAATTGTTTTAAAAGTTTATTCTTAATAAAAGATAACTTTATACTTTTTAATTTCTGAAAAATCATTAAATATATATACATAAAAAAAAAAAAAAAGAAAATTTCCTATTTTCCAATTATTATTTTCATAATATTATGATGGAATAAAAATTTAATTTAATTAACGTTATTTTAAAGTCTTGTTATTAGTTATGTAAAAATAGTATAAAATGCGTATGGATGTTAACCAAATACGGAATAATTTCTAAAATATTTTACGGTTAACTGTAGACTATTTGATAATTTATTACATTATAAAACCATTGTTTAGAATTTTGTTACTACTTAGTAAATGAGTTAAATAGAGATTTCATCACTTTAAATATCTAGAATATTTCTAAATATTTGGGAAAAATACGGAAATATGCCTATGATCTCTTAAACTTATTAAAAATAGTTTTTTGTAGAAATTTTTATGTTTTGGTATATTTTTGGAAATTCTATTCTTTGGTGACTATTTAAAAAAAATAGTATTTTAACTTCAAAAATGCGTATTAAATACTTCGTAAATCCGAAAAATACGCCGTCAGCGCCTAAAATCTTAGAGTAATGATGAGACTACTTTTCCTAAGTTTGGAGACGTTTCAGCACCAATAAAATTACATCCTAATTGTAAGACTCGCAATTGGTTAGAAATTACTGCAGACTCCGTATTGAGTTTAGTCAGTACCATTAGCCTTAGAATAATATAGGGATCATCGTATTGAGGTTAGGACACAGTTTTCGTTGAAATTACTGTTTTGCTCGTATATGGAGAATTTAGATTTAATTGTTATTCTATCATCATGAATTGTAGGGACCAAGACCTATTTGCTTTTCTGAAAAGAATCCTTATTCTGTTAAGATACCGAGGTGAGTAAAACGTTTCCCTAATGATTGCTAAAATGTGGTGTCACTTTTATACTTTGAGATTGTTATAGAAACGTGAGTAATGGCTTCACCATTTGTCATTATTAAATGTGGTGATTGTTCTCATTAGTTGAGAAGTATTAATTCCTTGGTAATTATATGGATATTGGAGAAAAATTGTGTCTTACTATATGATAATTGTTGTGTTAATCCCAAATAGATGAGGATTTTGAATTTGTTGAGATGATATATAGAACTTCCATGACTTGGCTTATCCCAGCATTGAATATGGAATTGGCATGAATATGTGATATGAATATACTCATATTATCAGTATTTCAATTATGTCATAATGAATCTAAAGGAAAAATCCAAAGTCACCGCCACAACCCTTTGTTATTTAAAACCACTGCTTACAGAGAAACTAACGTGACTGTCTTGCGGCAAGTGGTACCCATGTCCAATTAGAGTATATCTTGAGGAATGGGGTTTGGGTTGATACCCTTTTGTTATCACCGAATAGTGGTGTTTTAGTTATCCCGTCTCAATATGTGACGTAGGATCTTATGCGCATTTAGCCGAATAGTGGCTCCTTATTTTCTCATACGTCATAGCTATCCGAGAATGGGGCACCCTCGATACTCGATACGCCCGATTGGAGTAAGTGTCAAACTCGGAGAAGTGGCTAGGGTGTGAGGGGGGACCTATGGGTATATAGGTTTTGGCACGATGTGAAGTGCAATTGTGGTAGTAAGTGTGGATTTGGTACAAACTAAAAATTGTATGCGCTTTTATGGTGTAATGTTATAATGTGTTTCTTTATAAATCTATGAACAGGGTGGTAGGCCACATTAACACTTTTGCAGGACAGGCCTACTACATAGTGATTTACTTTATATGTTGTTTATCGTGAACAAGAAACTAACTGCCGGAGCCTCTTTTGAGAAGATGTGATGGAACTATTGTCTTGTTACGATATTGTATATTTTTGTGGTTGTTCATGGATTGTTCGGGTTTCAAGTTTTACTCATACCAGTTTATACTGACCCGGATGTCTCCATGCATCTCGGGTGCGTTCAATTTATGAACGTAGCCGGGGAATATTTACAGGAAAATGAACATTGACTCAAATAACAGCGTGGATCAAGTTGGCTAGCAAGCTTGGAGTTTATTTTGATTAGAGACTTTGGATTTTAGAATGGTTATGTCCATTTATGATTTTTGGCATATGAGCCAATTGTTTCTTTTTACATTTGAGATTTGAGAGTTGACAGCGTTTGAAATTTGGTTTAAATTTATCATGAATTTGGAGTTATATTTATTTTAGTTTTTATTGGACTATTATTGTTTTAGCTTTATAGTGTTTCTGTTTGGGTCGTGTTCCGATTTTGTGGTTAGAAAAATCGGGGCGCTACAGTTTGGTATCAAAGCCTAGGTTTCCTTAGATTGGAGACAGTCTAGGTTGCCTTCGGATTGTGGTTTAAGGGTCTTATAGTTTTTTTTTGTGTTTATATATTATGTCTTAGTGGTGTTGATTATTCTCTTTTTAGGATATGGCTGGAGGATATGATACCCGTCAAGGACCTGCTGGCAATGGAAATGGCAATAACAATGACGGTAATAATGGAGCGGGAAACCCGAATATGATTCAAGTGGATGTTGCTGCCATGATGACCCAACTTATGCAAGCAGTGCAGAATAACAATGCGGAACGGCAGGACAATTCCTGTGATCCCTTCACTCGAAGGAATAAGGCCTTTGGGGAACTAGGAGGGAAAAGGTTCGCAGGAGATAGCGGATCTATCGCAGCCGAGACATGGATACTCAATTGTGAAATGGTATTTGAGAGAATGAACATTACTGCGGTACAAAAACAAGAATTGGCTGCCCATCAATTAGACGGAGCAGCTAGATTCTGGTGGAATTCGATCCGTCCTGGTTTGGATTTGACCACATTGACATGGGAAGATTTCAAAGGGAGATTTGAAGGGAGATTTCTACCAGAAGCAGTAAAATCCCAATTGGCAGAAGAATTCATTCATCTAAAGCAAGAGGGGAATATGAGTGTAGAACAGTACGTCACCAGATTTCATGAGTTGTCCCGACATGCTCCCTACATGGTTGATACAGTGGTGAAAAAGAATCGTCGGTTCATCAATGGATTGCAGACCCAATTGCAACGTTCTCTGATTCCTTTCGACACGGAGGAGTTTGATCGAGTCCTGGACTTGGCTGTCAAGTTCGAGGAGCAGGGCATCAAGTTCAGAGAAAACCGAGATAAGGGAAAGGCAAAGGCTGGTGAGACCTCTAAGGGTTCAGGGTTTCAGTACCAGCAACGTGACCAAAACAGGGAGCAAAACCGTTTCAGGCCTTATGATCAGAGAGGTCAGCAACCTCAACAGAAAGGTCAGACATTTCAGCAGAGGGGACCACAGGGTTATCAGAGACAGGGAGGATTCCAGAACAGGCAAGGAAATCCTCGACAGCAAGAGCGACCTGGTCAGTCGGGTCAACAGGGTTGGCAGGGTAAACAAGGGCAACATGGACAGCAGGGCCGTCAGGGTCAACAGTATCTGGCACCACAGAATCGTCCCACAGTCCCTCCAGGGGTAGTACCATCTGTTGTACCCATGGTTCGTGCGCCGTTCACAGGGCTATGTCATAATTGTGGAATTGTTGGTCACAAAGCATATGAATGCCAAGCTCCGCGAAAGAACCAACAAGGAGGCCAAGGTCAGATGGCTCCAGCTCGTGCTTTTGCCGCCTTACCAGGACCCAATAATGTGCAAGGTACATTGGATTCCTTTCAGTCTAATGTTAAGGTTCTATTTGATACCGGTGCTTCTCATTCATTTATTGCTAGGCAGTTTGTAACACTAGAAAATATTAAAACTACTCATTTGCTTTTACCCCTCTGTGTGGAGACTCCTTTGGGTGGGTCTGTTACTTTGTATGAACAATGTGAGAATTTTGAAATTTTTATGTTTGGGAGAACTTTTCTCGTAAACCTTGTAGTATTGGGTTTTGAGGGTTTTAGTCTTATTCTTGGTATGGATTGGATGGAAAAGAACGGGGTCACCTTGGATTGTGCCAAAAGAAGAGTTACGATTAATGCACCAGGTATGCCTAGTTTAACACATGATTGTAAAGTTAGTGGAGAGTCGGTGATGTCAAGTTTCCTATATTCAGTAGAAATCCCAAAGAAAGACATTAAAGAGGTAGAAGTGGTGAAGGAGTTTGAAGATGTGTTCCAGGAAATTCCCGGTCTGCCGCCGAAGAGAGAGGTTGAGTTCCGTATTGATTTAGTTCCTGGTACAACTCCTGTTTCCAAAGCGGCGTATAGAATGGCACCAAAGGAGTTGAATGAAATGAAAGTTCAACTTGAGGAGATGTTACAGAAGGGGTACGTTTGGTAACCTTTATTCATCTTCCTTTTATTGCCTTATTGTATTCATATTCCTTTAGTTGTAATCCTTTTGAGGTGTGTATGGTATAGGTTCATTCGCCCTAGTAATTCGCCTTGGGGAGCTCCAGCTATTTTTGTGTCAAAGAAAGATGGCACTTTAAGGATGTGCATTGACTACAGGGAACTGAACAAGATCACCATCAAGAATAAGTATCCGTTGCCTCGGATCGATGATTTGTTCGATCAGTTGAAGGGAGCTACCGTGTTTTCGCAGTTTGATTTGAGAACCGGTTATCATCAGATGAGAGTAGAGGAGAAAAGTGTCCCTATTACAGCCTTTCGAACCCGATATGGTCTATATGAATTCCCCGTGATGCCGTTTGGTTTGACTAATGCACCTGCGTTCTTTATGGATCTTATGAACCGTGTATTCCGACCATATCTGGACAAGTTTGTAATCATTTTCATAGACGACATACTGGTTTACTCTCGGAATGAACATGAGCATAGAGAACATTTGAAGATTGTGTTGCAAGTCCTTAGAGATCAGAAATTATATGCTAAGTTCAGTAAGTGCCACTTTTGGGAAAGTGAAGTTCGATTCTTGGGGCATGTTGTTTCTAGTGAGGGTATATCAGTTGATCCAGCTAAAGTGGCAGCAGTGAAGGATTGGAAACAGCCTACTTCAGCCACCGAAGTCAGGAGCTTTTTGGGATTAGCTGGATACTATCGTCGGTTTATAGAGAAGTTTTCCCTAATTGCAGAACCAATGACTAAGTTGACACGGAAGAATGTGAAATTCTTGTGGACTGAGGAATGTGAGAAAGCTTTTCAGGAACTTAAACGAAGGTTGACCACTGCTCCGATTCTCACCATACCTATAAGTGGAGGTAATCTGGTGGTATTTACAGATGCCAGTGGTACAGGTTTAGGTTGTGTTTTGATGCAGTTTCAAAAGGTTGTCGCTTATGCCTCAAGACAGTTGAAACCTCATGAGAGAAGGTACCCGACGCACGATCTTGAGTTAGCAGCAGTGGTGTTTGCCTTAAAGATATGGAGACATTATTTATTTGGGGAGAAGTTTGAGCTCTTTACGGATCATAAGAGCTTGAAGTACTTGTTTTCTCAGAAAGATTTAAATATGAGGCAGCAGAGGTGGATGGAGTTTATTAGCAGTTATGACTTTGAGATCATGTATCAGCCTGGAAAGGGTAATGTTGTCGCTGATGCCTTAAGCAGGCAACATAGTGTTTTGACAGCACTAATGGTCCGTGAGTGGAAAGACTTGGAGGTGATCATGCTCCATGATGTAAGGCCTATGCAAGATTCTGAGAAGGCTTTCATTGGGAGCCTCTCGATTCAACCTTCTTTATTGACTCGAATTGGTGTTAGTCAAGCGTCTGATCCATTCCTATTAAAAAAATTGGACGACTTGGTGTTAGATTATTTAGATGAATGCCCCACTGATTGGTCAGTAGATTCATTGGGAAGTTTAAAGTTTCGAGGCAGGCTGTGTGTGCCCAACGATTCTGGTTTGAAAAGGGAAATCTTAGATGAAGCTCATCGATCACGTTATACTATTCATCCTGGTGGCAACAAGATGTACCGTGATCTGAAGAGAACCTTTTGGTGGGAAGGTATGAAGAAAGATGTTGGGGAATATGTATCTCAGTGTTTGATTTGTCAACAGGTAAAGGCAGAGTATCAGAGGCCGTCTGGTTTGCTTCAGCCGCTTGAAATTCCTGTTTGGAAGTGGGAACTTATCTCGATGGATTTCATTGATGGTTTACCTAGATCTCGGAGAGGAAATGAGTCCATTTGGGTAATTGTGGATCGTTTGACCAAATCTGCTCACTTTATTCCTATTGGTATTCATCGAAATGCGGATAGTTTGGCGCAACTGTATATTCGAGAGGTGGTGAGACTACATGGTATACCCATATCTATTGTTTCAGATCGAGATTCGATATTTGTGTCAGAATTTTGGGAAAGTTTCCAGCGTTCTATGGGCACAAGGTTAGACTTAAGCACTGCCTATCATCCTCAGACCGATGGACAGACAGAGAGGGTGAATCAGGTACTTGAGGATATGCTTCGAGCTTGTGTATTGGATTTTGGAGGAAGTTGGGAGGAACATTTGCCATTAGTAGAGTTTTCTTACAACAACAGCTATCACTCTAGCATTGGCATGGCACCATTTGAGGCCCTCTATGGAAAGCCGTGCCGATCACCTGTTTGCTGGGCGGAGGTTGGTGATACAATTTTACTTGGACCTGAGGTTGTTAGGGCAACGACGGAAAAGATAGGTGTCATTAGAGAAAGGATTAAAACAGCTCAGAGTAGACAGAAAAGCTATGCTGACCAAAAGAGAAAGAGTGTGGAGTTTAAGGTTGGAGATCTTGTATTTTTAAAGGTTTCTCCTATGAAAGGTGTGATGAGGTTTGGCAAGAAGGGAAAATTGGCACCTAGGTTTGTGGGTCCGTTCGAGATCACCGAACGTGTTGGAGAGGTGGCTTATCGTCTTGATTTACCTTCGAGTTTATCGACAATTCATGATGTTTTTCACATTTCAATGTTGAGAAAGTGTGTGAAGGATCCAACCGTGGTGGTTCAACCGACAGAGATTGAAATTTCTGATGATCTGACATTTGTTATAAGACCAATCACGATTGTGGACCGAGATGTGAAGCAACTTTGTAATAAGAGGATTAATCTTGTGAAGGTACAATGGAGTGAAGATGAGAATGATGTTACGTGGGAATTAGAGGAGAAAGTCCAGAGAATGCATCCTGAACTCTTTGTGTAGCAGTCTTTTGCCTAGTCTCTACATGGAATCCTTTGGGTAAGCTTTGAAGTTAATTTTTTTTTTTTTTGTTCCTGGTTATTAGTTCTTTTAGATATGTGATTTCTTGTTAATTTCGGGGACGAAATCCTTTTTAAGGAGGGTAGAATGTAACACCCGCGAATTTCAAAAGAAAAAAAAATATATATATATAATAATAATAATAATAATTGGTATCTGGTTATTATTTGATTAAGATTATATGTATTATTTTTTTAATTAATTTAATTTTTCTTATTACTTTTTATTAAGACCATATTTGGAGCCCAATGTGTTGGTCCTATAATAATTTAATTTAGATCCAACTTCTTTTGGCCTCTATCACACCCTATTATATAGAAACCCATGACCCTTTTATTTTTCCTTTAACCCTATTCTTTTTGGTCTCCCAGATCATACCTCACGCAGAGAGAGAGAGAGAGAGAGAGAGAGAGAGAGAGAAGGGGGCTGAGGATTCAAGGTATGTTCTTGCCCATGTCAATTATTGTAGAAGTTATACACCATCACACACATGCTAGATATGCCCTAATCAGAGCCATATGTACTGTTATGATTGACCACCATTAAAGCTTTATTTGGAACTTCATTTTTCAACCATCACCAAAGCACCCCAAATCAGTCTCTAAATATCCCTTATGAATCCTTAATATTGCCCTAAGAGCAGTTTTTCGAGAGCCTTAGTCTATGGCCCCGAATTTTGGATTTTTCTCATTAGACCCACTTTCGATTTTATCCAAAATCTGTGCATATTAGTTAGATTTGTGCTTTCAAACCAATTTATATGGATAGGGCTCATCGAGAGGATCAATTTTCATATAGGACTTGCCCTATTCCGTTGAGAATCAAGAGAGTTATAGCCATATATATGTATATATATATATGTATATATATTTGTATCAATATATATATATGTATAGGTCGCAGATCAACTCTGCGTGGAGAAGAAGATGTGCTTTTGTTTTTTTTTAGATTCTCTATGGTGTAGTGATGTAGAGGGTTTGTATGGTATGAGTTTGCTATTAATTAGTATTTTACCTTTAATTGTTTTAAAAGTTTATTCTTAATAAAAGATAACTTTATACTTTTTAATTTCTGAAAAATCATTAAATATATATACATAAAAAAAAAAAAAAAAAGAAAATTTCCTATTTTCCAATTATTATTTTCATAATATTATGATGGAATAAAAATTTAATTTAATTAACGTTATTTTAAAGTCTTGTTATTAGTTATGTAAAAATAGTATAAAATGCGTATGGATGTTAACCAAATACGGAATAATTTCTAAAATATTTTACGGTTAACTGTAGACTATTTGATAATTTATTACATTATAAAACCATTGTTTAGAATTTTGTTACTACTTAGTAAATGAGTTAAATAGAGATTTCATCACTTTAAATATCTAGAATATTTCTAAATATTTGGGAAAAATACGGAAATATGCCTATGATCTCTTAAACTTATTAAAAATAGTTTTTTGTAGAAATTTTTATGTTTTGGTATATTTTTGGAAATTCTATTCTTTGGTGACTATTTAAAAAAAATAGTATTTTAACTTCAAAAATGCGTATTAAATACTTCGTAAATCCGAAAAATACGCCGTCAGCGCCTAAAATCTTAGAGTAATGATGAGACTACTTTTCCTAAGTTTGGAGACGTTTCAGCACCAATAAAATTACATCCTAATTGTAAGACTCGCAATTGGTTAGAAATTACTGCAGACTCCGTATTGAGTTTAGTCAGTACCATTAGCCTTAGAATAATATAGGGATCATCGTATTGAGGTTAGGACACAGTTTTCGTTGAAATTACTGTTTTGCTCGTATATGGAGAATTTAGATTTAATTGTTATTCTATCATCATGAATTGTAGGGACCAAGACCTATTTGCTTTTCTGAAAAGAATCCTTATTCTGTTAAGATACCGAGGTGAGTAAAACGTTTCCCTAATGATTGCTAAAATGTGGTGTCACTTTTATACTTTGAGATTGTTATAGAAACGTGAGTAATGGCTTCACCATTTGTCATTATTAAATGTGGTGATTGTTCTCATTAGTTGAGAAGTATTAATTCCTTGGTAATTATATGGATATTGGAGAAAAATTGTGTCTTACTATATGATAATTGTTGTGTTAATCCCAAATAGATGAGGATTTTGAATTTGTTGAGATGATATATAGAACTTCCATGACTTGGCTTATCCCAGCATTGAATATGGAATTGGCATGAATATGTGATATGAATATACTCATATTATCAGTATTTCAATTATGTCATAATGAATCTAAAGGAAAAATCCAAAGTCACCGCCACAACCCTTTGTTATTTAAAACCACTGCTTACAGAGAAACTAACGTGACTGTCTTGCGGCAAGTGGTACCCATGTCCAATTAGAGTATATCTTGAGGAATGGGGTTTGGGTTGATACCCTTTTGTTATCACCGAATAGTGGTGTTTTAGTTATCCCGTCTCAATATGTGACGTAGGATCTTATGCGCATTTAGCCGAATAGTGGCTCCTTATTTTCTCATACGTCATAGCTATCCGAGAATGGGGCACCCTCGATACTCGATACGCCCGATTGGAGTAAGTGTCAAACTCGGAGAAGTGGCTAGGGTGTGAGGGGGGACCTATGGGTATATAGGTTTTGGCACGATGTGAAGTGCAATTGTGGTAGTAAGTGTGGATTTGGTACAAACTAAAAATTGTATGCGCTTTTATGGTGTAATGTTATAATGTGTTTCTTTATAAATCTATGAACAGGGTGGTAGGCCACATTAACACTTTTGCAGGACAGGCCTACTACATAGTGATTTACTTTATATGTTGTTTATCGTGAACAAGAAACTAACTGCCGGAGCCTCTTTTGAGAAGATGTGATGGAACTATTGTCTTGTTACGATATTGTATATTTTTGTGGTTGTTCATGGATTGTTCGGGTTTCAAGTTTTACTCATACCAGTTTATACTGACCCGGATGTCTCCATGCATCTCGGGTGCGTTCAATTTATGAACGTAGCCGGGGAATATTTACAGGAAAATGAACATTGACTCAAATAACAGCGTGGATCAAGTTGGCTAGCAAGCTTGGAGTTTATTTTGATTAGAGACTTTGGATTTTAGAATGGTTATGTCCATTTATGATTTTTGGCATATGAGCCAATTGTTTCTTTTTACATTTGAGATTTGAGAGTTGACAGCGTTTGAAATTTGGTTTAAATTTATCATGAATTTGGAGTTATATTTATTTTAGTTTTTATTGGACTATTATTGTTTTAGCTTTATAGTGTTTCTGTTTGGGTCGTGTTCCGATTTTGTGGTTAGAAAAATCGGGGCGCTACAGATGCACTGTTTCCTTAGATAATGAAATATCAAAAACCCTACTAACTTTGAACCAAGATAAGTATTGTTATTACATATTTTAGATTTTTGAAGAAGTTTATGAAAAATCGTTAGAAAATCAAATATCAAAAAACATTTCCCTCAACAAAAACGAATCAAAAATCCTACTAATCCACATTTGCCTTTTGTTTTTTGAATTTACAGATTTTTGAAAAAGTTTATGAGATTTAAATTGTTGCCTTCGTTTTTTTCTTTTTTAGTTCTTGATAGTTCTAGGTTCTTCATTCCTAATTTCGAATGTGGGCCTTGAATGCATCCTTGCTGCCACAAGCATTCGTTCTCCATGGCCACGGTTAGTATTGTTATTTATCTTAAATTCTGAATTAGCATGGGTTTCTTGATTTTTCATATTTCCAGGTGTTTGGCATGAGTTTCTTGATTTTCCGTTACTTAAGGGAAATTTACTTCAACTAAATGGTATCCTGCTATTTTTCTTTCCTTTTTTGCCACACATAACCCTAGCTTTTCAAATTGTGACTGAAAATTGTTAACTCATGTTGTTATCTTGGACAGAAAAAGAGAAGGAAGAGGAGTTGTGATGATGGCGGGAATTGCAGGATTTACACAGATGGTGTGAATCATAGAAGGTAAGAGACAGTGTGTTCTGTTTTGGAAAAAGTACTTTCTGTCTCTTCTCTTTTGCAGAAACTATTCTCTATTCTGAAAGTAGTATTTAATTTTATTCTTTTTGTTCCTTTGACTAGGGTGCAATTCTGAGAAGCTGGTAGTGTTTCTTTGACTATGTGGTATGGAATGGTTGGTTCCAGAATGATTTGGTGTGTTCCAAAGTGTTTCTTTTACACTTTGGTTCTATTTATTTGATGATAATAAAGTTGTGAAGATAAATTGAAGGATGTGTGTCTTTCTGGTTACTGCTTATATGTAAAGTTTATCATCTAGAGTAATGCAATGCTTCCCATAACTACATCCCAAATGAAGTGGCCCCTTTTGTACCATTGTGGATTAGCATTTCACTTTGTAATTATCCACTGTTAAAGTTGATGCTATTGTTAAAATTAGAAGTTATGTTAGCTACCAGCCCTTTTTCTCTTGATTTTTCAAAGTTAAAGTCAATATGCACACACTGGCAATAGAGACTACAAATGGGACTACAAGATGAAGATATTGAGAACTCCTATTTTTTTGCGACCATGGTGGTTTGCTGATCTACTCTATGATAATTTTCACTGTTTAATTGTTTAGTGCTTAAAAACCTATTAATCTTCCTTTGTTTTTTTCACTGTTTAAGTGAAGAAAAATGCCAGATTTTGGGCAAAGTGTGCGTGTAATAGAGAGCAGATATTTGTGTGTGTGTGTGTGTGTGTGTGTGTGTGTGTGTGTGTGTGTGTGTGTGTGTGTGTGAGAGAGAGAGAGAGAGAGAGAGAGAGAGAGACCAAGTCTGTGTGCCTTGGTCATCTGGTCATTTTTTTATTTCATTTTTTTGCGTCGTGCCCCGCGGGCACGGGCACGTACTAGTACTATAATATGCGATATCACCTTCATATCATTTAATATTACCCAATAGGAAGCAATAAGCATGGAAGGGATTTATGGAATATATGGAGTTGGTAGTTGAGATGCGACCCATATTAAAAAGTGCCAAATGCCAACTTATAAAAAACTGACCTCTGCACGTCACGTTGCAAGCCAGATGCTTCAGCCCCGATCAAATCACTATGTTGTTTTCCTATGCGCTCGCTACAGAAAATTTGAATTTTTTTTATCCAGTTTCCCCTTGAGAATACCAAATTCTAAATGGTATATGATCGGCGACGAATAGTTGCCGTTTATAGTTCTAAAAATACGCTTTGTTAGCCCATTTCATGTAGTTATTAGTTATTTTTTAATAAGTATTCTAAATTTTGTAGGATTTGGAGCTTTAACTTGGAAACGCACAAAAATCTAATGATTAGTGGCTTTGGAAGTCAATCTGGGCTCAAACGGTGATTCCGGTGAAAGCTGAATGCAGTAGCAGTCTCGGAAAATTGCATTTTTGATAAAGAATACTTTGGATTTGAGAAATTTCTCCAGAGATATAAAATGTAGATCTTCGAGTTACGGACGCGTGGCTTCAAACGGAGAGTCAATCCGAGTTCCGAGCAAAAGGTTATCGCAATTCTACGAAAGTCGCGCAGTGCAGCGAAAAGGACCTCGCGCGAGCGGGTCGCGCGAGCGACCTTTGAAAAAATCAAAAACGCGTATTTTATTAAATTAAAGTGCCCAGCGAAGGTGGTTTGTGCATATGACGTCCAGAAACGTAAATATAGCTGTTTTAGTGCGATTTGGCTTAGGAAAGCTTCCTAAATCCTTCCAAACTCTATATAAATCCTATTCTAAATCAATTTTGTGATTACACATCATTACACAACATTATACACAGCCATATACACAAAAACTCCAGCCATTGAAGAGAGGAAAGCAAGGAGAAGAAGAAGAAGACCAAGGATTCCCATAGCCTCCTTCATCAACCTCTTGCCGTTCATCAATTCTATGACCAACTAAACATAGATCTAAGGTTTCAATGAAACCCTAGCCAAGTAATAGGGTTTTATTTATATTTTTATTTTAGTTTTATTATATATGGATGACAGTTACATGTTTAGAGGATTTTTATAAATAAATCGTACTTCTATTGATTAAATCATTACTTTCAAAGTTTATTCTTGTCTTAGATCTATTTTGATTGTGATGTGCTCAATGATCTATATTTGTTGTGCTTGTATAGATTGTTTACATGTAATGGTGCTTAAATTGAATTATGCTATCAAGTATCCGAATAGTCCATGCCTAGATTAGACGGATTATACCACAACCCTAGTTTAGTGTGGGATAATTCGTGCTAACCGAAGATGGATTATGTTGGTGCTTGAACCATAGTTATTTTCTTAACGGAGGAATTGGGCTTGTAGCTACAATTCCCCATTATCATCCAACTTAATAGGCTAAAGTAATTCATAAATATTCCTATTATGAAGCTAGTGGTGGATTTGCAATCCTAGGTTCCTTTAAACATATTGATAAAAACACTTTTTAATTGCTTTCGTAATTTAGATTTATTTTTATTGTTATTAGTTTAATTAAAATTCAAATCCAATTCCGTTTTCTTAATTAATTAAATTTAGGTTTTAAAATTAAAGCACTGTAGTATTTCAATCTCTGTGGGTTCGACCTTTACTTCCACACTGCAAATCTTTAGAAAAGTAAAGTATACTTTTTATATCTTGATACTGACAACATCAATTTTTGGCGCCGTTGCCGGGGATTGCATTACTACCTTTAGTTTTAGAATCTTAGTTTAGTTAATTCGTAAATATTAGATTAGGTTTTCTTTTTCTTATTTTTTCGTTTTATTTTGAGTTACTAACTTTTCTTTTTATTTTGTAGTTTCTCGAGTCGTAAAAATTCTAACGTTTTCGGGAGGAATAGTTTAGCGCATCAAAGGAGCTTACGCGAAAAAATAATAAAATAAATAAATAAATTGCTTCTTTTGAAATTCTCTTTAAACCACTGTAAGTCAGGGCGCTGTGACGCACTATTTGCATTAGTTTAGGGTTAATTGCACTGCATTAGCTAGGAAACCCGGGGCGCTGGGCTTGACGCGGTCATTGCATTACCTGATAATTTGCATGCATCACAGTAGTTGAGTGCTTGTTATCTTAGTTGCGTGATTGCTATTTGTTTTTTTTTTATTATTTGAGTCAGTTTTTATTTTAGTTTAGTTTTCTTTTTAAGTTTATGTTTGGTACGCGTTCAAATAAACCTGAATTACATTTTATCGATCTTGAACTTGAACGTACTTTAAGAGTTAGTAAGTCCGCAACCCAAGCTTCTAGAGCTAGGTTGCAAGACGACGAATCAACATCGATTCCGTCGTCGTTGTTTGAGGCCGAAATTCAAAGTACCCTTAAACGGTTAAGGAGAACTCAAACTTTTAAAATCGAACCTATTAAAATGGCTGACGGAAACAACGGAAATAATATGAATAATCTTAATATACCGCCACCTCCTCCGCTTAAAAATTACTTTATTCCAACGACTTACACGCCACAAACATGTATTGATTTACCGGAGGCGACGTCATCTCATTTTGAGATAAAGTCGTCTACCATCTCGCTACTTCCATCTTTCCATGGCCGTCTAAATGAAGATACATATCAACACTTAGGAGATTTTCAGGATATATGCTCTACTTTAAAAATTCAAAACTTAACTGATGATGAATTGAAATTGCGGCTCTTTCCATTCTCTTTAAAAGATAAAGCTAAATACTGGCTCCAATCTTTGGAGCCAAACACAATTAGAACATGGGAAGCCTTACACACCGCATTTTTACAAAAGTTTTTCCCTATTATGCGTACGAATCAGATAAGAAAATCCATAACAAACTTTGTGATGCAAGATGGGGAATCACTTTACGACACGTGGGAGAAGTTTAAAGAATTATTACGCTCGTGTCCACATCATCAGGTTCCTAAGTGGCAGTTGGTACAGGTCTTTTATGAGGGACTTATTCCCTCAGTCCGTAATACCGTCGACGCTGTTTGTGCGGGTACCTTCCTACACAAAAGTGCCGACGAGGCCTGGAAAATCTTTGAAACATTAAGTGAGAATTCGATGCATCAGGCTGTGTCAGTACGTTCCGAGGGATATCATTCACAACCTAAGAGAGAGGTAAAGTTCGAGTCAAGTCATTCAATTGAAATAAAAGAACTATCTAAAAAACTTGACCGACTTTTAACAATGAACCAAACGACAGCCCCACTCGCTCACGGAATTTGTGCATTATGTTCTGATCCGTCACATTCTATCCTAGCATGTCCATCGACGAGTCAATTTTCGGAATTCGTGGAGCAACACATTAATTCTATTCAACAATACCCACGAAATAATTATAATTCGACTACTAATAATCCGGACGCGCCATGGAGAAACCATCCTAATTTTTCATGGAATAATAATAATAATAATGAGATGAGTAATTTCCCTAACGCTTATAGACCTCAACAATGTCAATACCAACAACCTCCTCCTCCACCTCCACGTAATAATGCATTTGAGGAGAAGGTGTTGGCCTCACTTGAAAGTTTTGGTCCGGTGATCCAGTTAGTACATTCCCACACTCAGTCCATTGCAAAACTGGAGTCCCAAGTGGGACAAATAGTTAACACGCTAAATCGTTTAACCGAGAGTAAGTTGCCAAGTCAACCTATTCCGAACCCTAAGGGACAATACGAAGTGGGTGGTACGAGTGAGCAAGTGAACGCTGTGTCAACTAGGACGACTACTCGAGAGGAAGAAGTTGTTGAGATTCCGAGGGAGGTTATGAGGGATGAAAACGTTAACTCGAATAAAGAGAGGGGTGAGGACATGAATCAAAGAAGAAAGGAAAAAGAACCGGTCCCAACTAATATTATTCCAAACCTACCTTATCCACCAAACGTTGAGGGACCGTCACGTTTGTCTAAGAAAGGGTAAAAAACAGAAGATATACTCGAGGTGTTCGAACAAGTAAAAATCAATATTCCATTCCTCGATGCTATTAAACAAATTCCCGCTTACGCTAAATGTCTAAAAGACCTGTGCACTCAAAAACGTAAATTGCGTAGTCATACTCCGAAAAAGGTCTTTCTCACAGAAAAAGTAAGTTCTATTTTCCAACACGCTACTCCAAAGTATAAGGATCCTAGTACGCCAACTATTTCATGTTTCATAGGTGACACTGTCATCCATAGGGCTCTCCTTGACTTAGGAGCTAGTGTTAACCTCTTACCGTATCACATTTATAAACAACTAGGTTTAGGTGAACTTAAACCTACGGCCGCTACTATTCAATTAGCGGATCGTTCTATTAAAATACCTAGAGGAATCGTCGAGGACGTCTTAGTTAAAGTTGATAAATGCTATTATCATGTTGACTTCATGATCCTTGACACTGAACCGGTACTAGATGCTAGGAAACACACTCCGGTCATCTTAGGTCGTCCGTTCTTAGCCACGGCTAATGCGCGTGTCAATTGTCGAACGGGTGTAATGAAAGTGTCGTTCGGGAACATGATCCTCAAACTAAACATTTTTAATGTTGTTGATCAACCTCCCAACGACGATGATTACCAATATATGGAAGGTAGTGAGGTTAGAAGAACTGTTGAACGTAATAAAGGAATAAACATGGGTGAGGAAACTAATATGGTTACTGATGAGCGGATGAATTTGAATAATCAAGATCCTAATGACGAATTTACTCAAAAGGAGAAGAATCGATTTGAAACCGAAAGGATGAACCGTCAAATGAATTAATCCAAAGCAACATTATTTCTGCTTACCACCAAGCTCTTCCTGATATCCTTAGGGGTACACAGTCCGATTTACGGCCTCCTTGAATCTTGAGCTAGAACGGTCTAGCTGAAGACGTAAAAATTAGCGCTTCTTGGGAGGCAACCCAAGCTTTATTTCGTCCGTTTCTCTTGTTTTTGGGTCTTTTTGAGTCAGTTGTGGTCTTTCTGATCAGGTTTGGGGGTCGGAGTAAATTTATTTTTGACTTATCTATAGAAAAAAAAAAGTACAGAAAAAGAGAAAAAATGGCATCTCGCGCGAGCCTGCCCCTTAGAGAGTTTTTTTAAAACTTTTATGATATATAGCCTCAGTATCACCTCGCGCCACAATTCGCGCGCGCGAGGGGTTCGCTCGAGCGGTCCGCTCGCGCGATCTGAGGACTTAGAAATTTTTATTTTATAAAACGTAAAACAAGCTTCTGCTTAAACTCGCGGAAGGATTCGCGCACGGGAGACTCGCTCGCGCGAGGTAGGGTTTTCTGGTTTTTCTCCTTTGTTCTCTTCCCTCCTCTCTCCATACCTGGTAAGTGTTTTTTTTATACTTTCTGGTTGTTCTTTTAGCCCTGTTTAGGTTCGTCTGTCTTTGTTTTTATAAGTTCTGTTTGTTTCTTTTATTTTTATTGAGTCTCTTGATTATAGTTTAGATTCTATTATTCTATTTAAAAAAAATAATAATAATAATAATAATAAAAAATAAAAAAAATCTAAATATTTAGCTGTTATTGTTATTATTCTGTTCTTTTATTTTCTATTGTTAAGTATTACCAGGTGATTAGTAGCTTCGTTTGGAGCCTGATTGAACTTTGATTCCATATTATTATACGTTCACCTGGTTTGTGTTTGCCGAGATCGAGGTAATATCGTTCCTTCTCTACGTACTCTCCTTTCTTTCGTTTTATTGTTTCATTGGGGACAATGAAAGGTTTAGGTTTGGGGGTATGCACACACATGCACATTATTATGCACTAATTTTTTTTAAAAAAATTTTGATTCTTGTGCTTAAATAAACGATGATTACCGACGTTTTTGCAATCTTGATTCGATACTTCTTGTTATGTAACTATGATTGTTATAGAATGGTAAACAAGAGAAGGTGTAATTAAATATTTACTGAAGTCATGATGAGACATTTTAGGCCATGTATCGTTCGAATCGTAGTTTTATATCATAGTTTTGCACATAAACTTATGCACTGCACGTAGTCGCTTGAATACATGTCTGATGTGAACTATAATATGATTCGGATTTCTAGATAACACAAGGTGGAGACTAAACCCGGTGAGCTTTTGAGCCTATCTTTTCCTTTTAGAGGGTTATAAATACATCTTGTATTTGTCGAATTTCATTGAAATAGCGCATTAACTTGTTGTTTAGTCTCATTATTCTTGTTTTGGTTGATAGTCAAGTTAAAATCTTTGTTACCATGCTAAACAATCTTCCGTCGTAAAAGTTGAAGAATCATATAACCATAGGAAATGATAATAGGCCCTCTTTGTTTACCACTATCCAGAAAAATGATAAAAATTTCCTTAGTTCACCCTTTGAGCCGTTAAAATGCCATTTTCCCTTAATCACCATTATCCTTGTTTTTGCTCCAACTTGACCAACTTGGAGTTTACCACTGAGAGATTCGTCAACTTTTAATGGTATTAAGGCGATGTGTCAATTAAGAAGAAAAAGAAAATAAGATGATTGATTATTTATTGATTGATTATTCAAAAAGCAACGAAAAGAAAAAGAAAAAAAAGGAAAAAAAAAAAGAATAAGGTTGAAAAAAAAAAACAAAAGAAAAAGAAAGGTGATGAAAAGAAGAGAATGAAAAGATGAAAGTTGGTAGAAGAGATGAATGAAAGAAATCGAACATGCCTTACAATGCCATTCTGAAAACTACCCAATGAATCCTTTCTATCATTTTTCATTGCCTGAGCCACGTTATAACCTTTGAAAAGTCCTATTTAATCCTAGGAGACATGGTTTGGATATGAAAATGATGGGAGGGGGATTAAAACATGGTAATGATTAATTTTTCTTGATTATTGGCATCCTATCCATGAGACTACTGTTCTTTCGTGTCGTGCGTCTTTTCGAGTCATATGTGAGCATTTCTTGTTTTGAAAACATATTTCCTTTACTCACATACATTAAAAAAAAAATTACACCTGTTTCTGAGTGTTTCATTATAGAGTGTAATTGACATAGTGAGATTCATAGTCGAGACATAGTTAAATGGTTATCCGAAGTATATTCTAAGTTCATGACATACACGTGTTCATTTGACTACCACATCACACACGTGCAATTTTATGAGAAACTCTATGGATTTATACGTTGCATGTGCTTGGGATTGTTTTTCATGATTTAGGTGGATGTTTCATTATGTTTATTTATGTTCGTTATTCTATTTCAAATCTTTTTTATATGATGAAGGAGTATTGAATATTATGTTCTTTGTTTTTAATAAAAGTTTTTAAATATATAAGTTAATAAAGATGGTTGTGGGTGACTTGTTGATGAGAACCCTCACGAGACTTCACTCGTCCGACTAGGGACACCTAGGGGTTTAAAAGGCTTGTTGCATATGCTAAATGCAATCGTGATCCATACGAAAATGGAGTAGTATTTGTAGTAGTAGTTTTATGTTTCTGTTCTTTTTGCTCGAGGACTAGCAAAGAGTAGGTTTGGGGGTGTGATCGGCGACGAATAGTTGCCGTTTATAGTTCTAAAAATACGCTTTGTTAGCCCATTTCATGTAGTTATTAGTTATTTTTTAATAAGTATTCTAAATTTTATAGGATTTGGAGCTTTAACTTGGAAACGCACAAAAATCTAATGATTAGTGGCTTTGGAAGTCAATCTGGGCTCAAACGGTGATTCCGGTGAAAGCTGAATGCAGTAGCAGTCTCGGAAAATTGCATTTTTGATAAAGAATACTTTGGATTTGAGAAATTTCTCCAGAGATATAAAATGTAGATCTTCGAGTTACGGACGCGTGGCTTCAAACGGAGAGTCAATCCGAGTTCCGAGCAAAAGGTTATCGCAATTCTACAAAAGTCGCGCAGTGCAGCGAAAAGGACCTCGCGCGAGCGGGTCGCGCGAGCGACCTTTGAAAAAATCAAAAACGCGTATTTTATTAAATTAAAGTGCCCAGCGAAGGTGGTTTGTGCATATGACGTCCAGAAACGTAAATATAGCTGTTTTAGTGCGATTTGGCTTAGGAAAGCTTCCTAAATCCTTCCAAACTCTATATAAATCCTATTCTAAATCAATTTTGTGATTACACATCATTACACAACATTATACACAGCCATATACACAAAAACTCCAGCCATTGAAGAGAGGAAAGCAAGGAGAAGAAGAAGAAGAAGACCAAGGATTCCCATAGCCTCCTCCATCAACCTCTTGTCGTTCATCAATTCTATGACCAACTAAGCATAGATCTAGGGTTTCAATGAAACCCTAGCCAAGTAATAGGGTTTTATTTATGTTTTTATTTTAGTTTTATTATGTATGGATGACAGTTACATGTTTAGAGGATTTTTATAAATAAATCGTACTTCTATTGATTAAATCATTACTTTCAAAGTTTATTCTTGTCTTAGATCTATTTTGACTGTGATGTGCTCAATGATCTATATTTGCTGTGCTTGTATAGATTGTTTACATGTAATGGTGCTTAAATTGAATTATGCTATCAAGTATCCGAATAGTCCATGCCTAGATTAGACGGATTATACCACAACCCTAGTTTAGTGTGGGATAATTCGTGCTAACCGAAGATGGATTATGTTGGTGCTTGAACCATAGTTATTTTCTTAACGGAGGAATTGGGCTTGTAGCTACAATTCCCCATTATCATCCAACTTAATAGGCAAAAGTAATTCATAAATATTCCTATTATGAAGCTAGTGGTGGATTTGCAATCCTAGGTTCCTTTAAACATATTGATAAAAACACTTTTTAATTGCTTTCGTAATTTAGATTTATTTTTATTGTTATTAGTTTAATTAAAATTCAAATCCAATTCCGTTTTCTTAATTAATTAAATTTAGGTTTTAAAATTAAAGCACTGTAGTATTTCAATCTCTGTGGGTTCGACCTTTACTTCCACGCTGCAAATCTTTAGAAAAGTAAAGTATACTTTTTATATCTTGATACTGACAACATCAGTATAGGATTCTTTCTAGTGACCCTGTAGTAATTGGAAGGGAAAAAAAATACTTTAATGTTATTAAGTTGTATTATTGTAGGATTCATATGAAAAAATACTTTAATATAAAGTGTTTTGGGATGTACAAATAATATTTTATTTTATACGTAACATACATTAAATAGAAAAGAAAAAAAAAACAGTGAATTGCTATTTGCAAGTATCTAGACTCCACCTAATAATGTCCCAAATTAATATAAACTAATCCATAAAGTCCAAGGAAAAAAATTATTATAATATATGCAAAAAATTAATAGGAATGTGAATCAAATATGAACATGGAAATTGATAGCTAACTTACAAATGCTTACTGGTATAGGATTCTAGGAAAATCAATTAGAACGTGAATTGTGAAGGAAAAAAAAATACTTTAATGTTGTTATTGAGTTGTATTATTGTAGGACTCTTATGGACGGACAAAAAAAAATATACTAAACTTAATAAAACTCTAAAAAAATCATTTAAACAAAAGTGCACCGATTGATAAAAGTTCAAAACACTTAAGGCCATCGGTGCATTTATATATAAAATATATATTATAGATATAGATTATAGATATATATAATAACAATGGAGAAGAAGGTAAAATGACGTGCATGTCGAGGACAATAATTGACGATTGTTAGGCTTCTAAATTGAAGGCAACTATATCTGAGATTTATAATTATACTTTTGATAAAGAATTTTTGTACTTAAGACGATATTGTGGTAAGGGAGCTGTGTATCCGAGATAAGAAACTTTTGTATTTGTAGTAAGAAATATTGTAGCTATAATAAGTACCTAATAGTAATAAATATGTCTCACTAGATGGATACAAATTTTCTCTCTGCGGAGTATTAATTGTATCATACAACCATATGATCACCATGATGCATAGAAGAATTCTCCCGCCCCCGTAAGAATTGGGGAATCTTATAGATACAAAAATAATTTTTAAATTGGAACAAATATTTTTTACTATCGAGTGTTGATTGTACCATACAACCATAACACCATGATGCATAGAAGAATTCTCCCGGTAAGAATAGGGGAAGCTTTTTCTATCTACCTGGTGGAAAAGTCTTGAACCTTTGTGGTCTGTGGAAAAGGTTCATTGAACTACACTAGACTCCTTCTCTCTCACCGCGTCGACAGTGTGTGCATATATATATATATATATATATTAATGTAATGGAGAAGAAGGAAAATTCTTTTTAATCAAACAGTACGTACCCACTTGATGTATAGAGCAAACACAGTTTCGGACAAGGTTTGATTAGAAACCACTAATATAAAGAGTTCAGCTCTCTTTCTAAGAGCATCTGCATTAATGATGTAAGGCCATTAGTATATGTTGGCGGTGAAAGTGGACTTGAAGTCAAGAATATATCACATGCTAACTGTTGTCTTTTATTTATGTATAGATTGTATAGTTCTTTAATGACACAAAAAAAAAAAGTCACATGTTAGGTTCACATTGTCTTCATAGATTGCAAAACTGAAAGAATGAAACGGTGTAGGCATTTATCCCAATTGATATATTAAGTCCACCCACAGCAAAACAATCAAAAAGAATTATCAGTTTCCTGTTGGGCCCTTACTATTTATTCAAAAGGGTAAATTGTATTTTGCACCCTTATAGTTTGGGTGTGATCAGGGGCGGACACTGGACTTTTGTTTAGGGGGGCGAAAGCTTATACGGGCCCCATTTTTTCTTTTTTTTTTTTTTTAAACTTTAAAGGAGTAAAGTGCATTTTTTTAAGCTTAAAAGGGACAAATTAAAATTTTGAGCGGCAAAAATGAATAAAGTATGGTAAAAGAATTAGTTTGAAAGTTGAGGGGGCAATTAAGGGGCAAAATGCACAAAATATGAAATATATAAGGTAAAATAATTATTTTGAAAAGTTGAGGGGAGCAATTAAGGGGAAAAAACTAATCAAGTATGAAATATGTTAGGTAAAAGAATTTTTTTGAAAAGTTGAGGGAGGGGATTTGAAGTGCAAAAATGAATAAAGTATGAAATATATATGGTGAAAGTATAATTTACAAAACGTAAGGGGGGAAATGAATAAAGTATAAAATATATAGGGTAAAACAATAAATTTGAAAACTTAACTCGTGGGTGTGATGTCATTAAGTCATTTGTCCTTTATTCCTAAAAAGAAACTTTAAATTGTCATGACTTTTGTTCTACAAGTCCTCCCACGCCCACCTTTTTTTTTTTTTTTTGGTAAACCTTGTTGTTATGGAATCAGAAAAACAAGATCTATCAAATGAAATTAAGACTATGATATTCTAGAGGGAAAAAAACTTAAATTTACACTTTTTTTTTTTTTTTGCTCCACAAAAGGTTAATATTAATAAAGTCAAATGCAATACAAGCAAGTAGAGAATGGATTATATTGAATCTAAATTAAAATCGTGAAGATCAAACGTCCTTATTAATTAAAACAAGGGTTAATTACTTTTTACTTTGCTGTAGTTAGTTCCATTTTTACTTTACCCCCTTGTGGCTCAAAAGTGGAAGTTGTGGTTTTGGACCAAAGTAAAACTACTTAGATTTCTCCTAAAATAGCCTCACATGGGGATTAAGTGTAAAAATTAACCCCCACATAAGAGAGTTTAAGTGTCAAAATTAACCCCACATATGTGGGTTAACTTACAACATTATCCCCACATAAGGGATTAGCCCCAAAATTAGCCTAAGGGGTTAAGGGATCAAGTGTTAAAAATTAACCCCACATAGGTGAGTTAAATTACAACATTATCCCCATATAAGGGATTAGCCCCAAAATACACATCACAAAGGGAGTTAGTGTTAATAGGCCAATTTTAGAATTTTTATCAGTTTTAATATCGCTTTAATCTGAAACTACAGGGGTTAAGTGTCAACTTTTAAGGCACAACGATATAAAACTGAAACTGGCCTAACCACATGGGATGTATTTAACCCTTAAAATTATAAAGACCTGGAAAAAAGAAGGTAAATTGCACTTTTCACCCTTATAGTTTGAGGATTGTGACACTTTAGTCCCTGTACTTTCAATTTGAATATTTTAGACCCTAAAGTTTCATAAGTGTGACAATTAAGTCCAATCATGCTTATAAAATTAACTTAGAACCCTAGTAGTTTAAAGAATTAGACCAAACTCCCTAAAAGTTTTCTTAAATTTAGTATTTTTTTCTTTTCTTTGAACACCGAATTATTTTACCACCTCCTTAAATCAATCTAGTATCAGAGCCTGGTTCCTCTGGCTGGTAACCTAGTAAATTTATTACATGAATATTAGATATATTAGAAGTATAATTTGATAATTTAAATAATACAAAGTCATTGCAAATCATAATGTAACAAAACAATTCATTAATACAACATTAAAGATTAATTTATTAAAAATCTTACAAATCATGCATCCAGAAGAAACTGTTAACGAAGTTAACGTTAGAAAAACAATTAGTTACTAGGGAATAAGAAGGCAAGACTTCAAAACATCTTGGTGGTTTGGTTGTATCCAAACCACATGGACTGTTGGAAGCAACACACGCTAATCTCAGATCTCCATCTTTATTAAAGTAAAATCACTTGTGATTTTGTTTGCATGGTAAGGAGCTTTATACCATGGTAAAGGTGATAAAGAACTTTTGTTTCTAACGACTCTGTGGTAAAGGAGTTTTGTATTCGAAATAAGGAATCTTTGTACTTGTAGTAATAAATAGGGTTAAATACGCTTACACCCCCTGTGATTTAGCCGATTTGCACTTACCCACCTGTAGTTTATATTTTGTTACTAATACCCCCTGAGGTTTGGACTAAAGTACAACTGTTAAAATTTGCTAATGGAGCTAGCTAAAATGACCAAATTACCCCCACATTTTCACAATAATGTTAAGAACAAAAATTGTTTACTTTAATTCGTTTAGGGAGAAACATATGATTTTAAAATGGGTGAGACAGAATCTTTGATATTTTTTAGAATTTTCTAGTATAGGTCATGTAATTGATCCAAAGAAAATGACTTATGACTTATCTTCTTTTTAATATGACTTTCATGGGCAAAAGAGTCATTTTACCCTTCAAAATAGGGCTCCCAAGTTTAAAACCATTAATTTGGACAGAAAAAGTCACGATTGTACTTTAGTCCAAACCATAAGGGGTACTAGTGCCAAAATTTAAAACACAGGGAGTAAGTGGAAATCGGCCAAACTACAGGGGGTGTAAGTGTATTTAACCCTAATATATATTTATACCTATCATAATGAACATTTGTAACTAATAATAACAAACATGCCTGATCAGATATAAACTTTTCTTAAATTGGTACAAATATTTCTTACCAGTGAGGATTAATTGTACCATACAACCAATACCACCATAATGATTAGAAGAATTTTTGCGGTAAGAATAGGGCAAGCTCTTATCTTCCTGGTGGAAAAGGTTCAATGAACTTTTTGTGGTCTGTGGAAAAGGTTCATTGGGATAATTAAAATTCAGTCATGTGTCAGTAGAGTATTTAAAAGTCAGTCAAGTGCTTTATTGAAATTAAAAATACATCAACCTTGGTGTAAAATAACTAAAATACCCCTCTTTGGTCTCTTCTCTCTCTCCTCACATGGCCGCCATCACCACCACCGGCAGCCGCCGCCGCCACCACCACCGGCTATCGCCGCCACCACCACCACCGGCTATCGCCGCCGCCACCACCACCGGCCATCGCCGCCGTCATCACCGGCCACCACCGGCCACCGTCGCCACCAAAGGGCCACCACCACCATGCACCCCAACCTCTCTATCTCTTCTCTCTCTCTCTTTCTCCCTCTCTCTCTCTCTCTCTCTTTTCACAGCCACCACCACCACCACCACCACCACCACCACCACCACCAACAACACCAACCCAAACTCAAACCTCAACCCTCCTCTCTCTCTATCTATATATACATATCTAATATATGACCACCACCACCCCAAGCTCTTTGTATCTCTTATCTCTCTTCTCACCACCACCACCACCACCATAACGGGCCACCTCCCTCATCCACCACCACCACCACTGCGGAAAGAAAAAAAAAAAGAGTTGCAGGAAGGAGCAACTCACCAAACGTAAGGTGCAACTCACCAAACGTATCGGGAGCAACTCACCAAACGGAAGGAGCAAATCACCAAACGTGTTGCTCCTTACGTTTGGTGAGTTGCTCCCAATACGTTTGCTGGGTTGCTCCTTCCGTTTGGTGAGTTGCTCCTTTGGCTTGGACAGTTGCTCCAAAATTTTTAACTCTTTTATTTTTCTTTTTCTTTTTTTTTCCCGCTTGGTGGCCACCCCTACCTCTCTCTATCTCTTATCTCTCTTCTCACCACCACCACCATAACGGGCCACCTCCCTCATCCACCACCACCACCACTGCGGAAAGAAAAAAAAAAGAGTTGCAGGAAGGAGCAACTCACCAAACGTAAGGAGCAACTCACCAAACGTATCGGGAGCAACTCACTAAACTGAAGGAGCAAATCACCAAACGTGTTGCTCCTTACGTTTGGTGAGTTGCTCCTTATGTTTGGTGAGTTGCTCCTTCGATTTAGACAGTTGCTCCAAAAACTTTAAATATTTCTTCTTCTTCTTTTTTCCTGCAGTGGCGGTGGTGGATGAGGGAGGTGGTTCGTGGTGGTGGTGGTAGTGAGAAGAGAGATAAGAGATAGAGAGAGGTAGGGGTGGTGGTGGCCTTAGATATATATACTCATGTATATATATATATATATATAGAGAGAGAGAGAGAGGGGGGTTGGGGTTTGAGTTTGGGTTTAGGTGGTGGTGGTGGTGGTGGCTGTGAGAAGAGAGAGATAAAGAGAGAGAGAGAGAGAAGAGATAGAGAGGTTGGGGTAGGGGTGGTGGTGGTGGTGGTAGTGGCGGTGGTGGTGACCCTTTGGTGGCCACGGTGGCCAGTGGTGGTGGCGGCGACAGTGGTGGCCAGTGGTGGTGGCCGGTGGTGGTGGTGGTGGTGGCAGCTGCCGGTGGTGGTGGTGGTGGCGGTGGCTACCGGTGGTGGTGGGTGGTGGCCATGTGAGGAGAGAGAGAAGGCCAAAAAGAGGAGGGTATTTTAGGCATTTTAGACAAAAAGTTGATGCATTTTTAATTTAGTGACTTTATATAAACTGAATTTTATTTTCAAAAAAACACTTGACTGACTTTTAAATATTCTACTGAAAGTAGACTGAATTTTAATTATCCCTTAGGCATTTTAGACAAAAAGTTGATGCATTTTTAATTTAGTGACTTTATATAAACTGAATTTTATTTTCAAAAAAACACTTGACTAACTTTTAAATACTCTACTGAAAGTAGACTGAATTTTAATTATCCCTTCATTAAACTACCCTAGACTCCTCTCTCTCCGAGACGAAGTCGACGTCTGTCTACATATATATATATATATATATATTATAATAATGGATAAGAAGGAAAATTCTTTTTAATCAAACACCCACCTAATGTTCCACTTAATGTTGAAAGCAAAAGACATTTTACGAGGAGTAACGCTATGCTTACCAATTTTTTTTTTTTTTAAAATGCTGTTTTTTAACACATGTGATATTGGGACCCTCTTCATTAATAGTAAGACCACTTCAACACTAATCAATCAAAATTCACTAGGTCTACTGACAAATGTATTGGGAAACACTTTTGAAAAAAAAAAATTGAAAAGCATAACATTACTTTTTTCTGACTAGGTTTGATTAGAAACCACTAATATTCAGTGTTCAATTGGGTACGTAATCAAATCCAAGGTACATACTTTTTTTTACCATTTCAGTCACTAACTTAACTGTTACAGTTAGCAAGAGTTTTAATGGCTGGCAACTCCATGCATGTAGGATGGTAACTTATCCATTGGACTTGTTTTCATGGTCCACTACCGAGCGTCTGACAGACTGACACAAAGCATGCAATAAAAACCTTCATTAATTTTTTTTTGAGGAAAAAACCTTCACTAATTGCAGTTGCTCTAATGGCCCGACTGTTGTTTCCAGAAGAGATTTAAATTAATCTTATCACAAATCATCAAATATTCGTTTTCGAGTATGTATCTATTTCTCTTGTGCCAAACATATTAAAATAGTCTACCAGAGCTTTAATTGAGAGATTTCTCAATCTTAACCGGTGAAGATTAATAGCTAGGTTGCTTGGAGTAGAGTTTGTTTAATGATCTGCATCACTTGGACTCTTTCTTTTTGTTTTGTATATTGGACAAATGTTAGTATATACATATACATGCAAACATAAATATATACAAGAGTACTCAGGACTATTTATTTCTTAGTTTATCTATTGCAAGTATCCACTACCAAATTAAGTTATACATACTGTAATTAATTTTGCATAAAAACTGATGTGGCATTGCATTTATTTTGGCCCCAAAGAGAACATGAGTTTTGTCGACCATAAAAAGAGAAAATTTGATGAGAGATTGACAAAATGAGAATGGAGGATCACTTCAAAAAGAGGAGAGAAGAAAGTAATGCAACACTTTGATAAATTTCTGAAGCATAGGCATTTGTCCCACTTGATATATTTACATTGCAGCAAACAAAACAACCCCTAATGAACAAAATGGCCCGCACCCATAAGTCCACCCACAACAAAACAGTCAAAAAGAATTATCAGTTTCCTGTTAGGCCCTTACTGTTTCTTCAAATGGTAAATTGCATTTTGCAACCTTGTAGTTTGGGCGTGATTACGGGGCAGACGCTGGACTTTTGTTCAGGGGCAAAAGCTTATATGGGCCCGGTTATTTTTTTATTTTTATTTTCTTTTTTTATTAAATTACTTAAAAGGAACAAAGAGCATTTTTTTAAGCTTAAAAGGGACAAATTAAAAATATATGCAGCAAAAATGAATAAAGTATGGTAAAATGATTATTTTGAAAAGTTAAGGGGGGTAATTAAGGGACAAAATGCATGAAGTATGAAATATATAAGGTAACATAATTATTTTGAAAAGTCGAGGGGAGCTTAAGGGGCAAAAATGAAAATAGTATAAAATATGCTAGGTAAAAGAATTATTTTGAAAAGTTTTTTTTTTTGGGTAGGTGGGGAGGGACTAAGAAACAAAAATGAATAAAGTATGAAATATATAAGGTAAAATAATTATTTTTATAAGTTGAGAGGGACAATTAAATGAGAAAATGAATAAAGTTTAAAATATATAAGATAAAAAATAATTTTGAAAACTCAAAGGGGCATTGCCCCATGAGTATCTTCCTAAATTCTCCCTTGGGTGTGATTTGATTAAGTCATTTTGCCCTTTTATGCCTATAAGGAACTTAAATTGTCGGGACTTTTATTTTACAAGTTTTTTTTTTTTTTTTTTTTTTTTAGAGTTGTCCTTACTTGATATCAATGTTTTTTTTGGTAACCGTGGGTGTTCGGGTCAGCTTGCACGCACCTCGACTAATCCTACGAGGTCAGGGCGTCCGGGTGAATCACCTGTGACCACTCCCTTGAGAATCGAACTTGAAACCTCTGAGTATAATACCCAGAGATCTTGCCATCCGGCCACAAGAGAAGTGGTTTACTTGATATCAATGTTATCTCTTAGAAAAAAGGGAGATCACTTTGGTACACCAAAGTGGTATTGGTGTAGGTACACCAAACTACTTTGCCAAGTGTCAATGATTGATTGGAGGAAAAAGTAAAAGTTGGTGGCCATTAATGATAGATGAACTTGTGATAGCAGGTTGCATGTACATATTACATGTTTGTTCCTTTATCAATAAAGGTTGTTCCTAAGTCATGTATGTTTGTTCCTTTTTAAAACATTTTTCTACCTACCTAGTACTTAGTTGAAGAATTTAAGGTTGCATTAATACGTCCACTAATATTTGGGATATATCTCAACTACCAAATCCCCAACATGACTTTCACCCTCTCAGATTATTCACCTTCTTAGTTTCACTTTCACAACATGTTGAAGTTTTTTTTGGAGAAGACAACCTAAGTTAAAGATCTACTACAAGGTATTTTTCTAATTTTCACATTACTTATTACTATATAATGTGGTGTTATAGTTTGTAGATTTGTGAAAAGTTTTATTAATCTGGAACAAAAATATTGAAATGAAAGGAAAAAAAGTCATAATGTTTGAAAACAAAACTTTCTTGACTTAGAAAACAATACGTATATTTCATGAAGACTTAAAAATGTAGATTTTATTTTCGATGAAAACAAATGTGTGTAGAACAGTAAGTTACATAATGGAACCATGTATAAAAATCTAGGAACCATATTTTACGATACTAGAACCATGTATTAACGATAATGGAACCGTATTTAATTTAGAGGAACAAAACTTAGAAATCAAAGGAACCAGAGAAGAAATCTTGGAACCATATTTTACGAGAATGGAACCATGTATTTTACGAGAATGGAACCGTATTTTACAAATGTGTGTAGAACAGTAAGTTACATAATGGAACCATGCATAAAAATCTAGGAACCATATTTTACGATACTAGAACCATGTATTACGATAATAGAACCGTATTTAATTTAAAGGAACAAAACTTAACAATCAAAGGAACCGAGAGAACAAATCTAGGAACCAGGTTTTACGATAATGAAACCATGTCTTAACGATAATGAAACCATATTTATTTAGAGCAAAAAACTTAGAAATCAAAGGAACCGAGAAAAGAAATCTTGGAACCATGTTTTACGATATTAGAACCATGTCTTAACGATAATGGAACCATGTTTAATTTAGAGGAACAAAACTTAACAATCAAAGGAACCGAGAGAAGAAATCTTGGAACCATGTTTTACGATAATGGAACCATGTATTAACGATAATGGAACCATGTTTAATTTAGAGCAAAAAAACATAGAAATCAAAGGTACCGAGAGAAGAAATCTTGGAACCATGTTTTACGATAATGGAACCATGTATTAACGATAATGGAACCATGTTTAATTTTGAGGAACAAAACTTAACAATCAAAGGAACCGAGAGAAGAAATCTTGAAACCATGTTTTACGATAATGGAACCATGTCTTAACGATAATGGAACCATATTTAATTTAGAGCAAAAAAACATAGAAATCAAAGGTACCGAGAGAAGAAATCTTGGAACCATGTTTTACGATAATGGAACCATGTCTTAACGATAATGGAACCATGTTTAATTTAGAGCAAAAAAACATAGAAATCAAAGGTACAGAGAGAATAAATCTTGGAACCATGTTTTACGACAATGGAACCATGTCTTAACGATAATGGAACCGTGTTTAATTTTGAGGAACAAAACTTAACAATCAAAGGAACCGAGAGAAGAAATCTTGGAACCATGTTTTACGACAATGGAACCATGTCTTAACGATAATGGAACCATGTTTAATTTTGAGGAACAAAACTTAACAATCAAATGAACCGAGAGAAGAAATCTTGCAACCATGTTTAACGATAATGGAACCATGTCTTAACGATAATGGAACCATGTTTAATTTAGAGCAAAAAAACTTAGAAATCAAAGGTACCGAGAGAAGAAATCTTGGAACCATGTTTAACGATAATGGAACCATGTCTTAACGATAATGGAACCATGTTTAATTTTCAGGAACAAAACTTAACAATCAAAGGAACCGAGAGAAGAAATCTTGGAACCATGTTTTACGATAATGGAACCATGTCTTAAAGATAATGGAACCATGTTTAATTTAGAGCAAAAAAACATAGAAATCAAAGGTACCGAGAGAAGAAATCTTGGAACCATGTTTTACGATAATGGAACCATGTGTTACGATATTGGAACCATGTATTAACGATAATGGAACCATGTTTAATTTTGAGGAACAAAACTTAACAATCAAAGGAACCGAGAGAAGAAATCTTGGAACCATGTTTTACGATAATGGAACCATGTCTTAACGATAATGGAACCATGTGTAATTTTCAGGAACAAAACTTAACAATCAAAGGAACCGAGAGAAGAAATCTTGGAACCATGTTTTACGATAATGGAACCATGTATTAACGATAATGGAACCATGTTTAATTTAGAGCAAAAAAACATAGAAATCAAAGGTACCGAGAGAAGAAATCTTGGAACCATGTTTTGTGATAATGGAACCATGTGTTACGATAATGGAACCATGTATTAACGATAATGGAACCATGTTTAATTTTGAGGAACAAAACTTAACAATCAAAGGAACCGAGAGAAGAAATCTTGGAACCATGTTTTACGATAATGGAACCATGTCTTAAAGATAATGGCATGCATATTGCTCTTACACAGATCCTAATGGGCAGACTTGGTATGGTGAAAGGCGTCCTTTTGTTAGCACCCCAATACCTTATAATTTACCTTTCACAAATGTTGGGCACATAATCATTGGTGACGCTCACACTCGACTGCCAAATAATGCTGTTGTTATTGGAGATGATCTACAATGGACAAGATTGTTTAGTATACGGTGTGAGTGCGAGTTATATTGTCGTTGGCACGGGCTTCCAATACCAATTTCTCGCGCTCCTGATTTGATGCGAAATCCGTATAGGGATGATGATCGGGTCATAGATTTGTTGAAGCAAGAGATTCGACAGATGAAACGACGATTGCAGCGTGTTCACGCAATAGAAGATGCAAAAAAGTATTATGACCCCCCCCCCCCGTCTTTGCTATACAGGATATTGAATGTGATCCATACTATGCCGATGTTTATCCCAATCTACCGGATTATCGTGAGGACGATGTTGATGGTGATTTTCAGCGTTTTCTTCCTGGGTGTCTAATGAGAGATGACGTAAAGTCTGTATGTTGTTATGAATACTATGGCGATCTAGATGCTGTGTTTAATGATTAGTTATTGTCTATTTATTGTTATGAATACTATGGCGATCTAGATGATGTGTAATATGGAGTATGTTTAGTGCACAACTATTTAAGGATGTCTTTTGTTTCTACGATATTATATTCTGCATAAAAAAAAAAAAAAAAAAAACAATGTGTCTGGAAAGAGAAGTCTATTATATTTTATTTCACAAGTTTGTGATCATGGAACAAAATCTGAATATTATGATTATGGAACCGTGTATGAATGATTAAGGAACATAACTTAGAAATCAAAGGAACCAACACTGGAAATCCAGGAACAATAAGTAACTATAAGGGAACCATAATATCTTATTGTAACTTGATTTTTTCTGCAGGTTGAATTGCAATGGGGGATGGTAATTGTTCCAAGGGAAAAAATGTGATTGTTGATTTAACAATTGATGAGGACATCGCTTTTAATGATGATGATGATGATAACTCAGATGGTGGGTTCGAATACTCCTTTGGTGTAGCTAAGACAAACACTAATGAAACATCTGGGTTCGAATACTCCTTTGGTGTACCAACAATAAACACTGATGACACATGTCCAGAAGTTGGTGGGAGCACGCTCCACCCACCTTTGTTTGATTTTAACATGGATAAAGCCATGTCAGAGTTGAATGAAGATGATGTACTGGCCTTAAAATTCAAATCAGAGGCTGAAGCAGATATTTGGTATAATTTATATGCAAAGACAATGGGCTTCAGTGTTAGAAAAGACAATTTGGTCTGAAAAAATGATGACACTGTTAGATCGAGAAAATGGCGCTGCTCCAGAGCGGGTTTACGAAAGCAAGAGCATTTACAAAGGCAAGATAGGCAGCGGGAACCACGAGCAATTTCTAGAGTTAATTGTCTTGCCATGCTTCGTGTCAAATTGTCAAAGGACGGATCAGTGTACGATGTTGTAGATTTTGTTAAAGAGCATTCCCATTCACTAGCACCACCGCCTTGCGTGCCTTTTCTGCGGTCACATCAAAAAGTTACATCTCCTGATAAAGCACAAGTGAGTTCCATGCGTAGCGTTGGAATCAAACCAAGCAAGATTATGGATTACATGGTACACCAATCCGGAGGGTATGACAATGTTGGGTTCACCCAAAAGGACCTATACAATATCATTGACGTTGCACGAAGGTCAGAAATTACGGACGGTGATGCTGAGGGAGCATTGGCATATTTATGTAGAATGAAAGATCATGATCCAGCGTTTTTCTACAAATATGATGTTGATGACGAAGGTTGCCTTTCTAAATTATTTTGGAGTGACGGAAGATCACAATCGGATTATGCAAGGTTTGGAGATGTTCTGGTCTTCGACACTACATATCGAACAAATGCTTACAAAAAACCGTTTGTGATTTTGGTAGGCGTCAATAACCATTGGCAGACTACGATATTCGGTTATGCATTGCTATCTGATGAAAAGGTCGAGACATACACGTGGGTTTTGGAGACGTTTATTGCATTGATGAATAATAAGATGCCTATTTTTGTTGTAACTGATGGAGACAAGGCCATGCGCAGAGCAATTATGCAGATTCTCCCTGCTTCCCACCATCGTTTATGCCAATGGCATATACAACGAAATGCCGTTACTAACATACATATTGAAGGCTTTGCGTCTAGATTCCATCATTGCATGACAAGCAGGTTTTCGACTGTAGAGTTTGAAACGACATGGATATCTTTACTTGATGATTTTCAGCTGCATAACAACAAATGGATGATGGACATGTATGAAATGCGTTCAATTTGGGCCGAGGCTTACTTCAAAGGGCATTTCTTTGCGGATATGACCACAACTCAAAGGTGCGAAGGAATGAATTCATTTTTAAAATATTTTGTAAAGGTTAAAATGCGACTTTATGAGTTTGTGAGAATTTATGATAAAGCCCTTTCACGCCTTCGCAATAATGAGATTATGGCTCACACCGCAACGGATCAAACCACTCCCGTTTTGATTACACCATTGAAACGCCTTGAGAGCCATGCTGCTGAGATATACACTCGTGTGATGTTTTTCAAGGTACGTGATGAATTAGAAGAGCAGGCTAAGTATTTTATTGTCGACAGGGTCGAGGGATCTACTTTCACAGATTTTTACTTATCAGAGTGGACATGTCCCACATTGACTGTGAATGTCCTGTACTATCCCAACAATGCGTCATTTCAATGCTCATGCATGCTTTTTGAGGGTATGGGGATACCATGCCGCCATATCATTGCTGTAATGAAAGTTCAGCACATGGGTAAGTGAGTACCAAAGTGTGTTGTGATTGAGATTGCGGCGAGGGTGTCTTTGAAATGCGACGGTGGCAAAACTGGACAGTCCCTGACGACCATGGTAGCGTCAAAGTGTGTGAAGCCGAACTTGGACATTCCCTGGCACCCATGGTAGTGCTAAAGTGGCCTACGGACACTCCCTGATACCCGAGTCTGGATACTGCGTGAGGGTTCCTCCGGTATTTGCATGGCGGATTAGGTAGTCAAAGTGTGAGGCAATGGACACTCCCTGGTACCCCGGACCAAAGTGTGAGGTAAACTGGACATTCCCTGGCACCCTTGTGCTAAAGTGTGGCTATCGGAGTATTTCAAAGATACTGGTGTGTGATAGTGGGTTGTTGGGTGTAAGATGAGATGGTGCATTATTCTCATACACGGTCACATATACGTGAATTATGTCTTTTGACTAATATTGTGCTTGTTTCCCAAAATGAACTCCTTGCTTTTTATATAAACTTGTTGGATTAAATGAGAATTGAAAATTGGTAAATGAGTATGTGTTACATTCAAAGTTATGTTTTTAATACTCATCAGTTTCTTGAAGCTGACAACGTTGATGCGTCCTGGACACTCGTGTTCAGGTTTTTCAGGTTATGATCAGACTGAACATTATGATTATGCTAATTGAGAACGACTGGTTGGAAGAAAACTGTTATCTATACTCCATGTTTTAAGTTATAAACTGTGTTGTAATAAGGATGACTGTAATAGATATTAAGTTATTGTTTTGATTTAAGGCGGTTTGTGCCTTTAGAGCCCCCGTGCTGTATTATGTAATAAGTTAGAAATATATTTGTAAGCTTTGATTGCTCTACTCTGATTATATGTTTTTGTTGTTCGACGTTTGGAACGGAATCGATCCTTCAAACTGTCGCGACCTACGGGTCCATAAAGAAAATTAAATGCTTTCCATATTTATGCTACGTCGGGGCGTGATAGTACAAAATTACCTTTATTACATACTAATGAGAACACTCTTATATGCTTAAATGTTTATTTATGCATATATATGTGGTACATTATTATGTTATTTTGATAGAATATTTGTTGCTAGAGACCATTCTCTGGTCACTTTGAGGTACCTTCGTGAGAGCGAATTTATTTAATTTTTTATTTTTATTTTTGATCTATCATTGGACACACACACACAGTCTTGGTGATATATTAGTTTTTTTTTTTTTTTTTTTATCTACCCTTGGACACATACACAATCTTGGTGATATACTAGTTGGTTTTTATTTTATTTTATTTTATTGTTACTAGAAGAGTGTCACACTCACCATGTGAGTGTAAGTAGTAATAAAAAGAAGTGGGGTGGGTAGTTAGGAGAAGTTATTTTATTTAAATTTTTTAAAATGTCATTTTAGTACCATTATAAAAGTATTTTATTTAAGAAATTTAGTAGGTTTTAGTATAATTATTAAAGTGGGCTAAACATTTTTTGGTACCCCTCCCTTTCTCTTTCTATATTAGTATAGATTACTCCCTCTGTCTCATTTTATGTGTCCATCTTTCTATTTTGAGCCGTACTAAAACTGTTGTCCAATTACAATATTAAATCATCAATTTTTAGCTATTTTCCAAAACTACATTTAGTGGTTTAACACATCAAACTACTTTCTTAAGCAATTAAAGGCAATTTTGAAAAAAAAAAAAAAAAAAAAAGGTCACATTTTATGCCCATGTGAAGTGTAATTATTATGTTCCCTTAAAATAAAAGGGATACATAAAATTGGACGGAGGGAGCAATTTTTTTTTTAATCTATCTTTGGCCACACACAGTGAAATCAAGTGTAGTGAAGTACTAAAATCTTAAAAAAAAAAAAAAAAATTATCACCAAAACTTTGTGTGTGTGTGTGTGTGTGTGTCAAATTCTCTCTCACAAAGGTATCCCGAAGTGACCACAGAATGGTCTCTAGAAAATTAGCAATAAATATAATATCAAAATAATATAATAATGTATCATATATGCCTAAATAAACAATTAAGCATATAAGGGTATTCTCATTAACATATAATAGGGATAATTTTGTACTTTTACCTATTTTTCGTTAATTTTAACAGAAAAAGTGATTGTTTCACTTTACTCCAGAACACACGAAATATTATTGATAAAATTTAAAATAGAGAAGGGTAACTGATAAAAAGTCTAACCATAAAGGATGTTTCTGCAATTAACCCTATATATAACAAAATCTGAACCCAATTCATATACCCATTTCCCATCAAGGCTCAAGCAAAATCTACAAAACTTTTTAGTGACAGAAAGAATGAAATTTAGTAAATTGGGTGTTAATAAGGGAAGAGAGAAGAGGTCAGGGATTCGCTGGATTTGAAAAAGGAGAGGGAAGAGAGAAGGTTAGGGGGTGTGGGTAACCGGCTAGAGAGGTAAGGGGTTGGTCTTGGGCCAAAACCAAAATGGTTTTTCATTTTGAGGTGTAGTGTTTGGTTGGATGGTTGAGATCACTCTAAGGCATCATCCAAGGGTCCTGGTTTATTTTGGTGTACCTACACCAATACCACTTTGGTGTACCAAAGTGATCTCCAGAAAAAAGGTAGCATTTCTTTCACCTCTTGCTGTCGTCATCTCCTTCGAAAAAGGTATCATTCCTTTCACCTCCTCCTCTTTTCATGCTTCTTGGCTAGTGGATTTCTCATGGGTGTTTGATGAACTGTCATTTGAGAATATGAGATGAACTGTCATCCACATTCTTTTCCTTAATTTTTTACGGAGTATTTGATTTCTTCTCTTCTTTCTAACGAAGGTACCTGTATATTTACATATATAACCCCTCGCTCTTTATATATATATATATATATATACAGCCATTAAAGTACTTCAGTTTAATTTCCGAAAATAAGAACTTGAATTTTAAAGATTTAGAATTCTCATGTAGTATTTTGAAACATTTTTTTTAGAAAAATTTAGTGGGAAATCCTATTCTACCAATGTTTGTTATAATAGACCCACCAATTGGTACTTTCCAATAAGAGACCCTATAATTGTGAATGTTGTTAGAGATTAGTCCACAATCCCCAATTATAGATAGTTTTAGTGACTTTTTTACCCCTATACATATACACAGACATACATATATAAATATATATATATATATATAGTAATAACTCTATTATCCCATTGATTTGCATATCAAATATATGGAAATAAAATCCCATAACTTTAGCCTTGTACATTATGGGTCTTTTGAATATTTCTAACGCCATTTTTATGTGGGTATCCCATTTTTGTATGTTCTACCAATAATCATTGATCACATAACATATTAATCTGTTACTATGCACCATACATTTATGCGAGTATTGAATTTTACACTGCAACTAGTTCGTTTTACACTGCAATTGGTTCATTAGTATGAAATTTTACACTGCAACTGGTTTGTTTTTACATTGCAACTAGTTCATTAGTGTGAAAATTTTATACTGCAATTGGTCAAACTCAATCCCATAATCTTGCATATATTTTGGGAAGTTACCAAACTTATTTTATACTGCAATTGGTCAAACTCAATCCCATAATTTTGGGAAGTTACTAAATCTTGCATATATTTTAGGAATTAAGTTACTAAATGCCATAATTGTAGGGCTTTATACGTTAGAATCTGTTTAATATTACACATATCTTTTTTAATTTCGTATTTCACCATTCTTGGGTGATCTAACAGTCATTCATCACCATCACCCAAAAAAAATTGTGTTAAATTTCACACTAGAATGAATATAAGTGTTAAATTTCACACTCATATTCGAGTTATTCAACAAAAGGAACACTGTCTTATCACAAATTCATTTGCACATTCATTTTTACACTGACTGCAATATTTCATTGACATCACATTTTTCATTCACATAGTATACAATTTCGCAGGATAACATGTGAAACCAAGAACATGAGTGTTAAATTTTACACTACAACCTTTGAACCACAACATAATATACAATCGGGTTCCATTGTATAGCTTGAGAGAGAGCAGATCCGGTATTGCCATTGTTGTTGAAACCCAGAAAGCTTCCAAGAATCATAAGTCAAAACATCAACCGGGTTCGAAACAATCACCAACATCGAATCGGGCGAGTACTTCGCAAGTTGGGGCACAATAATCAAGAACACCCTTGTTCCTCTGTATCAAGTTCAGCCTGGACTCGCCGGGGTTCTGCCTAGCGCCGGCGATGACGATACAGAGAGCGGATCCGACGATGATATTGGTCCTCGAGTAGTCCAAGTCGGCCATGATCTTGGTCCCCGGGAGGAGCGCGGCGGCGTGTTTAAGACTGAGCATCTCGCCATGGAGTTTATCTGGCTTGCGTCGACTAGCGTGAGGTCGCCGGAGAGGTCCTGTGTGAGGATGATTTGAGCTATGGCCTGAGCTTTCTCTTTCTAAACAGGGAGAGAGAGAGAGAGAGAGAGAGAGAGAGAGAGAGAGAGATGCATATATAATGTGATTTATTATCATTTAGGTATTTGGGATTTGAATTTTGAAAACCCCTAAAATAGTTGGGGTTATTAATTGCAGTTTTGAATGAGAAATGGAAAGGGTAGTTTGGTCCAAATTTTGTGGTGTGGACTTCAGACGAAATTGTTTCATACGTTGGGCCTATTGCAAGAAACCTAGAGTAAAATGGACATTATACTAATTAACTCTTTTTTTTAATGTTATATTATTATAAATTTTCACAAATAAATATAATTGTTATGTAATATGACACCATATTGGATTCCGTTTCATCCGACGATTGAACCAAAAATCTGTGACTCGAACATTTTTCCTAGTTGATGAACGGTTTGATTTTAAAAAACATTGGTTCTAATAACAACATATTTACATTAGATTGTATTTATATCTAATTCACCCAAAAAACTTTTGTACCTGCACTTTTTTTTTTTTTTTTGGTAATCGGGAGTGTCCGGGCCAACTTGCGCGCACCTCGACTAATCCCACGAGGCCTCGATAGGGGAAGGTTGATATCTTCCTGATGATTAATTAGTACTCCCTCTGTCTCATTTTATGTATCTCTCTTAGGAATTTAACTTTTTAAGGAAACATAATGATTATAGTTCACATGGACATAAATAAGGCACATTTTCCAAAATTGCACTTGACTTGATTAAGAAAGTAGTTTGGTATTTTAACCTAATAGGGATAACTTTGAAAAGTACATAAAAATCTATGCTTTTTAAAGGACATTGGAGGTTTCAAAATAGAAAAAGAGACACGTAAGACTGAGGGAGTAACAAACATGGATTAAACATCTCTTAAATTGGTACAATCATGATGCATAAAAGAATTCTCCTGGTGAGAATAGGGGGAAGCTTCTTTATCTTCCTGGTGGAAAAGTCTTTGACCCTTTGTGGTCTGTGGAAAAGGTTCATTGAACTACACTGGACTCTTTCTCTCTCTCTCTCTCTCTCTCTCTCTCTTCGACGTGTGTATATATGAACGAAGGAAAAGAAGGTATACTGACGAGCATGTTGATGGAACCGGATGAGCGTTTGCTTGATATTATAGACTCTCATACGGCTGTTGATTGTTTTGTATCTAAAGTGAAGGCAGCTATATCCAATGATCTCTTCTACATGAGATCCACCTGTGGCATCTGGGTTTTTACTAGTGATCCAACTCCTTCGACCGGTAATTGACCTCTCTCTCTCTCTCTCTCTCTCTCTCTCTCTCTCTCTCTCATTGTGAACTCCATTTCTTAATTTTTTATTTTTTATTATTTATTTTATGTTATATATATATATATACTAGTTGGGAGACCGTGCATTTGCACGGGATGGTTACGACCAAAAGCAGTGTGCCCGAGTTCATGGGTTTCTTTCGCCTTGGCGATTGTTATTCTCTAACAGCAAATTCTTCTGCAAGCTATACATAACCTAAACATATTCATAGATGGGAAATTGATGAATGATGTAACATCCCAAATGAGTATCTTATCTTTCTCCACTACGAACATATCTATTTAATGCTCTATTTGGTTTTCGGATTTAGTGGAGGACGAGAAAAGGATAATCGATTTTTCCTAGTGCCTAGTGGTCTCTCATACGCTGAAATAATCTTAGGAAGTGAAAATTTAACAAGAATTGGCGAAAACCAAGAAATATGAAAACGAATTGAAACAAATAAGGAATAGCTTGATCAAATCCATGAACTACTCGGTTTCCTTTCTATTTTACGAACCATTTTCCTTCTTTTAATCAGGAAGGAAAAATATTTAACAATTAATAAGAAAGAGCTACCACAAAGCAACGAAGTAGAAAAATCAAAGCTTCACCTTGGAAGTGAGGCAATAATTGTTAGTCTGCTCATTTCCAGGAAAACTATCAGACACCAAGAATTTCTCCTCCCCAAGAATTATAACCCCTTCTTCAGTAGGGTAAGAAACCCAATCTCCAGACCTCACAAGCTTCACACCCCCCCCCAAAAAATTCGGAATTCTAATCAATCAATGCCAAATCGATCAACTTTAGTACTCAAAAGTTGGATGAAGGAAGTGTAAACTGTTTGAATACCTCAGTAGCTGCATTTTCTGATGGTTTTGCTATTTCCTTTAGCAAACTCTCCACAATACCTATGTTCGTTGAAAAATGCAGCTTTCTTGTCAAGTAGCTCTGCTTTTTGCCAAAGTGTGGTGAATATAGCAAAGTCCCTTTAGTTTTACTGTGGTTATATCAGTTAATCGTCATGCCAAAAGAGCTGACGTTGTAACATAAAAATGTCAAAAAGTCGAGCTATTTAAGCTCCATAGCTTGTGAATAAAGCAAGTGGTCAGCAAAAATATAAATTGACCAAATACGAACATTGTTATAAAGTTCCAATCCTGCTCCAAGTTGTCAATTTTTTTTAATTTGAGTTCGAGCGGCCCATTACCTTTTCAAGCATCATCTGCAGTGCTTCGGGTCCCCGAATTTTGTTTTGATTCATAGAAGCCACCCCACCTTCCTTCTCCTTTTTCCTTTTCGAAAGTATACAAGATTACGTGTTTAATTTTAACAACCATGGGAGATGAGATCATCATTCAGTCCATCAATGTACATGGGGTTTAATATAAGTTGAGCTCATAAGTATTTTGTAAATGAGAAACCTTGCCAATATAAGATTTGTACTATTAAAATTGTAGGTGATGAGATTGTGGAGTGGTAGAACATGAAGTAATATCATTTAGAGTGACCAAATCATAAGAAATAAGGCATGGGGGGGGGGGGGGTGTTAGTTGAATAAGACTAATGTCTATTGACTGCACATTAAGAATCCTATATGATCTAGTATGTTTATTCAACACATGTTAGGGCTTAAAATTTGTCAAATAGAGTCTGGTGCCATTTTATGAATCCAGCCTTAGTTTATATTCAACACTAAGTTTTAGTTCCCTTTTTTTATTCTTTTATTGTCATTCCCGTTGAAGTCCTTGCAATTCAATGATGCAACCGCATGGTAAGCCTTGACATGAAGAGATGAATATATTGCCTCCCTCAATGCACAACTTTTATGTTCATTTGAGTCTCAATCAAAAGGAATAACAATAGAAAACGTGGTTCACCTGGTTAATTTGAAGAAACCCAATTTGAGAACACACTAATTTGGGAAAACCTAATTTCAGGAAATCCCAATTTGTGAAAACATTAATCTGATAAACCCCCCTAACTTTTAAACTATACAAAAATGGTCACAGACCACTGTTTGTAAAAGGGGAAGAGAGAAGATGATGTGAGTGGTATCATGAACACCATTTGTTACCCAGATGAGAAGTAGTTCCCCATTAATAGGATTTTTCCCATGTATAAAATAAAGAATAGATAGAAACACACATACACACACACAGAGAGAGAGAGAGAGAGAGAGAGAGAGAGAGAGAGAACCTCGATTGAATCGGTGGTGACCCGTGACTGGCGGTGTGTCTGGATGTTTCCCACTTTTGAAAAAGTTCTCTGTCAGCAGTAAGAAGAGAAGGGATTGAGAGAGGCGTGGCTATCAGAAGCCATGGTTAGAGCTCCTTGCCGCCGTCATCGACAAGTTCATGCTTGACTGTCCCATTACCGAAACAGTTTGTTGTATTCATGCTAGAAAACAAATTACACGATTATTGAACAAAGCAATTTGCAAAACAAACGTAGATTCGAAAAATGAAAAGGAAATGGAAAAAAAAAACCTACAATTGACTGGATATCAAATCAAAACAAACCCAGATTTAACAAAAATAAGAACAGACCGTAGCTGATAGAATTGGACCAAAATTTGTAGAGAACTGATTGGAAGCTGTTCAAGAGTTTCGACATCTCCCCCCAAATGATATTGAAGCGATATTCATGATTCATCCGAAGAAGAGTTGCAGCTTTGACCCTAGCCATAGTGATTTTCTTTTGAAGCGGTGCAAAGAGATAGAGAGACCCAGTTGAAGGCCGCATTATTTGAAGCAGAGCAGACCCAATTCAACGACAACAAGCGCGTGAGAGAGAGAGAGAGAGAGAGAGAGAGAGAGAGAGAGAGAGAGAGAGAAGCCAAAGCAATACGTGGAGGAGTAAAAGGTTGTGTAGTGTCCGTTTGACAGCTGAAACGTAAATGAGTAAAAGAACCTGACGTACTTAACTATTTATTTAGACAGCAAGGGTGAGAATCCTGTGGCGGTTGAGTAATTTTACATGCAAATAAGGGTAAAATAGGAAGTTTTCATTTTTTTTGACGTGCCTGCTTATCTGTTCTTATAGTATAGTAGATATATATTTATTAAATACATTGCACACCCTTGTTGTTTAGAACTTGTGTCAATTTAGACCCTTGACTTTCAATTGTGTCATTGTAGTCCTTCAATTGGTTAAACTGTGTCAAAGTTGTCTAACCATTAGTCTCCGTTAAAAAAAGCAAACAAATTTATGTCACACGTATAGCACGTGAGGTTCACTGAGGGTAAACTTGTAAAAGTCTATCACAATCACACACAATACAATTATATACAAAACATGTACTCCCTCCGTCCCATTTTGTGAGTCCATCTTTGGGAACTCAACTTATTAAGGGACAAGAAGAATCTATACCTACTTTTCACATTTGTCCCTAATCATTACAACAATTTTTTTAGTTTTGTCTTGGTGTAGATTTCAATGAAGGGTAGTTTTGGAAAGTAAGTAAAAATTATATACCAAATTAGAAAAGTGGACACTAATTTTGGGACATCGATCCCAAAATGAAATACATGACTCACAAAATGGGACAGAGGGAGTATATATCTTCTTTTTCAAAACCCAGAAGTTGAAGCAGAGCACAACAGAGAGAGAGAGAGAGAGAGAGAGAGAGAGCCATCCCAATTTGAAGCTTCCTTGTAGGCAATGATCAAAATTTCCTTCTAAGTACTTTCTAATAGGTTATTTGAGATTCTTTTCTAAGTACTTTCTTCAATTTGTGGAGATGGGTATTTAAAAGCTTACTGTCAATGGTGGCTGAGACGAAGAAAGAGAGATGGGAATTAGGTCTGGTTTTCTTACTTGAGTTTAACATTGATGAAAAAGGGTGGTTACAAAGGAGGACAAGAAAACATAACATCCAATTGCTTTTCATTTGGAAGATAGTATATTTCATTTCTTTTGGAGGCGCTTCATCTTAAATTCTCCATTTTAGATAAATCCTTTTACAAGGAATTAAGAGCCTGTTTGGGATAGCTTTTTCCAAGCCAAACCCTCACTTTTTTGAGATTATAATCAATTATTGAAAATAATATACTAGCCTTACTCATATATTATACACACACACACACACATATATATATATATATATATGTGTGATCAGATTGAGAAGGAGTACTCTGCCACCCATAAGCATATATTTGTTTTCTCATTTGTGCATTTTCACCCACTAATCATATATTTGTTTTCTCAATTGTGCATTTCACCCATAACATATATTTGTTTTCTCATTTGTGCATTTTCACCCACTAAACATATACTTGTTTTCTCATGTGTGCCATTTCACTAAACATATACTATTTGTTTTCTCATTTGAATCTGATAGTGAAAGAGAAAATCACAAATGTGCTTCTTAGCTTGGGATCATGGCCCAGGCTCACAAATGTTCTAGTTCAGTTTTGGGCTCCTCATGTAACGACTGGGGGTAGATGTTTCCTTTCCACTTCAAATCAGCCTTTTGGAATCACTCGATATCATGAAGGACTTTGTGCATTTAGGAAGCTCTGTATGGATTATAGATTTTATGTGGATATGTATACTAATAAAAAAGACTTTGGTCTCATCGGCCGTACGTTTGTGCAAATATTGCCAAGGACGGGTCTAGTTTTGCAGTGTGCCTCTAACAAAGAAATTCCACAGCTTGATCACCTTGTCCAGTGTAAAATTAAAGGATTTGCTACCTTGCCCGTGCTTGAACCTTCCAGCATGGTTTGTATTGGCGTAATTGAAATACTATCAACTGCGGAAAACATAAACTGGGCACTATATCATTTTACTTCTGCAATACGCAATCTGTTGCAGGTTTTTCCATATTCCCTGAATTTGCATTTTCGGTTTCGTGTTTGTCTAATAAATATGGATATATATTATATGCTTATTAGCATTGTCGAACCTTTACAACCTTCCCCTATGTCTTGTGTTAAAACACTTTTCATTTGGAAGATAGTTTATTTCATTTCTTTTGGAGGCGTTTCATCTTAAATTCTCCATTTTTATATAAATCCTTTTACAAGGAATAAAGAGCCTGTTTGGGATGGGTTTTTCCAAGCCAAACCCTCACTTTTTTGAGATATAATCAATTATCGGAAAGAATGGAGTCCCTTTGGTAACCAACTTTTTATAGCTCAACTTCGCTTTAAAGATGAAAAAGAGATCATTTTGAAAGCAGCAAATTGCTTGCTTTTCCTACAAGTTTAAACGGGCCCTTTAAAATTTTGCCATTAAATTGTCATTTACAAAAAGTCCTTGTTAGTTTTTGTAAAACACCATGATTGTCTAATAATTGTAGTTATGCAGCACGTTTTTGGTCATTTATATGAAAATTTTGACTTCTTTCAGTTAGATTGCCAATCGGTCTTCTTGAGAAAAATCTCTAATTCTCTTAGCAATGCCAAATGCAGCGTTTAGAACGCCTACACAAAAAAAAAAAAAAAAAAAAAAAAAAAAAAAAACAATAAAAAAAACAAAAACAAAAACAAAAACAAAGACAAAAACAAAAAAAAAACACGCAATCTCTTTCAGAAGAATCCATTAATAAGCACGTCAAATATCATCCTTTTTTTTATTTTTTTTAAAAAAAATTTCATTTTAAGTATTTTCAGCACTTTGTTCTGATGCTCATAATACTTATACTTAAAAAACACTTGCAAACCATTATATCATTATATCATTGGGTTCAGCCATTGTATCATTTCTCCTTCTTCTTCTGCAGAGTTTTTGACTCAGCTTTATTATTTGGGTTCAGCCATTATATCATTTCTCCTTCTTCTTCTGCAGGATGTAGATCTTACGTCATTTTATAAAGATAATTATAACCAAAATCCAGAAGTTGCTTCTGATCAAGAATCGGTTGAGGAATTATCTGTTGAAGTCATTAATTCTTCCATGGAGAAGAATTTTGATACTAGTCAAATGGAAACAGAAGACTTACTGAATGGCGGAGGGATGGTGCGACTTCAAGTAGCCGTGGAATATGATACGATGAACAATAGAAATGATGTTATTAGTGCAGGAAAAAGCTATTTCACTGCTACTGATTTAGTGAAAAAAGTCGAGATAAAGACAACTAAGAGGGAGCATAGACATACTGAAACCTCAATTAGTTACGAGGTTCTGAGTGGATATTTTGGGATGAAACTTGAAGATGCTGCAGAGAAACTTGGCGGTATGCTCACATGCTTGGAATCGGTTGTTTTTATTTATTTATATATTATCCTGCTCCTTTTTATTTTCAATATGTTGCATTCTTGAATTAGTTATGAGCTTTTGAAACCATTTTTTGGTATGAAACTCAAATATACTGCAGAGAACTTGTCAGTAAGCTCACACACTTGGAATTTGTGATTTCCCACATTGGTCGGGTGAAAAGATTGTGTTTAGCTTATGAAGCATCACAAGCTTTCTATTTGTCAACTTGGGCTCAAGCACTTTGGGACATGATAGGCACTTTCTTCTAGTTACTAGGCAAGCTTGCTTGGGGTGTTAAAGCAATTGTTGTAATCTTGCTCTTGTTATTTTCTACTTCATATATACTTTAGTAGGAAAGAAATTAGATTTTCCTTTTTGTTCTAAAATAGGTGGAGGTTTATGTATTTCCTTCATTTTGCAGTTAGCCGGTCTACGCTGAAGCGTCTGTGTAGACAGTTTGAAATCGATCGATGGCCATCACACAAGAGAAACAAAGTCAATCACCCACTCTCTGATCAAGACCCTGCGTCTTCTAATCCGCCTATCAATCAAGCAATCAAAGATGGGAGGACTGCGACCATAAAGGTGAAGTATAGAGATGATATCATAAGCTTTCAACTCTCTTTCTCGTCAAGGATGATAGATTTGGAGGAAGAGGTGAGAAAGAGGTTGAAGTTGGAGATTGGAACTTTTAAAATTAAGTATGAAGATGGAGATGGAGATGAGATTCTACTAGCCTGCGATGCAGACTTGAATAGTTGTTTAACATCATTGGGCATAACAACAATCAAAATGTTTGTTGAGCCAGTTATCCTCTCCTAGTTTTTCCTATAAGTTCGTTGGAGGAGTTCATCAATTCTATGTACTTCAACAATTACGGTCATTATAGATATACATGTATAATGAACCATATGTATCTTGAGCATTTCCTCAGAATCTCCGGATAGAAAATCTTTTTTGGCTTGAACCATATGTATCTTTGTTTTTAAACAAACACCCACTTGATGTTGAGAGCAAAAAGCATTTTCTCACATTCACTGTGATTTGAAAACTACGAAAAAAAGAAAAAAAAAAAACAAAATTCTTCCCCATTTTGGGTAATTTATATCATAGGTATGATGTAATTATGAACCTCTTTCGCATTTTAAAAAATTACAGGAACTTCCTTGAGGTCTAGTAAGTAGTAACACTTAAACAATCAGTTCCCTACACGGGAAAATTTATTTTTCGGTTAAAAGATTTTTAATTACCTATTTTACCCTCATTAAACCATAAAATAATTACTCTCCCTCTTTTCCTCTGCCTGAACCAAAGCTTTCCCCCACCACCCTACCACTATTTCTACCTCAAAAACCACCACTACCATTGCACCATCTCCACCACCACCACTGGACATCGCCACTATTGCTACCTCCATATACACCACCATCTCCACCACACCTCCATTAGAAAAGTTTGGGGTATTCGTATAAGCAACAGCTGCTTCAACAACACTTGCCGGTCTACTAGTCACCCCTCTCTTGTACGTTGCCACCACCACCAGCCACAGAGCCACTGCCGCCACAATTCACCACAAACCCACTATCCCCCTCCCACTCTCTCTCTCTCTCTCTCTCTCTCTCTCTCTCTCTCTCTCTTTATATATATATATATATATATACACACACCCGTCAAAAACATTACGATCGCTTCGTGCATTCTGCACAACCAAATCGACAATTCAAGAACCCAATTCAATTTTTTGAATTGCTAGCTGTACAATTGGGGTGGGGGGATAAAGACAACAGAGAGAAGAGTTGGTCAAACAGACCAAAAAAGAACATGATAATTGATTGACAAAATGAGAATGGATGACCACTTCAAAAAGAGGATAGAGGTAAGTAATGCATATTTAGAGAATGAAAATATTAAAGAAAAGAACACAAAAAGGAAATATCGTCATGCTCCGATGTAGTTAGGGAAAATTTTCAATTTCTTTTTTGAATTCGTAGATCATGACAGGTGAGAGATCATTTATCCTATACTTAGCTTAACAATAATAAACATAGTATATAAAGCAACAGTGAAGATAATAATAGTAATTTAATAAAACTCAAAATTTTACATTGTTTAAATCAAGGGATATTAGGTCATAGACCCCTTAAAATTATGTGTTTTAGTAAAAAAAAACTCACATTTTTTGTAGTTTTATGAAAAGCCCCTCGCTACTTTTCGTATTTGATGAAAAGCCCCTCCGCTCACAGATTATGTTATATTATCTATGAACTTTAAATCATCATAACTCACTCATTTTTTGGTCTTTTTGGATGATTTTTTTTTGATATCATGTATTTTTTCGAGATCTACACATTAGACTTGAAAGTTGTACAAAAAAAAAGTAATTTGGAACTTCATTTTTCATTTTTACCGTTCAGATATATAATATTATCTGTTTACACTAACAGATAACATTATTTGTCAACTTTAAACCACCATAACTTTATCAATTCTTGGGCTCTTTGGATGAATTTTTTTTTTGAATTCATGTATTTATTTGAGATCTACGCATTGGATTTGAAAGTTGTAAAAAAAAAAAGCAATTTGGAACTTCGTTTTTCATTTTTATCTTTCAGACACAAACAGATAATATTATCTGTTTACACTAACAGATAATATTATTTGTCAACTTTAAACCACAATAACTTCATCAATTCTTGGACTTTTTGAGTGATTTTTTTATTTATTTCATGTATTTCTTTAAGATCTACGCATCGAACTTGAAAGTTGTACAAAAAAAAATAATTTGGAGCTTCATTTTTCATTTTTATCTTTCAGACACAAACATATAATATTATCTGTTTACACTAACAGATAATATTATTTGTCAACTTTAAACCACCATAACTTTATCAATTCTTGGGCTTTTTGGGTGATTTTTTTTTTATTTCATATATTTATTTAAGATCTACGCATTGGACTTGAAAGTTGTACAAAAAAAAAAAAAATTTAGAACTTCGTTTTTCATTTTTATCTTTCAGACACAAACAGATAATATTATCTGTTTACACTAACAGATAATATTATTTGTCAACTTTAAACCACCATAACTTTATCATTTCTTGGGCTTTTTGGATATTTTTTTTGATTTCATGTATTTCTTTGAGATCTGAGATATGTCGGACCATTTGAGGTTGCTGGAAGAGTTGGACCGGTGGCATACCGATTAGATTTGCCGCAAGAGTTAGCCAATGTGCATAATGTTTTCTATGTATCGATGTTACGAAAATGTGTATCGGATTCAAATCAAGTGATTGAACCAGAGCCGTTGGAAATCCGAGAAGACTTTATATATGTTGAATATCCAGTCAGAATTCTTGACCGAAAAGAGTAAGTATTAAGAACAAAAACCATTCCATTGGTCATGGTATTGTGGCGGAACCATTTAGTTGAGGAAGCCACGTGGGAAACAGAGAAGAAAATGTGAGATCAATATCCATACCTGTTCAAGACTTGAGGTACAGCGAGTTTGAGGACAAACTCCTCTTTAAGGAGGGGAGAGATGTAACACCCGCTCCCACGGGTAGTGTTTAATTGCATTTAGCATGCATCGTTAGCATTAATTAATGATATGATTTTATGTGTTAAGTGAGTTTTAACTCACTAGGATGATTGGGGGTGTCCAGTTTTGAACCTAGAGATAGGCCAATTGGTAGTCCTAGTTTGGGACAGTGATGATAGGTCCCCATATGATGGGACAGATATGAAAAATAATCCTTATGTGCTTAACTGTATATTAAGGCATACGTGAATATTTTAATATGTTGATTTTATAGCACATTAATTGTTAGAGACCATTTCTATGGAGAAACAGGCATATCTGGGCATTCCTGGGAAATTGAGACAGAGTTTCTGGGAGAAAATGGTATATTTAGGGAATCTGGGAGATTGAGGAAGAAATTCTGGGAGAAACTAGTATATTTGGGAAATCTGAGAAACTTGGCTAAAGTTTCTGGGAGAAACTGGTATATTTGGGAATTTTTGGAAAATTTAGACAAAGTTTATGGGAAAAACTGGGACATCCGGATGAGTTGGGCAAAGTTTCTAGGAGAAACAAGTGTATATGACAGGAGCATGTGATGATGGTGATCATGCCGTCTAGCAAGTTTTCATACTCCTATGTCTTAGGACCAACAAACAAGGTTTGCGATGTATATCTTTGTGAACATTGAGCAGACATCCTTATCATGGTGCCTAGGCAAGTCAACTCAATGTAATCACATGTGAGTGATTGCCTTGGGAATCATAGGAAAGAGGTTCTGCCTCATGCCATATAAGCGTCTACACTGTGCAGGTAATCCCATCAGGGCATACAGCAGTTATACCACATTGTCCTATCTGAAAAGATAAATGAACAGTCCTATGAAAGGTTCTACAGGAATCTATATGCAAAGGCTTGGTTTAGTCAAAGAGGGTCCGTTGGCGAGAGTTCCAATATATCGTCAGAGAGACAGCATGGAAGGTTTTTACTCTTTTTGATATACCTTGGAAGGTACAGTATCAACGGTGACCTGTGCCCTGGCACAGCAAGACCTAAACAATGTCAGCGCCGCGTTTCAGACACAGCCGGATGGGAAATGCAGGAGTGCAATGCGATGAAGACACAGTAAAAAGATGATTTTAAGATTGCTTCTTATGAGTCGAACCTCGGTATTTTTTTGTTTTTAAAATAAAAAAATTCCCAGCAGAGTCGCAAGATTGTGGACACGCGGAATCGGTCTTCCACTCTTTCAGTTTGTTTGAAATTGATTTAGAGAAATGAAAAGAAAAGGAAGGTCTGTTGAAAACAGATACAGAGTCACCACTTGGTCTTTAAGGAACCAAGAAACCTATTTTTGACTCACCCAAATGGATAAAGGGCACTGGCCCTTCATAGCCAAAAAACTTGGCTCGGGGTTTTGGTACGAGAGAGGAAGGAGCCTTTATCGCGACTGAAACACCCTCAACTCACCCTGTCTCTCGACGGGCCTCAATTAGCATCCAAATAATAATCTTATACTATATTTGGTTCGACAATTAATACTATGATAATATATTACATCTCATAAGAATTTTGAAATGGAAGATCAAAAGATAAGATATCATTCATAAGATCTAAGCAAAATATCACACAATGCAAAGTGAAAGATCACACAAATAAACCTAGGAAAAATCGTCTAATCACATATCAAGTAATCAAGTTTTCCTAGTCTAAAATGGGGACATGAATTGTTCTTGAAACAAATAATCAAAGAAATCAAAATATGCTTAGCAAGCTAGCATGATGCATGTTAATCATTGAGAAAAGAAGATCTCTCAATCCCCGGGATGGATGAGAAAGGAAGATTAGAATGAGGGGGAGCATGAACGGGTGATCGATTTCATTCCTTATGATCTTCTTAGATTAGGAGTCACAAAAGACTCCAATTCTTACATGGATGCAATGTATGCACCTAGTATGTGCAAGGTAGTAGTGTGTTTGTGGTCATGGATTTTCTAAAGTGAGTTGAAAGTCTAAAATATGCATGAATACATGAAGGAAATCATCATAGAATATGTACAAATGTAGTATGGACTACTTCCTAAGATATGAACTAATATAGAGTGCATGTGAGCATCAAATCAAAGAATGAAAGTAAAAGTATGATTGATGTGAATAGTGGTCAGAATAGTGAATTGATCTTGTAAAAATGGAAAAGTGGGGTTAGATATGTTTTTAGTTCATAATATTTTATGGAGATCATCCTTATTGTGTCTAGAACACATATCAAAAAACCAATCTTAAATAAATATTACAGAATGATAGAAATCATATAAACAATAGAGGTTACTTAGAAACAGAGTCCGTACTGTCGATTGAAATGTTGAAAAATCTTAGAAAATGAAAACAAAATATCTAGAGGCCCATATTATACAGAAAGTTCCTTACGACACTGAAGTTCAAGGGGAAAATGACTTGGGACCACCCCTTTTGGAAACATTTTCTGGAAAACAAGTTGAAAGTCAACCAAGCTGCTGTGACAACAAAAACAGAATGTCTGGAAGGAATGTTTGGGTCAAAATGGAACCCTTCCATGTGTTTCCAAACCAAACCAAAAATCATGGGTGTTATATAATGAGTTAAGAAGACTTTCCAAGTGGTCTTGCATCCATACATTGAGTATTGAACTCAGAATAATATTTTAAAGTTGAAGAATTCACTGTTTTGAAGATTTCTTGAGAAAACAAGGTTTATTTCTTGGAATCCAAATATTGGGGGTTTTAGAGGGTTTTGAAATAGGGGTTTTGAAAGCATGTTTTCAACATCAAATGGAGATTATAACCTCTTGGAATATCAATATCAAACCCAAGTCAAGAACTTCCAAGATTGTTGGAGAGATTTGTTTTCATTGAGCATAACTTCAAGAATACTTTGGAAGTATTGAAGTAGGAATCATCATCTATCAAACATGTTTTTGAGGTCAAGAGCTACTATCCATAAGGATTCACTCACCTCAAACACCATGTCATCATTTAGATGATGATAAACTAGTAAGTAATCAAAGAAAAATAAAAAAGAAATGAGGTAAGGAGAGATGAACATTTATATAAACAAGTAAATAATGATAATCAATAGATGATAATCAATGTGATATTGGACTTTCCACTTGGTGTTTCACTCATAGATATTGACATTTGGACATGGAAGTAGCTTCCTAACTCAAGATTGCTCAAGAATGGTGGTTGGGGAGGATTTGAATATGAAGTATAAGAGAGGTAATGGAAGAAAGCAAAATTAAAACTTACTTTCTGATAGAAAATCAGTGGGAGAAGCTCCCATTCTCTCTTCTAAACCTATCTCTATCTCTCTTTCTCTCTATAACTTTCTAAAGCTTTGTACTTGGCCCCCCCAAAATGAAGAGCAAAGGTGGGTTTATATAGGCCAATTTGGGGTGGTTTTGGGATTTAGAAAGTGTTCACATTGGTCCCAAACATCTGTGAACAAGAAGCTACGTCGTTTTGGCTTTTAATTATTCAATTTGGACCCCCAAAATAAATTATAAAAATGGACAGTTCTGGGCGAGAGTGCTGCGGTGGCAGTGGACCAGTGCCATGGTGGCAGTGCTCCTCCAATGTCCAGATAATGCTGTTTAAGCCCCCAAAGGTTCTAGTATTCGCGAAAAGGCCCTATTTCGTCCAAAATTCACAGAAAATGCATATGAACTCCAAACTGAGGTTGTTATATATCGTTGGAAAGGTAATGGAGCCTACTTTACAAAAACAAAGTTTGGAGTTAGGTGACTTTGAAAAGTTTTGCGGTATGCGCAATAAAATCTGATTTGATCGCCTTTTTCACATTCGGAAATTCATAATAAATTCGTTTTAAATCTAGAAATCATGTGCAATATACCGTTGGAAAGATATTGACCTCTAGTATCCATAAAAAATGTTTGAAAAATGATACAGCAATCCGGTTTTAAAGTCAACTTTTAGGTCAAATCGGTCATATCTAGGATTTCCAAGAAGTTCTGAGAACCTCTGGGAGATCCCAGGAGCTGACGTTTTTATCCGAATTTCTTTTAAAACTCATTTTAGTACTTTTCACATAATCTAGAATGATCTCAGAACTTTTCGGCAAATTTGGATGATTTTGGTCAAACCTGTTCAAACCTAGGTCAAACTGGTCAACGGGGACTTTCGGAGAACTTCTGGGACTTCCAGAGGTCTGTGGATTTGACGATTTCATCTATTTTTGCCTTAAAACTCATTTTATCACTTTTCCTATGACGTAGCATGTTTTCAGAAGTTCTGGCCCATATCTGGGAGTTTTTGGGCTTTCAGGGGTATTTTGGTCATTCTGAGCATTTTGAGATATAGAACTAACTTCTAGGAGTCCTGTTTTAGTCTTTTTCGATCATTGTGAACCACCAAGCTATGGGTCTCCTAAATTTGATAGCCAACAATATGGGGTGTCTACAGATGGTCCTTGGAAGACGGAAGGCTAGCCAGACACCCCTCCCTACGTGTAGGGACATGGTCGTGTTACTCTGATTAGTGATTAACATGTAGAGGTTAGGCCCTATTTCTTCTAGCCCTGCCTCCTACCGGCTTTGGAAATATGATTCGATCATGTACTGATCTTCTCTTTTCTCTTTATGGAAGCACGATTCATTTTTGACCTAGCTTCTGCGATTCTTCAACATTTGGCTCTATCAACCTTTTAACAAGGCTGGGATGTCTTATGTGTACTCCAGTCCTGCATCTTAGATAAAGTCCTTCTTCCACCAATCTTAACTGATGTCTTAGTTCTGAGGATACTGCTTGGTGCATAGAGTTTTCACTTAATGTTTCAAATATCTTCCATGCTTCATCGGCACTCTTGTGGAGGAACGTCCCCGCACAAATAGCGTCGACGGTATTTCAAACGGCAGGAATTAATCCTTCATAGAAGACTTGCACCAGCTGCCATTTGGGTATCTGGTGATGAGGGCAAGAACGTAAGAGTTCTTTAAACTGTTCCCATGTATCGTAAAGTGTTTCCCCATCTTGCATTGTAAAATTAGTTATTGACTTTCTAATATGATTTGTTCTAGTTATGGGGAAATATTTTTGTAGGAACGCAGTTTGCAACTCATCCCATGTTCTTATTGAATTTGGCTCCAACGATTGGAGCCAGTACTTCGCCTTATCTTTAAGTGAAAACGAGAAAAGACGCATTTTTAACTCATCATCTGTTAAGTTCTGAATCTTTAAAGTTGCACAGATACCCTGAAATTCGTCTAGATGATTATAAGGGTCTTCCTTAACACACCCGTGAAATGACGAAAGGAGCGCAATAGTTGATGATTTGATTTCAAAGTGGGCTGCTGTCACTTCCGGTAATGCAATACACGACGGTGGTGTATAGGCAGTAGGAGTAAAATAGTCCTTTAACGGTGGTGGTGGGGGTATGTTAAGATTATCCCCATTATTCTGATTGTTTCCATTATTCCTGTTATGTCCAAAATCGGCCATAGGAATAGGTTCGATTTTTATCGTTTTAGTTTTTCTCAAACGGTTAAGGGTACTTTGGATTTTCGATTCAAACGAAGATGACGGTTCCGGTGTGGACTCGTCGTCTAAAACCGAGCTCTCGAAGCTTGGGTTGATGACCTAAGGCCTCTAAGTGTGCGTTCAAGTTCGAGATTAAGTGGATTTAATTTAGGTTTAGTTGAACAAGTTCCAAACATAAACTAAGGACTAACTCAATTAAAACAAAAATAAGCTACGCTAATAACCAAGCATACAAGCACACAAGACTAATATGATGCATGAAATTATCCTGTAATGCAATGACCGCGTCAAGTCCAGCGCCCCGAGTTTCCTAGCTAATGCAATGCTCACTCCACACCTACCCTAATGCAAGTATTGCGTCTCAGCGCCCTGACTTACAGTGGTTTGCTGCGAAATTTAAATAACGGATTCACTTGGTGATTTTAAATTGATTGCAAAATTTTTTTTTTCTTTTCAGGTCCGCGTAAGCTCCGTTGACATGCACAGCTGCTCCACCCGATTGTGTTAGAATTGATACTTTAAAGTCTGCAACCAAGGATAATTTTAGCGACTCGATAATAAAATTAAAAACAAAGAAGGTAAAATAGACACTAATATTTACTAACTAAGTAAATTATGATTCTAATAATTAACGGAAAAAAAATTATATCAATCCCCGGCAACGGCGCCAAAAATTGATCTCGTCAAAATCAAGTTATGAAAAGTGTACTTTACTTTTCTAAAGATTTGCAGTAGTGAAAGTAAAGGTCGAACCCACAGAGATTGATGAATTTTTATCTTTTAATTACTAAAGTCTAATCTATTTAATTAATAAGAAAATCGGAAGTTTGATTGGTTTAGAATTTGATTATTACTACTAATTTAAACTATGAATTAAACTATAGGATTATGAAAATAAAATCTAGAATTAAATATAAGTAAACTTGTATGCTAAATTGAAAATTGATTTAAGTATGAATAGATGAGATCTAGGAATACAAATCCACCACTAACTATGCATCGGGAGTCTATACTTCCTATTCTAAGTTCTATGTTTGGATAGTTATGATCTATCGTAGCTACAAGCCCAATAGTATCGTCAAGAAGATATTGTTAGTTCAATCTAAACATAACCCATCTATGGTTCACATGAATTATCTACCTATAACTAGGGTGTAGCATAACTCATCTTTCCTAAGCATGAATTATAAAAGATGTAAACATCACAATCACATAAGCACCATTGTATGCAAATACTCCTATCAATCACAGAAATCAAGGACTATTGAGTTCAATAAGCATAAGAAAAAATCTAAGACAAGAATAGATCCAAAATACTCTTGATTATTAACATTAAAAACTGATTATAAATAATCCACCAACATACAATCACTATCCAATACATAGACTATAAAATAGAAAATCATAGAATCCCCCTTTACATCGCTAGGGTTTCATTGAAACCCTAGATTAGGAGTTTAGTTGTACATGACGGATGAAAGCACGAAGATTGATTTGGTGGAAGCCATTAGAGACCTTCAAACTTGCTCTTCTACTCTCTCTTGCCTTCCCCAAGCTCTCTATGAAAGAATGTGTAACCCTAAAAACTTATATATTTTCAATATATGTAGAGTTTACAAGGAATTTTAGAAGCTTTCCTATCCCGAAACTAACTAAAACAGCTATTATTTCCAATCCGGACATCATTAAGCAGTTTCGTTTGCACAAGATTCTTCAGTATAGCAGATTACGCAACTTTGATTTTTGTACGGATTGCGCGAGCGGGCCGCGCGAGCGCGTAATTGGGCAGGTCGCGCGCGCGGATCGCGCTAGCGAATTCTTGGGATCTCGCGCGAGCGGGCCGCTCGCGCGAAGGGCTTTTTCCAGCTTCTTTCTGCCTGCTCTTTCACCTTATTTAACCAGATCTCCTTGTTTTCTTCTAAAACCTGACAGAAAATAGAAAATAAAGTAAAACTACACAAAAATAGGATAAAAACAGCTAACAAATGTGAATTAAGGCGTATAATTAGGATTTGTTCTCTCCCAATCAGAAACCTAGATTGGATCGTAAAGAAAATAAAAGATGATTTCTTTGAGAGTGGAAGCTCTAACGATCCTACAATATAAGGAAGTAGAGTTAAACAGCAATTAAATTAAACAGAATTGAACAATATGATTTTATCAATATGGGAAAGGTGTTGGGAACATGTGGGTCCGCATTGCACCAACCACTATCATGACTTAGCATTAACGCACAACTGGAACTTCATCTTTCTAGTATTCCTTATTTCACAAAGGGATTAAGTAAAGCAATCCTAGTTACTAAGAATGTTAATATTACATAACTAGTAATTTGAATTCCTTTGCTTACTATGAAGATTAGAAATAAGAGCTAAATAGAACTTTGAACTATAACCAACAAATTGAGTATAGAATATCCAATGTGTTCGTCCATATATTCATTGTACTAATTGGCCAAAGGAGCTTGTATTCCAAAATCAGATTTCAATTTGAACTTAACAAGATCAATTTGGACTTAGTTTCTGAAGTAAAAGTTACTGGAATACTAAAAAGAATCTGCCCAAGTCATAAGCATGCCAATCGATTGCTATTAATGGCAATCGATTGGCAACAAATGACTCCCAATCGATTGGATAAAGTTCCAATCGATTGGCTTAGGAATCTATGGCAATCGATTGGGTTCTGTTTCCAATCGATTTCCATAGATTCTGTCATAGAATCAAGATAGTGGCTGGGAAACAATGTTTCTTCACATTGCCCCCAACCGGGGTCCTACTCTAGCATGATTGGAATACCAGAAATGAAAATAAATTGAAACATAAAGGTAGAATCAATTCTAAACATGGTTTTGCTTATAAAACTAAAATTGTAATGGAAAATCAAACTAAAACTTGGAATCAAACTTCAACCAAACAAGCAACAACTAGTATAAAGATAAAATATCACCTGAACAAATAAAGAAAAAGATTGAAATCAAACCACTTGAAATTGAACTTGTTTTTATCCAAAAATTCCACGAGAAAAATCCTACAAAACAATAAAAAATCCACCAACCACTGACTCCTTTCACTCCCCTCTATTTATACAGTAATACCACGAGCTAAAGGCGTCCAGGTTCATAACGTAACGGCTGGTCATCATCTTGATTGCTGAGATCTTGCGCCATTAAAGGAATTTGATTCTCAGCTTTCACCAATCGATTGGTAAAAATGCCAATCGATTGGTAAAAATGCCAATCGATTGGTAAAATACCAATTGATTGGTACTTAAACTTTGTCTTCTTACTTCTTGATTTATCCCTTTTAACTAATTATTCATTCTAACTTCAGAACCTGCATTCAAAGAACCAAACACAACAACATACCACGGAAAATACATCATTGTGTAAAGAGATGAATTAAGAAACAAGTGCAGGTAAAACTAGAGATAGGGGGCTAAATCCAGTCAATTTTTACTCTTTATCGAGCTAATATTAAGCAAATATCAGCTCTCATCAGTGCCATTTTGTGGAGCCGATATAGGCATTAAGGTCGCACGATTGAAGAGAAAGATCGTGGGTCTTACCCTTTTGCGTGGACTTATTGGCGAGGAGTCGCGGATTGGGAGTATGGATGGGCACATGAGTCTCCCGCGACTAGTATGAAATGTAGAGATGTGAATGCGGACATGTTTATCATTCATGTGCATATGTTGTTTTATTCACTAAGCGTTAGCTTAAACAAATTGAATATCTGTGGTTATTCAAATAACCATTTCAGGTGTTAATGCTGGCGAGGAATCGGAGAAGTGAGCACGTGGGTTCAGAGTTCGATTAGAAGACAACCTGAATGTTGATCTTGTAGTTTTGGAACAATAAAAATGTTGTAATAAAGATTTGAATGTTTTAACTTATGTTTAACTTAGTATGTTAGAATGGACCTAAAGCATGGTAATAGTTAGTAACTTGTTGTAATTATACTTTGTTAATGTTTTAATACAGCTAGGATTACTTTGATGAGAAGTTGGAGTGTGTGGTTAACACTTGGTTGTTTTAAAAATCTTTTTGAAACTTGTTGTCTGCAGATTTGGGCTGCTGTCAGGGGAGCAGTCGACTGGTCCAGTGTTCAGTCGACTGGACCCTTGTGCCTGCTAGCAACTGCTTTTTAATATGGCAAAAGCAGTCGACTGGGCCCTGCCTCAGTCGACTGGACCTCTGAAGGTTTATGTGTTCATTTTGTTTCTGCTTGCTTCAGTCGACCGAAGGGGGAATTCAGTCAACTGAAAGTTGGAGTCCCAGTCGACTGGACCCCAGTCTCAGTCGACTGGATGATCTGTTAAACCTTTTTGAAAACTCTCTGCTTTCTTCAGTCGACTGAGGTCCAGACCCAGTCCACTGGACCCCTAGTTTTGAAAATGTGTTTTGTTTTCCGCTGCGTGTGTTGTTCAAACCTAATTTTGGGAACGTTAATGAATTGGTTTAGCCTCGATGGCGTGCCACGGGCTCCGGTTCCGCTATTATGGGACCGGGCTGTGATAAGAAAGGATCTTGATAGGGGGGCCTTTCGCAGTCGGTGAAGATTTCAAGCCCTGGGTGCCTTTTTCCCGTGGCCTGCTGAATCCAGGGTTCTGGGAACCCAAAATAGGGGAAATCATCTCCTTCTTTGATGAATTACCCATTCAAGGTTTTGCGATATGGTGGGAGACTCCTCACTCTTTTCTTCCATGGCCTATTGATCGGGAAAGAACAGATCCTATTTATACGCCTTAACGAGCATTTGTTAGTACCTTTTTATTCTGTTTTTGTATATTTTTACTTCGTTTTCTATTTTCTGACAGGTTTTGGAAGAAATCAAGTATATCAGGCTAAACAGGGTGAAAAAGTAGAAGAAAAGAAGCTGAAAAAGCCAAGTCGCGCGCGTGAGCCGCGGGCGCGAGAACCCAGAAATTGTAATAACCCGCATTTTCTTGCATTGTCATATTTAAAATTAAATATACATTGTCTGCCTTTATTTTAATTTCAATTCTTATGTGAAAAATTTATTTCTTGACTAATCTCATAATTGAAATTACTTTTGGGGTCAAAATGCGATTTTCAAAAATTTGGCAATACCTGTGTTAAATTTTAAATCTGTATTTCCAAAACGGTGAAAATAAATTCTTTTAACTCAAACTGAATTTTTATAAAACCGAAAAATTGTTTCTTTCAATAAAATGAATTTTCTATATTTTTGTGATGAACACCGTGTCACGAAAATACCAGTTTAGGTTTAAAACTGTCCGCGCAGTGCTAAACTTCCACAGATTTTGGAAGTGACTGATTGGACAATTACTTTATATACAATTAATGTTGCTAATGATTTTCCTTAGGCCTTGTTTGGCAATGCTTGTAGTATGTGTGTTTTCCTAATGCCATAAGCTTAAATTTCCAAACACACCTTGACCCCTATCGATCTACACTACCCTTTCAATATGTGGAGCTATATGTGCATTAGTGTATGTTTACATCATCTTGCATATTCCTTATAAACTACCAATTAATTAGAAGTTAGTGGTTAATAATTAGATTGTTAGGCCATTATCTCCAAGTGGAGGCTTGGTTATTTATACACTAATATGTGGAGCTATATGTGCATTAGTGTATGTTTACATCATCTTGCATATTCCTTATAAACTACCAATTAATTAGATGTTAGTGGTTAATAATTAGATTGTTAGGCCATTATCTCCAAGTGGAGGCTTGGTTATTTATACACTAATATGTGGAGCTATATGTGCATTAGTGTATGTTTACATCATCTTGCATATTCCTTATAAACTACCAATTGATTAGAAAGTTAGTGGTTAATGAGTGGATTGTTAGGCCATTGTCTCCAAGTGGAAGCTTGGTTATTTATACACTCATATACTCTCTCAAACACACACATTCTACACTTCTAGCATAGAGAGCTTGAGAGAGTCACACAGAGAGATAAGAGAGTGCAGAGAGTTCATAATTTCAGAATTTGAAGAGCTCAATCCTCCGTAGCCAAAGTTTGAAATTGGAGATTCTTAATTCTTGTTCTTGTATTTCTTTCTCAACAACTTCTTCAATCTATATCACGGTGAGTATTCTAAACTCACTTGGAATGTAATCTCATATTTATTTACTGTTAGTTTAGTCTAATTTGAAGAACACCATTGTTAATTTTTGTATGAAAGCTTGAAGCTCAAAAATAGTAATTTTTCAAACTTAACTAAAATCAATTCCGTGAATTGGGAATGAAAGATCTTAGTCCCAATAAGTTGTGGTTCGAATACTACGGCTTAATTCATCCGTATCGCGACGTACCGTTGATTTAAAGTTTTGTCACCTCTCGGTTTTACGTGAAATCCGAGAGCTACGATTGACATTTTTCAGCACTGACGACTTTTAGTAAAACGGCCATAACTTCCTCTAGGAAACTCGAAAACGCGCACGGTTTGAAGCGTTGGAAACTAGACTCAAAGAGCTTTCTGTTGATATGTAATTCATGTATACAAATTATAACTCATTTTTGATGGCATTACTTCAAAGTAGACCTACTTGTGTTTCTAATAGCAATAAAAGCATGTTAAAGCATTCTTTGATAAATTCACCGGTTGTTTAATATAAGATTTGATTTCGTATATCCATGGTTATCGTTCCCAGTACTTTATATTTCTGTATTAAGTCACATATCATTCATGTGGAGTCAGTTGTACATGCATGGTGAGTATTGGTCAGTATGGAAAAGAGTAATGGTCAGTGTGGAAAGAGTATGAGATCGAGATTGAGTTTGAGATTGAGATTGTGGTTGTGGTTGTGGTTGTGGTTGTGGTTGAGGTGACGGCGTGGGTATCTTTGAAATGCGAAGGTGGCAAATATGGACACTCCCTGACGCCCATGGAAGCGTTAAAGTGTGTGACGCCGAACTTGGACACTCCCTGGCACCCATGGTAGTGCTAAAGTGTGGCCTACGGACACTCCCTGATACTCGAGTCTGGATACTGTGTGAGGGGTTGCCCCGGTATTTGCATGGCGGTTAGGGTATTCAAAGTGTGAGGCAATGGACACTCCCTGGTACCCCGGACCAAAGTGTGAGGCAAACTGGACACTCCCTGGCGCCCCGTTGCTAAAGTGTGGCTATCTTAGTGTTTCAAAGATACCAGGAGTAGGATAGTGGGTTGTTGGGTTTTGTCGAAAGAAAAGAGTCGGTCAGATGAGATGGTGCATCGTTCTCATACACGGTCACATATGTGTGAGTTTATCTTTTAAATAATGTTGTGGTTGTTTTCTAAACGAGCTCTTTATCTTAAATATAAACTTGTGGTTTTAAATGGAAATGGGAAAAAGGTAAATGAGTATGTTTTACATTCAAAGTTATGTTTTTAATACTCACCAGCTTCTTGAAGCTGACGGCGTTGATGCGTCCTGGACATTCATGTTCAGGCTTTTCAGGTTACAATCAGGAAGAACCTTATGACTACGCTAATTGAGAACAACTGCTGGAAAGAGAATTTACTTTTATATGCTTTAAGTTTATGTGCTTTAAGTTATGAATTAGTTTTGTAATAAGGATGACTGTAATAAATGACAAGTTATTATTTGTTTCAAGGCGGCCTGTGCCTTTAGATGACCCGTGCTGTAATATTTATTAAGTTAGAAAAATTTTATAAGCCTTGATTGCTCTACTCTGATTAATGGTTTTATGTTGTTCGACGTTTGGGACGGAATCGATCCTTCAAACTGTCGCGACCTACGGGTCCATAAAGGAAATTAAACGCTTTCCATATTTATGCTACGTCGGGGCGTGACAGAAATCGCTCGCGCGATCCGCGCGCGCGAGGTGCCAATTGTCGCTCTCGCGCGGCCCGCTCGCGCGATATGTGTAAAAACCAGTTATGCGTATTTCAGTATACTGAAGACTTCTGTGCAAACGAGACGTCCTAACTGCGTCCAGATTGTAAATTATATCAATTTCAGTTCGTCTCGAGTTAGAAAAGCTTTCAAAAACTTGTTGTAAATCTATATATACCCTATTTTACTTGAATTAAAGGGTTGCCAAATATTATACACACAATATACAACCATACTTTCAGCCATTGAAGGGAGGGAAGCAAGGAGAAGAAGAAGAAGACCAAGGATTTCCATGGCCTCCACCATCAACTACTTGCCATCTACCACTTCCATGGCAGCTTAGACCTTAGATCTAGGGTTTCAATGAAGCCCTAGTCGAGTAATAGGGAGTATTTTATGTATTTATTTTAGTTTTATTATGTATGGATGACAGTCACATGTTTAGAGGATTTTTATAAATAAATCGTACTTCTATTTATTAAATCATTACTTTCAAAGTTTATTCTTGTCTTAGATCTATTTTGACTGTGATGTGCTCAATGATCTATGCTTGCTGTGCTTGTTTAGATTATTTACATGTGATGGTGCTTTATTGATTTGTGCTATCAAGTATCCGAATAATCCATGCCAAGATTAGACAAATTATACCACAACCCTAGTTTAGTGTGGGATAATTCGTGCTAACCGAAGATGGATTATGTTGGTGCTTGAACCATGATTATTTTCTTGACGGAGGAATTGGGCTTGTAGCTACAATTCCCCATTATCATCCAACTTAGTAAGCTAAAGTAATTCATAAATATTCCTTATTATGAAGCTAGCGGTGGATTTGCAATCCTAGGTTCCCTTTACATATTTACAAAAACACTTTTAATTGCTTTCATAGTTTAGATTTATTTTTATTGTTATTAGTTTAATTATAATCAAATCAAAATCCGTTTTCATAATTAACTAAAGTTAGGTTTTAAAATTAAGTCGCTGTAGTTAACCAATCCCTGTGGGTTCGACCTTTGCTTTCACACTACAAATCTTTTGAAAAGTAAAGAACACTTTTTATATCTTGATATTGACAACATCACCTATATAGCTCGATGTCTTCTTCAGTGGGCTTGTACCCCAATCCGAAAGTGCCTTGTTGCCCTTTGATCTGCGGGAACTCACGAATCCCTTGCTAGTGTCGGCCCAATCCCATTCCAGGGAAGTAGTTCAATTTGTGGACGATGTTGACAACTCCAAAGTGGATCTCGGGAAACCTGTCTTCATCATTAATCATGTGGACTTCTTCCATAAAGAATCCCTCGATTTCTCCTTCTTCTAGCTCAGGTATTTGGATTTCAAAGATGGGAGCGTAGTTTGGGAAAGCTTCATTACCCTAACTATTGCCGAGGATGATTTTCACCTCCTTCTCATGAATGTACTTGATCATTTGATGCACAGTGGATGATACAAATTTGTTGACATGCAGCCAGGGCCTCCCGATCAACAAATTGAACAAGGAAGGTATGTCCATAACTTGAAAGATTTCAGTGCTAACCAAAGATCCTACCCGAATTTGGAGAGAAACAGTCCCCATCACATTTCTCTTGGTGTTATCGTAGGCCCTCACGGATTGCACACATGGTGTGATGTCAAGGACATTGACCCCCCAGGCGGTGGTAGTCCTTAGAGCACAAACATTTAGGGCGGAGCCTGTATCGACCAGACAGAATGGCACCTGCTGTTCATTACATCCAACAGTGATGTACAAAGCTTTGTTATGTGTAGACCCTTCCGGCGGTAGGTCTTCGTCATAAAATGTAATGATTGGTTCAGGGGTGAGTGCGCCCAAGAAAGCCACCATGTCTTCCGGTGCAGCGTCTATGGGGACCTCAATTCCAGCCAAGGCATTCATCACAGCTTGCCTATGCTTGTAGGATGTTACCATGATGTCCCACATCGAGAGATGTGCTTGGACTTTCTTCAACTGCTTTATCAACTCATTGTCTTCTTCGATGATCTCATCCATTTTTTCCTTTCCCTTGTCTTTGATTGGACTTTTTTTGATTGCTTCAGTGGTAGGCTGTGGAGGCTGATAGTGACGGCCTGACCTAGTCAGATGATCAATCTCAGCAGGAGTAGGACCTTCTATAGTCCCATCTTCTTTAAACCAGTCACAATCTGTTCCCATAAATGGTTTCTCCGGCTCGTTCCAGATTGAAGCATCATTTTCATTATTGGGATCATACCATTTAAGGTCCACTACCCCTAGATCGTGTTCTTCCAAGAAGAATAGATCTTGTTCATCAGTCAGCTGTTGCTGCCACTCGTCGTCTCCTCCTTCAATTAGATGAATTCCCACAGATTTTTGGATGTTAATGAGGGGTACAGGTTGACCTAAGGGGGCGATATATGCAGCAGGGTTGAAGGATACATGGTTGGACTCAATGAGGCTGATATTTTGGTGGTTTGGTAGAGGATTTTGAGTGATATAGGGTTGCTTTGGAGGTGGCTCAATGATATTCTGGTCAATGAGGTCTTGGATATCATGGCGAAGACGCATGCAATCATCGGTGTTGTGGCCAGGGGCTTGGTGATAGGTGCATCTTTTGGATATATCGGAGTTTGGCAGGAGTGGGGTATTTCGCGGCTGGAGTAGTTGGAGGTGACCCTTTTTAAGGAGGCAATCTAAAACTGAAAAAAGGGAGATTTCTAGCTTGGCAAAATTACGAGGAGGTTTTTTCTGGAAAGGGCGATTGGGCGAGTTTACCTGGTTGAGGGGTTGGTATGGCCTAGGGGGTATGCCATGAGTTGAATGCTAAGAGCATTGACATCCGGAGGATTACGGGAGTAGTTGGGCCTTTTTGACTGACTCGGAGGCTCTTCCTTCTTGATCTTTCCTTCCCTGATAACGTCTTCAATTCGAGTTCCAACTTCAAACAGCTCTTCGAAAGTAGAGATGGACTGGTAAAACAATTTCTCATGGTAGAGTGGTTGCAGATTCCGGATTAGCATTCTCACCTATTCTTTCTCAATCGGTCGGTGGGTCATTTGGGCCACTTTGTTCCTCCACTTGCTCAAGAAAGCAGCAAAGGATTCATTGTTGTTCTGCCGAGTAGTTTCCAAATCCCTGACTGTAACATCCAACTCTTAATTGTAAGAATAGTGATCGACGAAGACTCGAACGATGTCTTCCCATGCCCGGGTTTTGGAGGCTTCCAAGGTTAGGAACCATGATAGTGCAAACTTTGCAAGAGTTTATGGGAACAACATGGCAATGTGCTTGTGGGTACAGCCCATGGATTGGAAGATGCTCATACATAGCTTCACATGACTTTTCAGATTCCCAATTCCGTCAAAACGGTCGATGGCAGACATCTTGAAGTTCTCCGTCAATTTCAGCTTAATAGGCTCAAAATGACCTTCCAAGTCTAGCATGTAATCATCAACCCCTTTGCTTTTCCTTAGTACACTTTCCAGCTTGTTAACCTTATCCATTTTCTCTTGAAGCTTTTTCTCATATGCAAATGGTGGGACCCCTTAAAACCAGTCTTCCTCCCCGTTATTCTCATGTGGGGGCAGTTCAAACCCCGGTGGTAGAAACCCAGGTACAGGTTGCGGCCGCTGCTACTTCAATTCTTCCATGAACTTCAGAACTTGGGCTAGGCTGTCAGGCTGCTGGCTTATGGTTGCTACCGACTCGATAACCTTGTTTTCTAACTCTTCTTGATTCATGCTGAAGTAAGCTGTCAGACTGATTCTGACCAAACGATTATCTGAACTTCTGACCCAAGACGAGGATCCCAACTGCTGACTTCGGGAATCTATACTGACCTGATAGATTTCGAGAGGACTAGATCAGATTTTGACAGTGATGACTTTAGATGGACAAATGATAGTGATGTTAACAGACGTGGACTGACTCATGTAAGACTGATCGAGACAGTGCGTGCAGACCGATAGGAATGGTGTATGCAAATGAGACAAGCACGCGGATGTAAGCCCTAATCTATATGATGCTCCTATTTCTAACAGATAGCAATTAAACAACTAAGGTCCTAACCATATAGAGTGTGCCAACTTTACTTTCCAGTACGATCACCAAGGGATAATAGGGGTTTCTAGGGTTTTATGAAGGCTTCTAGGAGAGACTGGGCATTTTCTAGGTGATTTGGGTAGAGAGGCTGGGATTTTTGGAGAATCCGGGAGATTTGGGCAGAGCTTCTGGGAAAACAGGTACTTTGGGTATTTCTGGGAAATTTGGATAGAGTTTCTGGGAAAACAGGTACTTTGGGTATTTCTGGGAAAATCGGACAGAGTTTCTAGGAGAAATTGGTTGATACAGTTATATCTGGGATAACTGGACAGAGTTTTTGGGAGAAACTGGTTGATACGGTTATATTTGGGATATCTGGGCAGAGTTTCTGAGAGAAACTGGTTAATATGGTTATATCCGGGATATCTGGACAGAGTTTCTGAGAGAAACTAGTTAATATGGTTATATCTGGGATATCTGGATAGAGTTTCTGAGAGAAACTGGTTAATATGGTTATATCTGAGATATCAGGACAGAGTTTCTAGGAGAAACTGGTTAATATGGTTATATCTGGGATATCTGGACAGAGTTTCTGTGAGAAACTGGTTGATATGTGATGATGGTGATCATACTGTCTAACAGGTTTTCATACTCCTATGTCTTAGGACCGACAAACAAGGTTTGCGGTGTATATCTTTATGAGCATGGAGCAGACATCCTTGTCATGGTGCCTAGGCAGGTGTGGATACCGGGCTTCCGCCGCTTCGTTATGTTTTTGAAACTTGTTTGAAATTTGATTTGGATCAAAGCAAGAAAATTGGTCTGTTGAAAACAGATACAGAGTCGCCACTTGGTCTTTAAGGAACCAAGAAACCTAATTTGACTCACCCAAATGGATAAAGGGCACCGACCCTTCATAACCAAAGAACTTGGTTCGGGGTTTTGGTACGAGAGAGGAAGGAGCCTTTGTCGCGACTAAAACACCCTCAACTCGCCCCATCTTTCGACGGGCCTCAATTAGCATCCAAATAATCATCTTATACTATGTATGGTTCGACAAATAATACTATGATAGTATATTACATCACATAAGGAGATTTGAAATGGAAGATCTAAAGATAAGATATCATTCATAAGATCTAAGCCAAATATCACACAACGCAAAGTGAAAGATCACACAAATAAACCTAGGAAAAATTGTCTAATCATGCATCAGATAATAAAGTTTTCCTAATCTAAAGGGACATGAATTGTTCTTGAAACAAATAATCAAAGAGATCAAAATATGCTTAGCAAGCTAAACATGATGCATGTTAATCTTTGAGAAAAGAAGATTTCTCAATCCCCGGGACGGATGAGAAAGGACGATTAGATCGAGGGGAGCATGAACGTGTGATCATGATCATTCCTTATAATCTTCTTAGATTAGGAGCTACAAAAACCCCAAATCTTTGCATGGATGCAATGTATGTATCTAGAGTGTGCCAAGGTTGTAGTGTGTTTTGTGTTCATGGATTCCTAGAATGACATAGAAGTCTAAAATGTGTATGAATGAATGAATGAAATAATCATGGGATATGTACAAATGTAGTATGAACTACTTCCTAAGATATGAACTAATTTGGAATGCATACAAGCATCAAATCAAAGGATGAAAGTTGAAATGTGCTTGCTGTGAATAGTGGACAGAACAGTAGCATGATCTTTTGGAAATTGAAAAGAGGGGTTAAGAGTGTTTTCAATGCATGATTTTTTATGGAGATCTTCCTTATTGTGTCTAGAACACAACCCAAAAGGCCAATCTTGGATAGCTATCACAGATTGAGAGAAATCATATAAACAATGAAGATCACTCAGAAACAGAGTCCGTACCGTCGACTGAAATATTGAAATATCTTAAAAAATGAAACCGAATGATCTAGAGGCCCATTTTATACAGAAAGTTCCCTAAGACATTGAAGTTTAAGGGAAAAATGAGTTAGGACCACCTCTTTTGGAAAAGTTTTTCTGGAAAACAAGTTGAAGGTGGAACTAGCTGCTGTGACATCAAAAACAGAATGTCTACAGAAAATGTTTGGATCCAAATGGACCATTTTCAAGTATTTCCAAGTCAAACCAAAAATCATGGGTGTTCTCTAATGAGTTAGGAAGACTTTCCAAGTGGTCTTACATTCATACATTGAGTATTGAACTCAAAATAATTCCTTGAAGTTAAATGACTCACTGTTTTGAGGGTTTTGAGAAAAACAAGGTTTATTTCTTGGAATCAAAATGAGGGGTTTAAGAGGGGGGTTTTGAAATGGGGGTTTTGAAATGGGGGTTTTGAAAGTATACTTCCAGAACTTGGATGAATATTCTAACCACTTGGAATATTAATTCCTAACTTATTTCAAGAACTTCCCAAGTATTTGCAAAACATGGTTTTATTTGGAAACCAAACTCAAGAGTCTATGGGAGTATGATACATGAGAGGATAGATGATACATGACATGACATAGCATGCTAAAAGTGGTAAAGAACATGTGCATGGGATATGGGTTCATCTAGATACAAGAGAGTGTTGCATCAAAGTGTGAAAGCCAAAAAGTGAAATGCTGTGAATAGTGGACAGACTGTATGCATTACTTTGTAACATTATAATGGGAGGTCAAACGTGCCTAGAAAAATGTGAGAAAAATCAGAGATCATACTTATTGTGTCTAGAAAATAACCCAAAAGCCAAACATCAATAGCTATCACAGATTAAAAGAAATAAATCAGAATGTACACATGACTCAGAAACAAAAGCTGCACTGTTGACTGATTTTGTATGATTTTTCATAAATCAACGAAAAGGTTTATGATAACCCATTATAAACCAAAAGTTTCCTAAGACACCCAGGTTTTATAAAAAAAATATAAAAGATATATGTACAGTGACGAAAATATCCAGAATAGGTGCAAGAAGTTGGGTGAACATTCTGTGAGAACAGAGGCAGATTATGAATATGAACTTCTCACATCCAAAACAAATACTTTCATATCTCTATAATTGATGGGAAAAATCAGAGACAAACTATGATGTCTTAGGAAGATTTTCCAAGTGATTTCATCATCATAGCTCAAGTATTTAATTCAAAACAAATCTTTGAATCTGAACAGCTCACTGTTTTGGATCATTCTTGAAGAAAATGGATTTGAGTTTTGAAATAGAGTTTAAGTTCTTGATTGGGGGTTTTTGAAATAGATGTTCAAAGCATGAACTTAAACTCTTGAGATGACCATGTGACCACTTAGAATCTCTTCCAACCTTGAATCATCAAAGAACTCCCAATATTATTTGCACAAACATAGTTTTGTTTGAGAATATGGCTTCAAGAATACATATGAATGTATTGAAGGTAAAATCATCATCCATCAAACATGTCTTTGAGGTCAAGAGCTACTATCCATAAGGATTCACTCTCCTCAAACAACATGTCATCTAGATGATGATGAACAACTAAATAATCAAAGAAAAGTAAAAAAGAAATGAGGTTAAGAGAGAGATGAACATCAAAGTAAACAAGCATTCAAATAGCAATCAATAGTTGATAATCATTGAGATATTGGACTTGTAGCTTGGTGTTTCACTCATATGTGGTGACATTTGGACATGGAAGTAGCTTCCTATCTCATGAATACTCAAGAATGGTGGTGAAAGAAATATTTGGATGATGGAAGTTTTGATAGCAAACTCAAAGAAAACTCACTTTGATGGAGAAAATAGAAGAAGAAGACTACTTCTTCTCTTTCTCTCTCTATATTTCTCTAGAGTTTCTTCCTAAGCTCTCTCTAAGCTTCTATGTCTCCCCCCTAAATGGAAGTAAATTGCTTCTTTTATAGGCAAAGGAGGGGTGGTAAATGGAGTTTTAAAAAGTTTAAAATGGTCTCCCATTGGTCCAAAATAAGCTGGGAATCAAAACTACGTCGTTTTGGTTTTTAATTAATCAAAATGGGACCCCAAAAGAAATTACAAAAACTCACTGTTCTGGAGGGGAGTGCTGCGGCGGCACTGGGCCAGTGCCGCGGCGGCAGTGCTCCTCCCTTCGTCCAGATAATGCTGTTTAGCCCCCCTGAAGTTCCGGTATTCATGAAAAGGCCCTATTTCGTCCGAAATTCACAGAAAACGCGTACAAACTCCAAATTGAGGTTATGATATACCGTTGGAAAGGTAATGGAGTCTACATAAAAAAAGTTCGGGGATAGGTCACCTTGAAAAGTTTTGCGGTATTCGCGATAAAAGCTGATTTGATCGCCTTTTTTGCCTTTGAAAATTCATAATAAATTCATTTTAAATCCAGAAATTACGTGCGATATACCGTTGGAAAGCTATTGACCTCTAGTATCCATGAAAAATGTTTGAAAATTGTTTTGGTGCCCCGGTTCCAAAGTCAAATTTTGGTCAAACTGGTCAAACCTGGGATTCCCGGGAAGTTCTGGAAACCTCCGGGAATTCCCAGGAGCTGACGTTCTCGCTCGATTTTCTTTTGGAACTTGTTTTAACACTTATCTCATGATTTAAAATGATTCTGGTGAATTCGGACGATTTCGGTCAAACTTGGTCAAACTTGGTCAAACCTGGTCAAACCTTGGTCAAACCTAGTCAAACCTTGGTCAAACCGGTCAACGGGAACTTTCCGGGAACTTCCGGGGGTCTCTGGGAGCTGACGATTTCACCCGATTTCTCTTAGAAACTCATTTTATCGCTTTTCTTACGACATAGCATGTTTTTCAGAACTTTGGGACCAAATCTGGGAGTTTTCGGGCTTTTAGGGGCATTTTGGTCATTTTGAGCATTCTGAGAGATAGAGCTGACTTCCAGGAGTCCTTTTGAGTCTTTTACGATCATTGTGAACCACCAAGCTATGGGTCTCCTAAATCTGATAGCCGACAAAATGGGGTGTCTACAGCAGGTCAACTCAATGTGATCACATGTGAGTGATTGCCTTGGGAATCATAAGAAAGAGGTTCTGCCCCATGCCACATAAACGTCTACACCACGCAGGTAATCCTGTCAGGGCATACAACAGTTATCTCATGAATACTCAAGAATGGTGGTGAAAGAAATATTTGGATGATGGAAGTTTTGATAGCAAACTCAAAGAAAACTCACTTTGATGGAGAAAATAGAAGAAGAAGACTACTTCTTCTCTTTCTCTCTCTATATTTCTCTAGAGTTTCTTCCTAAGCTCTCTCTAAGCTTCTATGTTTCCCCCCTAAATGGAAGTAAATTGCTTCTTTTATAGGCAAAGGAGGGGTGGTAAATGGAGTTTTAAAAAGTTTAAAATGGTCTCCCATTGGTCCAAAATAAGCTGGGAATCAAAACTACGTCGTTTTGGTTTTTAATTAATCAAAATGGGACCCCAAAAGAAATTACAAAAACTCACTGTTCTGGAGGGGAGTGCCGCGGCGGCACTGGGCCAGTGCCGCGGCGGCAGTGCTCCTCCCTTCGTCCAGATAATGCTGTTTAGCCCCCCTAAAGTTCCGGTATTCGTGAAAAGGCCCTATTTCGTCCGAAATTCACAGAAAACGCGTACAAACTCCAAATTGAGGTTATGATATACCGTTGGAAAGGTAATGGAGTCTACATAAAAAATAGTTCGGGGATAGGTCACCTTGAAAAGTTTTGCGGTATTCGCGATAAAAGCTGATTTGATCGCCTTTTTTGCCTTTGAAAATTCATAATAAATTCATTTTAAATCCAGAAATTACGTGCGATATACCGTTGGAAAGCTATTGACCTCTAGTATCCATGAAAAATGTTTGAAAATTGTTTTGGTGCCCCGGTTTCAAAGTCAAATTTTGGTCAAACTGGTCAAACCTGGGATTCCCGGGAAGTTCTGGAAACCTCCGGGAATTCCCAGGAGCTGACGTTCTCGCTCGATTTTCTTTTGGAACTTGTTTTAACACTTATCTCATGATTTAAAATGATTCTGGTGAATTCGGACGATTTCGGTCAAACTTGGTCAAACTTGGTCAAACCTGGTCAAACCTTGGTCAAACCTAGTCAAACCTTGGTCAAACCGGTCAACGGGAACTTTCCGGGAACTTCCGGGGGTCTCTGGGAGCTGACGATTTCACCCGATTTCTCTTAGAAACTCATTTTATCACTTTTCTTACGACATAGCATGTTTTCAGAACTTTGGGACCAAATCTGGGAGTTTTCGGGCTTTTAGGGGCATTTTGGTCATTTTGAGCATTCTGAGAGATAGAGCTGACTTCCAGGAGTCCTTTTGAGTCTTTTACGATCATTGTGAACCACCAAGCTATGGGTCTCCTAAATCTGATAGCCGACAAAATGGGGTGTCTACAGTTTGCCCCTCTTTGGCATGAACTTGCGAGGCAACGCATGTCGCAAGCGAGTGCCAAAGTTTTGAAGAGACAGGTCTTTTGGAGGCTATAGATTTAGGATAAAAGCGTTGCAAAAGATGCAATGATGCTGTGGCTAGTGCTGGTCGTGCTCTGTGTGAGCTGCCTACGTATCCCAAGGGGAATCAGACCAGGACGTAGTTCAAGGCAAGGAATCGATCATACATGCACATACACAACAATCAGGCGGATGCTATGCTATAAGAGTGATATGCAATGTATGGATGTGATATGAATTGTGTCATGAGTCCTATCATGTCTAGTGTTGTGACCCTAGTATGAGCAAGTGTTGTGGGGTGTGCCACTCCGAGTGGGCTGGTGTTGTGCTAGTGTTTGCGACTGTGATGCGGTGGGTGACTCAGATAAGGACATCAAGGTTTAGAAGTCTCTGGGTTTAGGAGCAAACTTCTGGAATTTGGGAAGTGTGCTTTACGAGAGAATGTAGTCAGATGTGGGGTCCCTGAGGATGACAACTAAGGATAACCCATAGGTGAGGGAGTTCAAGATAACCGACAGTTTTATAATAACCAAAGTGAGGAGGCTTATGATAAGTGGGGTAGCTCACGATAATGGATAGGTGAGATAACCGGAGTGAAGAGGCTCACGATAAGTGAGGAAACTCATAATGACTGACAGGTGAGAAAGCTCATGATAATCAGTGGACACGGGTCCTTAAATTGTGAATAGACAGTGCTTGCCAAGGGAATCGGGGTGATTTGACTGCAGGTGATGTTTTGGCCGATCCTTATGATGATAAGTCCGGAGAATCGGTTCAGACTTCTGCTATCTTCCGTTGGGATGGTAGGGGACTCTCTGAGAATCTCTCTTCAATTCTTGACCTAAAACCAGGATCCATCTCTGAATCTCTCGTAGTTGGTCAGATTTTGCAATGCTCAATCCAAAAGAGCCGGTTAGGGTCTATCGGTTTCTATCCTCGGGGGATGATGTAGGGTTCTCGGAGAATCTCTTTTGGCGCTCAATCCAAGGGGGCCGGTCAGGGCCTCCGGGAGCTGGTATCTATCGGTTTCTGTCCTCGGGGGATGATGTAGGGTTCTCGGAGAATCTCTTTTGGCGCTCAATCCAAGGGGGCCGGTCAGGGCCTCCGGGAGCTGGTATCTATCGGTTTCTGTCCTCGGGGGATGATGTAGGGTTCTCGGAGAATCTCTTTTGGCGCTCAATCCAAGGGGGCCGGTCAGGGCCTCCGGGAGCTGGTATCTATTGGTTTCTGTCCTCGGGGGATGATGTAGGGTTCTCGGAGAATCTCTTTTGGCGCTCAATCCAAGGGGGCCGGTCAGGGCCTCCGGGAGCTGGTATCTATCGATTTCTATCATCGGGGGATGATGTAGGGTTCTCGGAGAATCTCTTTTGGCGCTCAATCCAAGGGGGCCAGTCAGGGCCTCCGGGAGCTGGTATCTATCGGTTTTTGTCCTCGGGGGATGATGTAGGGTTCTCGGAGAATCTCTTTTGGCGCTCAATCCAAGGGGGTCGGTCAGGGCCTCCGGGAGCTGGTATCTATCGGTTTTTGTCCTCGGAGGATGATGTAGGGTTCTCGGAGAATCTCTTTTGGCGCTCAATCCAAGGGGGCCGGTTAGGGCCTCCGGGAGCTGGTATCTATCGGTTTCTGTCCTCGGGGGATGATGTAGGGTTCTCGGAGAATCTCTTTTGGCACTCAATCCAAGAGGGCCGGTCAGGGCCTCTGGGAGCTGGGGGATAATGTACTTTGCTAGGAAGAAGGGAATACGTCCCTTAAATGGTAGTAAAGGTATCATTCTATTTGCGACAGAGATGATTTGCGGTGGTTTGACACTGATGGAGGGTGATAATCAATAGCAACTTGTGGACTTATGTTGCTAGGAGAAAGGAAGATCATCAATAGCCACTCATGGACTTATGTTGCATGAAGAAATATGAAAGATCAACAGCCACTCATGGACTTATGTTGCTAGGAGAAATGAAGATCATCAACAGCCACTCATGGACTTATGTTGCATGAAGAAAGATGAAAGATCAACAGCCACTGATGGACTTATGTTGCTTAAACAAAGGAAGGTAATCAACAGCCACTCATGGACTTATGTTGCATGAAGAAAGATGAAAGATCAACAGCCACTCATGGACTTATGTTGCTAGAAGAAAGGAAGATCATCAACAACCACTCATGGACTTATGTTGCATGGACGGAGGAGGATCATCAACAGCCACTCATGGACTTATGTTGCAAGGAGAAAGGAAGATCATCAACAGCCACTCATGGACTTATGTTGCATGAAGAAAGATCAACAGCCACTCATGGACTTATGTTGCAAGAAGATGAAGGTCAACTTTTGATGGTTTGGAAAGGGATGAAATTCGCATTTGCCCTAAGTTTGGACGCTTCTCCTGCTAACGCCTTGACCGGTGTAGTAATGGTGTTTGGTACTCCTGCTTGTATTGGCATGCTCTTTATAACTTGATTTGAAAATTTTATTAGTCACTATTGACTTACACATTTGAGACTACAACAGACTCAAAAACTTGACAGACATTGACGCACGAGGACGACACATTTGACACCAAAATGAAACAAGGTCGACTTGCCAAAACTTAATGTGCTTTTGTCATAAATGATGTACCATTTCTCTTTTGTGTTTACTTCTCTCCTTAACGTGGCATCACTTTGATGGTGAATCTTATTTTTGAAAATTCCTCCCTGCTGATCTAATCAATTTCTTTGCTTCTCTCAAGATGTGCTTTGAATTAGTGCCTTAGCTTATGGTTTGAAAGACGCTCCATTTCCATCTGTTCAAGACAATGTTCTTGAAGGCTTACCATTGGTGTATAGGGATCAGGTGGCAAACGAAGTTTGCCCCTAGTTTGAAGGGCATGAAGTGGGATCGGTAGGCAAACGAGGCGAATGACCGAAGTTTGCCCCTAGTTTGGAGGAAGGTTCATTGGAGGTTTTGGGCAAACGAGGTAGGTGACCGAAGTTTTCCCCTTGTGTGAAGGGTAGATAGTAAAAGTCAGGCAAACGAGGCGGGTAGCCGAAGTTTGCCCCTAGTGTGGAAGGTGATTTTCTGGCTTGAGGCATGGACCGTGACTTTAATCTCTCAAATGCTCATAACTTTTGCCTAGGCACCAGTGAGGTGACCTAGCAAGCTCTTTTCTCTATTTTGTTATTGCTCACCTTAGATTTAACTCTAATTTTTGCCTAGGCGTCCTTTCGGATTTTTGACCTAGCGAGCCATCCTTCTTTTTTCTTTTTTGAAAGTCTGCCTACGTACCCCCAAGTGGGGATCAGGTCCAACGTAGTTCGGGCATGGTTGGGAAGAAGCGGGTTGATTTTTGGGTAGGTGGGGTGACCGAACCGATGCGGTTGCCTACGTATCCCCGAGTGGGAATCAAGTCGAGCGTAGTTCAAGGCAAGGCTTGAAAGAAATTGGTTTGATTATGATGGTGTTGACCGAACCGATGTGGTTGCCTACGTATCCCCGAGTGGGAATCAGGTCGAGCGTAGTTCAAGGCAAGGCTTGAAAGAAATTGGTTTGATTATGATGGTGTTGACCGAACCGATGTGGTTGCCTACGTATCCCCGAGTGGGAATCAGGTCGAGCGTAGTTCAAGGCAAGGCTTGAAATAAGGGGTTTGAGGTATGAGGGTTTTTCAAACCAATCGTCAAAGAAGTTCAAACTTGAGCCACTTATGGTAGTCTTAGAATAAAAGGATTCAGTTTCAATTTCCCTTTCTTTTCTTTTTCTTTTTCTTTTTGTTGTGAGGATTGATCCTTTTCACTTTCGCCTAGCCAGTCAATTTTTCTTTTTAATGTAGTCGATTCTTGTGAGATCTTTCAATGTGCATGTCAGCTCTTAGAATTTATTTGTGGTCATTCCGTGCCTTTTGAAATGTGATCTTGGCACGTTCTTAAGATGTATCTTGAAGCGTATGATTCTCTCATTTGTTTCATCAAAATTTTCTTCAACCTTTTGACTGGCTAGGGTCAGATTTTGGAAATCAACACCTTTTTAGCTCTCACTTTTGCCTAGGTGCCCTTTCGGGTTTTCAACCTAGCGAGCTCTTTTTTGTTCTTTTTCTTTGTTTTTTATTTTTTTTTGAAAGTGGAGATGAAACTAACTGAAATGTTTGGCTACCATCAAGGACCAAGTCCGCACAGGTTCGCATGGCTATCAATTGGGTTGGGCCCAAGGCTTTGAAATGGTAGGAATGGTGGAAAGGGTGTTGGGCAAGCCCCAAATCAGTCTCAAGTATGTCTTTTCAAGATTGAGGCAAGAGAATCTTTAAATTCTTAAAGTAAGACTATTCAATTCTAGCTCTTCATCAGTGTCAGCGTGAAATCGATTTTAACCTTTCAGGATTCTTTTTGCTTTGTCGTAGAAAAATTATTACCAGAGTAATATCCATGGTAATTTGAAAAGTGACACTTCAGTCTAGTGATTCATGCATCTATGACTAGGCACATCAGATTAGGCAAAATGAGACTTCATTCCATCAGTAGAGAAGGATTACAGACTCATTAACAACTCGGTGACAGACAGACTCGATCACAAGACTAAACTTGAAATAGACAAACACACAACATACTCGACTGGACTCGACCCGGTCTCAAATGGAATGTCACAGTGACTCACTTATTCTTTTTCTTTCTTTTTTTTTTCTAAAGAGCATCTTCATTTGATTTTCTAGCAAGAGTTCCAAACACCATCACTTCACCGGTACAGGTTCAACATTCATGGGCCTCAGCGAAGGGGATCAGTCGAATAGGTAAGCCAGGGGCTTAGGTGACACGGGGTTGAATGGGTGGTGGCTCAATGATGTTTTGGTCGATGAGGTCCTGGATATCATGGCGGAGACGTATGCACTGGTCAGTGTCATGGCCTGGGCCTTGGAGGTAGGCACATCGTTTGAATAGGTCACAGTTAGGTGGTGGGGGATCGGCACGAGGCTGAAGGAGTTGGAGGTGTCCCTTTTTTAGCAGACGGCCTAAGGCTATGGAGGGGGAGATATCTAGTTTGGCAAAGGTACGGGGTTGCTTTTTCTGGTAAGGGCAACTAGTGGTTTGGTTGGAGGATTGGTATGGCCGATGAGGGTATGCCATGGGTTGGCTGCGCAGGGCGTTGACATCCGGGGGGTGTCGGGAGTATTTAGGCCTCTTGGACTGGTGTTGGGGTTCATCATTCTTGAACTTTTCTTCTATGATGGCCTCCTCCATTCTGGTCCCCATTTCAAGCAGTTCTTTGCTAATGCTCTGTGCCATCTTCTCAAATCGACTCACCCTTAAACTCAACTGCTCAACAGTGGTTTGTAGCTTGTTCACTTTCTCCTCCAGAGCTCTGTAGGCCATTGGTGGATCGATGATGGTCTGTGCTAGCCTGTGATCACGATAATGAATTTGGGGCGGTACAACAGTGTCCTTACCCGGGGCTACGATTTTCTGCAAATAGAAGTAAAAGTCCAAATTAGCAGAGGCGCGAAACACTTCTTATGGACTCATATCAGGAAGAGATGATCAGAGTTTTGAAGGATTTAACGATGCAAACCGAGGACGGTTACAGTAAGTATACAACTTCTGTACAACGATTGAGATGGGTAGGGATGATGATACGTATGCATTTGATGTGTAGAGACTGACACATGTGAAAATGACAAGACGTGCGTGCAAGCGAACCGACATGAATCGTGTATGCATATGAGACAAGCATGCGGATGTAAGCCCTAATCTATATGATGCCCCTACTTCTAACAGATAGCAGTTAAACAAATAAGGTCCTAGCCATACAGAGTGTGCTAACCTTACTTTCCAGTATGATCACCAAGGGATAACAGGGATTTTCGGGATACTTCGGGAATTTTGGACAGAGTTTCTGGGAGAAACAGGGATTTGGAAGATTCGGAGAAATTTCTAGAAGTCATTTGAGTTTCTAGGAGAAATAAGAATTTCTGGTTGATTTAGACTGAGCTTCTAGGGGAAACTGGTATTTTGGGTATTTCTGAGAAATATGGATAGAGTTTCTAGGGGACACAAGTATATCTGGGCATTTCTGGGTGATTTGGGCAGAGTTTTTTTTTGGGAGAAACAAGTACTATGGGTATTTCTGGGAAAAACAAGTATATCGGAGTTTCTAAGAAAAATTGAGGTTTCTGGGTATTCTGGGGGAGAAATAGGGATTTCTAGGAAATCTTGGTGATTCGGACAGAGTTTCTAGGAGAAACAGGGATATCCTGATGAGTTGGGTAGAGTTTCTGTTGGAAGAAATAGGGATATACGACGGGAATAGGTGATGATGGTGATCATACTTTCTAGCAAGTTTTCATACTCCTATGTCTCAGGACCAACAAACAAGGTTTGCGGTGTATATCTTTGTGAGCATGGAGCAGACATCCTTATCATGGTACCTAGGCAAGTCAACTCAATGTGATCACATGTGAGCGATTGCCTTGGGAATCATAAGAAAGAGGTTCTGTTCTATGTCACATAAGCGTCTACACCGCGCAGGTAATCCCACCAGGGCATACAGCAGTTATATCACATTGTCCTATCTGAAAAGATAAATGAACAGTCCTATGAAAGGTTCTATAGGAATCTATATGAAAAGGCTGGGTTTAGTCAAAGAGGGTCCGTTGACGAGAGTTCCAATATACCGTCGGAGAGACAGTACGGAGGTTTTTACTCTTTTTGATATACCTTGGAAGGTACAATATCAACGGTGACTTGTGCCCTGGCACAGCAAGACCTGAACAATGTCAGCGCCGCGTTTCAGACACAGTCGGAGGGGGGAAATGCAAGAGTGCAATGCACTGAACCAGACACAGTAAAAAGATGATTATAAGGATGCTTCTTATGAGTCAAACCTCTGTATTATTTTGTTTTGAAAATAAAATTCCCCAGCAGAGTCGCCAGATTGTGGATACCGGGCTTCCGCCGCTTCGTTATGTTTTTGAAACTTGTTTGAAATTTGATTTGGATCAAAGCAAGAAAATTGGTCTGTTGAAAACAGATACAGAGTCGCCACTTGGTCTTTAAGGAACCAAGAAACCTAATTTGACTCACCCAAATGGATAAAGGGCACCGGCCCTTCATAACCAAAGAACTTGGTTCAGGGTTTTGGTACGAGAGAGGAAGGAGCCTTTGTCGCGACTAAAACACCCTCAACTCGCCCCATCTTTCGACGGGCCTCAATTAGCATCCAAATAATCATCTTATACTATGTATGGTTCGACAAATAATACTATGATAGTATATTACATCACATAAGGAGATTTGAAATGGAAGATCTAAAGATAAGATATCATTCATAAGATCTAAGCCAAATATCACACAATGCAAAGTGAAAGATCACACAAATAAACCTAGGAAAAATTGTCTAATCATGCATCAGATAATAAAGTTTTCCTAATCTAAAGGGACATGAATTGTTCTTGAAACAAATAATCAAAGAGATCAAAATATGCTTAGCAAGCTAAACATGATGCATGTTAATCTTTGAGAAAAGAAGATTTCTCAATCCCCGGGACGGATGAGAAAGGACGATTAGATCGAGGGGAGCATGAACGTGTGATCATGATCATTCCTTATAATCTTCTTAGATTAGGAGCTACAAAAACCCCAAATCTTTGCATGGATGCAATGTATGTATCTAGAGTGTGCCAAGGTTGTAGTGTGTTTTGTGTTCATGGATTCCTAGAATGACATAGAAGTCTAAAATGTGTATGAATGAATGAATGAAATAATCATGGGATATGTACAAATGTAGTATGAACTACTTCCTAAGATATGAACTAATTTGGAATGCATACAAGCATCAAATCAAAGGATGAAAGTTGAAATGTGCTTGCTGTGAATAGTGGACAGAACAGTAGCATGATCTTTTGGAAATTGAAAAGAGAGGTTAAGAGTGTTTTCAATGCATGATTTTTTATGGAGATCTTCCTTATTGTGTCTAGAACACAACCCAAAAGGCCAATCTTGGATAGCTATCACAGATTGAGAGAAATCATATAAACAATGAAGATCACTCAGAAACAGAGTCCGTACCGTCGACTGAAATGTTGAAAAATCTTAGAAAATGAAACCGAATGATCTAGAGGCCCATTTTATACAGAAAGTTCCCTAAGACATTGAAGTTTAAGGGAAAAAGGAGTTAGGACCACCCCTTTTGGAAAAGTTTTTCTGGAAAACAAGTTGAAGGTGGAACTAGCTGCTGTGACATCAAAAACAGAATGTCTACAGAAAATGTTTGGATCCAAATGGACCATTTTCAAGTATTTCCAAGTCAAACCAAAAATCATGGGTGTTCTCTAATGAGTTAGGAAGACTTTCCAAGTGGTCTTACATTCATACATTGAGTATTGAACTCAAAATAATTCCTTGAAGTTAAATGACTCACTGTTTTGAGGGTTTTGAGAAAAACAAGGTTTATTTCTTGGAATCAAAATGAGGGGTTTAAGAGGGGGGTTTTGAAATGGGGGTTTTGAAATGGGGGTTTTGAAAGTATACTTCCAGAACTTGGATGAATATTCTAACCACTTGGAATATTAATTCCTAACTTATTTCAAGAACTTCCCAAGTATTTGCAAAACATGGTTTTATTTGGAAACCAAACTCAAGAGTCTATGGGAGTATGATACATGAGAGGATAGATGATACATGACATGACATAGCATGCTAAAAGTGGTAAAGAACATGTGCATGGGATATGGGTTCATCTAGATACAAGAGAGTGTTGCATCAAAGTGTGAAAGCCAAAAAGTGAAATGCTGTGAATAGTGGACAGACTGTATGCATTACTTTGTAACATTATAATGGGAGGTCAAACGTGCCTAGAAAAATGTGAGAAAAATCAGAGATCATACTTATTGTGTCTAGAAAATAACCCAAAAGCCAAACATCAATAGCTATCACAGATTAAAAGAAATAAATCAGAATGTACACATGACTCAGAAACAAAAGCTGCACTGTTGACTGATTTTGTATGATTTTTCATAAATCAACGAAAAGGTTTATGATAACCCATTATAAACCAAAAGTTTCCTAAGACACCCAGGTTTTATAAAAAAAATATAAAAGATATATGTACAGTGACGAAAATATCCAGAATAGGTGCAAGAAGTTGGGTGAACATTCTGTGAGAACAGAGGCAGATTATGAATATGAACTTCTCACATCCAAAACAAATACTTTCATATCTCTATAATTGATGGGAAAAATCAGAGACAAACTATGATGTCTTAGGAAGATTTTCCAAGTGATTTCATCATCATAGCTCAAGTATTTAATTCAAAACAAATCTTTGAATCTGAACAGCTCACTGTTTTGGATCATTCTTGAAGAAAATGGATTTGAGTTTTGAAATAGAGTTTAAGTTCTTGATTGGGGGTTTTTGAAATAGATGTTCAAAGCATGAACTTAAACTCTTGAGATGACCATGTGACCACTTAGAATCTCTTCCAACCTTGAATCATCAAAGAACTCCCAATATTATTTGCACAAACATAGTTTTGTTTGAGAATATGGCTTCAAGAATACATATGAATGTATTGAAGGTAAAATCATCATCCATCAAACATGTCTTTGAGGTCAAGAGCTACTATCCATAAGGATTCACTCTCCTCAAACAACATGTCATCTAGATGATGATGAACAACTAAATAATCAAAGAAAAGTAAAAAAGAAATGAGGTTAAGAGAGAGATGAACATCAAAGTAAACAAGCATTCAAATAGCAATCAATAGTTGATAATCATTGAGATATTGGACTTGTAGCTTGGTGTTTCACTCATATGTGGTGACATTTGGACATGGAAGTAGCTTCCTATCTCATGAATACTCAAGAATGGTGGTGAAAGAAATATTTGGATGATGGAAGTTTTGATAGCAAACTCAAAGAAAACTCACTTTGATGGAGAAAATAGAAGAAGAAGACTACTTCTTCTCTTTCTCTCTCTATATTTCTCTAGAGTTTCTTCCTAAGCTCTCTCTAAGCTTCTATGTCTCCCCCCTAAATGGAAGTAAATTGCTTCTTTTATAGGCAAAGGAGGGGTGGTAAATGGAGTTTTAAAAAGTTTAAAATGGTCTCCCATTGGTCCAAAATAAGCTGGGAATCAAAACTACGTCGTTTTGGTTTTTAATTAATCAAAATGGGACCCCAAAAGAAATTACAAAAACTCACTGTTCTGGAGGGGAGTGCTGCGGCGGCACTGGGCCAGTGCCGCGGCGGCAGTGCTCCTCCCTTCGTCCAGATAATGCTGTTTAGCCCCCCTGAAGTTCCGGTATTCATGAAAAGGCCCTATTTCGTCCGAAATTCACAGAAAACGCGTACAAACTCCAAATTGAGGTTATGATATACCGTTGGAAAGGTAATGGAGTCTACATAAAAAAAGTTCGGGGATAGGTCACCTTGAAAAGTTTTGCGGTATTCGCGATAAAAGCTGATTTGATCGCCTTTTTTGCCTTTGAAAATTCATAATAAATTCATTTTAAATCCAGAAATTACGTGCGATATACCGTTGGAAAGCTATTGACCTCTAGTATCCATGAAAAATGTTTGAAAATTGTTTTGGTGCCCCGGTTCCAAAGTCAAATTTTGGTCAAACTGGTCAAACCTGGGATTCCCGGGAAGTTCTGGAAACCTCCGGGAATTCCCAGGAGCTGACGTTCTCGCTCGATTTTCTTTTGGAACTTGTTTTAACACTTATCTCATGATTTAAAATGATTCTGGTGAATTCGGACGATTTCGGTCAAACTTGGTCAAACTTGGTCAAACCTGGTCAAACCTTGGTCAAACCTAGTCAAACCTTGGTCAAACCGGTCAACGGGAACTTTCCGGGAACTTCCGGGGGTCTCTGGGAGCTGACGATTTCACCCGATTTCTCTTAGAAACTCATTTTATCGCTTTTCTTACGACATAGCATGTTTTTCAGAACTTTGGGACCAAATCTGGGAGTTTTCGGGCTTTTAGGGGCATTTTGGTCATTTTGAGCATTCTGAGAGATAGAGCTGACTTCCAGGAGTCCTTTTGAGTCTTTTACGATCATTGTGAACCACCAAGCTATGGGTCTCCTAAATCTGATAGCCGACAAAATGGGGTGTCTACAGCAGGTCAACTCAATGTGATCACATGTGAGTGATTGCCTTGGGAATCATAAGAAAGAGGTTCTGCCCCATGCCACATAAACGTCTACACCACGCAGGTAATCCTGTCAGGGCATACAACAGTTATATCACATTGTACTATCTGAAAAGATAAATGAACAGTTCTATGAAATGTTCTACAGGAATCTATATGCAAAGGCTGGGTTTAGTCAAAGAGGGTCCGTTGACGAGAGTTCCAATATACCGTCAGAGAGACAGTACGGAGGTTTTTACTCTTTTTGATATACCTTGGAAAGTACAGTATCAACGGTGACTTATGCCCTGGCACGCAAGACCTGAACTATCTCAGCGCCGCGTTTCAGACACAGTTGGAGGGGAGAAATGCAAAAGTGCAATGCGGTGAACCAGACACAGTAAAAAGATGATTTTAAGGATGCTTCTTATGAGTCAAACCTCTGTATTATTTTGTTTTAAAAATAAACATCCCCAGCAGAGTTGCCAGATTGTGGACACGCGGGATTCCACCATTTGTTGTTTTTGTTTTGAGATTAATTTAGATCAAAGAAAGCAAATGGTCTGTTGAAAACAGATACAGAGTCGCCACTTGGTCTTTAAGGAACCAAGAAACCTAATTTGACTCACCCAAATGGATAAAGGGCACCGGCCCTTCATAACCAAAGAACTTGGTTCGGGGTTTTGGTACGAGAGAGGAAGGAGCCTTTGTCGCGACTAAAACACCCTCAACTCGCCCCGTCTCTCGACGGGCCTCAATTAGCATCCAAATAATCATCTTATACTATGTATGGTTCGACAATTAATACTATGATAGTATATTACATCACATAAGAAAATTTGAAATGGAAGATCTAAAGATAAGATATCATTCATAAGATCTAAGCCAAGTATCACACAATGCAAAGTGAAAGATCACACAAAACAAACCTAGGAAAAATCGTCTAATCACATATCAAGTAATAAAGTTTTCCTAATCTAAAGGGACATGAATTGTTCTTGAAACAAATAAATCAAAGGAAACAAGGATGCTTAGCAAGCTAGAATGATGCATGTTAATTTTTGAGAAAAGAAGATCTCTCAATCCCCGGGACGGATGAGAAAGGATGATTAGATTGAGGGGAAGCATGAACATGTGATCATGATCATTCCTTATAATCTTCTTAGATTAGGAGTTACAAAAACCCCAAATCTTTCCATGGATGCAATGTATGTATCTAGAATGTGCCAAGATTGTAGTGTGTTTTATGTTCATGGATTCCTAGAATGACTTAGAAGTCTAAAATGTGTATGAATGAATGAATGAATGAAATCATCATGGGATATGTACAAATGTAGTATGAACTACTTCCTAAGACATGAGCTAATTTGGAGTACATGTAAGCATCAAATCAAAGGATGGAAGTGAAAATATGCTTGCTGTGAATAGTGGACAGAACAGCAACATGATCTTTCAGAAATTGAAAAGAAGGGTTAGGAATGTTTTCAATGCATAATTTTTTATGGAGATCTTACTTATTGTGTCTAGAACACAACCCAAAAAGCCAATCTTTAATAACTACCACATATTGAGAGAAATCATATAAACAATAGAGGTTATTTAGAAACAGAGTCCGTACTGTCGACTGAAATGTTAGAAAATCTTAGAAAATGGAAACAAAAGATATAGAGGCCCATATTATACAGAAAGTTCCCTAAGACATTGAAGATCAAGGAAAAAATAAGTTGGGACTACTCGTTTTGGAAATGTTTTCTGTAAAACAATTGAAAGTCAACCTAGCTGCTGTGACAGCAGAGGCAGAATATTTAGAAGGAATGTTTGAACAAAAATAGACCCCTTTCAAGTGCTTCTAAGTCAAGCCAAAAATCATGGATGTTCTATAATGAGTTAGAAAGACTTTCCAAGTGGTCTTGCATTCATATATTGAGTATTGAACTCAAAATAATTCTTTGAAGTTAAATGACTCACTGTTTTGAAGGCTTTGAGAAAACAAGGTTTATTTCTTGAAATCAAAATGAGAGGTTTAAGAGGGGGTTTTGAAAACATATTTTCAATACTTAATGCAGATTATAACCACTTAAAATGTCAACATCAAACTCATCATCAAGAACCTCCAAGATTGTTGGAAAGTATTATTTACATTTTAAAGACAACTTCATGAATACATAGGAATGTATTGAAGTTGAAATCATCATCTATCAAACATGTTTTTGAGGTCAAGAGCTACTATCCATAAGGATTCACTCACCTCAAACTTCATGTCATCATCTAGATGATGATAGACTAGTAAGTAAATAAATAAAAACAAAAAAAGAAATGAGGTGAGAGAAGATGAACAAATATAAACAAACAAATAGATAGCAATCAATAGATGATATTCATGATGTATTGGACTTGTAGTTTGGTGTTTCACTCATATGTGGTGACATTGGACATGGAAGTAGTTTCCTCTCTCTTAAATGCTCACTAAAATGGTGGTTGGGTGTATTGAATATGAAGTAAATGGAAGTAATGAAGTAAAAACAAAGTTTAGAACTCACTTTCTTGTTTGAAAATCAAAGAAGGAAGCTTCTTTTCTATCTATTCTAACCTTATCTCTATAACTTTCTTTCTAAAACTTTTCAAAACTTGCATTTGACACCCCCAAAATGAGAAGTCAAGGGGGGTTTATATAGGCCAATTTGGGGTGGTTTGGGGTTTTAGAAGTACTCCCATTGGTCCCAAACATCTGTGAACATAGAACTACATCGTTTTGGTTTTCAATTAATCAAAATGAACCCCCAAAAGAAATTACAAAAAAACACCATTCTGGAGGAGAGTGCCGCGGCGGCACTGGGCTTGTACCACGGTGGCACTGGGCCAGTGCTGCAGTGGCACTGCTCCTCATTCGTCCAGATAATCCTTTTTAGGCCCCCAGAGGTCTAGTATTCGCGAAAAGGCCCTATTTTGTCCGAAATTCACAGAAAATGCATACGAACTCCAAATTGAGGTTGTGATATACCGTTGGAAAGGTAATGGAGTCTAATTTACATATAAAAAAATACTTCGGAGATAGGTCACCTTGAAAAATTTTGCGATATTCGCGATAAAAGCCGATTTGATCGCCTTTTTCACCTTAAAAAATTCATAATAAATTCGTTTGAAATCCAAAAATTATGTGCGATATACCTTTGGAAATCTATTGACCTCTAGTATGCATGAAAAATGTTTGAAAAATGATACGGTGCTCCGGTTTCAAAGTCAACTTTTGGTCAAACTAGTTAAACTTGGGATTCCCGAAAAGTTCTGAAAACCTCTGGGAGCTTCCTAGAGCTGACGTTTTCATTTGATTTTCTTTTAAAACTCATTTTAGTATTTCCCACATGATCTAGAATGATCCCAGAACTTTTCGGCGAATTTGGACGATTTTGGTCAAACTTGGTCAAACCGGTCAATGGGGACTTTCTAGGGAACTTTCGGGACCTCTGGTGGTCTTTGGGAGCCGACGATTTCATCCTGTCTTGCTTTAGAACTCATATTATTGTTTTCTTACGACGTAGCGCGTTTCCAGAACATTTGGTCTGAATTCGGAAGCGTTCGGGTTTTCAGGGGTATTTTGGTCATTCTGAGCATTCTGAGAGATAGAACTAACTTCCAAGAGTCCTTTTTAGTCTTTTGCGATCATTGTGAACCACCAAGCTATGGGTCTCCTAAATCTGATAGCCGACAAAATGGGGTGTCTATAGCAGCTTAATTAGAGAGATTATAGTTTTTTGCATTTCAGATTATAGCTTAAGTTGTAAGAGCTGTTTCATAATAAATGGGAAAAAAATCTAATTATTAAACCAATGTGAGTTTGAACTTAATGACAAAAGTAGGGTAAATCATTTTTAGGAAAAACGACATTACATTGCCTTTTTAAGAAAAACGCCACTCAATTGAGTGCCCCTTTTAGCAAAAACGACATTGGTCTTTTTATTTTTTTAGACTATTTATTTTTCAAATATATTTCTTGAAAAACAAATTATGTTTTAATTGAATGTTGTGCTTACAAAAAATGACATTGAATGTTGTTTTTACTAAAGACGCCATTGAATGTCGTTTTTAGCAAAAACACCATTAAATGTCGTCTTTACTAACCACGACATTGATAAAAGTTTAAATCAGTCCGTGCACCACTGCACTGCATACTGCATGGCAGTGATTTTTCAGACTGTACTAAGTTGTCAATATCACTACAAGTTAATACAAACCAACACCTATAAATTAGTTTCATTGTGTGTAGAAGTCAAAGGGGTAGCCTTCATTAATTTAGTACCAAACAGTGCATACTAGAAAATAGTTGAAGCTTGTAGCACCTCCAATAATAACGTTGTGCTAAATATTGTTGCTTAATACTCATGTTCCAAGCTGTGATTCCATATTTTTACTCATATATAAAACTTCAATATACAAATTCACCGAATACAACGTCCACGGAGACACCCTAAGGTTGTATTTGGTGTGCGCATTTAGAGAAGAAAGAGTAAAAAGATAAAAGAAAAACTCTTTTTTAGTGTTATTCCGTAATGTTTTACTCTGTGATTTGAAAAGCTGCATAATTATGGTTGAGTTGTTTAGTCTTTATTGGGTTTGTGAAGTCTGATCCACTCTGAAATCGGGGGTTCGGGAGGCGGGCCCCCCGAGTTGGACGAGTAGTGTAACCCTAGTGGGATATATTATCCCTTCTATGTTCAGGCGCAGTGTGTTGAGAGCTGCGTTATTTGAGAGAAAACTCTGTAACCCTATTCCTTGAATATAGTGAACTGGTGTGAGAGGCTGTAGACGTAGGCAGTTTGGCCGAACCACAGGGTATATCTGGTGTCGTGGTTTGTCTGTTTATTGTTTTTGTGTACGTTTGCATTGTGTGTTATAGGTTATATTCGCAACAATTGGTATCAGAGCGAGGTTGTAGACCAGTAACTTACAATGGCAGAGGAAGGGAAGGTTAAGATTAAGAAGTTCAATGGTTCGAACTTTACTTTCTGGAAGATACAGATTGAAGATGTGCTATACCATAAGGATCTATACTGATGTTGTCAATATCAAGATATAAAAAGTGTTCTTTACTTTTCAAAAGATTTGTAGTGTGAAAGCAAAGGTCGAACCCACAGGGATTGGTTAACTACAGCGACTTAATTTTAAAACCTAACTTTAGTTAATTATGAAAACGGATTTTGATTTGATTTTAATTAAACTAATAACAATAAAAATAAATCTAAACTATGAAAGCAATTAAAAGTGTTTTTGTAAATATGTAAAGGGAACCTAGGATTGCAACTCCACCACTAGCTTCATAATAAGGGTATTTATGAATTACCTTAGCTTATTAAGTTGGATGATTATGGGGAATTGTGGCTACAAGCCCAATTCCTCCGTCAAGAGAATAATCATGGTTCAAGCACCAACATATTCCATCTTCGGTTAGCACGAATTATCCCACACTAAACTAGGGTTGTGACATAATTCGTCTAATCTAGGCATGAATTATTCGGATACTTGATAGCACAAATCAATAAAGCACCATCACATGTAAATAATCTAAACAAGCACAGCAAGAATAGATCATTGAGCACATCATAGTCAAAATAGATCTAAGACAAGAATAAACTTTGAAAGCAATGATTTAATCAATAGAAGTTCGATTTATTTATAAAAATCCTCAGAACATGTGACTGTCATCCATACATAATAAAACTAAAATAAAAACATAAAATACTCCCTATTACTCGACTAGGGCTTCATTGAAACCCTAGATCTAAGGTCTAAGCTTCCATAGAAGTGGTAGATAGCAAGTAGTTGATGGAGGAGGCCATGGAGATCCTTGGTCTTCTTCTTCTTCTCCTTGCTTCCCTCTCTTCAATGGTTGAAAGTATGTATATATTTTGTGTGTATAATAATTGTCTACCCTTTAATTGAAGTAAAATAGGGTATATATAGATTTACAACAAGTTTTTGGAAGCTTTCCTAACTCGAAACTCATTAAAACTGCTGTATTTAGCTTTCCAGACGTAATTAGGCAGTTTCGTTCACGTAGGAATCATCAGTATACTGAAATATGCATCTTTGATTTTTACACATATCGCGCGAGCGCCACATTTGGCACCTCGCGCGAGCGATATTCTGGTTTTCGCGCCCGCGGCTCGCGCGCGCGACTTGGCTTTTTCAGCTTCTTTTCTTCTGATTTTTCACCCTGTTTAGCCTGATATACTTGATTTCTTCCAAAACCTGTCAGAAAATAGAAAACGAAGTAAAAATATACAAAAACAGGATAAAAAAGGTACTAACAAATGCTCGTTAAGGCTTATAAATAGGATTTGTTCTCTCCCGATCATATACCTACCTATCGAAGGCACGAAACCAGCAGATATGAAAGAAGAAGATTGGGCTGTACTAGATCGTAAAGCCCTAGGAACCGTACGATTGAGTTTGTCACCATCGGTTGCTTCAAACATCGCGAAGGAGAAGACGACAGCAGGGTTGTTCGTAACCCTAGAGAAGATGTACGAAAAGCCCTCTGCATCCAATAAAGTTTATTTGATGAAGAAGTTGTTCAATCTAAAGATGGCAGATGATGCTATCATTGTCGAACATTTGAACGAGTTCAATACCATAACAATCCAATTAGAGTCTGTGAAAATTGTATTTGATGATGAGGTAAAAGCTTTGATACTTCTGTCAAGTTTGCCAGACAGTTGGAATGGACTGGTCATGGCAGTAAGCAACTCATCCGGATCCTCGGTGCTAAAATTCAAAGATGTGGCTGGATTTGTTTTGGGAAAAGAAGCTCGTAGGAGATCTTTAGGGGAAGACTCAACTTCTGGTTCAGCATTGAATGCAGAAGAAAGAGGCAGAAAATTGAACAGGGGCAACAATAAAAATTGGAACAATGGTTCTCGTGGGAGATCAAAATCGAGAAAAGGGAGATCAAAATCTTATGGGCATGATAAGAAATCAGCTGAATGTTGGGATTGTGGTGAAAAAGGGCACTACAAGAGAGATTGCAAAAATCTGAGAAAGCAGTAGAATGGCAACAATCAAGGGGGTAGGAACACCGCAAACATTGCTGAAGATGAGGATAGTGATGCCTTGATTTGTGTAGCAGATTCTCGCAGTGAGTCATGGATTGTAGACTCGGGAGCTTCATTCCATGCCACCCCATGCATGGATGTCCTTCAGAATTATGTGCAGGGAAATTTTGAAAAAGTCTATTTAGGTGATGACAAGGCCTAAAATATTATTGGGAAGGGTGATGTGCAGATTACTCAAACCAATGGGACAGTGTTAAATTTGAAGGATGTCAGACATGTGCCTAGTTTGACAAGGAACTTGATTTCAGTTGGGCAGTTGTCAGGAACTGGAGTGGTAACATCATTCACGGCAGATGCAAAGGGGCCATGGTTTTGGCTCGTGGTAAGAAAGAAGGCACCCTCTATGTCTCCTCGGGCACCTACAGTAGCATAACAGTGGCGTCGTCTGGAATTGATGCTAATACATGGCATAGAAGACTTGGTCACATGAGTGAGAAAGGAATGAAGGTGATGATGAAGGAAGGGAAACTACCTGGGTTGAAGTATCTTGATCTGGACTTTTGTGAAGATTGCATTTTGGGAAAACAGAAGAAAGTCAGTTTTACCAAGGTGGCAAGGACTCCAAAATCAGAACGATTGGAATTGATCCATACTGATGTATGGGGACCATCTAAGGTACCTTCTCTTGGTGGCTCTCGCTATTTTGTCACTTTCATAAATGATACTACTAGAAAATTGTGGGTGTATTTCATAAAGCGTAAATCTGATGTGTTTGGTACTTTCAAGAATTGGAAAGCTTTGGTTGAAAATGAGACAGGGTTAAAGCTAAAGTGTCTCAAGTCCGATAATGGTGGTAAGTACTGTGATGATGACTTTGAGTCATATTGTGCTATAAATGGGATTAGAAGACTGAAAACAATCCCGAGGAAGCCAAGGCAGAATGGAGTGGCTGAGTGCATGAATAGGACGATCCTAGAGCGTGCAAGGAGCATGAGAATAAATGCTGGGCTACCTAAGCAATTCTGGGCTGATGCAGTAAACACTGTCGTGTATTTGATCAATAGGGGACCTTCAATTGCTTTGAATTGTGGTTTGCCAGAAGAGTCTTGGACTGGAAAAGAGGTAAATCTCTCTCATCTTCGCATTTTTGGTTGCACTGCTTATGTACACGTTGAACCTGAGAACAGGGGTAAGCATGATCCTAAGTCTAGGAAGTGTTACTTCATTGGTTATGGCACTGATAGTTATGGGTAGACTGTGGGACTTTGAAAAATAGAAAACAGTGAGGAGTATGGATGAAGTGTTCAATGAGTCTGTTTTGTACAAAGATAGAATTGGCCATCAAAAGGAGAATACTGGAAATTCAGTTTTGTAGAGTTTGAGGAGATTTCAGATAAGAATGTTTTGAAGACCCAAGATGTGAACATACAACCTACACCGCAGGAAGAACCACAAACTCCCCCTTCGAGGAAGTCTACTAGAGTTAGTAAGTCTGTAATGCGCTATTCACCTTCAATGAATTTTTTGTTATTAACTGATTGTGGTGAACCAGAATGTTTTGAGGAAGCTTTACAGGTTGAGACCAGGGAGAAGTGGGAGCATGCCATGGATGATGAGATCTATTCTCTTTCATCAAACCAGACATGGGATCTTGTCCAGTTGCCAAAGGGGAAGTTAGCTTTGCAAAACAAATGGGTTTATAGAATAAAGGAAGAATTTGATGGGAGCAATCGGTACAAGGCAAGGTTGGTAGTAAAAGGGTTTCAGCAGAAACTAGGTATTGACTACACAGAAATTTTTTCTCCTATTGTTAAAATTTCTACTATCAGATCTGTGCTAAGTATTGTAGCAGCTGAGAACTTGCACTTGGAACAATTGGATGTCAAAACCGCCTTTCTCCATGGTGATTTGGAGGAGGACATTTATATGCATCAACCACAAGGCTATGTGGTGAAAGGGCAAGAGAATCTGGTATGTAAGCTTAAGAAGAGTCTATATGGGTTGAAACAGGCCCCAAGGCAGTGGTATAGAAAGTTTGACACTTTTATGGCAAAAGCTGGTTTTACCAGATGTCATTCAGACCATTGATGTTATTTTAAGAAGCTTGCTACATCGTATCTCATATTGCTTTTGTATGTAGATGATATGCTTGTTGCAAGATCAAGCATGGAAGAGATTTCAAATCTCAAGGCACAGTTGTCCAAGGAATTTTCTATGAAGGATTTGGGAAATGCGAAGAAAATTCTTGGGAAGAGAATCAGCAGAGATAGGGTAAACAAGAAGTTGGAACTATCACAGGCAGAATATGTGGATAAGGTTCTGAAAAGGTTTAACATGGAAAATGCTAAACCAGTTAGCACTCCTTTGGCAAGTCACTTCAGACTTTCCATAGATCAAGCAGCAGTCACAGATGAAGACCGTAAGTACATGGCTAGAGTACCTTACGCATCAGCAGTAGGCAGCTTGATGTATGCTATGGTCTGTACAAGGCTAGACATTGCTCATGTAGTGGGAGTAGTGAGCAGATTTATGGCAGATCCAGGCAAGGAGCATTGGGAAGGTGTTAAGTGGATTCTGAGGTACCTTAGAGGCACTAAAGATGTGGCATTATGTTATGATGGTTCAGACATTCGTATTCAGGGCAATGTGGATTCAGATTTAGCAGGGGATATTGACAGCAGGAAGAGCACTACAGGGTATGTGTTTACTTTGGGCAGTGCAGCAGTCAGTTGGGTCTCCAGACTACAGAAAATTACAACCATCTCCACAACAGAGGCAGAGTATGTGGCAGCCACTGAGGCTTGCAAACAAATGGTATGGTTGAGAAAATTTCATGAAAGAAATTGGTAAGGAACAAGAGGGGAGTTCTCAGTTGTTCAGTGATAGTCAAAGTGCAATTCATCTTGTAAAGAATTCATCTTTTCACTCGAGAACCAAGCACATCGACATCAAGTACCATTTCATTCGCTCACTTTTGGAGGATGGACAGTTCACTTTGGAGAAAATTCATACAAACGATAATTGATGTTGTCAATATCAAGATATAAAAGTATGCTTACTTATGCTTTACTTTCAAAAGATTTGCAGTGTGGAAGTAAAGGTCGAACCCACAGAGATTGATTACTACAACTCTTAATTTTAAAACCTAAGTCTAATTAATTAGGAAAAACGGATTTTGATTTGGATTTAATTAAACTAATAACAATAAAAGTAAATCTAAACTATGAAAGCAATTAAAAGTGTTTTTAATGAATGTTTAAGGGAACCTAGGATTACAAATCCACCACTAGCTTCATAATAAGGATATTTATGAATTACTTTAGCCTATTACGTTGGATGATGATGGGAAATTGTAGCTACAAGCCCAATTCCTCCGTCAAGAAGATAATCATGGTTCAAGCACCAACATAATCCATCTTCGGTTAGCACGGATTATCCCACACTAAACTAGGGTTGTGGTATAATCCGTCTAATCTAGGCATGGACTATTCGGATACTTGATAGCACGAATCAATAAAGCACCATCACATGTAAACAATCTAAACAAGCACAGCAAGAATAGATCGTTGAGCACATCACAGTCAAAATAGATCTAAGACAAGAATAAATTCTGAAAGCAATGATTTAATCACTATAAGTTTGATTTATTTATAAAAATCCTCTAAACATGTGACTGTCATCCATACATAATAAAACTAAAATAAAAACATAAATAAAACCCTATTACTCATCTAGGGCTTCATTGAAACCCTAGATCTATGATCTAGCCGTCCATGGAAGTGATGGATGGCAAGTAGTTGATGGAGGAGGCCATGGGAACCCTTGGTCTTCTTCTTCTTCTTCTCCTTGCTTCCCTCCCTTCAATGGCTGGAAGTATGGTTGTAGAATGTGTATGTATGGGTGTGTAACAATGTCTAACCCTTTAATTGTAATAAAATAGGGTATATATAGATTTACAACAAGCTTTGGAAGCCTTCCTAACCCGAAACGAACTGAAACTGATGTAATTTACAGTCTAGACGTCGTTCAGCAGTTTCGTTTGCACAGGAGTCTTCAGTACACTGAAATACGCAACTTTGATTTTTCCACATATCGCGCGAGCGGGTCGCGCGAGCGCGACAATTGGCCTTCGCGCGCGCGGATCGCGCGAGTGATTCTTGGGATCTCGCGCGAGCGGATCGCGCGAGCGATTTCTGGTTTTCGCGCGCGCGACTTGGCTTTTTCAGCTTCTTAAGCTCTGCTTCTTCACCCTGTTTAGCCTGGTTTAGTTGATTTCTTCCAAAACCTGTCAGAAACTAGAAAACAAAGTAAAAATATACAAAAATAGGATAAAACGGTCTAACAAATGCACATTAAGGCGTATATTTAGGATTAGTTCTCTCCCGATCACACCCCCAAACCTACATTTTGCTAGTCCTCGAGCAAAACTAAAATAAAAACTACTAATAAAAATCTATTCCATTTTCGTATGGATCACGATTGCATTTAGCGCATGCAACAAGCCTTTTAAACCTCTAGGTGTCCCTAGTCGGACGAGTGAAGTCTCGTGAGGGTTCTCATCAACAAGTTACCCACAACCATCTTTATTAACTTATATATTTAAAAAGTTTTATTAAACAAATTAACAATACTCCTTATTATAAACAACAATTCGAAATGGAATAACGAACAAGAAGAAACAGAATCAAACGTTCACCTATATTATGAAAAACAATCAAGTGTATGCAATGTAAGAATCAATAGAGTTCCTCATAAGATTGCACGTGTGTGATGTGGTAGTCAAATGAACACGCGCATGTCATGAACATGGAATATAACTCGGATAATCATTTAACTATGTCTCGACTACGAATCTCACAATGAATTACACTCTCAAATGAAACACTCAGAAACAGGTGTAATTTCTCTAGTATACGTGAGCAAAGGAAATATCTTTTCAAAATGAAAAAAAATGCTCACATATGACTCGAAAAAGACGCATGACACGAAAGAACAGTAATCTCATGGATAAGATGCCAACAATCAAGAGAAATTAATCATTACCATGTTTTAATCCCCCTCCCATCGTTTACATATCTAAACCATCTTTTCTAGGATCAAATAGGACTTTTCAAAGGTTGTATTGTGGCTCAGGCAACGAAAAAAAGATAGAATGGATATATCAGGTAGTTTTCAGAATGGCATTGTAAGGCATGTTCGATTTCTTTCATTCTTCTTCTACAAACTTTCATCTTTTCTTTCTCTTCATTCCTTTCCATTCATTTTTCTTCTTTTCTTTCATCATTTTTTTTTCAACCTTCCTCTTCTTTATTTTTTTCTTTTCCTTTTTCTTTTCTTGCTTCTCAAATGATTATTCATCGAATACCAAGCAACTACCCCAATAGCATCTTATTTTTTTCTTCTTTTTCAACACATCACCTTAACACTACTAAAAGGTGACAAATCTCTCAGTGGTGAACTCCAAGTTTGTCAAGTCGGAGCAAAAACAAGGATAATGGTAATCGAAGAAAGAAATGGCATTTTAACGGCTCAAAGGGCGAACTAAGGAAATTTATAATTCTTCGGTCAGTAATAAACAAAGAGGGCCTAAAATCATTTCCTGTAGTTATATGGTTCTTCAACGTTTACGACGGAAGATTATTTAGCATGGTAACAAATATTTTAACTTGACTATCAACCAAAACAAGAATAATGAGACTAAACAACGAGTTAATGCGCTATTTCAATGAAATTCGACAAACACAATGTATTTATAACCCTCTAAAAAGAAAAGATAGGCTCAAAAGCTCACTGGGCTTAGTCTCCACCATGTGTTATCTAGAAATCCGAATTATATTATAGTTCACATCAAACATGTATTCAAGTGACTACGTGCAGTGCATAAGTTTATGTGCAAATCTATGATATAAAACTACGATTCGAACGATACATAACTTAAAACATTATATCATAACTTCAGCAAATGTTTAATCACATATTCTCTTGTTTACCATTCTATAACAATCAAAATTCTCTAACCAAGAGTATCAAATTGATATTGCAAAAACGTCGGTCATCATCGTTTATTTAAACACACTTATTGAAAAATTTTAAAATTTTGCATAAACTAATGTGCATGTGTGTGCATACCCCCAAACCTAAACCTTTCATTGTCCCCAATGAAACAATAAAACAAAATAAAGGAGAGTACGTAAAGAACGATAGAACCTGTTAATACTAGATAAACGAAAAGAAACTAACAAAAGAGAATATGTGAACACCGAAATCGATCTTGACAAGCACAGAACAGGTGAACACCAAGGAATATGACAATAAAGGTCAATGTTACCTGTTAATACTAGATAAACGAAAAGAAACTAACAAAAGAATATTAAAAGTAAGTAAACCGAAATATAAAATACAAATCGATAAACTAATCTAAACTAAACTAAACGAGCAAATGGAAAAGAAATAAAACGAAAAAGTATAAATGTAACCAGAAAAACAACGAACACGAACTAAACAGAACCAAATAAACACAAATAGAAAAGAAACACAAATAAAATAGGTAGGGGGAAAGATATAGAAAACGAAAGGGAAAAAAAACAGGAAAATGGGGGAATCGCGCGAGCGGCCGTCGCGCGCGCGAATTCCCAAATTTTTTTTTTATTTTTTTTTTATTTTTTTTAACAAAAATCTCGCGCGAGCGAGGTACCTCGCGCCCGCGATATCAGGCGCGAGGAGAACCTGAGGGCTCAAATAAAGAAAACGAAAGAAAAACACTAAGGCACATTCTCGCGCCAGCGGGCCGCGCGCGCGAGAATGGTATTTTCCATTTTTTGGCTAAAATTATGTATATAATATTAAAATAAATTAATTCCAACCCCCAAACCTGTCCAGAATGTCCAAAATAGACCCAAACAGACTCAAAAACATCCAAAAATAAGAAAAACGAACGAAATAAAGCTTGGGTTGCCTCCCAAGAAGCGCTAACTTTTACGTCTTCAGCTAGACCGTTCTAGCTCAAGATTTTATGGAGGCCGTAAATCGGACTGTGTACCCCTAAGGATGTCTGGTAGAGCTTGATGGTAAGCAGAAATTACGTCGCTTCGAATTAATTCTATTGACGGTTTGTCAGTATGTTCAAATCGATTTCTTACCTTCCGAGTAGATTCAGCATTAGGGTCCGAAGTATTAGGGTTCATCCACTCATCATCCGCTATATCTTTGTCGTTACTCACATTTATAGCTTTGTTAGGCTCAATATTCCGTCTTACCTCACCTTCCGCCTCACATAGGTAATCGTCATCTTTAGGAGGTTGATCAATAGCATTAAAAACGTTTAATTTTAATTTTATATTCCCGAACGACACTTTCATTACCCCTGTTCTACAATTGACACGTGCGTTGGCCGTGGCTAAGAATGGACGACCAAGAATAACAGGAGTGTATTTTCTAGTATCTAGCACCGGTTCGGTGTCAAGGACCATAAAATCAATGGGATAGAAACATTGATCAACTTTTACTAGTACGTCTTCGACGATTCTTCTAGGTATTTTAACAGAACGATCCGCTAACTGAATAGTAGCGGCCGTAGGCTTAAGTTCCCCTAAACCTAATTGTTTATAGACGTGATAAGGTAAGAGGTCAACACTAGCTCCTAAGTCAAGGAGAGCCCTATGAATGATAGTGTCACCTATGACACATGAAATCGTAGGCGTACCTGGATCCTTATATTTCGGAGGGGCGTGTTGGAAAATTGAACTTACTTTTTCCGTGAGGAAGACCTTTTTAGGAGTATGACTGCGTATTTTACGCTTTTGAGTACAAAGGTCTTTTAAACATTTAGCATAAGCGGGAATTTGTTTAATAGCATCGAGGAAAGGAGTATTTATTTTAACTTGTTTAAACACCTCGAGTATATCTTCCATTTTTGACCCTTTCTTGGGCAAATGCGACGGTCCCTCAACGTTTGGTGGATATGGCATTCTCGGAATATAATTCGTTGGGTCCGATTCTTTTTCTTTTCTACTTTGGCTCGCATCCTCACCCTTCTTCGTATTAGAGTTGATATTCATATCTTTCACATTCTCATTCGGAATTTCTATTACCTCTTCCTCTCGTGTCGTCAACCTAGTTGATACGGCGTTTACTTGCTCATTCGACCCCTTAACCTCATATTATCCCTTAGGGTTTTGAATTGTTTGACTAGGCAACGTCCCCTCATTTCTACGACTCACTACAGTAGCTAGTTGTCCCATTTGGGATTCAAGCTTCGCAATGGATTGTGTGTGTGAGTGCACTATTTGTGCTTGTGCCTGTACTTGCGTTTCAATAGTCTTAAGGGACGCCAACACCTTTTCCTCAAAAACATTACTCCTGGTAGGATTCGAATTAGGAGGCGGGTGTTGGTATTGATTAGGTTGAAACTGAGGTCGATACGCATTAGGAAAATTAGTCGCCTCATTAGGGTTATTATTATTATTTTTCCACGAGAAGTTAGGATGGTTTCTCCATGGCGCATACGGATTATTAGTAGTCGCATTATAATTATTTCATGGGTATTGTTGAATAGAATTAATGTGTTGCTCCACGAATTCCGGAAATTGACTCGCCGATGGACATGCAAGTATCGAATGTGAAGGATCAGAACATAATGCACAAATTTCATGAGCGGGTGGGGCTGTCGTTTGGTTCATTGTTAAAAGTCGGTCAAGTTTGTTAGATAGTTATTTATTTCAATTAATTGACTTGACTCGAACTTTACCTCCCTCTTAGATTGTGAATGATATCCCTCGGAACGGACAGACACCGCTTGGTGCATCGAATTCTCGCTTAACGTTTCAAAAATTTTCCATGCCTCATCGGCACTTTTGTGTAGGAAGGTACCCGCACAAACAGCATCGACGGTATTCCTAACAGAGGGAATAAGCCCCTCATAGAAGACCTGAACAAGTTGCCACTTAGGAACCTGATGATGTGGACACGAGCGTAATAATTCTTTAAATTTTTCCCACGTGTCGTAAAGTGATTCCCCATCTTGCATCACAAAGTTTGTTATAGATTTTCTTATCTGATTCGTACGCATAATAGGAAAAAACTTTTGTAAAAATGCGGTGTGTAAGTCTTCCCATGTTCTAATTGTGTTTGGCTCCAAAGATTGGAGCCAATATTTAGCTTTGTCTTTTAATGAGAATGGAAAGAGCCGCATTTTTAATTCATCATCAGTAAGATTCTGGATTTTCAAAGTAGAGCATATATCCTGAAAATCTCCTAAGTGTTTATATAGATCTTCATTTAAACGGCCATGGAAAGATGGAAGTAGCGAGATGGTAGACGACTTTATCTCAAAGTGAGATGCCGTCGCCTCCGGTAATTCAATACATGTTTGTGGCGTGTAAGTCGTAGGAATAAAATAATCTTTAAGCGGCGGAGGTGGAGGGATATTAGGATTATTCATATTAGCTCCGTTGTTATTTTGGTTATTTTCGTTATTATTTCCAATGTCTGCCATTTTAATTGGTTCTATGTTATTAAAGCGCGGTCTCTTTAGTTTTTGAAGAGTACTACGTATTTCAGATTCAAATAAAGACGTTGGTTTCGGTATCAAATCGTCGTCTATTAAAAACCTTATTCTAGAAGTTAAGTTTGAAGACTTATTAAGTCTTAATGTATGTTCAAGTTCAGAGTCTAAAGGTTGTAATTCCGGTTTATTTGAACGTGTACCTAACATAAACTAAAAGAAAGTAAACTAAAAACAAAAACTGACTCAACTAAAAAAAACAAATAGCAATCACGCAAATAAGACGACAATCAAGCACACAGTACTACTATGATGCATGAATATTATCCTGTAATGCAATGACCGCGTCAAGCCCAGCGCCCCGGGTTTCCTAGCTAATGCAGTGCAATTAACCCTAAACTAATGCAAATAGTGCGTCACAGCGCCCTGACTTACAGTGGTTTAAAGCGAATTCCAAAGAAGCAATTTACTTAATTTTTATTTATTTTATTTTTGCGTAAGCTCCTTTGATGTAATCAGCTGCTCCACTCGGAAACGTTGACTACAAAATAAAAGAACAAGTTAGTAACTAAAAACAAAAACAGAAAATAAGAAAAATAAAAACTAATCTAATATTTACGAATTAACTAAACTACGATTATAAAACTAAGAGTAGTAATACAATCCCCGGCAACGGCGCCAAAAATTGATGTTGTCAATATCAAGATATAAAAGTATGCTTACTTATGCTTTACTTTCAAAAGATTTGCAGTGTGGAAGTAAAGGTCGAACCCACAGAGATTGATTACTACAGCTCTTAATTTTAAAACCCAAGTCTAATTAATTAGGAAAAACGGATTTTGATTTGGATTTAATTAAACTAATAACAATAAAAGTAAATCTAAACTATGAAAGCAATTAAAAGTGTTTTTAATGAATGTTTAAGGGAACTGATCGGGAGAGAACTAATCCTAAATATACGCCTTAATAAGCATTTGTTAGTACCTTTTTATCCTGTTTTTGTATATTTTTACTCTGTTTTCTAGTTTTTGACAGGTTTTGGAAGAAATCAACTGAACCAGGCTAAATAGGGTGAAAAGTCATCAAGAAAGAAGCTGAAAAACCAATGTCGCGCGCGCGGTCCGCGGGCGCGAGAATCAGCAAGTCGCTCGCGCGATCCGCTCGCGCGAGACCCCCAATAATTCGCTCGCGCGATTCGCGCGCGCGAAGGACCAAAAGTCGCGCTCGCGCGACCCGCTCGCGCGATATGCCCAAAAACCAAAGTTGCGTATTTCAGTATACTGAAGACTCCTGTGCAAACGAGACTGCTAAACGACGTCCAGACTGTAAATTACATCAGTTTCAGTCCGTTTCGAGTTGTAAAGGCTTCCAAAACATGTTGTAAATCTATATAAACTCTATTTTACTTCAATTAGGGGGTTGGCAATTAATATACACACATTCTACAACCATACTTCCAGCCCTTGAAGAGGGAGAAGCAAGGAGAAGAAGAAGAAGACCAAGGATTTCCATGGCCTCCTCCATCAACCTCTTGCCGATCACTACTCCTATGGCAGCTTAGATCATCGATCTAGGGTTTCAATGAAGCCCTAGATGAGTAATAGGGTTTTATTTATGCTTTTATTTTAGTTTTATTGTGTATGGATGACAGTCACATGTTTAGAGGATTTTATAAATAAATCGTACTTACATTGATTAAATCATTGCTTTCAGAATTTATTCTTGTCTTAGATCTGTTTTGACTGTGATGTGCTCAACGATCTATTCTTGCTGTGCTTGTTTAGATTGTTTACATGTGATGGTGCTTTATTGATTCGTGCTATCAAGTATCCGAATAGTCCATGCCTAGGTTAGACGGATTAGATCACAACCCTAGTTTAGTGTGAGATAATTCGTGCTATCCGCAGATGGATTATGTTGGTGCTTGAACCATGATTATCTTCTTGTCGGAGGAATTGGGCTTGTAGCTACAATTCCCCATATTCATCCAACGTAATAAGCTAAAGTAATTCATAAATATTCCTATTATGAAACTAGTGGTGGATTTGCAATCCTAGGTTTCCTTTAAATATTATTTAAAAACACTTTTAATTGCTTCCATAAGTTAGATTTACTTTTATTGTTATTAGTTTAATTAAATCCAAATCAACATCCGTTTTTCCTAATTAATTAGACTTAGGTTTTAAAATTAAGTCGTTGTAGTAATCAATCTCTGTGGGTTCGACCTTTACTTCCACACTGCAAATCCTTTGAAAAGTAAAGAATACTTTTATATCTTGATATTGACAACATCAATTTTTGGCGCCGTTGCCGGGGATTGCATTACTACTCTTAGTTTTATAATCGTAGTTTAATTAATTCGTAAATATTAGATTAGTTTTTATTCTTCTTATTTTCTGTTTTTGTTTTTAGTTACTAACTTTTTCTTTTATTTTGTAGTCAACGTTTCCGAGTGGAGCAGCTAATTACATCAAAGGAGCTTACGCAAATAAAATATAAATAAAATTAAATAAATTGCTTCCTTTGGAAATTCGCTTTAAACCACTGTAAGTCAGGGTGCTGTGACGCACTATTTGCATCAGTTTAAGGTTAATTGCACTGCATTAGCTAGGAAACCCGGGGCGCTGGGCTTGACGCGGTCATTACATTACAGGATAATTTGCATGCATCATAGTAGTTGAGTGCTTGTTATCTTAGTCGCGTGATTGCTTGCTATTTGTTTTTTTTTAGTTGAGTCAGTCTTTGTTTTTAGTTTCTTTTTCTTTATTTTAGTTTATGTTGGGTACACGTTCAAATAAACCAGATTTAAAATCTTTCGATCTTGAACTTGAACGTACCTTAAAAACTAGTAAGTCCACAACCCAAGCTTCTATAGCTAGGTTGCAAGACGACGAATCAACTCCGATTCCGTCGTCGTTGTTTGAGGCCGAAATTCAGAGTACCCGTGAACGGATAAGGAAAACTCAAACTTTTCAAATTGAACCGATTAAAATGGCTGATGGTGGAAATAACAATAACAATCAAAACGACGGTGCGAATATGAACGATCTTAATATACCGCCACCACCTCCACTTATAAATTATTTTATTCCTACTACTTACACGCCACAAGCCGGTATCGAATTACCGGAGGCGACGGCATCTCACTTTGAGATTAAGTCGTCTACGATCTCGTTACTACCTTCTTTCCATGGCCGTCTAAATGAAGACCCTTACCAACACTTAGGGGATTTTCAGGGTATATGCTCTACTTTGAAAATATAACACCTAAATAATGATGAATTAAAATTGCGGCTCTTCCCATTCTCCTTAAGAGACAAAGCGAAGTATTGGCTTAAATCTTTGGAGCCAAACACAATAAAAACATGGGAAGCCTTACACACCGCCTTTTTACAAAAGTTTTTCCCTATTATGCGTACAAATAAGATAAGAAAAGATATAACTAATTTTGTGATGCAAGATGGGGAATCACTTTATGACACGTGGGAAAAATTTAAAGAATTACTACGTTCGTGTCCACATCATCAGGTTCCCAAGTGGCAATTGGTTCAAGTCTTCTACGAGGGGCTTATTCCCTCTGTGAGGAATACCGTCGATGCCGTTTGTGCGGGAACTTTCCTACATAAAAGCGCCGACGAGGCCTGGAAAATATTTGAAACGTTAAGCGAGAACTCGATGCATCAGGCTGTGTCGGTACGTTCTGAGGGATACCTTCAACCTAAGCGAGAGGTGACAGTTGAGTCAAGTCAATCAATTCAAATACAAGAATTAAATAGAAAACTTGACCGACTTATGCAAATGAACAAACCGTCAAATTCATCCTCTTTAGAAGTATGTGCATTATGTTCTGAACCGTCCCATAATATCTTTGCATGTCCTTCTACGTCTCAATATCCGGAATTTGTTGAACAACACGTTAATTCTATGCAACAATTCCCACAAAATAATTATAATCCTAGGTCGACTAATTTTCCAAATACGTACCGACCCCAATACCAACAAGGTCAATACCAACCACCTCCTCCACCTCCACGCAATAATGCCTTTGAGGAGAAGGTGTTGGCCTCACTTGAAAACTTTGGTTCGGTGGTTCAGTTAGTACACTCTCACACACAATCCATCGCAAAACTGGAGTCCCAAGTAGGGCAAATTGTTAATACATTAAACCGGTTAACTGAGAGTAAGTTGCCAAGTCAACCTACTCAGCAACCTAAAGGGCAATACGCAGTGGGTAGTACGAGTGAGAGCGTGAACGCTGTTTCGACTAGGACGACTATCCGAGATGAGGAAGTTGTTGTAATTCCGGATGAGAGTGAGAAAGATGGGAAAATTAACTTAAATTTGAATAAGGAGGGTGAGGGAACGAGTAGAATTCAAAAAGATAAAGGACCAGCCCCAACAAACTATATTCCAAGAATGCCATATCCACCAAACGTTGAGGGACCGTCACATTCGCCTAAGAAAGGGTCTAAGGTTGAGGATATACTCGAGGTGTTTAAACAAGTTAAAATAAATATTCCTTTCCTCGATGCTATAAAACAAATTCCCGCTTATGCGAAATGCTTAAAAGACCTTTGTACTCAAAAGCGCAAAATACGGAGTCATACTCCTAAAAAGGTCTTCCTTACGGAAAAAGTAAGCTCTATTTTTCAACACTCACCGCCGAAATATAAGGATCCCGGTACGCCTACGATTTCATGTGTCATAGGTGACACTATCATCCATAGGGCTCTCCTTGACTTAGGAGCTAGTGTTAATCTCATACCTTATCACGTCTATAAACAACTAGGACTAGGTGAACTGAAACCTACGGCCGCTACAATACAATTAGCGGATCGTTCTATTAAAATTCCTAGAGGAATCGTCGAAGACGTCCTAGTAAAAGTTGATCAATGTTTTTATCCTGTTGATTTTATGGTCCTTGACACTGAACCCGTGATAGATGCTAGGAAGCACACTCCTGTCATCTTAGGCCGTCCATTCTTAGCAACCGCTAACGCACGTGTTAACTGTCGAACGGGGGTAATGAAAGTGTCATTTGGGAACATGAACTTAAAATTAAATATTTTTAATGCGGCTGATCAACATCCTAAATACAACGATGACTTGGGTGTGGAGGGTAGTGAGGTTAAACGGAATATTGAGCTTACTAATGAAATAAATGTGAGTGGGGAAAACAATATAGCGGACGATGATGAGTGGATGAATCCTAATCCCGTGGACCCTAATGCTGAATCTACTCGAAAGGTAAGAAATCGATTTGAACATAATGACAAACCGTCGATTGAATTAATTCCAAGCGACGTAATTTCTGCTTACCATCGAGCTTTACCTGACATCCTTAGGGGTACACAGTCCGATATACGGCCTTCATAAAGTCTTATGCTAGAAAGGTCTAGCTAAAGACGTAAAAGTTAGCGCTTCTTGGGAGGCAACCCAAGCTTTATTTCATTCGTTTTTCTTTGTTTTTGGGTGATTTTAGTCTGTTTTGGACATTCTGGATAGGTTTGGGGGTTGGAATTAATTTATTTTAATAGTATATACATAATTTTAGTTAAAAAATGGAAAACACCAAACTCGCGCGCGCGGCCCGCTCGCGCGAGACGTCGCTCGCGCGGCCCGCTGGCGCGAGTTTGCCCCTTAGAGTTTTTCCTTTCGTTTTCTTTTTATGATGCCTCAGTAGTTCCTCGCGCCTGATCTCGCGGGCGCGAGGTACCTCGTTCGCGCGAGAAAGTTTTTCTAAAAAATAAAAAATAAAAAAAAAATAAAAAAAAAAAAAAAATTGGAAATTCGCGCGCGCGCGATTCCCCCATTTCTGCATCTTTTCTTTTGTTTTCTTGTATCTTCCCCCATACTTGTTCTGAGAATGTTTTTGTTTCTGTTTTTGTTTATTACGCCATTTTAGATCGAGTTAGTTATTGTTTTCCTTATTATATTTATACTTTTTCGTTTTCTTTCTTTTCCTTTTGCTAGTTTAGTTTAATTTAGATTAGTTTTTCGATTTCTATTTTATATTTCTGTTTCTTTTACTTTTAATATTCTTTTGTTAGTTCTTTTCGTTTATCTAGAAGTAACAGGTAACATTGAAATTTATAACCATATTCCTTGGTGTTAACCTGTTATATGCTTGTCAAGATCGAGGTACTATCGTTCCTTCCTTATGTACTCTCTTTTCTTTCATTTTATTGTTTCATTGGGGACAATGAAAGGTTTAGGTTTGGGGGTATGCACACACATGCACGTTATTATGCACTAAAATTTTAAAAATTTACAATAAGTGTGTTTAAATAAACGATATTACTGACGTTTTTGCAATTTTAATCCGATACTTCTTAGTATGTAATTTGAATTGTTATAGAATGGTAAACAAGGGAAGAGGTGATTAAACATTTGCTAAAGTCATGATGTAATGTTTTAGGTCATGTATCGTTTGAATCGTAGTTTTATATCATAGATTTGCACACAAACCTATGCACTGCACGTAGTCGCTTGAATACATGTTTGATGTGAACTATAATATGATTCGGATTTCTAGATAACACAAGGTGGAGACTAAACCCAGTGAGCTATTGAGCCTATCTTTTCTGTTTTGAGGGTTATAAATACATCTTGTGTTTGTCGAATTTCATTGAAATAGCGCATCTACTTGTTGTTGAGTCTCATTATTCTTGTTTTGGTTGATAATCAAGTTAAAATATTTGTTACCATGCAAAATAATCTTTTGTCGTAAACATTGAAGAACCATATGACCCTAGGACATGATTTTAGGCCCTCTTTGTTTATGACCGATAAATAAAAATTTCCTTAGTTCGCCCTTTGAGCCATTAAAATGCCATTTCTTTCTTAAATTACCATTATCCTTGTTTTTGCTCCGATTTGGCCAACTTGGAGTTCACTTCTGAAAGATTGATCACCTTTTAGTGGTGTGAAGGTGATGTGTGATTGAGAAGAAGAAAATAAGATGCTATTGGGGTAGTTGCTTGGTATTCGATGAATAATTATTTGAGAAGCGAGAAAAGAAAAAGGAAAGAAAGAGAAAAAAAAAAGAATGAAAAGGAATGAAAAGTATGAAAAGATGAATGTGGTAGAAGAGACGAATGAAAGAAATCGAACATGCTTTACAATGCCATTCTAAAACTACCTACCATATCCGTTTTTATCATTTTTCATTACCTGAGCCACATTACAACCTTTGAAAAGTCCTATCTGATCCTAGGAAACATGGTTTTGATATGTAAATGATGGGAGGGGATTAAAACATGGTAATGATTAATTTCTTTTGATTATTGGCATCCTATCCATGAGACTACTGTTCTTTCGTGTCATGCGTCTTTTTCATGTCGTATGTGAGCGTTATTCGTTTTGAAAATATAGTTCCTTTGCTCACGTATACTAGAGAAATTACACATGTTTCAGAGTGTTTCATTTTAGAGTGTAATTGACATTGTGAGATTCGTAGTCGAAGCATAGTTTGATGGTTATCCGGGTTATATTCCAAGTTTATGACAAGCGCGTGTTCATTTGACTACCATATCACACACGTGCAATTTTATGAGAAACTCTATTGATTTATACGATGCATGTGCTTGAGATTGTTCTTCATGATGTATGTAGACGTTTGATTCTATTTCTTTATGTTCGTTATTCTATTTCAAATCATTGTGTTATAATAAGGAGTATTGATTATTTTATTTTTCGTTTTAATAAAAGTTTTTAAATTGATTTCCAAGTTAATAAAGATGGTTGTGGGTAACTTGTTGATGAGAACCCTCACGAGACTTCACTCGTCCGACTAGGGACACCTAGGGGTTTAAAAGGCTTGTTGCATACGCTAAATGCAATCGTGATCCATACGAAAATGGAATAGATTTTTATTAGTAGTTTTTATTTTAGTTTTGCTCGAGGACTAGCAAAATGTAGGTTTGGGGGTGTGATCGGGAGAGAACTAATCCTAAATATACGCCTTAATAAGCATTTGTTAGTACCTTTTTATCCTGTTTTTGTATATTTTTACTCTGTTTTCTAGTTTTTGACAGGTTTTGGAAGAAATCAACTGAACCAGGCTAAATAGGGTGAAAAGTCATCAAGAAAGAAGCTGAAAAACCAATGTCGCGCGCGCGGTCCGCGGGCGCGAGAATCAGCAAGTCGCTCGCGCGATCCGCTCGCGCGAGACCCCCAATAATTCGCTCGCGCGATTCGCGCGCGCGAAGGACCAAAAGTCGCGCTCGCGCGACCCGCTCGCGCGATATGCCCAAAAACCAAAGTTGCGTATTTCAGTATACTGAAGACTCCTGTGCAAACGAGACTGCTAAACGACGTCCAGACTGTAAATTACATCAGTTTCAGTCCGTTTCGAGTTGTAAAGGCTTCCAAAACATGTTGTAAATCTATATAAACTCTATTTTACTTCAATTAGGGGGTTGGCAATTAATATACACACATTCTACAACCATACTTCCAGCCCTTGAAGAGGGAGAAGCAAGGAGAAGAAGAAGAAGACCAAGGATTTCCATGGCCTCCTCCATCAACCTCTTGCCGATCACTACTCCTATGGCAGCTTAGATCATCGATCTAGGGTTTCAATGAAGCCCTAGATGAGTAATAGGGTTTTATTTATGCTTTTATTTTAGTTTTATTGTGTATGGATGACAGTCACATGTTTAGAGGATTTTATAAATAAATCGTACTTACATTGATTAAATCATTGCTTTCAGAATTTATTCTTGTCTTAGATCTGTTTTGACTGTGATGTGCTCAACGATCTATTCTTGCTGTGCTTGTTTAGATTGTTTACATGTGATGGTGCTTTATTGATTCGTGCTATCAAGTATCCGAATAGTCCATGCCTAGGTTAGACGGATTAGATCACAACCCTAGTTTAGTGTGAGATAATTCGTGCTATCCGCAGATGGATTATGTTGGTGCTTGAACCATGATTATCTTCTTGTCGGAGGAATTGGGCTTGTAGCTACAATTCCCCATATTCATCCAACGTAATAAGCTAAAGTAATTCATAGATATTCCTATTATGAAACTAGTGGTGGATTTGCAATCCTAGGTTTCCTTTAAATATTATTTAAAAACACTTTTAATTGCTTCCATAAGTTAGATTTACTTTTATTGTTATTAGTTTAATTAAATCCAAATCAACATCCGTTTTTCCTAATTAATTAGACTTAGGTTTTAAAATTAAGTCGTTGTAGTAATCAATCTCTGTGGGTTCGACCTTTACTTCCACACTGCAAATCCTTTGAAAAGTAAAGAATACTTTTATATCTTGATATTGACAACATCAGGAACCTAGGATTACAAATCCACCACTAGCTTCATAATAAGGATATTTATGAATTACTTTAGCCTATTACGTTGGATGATGATGGGAAATTGTAGCTACAAGCCCAATTCCACCATCAAGAAGATAATCATGGTTCAAGCACCAACATAATCCATCTTCGGTTAGCACGGATTATCCCACACTAAACTAGGGTTGTGGTATAATCCGTCTAATCTAGGCATGGACTATTCGGATACTTGATAGCACGAATCAATAAAGCACCATCACATGTAAACAATCTAAACAAGCACAGCAAGAATAGATCGTTGAGCACATCACAGTCAAAATAGATCTAAGACAAGAATAAATTCTGAAAGCAATGATTTAATCACTATAAGTTCGATTTATTTATAAAAATCCTCTAAACATGTGACTGTCATCCATACATAATAAAGCTAAAATAAAAACATAAATAAAACCCTATTACTCATCTAGGGCTTCATTGAAACCCTAGATCTATGATCTAGCCGTCCATGGAAGTGATGGATGGCAAGTAGTTGATGGAGGAGGCCATGGAAACCCTTGGTCTTCTTCTTGTTCTCCTTGATTCCCTCCCTTCAATGGCTGGAAGTATGGTTGTAGAATGTGTATGTATGGGTGTGTAACAATGTCTAACCCTTTAATTGTAATAAAATAGGGTATATATAGATTTACAACAAGCTTTGGAAGCCTTCCTAACCCGAAACGAACTGAAACTGATGTAATTTACAGTCTAGACGTCGTTCAGCAGTTTCGTTTGCACAGGAGTCTTCAGTACACTGAAATACGTAACTTTGATTTTTCCACATATCGCGCGAGCGGGTCGCGCGAGCGCGACAATTGGCCTTCGCGCGCGCGGATCGCGCGAGCGATTCTGGGGATCTCGCGCGAGCGGATCGCGCGAGCGATTTCTGGTTTTCGCGGGCGCGAGTCGCGCGCGCGACTTGGCTTTTTTAGCTTCTTAAGCTCTGCTTCTTCACCCTGTTTAGCCTGGTTTAGTTGATTTCTTCCAAAACCTGTCAGAAACTAGAAAACAAAGTAAAAATATACAAAAACATGATAAAACGGTCTAACAAATGCACATTAAGGCGTATATTTAGGATTAGTTCTCTCCCGATCAATAATCCTGCAGATGTGTTTACCAAGGTGGTCACTGTGGAGAAGCTGAAGAAATGTTCAGCTTCTATTTGTCTTCAAGACTAGAAGACAATGATTTCTCACACCGGCACTATTTGCTTTCGATGGAGGTGACAGCGGTTTCTTTCTCACTCAGATCAGTCTTCAAGTGGAGATTGTTGGGTTTGTGAAGTTTGATCCACTCTGAAATCGGGGGTTCGGGGGGCGGGCCCCCCAAGGGTATTTTAGTAATTTTTAGTGTAACCCTAGTGGGATATATTATCCCTTCTATGTGCAGCCGCAGTGTGTTGAGAGCTGCGTTCTTTGAGAGAAAACTCTGTAACCCTGTTTCTTGAATATAGTGAACTGGTGTGAGAGTCTGTGGACGTAGGTAATTTGGCCGAACCACAGGGTATCTGGTGTCGTGGTTTGTCTGTTTATTGTTTCTGTGTGCGTTTGCATTGTGTGTTACAGGTTATATTCGCAACAGTCTTTTCTTGCCAAGTTTGAGTTTTTACTTCACCCCCTTTATCGCATTTTTTTTCCCATCGGTCTCAATTAATCACCCACATGTATTCATAAGCATTTGGGATCAAAATTTTGGGAAGCATAGCATTACTCGGAAAAAAAAATACAAAATTTTGAGAAGTATGGCATTACACAAGACTGTTACATGCATTAAATCCTTTGTTACTTTGTTTGTGCTACAGATTTAGCTTCTTAGCCAATAAAAACCCCAGCCAAAGCAAAGCCTAAAAAAAGAACCAAATCAATCAGACTCCCATTAAGAAGCTGAAATCTGCAGCACAACCAAAGTAACAAAGGATTTAATGCATGTAAGAGTCTTGTGTAATGCCATGCTTCCCAAAATTTTGTATTTTTTTTTCCTGAGTAATGCTATGCTTCCCAAATTTTGATCCCAATTGCTTATGAACACATGTGGGTGATTAATTGGGATCGATGGGAAAAAAATTCAATAAAGGAGCATTAAAGTAAAAACTCAAACTTGGCAAGAAAAGACTAAACAACTCAACCACAATTATGCAGCTTTTCAAAAACAGAGTAAAACATTACGGAATAACACTAAAAAAGAGTTTTTATTCTTGTTTTACTTTTATCTTTTTACTCTTTCTTCTCTAAATGCGCACACCAAATACAACCTTAGGGTGTCTCTATGGACGTTGCATTTAGTGAATTTGCATATTGAAGTTTTATATATGAGTGAAAATATGGAATAATAGCTTGGAACATGAGTATTAAGCAGCAATATTTAGCACACCATTATTATTGGAGGTGCTACAAGCTTCAACTATTTTCTAGTATGCACTGTTTGGTACTAAATTAATGAAGGCTACCCCTTTGACTTCAACACACAATGAAACTAATTTATAGGTGTTGGTTTGTATTTTGACTTGCAGTGATATTTACAGCTTAGTACAATCTGAAAAATCACTGCCACGTAGTATGCAATGTGGTGCAGTGGTGCACGGACTGATTTAAACTTTTATCAATGTCGTGGTTAGCAAAGACGACATTTAATGGTACTTTTACTAAAACGACATTCAATGGCGTCTTTAGTAAAAAATAACATTTAATGTCGTTTTTTGTAAGCACGATATTCAATTAAAATATAATTTGTTTTTCCAGAATATATTCAAAAAATAAAAAGTCTAAAAACATATAAAAAAAAGACTACAAAAAACGACACTCTGTAAGATTGGCGTTCTCCCTAAAAATGGCACTCAATTGAGTGGCGTTTTTCTTAAAAACGACAATGTCGTTTTTCCTAAAAACGATTTCCCTACTTTTGTCATTAAGTTCAAACTCACATTGGTTTAATAATTAAATTTTTTTTCCATTTATTATGAAAACAACTCTAAGTTGTAAACCAGTTTTGGTGTTTCAGAAGTAGTAATTAAGTTGTAGTGGTGTTTGGTAACATAAGCTGTCAAATAATTTATTTGTTGTATATTATCTAAAATGCCCTTAAAAGCTGTCTTAAGTATAATTTTAGATACACATCTCAACTAATGATAGGGTTGATAGTGATGCAGCTGTAAGAGTTGGAAGATGCATAATGATAGGATTTTTAGTCAAGTGGTAGATTTAATTTTATTGGGGGTAATTTGTGTCAATAGATAAAGAGAAATAAAGGGCAAGGTTTTAAAAATTCTTTAGCTGGCAAATAAGCTATAAGCTGGAAAAGCACCTCCAACCCATCTTCAATAAGTTGGCTTTGGGGCCTTAAATAAGCTGAATAAAGCTATAAGTTCTAAAGCTATAAGCCACATCAAACACTGCATTTCAGCTTTTTTTAAGCTATAAGCTATAAGCTATAATTTGTAGTATATAAGCATAAACAAATGGAGCCACTGGTAGCGTTACCCATTTTATGTGATAAATAAATTCTAGAAATCAACCACTTAAAGCAAATTGGGTCGTATTTGTATAGTTGCAGTTTTAATTTTGTTCAATTGAGTTCGCCTTATTAACCAAAATACAGAATTTTTTCTTGTGTGTGAGAGTGCATGTTCAAGCTCATTACTAAACTAAGCAAGGTCATAAATCTCTAAGTTGCATTTGATTGGACTTGAAAGTCAAGCTCAATTGCTTTGGTAGAATACATACTTCATTACAAGTAATTAATACCGTATGGATTTGTATTGTCGTTATGAAGTTATGCTTATTACTATAATTGTTTTGGGCCTTTTGGTTCATCGGCCTATTACTGTTTTGGTAACTAGTTTTTATTTTTCTCAATGTTTGCAATCCTTACCACATGGTTTTGCGGACTATTGTCGTCTTTTTTATAGTGATTTTTGTACTTTTGTTTTTGGCTTGTATCCATTATAGGTTTGGGCAACTTCAAGCTGTTGATCTTCATAGTATCGAGCCATCTATCAGGGCAGGTGTATAGATACTTGATGATGCCAAAATTTGGGTAAGAACAAGAAGAGCAGTTTAAGGAGAGATAGAGTGAGACAAAGGGAGTTTGTATGTGGTTCGGCCCTGTTAATCAGGTGACCTACATCCACGTGTGTGTCAGAATGCGTTCACTACCAAATCACGGGCGGCCCTTGGTGAACCAACAAGGAGGGTGGTACTACCAGAGATCGGCCGGGTATATGCATATGAGTGATCTATGTTGCTATTCTCGTGAGATAAGAATGCGACCCCTTTAATGGGGGTGAGTGATCTCTTTTATAGATGCAAGAGACCACTTGTACAAGGTAAGTGAGTAGATTAGGAAGCCTAATCTAATTACAAGTGGTTAGCATAAATCATGGAAGTTTCCTACGTGGTTTAGGAAACAACATGTACTTTTCATTAGTCTTTTGACTAAGTTATGAAACTGCCTGGAGCCTTACGGGGCAAGCCATGAGACGTGCCCAGGCTTTGTGTAGTACAGCTACACCGTATGCCTGGGCAGTGGGCCCAGACCGGGCTGTCTTGGCTAGATAACCTCGGACGGTTACAAAAGCGAGTGCCCATTTTGGATGACTTGGCATTCCTTTGCTGAGGTGGCAGTTTGACTTTGACTTGACATTTTTGGACCTATAAACTGCCCCCCATTTTCAAAACTGATGTGATGCTCTATCAGATGAGGTTTGAAAATCTGTGCCATTCAGTAGATCGCCCGGGAACTTGCTCGGGACATGCCTCGGGAATGGACCCGCCCCCTTGGCCACCCGGGTGCTAGACCGGACGGTACCCTTGGGAACCTGGTGTTGGTGGTTGCCACATGTTAAGGAGTGATTGGTTTGGGTAGGATCCAACGAGATCGGCGTGTGTGTAATCGAACAGTCGCGTGGTAATCGGACTGTCATGTCATGTATTTAATACACGTGCCTTTTGGGGCAACGCTTCAGGTGCCCGAGGAGACAACTGTCAGGCGGTTTAGGCGGGAAAGTTTCCTAGCCATTGGATCTGATCAGATCTGATCTGGACCATTCACGCTTTATATATAAGGCATACTTGTTCATTTCTCTCATTCCTACTGCCCTGAGATAGAGATTACCGAGCGGTTTGAAAGAAAAAGCTCCCGGTCAAGCTTCCCGAGCTCTTTTCTGCGCTTTTTCCTGTAAGTCTTCACCTTCCTAGTTTCAATTCGCTGTATTCTTCCTCTCCTCTTTCTTTTTCTTTCCTAGGTAAGGCTGGAGAGGACAAACCCATTAGGGCTCACATGGGAGTAGGACTTTTTCTTACTTAGGTTTTGCTTTCTAGGTCAGGCGGTACAACAGGACAGTTGAACCGAATGGGTTGTCCCGGGATAGTTTTGACCGAGTGCCACCTTACTTTGAAGAGCATATACTCCTTGCCCTTTAGGCTTACAACCTTACCTCCTCTGTATCTTAGACTCGGAGTCTCTGACCCTTACCTAGGCCACCACTTGCTTTTTCGCCCAGCCACAGGAGTTTTAGGGATGTGTCACTAAAGTTTTGACTCATCTTCCCGGTCAAAGGACGATCAATCACAGTCTGAGACCCCGAACACAAGTCTGGACCCACCTTCTACTACTCTGTCAGACCATCATAGCGAGGGTAGGATCCTTATCCGGGTGTCGGGCAACGAATCGGACCAGGAGGCCTTGGTAGTCTTCATCTCATGGGGTTTAGGTGATGAGATACTACGAGGCCCTGACCCCAAAGTAGTGTTTGCCTGCGAGTTTACTCCTTGCATCTTGCGCACCCAAGACCTTAGGTAAATTAAGGATAGATATGCCATTCCTGACCATTACTCCCTGGTTGTTCATGTCGGTGTGGCCCACCTCCATCAACCAGGTTTCGTCACTTTGTATGTGGATTCCCTTATGGCTGGTTTTTACATCCCCCTTCACCCGGTCGCCCGGGATGTCCTAATCTACCTCGGAACACTCCCGGGCAATTAGCCCCGAATGGTTAGAGGTTCCTAATGGGATCCATCCCTCTCTGGCCTCAAGTCTTTGGGTATGAACTCACTCTTCAAGAGTTCTTATGGACCCACCAACCATTCCCTGTACATGGGGAGGTCGGGTTCTTCTCTCTAGGGGCTCGGCAGGGGAGAAAAATCATTGTAAATTGCCCGAGCAACAACAAGGAGTGGAAGAACAAGTTCTTCCAAGTATCCACCCCCAGGCTCTGTGAGCAGGCCCGAGGAATCTAGATGAGGACTTCCTGGGCGGGGTTGCTGAGGAGTAAGCCCGTCCAACATTTCTCTTTTTGCTTTCCTTTACCTTTGAATGTAGTCATGGGGCTAACCATTTCATGCTTCGCTTTGCAGTGGGGTCAGTCGACCCACCAAGTATCCCCGAGGAGTGCCAAGATAGGATCAGGCGGTTGGCAAACCTGCTCACCAACATGTGCTAACCCGGACGGGAGACTTTAGGGCTACCTACTATCCGGACCAGCCTGTTGAAGCTCATGTCTTCCCTCCAATCATCCCGGGTAAGTGTTCGGGCGAACTATTTGGCTTCAGCCATTTTTCACTACTTTTCCTGGTTACTGACTGCGGGACCTTTTTCCTTCGCAGAAATGGGCCCCAGGAGAGATTTAGATTAGCTAAGGGCCAGAGAGGCCGCTGCCACTGCCCAGATGGTAAAGAGAGGGAAAAAGCCAGCCGCTGAGGCCACGGGCAGCGACTGCCCGCTCAGGCGGATAAGGCATGGGGCGACGACGGCTCACCAGGGACCTGGGAAGGCGTCGGTCCTGCGCGTGGTGGTGGTAGAGAAGACCGCCCCCCGGGCGGACCTACTGTCCGGGACGCCGCTGGGAGAGTCGGTAGAGATCACGGAAAGGGTTAGGTCGGGCCTTCTCCCAAGTCAGGTGGAGATATGTGCAAGCATGTCTCCCCAGGTTTTCTAGGGGTGGCTGTACATCCTCTCCCACTATGTATGTATTTCGCTGCCTTGTCCTTCGTCTTCTATTTAGTCTATTTTCTTTGTTGACCGACCGGTTTATGCTTGTTCTCTACAGGTCAGCTGCATGGTCGTCAGAACCGAGTCCTTATTGCCCTCCTTGATCGGGAGGGCCACTGCTACTGAAGCTGCCTTATCACAGGAGCGGGCAGCCTTGGAGGCCAAGGAGACTGCCCTGGCCATTGAGAACGACAAGGTCAAGGGCTTGGCTCTAGGTCTTGGTGTAGCACAAGTGGAGTTGGCAGCCGTCTTGGCAGAACTGGAGGCCGCCTGGGCAAATCTGGTAGTGACGGAGGCTCGAGAGAAGGCTTTGGCTGAGACAGCGGCAGTAGGGTCCACAGAGGAGGCCTTTGACGACTGCATCTTTCAGGGCTACTAAGACCTAAAGAAAAGGCTATCCTGAGACCATCCCGAGTGGGACATCTCGCCCTACGAAGGGATGGACTCGGACTACTAGGACGTGGGTCCCTCCACTGTCGAAGGTTCTGTTGCTTTATACCGGACCAGCTGAAGGTGATGCTCCGGGCGGTGATGCTGTAGAGACCAAGGACGTGGTCGTCGTGGATGACCTTTAGCTTCTGAACTTGTACATATCTCCTTTTTTTCTTCTTTTTTTTTGGAGGCTACTATAACTGCCCCCATGCTTTGTACATATTTTTGTTATTAATGAAAAGGTCCTCTGAGGCCGCCCTTTTACATCAATCGTTTATCATTGTGTTTCTTTTTTGTATTTACATGTGCTCGACTAGTTGTAAACCTGTGGAAAACCTGCCTTAACAAAATTTTAGGACTGTAACTGGTAAAGAACACTTGGTCTTCTTGGGACCTATTTTGAAGGTCCTACCCAGTGTGGTGTAGAATTTTGGTCCTGTTACTATCGAGACGGTTTCTCTAGGCACTGTAGGTACTTAGGAATGTTCTAGAATAATTCCAAGCCCTGTTAGTGCCCGGTGTGATTTCCTGTTTCAGTCCAGTATCCCCCTGCCCCTCAAGCTTTTGCTAAGGAGGGTGCTGGGAGAGGGAACGACCGTAGGGAACCAGAACGTTGGTGGTTGAAGGGTCTTTTGAGGTTTGCTATCATTAGTCACCTAGGGGGATTTGCCCTCCCATCGTTGGTTATGGACCTAAGCGAAGCCGGCGCCTCGGATGTGACCCAAGGTCTTTTGTGCCTCGGGTGTGGTCCTGAGGTCTTTTGTGCCTCCAGTGTGGTCCCGAGGTCTTTTTTTTTTGCACGGAGCACTGGTAGCGGTCATTACTTGCAGCAAAAACAAAAAAAAATTATTCCTTTTGAAAATCGTAATAACTACTCGAGGAGAGCTACAAATTTCCTAACCAATGCTAACCCGCTCTTATCTAGCATCACTGAAAATACTTGCGGAGATGTTGCACGTTCCAGGGGTGAGATAGGTCCTACCCATCTAGAGTCTATAGGTTCCCGGGCGGTTGACTTGGGTAACCCGGTAGGGTCCTTTCCAGTTTGCGCCCAACTTTCAGTGACTCGGGACCTTGGTAGACTGGTTTACTGCCTTAAGGACCAGGTTTCCCACCTGGAAGCTGCGGTGCTTGACTCTGCTATTGAAATACCAAGAGACCCGTTGTTTATAGGCTACCACTTTCAGATATGCCTGATCCCTTTCTCCTCTATCAGATCGAGCTCCCCCCTAAGGTCTTCCTCATTGCTTTGTTCGCTAAAATTTGCCACCCAGAACGTAGGCAGTCTGAGCTCTGTGGGCACCACTACCTCAAAGCCATAAGTAAGTGAGAATGGTGTTTCCCCTGTTGCTGCTCGGGGAGTAGTACGGTAGGCCCATAGAAGGGTCGGTAGTTCTTCTACCCAAAGACCTTTGGCGTTTTCAAGTCTAGTTTTGTTTGATTGCAGAATTGTTCGGCTTGTCACCTCGGCTTGGTCATTGGCTTGAGGGTGCTTGTGAGAAGAATAGTGGTTTGATATTCCGTAGCCCGAGCAAAACTGCTTGAATACCGGGGTGTCGAATTGCTTTCCATTGTCGCTGACCAGGACCCGGGGGATGCCGAACCTGCTGAGAATGTTTTTCTCAATGAAACTTTCCATCTTTTTCTTGATGATCGCTGCCAAGGGCTCGGCCTCTGCCTACTTAGTGAAATAGTCCACGACGATGACGACGAATTTGACTTGTCCTTTGCCCATTGAAAGGGGACTGGTGATATCAGTTCCACATTGAGCGAATGGCCAGGGGCTGAGGATTAGTGTCTAGAGCTCTCTCGGGCAGTTGATCATGGACGAATATCTCTGACACTTGTCACACCGTTTGACGTATTCTTGGGAATCCTAGGCCATCATCGGTCAGTAGTACCCTTATAACAGAGCTTTGCTAGAAAGTGCCTTACCTCCTATGTGGCTCCTACACACGCCCTCATGGATTTCGTATAATATTCCTTGAACTTGAGCGGGGTGAACGCATCCGAGATAGGGGATAGAGAACCCTCTCTTATAGAGCACGCCATCGATGAGATGATATCTGGCTGCCCAGTATCTTACCCGCCGGGCTTCATCTTTTGTGTCTGGTAAGCCTCCAGTTGTGAGGAATGTCACAATTGGATCCATCCAGTTGGACCCTAAAGCGACCGATTCGACCTCCATGCCTTTTGAATTGGCCATACTGGGTTTGGGTAAGTATTCTATCCTTATCTCGGGTAGGTCTGACTCAAAAGATGAAGTAAGGCGGGCTAACCGGTCGGCCCTCGTGTTCTCTTGCCTCGGGATCTGTGTGATGGAGAACCCCTTAAGCTTCTTTGAGACTGTTCGGATGAAGGCTAGGTAGGCTACCATGTGTCTGTCCGAGCTTCATACTCTTGATTAACTTGATTGACCACGAACTGGGAGTCACTGTACCCTTGGACTTGCTGTGCACCCATCGAAGTAGCCAACTACAATCCAACCAACAGGGCCTCGTACTCGGCCTCGTTGTTAGAGGCCCGGAACCCAAACCTTAGAGCATACTCTAACTGGATCTTGGCAGGCGTGGTCAGGATGATCCTTGCTCTGCTGCCTTGCTTAATGGACTGCTCGTCCACATAAAGTACCTAGGTCGGTAGACCAGGTGGTATAATCGGTGAGTCGAGATCTTCGGCTGCGTCGTCTGGATTTGTGAATTCTACAAGAAAATCTACCACTGGCTGTCCCTTGATTGTCGTCTGGGTCTGTAGACTACTTCAAATTCTTCTCATTCCAATGCCCACTTGACCAACCTTCCAGATGTCTTGGGCCTGCTTAAGATCCGGCGGAGAGGCTGATTTGTGAGGACCACGATGATGTGAGCCTGAAAGTACGGGCGGAGTCTCCGGGCAGAGGTGATGAGGGCAAAGGCCAGCTTCTCGATGTGGGAGTACGGGCTTTCTGTACCTTGGAGCGCTTGGCTGGTGTAATAAACCTGTAACTGTATCTCGTGCTCTTCTCGAATAAGCGCCAAGCTCACGGCTGAAGGTGACACTGCCAAGTAAAGGAATAGTTCCTCCTTCGGTATGGGCATTGAGAGTAGGGGAGGCGATGTCAGGTATTTCTTGAGGTCCTGAAATGCCTCCTTACACTCTTCTGACCACTGGAACACTTTACGGAGGATTTTGAAGAATGGCAGACACCGGTCGGTAGCTTGGGAGACGAACCTGTTGAGTGCGACTACCTGTCCGGCCACACTCTGAACTTCCTTGGTGAACCTAGGTGATCGCATGTTAATAATATCTTGAATTTTTTCAGGGTCTGCCTCGATTCCTCGCCGACTTACCAAATAACCCAGAAACTTTTCGGACAAGACTCCAAATGTGCACTTAGCCGGGTTCAACCTCATCCGGTACTTTCTTAAGATGCTGAAGGCCCCGGCCAGGTGCTCGAGATGGTCGGACTCATCTCGACTTTTGACCAAAAGATCGTCGACGTAGACCTCCATCGATTTCCCGATTAAATCTTTGAACATGGAATTGACCAGGCGTTGATAAGTTGCCCCAGCTTTTTTGAGGCCGAAGGGCATCATCACCTTATAACAATATGTCCCCTGGTCTATGATGAAGGAAATCTTCTCTTCGTCCCCGAGATACATGCTTATCTGTTTATACCCCGAGTAGGCATCCATGAATGAAAGAAGTGAGTGACCGACCGTGGAGTCCACAAAGAGGTCTATCCTAGGCAGCGATAGCAATCCTTCGGGCATGCCTTGTTCAGATCGGTAAGATCCGCACACATTCTCCACTTCCCGTTGCTTTTCTTGACTAGTACCACGTTTGCCAGCCAATCAGGGTAGTGGACCTCTCAGACGGACTTCGCCTTCAGGAGCTTTTCAATTTCTTCATGTACTGCTGCTTGCCTTTCAGGGGCCATGCCCTTCCTCTTCTGCTTGACCGATCGGGAGTTCGGGTCGATGTTGAGACGGTGGGACATGATCCGGGCATCAATCCCAGGCATGTCTTCATGGCACTGAAATAATATACCACTGAAATAAAAATGTATAATCTAGTATATACTATATACGTTGTTCAATTTTATATGTAATAATAATCTTATCTAGTATATTGTATGTATATTTTTTGTGCATAGTTTATTATTATTTGGGTAACAAGCATTTCGTCCCCTCAAATTATACACGCTTTTGCAATTCACACCCCGAACTGTAAAAAGTTGCAATGTTCCCCCTGAACTATCTTTAGAGTTGCAATGTCCCCCCTGAACTTCAAAAAGTTGAAATGTCCACCCTGAACTATCGTCTGTGTTGCAATGTTCCCCCTGAAGTATCTTTCGTGTTGCAATGTCAACTCTGCCATCACATTCTGTCAAGAAATGTGATGGAATTTGCTCATGTAAGATGCACATGCCAAATTTCAAGGGCCTTTATGACATTTCACCTTTCGCTTCTAAATTAATAATCATAAATATCATAAAATTCATAAAACTTAGTTAATTTCATTGGGTTGTCCTTTTTTTTAATATGTTGATTTGTTGTGCAGCAAGAAAAAATTAGAGTTTTTATGATTGTTATTTTAGAAGAGGATAGTGAAATGTCATAAATGCCTTTGAAATTTAGTATATGCGTCCCACACAAGAAAATTCCATCACATTTCTTGATGGAATATGATGACAGAGTTGACATTGCAACACGAAAGATAGTTTAGGGGGAACATTGTAACACAAACGATAGTTCAGGAGGGACATTCAACTTTTTGAAGTTCAGGGGGGACATTGCAACCCTCAAGATATTTCAGGGGGGACATTGAAACTTTTTAAAGTTTGGGGTGTGAATTGCAAAAGCGTGTATAATTTGAGGGGGCAAAATGCGTGTTACCCAAATAATAATAAACTATGTACAAAAAATATACATACAAGACACTAGATAAGATTATTATATATAAAGTTGAACAACGTATATAATATACACTAGATTATACATTTTTATTTCAGTGCCATGAAGACATGTCTGGGATTGATGCCCGGATCATGTCCCACCGTCTCATCATCGACCCAAACTCCCGATCCGTCAACCTAATATTCTTAACGGAGTTGGACCTAAAAAAAGTTCAGATCCATCAAAAAGTGCTAGATCGGGATCAGATTCGGGCCAAGGATCTGGTCCATTGACAGGCCTAATACATACTGTAATTTTGCATACAAATGATGTGAAATTGCATTTGGCCCCAAAGAGAACATGAGTTTTGTCAAACAAAAATAAAATAAATAAATAAATAATTGATGAAAGATTGACAAAATGGGAATGGAGGACCACTTCAAAAGAGGATAGTGGAAAGTAATGCGACACTTTGATTAATTTATGAAGCATAGGCATTTATCCCACTTGATATTTACATTGCAGCAAACAAAAATTATGATTGCGCGCACTTTGTTCACAAGGGGTTTACATCAATGAATCTCTCTCTCTCACAAGAGGTTTACATTAGGGATGGCAATGGGGTGGGTTTTTCAGGTTCCCCGCCCCGTCCCGCCCCGCCCCTAATAGGTAGGGTATGGGGGTGGCTTAATAGGGTTAGGGGCGGGTATGGGGGAGATTTTCAAAACCCGGGTCGGGGTCGGGGTCGGGGTAGGGTCAAAAAACCCGCCCCGCCCCGAATATACTTGTATTTATATTTTTACCCCTCAATAGTTACGTGTATTACCATTTAAAAAAAAAAAACTGCACTATTAGAGAACTAATTGGGTAAGTTAAAAAAACTGCACTATTAGAGAAAAAAATGCATTAAAAAATTGCTTTTTCAATTTGTGTACCAAAAAAAAAAAAAAAAACATAATCGGGGCGGGGCGGGGCGGGGTCGGTGATCGGGAGAGAACTAATCCTAATTATACGCTTTAACGAGCATTTGTTAGTACCTTTTTATCCTGTTTTTGTATATTTTTACTCTGTTTTCTAGTTTCTGACAGGTTTTGGAAGAAATCAACTGAACCAGGCTAAACAAGGTGAAAAAGCAGGAAGAAGGAAGCTGAAAAAGACACTTCGCGCGCACGACCCGCGGGCGCGGAAATCCAAGAATCGCGCGCGCGATCCGCTCGCGCGAGAATCCAGAAACCGCTCGCGCGATCCGCTCGCGCGAGACCCCCAAGAACTCGCTCGCGCGATCCGCGCGCGCGAGGTACCCAATGTCGCGCTCGCGCGACCCGCTCGCGCGATATGCCCAAAAATCAAAGTTGCGTATTTCAGTATACTGAAGACTCCTGTGCAAACGAGACTGCTAAACGACGTCCAGACTGTAAATTACATGCGTTTCAGTCCGTTTCGAGTTGTAAAGGCTTCCAAAACATGTTGTAAATCTATATAAACCCTATTTTACTTCAATTAGGGGGTTGGCAATTAATATACACACATTCTACAACCACACTTCCAGCCCTTGAAGAGGGAGAAGCAAGGAGAAGAAAAAGAAGACCAAGGATTTCCATGGCCTCCTCCATCAACTACTTGCCGATTTCTACTCCTATGGCAGCTTAGATCATCGATCTAGGGTTTCAATGAAGCCCTAGATGAGTAATAGGGTTTTATTTATGCTTTTATTTTAGTTTTATTATGTATGGATGACAGTCACATGTTTAGAGGATTTTTATATATAAATCGTACTTACATTGATTAAATCATTGCTTTCGGAATTTATTCTTGTCTTAGATCTATTTTGATTGTGATGTGCTCAACGATCTATTCTTGCTGTGCTTGTTTAGATTGTTTACATGTGATGGTGCTTTATTGATTCGTGCTATCAAGTATCCGAATAGTCCATGCCTAGGTTAGACGGATTAGATCACAACCCTAGTTTAGTGTGAGATGATTCGTGCTACCCGCAGATGGATTATGTTGGTGCTTGAACCATGATTATCTTCTTGTCGGAGGAATTGGGCTTGTAGCTACAATTCCCCATATTCATCCAACGTAATAAGCTAAAGTAATTCATAGATATTCCTATTATGAATCTAGTGGTGGATTTGCAATCCTAGGTTCCCTTAAACATTAATTAAAAACAACTTTAATTGCTTTCATAGTTTAGATCTACTTTTATTGTTATTAGTTTAATTAAATCCAAATCAAAATCCGCTTTTCCTAATTAATTAGACTTAGGTTTTAAAATTAAGTCGTTGTAGTAATCAATCTCTGTGGGTTCGACCTTTACTTCCACACTGCAAATCCTTTGAAAAGTAAAGAATACTTTTATATCTTGATTCTGACAACATCAATTTTTGGCGCCGTTGCCGGGGATTGCATTACTACTCTTAGTTTTATAATCGTAGTTTAGTTAATTCGTAAATATTAGATTAGTTTTTATTTTTCTTATTTTCTGTTTTTGTTTTTAGTTACTAACTTGTTTTTCCTTTACTTTGTAGTCAACGTTTCCGAGTGGAGCAGCTAATTACATCAAAGGAGCTTACGCAAAAATAAAATAAATAAAAATTAAATACATTGCTTCCTTCGGAATTCGCTTTAAACCGCTGTAAGTCAGGGCGCTGTGACGCACTATTTGCATTAGTTTAAGGTTAATTGCACTGCATTAGCTAGGAAACCCGGGGCGCTGGGCTTGACGCGGTCATTGCATTACAGGATAATATTCATGCATCATAGTAGTACTGTGTGCTTGATTGTCGTCTTATTTGCGTGATTGCTTGCTATTTGTTTTTTTAGTTTAGTTGAGTCAGTCTTTGTTTTAAATTTTGTGTCTTTTGTTTTAGTTTATGTTGGGTACACGTTCAAATAAACCAGATTTAAAATCTTTCGATCTTGAACTTGAACGTACCTTAAGAACTAGTAAGTCCACAACCCAAGCTTCTAGAGCTAGGTTGCAAGACGACGAATCAACTCCGATTCCGTCGTCGTTGTTTGAGGCCGAAATTCAGAGTACCCGTGAACGGATAAGGAAAACTCGAACTTTTCAAATTGAACCGATTAAAATGGCTGACGGTGGAAATAACAATAACAATCAAAACGACGGTGCGAATATGAACGATCTTAATATACCGCCACCTCCTCCACTTATAAATTATTTTATTCCCACTACTTACACGCCACAAGCCGGTATCGAATTACCGGAGGCGACGGCATCTCACTTTGAGATAAAGTCGTCTACGATCTCGCTACTACCTTCCTTCCATGGCCGTCTAAATGAAGACCCTTACCAACACTTAGGAGATTTTCAGGGTATCTGTTCTACTTTGAAATTACAAAACCTAGATAATGATGAATTAAAATTGCGGCTCTTCCCATTCTCCTTAAGAGACAAAGCGAAGTATTGGCTTCAATCTTTGGAGCCAAACACAATAAAAACATGGGAAGCCTTACACACCGCCTTTTTACAAAAGTTTTTCCCTATTATGCGTACAAATAAGATAAGAAAAGATATAACTAATTTTGTGATGCAAGATGGGGAATCACTTTATGACACGTGGGAAAAATTTAAAGAATTATTACGTTCGTGTCCACATCATCAGGTTCCCAAGTGGCAATTGGTTCAAGTCTTCTACGAAGGACTTATTCCCTCGGTCCGTAATACCGTCGATGCCGTTTGTGCGGGAACTTTCCTACACAAAAGCGCCGACGAGGCCTGGAAAATATTTGAAACGTTAAGCGAGAATTCGATGCATCAGGCTGTGTCGGTACGTTCTGAGGGGTACCTTCAACCTAAGCGAGAGGTGACAGCTGAGTCAAGTCAGTCAATTCAAATACAAGAATTAAATAGAAAACTTGACCGACTGATGCAAATGAACAAACCGTCTAATCCATCCTCTTTAGAAGTATGTGCATTATGTTCTGAACCGTCCCATAATATCTTTGCATGTCCTTCTGCATCTCAATATCCGGAATTTGTTGAACGACACGTTAATTCTATGCAACAATTCTCACAAAATAATTACAATCCTAGGTCGACTAATTTTCCAAATACGTACCGACCCCAATACCAACAAGGTCAATACCAACTACCTCCTCCACCTCCACGCAATAATGCCTTTGAGGAGAAGGTGTTGGCCTCACTTGAAAACTTTGGTTCGGTGGTTCAGTTAGTACACTCTCACACACAATCCATCGCAAAACTGGAGTCCCAAGTAGGGCAAATTGTTAATACGCTAAACCGCTTAACTGAGAGTAAGTTGCCCAGTCAACCTACTCAGCAACCTAAGGGGCAATACGCAGTGGGTAGTACGAGTGAGAGCGTGAACGCTGTTTCGACTAGGACGACTACTCGAGATGAGGAAGTTGTTGTAATTCCGGATGGGGGTGAGAAAGATAAAAACTTAAATTTGAATAAGGAGGGTGAGGGAACGAGTAGAATTCAAAAAGATAAAGGACCGGCCCCAACAAACTATATTCCAAGAATGCCATATCCACCTAACGTTGAGGAACCGTCTAATCTTACAAATAAAAAGTCTAAGGTAGAGGATATACTCGAGGTGTTCAAACAAGTTAAAATCAATATTCCTTTCCTCGATGCTATAAAACAAATTCCCGCTTATGCTAAATGTCTAAAAGACCTTTGTACACAAAAACGCAAAATACGGAGTCATACTCCTAAAAAAGTCTTTCTCACGGAAAAAGTAAGCTCTGTATTCCAACACGCTCCTCCAAAATATAAAGATCCAGGTACGCCTACGATTTCATGTGTCATAGGTGACACTATCATTCATAGGGCTCTCCTTGACTTAGGAGCGAGTGTTAATCTCATACCTTATCACGTCTATCAACAACTAGGATTAGGTGAACTGAAACCTACGGCCGCTACAATACAATTAGCGGATCGTTCTATTAAAATTCCTAGAGGAATCGTCGAGGACGTCTTGGTTAAAGTTGATAAATGCTATTATCCTGTCGACTTCATGGTCCTTGACACTGAACCCGTGCTAGATGTTAGGAAACATACTCCTGTCATCTTAGGCCGTCCATTCTTAGCAACCGCTAACGCACGTGTTAACTGTCGGACGGGGGTAATGAAAGTGTCGTTTGGAAACATGAATTTAAAATTAAACGTTTTTAATGCTATGGATCAACCTCCTAAAAACGACGATTTCCTATGTGAGGTAGAAGGTGAGATAACACGGAATAGTGAGCCTACTAAAGAAATAAATGTGAGTGCGGGAAATAATGTGGACGATGATGAGTGGATGAATCCTAATCCCGTGGACCCTAATGCGGAATCTACTCGAAAGGTAAGAAATCGATTTGAACATGATGACAAACCGTTAATCGATTTAATTCAAAGCGATGTTATTTCTGCTTACCATCGAGCTCTACCTGACATCCTTAGGGGTACACAGTCCGATATACGGCCTCCATGAGTCTTATGCTAGAAAGGTCTAGCTAAAGACGTAAAAGTTAGCGCTTCTTGGGAGGCAACCCAAGCTTTATTTCATCCGTTTATCTTGTTTTTGGTCATTTTTGGGTCTGTTTGTGTCTGTTTTGGACATTCTGGATAGGTCTGGGGGTTGAAATTAATTTATTTTAATAGTATATACATATTTTTAGTTAAAAAGTGGAAAACTCCAATCTCGCGCGCGCGGCCCGCTCGCGCGAGACGTCGCTCGCGCGGCCCGCTGGCGCGAGATGGCCCCTTAGCGTTTTTCTTTTGCTTTTCTTTTTATGAAGCCTCAGGATCTCCTCGCGCCTGGAATCGCGGGCGCGAGACACCTCGCTCGCGCGACATTTAAAAAAAAAAAAAAAAAAAAAAAAAAAAAAAAATTTCTGGGATTTCGCGCGCGCGACGGCCGCTCGCGCGGACCGCACGCGCGAGTCCCTACTTTCTGCATCTTTTCTTTTGTTTTCTTGTATCTTCCCCCATACTTGTTCTGGGAATGTTTACGTTTCTGTTTTTGTTGATTACGTCAATTTTAGATCGAGTTAGTTATTGTGTTCCTTATTATATTTATACTTTTTCGTTTTCTTTCTTTTCCTTTTGCTAGTTTAGTTTAGTTTAACTTAGTTTTTAGATTTATTTGTTAAATTTTGGTTTCATTTCCTTTTCCTATTCTTTTGTAGTTCTTTTCATTTATCTAGTAGTCACAGGTAACATTGAACTTTATTGTCATATTCCTTTGTGTTCACCTGGTTGCCATTGTCGAAATCGAGGTATTATCGTTCCTATCTTATGTACTCTCCTTTCTTTCGTTTTATTGTTTCATTGGGGACAATGAAAGGTTTAGGTTTGGGGGTATGCACACACATGCACGTTATTATGCACTAAAATTTTAAAATTTTCAATACGTGTGTTTAAATAAACGATATTACTAACGTTTTTGCAATTTTAATCCGATACTTCTTAGTATGTAATGTGATTTGTTATAGAATGATAAACAATGAAATATGTGATTAAATATTTACTGAAGTCATGTTGAAATATTTTAAGTTATGTATTGTTGAATCGTAGTTTTATATCATCAATTTGCACACAAACCTATGCACTGCACGTAGTCGCTTGAATACATGTTGGTTGTGAACTATAATATGATTCGGATTTCTAGATAACACATGGTGGAGACTAGACCCAGTGAGCTATTGAGCCTATCTTTTCTATTTAGAGGGTTATAAATACATTGTGTTTGTCGAATTTCATTGAAATAGCGCATCTACTTGTTGCTTAGTCTCATTATTCTTGTTTTGGTTAATAGTCGAAGTAAAATATTTGTTACCATGCAAAATATCTTCCGTTGTAAGCATTGAAGAACCATATAACCCTAGGAAATGACTTTAGGCCTTCTTTGTTTACTGCCGGCCGATAAAAGATAAAATTTCCTTAGTTTGCCCCTTGAGCCGTTAAAATGCCTCTTTTTCTTTGTTCACCATTATCCTCTTTAAAAGCTCCAACCTGATCAACTTGGAGTATACCACTGGAAGAGTGATCAACTTTTAGTAGTATTAAGGCGATGTGTTGATTGAGAAGAAGAAAATAAGATGATGTTTGGGGTGGGTGCTTTGTTATTCAATGCATATTCATTTGAGAAGCGAGAAAAGAAAAAGGAAAAGAAACAAAATAAATAAGAGAAGGTTGAAAAGAAAGAAAAAAAAAATGAAAGGAAAGAGAAATATATGAATGAAAAGTTTGTAGAAGAAGAATGAAAGAGATCGAACATGCCTTACAATGCCATTCTGAAACTACTTGTTATATCCATTCTATCCTTTTCCAGTACCTGAGCCACATTACAACCTTTGAAAAAGTCCTATTTGATCCTAGGAAAACATGGTTCGGATATGTAAATGATGGGAGGGGATTAAAACATGGTAATGATTAATTTCTTTTGATTATTGGCATCCTATCCATGAGACTACTATTTTTTCGTGTCATGCGTCTTTTTCATGTCATATGTGAGCATTATTCGTTTTGAAAATATAATTCCTTTGCTCACATATTTTAGAAAAATTACACATGTTTCTGAGTGTTTCATTTGAGAGTGTAATTCATTGTGAGATTCGTAGTCAAGACATAGTTAGATGGTTATCTGAAGTATATTCCATGTTCATGACATGCGCGTGTTCATTTGACTACCATATCACACACGTGCAATTTTATGAGAAACTCTATTGATTTATACGATGCATGTGCTTGAGATGGTTTCTTCATGATGTATGTAGACATTTGATTCTATTTCTTTATGTTCGTTATTCTATTTCGAATCGTTGTTGTATAATAAGGAGTATTGATTGTTTTATTTTAATAAAAGTTTTTAAAATTTCAAGTTAATAAAGATGGTTGTGGGTAACTTGTTGACGAGAACCCTCACGAGACTTCACTCGTCCGACTAGGGACACCTAGGGGTTTAAAAGGCTTGTTGCATACGCTAAATGCAATCGTGATCCATACGAAAATGGCATAGATTTTTATTTGTAGTTTTTATTTTTAGTTTTGCTCGAGGACTAGCAAAATGTAGGTTTGGGGGTGTGATCGGGAGAGAACTAATCCTAATTATACGCTTTAACGAGCATTTGTTAGTACCTTTTTATCCTGTTTTTGTATATTTTTACTCTGTTTTCTAGTTTCTGACAGGTTTTGGAAGAAATCAACTGAACCAGGCTAAACAAGGTGAAAAAGCAGGAAGAAGGAAGCTGAAAAAGACACTTCGCGCGCGCGACCCGCGGGCGCGGAAATCCAAGAATCGCGCGCGCGATCCGCTCGCGCGAGAATCCAGAAACCGCTCGCGCGATCCGCTCGCGCGAGACCCCCAAGAACTCGCTCGCGCGATCCGCGCGCGCGAGGTACCCAATGTCGTGCTCGCGCGACCCGCTCGCGCGATATGCCCAAAAATCAAAGTTGCGTATTTCAGTATACTGAAGACTCCTGTGCAAACGAGACTGCTAAACGACGTCCAGACTGTAAATTACATGCGTTTCAGTCCGTTTCGAGTTGTAAAGGCTTCCAAAACATGTTGTAAATCTATATAAACCCTATTTTACTTCAATTAGGGGGTTGGCAATTAATATACACACATTCTACAACCACACTTCCAGCCCTTGAAGAGGGAGAAGCAAGGAGAAGAAGAAGAAGACCAAGGATTTCCATGGCCTCCTCCATCAACTACTTGCCGATTTCTACTCCTATGGCAGCTTAGATCATCGATCTAGGGTTTCAATGAAGCCCTAGATGAGTAATAGGGTTTTATTTATGCTTTTATTTTAGTTTTATTATGTATGGATGACAGTCACATGTTTAGAGGATTTTTATATATAAATCATACTTACATTGATTAAATCATTGCTTTCGGAATTTATTCTTGTCTTAGATCTATTTTGATTGTGATGTGCTCAACGATCTATTCTTGCTGTGCTTGTTTAGATTGTTTACATGTGATGGTGCTTTATTGATTCGTGCTATCAAGTATCCGAATAGTCCATGCCTAGGTTAGACGGATTAGATCACAACCCTAGTTTAGTGTGAGATGATTCGTGCTACCCGCAGATGGATTATGTTGGTGCTTGAACCATGATTATCTTCTTGTCGGAGGAATTGGGCTTGTAGCTACAATTCCCCATATTCATCCAACGTAATAAGCTAAAGTAATTCATAGATATTCCTATTATGAATCTAGTGGTGGATTTGCAATCCTAGGTTCCCTTAAACATTAATTAAAAACAACTTTAATTGCTTTCATAGTTTAGATCTACTTTTATTGTTATTAGTTTAATTAAATCCAAATCAAAATCCGCTTTTCCTAATTAATTAGACTTAGGTTTTAAAATTAAGTCGTTGTAGTAATCAATCTCTGTGGGTTCGACCTTTACTTCCACACTGCAAATCCTTTGAAAAGTAAAGAATACTTTTATATCTTGATTCTGACAACATCAGTCGGGGACCTCGGGGGCGGGGCGGGGGCGGGGGCGGGGAGAGCACTATGCGGGGCGGGGCGGGACGGGGGCGGGGGGAGGGTTTACTGAAGCGGGGCGGGGGCGGGGTATGGGGGCCCCGTCCCATACCCGCCCCGTTGCCATCCCTAGTTTACATCAATGAATATCACTCTCTCTCTCTCTCTTCTTTTTCATTTTTTTTTCTCTACTTCTATGTCAATCATCCACCTACTCTATAAAGAGAAAATTATATTGAAAAGAACAAAATAACGTGTTAACTTAGGAAATCTCTGCTAATCAGCTATCAATTCTGCCAAAATACGCAATGCAAAGAACGATCTTGAATCCCCAGATTTGCAATATGCCAATTGATAAGCCGGGATTGTATGCATTTACACAAAACCAGTTTAACCACAACAATCCATTGACAAGCTTCCTTTAAGGTTTGTTTGAGCGTCCACATATTTGGATAGATGAAGTCATTCATGATTTTCAAAGCATTTCAGTAAGATATTCGTCACCTTAAATGACATCACTATGAAAATGGCAGCTATGTTTAAAATGTTGTGCTTAAACTCATAAGTTATATCATCATAAGGGAACTGTAGAATGCTACGTTGGTAAAATGAAGTGAGATTCTCTTCTTCTTCTTTTTTTTTTCAATGAAAAAATTCAAGATGATGAGTTTCTATATCCCATTTTTGTGAGCGTGCAAAGAGCCCTTACTTTTTATACCCCTCCCCCCAAAAAATAATAATAAAAGGGGGCCCTTAATTTTTATTCAAATGGGTAAATTACATTTTGCATCCTTGTAGCTTGGGTGTAATGATTTTGGTCTTTATAATTTTAAGGGTTAAATACACTTACACCCTAAATGATTTCACCAATTTTCACTTAACCCTGTTGTTTAGACCAAAGTGTAACCGTTAAATTTGCCAACAGAGCAAGCTAAAATGACCAAATTGTGTTTTGAACATAAACTGTTTATTTCAAATTGTTTAGGGAGAAACCTGTTGAGTTACCAACTACTCTCAAAGCTTAAGCTGTTACAGAATTGGTCAAACAATGTATATCAAGCTTCAACACCCTCGCTCACGTGCAATCCCGACTTGCACGTAGAGAGCAAACAAACTAAACTCCATCATAGTGTAGACAAATAACAAAGTGCAAATATGCACACCAATGCGGGGATGGAGAGTCGAACCCAAGACCTCCCACAAACAAGGCTCTAATACCTTGTTGAGTTGCCAACTACTCTTAAAGCTTAAGCTGCTAGAGAATGAATCCAACAATGTATATCAAGCTTCAACAAAATCTATGCTTTCGAAGTGAGTGGGGAAGAACTTTTGACATCTTTTAGGGTTTTCATGGTGCAGGTTGTGTGCTTGATCCAAAGAAAACGGGTTATAACTTATTTTCATTTTAATGTGACTTTCAGGGCAAAAGAGACCAAATTAGGACACCAAAGTATAAAATTGTTAAAGTGGATGGATAAACTCATTGTTAAACTTTAGTCCGAACCACAGGGGGCATGAGTGCCAAAATTTAAAGCATTTTGGGTAAGTGAAAACTGGCGAAATAACAGGGGGTTTAAGCGTATTTAACGTTAGTTTCAATTTTGACATTTTGATCTTTAGAATTTCAATTTAGATTAAATATAGTCAATTCATGAAATTTTCTTTCAACTTTTGACAGGTTTAAAGTGTAACTTTTCTAAGTTCATAAAATTTGTACGAGTTTTTCCTCTATTGATTGTATTGAACTTAATTTAAATAGTAAAGACCAAAATGACATCACATTCAAACTACAAAAAAAAAAAAAAAAAAAAAAAAAAGAGTATAGTTTACACCATTTAAAACTAGTGGAAATGTCGGTAAGAAGGTGAAGACTTCAATCATCTTAGAGCATCTCCAGAGGAGAAGGCAAAATTTACACATCAAATGACTCATTTGATACAAGAATTTACATTTGCCTCATGAATCAAACACATGCTCTCCAAAGGATACACTAAATGTTGATTATTTTAATATATCTTTAGTTTTCTATCTTTTTATATTTAAACTTTTTAATCACTTTTAATCATCCAACCACCCTCTCTCTCTCTCTCTCCCCCACATTTTTTATTCTAAAAAAAATTGATTTGATGTAATAGGCAAATGTAGCAAAGTTGCTGCAATTGACAAGGGCAGCAAAGTTGCTGCTGCTATTTGATGCTCCCTTTGGAACTCATTTTGCTGACATGGCACAACAAATAATTTTGGTGCAATGGTTTGTTGCCATTGTTGGAGATGGTCTTAATGGTTTGGTTGTAAACCAAACCACTTAGGCCGTTGGATGCAATACAAGGCTAATCTCAACCCTTCATCCTCTTTAAAGTAAAATCACTTGTGATTTTGTCTGCAGGATAAGGGAGCTTTATACTTATTATACCTATAATATAAAACTTTTGTACTTGACGATATGTGGTAAGGGGTTATGTATCCGAGATAAGGAATCTTTATATTTGTGATAAGAAATATTTGTATTTATGGTATGGAACATTTGTAATTTTGTACCTAGCAAACATGCCTTTCAGTATTAGATACAATCATATCTTAAATTGGTACAAACATTTCTTACCAATGAGTATTGATTGTACCATAAAACCAATACCAACATGATGCATAGAAGAATTCCCCCGGTAAGAATCGGGTGAAGTTCTTATATTTTGCTGGAGGAAAAGTCTTCCAACCTTTTGTGGTCTCTGGAAAAAGTTCATTGAACTACATTAGTCTCCTTCTCTATCTCCGCGTCGGCGTCGGCGTCTGCGTCGACGTCGACGTGTGTGTATATATATATATATAATAAATGGAGAAGAAGTACAAGAAGGTAAGGTGATGGAACAGATTGAGCGTTTGCTTCGTTATTACAACTACCGTTCTTTTGTTTCTTTTGCTATATCCAATGATCTCTTCTACCTGAGATCCACGATTCATTTTAGCCCTGGGGTTTTTACGATTCCAACTCCTTCGGCCGGTTATTGACTTCTCTCTCTCTCTCTCATTGATCATTGTGAACTCCATTTCTTAAATTTTTATGTTGTTAATGCTATTTATTTTATTTTTAAAGAAAAGGGTTAAATACGCTAATTACACCACTTACCTGCTTTAAATTTTGATACTACTATATATAATACTGTATACCCCAGTGTGTGTGTGAAGATTCAATAGTACTGTAAGGTGGAGTAGTATTTATTCATTTCTTTCTAAAGAGGGCACCTCTTTTTATTAAAGAGAGAGCTTTGTTTTGGCCCACTTTAGAGTCTATATAGAAGAAGTCGGCCACCCAAAACAGGAATCTGGTAATCAAAGAGAAAATAACAAATGTACTTATTCGTAACTTGCAATTTGGATTTAGGAAGCTCTGGATGGATTATAGACTTTATGTGGATATCATGAAGGACTTTGTGCATTTAGGAAGCTCTGTATGGATTATAGACTTTATGTGGATAATCGTATGGATGCTACTGATGAAAAAGACTATGGTCTGTCTAGAAATTCCCCAGCTTGATCACCTTGTCCAGTGCCTTCTAGTCCGTTTGCTTTTTGGGCCGGCCTTCCCTATGCCGTTTCGCTGTAGTATGGTAAAACTTAGCTGAACCATAAACTAGGAAGCACTGACACTTCGGCGTATCGTGATGTGTCTGACACACAGACACAACACTTCACGGATACTTTTCTTGTAGTGTCGGCGAGCAATTTTTTTAGACTTTGTCGTGTCGACGTACTCATGTGGTGTCGTATTCGTGCCTGTGTGTGTCTATGTGCGTGCTTCATAGACAATAAACTTAGGTTCTACCAAGTTTAAGTGTTGTGCGCCCTGTGTTATCTACACCATTGTGGAACGAATTGGTTAAAGTTTTGCAATGTTCGGCTGCCTCAATTACACCACTATGGATGCTCTTATCTTCCTGTTGAAAAGTCTTGAACCTTTTGTGGTCTGTGGAAAAGGTTTATTGAACTACATTAGTCTCCTTCTCGCTCTCCGCGTCGACGTCGACGTCGACGCCCGTGTGTGTATATATATATTAATAATGGAGAAGAAGGAAAAGAAGGTAAAATGACGAGCATGTTGTGGAAACAGAAAGAGTCGGAGGAGGAGAATAATATCAAGGCAGCTATATCCAATGATCTCCTCTGCCTGAGATCGACCAATTATCCTTATGGCTTCTGGGTTTTTACGAGTGATCCAAGTACTCCTTCAGCCGGTAATTGACTTCTCTCTCTCATTGTGAACTCCATTTCTTAATTTTTTATGTGGGGTGTGTGTGTGACGATTCAATAATGTAAGGTGGAGTAGTATTTATTCATTTGTTTTCTCATTTGTGCATTTTCACTAAACATATATATATATATATATAGGTGATCAGATTGAGGATTTTGCCACCCAAAACAGGAATCTGATAGTGAAAGAGAAAATCACAAATGTGCTTCTTAACTTGAAATCATGGCCCTGGTTCGCAAATTTTCTAGTTCAGTTTTGGGCTCCTGTAACGACTGGGGGTAGATGTTTCCTTGCCACTTCAAATCAGCCTTTTGCAATCACTCGATTTGATGAACGACTTTGTGCATTTAGGAAGCTCTGTATGGATTATAGATTTTATTTGGATGAAAATGACTTTGGTCTCATCGGCCGTAAGTTCGTGCAAAAATCGCCAAGGGCATGTCTAGATTTGCAGTCTTTTTCTAACAAAGAAATTCCACAGCTTGATCACCTTGTTCAGTGCAAAATTAAAAGATTTTTTACCTTGCCCGTGTTTGAACATTCCAGCATGGATTGTGTTGGCATAATTGAAATAGTATCAACTGCGAACAACATATGCTGGGCGCTATCTTGTTTTACTTTTGGAATACGCGATCTGTTGCAGGTTTTTCTATATCCCCTGAATTTGCATATTCAGTTTCGTGTTTCTCTAATATATGGATATATTATGTAGTTTATATGCTTATTAGCATTGTTTCTTTTGGAGGCGTTTCATCCTAAATTCTCCATGTTATATAATCATTTTACAAGGAATTAAGAGCCTGTTTGGGATAGCTTTTTCCAAGCCAACCCTCACTTTTTTTAGATTATGATCAATTAGTGGAAAGAACGTAATCCGTTTGGTAACCAATTTTTATAGCCTTTTCAAAAATCAACTTCACTTTAAAGATGAAAAAGATATCATTTTGAAAGCAGCAAATTCCCTGCTTTTTTTTCTAAATATTGAACCGGTCATTTAAAAAATTGCCATTAAATTGTCATCATTTACAAAAAGTCCTTGTTAGTTTTTGTAAAAGACCATGATTGTCTAATAATTGTAGGTTATGCAGTACGTTGGTCATTTCTACATAATTTAACTTCTTTCAGTTATTGACAATCGGTGTTCTCGGGAAAAATCTCTAATTCTCTTAGCAATGCCAATCGCAGCTTTTTAGAACTTCTACAGGGAAAATTTCTCTTTTAGAAGAATCCATTAATAAGCATGTCAAATATCATCCTTTTTTTAATTCTTAATTTTAGTATTTTCAGCACTTGGTTCTGATGCTCATATTATCTATAATTACAAAACACTTGCAAACCAGACTTTAATGGTTCAGAGGTTTTGACTTAGTAGCCATTTACAGCCAGAATTTACACCTTTTTATTTGGGTTCAGCCATTATATCATTTCTTGTTCTTCTTCTGCAGGATGCACATATTAAGTCATTGTATGACTATTCTCATTTTGAAGAAGCGATAGAGGAATTATCTGTTGAAGTTATTGATTCTTCCATGGAGAAGAATTTTGATAGTGGTTCACCACCAGACTCTCCTACGGGTGTTAATTTTGGGTATAGCATCGATGATTATTTGTTTTCTAAATTCAAGGCAGCTATATCCAATGATCTCTACTACCTCAGATCCACAAATACTTCAGGTCCCCTTTGGGTTTTTAGGAGTGATCCAACTCCTTGGTATGACATCACTTGGAATATCGTACCACAAAAAAGTCACATAATTGGGTTGAGTGCGGACTAGGTCGCTCTCTTTAAGACGATTCGCGCCTCTCACGGTAATCACCGGTGTAGGAGAATAACACGTTGCCTCCAGGATACTACAACCTAGCTCTAGGATGTGATCATCTCCAATCTACATAATTTGAGGAAGACCGAAGCTTCTCCTAACACTTTTCTTTGTCCAAATATAAAATACAATATATATATATATAATAAAAGTAGTATATTATACTAGCACTATTCCATCTCATGGACTTATAGTCATATTGTATGTGTTTTTTTGAGAATAGGCCTCAAGCCATATATTTATAGGCTCAAGAATATGACCGTTGGAAAATCCATACTAATTAAGGCTCAAGCCCAATTAACTAGCCCCAATAATCACATGTGTAATATGTGGGCTAATAAACCAATCCAATAACTTTTTGTGCATAATGGTGTATAACACCCACTAATAAACCTCATTAGTTCATCAAATAATGACTAAACTAATGTTACAAAATAATGTAATAAAACACTCAATAATAAGTATAAAACTCCCAAAAGAATTTAAATAAAAATTATATTTTTGTTAAAATATTCCAACACATGTCATTGCACCGATCACTATCACACCATGTTGCATAACTATTAGGCCATTTAAGACACAAATTTGGGATGAATAGCATTAATCTAAATATAAAATTTTTTTTATCATAAAACCTGAGATACATAACCCAATCATACCAATCCAAGCCTTATATCCCAATTGAAACCTGAGATACATATTGTATAAAAATGTATGATGGAGGATTAAAACCTATCACAATACACAAGCCGTTAATTTCCAAACATGAAAAGCAACCAATATACAGAAAATTGAAAAAGAAAACATAAAGAAACATAACTTACTTATGCTGTGTATTTATACCGCGTGTATATATATAGATTGATATAATTGGTCAAATGCTCCCCATAAAAAGGCGTCGTGGCTAAATAAATATTAGACTAAGAGTATTTTTCTAAAGAGTATCAAAAATGGGAATTTATTTGAAATTGAGTTCTATTTTGGCCTAAAACTTGAGATGAAAGAAATATTTGTGTGAATAATAAGGAACATTTGTACCTAGTAATAACAAACATATATCTTATTAGTGGTCCCGTAGAAAAGTTTTGAAACACCCCCCCCCCCTTTGTGGTCTGTGGAAAAGGTTAATGAACCTTTTGGTGGTCCTATGGTCTGTGGTAAAGGTTCGTTGAACCTTTTGTGCTCTGTAGAAAAGTTTTGAACCCCCTTTTGCGGTATGTGGAACCTCTTGTGGTCTGTGGAAAAGTATTGAACCTTTTTTTTTGAGGTCTTCTGGAAAAGGTTCATTGAACCTTTTTTGTGGTCTGAAAAAGTCTGACGAAAAAGTCTTTAACTACCCTTTTTTGTGGTCTGTTATAAAAATGGAGAAGAAGGAAAAGAAGGCAAAATGAGGAAGCATGTTGAGGAAGGTTGCAAATTCGGTCGAAGATTATACGGTTTCTAGAGTGAAGGCAACTATATCCAATGATCTCCTCTACCTGAGATCGACCTGTTATCCCTATGGCCTCTGGGTTTTTACGAGTGATCCAACTACTCCTTCGGCCGGTAATTAATTGACTTCTCTCTCTCTCTCTCTCTCTCTCTCTCTCTCTCTCTCATCGTGAACTCCAGTTCTTAATTATTATTATTTTTTTTTATAAAGAAAATGGTTAAATACCCTAATTACACTTTGACCGTTTTTCACTTACCTTGATACTAATATAATACTATCCCTGTGTTGTGTGTGTGTGGGTGTGAAGATTCAATAGTATTTATTTGTTTGTTTTCTCATTTAATTTGTGCATTTTCACTAAACATTTATATATATATATATATATAGGTGATCAGATTGAGAAGGAGTACTCTGCCACCCAAAACAGGAATCTGGTAATCAAAGAGAAAATAACAAATGTGCTTCTTAACTTGCATCATCCATTGGATTTTCTCTTAGTTCAGTTTTGGGCTCCTCATGTAACGAGTGGGGGTAGATGTTTCCTTGCCACTTCAGATCAGCCTTTTGCAATCACTCAATATCATGATGGACTTTGTGCATTTAGGAAGCTCTGTTTGGATTATAGATATTATGTGGATATGGATACTACTGATGGTTTCATCAACCATACGTTCGTGAAAAAATCCCCAAGGACGTGTCTAGATTTGCAGTGTTTCTCTAACACAGAAATTTCACAGCTTGATCACCTTGTCCAGTGCAAAATTAATGGAGTTGTGACCTTGCCCGTGCTTGAACCTTCCAGCATGGATTGTGTTGGCGTAATTCAAATACTCTCAGCTGTGGAGAACATATACCTGGCACTACCTTTATTAGCTTCTGCAATACTCAATCAGTTGCAGGTTTTTCTATATTCCCTGAATTTGCATTTTCAGTTTCTGTGTTTGTCTAATATATATATATGGATATACATATATATATATATATATATTATATGCTTATTAGCATTGTCGAACCTTTACAACCTTCCCCTATGTCATGTGTTAAAACACTTTTCATTTGGAAGATAGTTTATTTCATTTCTTTTGGAGGCATTTCATCTTAAATTGTCCATTTCACTTAAATTGTCCGTTTCATCTCTTTCAGAAGAATCCATTAATAAGCATGTCAAATATCATATATATATATATATATATATATTTCTTTTTTTCTTAAAATTCTTTCATTTAAGTATTTTCAGCACTTTGTTATAACATCTATACTTAAAAAACACTTGCAAACCATTATATCATTATATCATTGGGTTCAGCCATTATATCATTTCTCCTTCATCTGCTGCAGCGTGTAGATCTTACGTCATCTTATAAAGATAATTATAACCAAAATCCAGAAGTTGCTTCTGATCAAGAATCGGTAGAGAAATTATCTGATGAAGCTAATTATAACCACCCGCGAAGTGAAGCAGTCGGACAATTTCGAAGTCAATTCCAGTCTCAATCATTTGGCTCACTCTCTTCAGTTAAAAGCCAGATGGAAGCCACCCCAAAAGAATTGAGTCTATCTGCACCTGTTCTAATGGCTGCTTCAGGGGACGGTGTACATGCTGGAGTTGATTCTGACGTGTTAACTCAAGGATGGCCCACCAATACAGGGGTTCAAGCATCACAGTCTGACCATAACAACGTTGGGCCTTCGGTCACTGCTGAGAGGTCACCTGATGATGGATATAACTGGCAAAAATATGGGCAGAAACTTGTCAAAGGATGTGAATTCCCACTAAGCTATTACAAATGTGCGCATCCTAACTGTGCGGCGAAAAAAATCGAACGCTCTCATGATGGACATATATCAGAGATCACCTATAGGGGAGTACATGGTCATCCTATACCTCTACCTACCTGTCGATTTAGTACTGGTGCTAGTATGTCCATACAAGATAATTATAACCAAATTCCAGAAGTTGCTTCTGATCGAGAATCGGTAGAGGAATTATCTGATGAAGATATTAATTCTTCCATGGAGAAGAATTTTGATACTAATCAAATGGAAACAGATCTAGCTACCAAATCACCGCCAAGGACCGAAGACTTGCTGAATGGCGGAGGGATGTTGGGACTGCAAGTGGCGGTGGAAGATGATACAATAAACAATGGAAATGATGTTACTAGTGCAGGAAAAAGCTATTTCGCTGCTACTGATTTAGTGAAAGAAGGCAAGATAAAGACAACTAAGAGGGAGCGTAGAAAAAATGAAACCTCAATTAGTTATGAGGTTCTGGAAGGATATTTTGGGATGAAACTTGAAGATGCTGCAGAGAAACTTGACGGTATGCTCACATGCTTGGAATCGGTTGTTTTTTTATCTTGCTCCTTTTAATTTTTAATATGTTACATTTTTGAATTAGTTATGAGCTTTTGAAACCACATTTTGGGATGAAACTCAATTATGCTGCAGAGAACTTGTGGGTAAGCTCACACAATTGGAAATTGTGATTTCCCACATGGATTGGTTGTGTTTGGCTTATAAAGCATCATGCTTAAGCACTTTGGGACATCTGGTTAGGCACTTTCTTTTAGTTACCAGTCTAGCTTGCTTGCTTGAGGTATTACAGAAATTGTTGTTGTAATCTTGCTCTTGTTATTTTCTAATTGCTATATACTTAACTTGGAAAGAAATTGGATTTTCCTTTTGTTCTAAAATTGGTGGAGGTTAATCTTATGTATTTCCTTGCAGTTAGCCGATCTACGCTGAAGCGTTTGTGTAGACAGTTTGACATTGATCGATGGCCATCTCGCAAGAGAAACAAAGTTAATCACCCACTCTCTGTTCAAGACCCTTCGGTTTCTAATCCTCCTACCTATCAAGCAATCAAAGATGGGAGGACTGTGACCATAAAGGTGGCATATAGAGACGATATCATTATGTTTCAACTCTCTTTCTCGTCAAGGATGATAGATTTGGAGGAAGAGGTGAGAAAGAGGTTGAAGTTGGAGATTGGAACTTTTAAGATTAAGTACGTGGATGGAGATGGAGATAGGATTCTAATAGCCTGTGATGCAGATTTGAATAATTGTTTAACATCATTGGGCATAACAACAATCAAAATGTTGGCTGAGCCAGTTACTCTCTCCTAGTTTTTCCTATTAAGTTCTTGGGAGGAGTTCATCAATTCTATGTACTTCAACAATTACAGTCATTATAGATGTACGTGTATAATGAACCATGTATATTGAACATTTCCTCAAAATCTCCGAATATATATATATATATATATATGTAACATCTTGTTAGCTTGAACCATGTATCTTGTTTTCAAATTTCAATCAAACACCCACTTGATACCGAGAGCAAAAAACATTTTCTCACACTCGGTGTGATTTGAAAACTAAAAAAAAAAAAAAGAAAAAAAAAAAAAACTTCTTCCCTATTTTGGGCAATTGATATCAGAGATATGACGTAATTACGGACGTCTTGTGCATTTTAAAAAATTACCGGGACTTCCTTGAGATCTAATAACACTTGCCTTCTGTCAGTCAACAATAAGTTCACTGGAAATTTTATTTTGGGTGATTCTAACCGCACCCACCTTGTTTACTTACTACACCCATCTTTCAATGAATATTTCATCTTTCAAACATATCCCCTAACACAATGACAAAAAAAATAAATCCAGACGTATCACAATATATCAAAAGAAAAGACAATACAAAAGTAAATCCAGCGGGTATCCAATCCCGCGTTTGAAATTTCAATTCTTTTCATGTCTCTTCCTCGAATCTCAAACAAGTTCATAATTGATAATGGTACTTGTTTGGAGTATCAGTCCAAGTTAAGGGTACATATGTAAATGTATTATATAGCTAATAATATATGATGGGACAAAAATATGAGAAGAAACAATCCTTGTCATCTGATGACCTTAATTTCTTAGGTCGTTTTTCTTCGTTTCCTCTCCTCTCTTTTCTTCCTTCTCTCTTTCTTCGTGTAAATATCTAATCGAATAGTACTTAATAATAACAAATTCGTCAGGAAAACAAGATTAAAAGTAGTGGGTACAAAGAAATATTGACAGAACTCAACAGTCAAATCCATTTTTATATTGGATGGATGATAGCAACTTACAACATTAATCAATGAAGTAACGTTCCACATGGCATAAACAGGTGCAAGACCTGCAGAGCGCTTGGGTCCATGACTGAATAAGGCATTGATTCCAGTCGGGAAAGGAAGTAAAATCCGAAGTGGTAAAACAAACAAAACCAAAAAGACATCCACCAGCGAAATGGAATACAAATGGAGGAAAGTAAGCAATACTAAACTAAAATCTCCTAAAAGTAGCATTGAGTTGACCAAACCAACAAGATCCTGCAGAAAGTCACAGATACAAGTTTAGACACATACAAATTGCACCCAAGAAATTACAGATAAAATGGTGCATATAATCAAGAATGCAGTGTGTGTGTGTGTGTGTGTGTGTGAGAGAGAGAGAGAGAGAGAGAGAGAGAGAGAGAGAGAGAGAGAGAGAGAGAGAGAGAGAGAGTGAGAAAGAGAGAGAGAATGCTACCCGGTGGCCAACATGTTTAGTGTTGTTATTTATAAAAGAGAGCGGATAGAATATGTCTCTCTTCTCCTCGAATCTTTAAGCTGCTAGTATCTAAAATCCCACCATAAACCTTTTTCCGCCTCAGAAAGTTTCCATTGCTTCCATGTGTTATGCTTTCTTCTCTCGGTTAATCCAAAGGATTTTCCCAGCAATTACTGCTTGTACTGCAAAACATTTGATGAAGTAGCTGTAAGTTAATTAGGTAAACGTCAACTGTATCTATGTTTGTACATGTAGGTGTGTGGCTGTCTTGAATGGTCACACTTCCACAAATGCAACTTGCTGGTACCTTCTTTTATTAATTAAAAATTCACTCCAGCCGCTAGTCTATATCTGGCACATGAGTGATTGTAATTCTTCATTCACGCATACATATTCAATTTCCTATAATTACAGGTAAAATAGACCAAGGAGAACAGGCCATTTGATTATATGAGTACTTGTCAGTTTATGGTGTTCTGTACATACCAATACCATGTATTGGGTGAAAAGAAAAATTAAGGACTTGCAATTTAGATCCTTGTGGTTAAACGTAATTGCACATAACCCTCTAATTGAAAAGTAAACAATTAGCTCCCTTATGGTTAGTATAAAGTGAAAAACCTAATGGGGTTAGATTTAGACTTAAATTACGAATATGTCCGTCATCATCTTCAAGTTTTCCATCCTTCCTCTAAGAAGATCCAACTCAACTTATTTTTTTCTTTCATTTGTCTCTCTAGAAGATAAGTGGCGGCAATTGGTGGTGTAGTGGTGGTTGGAGGAAAGCAATGGAGGTGGGTGATAATGGTGGTTTGAGAAACAAAGAATGTTTAGGGAAGAAAAAAATGTTAATGAAATTTGACATTTCAAAGGTGGAACTCAATGTTTTTACTGCCCAACAAATTTTTGAAATTTCCACAAGTTCTACTGGAAAACCTACCAGTTTCAATTTACTAACTACCACAAGAGAATTATTTATCAAAACTCGTAAATTGTTGGAGGTTGTGCACTGGGCCTTAACCATTGGGGTGAGGGGTTGGGGGACGTAATTTACCCAACATGTACCACAGCAAATAAAATTAAATTGGGGTATAACAAAGAGAACAAATAATAAGAAATGGTGACTTTAGAAAAGAAAAAGGCTAAGAAAATAAAAACACACAATAAGTTTACCGGAAGCTTCTAGAGTAAATGCGTGTAATTTACAACATTTAAATATGCAAGTGTGGATATACAACAAACTATTACCCAGAATATTGCTCAGTTTGTAGGGCACTTTCTAAGGTTGTGCACTCAGCTTCTTCTTCAACTGCACATACCAGAAGTCCGTAATGGTAATCACCACTAGTTGTGGCTTGAAACCAGGCAAGATCGACACGCACACCATAGTTTCTCAAAGCAGGATTTGCATGAGTTTCAGGCCATCTAAGGACAGGCCGAAATGTTGCTCTGAAGCATCCCCGACGTACCAATCGTAATTGTGCATTTAAACTAGCCACAAAGCGATACCAAGTGGTAGGTGGGATGGACTGAAAGTACCAGATTTTACGAATCAGCAGAAATTCCACAGAAAATAATAAGTGAAACAAGAGGCATGTTTTAGCCAATCAGTATCTCATTTCCACTTGCACTATGTTTAGACTGAGTGAAGCGGAGAGAGAACCCTTTCTTTCCCACTTCTCTTGTTTCTCTCCAAATGGAGAGATCCAAAGAGTTGAGAAGAGACTGGAATAAAACATTCTTTGAAAATACAAATATATCCTGAATATGTCACACTTTTCCAATATCATTAGAGGATAAAAGTGTAAATTGATTCTGACTGCTTTCTTTCTTTTCTCTTATGAAAGCTAACCAAACAAAAGAAAGTTGTATTTTCTCTACGTTTTTCTGCCTAGCCATATCTGAACATCTAGGAACCCTACTTTTCTCCTCTTCTGTTCTCTTATTTTCTTTTAATGAGTTTCTCATCCCTTCTCTTCTCTCCACTTCTCTCAAATCCAAACAGACCCTCAAAGTGTAGATTCCTTAGGATCAAATAACAAACCTGACTCATAAGACTGGTGATAAAATTATCATTGTGAAGGGAGAAAGGAGTCATGTAACGCCCATCCCCGCCGAGAAAGAAGTCCATGCATGCTAGCATTAGATCAGACGTTGCAGCAACCTACAGATATTGCAAGCTTTGAAAAGTTTCTACGTCTCATCAGACCCATATTTTAGGTATCGTCCAAACTCAACGGTAAACAACAAATGAAAAGAAACGCATAGTATTTTGCTTATTTTAAGCACTGTACATATGGATGAAAACATACATTGAAACTTTATTATAAGTGGCAAACTTTCGACATTATTGAGCCTTGATATTTCACAACGATTGTGTGAAAAAAGTTATTTTGTTCAGTTTAAGCACTGTAATCTGTACTTATGGTTGTATATGTATAGAGTTTATACACATATATAATCACTTTTCTTCTGTAAAAGAAAAGGAGTGAATCTTACATGAGTCTCATGATACATTGTCACACCCCAACCCGCCTCGGGCAGATTAGGACACGTGTAACAAAGTCACTAAGACACGTCCTCAATACATATAACATAAAACAAGTTTAAACACTCCCTTAAACTCTTCACTAAACTCATTTGTATGAAATTAACCCCAAGGGTAAAATGGTCATTTTGAAATTTTTAGTCAAACTCAATGTCAAAATATAATATTTTTCATTTTAAACCCAACGGTGGAAACGGCTTGCGAATCCGAGCTTCCTAGCCCAAGTTATGACCACAAAACATCATTATTTATCAAAACACACCAGGCCGGTTGATCGGACAGAGAGTCAGAAAAATCCGGTCAACCGGACAGAGAGCCTTGCTGCAGAAATTCTGCAGCAACTTCTCACAACCTGTTTTGCAGGTTTAAAACTTCACCAAATATGCTTAAATCACTTGCAAACACTTCCAAAACCTCCACAACATATCCACAAACATTTTTTTAAACAAGAACCAACCCAAACCAAATTAAACCAAACTTTGTGGAAACATCCAAAATCATTCTCCAAACTTTTCCAAATGTTTCTAAACCTCAACACAATATCTCCAAACATGAATTGGCAATCAAAACACACACAAGCTAATCCTTAGGATCAAGAACTTACATCAAAACCCACATATTTAACTCAATACTTGTATGACTTCTCAACCAAAGAAAACTAAATTCAATGACAACTCAAGTTGATAATACAAGCTTCCATCTCTCCCCAACATTTAACTAAACATGATCAAAATTCTGTCAAAAAACTTGGCTGACATAACAATCCCTTTAAATACAACCAAATCCATTTGGAAAGCACTCTAAAGTGGCTCAAAACTTCACCCAAACATCATAAAAGGCTTCCAAACCATTTCCAAACATTTTAAAAGTAGTTTAAACATAAATAATTCATAGAATTCCCACTAGGAACCTTAATTTTACATTCAAACCCATATTCTTCCAACACACACATAAATATTTACACATAAGGAGAAACTAAGTTAGTTTCACAACCAAAACTACTAACTCTTCCCAACTTCACTCCCAAAATATATAACTTGCAACTTGCAAGTACAACTCATGGTTTGGAACATAAACAACCAACCATACCCAACTTTACATATGACAAGTCTCCAAAAACAAACCCAAGCTACATTTACATTGCCAACAAAAGATACATTCTAAGCATAAACTAGCTAGGCATATGAACACATATACACAAGGACAACTCCCAAGCCCAACCCGTCGTGCGGATCATTTCCTCTCCTCGTCTCGTTTGGTACCTGCGATGGTTATTCAATAACCACAACAGAAAATGTATTTTCGTTTAAGCTTTCGCTTAGTGAGGGAACAAATCATGCCATTGGAATGCAAAGTATGTAAATGCAACAATCATTATAAATGACAACAAATTGATCTCCGGGAAAGTCAAGTCAATCCAGCCACCACCCCCGGGTCCTTCTCACCCCGGATCTTTCTCACTTTTGGCGCATATAGCGCAACACACACTCTCTTGTGACCCCGAAGGCATCACCGGCATTTCATTGTGGTCGTCACCACGTCCTACTCATTGAGGACTTCCTATCCCTTACATATGGGACCTATAAATGGTGACCACTACTTGACTTTCCTTTGATCCATATAAACATTTAAGCAAACTTAGCACATAAGCATAACAATTTCACCTTATTGGCATGCTTTTTGCCCAAATTCAACAACATATACATACATGAGCATGAGTTTAGCAACTATGAACAACAATATTCACATTAACATAGCTAAACATCCAATTGAGAGATTAGGACACTCACCTCTTTGATTTATACACAACTAAGCTTAGATTTCCCCAATTCCTTCCCAAGTTTAGGTCAATTCCTAGTTGGTGATAATCCTACACAAGTTTGGTACCAAGAACATCATTTATCAAAGACGGTTGCCATAAAAACGTTGTCGAAAATGAAAATAAATTACATGCATGTGATCCTCTTACCTCCACGAGTCCAAAAGTGGTCTCGGATCGTAAATCCGACGCCGAACGGCAAAGGAGCGGCAAGAAACGTCGTCGAGAATTCCGTCGCCGACTCGAGAGCTCTCGTTCTCTCCAAATTGCTGTAAATCTTATGAAGGAGACACATATGCTTCATGCATATGTGTTGTCATCAACTCTCCCTATATTACATTTACACCCCCCAATCTTTCTTAAGCTTTATTATGAAACCCCCAAGTCAATTACAATATCTACCCACATTTTCTAAATGGATTTAATCTAAGTCCCGCGTGGGTCCCAAATGTGGTCCCACATAAATTATGAGGTTGCTATAAAACCTACCAGTTATCAATTTTATTCAAATACGCCCTCACATGGGACCAAAATTGGTCCCCTTACCTATCATAAGACATAATAATAACTTTAAGCATTTAAATAAATATGCACATAAACATATAATGACATCAAAATACAATTATTCTAATTAGACCCTCGTTGGGCCCCACTTTTATACCAGTCCTGCTTTTCACAGGACTTTCATCTGTGTCCGCATTTGAACACCTTTTCACATGTGGGTTCATAACCCCACCTTAATTCATCTCATGCATTAATTATCTTTAATTAACACATAATATTCTCACATTAATCTTCTTTTCCGGGTACGGGTGTTACATTTCTCCCTCCCTTTTAAGAAGTTTGTCCCCAAACTCATTCTTACCTTATCAGTTGAACAAGTGTGGGTACTTCTCCCTGATCTCATCCTCTCGCTCCCAAGTTGCCTCTTCAACGCTATGATTACGCCAGAGGACCATGACCAACGGAATTGTCTTTGTTCTCAACACTTGATCTTTCCTATCCAGAATTCGTACCGGATGTTCAACGTATGTCATATCTTATCGGACTTCCAACGGCTCTGGTTCAAGGATATGACTCGAATCTGACACGTAACGTCTGAGCATAGACACGTGGAACACGTTATGAACATGTGCTAATTCTTGTGACAACTCTAATCTGTAAGCTACCGGTCCCACCTTACTCAAAATCAGAAAAGGTCCAACATATCTTGGACTTAGCTTACCCTTCTTACCAAACCGTGTTATACCTTTTGAAGGCGAAACCTTTAAGAGCACATAATCACCAACTTCAAACTCCAATGGTCTTCTACCCGTATCAGCATAACTTTTGTAGCGACTTTGTGCCACTTGTAACCGTTGCTTAATCAATTTAACTTTGTCGGTGGTGATTTGTACAATTTCTGGTCCTAGAAGTTGTTTTTCCCCAACTTCTGTCCAACACACAGGCGATCTACATTTCCTACCATACAATGCCTCAAAAGGCGCCATTCCAATGCTTGTTTGGAAACTATTGTTATAAGAAAACTCAATTAACGGCAAGTGAGTTTCCCAGTCAGCCTTGAAATCCATAACACAAACTCTAAGCATATCCTCTAGAATCTGAATAACCCGTTCTGACTGCCCATCAGTTTGCGGGTGAAATGCCGTGCTAAAATGCAAAGCTGTCCCCATTGCTCTTTGTAGCCCTTCCCAAAATCTGGATACAAAACGTGTATCACGATCCGAGATAATCGATACCGGTGCACCATGCAATCTCACAATCTCCTTAACATAAAGTTCTGCTAACTTTGTCGGTTCTGTAGTCTTTATAGGCAAAACGTGGGCTGACTTTGTCAACCTATCAACGATCACCCAAATACTATCATTAGATCTAGGAGACCTCGGCAATCCAGACACAAAATCCATTGTAATATGTTCCCATTTCCATTCCGGTATTTCCAATGGTTGTATCTCCCCAGCGGGTCGTTGATGCTCAAGCTTTACCAATTGACATGTCATGCATTTAGCTACATATTCCGCAATCTCACGTTTTATACCATTCCACCAATAGACCTCCCTCAAATCTCTATACATTTTCGTACTACCCGGATGCACGGAATACCGAGTACCATGAGCTTCTTCCAAAATTCTTTCTTTTAAATTACTAACATTAGGAACGCATAACCGATTGATGTACCATAATACCCCATCATGCAAACTAAACTCTGGTCGCTTACCCTCAGGTAATTCATCTACAACTTTCTTTAAATTTGGATCCAAAAGTTGATTTGATTTTATCTCTCCAATCAAGTCAGGTTGTGCTACAATCGCTGCCATTAATCCACCTTCAACTCTAGGAATAACTTCCAATTCCATTCGCTCAAACTCTCTCACCAATCCTTCTTGTGCCGTCAAAACACATGTCAAACTTTCTGATGATTTTCGACTCAAGGCATCGGCTACCATGTTCGCCTTACCCGGATGATATTGAATTTTCAGGTCGTAGTCCTTCATTAACTCCAACCATCTCCGTTGTCGCATATTCAGATCCCTCTGAGTAAACAGGTACTTTAAGCTTTTATGGTCAGTGAAAATTTCACAAGTTTCTTCGTATAAGTAGTGTCGCCAAATCTTTAAGGCAAAAATTACCGCGGCAAGTTCTAAATCGTGGGTTGGATAATTCTTCTCATGAGTTCTCAATTGCCTCGAAGCATATGCTATCACTTTGTCCCCTTGCATAAGAACACACCCCAAGCCTTGATGAGAAGCATCACTATAAATACTAAATCCTCCAGTGCTTGTCGGAATTGCAAGGATCGGAGCAGAAGTCAACTTACTCTTCAATGTCTGAAAACATTCTTCACATTCTTTTCCCCATTCAAACGGAACATCTTTTCCCATAAGTGTTGTCATCGGAGCCGCAATCTTTGAAAAATCCCGAACAAACCTTCTGTAATACCCAGCCAATCCCAGAAAGCTACGGATTTCTGACACATTGGTTGGTCTCGCCCAATTCATAACGGCTTCTATTTTCTGTGGATCAACTGACACACCTTCTTTAGAAATCACATGGCCAAGAAAGGTAACGTTTGACAACCAAAACTCACTTTTCTTCAGTTTTCCAAACAATTGCTTTTCTCGAAGACGTTGCAACACCAATCTCAAATGTCTATCATGTTCTTCCGGACTCTTTGAGTAAATAAGTATATCATCAATAAAAACGATAACAAACTCATCTAAGTACGTTTTAAAGACCCTATTCATTAAGTCCATGAACGCAGCCGGTGCATTGGTTACCCCAAATGGCATTACAAGAAACTCGTAGTGACCGTATCGAGTTCTGAAGGCTGTCTTTTCAACATCCTCAGCTTTTACTTTTAATTGATGATATCCCGATCTCAAATCAATCTTTGAAAACACCTGAGCTCCTTGTAGTTGATCAAATAAATCATTGATCTGTGGCAATGGGTACTTGTTTTTAATAGTTACCTTGTTAATCTCACGATAATCAATACACATCCTCATCGTTCCGTCTTTCTTTTTCACAAAAAGGACTGGTGCACCCCAGGGTGATACACTTGGCCGAATGAATCCCTTGTCTAATAACTATTGTAACTGAGTCTTCTACTCTTTCAACTCTACCGGAGCCATTCTATATGGTGCCCGCGAAATGGGTTGTGTTCCCGGTATCACATCTATACCAAATTCAACCTCCCTCTCAATTAACACACTTGGTAAATCTTCTGGGAATACATCAGGAAATTCCCTAACAACTGGTATATCTTCTAATTTTTGTTCAGTGTTTCTAGTATCCGATATACTACAAAGGAAACCTTTACACCCCTTTCTCAATAACGACAAGCCTTGATGGCGGATACAAGATAAGGTGGTGACACGACACCTATCCCTTGAAAAGAAAAGACTCTATGAGTCGGTGCCTGGAATTCTACCCTTTTGTTTTCACAATCAATAACCGCGTGATTTACTGATAACCAATCCATTCCCAATATGACATCAAAAATGCTGAATTACTAACGGTACTAGATTCGCTGTTAACACTTCATCATTAATTTTAACTTCGCAATTTCTATAAACTCCTGAACTCACCAAAGATCTTCCTAGCGGAACATCAACAGATAGATCATATTCTAGAAGTTCTAAGGGTACATTCATGTTCCTAGCGAATTGATGTGATACAAACGAGTGTGTAGAACCAGAATCCATTAACACATTAGCAGGTGTTGAACAGATAAGAACTTTACCTGACACGACCGTGTTAGCAACGGTGGTCTCCCCTGGATTAAGTTGGAAATAACGACCCTGACGTTGTTCCCTTCCCTGTGATTGTTGTTGTTGTTGAGGTGGTCGCGGTGTTGGTGCACTACTTACGGTTACACTGGAGCCTCCTTGCCTCGGCTTAGGACAATTGCGCATTCGGTGCCCAAGCTCCCCACAGTTATGGCAAACCATTCCACTATCATCCATACGCCTCATCGGAGTATAAGTATTTGGCCTCACTCCCGGACAATTCTTTGCTACATGCCCCATTTGTCGACAATTGTTGCACATTGTTGTCGGTAGATTGCACACACCCCAATGAAACTTACCACACGTGTTACACCGCGGCTTATTACCTCCACCACCCGAGGAACTCCCAAAGCTTTGTCTTTTTGAACTTCCTTGACCACTATATTGACTTGAACTCGGTCGTTTATATTGTTGAGTTACCGGTGCTTGCGAACCTTGTTGATACCCCATATCTCTCTCAGCGATTGAAGCCACATCCAATGCCTCTGCTACTTTGTCCAACCGTTGCACTGATACTTGACGTCGAATCTCGTCTCTAAGCCCCGTTACAAACTTTCTAGTTCGATCCCCTTCATTTGGTACTATGTTCTCAGCAAACCGAGCCAAACTTGTGAATTTAGCGGAATACTCCCGAACTGTCATCCCTCCTTGTTTCAATTCCATAAACTCTTGAGCTTTTAAATCTTCAAACGATTTCGGAAAGTATTGCTTCTTGAAGAGTACTACGAACTCCCCCCAAGTGTTCAGCCTATCAGGTCCCAATTTTGTACGCCACCAGTACTGTGCTTCTTCTTTTAAGGTGTCGGCAGCAAATAAAACCTGTTGAGTCTCAGAACATGGAAGAACCCTGAATATCCTCTCCATATCGGACAACCAGAAATCGGCTCTCATTGGATCAGTCTCCCCTCTGAATAGTGTCGGTTTCTGCTTGTAAAACTGTGAAATTGTGGTCACCTCCTCCCTTGGATTAGGATTCGGTTGATCGTGCCTCCCCTCTATTGCATGGGTTTCAACCACTTGTACCAAACCGGCTACAACTCTTTCCATTCTCTCCATTTGCGTAGGCGGTGTTGAACAAGACATTTTCTCTCTGGCATTCACAGTACATATTTATATACACGTTACTTTTATATTTTTCAATGCATGCTCAACATCATTCAACATGCTAAATAAACGTGAATGCATGAACTACACATTCATTAATCAATTATGCTTATTACGCGTCGTAGTTGTAATCGTCACTCGTCCCCAAAGGCACTAACCTATTGCTCTGATACCAAAAATTGTCACACCCCAACCCGCCTCGGGCAGATTAGGACACGTGTAACAAAGTCACTAAGACACGTCCTCAATACATATAACATAAAACAAGTTTAAACACTCCCTTAAACTCTTCACTAAACTCATTTGTATGAAATTAACCCCAAGGGTAAAATGGTCATTTTGAAATTTTTAGTCAAACTCAATGTCAAAATATAATATTTTTCATTTTAAACCCAACGGTGGAAACGGCTTGCGAATCCGAGCTTCCTAGCCCAAGTTATGACCACAAAACATCATTATTTATCAAAACACACCAGGCCGGTTGACCGGACAGAGAGTCAGAAAAATCCGGTCAACCGGACAGAGAGCCTTGCTGCAGAAATTCTGCAGCAACTTCTCACAACCTGTTTTGCAGGTTTAAAACTTCACCAAATATGCCTAAATCACTTGCAAACACTTCCAAAACCTCCACAACATATCCACAAACATTTTTTTAAACAAGAACCGACCCAAACCAAATTAAACCAAACTTTGTGGAAACATCCAAAATCATTCTCCAAACTTTTCCAAATGTTTCTAAACCTCAACACAATATCTCCAAACATGAATTGGCAATCAAAACACACACAAGCTAATCCTTAGGATCAAGAACTTACATCAAAACCCACATATTTAACTCAATACTTGTATGACTTCTCAACCAAAGAAAACTAAATTCAATGACAACTCAAGTTGATAATACAAGCTTCCATCTCTCCCCAACATTTAACTAAACATGATCAAAATTCTGTCAAAAAACTTGGCTGACATAACAATCCCTTTAAATACAACCAAATCCATTTGGAAAGCACTCTAAAGTGGCTCAAAACTTCACCCAAACATCATAAAAGGCTTCCAAACCATTTCCAAACATTTTAAAAGTAGTTTAAACATAAATAATCCATAGAATTCCCACTAGGAACCTTAATTTTACATTCAAACCCATATTCTTCCAACACACACATAAATATTTACACATAAGGAGAAACTAAGTTAGTTTCACAACCAAAACTACTAACTCTTCCCAACTTCACTCCCAAAATATATAACTTGCAACTTGCAAGTACAACTCATGGTTTGGAACATAAACAACCAACCATACCCAACCTTACATATGACAAGTCTCCAAAAACAAACCCAAGCTACATTTACATTGCCAACAAAAGATACATTCTAAGCATAAACTAGCTAGGCATATGAACACATATACACAAGGACAACTCCCAAGCCCAACCCGTCGTGCGGATCATTTCCTCTCCTCGTCTCGTTTGGTACCTGCGATGGTTATTCAATAACCACAACAGAAAATGTATTTTCGTTTAAGCTTTCGCTTAGTGAGGGAACAAATCATGCCATTGGAATGCAAAGTATGTAAATGCAACAATCATTATAAATGACAACAAATTGATCTCCGGGAAAGTCAAGTCAATCCAGCCACCACCCCCGGGTCCTTCTCACCCCGGATCTTTCTCACTTTTGGTGCATATAGCGCAACACACACTCTCTTGTGACCCCGAAGGCATCACCGGCATTTCATTGTGGTCGTCACCACGTCCTACTCATTGAGGACTTCCTATCCCTTACATATGGGACCTATAAATGGTGACTACTACTTGACTTTCCTTTGATCCATATAAACATTTAAGCAAACTTAGCACATAAGCATAACAATTTCACCTTATTGGCATGCTTTTTGCCCAAATTTAACAACATATACATACATGAGCATGAGTTTAGCAACTATGAACAACAATATTCACATTAACATAGCTAAACATCCAATTGAGAGATTAGGACACTCACCTCTTTGATTTATACACAACTAAGCTTAGATTTCCCCAATTCCTTCCCAAGTTTAGGTCAATTCCTAGTTGGTGATAATCCTACACAAGTTTGGTACCAAGAACATCATTTATCAAAGACGGTTGCCATAAAAACGTTGTCGAAAACGAAAATAAATTACATGCATGTGATCCTCTTACCTCCACGAGTCCAAAAGTGGTCTCGGATCGTAAATCCGACGCCGGACGGCGAAGGAGCGGCAAGAAACGTCGTCGAGAATTCTGTCGCCGACTCGAGAGCTCTCGTTCTCTCCAAATTGCTGTAAATCTTATGAAGGAGACACATATGCTTCATGCATATGTGTTGTCATCAACTCTCCCTATATTACATTTACACCCCCCAATCTTTCTTAAGCTTTATTATGAAACCCCCAAGTCAATTACAATATCTACCCACATTTTCTAAATGGATTTAATCTAAGTCCCGTGTGGGTCCCAAATGTGGTCCCACATAAATTATGAGGTTGCTATAAAACCTACCAGTTATCAATTTTATTCAAATACGCCCTCACATGGGTACCCAAATTGGTCCCCTTACCTATCATAAGACATAATAATAACTTTAAGCATTCAAATAAATATGCACATAAACATATAATGACATCAAAATACAATTATTCTAATTAGACCCTCGTTGGGCCCCACTTTTATACCAGTCCTGCTTTTCACAGGACTTTCATCTGTGTCCGCATTTGAACACCTTTTCACATGTGGGTTCATAACCCCACCTTAATTCATCTCATGCATTAATTATCTTTAATTAACACATAATATTCTCACATTAATCTTCTTTTCCGGGTACGGGTGTTCCATACATACTATTAACAATTCATAGTTTTGGCAAATAAATTCATGATATGAGTCATATGACAACCGTGCTCATGACTACTGAGCACTGCACTCAACAAAAAAGTCCACAAAGACAGACCTTGATCCCTTCATACAGAGCACGGGAACGACAAGGACGTAAGCATGCATGGTCGTATTCTGATCTCATAAATTCACGAAGTCATTGCAACTTCATTCTCCGAAGTCATTGCTGCCATGACCAGGCAAGAGGATATGCGAGAATGAAAAGAATACTGTACATTGATCCCTCCTACCAATGGTAAGCAGCTAGAGCGTTAATCTCATCCACAAATCCTTTAAATGCACCCTCATATCTGCAAGTTCAATTTAGTATTGAAAACGATTCACCACAAGCTATAATTAAATTGTCAAACAACACTAAGAGCCTGTTTGTATTATAATTGTTGGCCCCAAAAAGCTATACCACAGGGGCTCTAAACCTTTAAAAACAAACAATTTAAGTACAGAATTCAAAACCAACTTTGAAGATAAGACATCTAATCACCATAATAGAATCAAGTGACCAATGAACAAAAAAAAAAAGAACTTACACTATATCTTTAACTTAATCCGGAGGAGTATGAGGAAGATGCCAAGGCTCACTAAACAATAAACATATTGGAACCCATAAAATACATTCTATGCACGTGGCTTTGCGACTCCTCAACTCTGCTTGTTTCCAGAACCTGAAATGAGAACACTTCTCACCCTTCAGCCACAAAAAGTAAAAGGCAAATAAAGAAACAAAGACTGCGAAATGCTGGATTTTGAATAACTTTTAATTGGATTCTAGAACAATCAAAGGAAACTTTAATGCTCTGTTTGGTTTGCGGATTTAGAAAATGAAAATAAAAAGGAAAGGAAAACAAGAAGGAAATATCTTTCCCTTACGCTTTCCCTAGTGTTTTCCTCCATGTTTCAAAGACATTTGAAATTAAAAACAATTCAAAATACAATATAGTAACTCAAGAACAGAGGAAAGAACTGACTCAAAATGTTTGAAAATTAAATTTATTTGTCATCCTATTTTTTTCTTCCTTTCTGGATTCCTCATTGTTTTCTTTATTAACCAAACAAAAAAAAGTGTTCCTCTTGTTTCTTCGTTTCTTTTTCCTCACTGAATCCAAGAACCAAAAAGAGCCTAAGAAGGCAAGAAATGTCAGAGGAAAAACCTCGTTCAGTGACTCAAAAAGGGAAGGAATGATCTATTTGAGAGCCCTGTTATGTGGGAGCAGGACTTGGTAATTCATCCACGCCGACAAATATTCATTCGTGCAACACTTAGCATGAGGGTTAACAGGATGAGGAAACCCCAAAGAAGAAGACCAAAAAACAAAGGTCAACCAAATGTGTATATCAACTCCTCAAGAGCTGTATAACAGTGTGGCAGGTGATATCTGTCTGAAATGCATTTGTAAGGACAAGGAGTTTGCAACACCACCTGCCAGGACAAGGGGACAACTCAAACGTTAGCTAACAGGACTCCACAAATCAGTCCAATGAATACATAATAAATTATTGAGAAAATCGTGTTCAAGAGTAGTAGAAAGCATGCCAAGAATGAGAACTCTCTAGATGACGAAGAAAATGAAAGATAAAAATGACTGCAACTTTTTTGAGGACACAATATGTTGGAATTTTGAGTTTCCTCTTATTTGGGCATTGGGTTTTTTATTTAAAAAATGCAAACAAAGTCATTTACATTGATGTGACTAGTATCTTATATTAAAAATATGGCCGTTGGAGGTTATTAAATCTATTAACTCCAATATTAAAAATATGGTCGTTGGAGTTTATTAAATCTATTAACTCCTATATTAAAAATATGGCCGTTGGAGGCTATTAAATCTGTTTTTAATAAAATGACCGTTGGGCAATTTGTCTAATATAAATAGCCTTCCCTCTTCCCATTTACAAATAGAAAATTTTCTCTCTCTCTTTTGTGATTCTTCATAAAAATCATTTTCATTTTTTTGGAGCAATTCTGAGCACTCAAATATTCTTCCAATTCGAGTGCACGTTTGGAAGAAACTGATTGTTGAATCCTGGAGAGCATAGCGCTGAGACCTTGTGCATCGAGTCATTGACTCCGAGGGGCGGAATTGTTATTAAGGACGGTGCTAACTTAGCATGCCTCAATCAGTATCATAGCCGTATCCTTCCAATTTTCCAACAATCTTAAGAACAATGTCCAATGCTGCTATGATCAACGTGAAACGACTCAATAATCCGGTAATATTATTTCTATCTATTTAAATTTCTAATAGGATCATGACCACTACGCCACCCCATTCAATGGTTGGTTTGTGAGATATCCATGCTAGCAGTGGCATGTTCTGGTGGTCCCCATCCAAAGAAAACTTGCATTTTAAAGACTTGTACAGTAGTTGTACATAACATCAATCTTCATAGATTCCCAATCAGATCTAACCTGCATTACATGGTGAAGAAGATAGTATCACATTGAGAATAATCTATAGGAAAATAATAATTTCAACTCTGAATATATTTCTTATTAAACCTATTCTATAGAATAATGTATGTATAGGTGAATTACTGTTTTGTGATTAAATGTAGAACCTTTCATTACAAGAGAACAATTGTTGTCTATACTAATTGTGTATGGTTTCACAAACGTTATTAACTCTTGGACTATTTTATTGTCCAATGAATATTGGTTTAAGAGTTTGTCCATTATTATTCAATGGTTAAAACCATTTTATTGCCCAATGGATATGATAATTTATGAAAAAAAAAAAGAGAGGATGTTGGACTTCCATATCTCACAAAAGTTACTAAGGACTTATATTTCCAGGTTTAAAAGAGTCAACAGATTTATTTATATCATTAAAGACTATTTTAATTTCACAGTTACATGTCTTTGTTTTTTGATTACATATGGTAATGTCAGAGATAAAATGTTTTGAACCAACAAGATTTGTAAATACACATATAGCAACATAATAGTTCATATGAATTCAACTTTTATCTCTTCAAAAGAAGATAACTCATAGTTGTCTATTTTGAATCCCTTGATGGTGATTTTTATGAGGTAGATTCACTCTATGTGGAAGAACTTGTTGACTGTGAGGGGATTCAGTGCTGTTTGTGAGCAGCAGTATAAGAGTAACTTAATGATTGTGAGTTGATGAAATATTCATTTGTATTCAATTTACAGCCGTCACATGTTGTCATCAAGATAAATGCGTAAAATATACCAATAGTAGTGATCCGTTTCAATCTGCTAATCAAAGCTGGTATATATGTAGTGAGTTATGGCTTTTGAATTAGTGGTTACAAAGAAGTCCTTAAACTTAAAAAAAAAAAAAAATTAATAATAAATAAAATAAAAATGGTCAATTTATATATATTTTTTGTCTCTCTCTCTCTTATATGTGTTGGACCGAAATCTCCAAGGAGAAAATGTAGTTTATATTTTATGACGAATAGTGTCTTTAATTTAAGCTATGAAAAAGGGAGTCTTTGGGATTCTCTTCTCCCTCAATTCAATGTTGGATTATAATTTATAGATAATATATCTATTATATATATTAGATGGGGTGTGGACTAGCACTTGGCTGTTGTGTTTGGAATGTGATATGTATATTGAGATATGCATGAGAGATTATAGGGTGTGATCCTCTTTGCAAAATTCTGACTCGATAACTTTGAGTTGCGTATTTTTATTTTTATTTTTTTCATTTTGAAATCCAATTGAGATGGTTCAAATATTTGGGGATAGTTTTACTAAACTGCGTGTGTTGTTGTTAATACAGTACCCCACTCTAAAACTAGCAATTACTCTTTTAGCTTTTGAAAATTCAGATTAATTATTTTCAAGATTAGGTTATTTGGTTTATGCTAGGATTTTTAATCCTAAGGAAATTGCTAGTAAAGTAGTAGAATATGCCTTTTTTGAGACATGCATATAACAATAATGCATGTAGCTTTTAGACATAAATGTCTATGTGACTTCTTGAGTCTATTAATGCTAATTTTTACACATGAATTTCCTTTTAAAATTGAGAAACAGTTTTTTGTCCTATCTATATAATTGAGTATAGAGTACATGATAAAGATCATGACACATAGTTTGGCCACTAAGGAATAGAAGGCTAAGTGCTAAATTTTGTATCCATTTACTTTAGAAAGAGATTCATTTTTTTAAGGATGCTCTTACCACTTTAAGCTTTTAATATGATGGTTTTATTGAAAAGTAATGTGCAGCTACTTTAGTAGCTAAGGGGTTTAAAGAAAATTGTTGATATTTTGGATATATATTCTCATGCTATGTCCATTTGAACATATTAGTTGTTGCTGATATGTATGAGTTAAATATTTATCAAAAGGATGTTAATGAAGAGTTAGAGAAGAAAATTTATTTGAATAAACCGGAGGATTTATAAAATAAAGTGTGTACACTTGTTTATATCCTCTAGCTATATGGTTCGAAAGTGGCACCCAACCAGTTGCATGAATTTTTTTTTTAATCAACTATTATTACAAAATGTTTTAATATGACAAATGGGATGTATGTGATGATACGGATATGAGTATGGTTATTTAGAGATTGCAAGAGAAATCAAGTTTTCTTGTCACTTAATTTTGATTTAAAAGATTGGGTGAATTCCTATGTAAATTTGTAAATTAAAATTACAAAATCTCTTGTTAATATTTCGTTTGGTCAATATCACTAGATTGGAGAAGTTATGAGTAAGGAAAACTATTTTTCGGAATAGAGTGAGAATTACGGGAAAGTAAATACTCTTCAAGGGAAAATGAAGTGTTTTACTTGATGACTCGCTTAGTACTATTCTTTTTGTACTAGAGACTTAGAGTTAAATATCATCCCCGTGAAGAAATTATTTTTGAAAAAGTTGTATATATGGAGAATTATTTTGAAAATGTATTGCATACTTCAAAATTCGAAAGAATTCAAATTTTGGTTTTTTCAAGACCAGATTTTAGCCAAAATATTTTTTGGGGGGAGGAAAGTATGTATTTTCAAAAATCAGTGATGCAAATTGGATTTCGGATTCAGATAAGACGAATTCAATGAGTGAATTTATTTTTACACTTAGTGGAGGTGTAGTATCTTGGAAGTCGTCCAAGCAAACATGCGCAACTAAGTCAATGATGGAATATGAGTTTGTAGCTTTTGATAAAGCTAGTTTTGAGGCTGAGTGGCTTAAAAGCTTCTTAGCAGATATTCCTATTTGGAATAAACATTGAGATAGCCAGACTGTAAAAGGTTGAGCTTTGAAAAAGTCCTATAAAGGCAAGAGTAGGTATGTACGCCTAAGTCATAATATTGTGAGACAGCTGTTTGAGATATAGTTATATCTCTTAATTTTGTAAGGTCAAAAGTGAATTTGGCTGACCATTTAAACCACTAGAGAGAAAACTAGCGTATGAAACATCGAAGGGAATGGGACTTATGCCTGTAACAATAATCAACAATGATGGTAACCCAACCTATGGAATTGGAGAACCCAAGAAATAGGTTCATATGGGTAATAACAAGTCATTGGTTGATTTGAGATGCACCATAAATTTATTATATTTTTGTCCCTTCCTATGGTGTATAGTGCAATTGCAATGTGAAAGGTTGAGTTAAACTCTTAATGAATTCCATAGTCCATACTGAATGGATGGTATGCTTAATTGCAATGCATACTTGATGGATTCATCTATATAAGTGTGAAAGTGGGCCGCTTTCTATGAAAACGTAGGCAAGTTTTCTAGAGCACTTATGAAAATTCAGGACTGGCGCAGGGCCTAGAGGTGCCACATCGATTAGAGTTGCTCAGATTATGAGGAATCAATGTGGGTATAAGACGACTGGTTTACGTTAAGGGATTCTGGTTCATAGAAATTTTATTTCACCAAATCCATGTAAGTCACTTCTTATATTCCTAGGGACTGGTTCATAGCCCTAAAGGCACCAGTTTTGATGCATTGAATTCTCTTGCTCCATCCTTTTATGTGTTGTTTAAATTTTTGAAATAAGGGGGGGATTGTTGGAATTTTGAGTTTCCTCTTATTTGGGCATTGGGTTTTTTATTTCAAAAATGCAAACAAAGTCATTTACATTGATGTGACTAGTATCTTATATTAAAAATATGGCCGTTGGAGGTTATTAAATCTATTAACTCCAATATTAAAAATATGGTCGTTGGAGGTTATTAAATCTATTAACTCCTATATTAAAAATATGGCCGTTGGAGGCTATTAAATCTGTTTTTAATAAAATAACCGTTGGGCAATTTGTCTTATATAAATAGCCTTCCCTCTTCCCATTTACAAATAGAAAATTTCCTCTCTCTCTTTTGTGATTCTTCATAAAAATCATTTTCATTTTTTTGGAGCAATTCTGAGCACTCAAATATTCTTCCAATTCGAGTGCACGTTTGGAAGAAACTGATTGTTGAATCCTGGAGAGCATAGCGCTGAGACCTTGTGCATCGAGTCATTGACTCCGAGGGGCGGAGTTGTTCTTAAGGACGGTGCTAAGTTAGCATGCCTCAATCAGTATCATAGCCGTATCCTTCCAATTTTTTCAACACAATATAGCATTAAACAATTGCTCAACTCTTACAATTAAAACACTATGTGCACCACCAAATCAGAGATACCTCGAATGACAATATAAACAGCACGATGTGGAAGCTCATAATCTAGGTAATGATGACTGTAGACACCTCATTTTGACCTGCCAAAAAAAGAAATAATTATCACAGGGGGGCCCACCAGGCACTCTAATCGAGGAAGGAGCTCCAGAATCCAAATGGGGACCGCAGAGGCCAAATCAAAGTCGAATACGGAGACGGAAGCTCGTCAATCGGATGTCACGCCCCGACGTAGCATAAATATGGAAAGCGTTTAATTTCCTTTATGGACCCGTAGGTCGCGACAGTTTGAAGGATCGATTCCGTCCCAAAACGTCGAACAACATAAAACCATTAATCAGAGTAGGGTAATCAGGGCTCATAAAAATTTTTCTAACTTATTACATCCTATGGTACGGGGTTTACTAAGGCACAGACCGCCTTGAAAATAAAACAATACTTAAAGTCTATTACAGTCATCCTTATTACAAAACCAAAACATATCTTAAAGCACATAAACATAAAACATATAAAAGTAACATCTCTTCTCAGCAACTGATCTCAATTAGCATAATCATACGGTTCATCCTGATTATTACCTGCAAAGCCTGGACACGAATGTCCAGGACGCATCAACGCCGTCAGCTTCAAGAAGCTGGTGAGTATTAAAAACAATACTTTGAATGTAAAAACATACTCATTTACCTTTTTCCCATTTCCATTTAAATACCACAAGTTTATATTTATGATAAAGAGCTCGTTTTAGAAAACAACCACAACATTATTTAAAAGATAATTTCACACATATGTGACCGTGTATGAGAACAATGCACCATCTCATCTATCCGACTCTTTTCTCTCGACAACACCCAACAACCCTCTATCCTACTCCTGGTATCTTTGAAATACTAAGATAGCCACACTTTAGCAACGGGGCGCCAGGGAGTGTCCAGTTTGCCTCACACTTTGGTCCGGGGTACCAGGGAGTGTCCAATGCCTCACACTTTGAATACCCTAACCGCCATGCAAATACCGGGGCAACCCCCTCACAAGTATCCAGACTCGAGTTATCAGGGAGTGTCCATAGGCCACACTTTAGCACTTCCATGGGTGCCAGTGAGTGTCCAAGTTCGGCTTCACACACTTTAACGCTTCCATGGGCGTCAGGGAGTGTCCATATTTGCCACCTTCGCATTTCAAAGACACCCTCTTCCGCATTTTCAACTACAACCACAACCACAACCACAATCACAACCACAACCACAACCACAACCACAACTCAAACTCATACTCTTTCCACACAATCATTACTCTTTTCCACACTATCATTACTCTTTTACACACTACCAACACTCACCATGCATGTACAACTGACTCCACATGAATGTCATCAAACTTTAAACATAAAGGAATTCACAGAATTAAAGAAATAATACGCGTACGGGGATTGAAAATTCGTAATTCATTGCCTTAATCATTTTAAACATAACTAATAGCATTCTAAAAACTGCTACTAAAATCCTCGTTTTCTGTCCAAACGGTGCAGAATCTGAGAAAATTGCATTAGACGAAAAGTGTGCAGAATCGAGTTTTGCTTGGGACAGCGCGGGCAGAACCTTAAATTTCATTCGTTTTCCTAACAAAAATCTGAAAACAAAATTCTGCTACTGTTAAAATTAAAAGAGAAAATATTAGATTGAATTTCTAATATACTTTTTCTGCTACTGTAATCCTCATTTTCTGCCCAAACGGTGCAAAATCTGAGAAAATTGCATTAGACGAAAAGTGTGCAGAGTCGAGTTTTGCTTGGGACAACGCGGGCAGAACCTTAAATTTCATTCGTTTTCCTAACAAAAATCTGAAAACAAAATTCTGCTACTGTTAAAATTAACTACCTAAATCAGTAAATAAGGAATGAGTTACATTTTGAGTGAGTTAGTAATACTCACCGTGATGTAGATTGAAGAAGTTGTTGAGAAAGAAATACAAGAATTAAGAATCTCCAATTTCAAGCTTGGCTATGGAGGATTGAGCTCTTCAAATTCTGAAATTATTATCTCTCTATGTGACTCTCTCAAGCTCTCTATGTTAGGAGTGTAGAATGTGTAGTGTGGTTGGGTGTATAAATACTCAAACTCCCACTTAGAAAACATTTGCCTAACATCCCACTCATTCTCCATTAATCTCCACTAATTACAAAGAAAGTGCAGCAATGATGTGTAAATATACACTTGCAATTCATAATGCTCCATTGATAATTGAAAGGGTAGGTGGAGTTGGTGTGGGTCAAGGTGTGTTTGGGAATCAAGCTTATGGCATTAGGACAACACACATACTACAAGCATTTGCCAAACAAGGCCTAAGGGAAAACTTTAGCAATAATAATTGGGTATAAAGAAATTTGTCCAATCAGTTACTCCCAAAATTCTGTGGAAGTTTAACACTGCGCGGACAGTTTTAAACCTAAACTAGTATTTTCGTGACACGGTGTTTATCACAAAAATACAGAAAATTCATTTTAATGTTAGAAATAGTTTTCTGATTTTATAAAAATACAGTTTGAGTTTTAAAAGAAATAATTCCACCGTTTTGAAATACAGATTTGAAATTTAACACAGGTATTGCCAGTTTTTATGAAAATTGCATTTTTACCCCAAAAGTAATTTCAATATGAGATTAGTCAAGAAATAAATTTTTCACATAAGGATAAAAGCAGACAAAATATATATAATTTTAAATATGACAATGCAAGAAAAATGCAGGTTATTACACCCTTCCTCCCTTAAACAGGATTTCGTCCCCGAAATCAAGACTAACTAGTCATGAAATAACTCCGGGAACTTCTTCCTCATATCAGCTTCAACTTCCCACGAGGCTTCATTCTCGTCATGGTGATTCCACTGAACCTTCATCAACGGGATCTCCTTATTTCTTAACTTCTTGATACTCTGATCCAGAATCTTCACAGGTCTCTCCTTGTAAGAAACGTTATGACTCGTCTCAATGTCGTCATAACTAACCACGTGCGAGGGATCTCGTATGTATTTCCTCAACATACTCACGTGAAACACGTTGTGAACCCCAGACATCTTCGGTGGTAGTGCCAGTCGATAGGCTACTAACCCGATACGTTCCAAAATCTCAAACGGTCCAATGAAACGCGGAGCTAACTTCCCTCTCTTGAGACCAAAGCGTACTACTCCTCATGTTGGTGAAACCTTAAGAAGTACGTGATCTCCAACACTAAACTCCAGATCTTTTCGGCGTCGATCAGCATAACTCTTATACCGGCTCTGAGCGGTTCTCATCCTTTCCTTGACCAAGGAAATCTTCTCGTTGGTTTCTCTAACCAAATCTGGTCCCAACAATTCTGTGTCCCCAACCTCTGCCCAACACAATGGAGAACGACATGGTCGTCCGTACAGTGCTTCGAACGAAGCCATACCGATACTCGTATGATAACTATTGTTATAGGCAAATTCAACCAACGGCAAGTGTGTCTCCCAAGATTCTTCAAAATCGATCACACAAGCCCTAAGCATATCCTCCATGATCTGATTAACACGCTCAGTTTGCCCATCTGTCTGAGGGTGAAAAGCAGTACTCATCTTGAGTGAAGTTCCCATAGCTTCTTGCAGACTTTCCCAAAATCCAGAAGTAAAACGTGCGTCACGGTCTGACACAATCGTCACAGGTGCACCGTGAAGTCGCACAACTTGTTGTATGTACATCCGGCTCATCTTTTCCACCGGATATGTCATACTATAAGCGATAAAATGAGCTGACTTCGTCAATCGATCCACAATTACCCAAATAGCGTCATGATTCTGCTGCGACCGGGGCAATCCTACTACAAAATCCATCGTAATGTGCTCCCACTTCCAACCAGGAATAGGTAGCGGTTGCAACAATCCTGACGGTCTCTGATGTTCGGCCTTGACTTGCTGACACGTCAAACACTTGGATACAAACTCGGCCACATCCTTCTTCATGCCTTCCCACCAGAAATTCCTCTTCAAATCTTTATACATCTTCGTTCCTCCCGGGTGAACTGTATACCTTGATTTATGTGCTTCTTCCAGGATATCCTTCCTTAACTCTCCATCACCGGGCACACACAATCTATTCCTGCACCGATACCCTCCATCGATTCCCACCTTCCATTCTGTCGGGTCCTTCTCTGACATCTTCTTGAACCATGATTGAAACTTCTCATCTTCTTTCTGAGCTCCAATAATGCGGTCAATGAGAACAGGCTGTAGGATAAGACATCCGAAAAGTTGTCCTTCTCCTCTTTCAGCACTCTGTATATCAAACTCTGCCAACGTCTCCAATGCTCACCATTCTCTGACCATTAAGGAGGCGATCGTCTCACGAGTCTGCCGACTCAAAGCATCAGCGACCACATTAGCTTTACCAGGGTGGTATTCCAACGTGAAGTCGTAATCTTTGATCAACTCCATCCATCTGCGCTGCCTCATGTTCAACTCTTTCTGTGTGAACAAATACTTCAGACTCTTGTGATCGGAGAACAAATCAAACTTCTCACCGTAGAGATAATGTCTCCAAATCTTGAGTGCAAATACCACTGCTGCCAACTCCAAATCATGAATAGGATAGTTCAACTCATTCGGCTTCAGCTGTCTAGATCCATAGGCTATAACTTTACCATCTTGCATAAGTACACACCCTAGTCCTTGATATGATGCGTCACTAAAGATAGTGAACTTCTCACCAGGCTTGGGTATTGCTAGTACTGGTGCGGTAGTGAGTCTCTCTTTCAACTCTAGAAAGGCTCGCTCATGCTTCTCTGTCCATTCGAATTTCAAATTCTTCTTCGTCAATCAGTCAATGGTGCGGCTATTTTAGAGAATCCTTCAACAAATCTTCTGTAATAGCCTGCGAGTCCAAGAAAACTCCGAACTTCTGTAGGGTTGCTTGGCCTAACCCAGTTGGATACAGCATCGGTCTTGGACGAATCCACAGAAATTCCTTGAGATGACACCTTGTGTCCAAAAAATTTCACTTCTTGCAACCAGAACTCACACTTACTGAACTTGGCATACAAGTGGTGGTCCTTAAGCGTCTGCATCGTAATCCGTAGATGTTGCTCGTGTTCTTCTCTTGACTTAGAATAGATCAAAATATCATCAATAAAGACGATGACAAACTGATCTAAATAAGGCTTGAACACTCTGTTCATCAGATCCATAAACACTGCCGGGGCGTTCGTCAATCCAAACGGCATCACCAGAAATTCATAATGACCATATCGGGTTCTGAAAGCAGTCTTAGGTATGTCTTCCTTCCGTACCCTCAACTGATGATATCCCGACCTAAGGTCTATCTTGGAAAATATCGTAGCTCCTTGTAGTTGATCAAATAAATCGTCGATCCGAGGCAAAGGATACTTGTTCTTGATTGTCACTCGATTCAATTCTCTGTAGTCGATACACAGCCTGAGCGTCCCGTCCTTCTTCTTCACAAATAACACCGGTGCTCCCCAAGGCGATGTACTTGGACGTACAAAACCTAGGTTCTCGAGCTCTTGAACTTGTCCCTTCAATTCTAGTAGTTCTGTGGGGGCCATTCTGTAGGGAACCTTGGTAATCGGTACGATACCCGGTATAAGCTCAATACAGAACTCTATACTTCTCTCGGGCGGTAATCCAGAAATGTCTTGAAATACTTCTTCGAAGTCCTTGACTACAGGTATAGATGAAGCTGTCACCTCTGTACTGACGACTTCGATGTTGGCTAAACATCTTGTGAGGAACATATCTCCCGAAGGGTTACATTGAAAATCAAAGGGTTGATTCTCATTGTCGGAGAATGTAATTCTCTTCCTCGCACAATCCAACTTCACTTGATTCTGAGACAGCCAATCCATTCCTAGGATTATGTCGAACTCCTTCATCGATAGAACAATCAACCTCGCAGGGATTTCTCGGTCTCCTAATCTTAAGGGACAATCCTTGCACACATGTCCTAAACTGACCGCAGCTCCTATTGGTGATGTAGCCTTCAAAGCTTTCTCTAAGCGATGAGGTAAGATACCCAATCTCCGAATTGTATTAACAGATATGAATGATAGAGCAGCACCCGTATCAAATAATACTCTAACATGGGAGTTAAATAGAGTCAATGTACCTTCCACTGCTTGCTGATCAGGTTGAGCTTCTCCATGATCTCCTTCTTCATATACAGCTCCATCATATCTAGCGGCATCAGGAATAACAGCATTCAAGCGGGTCTGACCCTGTTGCCCATAAGTCGCTTGCTTAGGAGCAGTGCAGAACCTGCTGATGTGACCTGGTTCACCACAGTTGAAGCAGACTATTCCTGGCTGAGCAGCACGCCTTGGTGCCTTGCAGTCCCGAGCCACATGTCCAGGGTTGCCACAGTTGAAGCACTTTACGCCACTACTTCCTTCTCCTACTCGGGGTTGAGTCGGATAGGTAATAGCTTGTGCCTTCTTGCTTCCGTCAAAGTTCCTCTTATACCCTTGGGTACGATTCATTGGTGGTCTATTCCCAAAATTACCCCTCTGAGGCGGTCGGAATTCAAATTGTTTGCGATATACTCGAGCATCTTCTTCCAGATCGGTAGCCAGGCCGACTAGTCCTTCAAACGTCTTGTCTAGATGGCCGAGAGTCAGGCGACGAATCTGCGGTGCCAACCCTTGGTTATACTTCCGGATCTTCTTCTCCTCAGTATCAACCATGTGCGGGGCAAACCGTGACAGCCTCTCGAACTGTGTGGTATACTCTTGCACCGTCTTGGTTCCTTGCGTCAGATCTATAAATTCCTTCTCTCTTCTGTGCCTCTCCGTAGCCGGGAAGTACTTCTCCAGGAATCTCCCTTTGAACGCCGTCCACGTCATCCCCATAGCAGCGGTGTTCCCGATAGTGGCTATGACCGAGTCCCACCAATCTGCAGCGGCGTCGGTTAGTTGAAATGTAGCCAGCCTCCTCTTGTCCATCTCGTTGCATTGGACAGCTTCGAACATGCGGTCCATCTGTCTTAACCATTGTTCCGCCTTCCAGGGATCCGTGGTACCCGCAAATTGCTCGGGTCTGAGCGCACGGAATCTCTCCAGCAGCTTATCTCCCGTCTGGCGGTCTCGTTGGTTTTCATTCGCATTACTAACCCTCTCGAGACGTCTGATAAAAGCTTCAAATATTCCCGTGGGATCGGCAGCCTCGGGCGCTCCTTCAATCAGATTTCTGTTCCTCCTTGGTCTTCCAGCCATTCTATGCATGATAGGGGTAGTATTCGAACTAGGGCTGTCTAATAGCAAAGAGGTCGTATTCTTATCCTCTAGACTCTGGGTTGTGGGCCATACTGACTGTTCTGAGATTTGACTCAGGAAGTTGGTCAGTGCCTAAGCTATTAATGAGGGCTATGGTATGCTTTAACTCCTTAGAAACTCGGCTACTATATGTCTGTAGGTATATGGAAATTGCTATCATTCTTGTCGATGTGACAAGACAAACGGGTAATCATTTCTATAATAAAACCAACTTAGAATTTTAGTTTCTGAACTAAGGGTAATCCGTACTAAACTAACACTAGAACTTGGTTGTATAGCTTAGTAAAACTTAAGGGTAACCTATGTCACTAATCTATGGCGTGAATAACTGAGCCTGGTCAATCTAGAAAACCTATGGCTCTGATACCACCAAATCCTGTCACGCCCCGACGTAGCATAAATATGGAAAGCGTTTAATTTCCTTTATGGACCCGTAGGTCGCGACAGTTTGAAGGATCGATTCCGTCCCAAAACGTCGAACAACATAAAACCATTAATCAGAGTAGGGTAATCAGGGCTCATAAAAATTTTTCTAACTTATTACATCCTATGGTACGGGGTTTACTAAGGCACAGACCGCCTTGAAAATAAAACAATACTTAAAGTCTATTACAGTCATCCTTATTACAAAACCAAAACATATCTTAAAGCACATAAACATAAAACATATAAAAGTAACATCTCTTCTCAGCAACTGATCTCAATTAGCATAATCATACGGTTCATCCTGATTATTACCTGCAAAGCCTGGACACGAATGTCCAGGACGCATCAACGCCGTCAGCTTCAAGAAGCTGGTGAGTATTAAAAACAATACTTTGAATGTAAAAACATACTCATTTACCTTTTTCCCATTTCCATTTAAATACCACAAGTTTATATTTATGATAAAGAGCTCGTTTTAGAAAACAACCACAACATTATTTAAAAGATAATTTCACACATATGTGACCGTGTATGAGAACAATGCACCATCTCATCTATCCGACTCTTTTCTCTCGACAACACCCAACAACCCTCTATCCTACTCCTGGTATCTTTGAAATACTAAGATAGCCACACTTTAGCAACGGGGCGCCAGGGAGTGTCCAGTTTGCCTCACACTTTGGTCCGGGGTACCAGGGAGTGTCCAATGCCTCACACTTTGAATACCCTAACCGCCATGCAAATACCGGGGCAACCCCCTCACAAGTATCCAGACTCGAGTTATCAGGGAGTGTCCATAGGCCACACTTTAGCACTTCCATGGGTGCCAGTGAGTGTCCAAGTTCGGCTTCACACACTTTAACGCTTCCATGGGCGTCAGGGAGTGTCCATATTTGCCACCTTCGCATTTCAAAGACACCCTCTTCCGCATTTTCAACTACAACCACAACCACAACCACAATCACAACCACAACCACAACCACAACCACAACCACAACTCAAACTCATACTCTTTCCACACAATCATTACTCTTTTCCACACTATCATTACTCTTTTACACACTACCAACACTCACCATGCATGTACAACTGACTCCACATGAATGTCATCAAACTTTAAACATAAAGGAATTCACAGAATTAAAGAAATAATACGCGTACGGGGATTGAAAATTCGTAATTCATTGCCTTAATCATTTTAAACATAACTAATAGCATTCTAAAAACTGCTACTGAAATCCTCGTTTTCTGTCCAAACGGTGCAGAATCTGAGAAAATTGCATTAGACGAAAAGTGTGCAGAATCGAGTTTTGCTTGGGACAGCGCGGGCAGAACCTTAAATTTCATTCGTTTTCCTAACAAAAATCTGAAAACAAAATTCTGCTACTGTTAAAATTAAAAGAGAAAATATTAGATTGAATTTCTAATATACTTTTTCTGCTACTGTAATCCTCATTTTCTGCCCAAACGGTGCAAAATCTGAGAAAATTGCATTAGACGAAAAGTGTGCAGAGTCGAGTTTTGCTTGGGACAACGCGGGCAGAACCTTAAATTTCATTCGTTTTCCTAACAAAAATCTGAAAACAAAATTCTGCTACTGTTAAAATTAACTACCTAAATCAGTAAATAAGGAATGAGTTACATTTTGAGTGAGTTAGTAATACTCACCGTGATGTAGATTGAAGAAGTTGTTGAGAAAGAAATACAAGAATTAAGAATCTCCAATTTCAAGCTTGGCTATGGAGGATTGAGCTCTTCAAATTCTGAAATTATTATCTCTCTATGTGACTCTCTCAAGCTCTCTATGTTAGGAGTGTAGAATGTGTAGTGTGGTTGGGTGTATAAATACTCAAACTCCCACTTAGAAAACATTTGCCTAACATCCCACTCATTCTCCATTAATCTCCACTAATTACAAAGAAAGTGCAGCAATGATGTGTAAATATACACTTGCAATTCATAATGCTCCATTGATAATTGAAAGGGTAGGTGGAGTTGGTGTGGGTCAAGGTGTGTTTGGGAATCAAGCTTATGGCATTAGGACAACACACATACTACAAGCATTTGCCAAACAAGGCCTAAGGGAAAACTTTAGCAATAATAATTGGGTATAAAGAAATTTGTCCAATCAGTTACTCCCAAAATTCTGTGGAAGTTTAACACTGCGCGGACAGTTTTAAACCTAAACTAGTATTTTCGTGACACGGTGTTTATCACAAAAATACAGAAAATTCATTTTAATGTTAGAAATAGTTTTCTGATTTTATAAAAATACAGTTTGAGTTTTAAAAGAAATAATTCCACCGTTTTGAAATACAGATTTGAAATTTAACACAGGTATTGCCAGTTTTTATGAAAATTGCATTTTTACCCCAAAAGTAATTTCAATATGAGATTAGTCAAGAAATAAATTTTTCACATAAGGATAAAAGCAGACAAAATATATATAATTTTAAATATGACAATGCAAGAAAAATGCAGGTTATTACATCGGAAGTTCTAGAGTCCGGGATCATCTGATTACGATAATCGGCGACGTTTTCAGCCAGAATCGAAGTTCAGTACAAATTCAAGACCGGAATCAAGTCCGGGACAAGCAAAAGTTGAATTCAATTACATCAAAGCTGAACATGAATCAACACTGGGCCACGGAACTTCAAATCATCAAATTCTGATAATCGACGAAGAATCAGTCTTCGATCGAAGCTTCGGCACACCGAAATCGAGAAAAAAGGACACGATCGTCAATCCGAAAGCACCAAAAGTCCGACTGGACATGATTGACAGGAGATACGGAGAAAAATAGATATTCTGTAACTTGAATCAGTCCAATCGGACAATCAGAGAAGAATTGACGTTCGATTCAAGTTTTAACGGCTCGATCAACATCAACAATGACATACATGTCAATATCCGGGCTCAAGATCTCTGATCCAACCGTACGGATATAAAGAGGACGACATTACGAGTCCATAACTTCTTGGATAAGAAAGATCGGACGATCGGTTCAAAAATAAATAACAATCGAAGTTCCCGGACGATCGGGCGATCAAGATCAAGATTGCACCGATCAAACGATGTCTCACCTATATGGGATCAGAGCCCATGTAGGTTTTGTTTATAAAACCAACGCTTTGCATTCATCTGAAGACAGAAGAAGAAGGAGAGGAGCAGTTGCGCAACGTCTTCCTCCCAGCTCCCAAGGCTCTGTTTGGCCAGACTTCTGTCAAAGGCTTTGTTTGGTTTGCTTGATCAATAAGCACCTCCACAATTACAACCACATCACCACCACCACACCACCACCGTCTCCACCACCAAAAACCCACCATCACTACCTCATTACCCAACACCCTGCACAATCACAGCCTTCAGAAACACCCTGAAAACCCAAAAAGCTGTCTGAACCAAACAGGGCCTTGAACCTACGCAGAATCTGAAAACTCAACCAAACAGGCCCTTACAGGGCTCTCTACATCTCACCTCCCCATCCAGTGGGTCCCTCAGGCCAAGACGGAGCCAACGCCGCTGGTCCTGCCACCAAATCACACCGCAGGAGGCCACACGCGCCGCCGGAATCCTCCACGCGCCGCCGCTGGACAGAAGCTGCTCCGGCAGGTTTTTCGGTGACCCGCGTCGGAAACCACCACCACCATCCCCATCGTCTGGCCCAGACGATCCAGATCCCGGCAGACCGACCCCCAAAAGGCCACCGGAAGCCGCCGAACGCGCCCCACGCGCCACCAGCACGCCGTTCCGCCTCCCACGCGCAGCCAACAGTCAGCGCTGACTCAGCAGTTGACCCGCCAATCAGAAGCCGCCACAATGCAGGATTGCTGAGTCAGCAGTCCAGTCAGCATGCTACATCATCTGCCACGTCAGCGTTGATGGACCAATCACAAACTGACACATGGCATCACCTGCCACGTGTCACTGCCACGTGTCTGCCACATCATCACCACGTCAGCGTTGATGGACTAATCACAGCCTGCCACGTCACTGCCACGCCACTGCCACATCAGCACCAACCAACCAATCAGAGGCTGCCACGTGTCCACTGCCTGCCCAGTCAGCGCGTCCAGTCAGCTCCTCGTTGGCTTTGACCAGCCAATCAGAAGGCGCCACATGTCTTTGACTGACACGTGGCATGCTGACGTGGCATTTGGGCCACACTTTTGGTTTTTCCCAATTTTCTCCACTCCGGGTCCAGATTTCACGAAACGGACACTTGTTCCTAGCTAATTTGGCCGTTCCGGACGCACCGGTGACCTCAGAATTGGTCGAATCTAAATTTAAAGGGCTGTTTGGCATTCTATAAGTCCACTTCGGGCTCCCCCGGCCAGTTCTAACCCCCGCGGGTCCCGCTCAACTCAGCCCGGACCCATTCCGGCCTGCCTTATAGCTATTCTGACTTTTTCGGCCCTTCTGGACCCAACTATGACGTCCGTTCAAGTCGATTGAGTGTCGAAATATGACTTCGGGCCTTCTCGGCTTATTTATGCGACGTTTCTCGGTGACGATCCTTTCAAATCTCTGAATTCTTTCATTCTTTCTCAACAACACACCGACGCGGCTTCAATAGCCCCTTCTGCACAGGTAACTCCCTCAAACTCTTACACTTAGTGGTCTGGGGCTCCCTATAAATCCACTGGTCGGATATTCCGTCTTTTTCTTTTCTTTTATTTACTTATATGCTTTAGTGGTCTGGGGCTCCCTATAAATCCACTGGTCGGATATTCCGTCTTTTTCTTTTCTTTTATTTACTTATATGCTTTAGTGGTCTGGGGCTCCCTATAAATCCACTGGTCGGATATTCCGCTTTTTTTCTTTTATTTTAGTTTATATGCTTTAGTGGTGTGGTCTCCCTATAAATCTACTGGTCGGATATTCCGCCTTCTCTTGCCAGTCGGAAGGAGGCCTCGAACTCCACCCGATTGGACTTTATATCCTGCGTCAGCCAGAAGGAGATCTAATGATCCACCTGGCTGAACTTTATCCAACTGTTATATCTTGCGCCAGTCGGAAGGAGGCCTCGAACTCCACCCAATTGGACTTTATATCATGCGTCAGCCAGAAGGAGATCTAATGACCCACCTGGCTGAACTTTATCCAACTGTTATATCTTGCGCCAGTCGGAAGGAGGCCTCGAACTCCACCCGATTGGACTTTATATCCTGCGTCAGCCGGAAGGAGATCTAATGACCCATCCGGCTGCACTCTATCTCTTGTTATAGATATTCATTGATATAAATCAGGAAACACAAAAAATGATACTTCTCTTCATTTACACCAGGGCACCGACCCGTACTTCCGGTAAAACTTTCACATCACCTTTTTTACATCATCAGGCACCGACCCATACTTCCGGTACACTCTTTTTTCACTAGGCACCGACCCGTACTTCCGGCACCTTTTCAAAGCACTGGGCACTGACCCTTACTTTCAGAACACTTTCTCACTCACGTGGGCACCGCCCATACTTCCGGTAAAACCTTTTTCAAAACTACTGGGCACCGACCCATACTTCCAGTACACATTTCCCAAACTTCATGGGCACCGACCCGTACTTCCGGTACTTTGCTTAGAATCTACAAACAGCACAGGTAAGACAGGTATGTCTTCACACTCTTCATGGGCACCGACCCTTACTTCCGGCACATAAAACAAAAAGACAAAAAAATCATAAAAACAAAAATACAAAAAACCCGTCGCACGGTCGATCTACCCCGATTTTTTACTCAAAATCACTTTCTCACAACTCACTACTTTCTCAAAGGTTAAAGTCTAGGACTACACCGCGCAGGTTAAAGTTCCTAGCTACACCGACTTCACTCAAAATACTATTTTGCACACTCACGGTCTAGATCGACCAAAACACTCACGCCCATACACAGCACAGAACTACGTACGGCCTGATTCTCAAGTCGAGATACGTATGCAACCCACACTTGGGTGCGGCCATAACCACATACTTTCAAACTATCTCATATCGAAATAACTATACTTTCAAACTATCTCATGTCGAGATACGTATACATACTTTCAAACTAATATATACTTACAAAACTATCTCGTGTCGAGATACGTAAATCGACAACCGCGTGTCACAGATGCTCGCGTTTTAATTTCTTATATATGTATTCTACTACTCCTTACTTACGCCCCGTTACTATGAAAACCACTAAACGGCAACCGTGTGTCACGGATGTTCGAGGGTGCCTAATACCTTCCCTCGACATAATCGAGTCCCCGAACCCACTTCAAGAACTCTGGTTTTGCATGACTATTCGAGTCACACTTTTAAAGGGCCTTACTGTTCCAAAACGTTTTTCAAAAGTCAAAGATGATCATGTCGATTGTCTTTACAGGGATCCTAACTCTCGAATAAATGTTAGGTGGCGACTCTGAACTCTTACTTGGCCCTACTCCTACTTGTACATTCACACATTTCCTTTCCCGCCTTTGGTTCGCTGCTTTGAGCCTTTTACCCTATTTTATTTCATTTTCCTTTAAAATAGTCGCGACCCACGAGGGGACCGCCCCCCACCTTCGGGGCGGGCGCGACAGCTGGCGACTCTGCTGGGGACTCATGTGAGCTTAAGAGGACTCATGCCATCACTTTGGTGGTTTTCATATTCTAAAGGGGCATTTCTTTCACTAACTACTCTATACTTCTATAATTCTTTTTTAGGTTATAAACTTGTTTGCACAGGTACCTGCGACTGAAAAGACACTGCAAGGCCAATGCCATACTGAAATTACAAGGCCAATGTCGTACTTTACCGCTATACACACTACACACTTGCATCAAGCATGACATAACCCATTTCTGAAATTGAAACCTTTTAAGATTAGATAGGAGGATCAGTAAGTGGTATAGCCGTTGCGGTAGTACCGTCGGTACCAGCACCGAAAGTTCATCCGCTCGAAACCACCAACCTGAGAAGGTGTTACGGCACCGGAGGTTTGAAGGTTCGGGAACCGGACCTAAATAAGTCTACATTAGATGTCAACCTCTCTACATAGTCATATTCTGCACATGTGCATTCAAAACTTTTCAAAATACAAAACGGTGCCGATAGGCTGTCCGATTCTTTTCTATCACCCCCTTATATAAACCAAGGGTGGAAAAACTTTTCAAAAAACATAATACGGCGCTGTTAGGCTGCCCAATTCTTTTCCATCCTCCCCTTATATAAACTGGGGACGGAAAATTTTTCAAAAACAATAAACAGAGCCGACGAACTACCAGATCCTTCTCTATCTTCCCCCTGTGCTTTTACAAACAAGGGGGGAAAAAACTTTTCAAACTCAAAACAGCCCCGAAAGGCTGCGCATTCTTACTCATCATATCCTTACATTTTAACAAGGATGGATACACTCTCTCAAATTCATAAAACGGCGCCGAAAGGCTACCCGATTCTTCTTTATCTTCACCTTGCACCTGTATATAGACCAGGGTTGGATAAACTTTAAAAACAAAAAAAAAACCCTCATAAACGGCTCTGGAAGGCTGCCAGACTTTTTTCGAAGCTCATTCTCACCTTTCAAAAACAAAAATAAAACTCCCCAGGGACAAATCCACTTTTCAAAGATATTTGGTGACGCCGAAAGGCTATCCAGATGCATCTCATACCTTGGGAACACACATTATACCGGGGGCAGTACTCTCTCATCTTTAACGAGTCACTGAAATCCCCGTTTCTTTTCTTTGAAGCGACTTACTAACTTTACGTCTACCTCTACTTCTTCTGACCTCCGCTGCAGGTACATTTTTGATAGAGGTCAACATGGGAAGCTTCTACACGCTCAGCCTACTCCCGGCATCACCGACTTCTCCACGGATTGAGAAAGTCTGAATGGACAACCAGTCCAAACAGCTCTGATTTTTGAATCCAACTTCCAAATCTAAACATTTAGCCTGAGCAGGGCAGATGACAAAATTCGCGGAGGTCAAATCCGAGCAGTACCAGCGCATTCGCGATTGTTCGAACCTTCAAGCCGCTGAACCAATAGGCCTACTTCTACCCATATACATCTACGAGCTCTGTCCATGCCCGAGACGACTTTCGTAAGAGACCCAATACTCGGCCCACTGTCTTGAAACATTACTCCTTATCATCTGCCATACAGGGTAGTTTCTCCATACTATTGAATTTATGCTTTGTCTGCTTTGCATAAGCGCATACTTTCAAATGAAAAACAAAAACAAAACTCATTCTTTGCATCATTCAATAACTGTCATCTGCTCTCATTCCTTAAATCTCATAAGTATGTTGGATATGACTGTCTTACTACTTGTTGAATACGAATTAGACATTGTACTAGACTTCCGGACGTAACAAAGCTATGTTCGATTCTACCTGAAAGTATGATCAACACAAGGTCATGCCGAGAAATGACTCAAGTTCACAAATCGGCCATTTCATCCTCTGACGATGCTCACATCTTAACAAGAATCAGGTGACAAAAGCATACTTCTCTATGACAGCTTGATGTCATCTGAGGACACAAGAACGGAGCAGACAGCCGACGGACATTCAAGAACAGTCCTTGGTCCATTCTCAGGATCATGACATACATAGACTAGGGCAATCTTTGCCCCCCACATCTCAGTAAAAGAGGTCATCACGATCACTGCTGGCCCACATGGGGCCCCTCAATCCTGGTCAGGAAAGTAAATACTCATTCTCAGGATCTCTAACTTCAATGTTGCATATATGTGATCTCTGAACCCGACTTAACTTGTGTCAAATTGATTAGAGGCAATCATTTTAGCTATCTATACACTACTTTCCCTCGTTAGCCCACTTGAGCCATACGATGATTTCTTTTCAAACTTAAACCCCTGAGGATCACCCCCTATACTGGGGCAATGCCAAAAGGAAAAAGAAAGAGAAAACAAACAAAATAGAACTCAATGCAAAGCTGGAGCAAATCCACAAAAGATACGATCTGACTCGGATACATACTTCAAAATGGGGTAATTCTCCCCAGTACATACTTTACTCGGCAATAACGTACCCCACACTAGATTGGGACGAATACAAAAACAAAAAGAAAAAGAACAAAATCAAAAGAAGGAAAAAAGCAGGGCATAAGGTGATCTCAAGAACTCAACCGACTTTTCAAAATATACTTTGAGCCTTCATGCGATCCTTTAATTTTTCAACCCATGACCCTGACCTATGTTCCAACCCAGTAAAGTCCACTTTGATTGACACAGGCCTTGTTGGGTTCACTAAATCACATACTTGCAACATTCCAAACGACGGGAGTGCCACATACTTTCAATTCGCAAGATACACTGAAGTGCACAAATCATATAACCGGATTCGGTGAAAACCCGTGAGGGCGCCGAAGGTAAAAATGGTTTCAGAGAGAATGAGAGCTCGAGAGAAATCGAATACTGAAAAAACTGGGTCCTTCTGAAGGATGATCACTGGGGCACTGAGCCCACACAGTCAAATACTCTGTCTTCTAGTACTCAACAGGCGACAAGACATTCAATATCCACTAACTCATGAGCATTCTTTCACAGATGATAGATTCATGCATCATACTCTTGTAAATACGTATGCTCAGCATGACACGACTTTCAAAATCCATTCATATCTTTTAGCATAGCAGACAATGCATACTTTTATAACAGGGGCAACTGGTTTCGACAATCCTCTCAAATAGCCCAAAAGACCACCACTAACTGAGCTACGATATCAACCCTTGCTCAGACTTGCCAACTTCACATTGATCCATCTGCTCGGATCCACATATCAAACCAGTCTTCTCCTCGGTAGATTGTCAAGAAATCTATCCCTCGCTCAGGTCTAACCGTTCACGCTCAAATCAGGAATCAAGTATGAGACCCTCAAGCGGCATCCTGTTCACTCATCATCAGAATCCATAATCAAAATCAGCGTCAAGTATAAGACCCCCAGCGGCGTCCTGTCCACTATTCACTTCCGGAATCAGGTATAAGACCCTCCAGCGGCATCCTATTCACTACTCGGCATCAGAATTCATCATCGGAACCGGGAATGAACCCGTCAAGGGGCATCTCGTTCATAACTTCAACAAACAAGTAAGGCCGTCAAGTGGCATCTCAATCAATCATCAGAATCAAAAGTGAGTCCGTCAAGGGGTATACTATTCACGTCATCGTCTATCATTCAATATCAGGAGTGAGTCCGTCAAGTGGCGTCCTGTTCATATCACCTACCATCAGGTATAAGTCCCTCAACGGTATCCAACTTACATCGGCATCAAGCATCAGGTATTTCTCTTACCCTCTCGCACTCTATAGCAATCACGCGCATCGTATTTTGCTATCCCCACATTTTCACAGCGATCACGCATACCGCATTTCGCTAATTTCATCACTCTTCACAGCAATCACACCTCACGTGGCATTTTGCTCTCGAATCATCATAGAAATCATGCCTCACGTGGCATTTTACTCTCTCATACTCCCAGCAGTCACGCGTATCGCATTCTGTTGGACCTTATCTCCACGGAAATTACCCGTATCGGACTTTGCTATTCTCGTCTCTTATATTCAAGGCAATCACGCGAATCGCATTTTGCCACTCTATAACTTCACAGCAATAACGCCCCATGTGGCATTTTGCTTCTCTTATCTCAAACTCTTTACAGCAATCACGCCTTACTCGGCTTTTTGCTCTCTCATATCTTCAACAATCACGCGCATCGCATTCTGTTAGACCTTATCTCCACGGCAATTACCCGTATCGGACTTTGCTATACTCGTCTCTTATATTCAAGGCAATCACGCGAATCGCATTTTGCCACTCTATAACTTCATAGCAATCACGCCACGATGCGACATTTTGCTCTCTTATTTCACAGCGATCACGCCCCACGTGGCATTTCGCTATCTCACACACAGCAATCACGCCCCGGCGTGGCATTTTGCTCTCTCGTCTCACACTTTTCATCACTCTTATTCTATCATAGTACGAACTACGCACGATTTGATTCTCTGATAGGAGATACGTAGGCCTCTAAAGGCTCGACCATACCATCACTTTACTACATTCCTGGTTAAAGTTTGAGATTACGCGACTACGCACTTTTCGACTACACCGTCTCCCACCATCTACCTAGGTTCGTACGAACTACGCACGATTTGATTCTCTGATAGAAGATACGTAGGCAGCTCTAAGAGCTCGACTACACCCTCACTTTATTACATTTTCGATTAAAGTTCGAGATTACGCGATTACGCACTTCTTGACTACACCATCCCTCTTTTACTCGATTCTCACATGAATCCTTAACAGAGTCGTTCATCCATTCTGGTAACACTCTCAATCCCCAGCGGTGCTATTTGCCCGCTCTAGCAATACTCCCAATCCCCAACTGCCTACTTTGGCACACCGTTCACTTGCCTACATTGGCACCTCATACCCACTTGCCTACGATGGCATTTCACATTCACTTGCCTACATTGGCACCTCATACTCACTTGCCTATGATGGCATTTCACATTCGCTTGCCTACGATGGCATCTCATACTCACTTGCCTACTTTGGCACGTCATTTACTTATTCTCGTCACTTAAAAGAAAAGGGGTCAAAATGGGTTGTCTTTTTCTTTGTCACGATTTGCTTCGCAAAACATGACAAAGAGGGGTAGCTGTAGACACCCCATTTTGACCTGCCAAAAAAAGAAATAATTAATCGAGAAAGGAGCTCCAGAATCCAAATGGGGACCGCAGAGGCCAAATCAAAGTTGAATACAGAGACGGAAGCTCGTCAATCGGAAGTTCCAGAGTCCGGGATCATCTGATTACGATAATCGGTGACGTTTTCAGCCAGAATCGAAGTTCAGTACAAATTCAAGACCGGAATCAAGTCCGGGACAAGTAAAAGTTGAATTCAATTACATCAAAGCTGAACATGAATCAACACCAGGCCAGGGAACTTCAAATCATCAAATTCTGATAACCGACGAAGAATCGGTCTCCGATCGAAGCTTCGGCGCACCGAAATTAAGAAAAAAGGACACGATCGTCAATCCGAAAGCACCAAAAGTCCGACTGGACATGATTGACAGGAGATATGGAGAAAAACAGAGATTCTGTAACTTGAATCAGTCCAATCGGACAATCAGAGAAGAAACGACGTTCGATTCAAGTTTTAACGGCTCGATCAACATCAACAATGACATACATGTCTATATCCGGGCTCAAGATCTCTGATCCAACCTTACGGATATAAAGAGGACGACATTACGGGTCCATAAATTCTTGAATCAGAAAGATCGGACGGTCGATTCAAAAATAAATAACAATCGAAGTTCCCGGACGATCGGGCGATCAAGATCAAGATTGCACCGATCAAACGGTGTCTCACCTATATGGGATCAGAGCCCATGTAGGTTTTGTTTATAAAACCAACGCTTTGCATTCATCTGAAGACAGAAGAAGAAGGAGAGGAGCAGTTGCGCAACGTCTTCCTCCCAGCTCCACAGGCTCTGTTTGGCCAGACTTCTGTCAAAGGCTTTGTTTGGTTTGCTTGATCAATAAGCACCTCTACAATTACAACCACATCACCACCACCACACCACCACCGTCTCCACCACCAAAAACCCACCATCACTACCTCATTACCCAACACCCTGCACAATCACAGCCTTCAGAAACACCCTGAAAACCCAAAAAAGCTGTCTGAACCAAACAGGGCCTTGAACCTACGAAGAATCTGAAAACTCAACCAAACAGGCCCTTACAGGGCTCTCTGCATCTCACCTCCCCATCCAGTGGGTCCCTCAGGCCAAGACGGAGCCAACGCCGCTGGTCCCGCCACCAAATCACACCGTAGGAGGCCACACGCGCCGCCAGAATCCTCCACGCGCCGCCGCTGGACAGAAGCTGCTCCGGCAGCTTTTCCGGTGACCCGCGTCGGAAACCACCACCACCATCCCCATCGTCTGGCCCAGACGATCCAGATCCCGGCGGACCGACTCCCAAAGGCCACCGGAAGCCGCCGAACGCGCCCCACGCGCCACCAGCACGCCGTTCCGCCTCCCACGCGCCGCCAACAGTCAGCGCTGAGTCAACGCTGACTCATCAGTTGACCCACCAATCAGAAGCCGCCACGTGGCAGGATTGCTGAGTCAGCAGTCCAGTCAGCATGCTACGTCATCTGCCACGTCAGCATTGATGGTCCAATCACAGACTGCCATGTGGCATCGCCTGCCACGTCATCACCACGTCAGCATTAACGGACTAATCACAGCCTTCCACGTGTCTTTGCCACATCACTACCACGTCAGCACCAACCAACCAATCAAAGGCTGTCACGTGTCCACTGCCTGTCCAGTCAGCGCGTCTAGTCAGTGCCTCGTCAGCTTTGACCAGCAAATCAGAAGGCGCCACGTGTCTTTGACTGACACGTGGCATGCTGACGTGGCATTTGGGCCACACTTTTGGTTTTTCCCAATTTTCTCCACTCCGGGTCCAGATTTCAACGAATGGACACTTGTTCCTAGCTAATTTGGCCGTTCTAGACGCACTAGTGACCTCAGAATTGGTCGTATCTAAATTTAAAGGGCTGTTTGGCATTCTATAAGTCCACTTCGGGCTCCCTCGGCCAGTTCTAACCCCCGCGGGTCCCGCTCAACTCAGCCCGGACCCATTCCGGCCCGCCTTATAGCTATTCTGACTTTTTCGGCCCTTCTGGACCCAACTATGCATTCGTTCAAGTCGATTGAGTGTCGAAATATGACTTCGGGCCTTCTCGGCTTATTTATGCGACGTTTCTCGGTGACGATCCTTTCAAATCTCTAAATTCTTTCATTCTTTCTCAACAACACACCGACTCGGCTTCAATAGCCCCTTCTGCACAGGTAGCTCCCTCAAACTCTTACACTTAGTGGTCTGGGGCTCCCTATAAATCCACTGGTCGGATATTCCGTCTTTTTCTTTTCTTTTATTTACTTATATGCTTTAGTGGTCTGGGGCTCCCTATAAATCCACTGATCGGATATTCCGTCTTTTTCTTTTCTTTTATTTACTTATATGCTTTAGTGGTCTGGGGCTCCCTATAAATCCACTGGTCGGATATTCCGCTTTTTTCTTTTATTTTAGTTTATATGCTTTAGTGGTGTGGTCTCCCTATAAATCCACTGGTCGGATATTCCGCCTTCTCTTTCCAGTCGGAAGGAGGCCTCGAACTCCACCTGATTGGAGTTTATATCCTGCGTCAGCCAGAAGGAGATCTAATGACCCACCTGGTTGAACTTTATCTAACTGTTATATCTTGCGCCAGTCGGAAGGAGGCCTCGAACTCCACCCGATTGGACTTTATATCCTGCGTCAGCCGGAAGGAGATCTAATGACCCATCCGGCTGCACTCTATCTCTTATTATAGATATTCATTGATATAAATCGGGAAACACAAAAAATGATATTTCTCTCCATTTACACAAGGGCACCGACCCGTACTTCCGGTAAAACTTTCACATAACCTTTTTTACATCATCGGGCACCAACCCATACTTCCGGTACACTCTTTTTGCACTGGGCACCGACCCGTACTTCTGGCACCTTTTCAAAGCACTGGGCACTGACCCTTACTTTCAGAACACTTTCTCACTCACGTGGGCACCGACACATACTTCCGGTAAAACCTTTTTCAAAACTACTGGGTACCGACCCATACTTCCGGTACACATTTCCCAAACTTCATGGGTACCGACCCGTACTTCCGGTACTTTGCTTGGAATCTGCAAACAGCACAGGTAAGACAGGTATATCTTCACACTCTTCATGGGCACCGACCCTTATTTCCGGCACATAAAACAAAAAGACAACAAAAATCATAAAAACAAAAATACAAAAAACCCGTCGCACGGTCGATCTACCCCGATTTTTTACTCAAAAACACTTTCTCACAACTCACTACTTTCTCAAAGGTTAAAGTCTAGGACTACACCGCGCAGGTTAAAGTTCCTAGCTACACCGACTTTACTCAAAATACTATTTTGCACACTCACGGTCTAGATCGACCAAAACACTCACGCCCATACACAGCACAGAACTACGTACGGCCTGATTCTCAAGTCGAGATACGTATGCAACCCACACTTGGGTGCGACCATAACCACATACTTTCAAACTATCTCATATCGAAATAACTATACTTTCAAACTATCTCATGTCGAGATACGTATACATACTTTCAAACTAATACATACTTACAAAACTATCTCGTGTCGAGATACGTAAATCGACAACCGCGTGTCACGGATGCTCGCGTTTTAATTTCTTATATATGTATTCTACTACTCCTTACTTACGCCCCGTTACTATGAAAACCACTAAATGGCAACCGTGTGTCACGGATGTTCGAGGGTGCCTAATACCTTCCCTCGACATAATCGAGTCCCCGAACCCACTTCAAGAACTCTGGTTTCGCATGACTATTCGAGTCACACTTTTAAAGGGCCTTACTGTTCCAAAACGTTTTTCAAAAGTCAAAGATGATCATGTCGATTGTCTTTGCAGGGATCCTAACTCTCGAATAAATGTTAGGTGGCGACTCTGAACTCTTACTTGGCCCTACTCCCACTTGTACATTCACACATTTCCTTTCCCGCCTTTGGTTCGCTGTTTTGAGCCTTTTACCCTGTTTTGTTTCATTTTCCTTTAAAACAGTCGCGACCCACGAGGGGACCGCCCCCCACCTTTGGGGCGGGCGCGACAATGACAGAGGAGTCTATCAGATCCAGTAGCATTCTTGTAACTGCCAACTGGACACTCCTGCAAAAATATAGGGCCATACAAAAAATAAATATTTAAAGAAAATATGCATAATGCTGAAACGAGCTAGCCTAACATCAGTGACTCCCCAACATACTCTTTTGTAGTTCGTGTAGATTTAAATATGCATGCAAGCATACGAGTCGGGTTTAGGTCACTTACCTAGAGGAACAACCCGACGGATCGCCAAACGGTGTTGTTACAAGCCCGGCGTCTTCACCCACGTACTACTACTCCATGTTGCCTCCGTGTACTCTCTTATGCTTCGCGTAGTTCGTGAAGATCACTACTAGAGCGGTCCTCGTACGTATCATGTGCTAAATCCCATGGCTCCTTTGGTGATGGCCAAGAGAGAGATGAACCGTAGGGATAGAGAGAGAGAGAGAGAGAGACTAACGTGAGTTAGAAAGAGAGAGAGGCTGCTATGAAAATATGAAATATCCTTAGGTTTTCCATGTGATATACATGTATATATAGGCACATAAAAACCTATAAGGCTTAAGACTCCAAAAGCCCATTATTTGGCATCCAAGCCAGCCCTATCTGAACCTAGTCCAATATAATGTGGGTGCCCGTATGGCCCAACCACAATATTTGTTATCTCTCCCACTCACCCACATTGGGTTGGTACTAAAAACCAATCTCTCAACACAACAGAACTTCTCAACTCTTCATACAGGGAAATAGAACGTGCGACCTTACGAAAAGAAAGTACAGCGACAGGAGTGTAATGCCAAATCATCACCATAACCAGCAAGACACATCACTCGGAAGCTTCTCGTGTATGCCTTAGACGATTCAACCACACCGGACACAGCATTCTCAATCCCTCGGTGAAAAGAATTGCTGCACCACCTCAATGTAATGTGCTCATGACATATCAGTAACAAATTACGATTGTCGCAGGCCTGCTAATGAGTCACAAAAACATGGTGTGTTATTGAATGGTCTTCCCTGAGTCCACATGTCAATCCGACTAACTTGGCCGCTTGCCCAGACACACCCCATAGAACGGAATAATCTCATCGTCCTAGGATAGCATGCTAAAGTAACTGTCATCAAGCGTCCTCTTCATGACATAGTCTCAAGTCGTGAAGGCAACCAGTTTGTAGGATAACCAATGTCTTGGATATGCTACATGGCTTACACAGCAATGAAGAGGAATCCATTCACTGCTCCACAGTCGATCGCGAAAGCACATACAGTACGATATGTATGCTATGGCGTTCTTCCATCAAAATGGCCATGTCACTCTGTGTTTGGAAAAACAAGTAACGCCATACGAATCTTAGTCTAGACGTTACACAAAACGTCTAACCTGAGTCTCCCAGCACAGTCGTTCCTCTTAGTACCCGTCTGAAAACTCACATTCGGCTGTAAACAGGCTACATAGAGTCGTGGGATATCTCTATGTTCGACCAAGTATAAGGTCTCATCTTAGATCCATCTAAGGCGACATATAGAAATAATAGGGTTTATATCTAGCTCGCTGTCTTATACTGCGTAGATATAAGTGTTCAAGCTCGCTTTCTAAGCGCTATGGACACACATGTCCTAGCTAACTATCGAAGCGCCATGAACACATGTCTCATCTTGCTCGCCATCTAAGCGCCATGGACACGCATGTCCTAGTTCGCTATCTCGGCGCCAAGGTGAATCACCCGTATGAGCAGGTCGATTCAAGCCCGGTGACATTTAAGAAATGTGCATTCATTCCATTCATATAACAAACATATATGTATGGAAACCAAATAGTTTATTATTAACTGATAATAATACTTGAATAATAATGTCAATGCCACAATAAAATCTCTAAGCACATCAAATCCCCCAATGGAGATGTGCCTTAAGACAACTTCCCTTTGCACAAACCACATCTCAAATGTGACAAAAATGAATGTCTATGTGCTAAAATGATTTTTGAGATCTTTTGCATATGCTCAGGCTTATGTGTTATCACCATAGATAAGCACAACCTCATCACTATGAGATAAAGAGCCTAGCCACTACAAAACTCTTAAACCAAAATAGCTTCTCTAACAGCTGCAGAGCATACCACATATTATGCTTCCAATGCGGACAGCATAAGGCAAGGTCCACAGTCCTCCTGCAAACATATCGCAAGATACTCTTCACTACTCTCTAGTGACAGGACCATGGTTGCTACGGCAATGACTAATTAAACCAACCGCATAGCAGACATCTGACCGAGTACACACATTAGCATACTTCAGATTCCCTATTGCGGACGGATATGGCAAATTGGACATTTGTTTCCTCTTCTCATTATTCTTAAGACATTGATCTAAGGTCGAGGAGAGTCCCCAAAAGATGGGATATCTATGGGTTTTCAGTTTTTCATGTAAAAACGTTCAAGAACCTGCATCTTGTAAGTCCCTCGAGACAAACAGAGGAGCTTCTGAGAACAATGTCTCACAGTCTAAACTTCCAACACATAGTTGGAATCACCCATGTCCTCAATCTCAAACTGAGAGGACAACCACTCTCAAGTGGCGACAATGAAACTCATCTCATTCCCAGTTAAAAGGACGTCATCAACATATAAAGAATTAAAACGCTTTTCTTGGACCATTTAATGTACACACATTGTACCACTGCCTAGACGATTTGAGATAATAAATAGATCGTTTGAGACAACACACTTTTGCGCTCATTCCCTTTGGTCACAACACCAATGGGATGATCCATATTTATCTCGTCGTCTTGTTCTCCATTGAGAAAAGAATAGTTTAAACATCCAACTAAAAAGGTTCAAAAACTAAATATGCGACAATTGCTAGGATAAGGCGAATGGAGTCAGATCTCACCCTTTGGGAGAACATGTTTCCATGGTCTATACCCTCTCTGGGTACAAACTATCGCCACAAGGCGCGCCTAATACTTGTCAATTGAACCATCTGCCTTGCATTAGATTTTGTAAACACACTTGTCTCCAATAGCCTTACGCACAGGCGAAATGTCAACTAACTCCTAGACCTTATTTACGTCCATAGGGTTCATCTCGTCTGGCATAGTAACTATCCACTCAGCTTCAGCAGACGAAGGAAAACGCTTCAACAAAAGAAACAGGCTCATCCTCATCCACTTGTGCACACATTTGTACACATATGGAAATGTCTTCCTCAATTTCAAAACAGCGATAGGGAACGTTTTCCTCATCACCATACAGTGTACTACCTGAGAATCTTGAGTGCCTAGTGGTGTACTCCCACTATCTGGTACACTCCCACTAGCGTCTAGCGGTGTACTCCCACTCGGCTGGAGACTAGTACCATTTTATAGCGATTATTGGATGTGGATTCTCAATCTCCCCACCCTCGCTTAAAGATGGTATGTTGTCTTCAACATCCTCCAACTCATAGAGGTCAAGATATCTCTTAGTAATACAAATCTGGGGAAGTCATTCTCAATATCATGTGGCACCATTTGTCATTCCTATACCCGTTTGTTCATTACACGTGACATAGCCTGTCGAGCTATTAGAATACCTTATAAAGGTATACTTTCCAGCTCTTGAGCATAGTTTCTCGCACTTATACAAGGTATAGTGAACATAACCTCCTGAGCTCCACGGGCGTAATATCGCCTTTTCATAGCTCATAAGGGGGTAGAGAGAAACTACTGAGAGGGGGCACTCTAGTATGTAGGCAGCAAACAAGAGTACATCCCCCCAAAACAACATTGGAAGGTTGACTTGCGCCATCATAGTCCTAGCCATATCTAGGAATGTCTTATTCCTTCTTTCTACAACACCATATTGTTGCGGGGTTTCTGGAATAGAAACTTGTCTGCGTTTCCCCTTTTTCCTCACACAATTCCCAGAACTGATTAGATAAGTACTCGCGATCCTCACATCGCGCGAAATCATCTATAAAAGTGAGAAAATAAGAGGCGCCATGACGTGCCTTTACAACCACAGGCCCACAGATATCTGAGTGAACTAGCTCTAATGCTAGAGTAGCTCTAATAGCCTCTCTAAAAGGCTTTCGACATGCTTTGCCAACTAAGCAAGACTCACACATAGGTAGGTCAACCATAGCGAGTGGGCCCAAAAGGGTTTCTCGAGCTAATCAAGTCATCCTATTACATCCTAGGCGTTCAAGTCTAGCATGACATGTCTCAGAATAAATGAATAACAGAGGAAACTAGAATTATATAAAACAACTCTTAAGTAGTTATCACTAGATAACCATGTCCTAGTAACACTACCACCAAAAAGTATCCATCCTATTAATACCGAACTGGAGAACGCCCTCGATTGCGCTCTTCCACCTTGTTAGCCTTGGGCGCAAACTTGCTGGCCCCACCCTGCCTCCAGGCGGGTTTACCCTTACCATTGCGTTTAGGCCCACTGGCCTTGCGCTTACTTCCACTTATGAAAGTAGTGGTCAAGAGTGTAGCTATACGGTTCGCCTCACCTTTTGGCGCTTCGTATTCAGCTCAACATGTCGAAAATGTCAAAAACCAAAAAATTTAACATTTCCGTTATGGATCATGATTTGTTTTCTATGGACCCACGAATCAGGCAAAGAACTAATCATAGCCTGAAACTGCAGTTTGCCAGTAAAGATGTTCCGAGTATTCTGAAATCACGAATCATACCTGTCATCGACCTTAGATGTCCAGTCATCGTGTACTTGGAACGTTTCCTTTACTTTCCCGAACTTCATAACTAGATGCTCAATCTAGTAGTGAATGTGCCACCGAAAACAAATTTGAGCTGATCTCATAATACTCTGGCTATTGGGTAGTACATATACTTTCCAACAAGATCATGGTGCATGCTGTTTATCACAAAGCGCGTGCTATGATCCTTCTCGAGCCAAGTATTATAGGCTATTAAGGTTATAATGATATTGGGCCGGAGGCCCATTATTCGGTTAAATGGGTTAGACCATAGAATAAGCATAAAGCCCATAAGCTCTTACTCATTCTATCGGTGTGTTACTTTGCAGTGCCATATTATAAAAAATTAGTCCCTTTTAAACTTGTTACTTTTATAAAGATCGACAAAGTGTGGTTTGGAAAACATTTGTTTTTGTGAATCCAAAAAAAAAATTTGAAGAATAATATTTGAGAACATGCGCAAGGGATTGACGTTATTATTTGCACATTTCATAAGGTTTGTTTTAAAATCCAATTACAAATGAGTTTTCCCCTTTCTACAATTTAAGACCAAAAAATTCGCTATTGCTCATTAATCAAATCTTAATTTTGTAAATCAAGAAAAACTTTTTATAATTGATTTTTCTAAACAAACATCAATTAGATGGTACAATTACCTATCTAAGATCATCCACAAGATATAAAGTGCGCCATACAACAAAAGTGCGCATGAACCCCCACGTGGGTCTGGACAACTTAGAGCTCATGTTAAGGTAAATCAAGTGTATGATTTATGAACAAAGAAAATCATCCCTTTACAAGTAGGCTTTCCAATACAAGAAATAAAACTCCCATCCTCACATTACATTTATAGCCCAAAAGAAAATAGGGATGCTTTGTTCATATACATACACAGAAACAACCTTAGACATACATCGTGAGGACACAAGCTCTATAAATTGTCAATTATTGTCCATTCATTTAAGCCAGATTAAAATGTATCAATCACAAACATCAAGCACTCATGTGGTCTTATTATAAAATGAATGGACTCATCCGTCACTCCACTTAAGGAGGAGGAATAAGAGGTCATAGGGTCAACCAATCACAAACAACGGTCATTAAACGTGACCAACAATACAATGAGCCTCTAAAATAATAAAATGTACGATAAAAAAAGTTATTGTGCAGCCCGAATAGCTCCCATAAGCTAAGTAAAATCAATGAAAAAATCCTGGATTTTTCATTAATTTTAACCTAATTTTAGGTCTTAAAACATAATTTAAAACCAATTTATTAAGGGCTTTTAAATTAACAAATTAATTTAAAACCTTTTGGAAAATTTAATTAACTGAAAAACTGATTTTTCATTATAAAGAATTTTTTCCAAAATTTATCAAGGCCCAAAAACGTTTTGAATCAATTTAATAAAATGAATTGATCTAGTTAAATAAAATTAACTATGAGCAACTAAATTCCCAAAAATACAAATATTTCAAGGAATTTGTTCTCCAAGGATTTTTAGTGGTCTAATATGGTGTTCTAAATACCCCATATTAATTTCAAAAATTAATAGTCTATTCTGGCTATTTTAAGCAATTAAATAAATGCCCATAAGCATAAATTTTATGCTCTAAAATACCAAAACAAAAAAAATGAGATAATTCATAAAATTTTCTCAAGTCTCCAATCAGTGTACAAAACACACTAGACATTAAATTCAAGAATTAACAACTTTAATTGGTTATATTTTAAGCAATTAATATTGCATACTCAACACAACATATATGCTCTAAAATACGTCCCAAAGAGCGAGAAAATACACTAAAATAATTTTCTCAAGCTACCACTGGTGTTCTAAACACATTATGTTAATTCCCTGAACTAATAATCAATAAAAATATTTTAAGCAATTTAATATGTGTACAAAAACACACAATTATATGCTCTAAAATATTAATATGATTGAGATAATTTACCAAAAATTACCTGTGGGCCCCACAAAATTTTACATGGTCTAAAAACAGTGTCCCTTATGTCCCATATTAATTACAAAAATTAATAATGTATTATGGTCATTTAAGCAATTAAATAAACGTCCATAAACATTAATTATATGCTCCAAAATGCCATAAATACATGATAATTTACACAAAAAATTATCTTAGAGTCCCTTACAGTGTACTAGACACTATATATTAATTTCAAAAATTAACATGTAATTTTGGATATTTTAAGCAATTAAAAACATATATAAAACACATATTTTATGCTCTAAAATACCAAAATCAATGAAACAATTTACCATAAAATTATTTCTGGTCCCACACAATGTCCATAAGATAAGAAAAATAAAAAATTAATTTTCCACATTTTTCATAATTTTAAAGCTATTAAAACAGATTTGAAACATTAAAACTATTTATTTTAATAACCAGAAACTGTTTTAATTATAAAATAATTTAAAATTGTTCTGGAAAATATATTTAAAAAATATATTAAGGACCGGGATCGCGAGGGGGACCCATAATCGCCGGAATCATGGTCGCCGGACCACCGTAGGCCGGCGAGTGGATCCCACTCTCCCCGACGCGAGTAGGCGAGGCCCTGCTGGGTCTTCTTCTTCACCAAAAACCCTAAAAAAAATTGCAACAAAAGCTGAGCGCCCCCCGACTTTGCAAGCTCGTATCTCCTTCAATATTGATCCAAAATTTACAAATTTTATATCGTTGGAAAGCTCTCACGGAGTACTACAATTTTAAGCCAAAAAACAAAGACATTGATCGAGTAAATCTTCCAGAAAATTGGATCAAAGTTGGAAAAAAAAAATTCATTTTTATTGATCCAAAAAATTAGGTTTTGCAATATCTCACTCGTTTGAGATAATCAGGCCATGGGACTTTATGGAGGGACTCTAGGGACCATATGGGACACAACCATGCCAAAAATTTGGACCCCTATTGGAGTTTTGTATTAGACCCATTTGAAAATTAGTTTTTCAAAGTTTTATGAAAAAACTTGAAATCCATCAATGGTGGATTTGTTTTTGGGTGATATACGGGCGGACCAACAACCTATTGGCTCTGATACCAATGTGGATTTAAATATGCATGCAAGCATACGAGTCGGGTTTAGGTCACTTACCTAGCAGAACAACCCGACGGATCGCCAAACGGTGTTGTTACAAGCCCGGCGTCTTCACCCACGTACTATTGCTCCATGTTGCCTCCGTGTACTCTCTTATGCTTCGCGTAGTTCGTGAAGATCACTACTAGAGCGGTCCCCGTACGTATCACGTGCTAAATCCCATGGCTCTTTTGGTGATGGCCAAGAGAGAGATGAACCGTAGGGATAGAGAGAGAGAGACTAACGTGAGTTAGAGAGAGAGAGGCTGCTGTGAATATATGAAATATCCTTAGGTTTTTCATGTGATATATATGTATATATAGGCACATAAAAACCTATAAGGCTTAAGACTCCAAAAGCCCATTATTTGGCATCCAAGCCAGCCCTCTCTGGACCCAATCCAATATAATGTGGGTGCCCGTATGGCCCAACCACAATATTTGTTACAGTTCGGAATTTAGAGAATTTATCAATGTGATTGATGAACTACGACGTTTCTAAGAATCGATTTCCTCAAGGTCGCCAGTCATTAAAGTTACAAGGAAAAAGGAAAAAGAAAAGAAAATGAGACCCACATAAACTTTAATCTTTATGGTAAATGAATATGATAATACAATACAGATAGGCCAAGTCAGAAGGAAAGGAAAAACTCAGCTTCTGAAACATTCTAAGTTTTGAATGAATAAGCTTGTCAGTGCAATGAAACGAATAGCTTAGGAACTTTATAGAAGCCGAAAATATGAGAAACACAAATAAAATGAAAACTTAAGTCGCAAAATGTCCCATAAAGCCCTTTTGGACAAGCTTTCCCAGTTAGTGTTCCATTTTCCCTTGCACCTCCTTTGTCTCTACCCAGCCCTCCCCTAATGGATAAAAAAATTCAGATGTCACTATGTAATATTAATCTATGAGCGTTAGAATAGACATCAGTAAATGAAATTGCACAATTAGCAGATGCAATGGTGAAAGAAGATAGCTCTGGGAAACTTGGAATGCAGCAGCCCATGGGGGAACATGAAGCGAGATTGGATTATGAAAGTTTGTAGTTTAGGGGTATAAAAAATAAGACCTGAAGTGTGAAATGGGGATTGAAAAGGGGTAAAATTGGCTCTGATATACAAATGTCGCTTGTAGGATATCAAGAATTTGGTTGGTAGAAGGCCTAGATAAGAATGATATTAAGAGGCTATTTGGCTTACGACGAGAACGCTTCTAAGAAGCTAGCGTGTCGCGTCCTATCCTATGCACGAGACAACACTTCACGGACACTTTTCCTGCAATCTCAATGCGCAATTGTTTTAGGATTTTGTCGTGTCGTATCCGTGTTCATGCTTCGATGACGAGAACCAGTTTTGTTGTTCAGAAAAGAACCAATTCTAAATAGGTCAATGTTTGTGTAGTGCATAGCAGCATTTAGGTTACACAAAAGGTCATGCCGAACTTACATATACTCCAAGAACTAGTTCTTAATTAAACCTAGCAACATCTGGTTTTCATGAAAACCATATAAAGTTAAGAGTTGAATTAATCTTGTTTGAAGGCTTGAAGCATTCCAAACAAAACAAAGACCAGAGGGAAGGGTAGTGGATTACTATGGATTAGGGCATTATATACCATAGAGTGGTGCTTTGGGGCTAAAGTAGGGGTTGTTACAGTGCTATAACTTATAAGTAGCAACCAAAGAACAATATTCAAAGAAGAAAATGGATTTTCATTATTCATCAAGACATAGGTATCACCATGTCACACAAACAATCTCAAAATCTCCTAACTCAATTGCATTGAAATAAATAGATTACATCAACCTTTCTACTCTTACCAAGCTTAAGGCTCAAAATGTGCAAGTAAGAAATTTTGACAACGAGTACTACTCTGGACCACCTAGGACTGCAGATAAAAATGCAATAGCATAAGTTGACCCAAAAGATGATCCATGGATCACAATTACAGGCCCATGTCAGCTGAACAAAACATTATCAAAATACACCTTACTAATACAACCTGAATTTATTTGACTTGCTACTATAAAAAGTCTGAACTATACATTGAATACACTTGAGTACGCAAATAGCATGATAAAAGGAAAAGTAAAACAAGAAAGAAAGAGGAAAGAACAGAATCCAGGTCTAATTCCAATAAGAATAAGGCACAGAGAAAAAAAATGAGAAGGTCCCAATTAATTTGAAAGCCAAAACCAGGTTCGTCTGCAAAATGTACATGTCTATGTATTACGGTTTCTCTACAGCTATTTTTCTCAATGAAGGTAGTGTTTCTCATATCACATTTTCAATCTAAACCAGATTTCACATGAGAACAGGAAACAATCTCCATCTCAGTAAGTTCTCATTGATGGACTCCTCAGTCCTCATCCCATACCAAAGAAACTACCTTTGTACTCTTACATACCAAGAAGCAATATAACAGTTAAAGAAAAAGTGGATACAATGTTGGCCAAACAAGGTAAAAAGTTATGATCCTATCCCACGAAAGAAGTATGCTTCCTTTCACTATCAACCGCTCAACACCTTTCCGCCCAAAGGGGGTCAATTATGTTGAAGTTTTGCCAAAAGTTATGGAGTTCCGATGGGTAAACATACTGATCAAGAAGTTAATAGAGATGAGAAATGTACAAGAAAAGCAAGATAATTCGATAGGATGGCCTTTCTGAGATATACACATAAGAAATACAAGATTTGTACAAACCTTGTATGAATACTTCGCTCCACAATAGCTATTGGTTGGTACACATCTCCAGTTGGAATATCTAACCAATGAAAATGAATCCTTCCACCACCTCCGCCATGTTGACTACCATGCCCCCCCCAGTACTTGTAAGAATTCCAGATTCGCCAACAACCAGTGTAGGCAAAAACAAAAGAATGGTTCCACCAAATCCGCCCCCAGGACCTCCATTCCAATCATCTACAGCACGATGATCTATCTTCTGAAAGTTGTCTGCAAAACTTTCTCCATCCTGTAACTGAACCTTCAATTGACAAACTTATCAAGGAATGCTCCCACGAACCCATTACTGCATAGAAAAAGAAATTGTATAAATAAATGAAGTAGCACTGTCGGTGCCAAAAACTTTGTAAAATTTATTGACAAATGACCTTGCCATAATGGACTTGGCTAACAATTGCTTTCATCACCTCAAGTACAAAATTTAACCCAAAGAAAAAGAGATTGGATATACAACCATGAAAATGTTTCGAGATAATAAAGATTCCATTTTAAAACTTCAACATCAACTTTCTATTGCAGGACAATACATATAGAGGTCAATTGTAATTCTTTAGTTTTTTTTTTTTTTTTTTGAGATAAGGTGATACTCTGAATCTAAAGGTCAGCTAGGCTACTTCTTCACTTCATGAATTAAAGCTATATGAGCTTGCAAGAATAAGAAATTATAGATATATATGCCCCAATCAAAGAGGGAGCGGACCAAAATATTTCTATAATTGGTTTGGACTCCCCCCCCCCTCTCTCTCTCTCTCTCCAATGCTGCCTTCTTACATGCATAGACATCCCGACCTGAATTCAATGCAAAAGCTTAACCAGGGGAGAAAAACACACACAAAATTAGAAATAAAATCGTCGGCTTTCAGTTGAATGCAGAAGTTAATATCAAGAAACTAGAAAGTGCCACATTGTCATCTAAATCCCACGATCATAAAGAATATCACGGACTCAAAAGGTCTGATTTAAAAAAATCTTGTTCCTAACCACACTAAGCTTACCTATAATACCATCACCTGAGGTTGAGCCAGCTACGCTGCCATTTCCACTTCCACTACCAAGTTCACAAGGCAAATCAGCATCTCCATATGAATCACCACCCTCCATGCAGCTGCCATTGTAACACTCAGCTCCGCCTTTACCACCATGCCACCACCACTGCCAATGTCGTTGGTAAAAACCTTTCCTCTACCCACACCACCTGTGCAGCCTGCAAAAACACCATCAAGAAACGTAATATCATCTGAAGAGCAATGTTAGACACACATCTCAAATCACACCTTAAATCATACCCTTGCTTTAAATGCATGTACCCTATGATATGTAAGTAGTGCACAGAAAAGTGTGAAAAATTCAAACAGCACAAAGTACATGCATTTAAAGCATGGGATGTGGTTTGGGATGTGGTTTGAAATGTGTGCCTAGCATTTTTGATCATCTGAAATATGGTTGAACCACAATAATAAACTATCTGATGGAAATGCCTTTTTCTGTTATCCTTAGACCCAGTTTGGATTGTGGATTTAACAAAGGAAAACAAAGAAAAAGTAGTTCCTTTGTCTTTCCCTTCTTGTCCTCCATAATTAATAACATTAAAAACTTCAATATTTTGATAGGTAATTGTAACTTAAGAAGAATGGGGGGTTACTTTTCTCTCCTATTGACCGCACCATTTTCCTTATTAATCAAACACAGAAAAGTGTTCTCACTAAATCCATGAGCCAAACAGAGAGACTTACGGCCTGTTTGGGAATGATGAAAACAGGAATAGGTTCAGACCAAGTCTCACTTTACCTGGTTCTAACGACAACCAGTTTTATGTTGGTTTGACAAAGAACCAGTTCTTGGGGCATTTTAAGCCAGACATGGACTGTTAATTAAAAAGCAGCTACACAAACACAATTGTTTAGAGCTGGTTCTTCTCTGAACCACAAAACCGAATCTATGTTACCCAAACAGCCTCTTAAAGTCGCGATTTCTTTTCCATCATGCAGTTAATAATAATAATAATCCCTCCTTCCACACTCAGCGACCATTTTGGGAAATCAAAGTTTCAAACTATTTAAGAAAACTATTTTTTTTATAGGTAAGCGGGTGAGGGAGATCGAATCCATACCATTTGAGTTGTGGAGTAGAAGTATTCAAACTCTGATCAGACCTTGGTCCATAAAGGAAACTACTTTATTGTGGTGAAACTACTCAACTTTCCTTTATTTCCCTTCTTTCAAGTTTAAAATTTCAGCACCACATTCAAATGAAAATTGAGAGTTTTAAAGGGTAAATTTTGGGGAAGTCCCTAGTTAAAGCTCATTGAGTTGTCAAACAAGACTCTTTAATTGGGACATCCAAGTGGAATAAAGTACTCTTGAATTTGGACAGAGGGAGAATAAAATTTGTCAGACCAATCTAAAATTCAGTTTAGATAGATATACCTATACACGTGTACATACAGATACAGATAAAGAAAACACAATTTGCAAATAAAGTTAATATGTCATGATGTTCTCAGACACATACTGAAGCAAAACAAAAGCTTATCCATCCCAGATGCACTAATTGTTCCAGAAGACTGGACGACTATACTCCTTGCCATATGGAAATGAACAACCGATCCTTCAATAACGCCTTCAACAAGGATATCCTCCACTCTGCAGATCTGTAGGTGGAAATGCATTAAAGTATTAGATAAATTAGATAAATATACATATATGTGTATATGTTTATACGCGCATATATATATATATAACACTCTTCCACCATGATACTAATGTTGAATGAACACCTGAAGAGTGAAGGACAGTGTAGAGTTAACACTGCAGTCTTCAGGCGGATGAAGCAATTCAATGTGACAACCTTGTTGTTCACAATTCAGTCTTGGTGGTCCTGAAACACATCATAAAAAATGCATTTTTAACATAAGCATAGCAAGTTTTATGACTAAGTCGATTAAAAGACAAAACAAGCAAATCCAAACTTACACAGCATTAGCTGATGCATCTTTTAGAGGACCACGCAAAATAGATCCGGGTCCAACCTTCACATGGGAACAACCAAAAAAACAGAAAAGAAGAATATCAAACATTGATATTGAATAGCAAAAATGATACTCCTCCGTCCTATTTTGAGAGTCCTATATTCCATTTTAGATGTCTCAAAATAGTGTCGCACTTTCCTGTACAATTTTTACTTATTTTCTAAAATTATCACTCCTTGAAATCTACACCAAGACAAAATTAAGAAAAAAGTTATTGTAATGATTAAGGGCAACTGTGGAAAGTAGATATAGATTCTTTTTGTTCTCTTAATAAGTTGAGTTCCGAGATGAACTCACAAAATGGAACAGAAATAGTACACACTAAATGACCCACACGAGCACCTAAGCAAAAATTTTAAAACTTTTGTCGGTTCCACAGCCCACATAACACCCCCAAATCCCTGTTTCCCTCCAAATCCCTAAATCACAAAAATCCTTACCCCCAAATCAGTCCACTGCGAACCCCAGTCCCCCCGTTCGACCGCTTGTCCGGAGCCGTCGCCGTCGAAGCTCCACGCCGCCACCACCTTCGGTTGGTAAGTCTTTTTTCTCTCCCCCTTATTCATCTTCTCCCTCTCTTGCGCCGGCTCCTCTCTCTCTCTCTCCTGATTGTTGAACAAGGATGAGGACTTTATTGTGCTTCTTTTTTCTTTTTTTTTGGAATGGTGTCACAGGCCTTGTGATCGGGTTAGTAGTTAGTAACACACACGACGGAAAAGCACAGAGGTCAAAGTCCTCATTAAAGAAACACTCCCTAATGCGGTCTCAAAGATTCAACCCCACTATCTCCCATTTGAGAAAAGGGGTCATGGCCATGTCGTCTGATATGGTTGCCTTTATTGTGCTTTTATTGGAGTATAAAATAATTGAAGTTTCTAGTGATTGTATTTTGTGGATGAATGTTTTGAAAGATTTCTTTTAGATGTCTTACAATCTGATCCTATTGATGCTCATAAATCTGGATCAGATTTAAAGCCTAACCCAGCTACGAGAAGCTCATCTTCAGGTTCTAAAGTTGATTCGGTTCTTATGGATATTGAAACCTTTAATGTTCATAATCTTGATAGAATCCTCAAGGTTGATCTTGAACTCCCAAGTAGAACCGAGGCATGTGCCTTTTCTGATCCAAAATCAGCCTTAGTTCCCATGAATGTGGAGCAACTTTCTGGACACGTGTCCAATGAGTGATGAGTAACTTCCCCACTAACATGGAATAACTATCCATGATATTTGTAGCCTTGCCACGTGTAAAAATCATACACAACCATCACTTTGACCAAGTTAAGGAAAGATAACCTCTTTCATTTTCTTTTGACTTCATTGGGCCCACCATCTCATTCACTAAAGAAGTGAAGAAGGATAAGCACATGGCAGTCAACAAATTTGGCATTTCTCGGTCTACCAAGAACTCGGCCAATTGAGTATGACCGAGTTCGGTCACCATTGCTTGGCCTGAAATTGCAAAACTTGGGTGCAGATGCAACCACGCATAACCACTTCCATTGTGGCCGGATGGCAAGGCCTCTGGGTGTTATACTCAGAGGTCTCAAGTTCGAATCTCAAGGAGGTGGCACAGGTGATTCACCCGGACGCCCTGGCCTCGTGGGATTAGTCGAGGTGCGCGCAAGCTGGCCCGGACACCCACGGTTACCAAAAAAAAAAAAAAAGATGCAACCACGCATCCTTTGTCATGTGGCTTTGTCAAATAACTCCCAAAAAATGACTTTTTAGTGTTCAACATAACATAAATTTGCTGAAATTGGTCAAGACATAGGTCACTTCAACAAACCCATCTGAAATATTTTTTGGGTAAAATATGGGTGTAAACAGTTCCTCATTGTGTTTTGGTTGTTGTCTTCCGATTTGCGGCAAGCTATAGATTCCACTGTAATGACTACGACTGAAAGTATTATATATATACACTCCAGATCTTAAGCGAATCTTAAAAAACGGACCTAAAAGACGAATTGTGTAAAAAGTAGGAATTTTTCACAAAAAAAGTGAGAATTTCTCACATTTTAAAAAAAAATGAGAAATTCTCACTTTTTTGTGAGAAATTCTCACTTTTTACATAGTCCGTCTTTTAAGTATGTTTTTTACGATACGCTTAAGATCCAGACTATATATATATATATCAATTACCCACTGATGATAAGTCATAACTATATATATATATATTTTTTCCATGCATTCCTCTGTAACTACTCTTATATATGCTCATGTTACCTTGGGATAAGCTGATCTCATAATTGTTCACACACACAAACATTCATACACATATCTATCTATTAGTATATCTAATAGCGGAAGGTGTAAGCTTAGGATGAATATCATGCTGACACGTGTTGTCATTCTGGTGGAGTCCTCTTTTATCATCTTTTGCAGAGAAATATCCTTGGTGCCGCTGTCTCTTCCTCTTCCCATCAGTTCTGTAGGAGAAGTAAGAAACTAAAAGTTAAGAGTAAAGCCCTGGGATAGCACTTCAGTGCTGTTGCCACAGTCTTGTTGGTGCTATTTTCCTCACATGTGAACAGCAAAATTGGACAGTTTTTTAAAAACTGCTTTTACAAAAGCAGTTTTACTGCTCATATATGAGGGGGACTGCACCAACAGGACTGTAGCAACAGCACTGAAGTGCTGTCCAAAGCCCTGGATTAACATTAAGATGACACGTGGAATATGCAATCAAATAATATAATCTGACTGTCCATCTACCACTAACGATAACTGTCTTTTCCTCTTTCTCTCTATTAACAACCATTTGAGCTGCCATAAATTAATTCATCTTCAGAATACTCTCTCTACGATCAGAAGAGAAGAGACGGGCCTTTGGCGTTACATGACGATCGACGGAGTAGTCGCAACTCGCAAGATACATATCCCAGAGTTGGAGGTAATTGCATTCACTATCTCTATCTTTATATCTACCAATATATTTGTTGCGAATATGACCTGTAACACATACAATGCAAACGCACATAGAAAACAAGAAATAGACAAACCACGACACAAGATATACCATGTGGTTCGGCCAAATTGCCTACGTCCACAGCCTCTCATACCAGTTCACTATAATCAAAGAACAGAAAGGATTACATGTTTTCTCTCTAAAAAACAGCACTCTACACACTGCGGCTGCACATAGAAGGGATAATATATCCCACTAGGGTTACACTAAAAATTACTACAATACCCTTGGCCCGAAATAAAATTCAAACATTTTCAGTCCCTAACGGCCCGAATTGCGTTAGACTGCTCGTGTCCAACTCGGGGGGCACGCCCCCCGAACCCCCGGTATCGAAGTGGATCAGACTTCACAAACTCAACAATCTCCCACTTGAAGACTGATCTGAGAGAAAAAGAAACAGTTGTCACCTCATCGAAACAAATAGTGCTGGTGTGAGAAATCATTGTCTTCTAGTCTTGAAGACGAATAGAAGTTGAACATTTCTTCAGCGTCTCCACAGTGACCACCTTGGTAAACATATCTGCAGGATTATCGTTTGTATGAATTTTCTCCAAAGTGAACTGTCCATCCTCCAAAAGTGAGCGAATGAAATGGTACTTGATGTCGATGTGCTTGGTTCTCGAGTGAAAAGCTGAATTCTTTGCAAGATGAATTGCACTTTGACTATCACTGAACAACTAAGAACCCCCCTCTTGTTCCTTACCAATTTCTTTCATGAAGTTCCTCAACCATACCATTTTTTTGCAAGCCTCAGTGGTTGCCACATACTTCTGCCTCTGTCGTGGAGATGGTTACAATTTTCTATAGTCTGGAGACCCAACTGACTACTGCACTGCCTAAAGTAAACACATACCCTGTAGTGCTCTTCCTGTTGTCAATATCCCCAGCCAATCTGAATCCACATAGCCCTGAATACGAATGTCTGAACCATCATAACATAATGACACATCTTTAGTGCCTCTAAGGTACCTCATAATTCACTTAACACCTTCCCAATGCTCCTTGCATGGATCTGCCATAAATCTGCTCAGTACTGCCACTGCATGAGCAATGTCTGGCCTTGTACAGACCATAGCATACATCAAGTTGCCTACTATTGATGTGTAAGGTATCCTAGCCATTTACTTACGATCTTCATCTGTGACTGCTGCTTGATCTTTGAAAAGTCTGAAGTGACTTGCCAAAGGAATGTTAACTAGTTTAGCATATTCCATGTTAAACCTTTTCAGAACCTTGTCCACATATTCTGCATGTGATAGTTCCGACTTCCTGTTTACCCTGTCCCTGTTGATTCTCATCCCAAGAATTTTCTTTGCATTTCCTAAATCCTTCATAGCAAATTCCTTGGACAACTGTGCCTTTAGATTTGAAATCTCTTCCATGCTTGATCCTGCAACAAGCATATCATCTACATACAAAAGTAATACGAGATACGATGTAGCAAGCTTCTTAAAATAACAGCAATGGTCTGAATGACATCTAGTAAAATCAGCTTTTGCCATAAAAAGTTTCAAACTTTCTATACCACTGCCTTGGGGCCTGTTTCAACCCATATAAACTTTTCTTAAGCTTACATACTAGACTTTCTTTCCCTGTCACCACATAGCCTTGTGGTTGATGCATATAAATGTCCTCCTCCAAATCACCATGGAGGATGGCGATTTTGACATCCAATTATTCCAAGTGCAAGTTCTCAGCAGCTACAACACTTAACACAGATCTGATAGTAGAAATTTTAACAACAGGAGAAAAAATTTATGTGTAGTCAATACCTGGTTTCTGCTGAAACCCTTTTACTACCAACCTTACCTTGTACCGATTGCTCCCATCAGATTCTTCCTTTATTCTATAAACCCATTTGTTGTGCAAAGCTGACTTCTCCTTTGGCAACTGGACAAGATCCCACGTCTTGTTTGATGAAAGTGAATACATCTCATCATCCATGGCATGCTCCCACTTCTCCCTAGTCTCAACCTGTAAAGCTTCCTCAAAACATTCTGGTTCACCATAATCAGTTAATAACAAAAAATTCATTGAAGGTGAATAGCGCATTACACGCTTACTAACTCTAGTAGACTTCCTCGGAGGGGCAGTCTGTGGTTCTTCCTGTGGTGTAGGTTGTATGTTCATATCTTGGGTCTTCAAAACATTCTTATTTGAAATCTCCTCAAACTTTATAAAATCTGAATTTTCAGTAGTATCCTTTTGATGACCAAGTCTGTCTTTGTACAAAACAGACTCATTGACCACTATATCCATGCTCCTCACTGTTTTTTGTTTTTCAAAGTCCCATAGTCTATACCCATAACTATCAGTGCCATAGCCAATGAAGTAACATTTCCTAGACTTAGGATCATGTTTACCCCTGTTCTCAGGTTCAACGTGTACATAAGCAGTGCAACCAAAAATACGAAGATGAGAGAGATTTGCCTCTTTTCCAGTCCAAGACTCTTCTGGAAAACCATAATTCAAAGCAACTTAAGGTCCCCTGTTGATCAAATACACGGCACTATTTACTGCATCAGCCCAGAATTGCTTAGGTAGCCCATCATTTATTCTCATGCTCCTTGCAAGCTCTAGGATCGTCCTATTCATGCGCTCAGCCACTCCATTCTGCCTTGGCTTCCTTGAGATTGTTTTCAGTCTTCTAATCCCATTTGCAGCACAATATCACTCAAAGTCATCATCACAGTACTCACCACCGTTATCGGACTTGAGACACTTTAGCTTTAATCCTGTCTCATTTTCAACCAAAGCTTTCCAATTCTTGAAAGTACCAAACACATCAGATTTACACTTTATGAAATACCCCCACAATTTTCTAGTAGCATCATCTATGAAAGTGACAAAATAGCGAGAGCCACCAAGCGAAGGTACCTTATATGGTCCCCATACATCAGCATGGACCAATTCTAATTGTTTTGATTTTGGAGTCCTTTCCACCTTGGTAAAACTGACTTTATTCTATTTTCCCAAAACGCAATCTTCACAAAAGTCCAGATCAAGATACTTCAACCCAGGTAGTTTCCCTTCCTTCATCATCACCTTCATTCCTTTCTCACTCATATGACCAAGTCTTCTATTCCATATACTAGCATTATTCCAGACGATGCCACTGTTATGCTACTATAGGTACCCGAGGAGACATAGAGGGTGCCTTCTTTCTTACCACGAGCCAAAACCATGGCCCCTTTGCTCATCTTCCAAGAATCTGCCATGAATGACGTTACCACTCCAGTTCCTGACAACTGCCCAACTGAAATCAAGTTCCTTGTCAAACTAGGCACATGTCTAACATCTTTCAAATTTAACACTGTCCCATTGGTTTGAGGAATCTGCACATCACCCTTCCCAACAATATTGCAGGCCTCGTCATCACCTAAATAAACTTTTTTTGAAATTTCCATGCACATAATTCTGAAGGACATCCATGCATGGGGTGGCATGGAATGAAGCTCCCGAGTCTACAATCCATGACTCACTGCGAGAGTCTGCTATATAAATCAAGGCATTACTATCCTCATCTTCAGCAATGTTTGCAGTGTTCCTACCCCCTTGATTGTTGCCATTCTGCTGCTTTCTCAGATTTTTGCAATCTCTCTTGTAGTGCCCTTTTTCACCACAATCCTAGCATTCAGCTGATTTTTTATTACGTCTGCAAGATTTTGATCTCCACGAGAACCATTGTTCCAATTTTTATTATTGCCCCTGTTCAATTTTCTGCCTCTTTCTTCTGCAATCAAGGCTGAACCTAGAAGTTGAGTCTTCCCCTGAAGATCTCCTACGAGCTTCTTCTCCTAAAACAAATTCGGCCACATCTTTGAATTTTAGCACCGAGGACCCAGATGAATTGATTGCTGCCACAACCAGTCCATTCCAACTGTCCGACAAACTTGACAGAAGTAACAAGGCTTTTACCTCATCATCAAATACAATTTTCATACATTCCAATTGGATTGTTATTGTATTGAACTCGTTCAGATGTTCGGCAGCGATAGCATCATCTGCCATCTTTAGATTGAACAGCTTCTTCATCAAATAAACTTTGTTGGATGTAAAGGGCTTTTCGTACATCTTCTCTAGGGCTGCGAACAACCCTTCTATCGTCTTCTCCTTCGCGATGTTGGAAGCAACTGATGGTGGCAAACTCAACCGTACGATTCCTAGGGCTTTACGATCTAGCACAGCCCAATCTTCGTCTTTCATATTTGCTAGTTTTGTGCCTTTGATGGGTAGGTATAGATCCTTCTCGTATAGCACATCTTCAATCTGCATCTTCCAAAAAGCAAAATTTGAACCATTAAACTTCTCAATCTTAACCTTCCCTTCATCTGCCATTGTAGGTCACTAGTCTACAACCTGGTTCTGATACCAATTGTTGCAAATATGACCTGTAACATACACAATGTAAACGCACACAAAAAACCAAAAATAGACAAACCACGACACAAGATATACCTTGTGGTTCGGCCAAATTGCCTACGTCCACAGCTCTCACACCAGTTCACTATAATCAAAGAACAGAAAGGATTACAAGTTTTCTCTCTCAAAATTACTGCTCGTCCAGCTCGGGGAACCCGTCCCCTGAACCCCCAGTATCGGAGTGGATCAGACTTCACAAACCCAACAATATTTGTATATATACGTGTGTGTGTGTGTATGTGTGTGCGTGTGTGTTGTCTCCTGCCTTCTATATTTCTGTCATTCATTTGAACCGAGTTAGTAGATAAATTTGGTCGGGGAATGACATCGACGGTGAAGGCATGACTTTGGTCTAACTGTGGCTTTTGTAGGATTTGTATTTCTACGATTCCTTTGACTGGCTTTTTTTCATTTTCTAATTATCTGAGGGTTGGACGTTAAGTATTGTTTTGTGTTTTGTGGTGTTTTTGTCAATGAGTTTTGATTTTGATATTGTGTTTTTTTAGGGCTGGAAATTTTGTTTAGGAGAGTTTGTTATTTTTGTATGTGCTTGATGCATATCATGTGTTTGTGTTATTGCCCACATGAGGGTGTATGTTTCAGCCAGTTTTGGTTTGTGGCTTGATGCACAGTTGTTTGCAAGGGTTCTAATTTACAAACCAAGCTTGTGCAATCTGAGGAGGACCAAGAGAGGAGGGTTTGAAAAGATTGATTGGATAAGTTATTGGTGGGTTTATTCCAAATTTTTCTTTAAATGTTTGGTTCACTGAAAATTGTGAATTTTCATTGTTAGCATTATTTTAATTTTTAACTATGTTGGAATATTTCCCAACTGATATCATGCTGAACAGTGAGGGATAACTGCAAGAATTTCAAAATCAGCTTTTTCAAACCCAGGCATTCACATAAGTTTGATTACGAGTATGATTTTCCTCTCTTTTTTAGGTTTTTTTTTTTCAAACCTTGGCTTTTATGTAGTCAAATTTGAGTAAAAATTTGACAAAGTATCATTCAATATGAGACTCTCCAATGACCGTACTCAATTTTCTTATAATGTTATTATCTTTTCCCCTCAATTGAGTATGAAATTTGAGTAGAAGTATCTATAACCCATACTCAAACCCATATCAATCAAATTTGAGTACAAAAACTTAAAAAAAGAGTTCCTCCGATCCTTACTTAAATTAGATTGAAGTGTTAAACCCATATAACCATTCTAATATCGATCTGAAGTGTTATTTCAATTTGGGTTTAAGTTTTAGTAGAACTCAAATTAGATTTGGGTTTGAGTCGAGGATTGGAGGAGGTTTTGAGGACTTTGAACCAAATTCAAAATTAACATGGGTTTTAGGTAAGGATTGGAGATGCCTTAATAGTCATTTATCTTCCTATTTTATTTGTTCACTTCCTTTCTTTTCTTTTTTCTTCCTATTCATACTTTCCCAAATAAAATTTACATACACACACACACATAATACTCTTCTCACAGACTCCAAACCCATCAGCACACTCACACTCATTCTCTAGATGACCATATAAACTTATCCCCAAGCCCATACACAGAAACAACTATATGATAAGTTTTGATAAGCAACCATCAGATGTGACCCCCTAAAACTCATCATCTATATTACAAAAGTTCTTACATCAACCCTAGAGTGCTCAGATTGTCTGCTAGCGAGCAATGAAAATTAACCAACTTTTCCCCCATTTCCATTTCCTTCCGTATGCTGCAATATGAACTGTTTTTATGGATGAGTTACAATTTTTGGCTAGAAAAATGTGGGTTTATGAACTTTTTTTTAAGGATAGATCATACCTTTTTCATTTCCGAAAAAACTTCCATTTCTTTGGCAGGTAGTTGAAACACAATTTAGTCATGTTCTTGATGTCCATGCTATCAATATTAGACACCAGAAAATTGGGGAAATGGATGAATCTTAACAAGATCAATGATGACTTTGTAGTGCCTCCTCATGTTTTATCACGTACAATTCAGTTGCTCTATGTTATGTTTGGTTCATGGATTTAGGGAGGGAAAGAAAAGAGAAACATGAAGGAGAACAAACTCCTTTGTTTTGTCAATAATGAAAACGACGAGGAAAATGGAAGGAAAAGAAAATATGGTGGAAATACATTAATGTTATATTTTTTCTTAAAATTTTGTGATGCACTTCCCTTACCTTTTCTTATTCCTGTTATATTTTGAATTTCTTTGTTTCTCTATGCTTTGTTTTTAATGCAAAAGCTGGGATGTCTCCAATCTGGGTGTACTTTGTTGTAATAAAAAATAAGAATGAAGACTTTGCCCAAAAAAATTCTCTGAAGCCATTGCCAGCAAGAAAAAGAGGGAAGGGGGTCTACTCTGAGGAAGGTAAAATGTACAGTTAAGGAGGTTTGAGGAAGATTATTCTCTGGGTGTGGAGAGAGACAGTTGCGGGTGACAATTTTTCTTCTATTTTGATGAAACGGTAGCATCTTCTAAATTTCTATGTTTTGGTGGCTATCCAAATTGATCATAATGTCACATCTCTATCTTGGATTTCAAAAATATGCTAGACAGTTTTAATGGACTTGCAGTCACAGAGGTGGCCGTAATCACAATTGTAGGAAGAACACTTTGCTATTTTCTTTTGGACTTTGTTATTTATGCAAGACCATTTTTTAAGTACTACAAAAGTACGCTTATAATATTTTCCCCTTTCATTTTTTTATGGAAAAGAAATATTAGCTGAATTATGAATTATTTTTGTTCAAAGTGCTGATGTTATGTTTTGTTTGACAAACAGCGCACCCACGCATCGCGCGGGTTGCATTCTAGTATGTAATTAAATGTTGGACAATAGCTTGTGTTAATTTATTACAAATCACCTCCATTAAGGTTACACACGACTAGAAGTGGTACTTGGGTGTGTTTGGAAATGATGAAAAAGATATGGTTCAATCACAACTTACCTTCTATCTTGTTTATTTGATTAATTTGGTGAGGACCAAGATTATGTTCGTAGCTAGTTTTGGGAGAAGTGGTAGGCTCTGTTTTGGAATGCTTAAAATAGGACCTCATCCATTCTTAATTAATTTGATCTATATTTTATGAAAACCAAAATTATGTCGATTTGAAAAGTAAACATTTTAATTAGTGGGAGATATGTGATTGGGCATGGACACTAATGCTAGAAAGAACATGAGAAACATAGAATGTACAGAACTAGTTCGCTTATGAACTATAGAAAAATCGATTATGAGCTTTTCCAAACAGGGATCGACTCGGATCATATTTCAATCATTTACAAAAACACACACACATCTATGCGTGTGTATGTGTATCAGAACGACTTTAAAACGGAGCGGTCCGTTGACAGATCAGTTTTTAGGAACAAAATTTTTCGTCACTAAAAATGCATTTCCTTTTAACAACAAAATTTTTGTCGCTAAAATCGATCCATCGACGGATCAGTGCATTTTAGAGCCCAACTATATCTATATATATTATATACATCCTTAGACTGGACAAGACTCTAGGTGTAATCATCATCAATAATGATAGTGATACACACCAAATGACACACTGTGCTTTAAATATATGTACCCTGTGCTGTGTAAGTGATGCACAGAAAAGTGTGAAAAATTCAAACAGCACAGGGTACATACATTTAAAGCTGGTGTGTCGTTTGGTGTGTATTCCTATCATTTTTGAATCATCATTTAAAAATAAAACAACTCACCATTGTATGAGTAATGCTACTGTCACACCCGTACCAAAAATTTATAAGTATTGAATTTATGAATGGATTTATCAATGTTAGTTGATAATGAGGTTGAGGTTGACTGTGAGTCAACGGTAAGGTGTCAGTGAGGACACGGGAACATGATGGTTCATTTTGCATTGGCATAAGTAAATGACATTTATGTGATTTAAACGTTATTTGACTTATCTGGTAGTTTATGAATAGTGAATTATACCTGTATAGTATAATTTTCTGGTAATTTCAATATTGTTATATATCTTTTGAGAATTGTGGTGAGAACGTGAGTGTCCCATTATATAAAAAGGTAGGTTGTATAGAGATTTTCACGGAATTTAGTTTTCAGACGTGATTTTGAACCCAAACGAGACTTAGTCAAAAGCTTTTGTAATTTATAATTTTCACTCATAAAGTTATAAAATCGACATGTGCGACTTTTTATGGATTAATTAGAAGTTTGAGAAACTCGCGGGGAGGTAAATGCGATTTTCGAGGAGTGTGTCTATAAATAGGTAATGGTGAGATTTCATTTCTCACAAACTTCATATGATATTTTGAGAGAGGAGAGAGAAAAAGAAGACTGATCCTACGGGCTTTGCGATGACGAACGGCGACCCTTAATCTTAGGCCCGTTAATTATGCACGTGATTAAATGTGAAAAGCATGTCTAAATTTACGCGAGCACGTTGAGTTACCTATGTGGGTCAAAGGGGGGTTTTATACAAATTTATGCCGGAGTAAGCTTCTCAATATTTGAGAATTTTAGTAGCGACGACTACTGTGCATGGTTTAAGGCTTGGACTTACCAGGGCACTTGGGGACGTAATGGTTGTAGGCTTAGACTAGCCATTAACGTCGCGGTTTAAGGCTTGGACTTGCCACTACCGGATGAAGGCGTATTTTTCTCCCTAGCGACTATTGATGTGATTTATGAAGTTAAAGCATGTTTTTTCATATATACATATGATAGAAATTGTGCACTCAGTATATAGCTGAGCAGTGGAGATTTACTCCATTGCAGGTGACAGGAAGAAAGGGAAAAACAAGCGTAAGGAGTGGGGCCGACGAATGCCGGGGGAATCATTTGTATATGTTTTTGCTTTTATTCCAAGTCTTGTAATAATGAGCGTTTCGAATAGCTAGCATTTTTGTATTTGGCTGGGAAGGAGTAGTATGGTGTTCATGATGTTATAATAACTCTTAAAACTTTTTTTAGTTATGTTGTAATGAATTTGAACTCGTGGATTCGTGTTTTGCACATTTTACTTATCAAATTCGAATTTCGGAAGGTGGATTAGTATTTCCTATGTTTAATCCAAACAAGCCTTAGCTTGTTCCGTTATTATTTCTTTTCATGGATTACTAAGTCTAAACTTTGGTTTTAATAACATATTGTAGCTTGTGAAGTTTATAATAAGGTGAACTTGTGAAGAGGAATGAAAGGAGTAAGGTTGGGTGATGCCTTAGGCAAAATTCTGCAGCTTGTGCAGGATTCTGCTAAAGGGTTATTCGACTGGTCGAATGGGGTCATTCGACCGGTCGAGATGCCCCCTGCTAGAAATCTTTTTCTATACCTTCCGGCAGGTAATTGCGTTTTCAATTTTACACGGATTTTACAACTCAACAGGTAATGTTTCCAAAAGTTTTATACATTCAAGGTTGTTTTAAAGTCTTTTCCGCTGCATATGGTTATGAAATGAACTGAATAAACCTTGATGGCGTGTCGCGTGTCTTGTTTCCGCACGTTAGCGGGATGATGGGTCGTGACACCTACACACACTCCCTCAACCAACACCCATAACTACACCCATCACATCCTGACCCTTGAATTTGATGGGTCATGTGTAGGACCCATGTGGGACTCTCGTGAGTCCCATAAAAAAAATTAAGGGTCAAGATGTAATGGATGTGGTTGGGGAGTGTAGTTGAGGGATGGGATTAGCATTTTTGCCATTGAATCTATGTATTTACCGCTTTGTTTGTACATATATATACATATATTTATCATCGATCATTGCGTCATGTTTGGTTTGATACATACAGAATGGAAATGAATTAAATCTGTGTCATTTACTATACTATCTCTGATAGAGAGATGAAGTGTGATTTATATATATATATATATATGGGCAATTTAGGTATATCACATTTTATCATTTAAGTGAAATCATTTCTCATCAAATCTTGCCTATTTTGGTCCGGTTTCAAAATGACCTAAACTAGAATTAAATAGAATTGACAGGAATTGAAAATCATTTCATTTCATTTCATTTCTTATTTGTGTGTCAAACCAAAGGCATGATTTGCCATAAACAAAGTATTACAAATTACTCCTATATGTTTCTTTTCTTGTTTGTAGCAAATCAAGCAATGGAGAGATGAGTGCAAGGACCGATTGGACCGAATGGTTGTAGAGGAAGCTTTCACCGCAATTAAGCAAAGCAAGTGTTTAGATGTATTGGAGACGCCACTAATTAAGGCAGTGGATTGTTTTTTTATCAGCTAATTAAGTCCGTGGATTACTGAGACGCAAAGCAATTAAGTGTTTGGACGCATGTATTGGCGATGCCACTAAGGCAGTGGATTAAGAAATAACTTCCACTATGTGTAAATAACCTCTCATTCAATTAATTAATTACCCATGTTCAATTAATTAATTACCAACACTTGCAAATAATCACTTTGTATATTTAGGGTCGTTTGATAACAATTTCATTTTTCTATTTTTGTATTTTAGTTTTTATGTTAGAAATTTTTGTGTTCATTTAAAAAAAAAAAAACAAAAAAAAAACAAAACCAAAACAGAATAATGCATTTGGTAGCTTTGTTTCATTTTTAAAAAATAAAATAAATAGATAAATAAACAAAAACAAAAAATGACCAAATGAACCTAATGACAGTATCCATTTGGCCTGTCTATATTTGTAAAATGACTATTTTGCGTTTAGAACTTCAAAATGCCACAACTTTTTAAGATAAAATCAAAATTGAACATCATCAAATCCTATGAGCTCATATTAAGAACATTTGGGACATAAAAAAATATGCATAATATAAAATGACCAAATTATCCTTCGGGACTAATTTTTAATAAGTTATTATAAATAAAGTTTTTAAATAACATGGATTGACCTATCCCAAGGTTTTTCGAAGTTTTAGACACAGTGGCAGAGTCCATATGGCCTGAAAATATTTACAAAATGACTATTTTGCCCTTAGAACTTCAAAACGTCATAACTTATTAAGATTAACCCAAAATTGAATGTCGTTAGAGCCTAAAAACTCATATTATTATAAAGAAGATTTTGAAAACTAAAAAGTACATATATGGTAAATGATCAAATTACCCTTGGAGCTTCCATTTTACAAGTTTATATAAATTAAGTCTACGAATGACACGAATTCACAGATCCTAAGGTTTTTTGACGTTTTGGACCTAATTACAGGGTCCATTTGACCTAAATATATTTGAAAAATGACTATTTTGCCCTTAGAACTTCAAAATGTCATAATTTTTTAAGATTAAACAAGATTTCAACGTCGTCAAAACTTGTGAGCTCATAGTAATATAAAGAACATTTTGAGACCTAAAAAGTATGTATATATATATATATAAATCATAAAATGACCAAATTACCCTTAGGGCTTCCATTTAATAAGTTAATATAAGTTCAAGTCTTCGAATAACATGGGGTGACCTAACGCAAGGTTTTTTGATGTTCTGGACCTAAAGACAATGTCCATTTGGCCTGAATATACTTGAAAAATGACTATTTTTTTCCTTAAAACTTCAAAATGTTATAATTTTTATGATTAAACCAAAATTGAACTTCGTCAAAGCTTGTGAGTTCATATGAATATGAACAACATTTTGGGACCTAAAAAGTACATAAATTATTAAATGACCAAATTGTCCATGGGGATTACATTCAATTAATAAGTTAATATAAATTAATACTTCGAATAACACGGGCTCATATATCCCAAGGTTCTTTGACGTTTTAGACTTATTTAATATAAATCACAAGGGCAATTTGGTTATTTTAAGATATATGAACTTTATAGGTCCCAAAATATAATCATATCAATATAAGATCAAAAGCTTCGATTAAGTTTAATTCTGGTATAATCTTAAAAAGTTATGGCATTTTGACGTTCTGAGGGCAAAATCGTTATTTTACAAATACAATCAAGCCAAATGGACCTAGTCATTAGGTCCAAAATGTCAAAAAATCTTAGCGTAGGAGTTTGTGTTATTTAAAGACTTTATTTATAATAACTTATAAAATGTAAACACGAAGGGTAATTTGGTCATTTTATAATATATACACTTTTTAGGTCTCAAAATGTTCTTCATATTAACACGAGCTCATAGGCTTTGATGATGATCAGTTCTGGTTTAATATTAATAAGATATAACCTTTTGAAGTTTCAAGAGTAAAAAAGTCATTTTACAAAAAACTTTTTTCGCCAAATGGACTCATCCAGAATGTCAAAGAACTTTGGGGTAGATGAGACCATGTTCTCTATTTATATTAACCTACTCCTATAAAATGTAAACACCAAGGGTAATTTGATCATTTTACAATATATGAATTTTCTAGGTCTCAAAATGTTCTTAATATTAATATGATCTCACAAAATTTGATCATGTTTAATTCTGGTTTAATCTTAACAAGTTATGACCTTTTACAGTTCTAAAGGTAAAATAATCATTTTGCAAATATTTTTATGCCAAATGGACCACGCCATTGGACCAGAATGTCTAAAAACTTTGAGGTAGATGAGACCAAATTATTTGAAGACTTTATTTATATTAACGTATTAAATATAAGTCCTAGGGGTAATTTGGTTATTTTATAATATGTACTTTTTAGGTCTCAAAATGTTCTTAATATTATTATGAGCTCACAGACTCTGACGATGTTCAGTTCTGATTTAATCTTAACAAATTATGACATTTTAATGTTTTAAGTGAAAATTAGTCATTTTTGCAGATGTTTTTTTGGCCAAACGGATCCCCGCCACAGTAGCAGACACACTAAGAGTCCAGGTGCCCCCACAAATTTTTTTTTTTAAAATTTGAGAAAATTTTCTCTACTCTTGGTTGTATTTAAGTTTTGACATTTATTATACATTGGCCCCACAACTGTTGACTTTTATAAAATAAACCACACTTTTAAAATTATTTACAAGGTCAAAAAGTTCTAATTAAAATGAGAGCATTTCTGCTCATCCATTTATGGTCACTCATTGCTCATCAGGCCTCCACTGGGTGACATATGTCTCATTGTAGTAATTATGCTGATAATATAGGGACAACATGATAATAGAATGGGACACATGTCACCTAGTGGAGGTCTGGGTGAGCTACAGGTGACCAAAAATAATCTCAATTAAAACAAACCCTCTCTCTCCTCTCCTCATCTTAAAAAAATAGCCCTTCATCTTTTCTAACCACTTCTCAATTTAGCCCGCTCTAATTGCATGTTTACATAGACCCAAAAATAAATTTGCCTCGGGGGCAACCCAGTACATATCCACTTCTAAGTTCATTCATTCTCGACCCCCAAATTGTGAATTCCTGGATCTGCCCTTGTCCCGCCATTGGGCCTAGAACGTTGAAAAACTTTAGGAGTGAGATCATGCTATTTAAAGACTACGGTAGTTTTTTTTTAGTAATACATTGATGACAACTTTCATACAACTTTTATACAACCTTTTAAAAAGATGTGTCTATCTCTCTCCTGTGATGTCACTAGACCCCACAGTGACACAGGAGAGAGATAGACACATCTTTTAAGAGGTTGTATGAAAGTTATCACCAAAGAATTGCTTTTTTTTTTTTTTTTGGCTCAGAGAAGACTAAGGTAGTTGATTGGTTTTATTTTTTCTTGTTCTTCAGCTAATTAAGAGTGGATTGTTGAGACACAAAGCAATTAACTGTTTGGATGCATGTATTGGGGATGCAGTGAGAGACAAAGCAAGTGTTTCGATGTGTTGGAGAGGCCATTAAAAAATTACTTTCACTATGTGTAAATAATCTCTCATTCGATAATTTCCCATGTTCAATTAATTAATCGGTAAATTAGGCCTAAATTCCTAGTTAAATTATCAAAAAATTTGGAGTAACCGCATTTTTTGATGTTTATTCAAAGGTCCCTCCACACACCAAATGCATGCCAAACATCTTAACCGCATGACCACGCGCCCATCACAAACATTTGACCCTCAAAAGACACTACAAATGAAAGAGATGATATGGTGTGGCGCTCACACCGTGTGAGTGGCCACACCATAGCAGTTTCAATTTTGAAAAAAGTTTCTTCACTTTAAACTTCCATAACTTTTGATCTACAACTCCATTTTTTGCAAAGTTTATACCGTTAAAATCGTGTCGACAAGAGCTACAAAACTAATACCATTGTTAATATATTTTGAGAAAGTTTTTTTTTTTTTTTTTTTTTTTAAATTTGATAATTTCACAAAATTTCACAAAACAATTTTTACAAAAAGTTTTGTGAAATTTGAAAAAATTTTGAAAAAAAATGTTTTTGAAATTTGATAATATCACAAAATAACTTTGTCAAAATCTTTGAAAATTATTTTGTGAAATTTTCACACAAGGCATGTAAAATTTCAATTTTTTTTTTTTTTGCTCAAAACATATTAACAATGGTACTAGTTTTGTAGCTCTCGTCGATACGTTTCCAACGGTATAAAATTTGAGAAAAATAGAATTGTAGGTCAAAAATTATGGAAGTTTAAAATTGCAAAATATTTTTTGAATACGGTACAGTACTCGTACCGTATGAGTGGCTGCAAAAGCATGCACACATGAGAAGTTGGACGGGAGTGTGAGAAATGTTTGGGTGCATGTCACTTTTGTCCTTTTGTCTTTTTGTCAAAGATAAAGGACTTTTAATTAAATGCAAAAATTAAATACTTTTTTGCTATAAATTTTTAATTGGCAAGTGATATATCTCTAATTGTTCTTTAATTAATTACCAACAAATGCAAATAATCACTTTGTACCTCGGACATCACAGCTATAAAAGGCCATGTATATGTAGATATATTCATTACATTCACTACGCTCAAGAGAGAGAGAGAGAGAGAGAGAGAGAAATGAAGAGTGGGTTGTTCCTCATTGTGTTTTTGGTTGTTGTCTTCCGATCTGCAACAGCTGATGAATCCTATGTAAGGGCTACGACTTTAAGTATTATATATATATATAGATTTTGTTAACATGTATCTTTGATGTATATATATTTATACACATATATATGGGGAGTTCTAACCTACATCACATTATCCTATTAGCAACAAAAAATATATTTTTAGTGATAAAAATTTTTGTCGCTAAAAGTTGCACCAAAAAAACTGATGTACGCGCAACTGACCTACAACCACTGTGTCTTAGGATAGCAGCCCCATATATATATATATATATATCAACCCATTGATGCTAATTCATAACTATATAATTATATATATATATATATACATATACACTTCCATGCATTCCTTTCTACCTACTCTAATATATGCTCATGTTACCTTGGGACAAACTAATCTCATACTTTGTTCACACACAATTACACAAAACATTCATACACATATATGTAATTACTGCTGGACAATTGTTTGTGCTATTTTATTACAAATCACCTCCATTAAGGTTTACACATGGCTAGACTAGAAGTGGTAATTTTCTAAAATCTAAAAGGGTGTGTTTGGAAATGATTAAAAAGATCTGATTCAATCACAATCTTACCTTCTATCTTGTTTATTTGATTTTGGTGACCAAGATTATGTTCATTTAACAAAGAGTCAGTTTTGGGAGAAGTGTTAGGCTCTGTTTTGGAATGATTAAAATAGGACCTCGTCCAGTCTCAATCAATTTGATCTATATTTTATGAAAACCAAAATTAGATCGGTTTGAAAAGTAAACAATTTAATTAGTGGGAGATATATATGTAATTGGGTAAGGACACTAATGCTCAAATGGACATTCAAAAAACCTAGAATGCATAGAATTAGTTCGCTTATGAACTATATAAAAATTGGTTCTGTGCTTTTTCATACGGGGACCGACCCGGATCATATTTCAATCATTTCCAAACACACATATATACATACATATATATATCACATTGCGGCTCTAAACGGAAAATTTTCATCGTTAAAAATGCATTGCCGTTTAGCGACGAAATTTTCGTCAATAAAAATCGGTCCTAGACCAATCCGTTTTACAGCCCGAATCTATATACAACCACTCACCATTGTATCTATATATGTATTTACTGCTTTGTATATATATATACAGTCAGGCTATAAAGAGGGCGCCCTCTCTTTATTAAAGAGAGGACCTCTGTTTTGACCGTCGGATCGTGTTTTCATTAATGGCAGTTTGGTCACTTCACAGTTTTTAAACACAATCCAACGGCCAAAACAGAGGTCCTATTTACTGCTTTGTATATATATATGTATATATATTTATCATCGATCATTGCGTCTTGTTTGGTTTGATACAGGATCGCTGCCACTACACAATCCAAATACAAACAGGCTCAAGAGATAATGCCGGAACGGATGCCAAGGTTAGCTTAACAATCGGCGGCACTCATGACCGTTCATTTCAGATATCAAATCTGAAGTACTGGGGCGTGAAGGGATCGGAGTACGACTACTTCGAGAGGGGCCATCTAGACACTTTCATGGGGAAAGGCCCATGCTTAACCCAACCACTGTGCAGTATTATCCTCACCTCTGATGGGTCTGGGAACTACCCAGGCTGGTTCGTTGATTACGTGAAGATCTCCTCTACTACTAATGAGCTCCGCAAGGCCTCTAATAGCGTGTCAACCTTCAACATTAATCATTGGCTCGCCGTTGATGAATCTCCCTATACTTTGTCAATTATCCATGACCAGTGTAACACTATTAATAATGGTGCTCCGGCGAAGCAGGGGAAACACTAGGCCTAGGCCTTTTTATGGGAATATGTATGGGTTTCCACGGTTTCCATATATGGCATAAAATAAAGGGTGTAACACACTCAATAAATAAATAAGCTTGTACTTCACCAGTAATTACTCATCTATTTTCATGTATGGAATAAAATAAATAAATAAGCTTGTATTTCCCTAGTATTTTCAATTCTTGCATGCACAACTACTATCTTATTTTCTTACTGCTCTACTGATACTTCCATTTCTATATGTTAAGTTTGTATGCATAGGGTCCACAATTAAATATCCGTGTGAACCAAATCCAACACTTGTTTTACTCTCCGTGCAACTTCCTTTGGTAATAGTTGCCGATGATGCTTCCCAAGAGCACATCTTTTACAAACATTTTGCTTTTCTTCAACAACATTTGAAAGACCACAAATCATGCTCTTTTGATGAAGTACTTAGAGATTACGAAAGTTCTAAGTACCCAAGTCTCTTATGCCATAACCATGATTGATCAGTGATGATGCCGAAAATTGGTAGGAAGGATTTAGAGAAAGAAAAAGACAATAACAAGTTGTATGTGGTTCGGCCCCGTTAACAAGGTGACATACGTCCACGGTTGCGTCTGGGCGCGTTCACTAGCAGATCACCGACGGGCCTGGTGAGCCAACAAAGAGGGGCAGCACTACCAGTAATACCGGCCGGGTATATGCGTATAATGATGAATTCTCTATTCTATGCTTGTTAGCTAGAAAGTTATTCGAATCCCTATAGACAGGGTAGGTGGGCTCTTTTATAGGTGCAAGAGTCCACCCATACATGGTAAGCTAGTTAGATTAGGAAGCCTAATCTGATTACAATTGATTTGCATGATTTGGGGAGAGTTTCCTATGCGGTTTAGGAAACTGCCACATTCCTTCTTGCAGTCTTGCGGCTGGTTTAGGACACTGCTGGTTAGGCCAGGTCCATGGGATGCCGCGGCCTTTCATGCCTGGCCTGTTTGTACGAACTGCGCGGTCCTGACGAACACCTCGGGATTGCTTGGCAATTAGCGCTGTTACCGAAGTAACCAGCACCTCTCGGTGACTTGGCAGACTGACTTCATGGCTAGATAATCTTGGACATATCAGCTGCCCTCCATTTTCAGAACTGACTGGATGCTTCATCGGGTGAGGGTCAAAAATCAGTATCGCCTTGGAAATCGTCTAGATATCCTCCGGGAATGCTGCTCGGGAGGGGGCCCACCTTCCAGATCACCCGACGGAATAACCGATAGGTACAGGGAGGAGCCCGAGCGTTGGTGTTGCCACGTGTTAGGGAGTAATTGGCCTGGTCAAGATCCATCAAAGTCGGTTCGGATGTAACCGAACAGCTGCGTGGTAACTGGTCCGTCACGTCACGCATTTAATGCTCGCGCCTTTTGAGGCGACCTTTCACGTGCCCGAGGCGACAGTTGTCTGACGGTTCTTGGCGGGAAAACTCCTGAGCCGTTAGATTTGATCGATCTAGACCGCCCGTTATTCCTATATAAGGAGCACTTGCTCATTTCTTCAATTCCTACTGCTAAGTGATAGAGATTACCGAGCGGTTTTAGAGCAAACAAGATCCCGAGCAAGATTCCCGATCCCTTTTCTGCGCTAAACTTTGTAAGTCTCTCCTTTCTGTCTTCAATTCTTCACTCTCTTCTTCTTTTCTGAACGAAGCTGGAGGGAGCGAACCCACTTAGATCAGAACGGGCGTGGGATTTTTTCTTTCTTAGGTTCTATTATTTTTTCCAATCAGGAGCTACTTTAGGGCAGTTGGACCGAACGGGTGTTCCCGAGAGAGTCTTGAGAGAGTGTTACCTTTCGTCCAGAGTCTTGTATGACCTGTCCTTCAGGTTATTAAATCTGCCTCCCTTGTATCTCAGGCTTGGAGTCCTTGACCCGTTTTTAGGTCATCGTTTGCTTCCTAGGTCCACCGTAGACTTAAATATGTACCACTCCGACTTTAACTCGTCATCCCGATCGGAAGACGAGCAGTCACGATCGGGAACACTGAGCACAAGCCTGGACCCTCCCTCCTTGGCCCCCTCTAATTAGCACAGCGAGGGAAGGATCCCTGCCTGGGCGTCTCATGAGAAAACGCACCGGGAATCTCCTGTGGCCTCGACGTCTCGGGGGTCGGGCGATGAAGGGTCTGTACCGAACAGTCCCGGCGTCATCTTTGCATGCGAGTCGATCATCAGCACCCTGCGCGTCCCTGATTTGGGTTGAATCAGGGATAGATATGATATTCCCGGCCCCTTCTCTCTATCAGTCCACGACGGCGGGGCTCACTTCCACGAATCGGACTTCATTACCTTATACGAAGATTCCTTTATGGCAGGCCTTCGCCTACCGCTCCATCCTGTCGCCCGGGACGCACTCATTTACCTCGGGATCTCTCCAGGGCAGCTCGCCCCAAACGGTTGGTGTTATCTGATGGGGTTCATCTTCTTGTGACCCCAAGTCCTCGGATACGAGCTCACCCTACAGGAGTTCTTTTAGACCCACCGGTCTTTCCAAGTTCACGGGAAGTTCGGCTTCTTCTCGCTTGGGGCCAACCAGGGGCGGAAGATAATAGTCAACTGCCCGAGCAACAATAAGGGATGGAAGAAGAAATTCTTTAAAGTATCCACCCTGGGGCTATGCGAAAAGGCGCTGGGTGTGCAGTTGAGGACCTCCTAGGCGGGGAAGTTGACGAGTAAGCGCACTCACTTTCCTTTCATGATTAGCTTCTTTGTTTTACCATGACTAACCTATTTGTATGTTTGCTTTGCAGTGGGGTCAGTTGACTCGCCCAGTCTTCCCGACGAGTTCTAAGCGAGGATCTTGTCTTTGGTGGAGGATCCGACCGACATCAATAAGGTGCTGACCCGGTCGGGAAGCCCGAAGGTGTCTTACGAGCCCAAGCTTCACTTCGTAACTCCTATATTCCCGTCGATAATTCCTGGTAAATTCCATTACTCGACCTTTCGGTTACTTTTTTTTTATTTGGTACTTTGCTGAGTTCTCATGTGCTCTTCTCCGGTTTTACAGAAATGGCTCCCAAGAGTGCGGCGGCTTTGAAGGAAAAAGAGGCGGATTTGATGGCTCGGGCCGGCCAGAAGAGGAAGAAGCAAGACCCCGCCGAGGGCCAGCCCCTCAAGAGGATCTCCCGAGGAATCTCGATTCGGGCGGAGAAGGAAGCTGTTGCAACCTCGACGCCCAGCGTTACCATTGTCGCGCCTCCACCTCTTCCTCCCGCCACCAAGCCGTACGGGGTCTCTTTCCCCAGCATAGAGGAGACAGCTCACGCGGGCTCCTCCTAAAGGCCAGCGGTCGAGGCTGCGGACGACGTCCGCGGAAGGGTACGGCCCGGGCTGCTGCAGAGTCAGATCAACAAATGCACTCTACTAAGTCCCGAGGCCATAATCGGTTGGCTCTACAGCATTAGCCACATGGTAAGTCATTCTATAACATGAGCATTAGCCATTCTTCCATATGTATACTGACGCTGTTTTGATCTTACAGATTAGCTACATTGCGGCAGGGGCTGAAGCTACCCTTCCCGGTGTTGCCGAGAGGTTGGCCGCTGCGGAGGCCGACTTGTCTGTGGAGAAGGCTACCCGGGAGTCCGTGGAGTTTTCTCTCTCCGTGGAGGAGGAAAAATCTCGGGCAGCGGCCCTAGAGCTGGGGGAGACTCGCGACTCTCTCTCAACCGAGCGGGCTGCTCGGAAGGTTGCAGAGATGAAAGCTACAGCCGCGGAAGCCGGGAGGATCACTGCCGAGAAGAACCTGGCGGCCATGACGGCTATGCTTTCTGAGCTCACTGCCGCTCGGGATGCTGAAGCCAAGGATGCCGAGCAGGAGTTCGAGGCAGGGTTCCTTACTGGCTATGCTGATCTGGCTAAGTGAGCTACTGCCGACCACCCCGACTGGGACCTATCTGGCTACTCTTGGGCAGAGTCCAGTTACTGGAAGGAGGGAGAAGCTGACGCCGAGGTCGCTGCTGAAGCTGCACCGATCGGGGACCCTGTTACGGAAGAGCAGGCCGCTGGGGAGGAAGAGGTGGTCTTCGTGGACAACCCATGACCCTGTTTTTTTTTTTTTTTTTTTTTTTTCCTTTTTGGGGAGGCTACTATAACTGCCCCCCAGGCATTGTACAGTTTTTAATATTAATGAAAAGGCCCTCGAGGTCAACTTTCTTTCCATTAACTGTTTTCTACTGTCTGTACTTTGCCTGTTTGTGATTGCTTGTATCCGACTGGTTTTTAGCCGACCTAAGCCCCTGCCTTAGCAAATGGTTTAGGACTGTAACCAGTAGAACACCTGATCTTCTCGGCCTGTATAAAGGTAATTACCCAGTTTTCCATAGAAACTTGTCTTGTTTAGCATCTGGGGTGTCCCGGTGTATTATAAGAATACCCTGTTTTACCGTCCAGGATGTCCCGGTATATGATAGGAGTATCCTGTTTTACCATCCAGGGTATTTTTCTCTGATCACTATAAGTACTTAGGTTTCAAGTTCTTTTAGTGAGCGGTGTGATTTCCTATTTTGGCCTATTCCCCCGCCCCCCAAGCATTTTGCTAAGGCGGGAGTGCGGGAGTTAATGGCCGTAGGAAACCGACCTGGAACATGGGTGGTTGCAGGGTCCTTTGGAGCTTGTCGTCGTCGGCCACCTAGGGGTTTCCCCCGTTGTCGGTTGGACCTAAGTAAAGCCTTGTGTAATTTCCTATTTGGGTCTGGTATCATCTTGCCCCCCCGAGCGTCCTGCGAAGTAGGGGCGTGGTGAGGAGTGACCTTAGGAAACCGACTTGAAACATCGGTGGTTGCAGGGTCCTTTGGAGCTTGCCATCATTGGCCACCTAGGGGTTTGCCCCCATCGTCGGTTGGACCTAAGCGAAGCCGGTGCCTCGGGCGTATCCTCGAGGTCTTTTGTGCCTGGGTTCGGAGCCCGAGGTCTTTTATGCCTGGGTTCGGAGCCCGAGGTCTTTCGTGCCTTGGTTATTAGCTAAGGTCTTTCATGCCTTGGTTATTAGCCAAGGTCTTTCATGTCTCGGGGTTAAACCCGAGAACTTTTCTGTTTTATACGGGGTACTGACAGGAGTAAATTTGCAAAGTAAACAATTCAATTTTATTTATTTAAAAACAAAAATTGATAGTGGTTGCTCAATTAGAGCTACAATGCGAAATTTTTCCCTACTAGTGCTAAATTGCCCGTGACAAAGTGCTACTGATAGTACTTTGCGGAGGTGTTGCACGTTCCAAGGATAAGAGAGATCGTGCCCGTCCAAGGTCTGCAGCCAGTAAGTTCCCGGTCAGTTGACCCGGGTTACTTTATACGGGCCTTTCCAGTTCGGCCCCAATTTCCCATGGCTCGGGATTCGGGTGGACTGGTTCACTACCTTAAGGAGGAGATCTCCCACTTGAAAACTGCAGTGCTTCACCTTGCTGTTGTAATATCTCGAGACCCGTTGCTTGTAAGCTGCCACCTTTAGATAGGCTTGGTCTCTTTTTTCCTCCACCAGGTCCAGTTCTGATCTGAGGGCGTCTTCATTGTCAGACGCACTGAAATTCGTCACCCGATACGTGGGCAACCCGAGCTCTGTGGGGACCACTGCCTCGAATTCGTAGGTTAAAGAGATGGCATCTCACCCATTGCCGCTCGGGGTGTAGTACGGTAGGCCCACAGTAGGGTTGGCAATTCTTCAGCCCACAGGCCTTTGGCGCTTTCAAGCCTTGTGTTTGATTGACTATAAGATCGTCCGGTTGGCACCTCGGCCTGACCGTTGGCTTGAGGGTGCTCGGGGGAGGAGTAGTGGTTGAGTATCCCGTAGCCCGAGCAGAACTGCCTGAAGATAGGGGTGTCGAATTATCTGCCGTTATCGCTGACCAAGACCCGGGGGATGCCGAACCTACTGAGGATATTCCTTTCGACGAAGCTTTCCATTTTCTGTTCGGTTATTGTTGCCAAGGACTCGGCCTCCCCCCACTTGGTGAAGTAATCAACAGCGATGACGGCGAACTTGACCTGTCCTTTTCCCATCGGCAGGGGACTGACAATATCGATACCCCACTGGGCGAACGGCCAGGGGCTGTGGATTGGTGTCTGGAGCTCTCCCGGTCGGTTGATCATGGAAGAGTATCTCTGACACTTATCACACCTTCTGACAAACTCTTGAGAATCTCGGGCCATGGTTGGCGAGTAATAACCTTGCAATAAGGCCTTCTTGGAGAGTGCCCAGCCTCCGATGTGATTCCCGCACACTCCTTCATGGATTTCAAACGATATCACTTGCACCTGCGCGGGGTAAACACAGTGGAGGTATGGGATAGTGAATCCCCTCTTATAGAGGATGCCGTCAACAAGATGATATCGGGCCGCCGGTATTTAACTCGGCGGGCCTCTTCTTTCCCGTCTGGCAGCGCGCCTGTTGTCAAGAATGCGATGATTTGGTCTATCCAGCTAGGTCCCAGGGTGATCGGATCTACCTCCATGCCTTCTGAGCTCACCACACTTGGCTCGGGTAGATATTCTACCCTTACCCCGGGCAAGTCTGACTCAGAAGATGAGGCAAAGCTGGCCAACCGGTCGGCCCTGGTGTTTTTTTCTCTGGGTATCTGCGTGATGGAGAATCCTCGGAGCTTCTGGAAAATGCTCGAACAAGGGCCAAGTAGGCTACCATGTTGTCTTCCCGTGCTTCGTATTCTTGGTTGACCTGATTGACTACGAGCTAGGAATCACTGTATCCCTGAACCTATTATGCACTCATAAAGATGGACAATTGCAATCCGACTAGTAGGGCTTCGTATTCAGCCTCGTTGTTGGAGGCACGGAACCCAAACCTTAGCCCGTACTCGAGCTGGATGCCGTCGGTGGTAGTTAGGATGATTCCTGCCCCACTACCTTGTTGATTCGATGAACCCGTCTACGTGCAGTACCCAGGTTGGGATGTCAGCGTGTAACCCGGGCAGTAGGGCCAGCGGCTCAGACTCTTCAACCGGGTCTTCTGGATATGTAAACTCAACCAGAAAGTCTGCTACGGTTTGTCCCTTGATGGCCGTCCGTGGTCGGTAGACCACTTCAAATTCTTCCAACTCTAATACCCACTTGACGAGCCTCCCGGACGTGTCAGGACGGCTAAGAATTCTGCGGAGAGGCTGATCTGTGAGGATCACAATGACATGGGCCTAAAAGTACGGACGGAGCCTTCGGGCCGATGTGATGAGGGCGAAAGCCAGTTTTTCGATATAGGAGTATCTACTCTCCGCCCCTTGGAGCATCCTACTAGTATAGTACACTGGGAACTGTATTTTGTGCTCTTCCCGAATGAGTGCCAAGCTAACCGCTGATGGTGACTGTGGATATCGCAGGTTTTCAAATTTTACCCACTTTTAAAAACAAATATTTTCAAATTCAAAGAGTCGCCACTTAATTTTTAAAAGGAAAAAAAATTAAGAAACCATTTTAAAGCAAACTGACCTTTTGCGAAACCAAAGATAAACTGGGTCCGGGGATTATGGAATGAAAGGGGAAGGAGCCCGGCGGACTAAAACACCCCCTTTCATCCTATCTCACGATAGGCCTCTACTCAACATCCTTTTTAATCAAATTATTAATCTAAGCATACCCTCAATTAATACATATATAGGTATACATAACACAAGCATGTTGAAAGGGTGTAAAATTGCTAACGGTAAAATATCATTCGTAAGTCACATAATTCAACTAGCAAACATCATGATATGCAATAGAGAACTAGAAAACATACCCGGGATCCGGCCGCGAATATCAAACGTGCAATGCATGCAAAAATAAACCTAAGAAAGGTCTCTAACACATATATACACATAAGGCAAAACCTAAGCTAAGGTGTCGCACATGGGGTCGAAAAATCAATTAAAATCAATAGAATAGATTAAACTAGAGAAGGGTTGAGAAATTGTACCTCAAAGCGCTACAAAACAAAGGTTAGTACACATGCCTTAGACAAGATATAATATCAAAAGGTAATTAATCATAGGTCATGTTCAATTAAATTCAACTAAGTCCAACTTCATCCAAGAACTAGTTCTAACTATAAGCATCAATGTACATGAATGAATGAATGATTATGAATAAGGATGAGACATGAATTTATTCACTAATTTGGATCCCTAAGCCTCTGGGTTTAATCTAAATTATCATTATTCAAAACATGGTTTGAGTCCCAAGACATTAAGACACCATTTGAGTTGAAACAAATAAAATTAGATGAAAACAGTAGCAGTTTTTTGTGATTTACAGAGAGCAGACCAGACGTTCAAAAATGGAAATAAAATACTTTCAACGGTTGGATCTTACTGATTTTTGGATATGTTATGCCTCTGTGAGTCTAGTTTCTAACCCAAAAAGAAAATCGAGGTTTCAACGGTTAGATCTCCGGGAATACTGAAAATACTAGACCTCACTCAGGATTCTGCAACTCTCTGTCCAGAGATCTTGTATGATTTTCTAAAAATAGTAAAAAAATGAGAAACACTTATATCTTTTTAGGGTACCTTCCTAACACATTAAGGTACTTATAAAAAATTATTTGAGACCCCAAAAACTTAATTAAGGTTCTGATTTATTAATTTCAAAACGGACTTATTATTCTGAAAGTATTCTGAAACTCTGGACAGATTGTGTTTAGCTCACAAAAACCATGATCAAACCCTCCTAAGCATAAAATCTTGCTAAAACAAAAATCACAGTGGTAAAACAAAGTGTTATGAACATTTTCCCGTTGGTTTCATTCGATTCCAACGGTCGGATTTCAAACTAAAATCCTTGATCAAAAACAGTTTATGAACCCACTGTTTCATTTTGCTAGTTCAAGTTTATTGATTGGCCTCAACTATTAGAACATGAAGTTGGGGCTCAAACCAAACTACTTCTTCTACCATTTGATGGTCATTGAAGACTAAGGACCTCTTTAGACTTATGGACTTTTAATGAAGTATGAAATGGACTTCACAAAATCCCAAACAATGAATTCAAACTTATGGACCAAAATTTGAGTTCAAATCATTACTCCTACCACTTGGTGGTCATTGGAGGCTAAAGACACACATACATGGAGGTTTTGGATGAAGTATAAAGAACTTCTCAAAACCCAAGGAAGAGATTAGTCTAAGCCATAGAGATGGACTTAAACTAAACTATTTCTCCTACCATTTGATGGTCATTGGAGACTAAAAAAACAAATCTACTTTAATCTCCATGGAATATAGTATGAATTCCATAAGATCCATAGTAAAAAGATCCTAATCATGAGTTGATACTAGTATCTCACCAACTATGTGTAGATTATGATCATGATTCATTTTAATCTTCATATGGATCATAAGATTATAGGAAACTAAGGAATCAAATTCAAAGAGTTTCAATGAGATATGGAAGATCTCATGAACCTTATGAATGAAATAGAAATAAAGGAAAACAAAGTTTTATTTAGGAACACAAATACTTCAAAACTAATTTATCTCAAACCCAAGGCATTAATTAGATCCAAATTAATGAAGTGTTATGAGGTTCAATCACAAGTTCTTGGTGGTGTGTGATGAAATGGGGTAAGAAGAGAGGTTTTGAAAATGTGTAAAGTTCCTAGATCTAAGAACTTGTGATTGAATTATTATATATATATATATATGTTTGAAGGCTTTACCTCTAGATCTTCTCAAAACTTGTAGAGATGTTGAGTTTCTCAAGCTTTTCCTCTTCTTCTTCCTCAAGCTTCAAGCTCCTTCAATGGTGATTTGATGGTTGGGTAGAGTTTTGGTGGGATTTGGGTAAAATAATTGGTAGAGTTTCTCTCTCTATATTTCTTTCCTCTAAAGCTCTCCCAATATTTTTTCTATACCATTCAAGTGTCTCCTCCCCAAAATGAGAGAAATGGGTTTTTTTATAGACTTTCATTATCTTAGGGGCCAAGATAAGGGTAGATAGGTCAATTTGGGGTGGGTTAGGAATATTCTATGGCATCTCTAACTCTCCATGGCACTTCTATGTAATTCCAATAAACTTGAAAGGCATTTAAGTTGGCTAGAATAAAGGAACATTCTAGAGCATCTTCAAAACACATGGGAGATTAGTGCCCAACAAAGGGCTTTTTGGGTATTTCTTAGATAAGGAATATGCCAAGGGATCTCTAACTCTCCAAATCACATGGGCTACTTTCTTTTATTATTTTCCTTTTCCTATATATATATATATATATATATATGTATAGACACATTTTTTTATTTTAAATCTAAATTAATCATATGAGTTACCAAATAGTATCTTTTTTCTTTTTTCTTTTTTTTTTTCTTTTTGAATCTAAAAATATGAGAAATAATGTTATTTTTAGAAAATATCATTATTATTATTTAATCTATTCCATTTTTTTTTAGAAAGTAACCCATGATCTAGTGAGCTCAAGACAGATGGTCAATGATTGGCCAAATCTAGGGATATTAGGAGCAAGGTTTGGGAGCTTGAAACTTTTCAGAAGTCGAAGCGATGAACTTGAAGAAAATCGTCGGAACATTATTCATCATTGATATCTAGAGGTAAATCCCCCCTAAGTTTAATAGTTTGGTCAAAATTGGGGTGTCTACAGTTTGCCCCTCTTCGGCAGAGCTTGTGAAGCAACGCGTATCACAAGTAAATGTCGAAGCCTGTGTGAAGACAAGCCTTTGACCAGGCTATTGAACTTAGGTAAAAAAATAAAATGCGTTGCAAAAACATTTGCGGAGATGGTCGGTGCTGGTCGTGCTCAATGGTGAGCTGCCTACGTATCCCATCGGGAATCAGACCAGGGCGTAGTTCAGGCAAAGGACAACACACGAACGCAAATAACCACACGGATGAATGCTCTTATCTTATCGTGATGCACATGCTCATGCAATCTTATATCTTATGCTCCCAAACGTGATGATCCCGAGTCACGTTACTTTTCCAATTATCAGAAATGCACCCTATACATTGAATTATCCTATTATGATACCATCCTACTCTAGGAACATCATGATTGATGTATACACATTTCATATGTGTTCTGAGAATCGTCTGATTGACTGAGATGCGCCTTGCGCCTTACACTCCATAGCCAAATCAGGTAGCACGCAGAGAGATTGAGCAGCTCTATGCTCAAAATCCCCAAAGTCATCTGATCGGCTGAGCCGAATCAGGTAGCACGCAGAGAGATTGAGCAGCTCTATGCTCAAAATCCCCAAAATCATCTGATCGGCTAAGCCGAATCAGGTAGCACGCAGAGAGATTGAGCAGCTCCATGCTCAAAATCCCCAAAATCATCTGATCGGCTAAGCCGAATCAGGTAGCACGCAGAGAGATTGAGCAGCTCTATGCTCAAAATCCCCAAAATCATCTGATCGGCTAAGCCGAATCAGGTAGCACGCAGAGAGATTGAGCAGCTCTATGCTCAAAATCCCCAAAATCATCTGATCGGCTAAGCCGAATCAGGTAGCACGCAGAGAGATTGAGCAGCTCTATGCTCAAAATCCCTAAAATCATCCGATCGGCTAAGCCGAATCAGGTAGCACGCAGAGAGATTGAGCAGCTCTATGCTCAAAATCCCCAAAATCATCTGATCGGCTAAGCCGAATCAGGTAGCACGCAGAGAGATTGAGCAGCTCTATGCTCAAAATCCCCAAAATCATCTGATCGGCTAAGCCGAATCAGGTAGCACGCAGAGAGATTGAGCAGCTCTATGCTCAAAATCCCCAAAATCATCTGATCGGCTAAGCCGAATCAGGTAGCACACAGAGAGATTGAGCAGCTCTATGCTCAAAATCCCCAAAATTATCTGATCGGCTAAGCCGAATCAGGTAGCACGCAGAAAGATTGAGCAGCTCTATGCTCAAACTCCCCAAAATCATCTGATCGGCTAAGCCGAATCAGGTAGCACGCAGAGAGATTGAGCAGCTCTATGCTCAAAATCCCCAAAATCATCTGATCGGCTAAGCCGAATCAGGTAGCACGCAGAGAGATTGAGCAGCTCTGTCGCGCCCGCGCTTTCGGCAGCGGCCAGGCCGTCGGTGTGTGGGCCCGGCTTCTTTTGAAAGTGGGTGAATTGCGACTTGATTTTTATTGGGAAAGGTGAAGAGAGTATGGTAGGGCCAATTTGAAATGTTCAGAGTCGCCACCTAACATTTTGGGTGTTAGGACCCCTGCAAAGACAATTAAAATAATTCATCTTTGACTTTTGAAAACAGTTTTGAGAAAAGTGGGCCCTTTAAAAGTGTGACTCTTGATAGCCATGCGAAAACCAGAGATCTTTGAGATGGGTTCGGGGACTCGATTATGTCGAGGGAAGGTATTAGGCACCCTCGAACATCCGTGCGAACACGGTTGCCAATTTTTGTGATTTTTATTAAAATGGGGCATTTCTTTTGAAAAAAAAAAAAGTTTTTTTTTTTGTTGAGAAAGTGAATAGACGGGAAATGGTGATAGGTATGGCCGCACTCTTTGAGAGTTGCTTACGTATCCCAAGACGGGAATCAGGCCAAACGTAGTTCTGACAGTGTATGTGTTTGAGTGTTTGGCCGATCTAAACCGTGAGTGTATGAAATAATGTTTTGAGTTATGTCGGTGTGGCTAGGAACTTTAACCTGTACGGTGTAGTCCTAGACTTTAACCTTTGAAAAAGTAGTGAGTTGTGAGAAAGTGTTTTTGAGTAAAAAATTGGTGTAGATCGACCGTGCGATGAGTTTTTTTTTTTGTTTTTGTTTTTATGATTTTTTTTGACTTTTTGTTTTATGTGCCGGAAGTAAGGGTCGGTGCCCAAAAGAAATAAAAGAGAGATTTTTTTGTATTTTTATTTTTATGCCGAAAAGTAAGGGTCGGTGCCCAAAACAAAGAAAAGAGGTTTTTTTTTGTATTTTTGATTTTTTATGTCGGAAGTAAGGGTCGGTGCCCAAAAGAAAGGAAAGAGATTTTTTTGGTATTTTTATTTTTTATGCCGGAAGTAAGGGTCGGTGCCCAAAAGAAAGGAAAGAGATTTTTTTTGGTATTTTTATTTTTTATGCCGGAAGTAAGGGTCGGTGCCCAGAAGAAAAATGTTCGAATTTCCTTTTATCAAAGTTATTGATCAACTTGATAAATTAGGCATATTCGATTTTAGTAGAAGTAGAAAGATGCTCAAATTTCTATTTATCAAAGTTATTGAACAACTTGATAAACGTGAATATTTGGTAAAAAAGAAAAATAAAATTTCTCTTTTTTTTTTGTTTTCTGCTTTTTATGCTTTTTTTTTTTTATATATTGGACTTTATTCACTTGAAAAAGATCAAACTCCAAATGAAAGAGGTAAAAGAAAAGTTTTACAAAAATTCATGTCAAAGTGCAGTTTTCTCACAGCTTTGAGAGACGTCTCCCAAAAATGGAACGGGGGGGTTCCGGTGCTTCTAATTTTTTGAAATTTTTATGGAAGACTCACAAATGAGTCTAGTTTCCATGGGAGAAAACCGTTTTACAATATCTTTTGTGAATTGGGAGAAATTGAATTTGGAAGCACCCTTACTCAGAATCAGGGACTGCACTGTTGACTGAAATTGGACGATTTTTTACGAACATTAAACGGATCTGAAAAAAATCAAGAAAAATCACAGACGTAGTTAAGAGGCTATAGTTAATGGACAAAAAAAATAGAGTGAAGAAAAAATCTTGAAATAGTCCAAACAGTGAACGTTATCTGGTGTCACTGCTGTGACGTTTTTGGCAGATTGTATGCCTTGTGTGTTTGTGCTTTGAAAATGGGTCATATGATTTTTTGAAATTCCGAAAAAAATCATAGACCAATATCATTGAGTTAAGAACACTCTCCAATTGGTTTCATTTGATTTGAATCAAAAATGAATTCGTGGTGATACCTTGATTATCATCACAGCAGTGAACTTTAGCAAAATGGACTGTTTGATGCTTCAATGGTGTAATGAGGAGGATGAAGATGGAGAAAGGAGATTGGAGGGAGGAGATGAGGGAGTGGAGTTCTCCCTTCCTTTGTGAAGATGGGAATGTGGTGTATATATTGAAAAGAAGAGAAGAGGGGGAGGAATAAAGAAATAAAAAGAAAGGAGAGTGGGAGACAAAGAAAATGAGTGATTGTGTTGGGTGATTTTTTTTGTTTTGTTTGTTTTTCACTTTTGGTAAATCCACCGAAAGTTTTTTTCAAAATTTTGAGGAGCAAAAATCATGTGTGGTCGGGTGGATGCGAGATTGTTGACCTTTTGACCCCATAGCTTTGATTGGCAATATCTTTTCCATTTGAGATCAGATTGAGATGATTCAAAAAAAATGACAGGCTAGTGTCAATGAGCACTTTATTTTTTAAATGATTGGGTTGGGCAAAAATGGGGTGTCTACAGCTGCCCCTCTTTGTCATGTTTTGCGAAGCAAATCGTGACAAAGAAACTAGACGACCCATTTTTGTCCCTTTTCTTTGAAGTGATGAGAATAAGTAAAAGACGTGCTAGAGTAGGCAGGTGAGTATGCAGTGCCAACGTAGGCGAGTGAATGTGAATTGCCATCGTAGGCAAGTGAGTATGAGGTGCCAACGTAGGCAAGTGAATGTGAAATGCCATCGTAGGCAAGTGAGTGTGAGATGCTATCGTAGGCAAGTGAGTATGAGGTGCCAACGTAGGCAAATGGGTATGAAGTGCCAATGTAGGCAAGTGAGTATGAGGTGCCAACGTAGGCAAGTGAATGGGAAATGCCATCGTAGGGAAGTGAGTAGAAGTGCCAACGTAGGCAAGCGAGTGTGAAATGCCATCGTAGGCAAGTGAATATGAGATGCCATCGTAGGCAAGTGAGTGTGAAATGCCATCGTAGGCAAGTGAGTGTGAGATGCCATCGTAGGCAAGTGATTGGTATGCCAAAGTAGGCAGTTGGGGATTGGGAGTACTGCCAGAGCGGGCAAACAGCTCCGCTGGGGATTGAGAGTATTACTAGAATGGGTGAACGACTCTGTTGGGATTCGTGTGAGAATCGAGTAGAAGAGGGATGGTGTAGTCAAGAAGTGCGTAATCGCGTAATCTTGAACTTTAACCAAGAATGTAATAAGTGAGGGTATGGTCGAGCTCTTAAAGCTGCCTACGTATCTCCCGTAAGGAGAATCAGACCGAGCGTAGTTCGTACTACGATAGAATAAGAGCGATGAAGAGTGTGAGACGAGAGAGCGAAATGCCACGTCGGGCGTGATTGCTGTGTGTGAGATAGCGAAATGCCACGTGGGGCGTGATCGCTGTGAAATAAGATAGCAAAATGCCGCGTCGGGGCGTGATTGCTGTGAAGTTATAGAGTGGCAAAATGTGATTCGCGTGATTGCCTTGAATATAAGAGACGAGAATAGCAAAGTCCGATACGGGTAATTGCCGAGGAGATAAGGTCCAACAGAATGCGATACGCGTGATTGCTGGGAGTATGAGAGAGCAAAATGCCATGTGAGGCGTGATTGCTGTGGGATAGGGGAGCAAAATGCCACGTGGGGCGTGATTGCTGTGAATGTTTGAGATAGCGAAATGCCACGTGGGGCGTGATCGTTGTGAAATAAGAGGATAACAAAATGCGATGCGCGTGATTGCTATAGAGTGCGGGGGGGTAAGAGAAAATGCCTGATGCTTAATGATATGGACAGGACGCCACTTGACAGACTTGTACCTAATATTTGGACGATGTAAACAGGATGCCACTTGACGGACTTATACCTGATGCTGAATGAGATGGACAGGACGCCACTTGACGGACTCATACCTGATGTTAGAGGAGATGAACAGGATGCCACTTGACGGACTCACACCTGATGTTAGAGGAGATGGATAGGATGCCTCTTGACGGACTCACACCTGATGTTAGAGGAGATGAATAGGATGCCACTTGACGGACTCATACCTGATGTTGGATGATATGGACAGGTGATCCCAAGTACGGGACGTACTTCTTGATGATCCATAGATGGGAGGTTGACTTGACATGTAGATTTGAACTGAGAGGTTGTTGTTAGAGTTGGCAAGCCTGAACAAAGGCTGCATGTAGTGAGAGGTCTTGGAAGTATGTTGGGCCAGTGGTTGAGCTTTGGAAGTATGTTAGGCCAGTGGTGATGCTTTTGAAAGTTGGGCCAGTGGCTGGGCTTTGGAAGCATGTTGGGCCAGTGGTTAGGCTTTTGGAAGTTGGGCCAGTGGCTGGGCTTTTGGAAGTTGGGCCAGTGACTGGGCTTCAGAAGTTGGGCTTTGGAAGCATGTTGGGCCAGTGGTTGGGCTTTAGAAGTTGGGCCAGTGACTGGGCTTTAGAAGTTGGACTTTGGAAGCATGTTGAACCAGTGATTGGGCTTTAGAAGTTGGGCCAGCAATTGGGCTTGGGAAGTTGGGCTAGTGTTGGGCTTGTAAAGTTGGGCCAGTAGTTGGGCTTGGGAAGTGGGTCAGTAGTTGGGCTATAGAAGTTGGGTCAGCAGTTGGGCTTTGGAAAGTGGGCCAGTAGTTGGGCTTTAGAAGTTGGGCCAGTAGCTGGGCTTGGGAAGTTGGGCTAGTGTTGGGCTTGTAAAGTTGGGCCAGTAGTTGGGCTTGGGAAGTGGGTCAGTAGTTGGGCTATAGAAGTTGGGTCAGCAGTTGGGCTTTGGAAAGTGGGCCAGTAGTTGGGCTTTAGAAGTTGGGCCAGTAGCTGGGCTTTGGAATTTAGGCCAGTAGTTGGGCTTTGGAAGTTGGGCCAGCGGTTCGACTTTGAAGTTTGGGCAGTGGTTGGGTTTTGGAAGTTTGGGCCAGTGGTGAGTGTTCTCCTTACAAGGATGATGGAGGTATCAGGACCAGTTGCCCCTATTACAAAAGATATGCATTTTCTGCTATGCTGTAAAGTATGAATGATTTTTTTTTTGTTTTTGTGTATTTTTTTTTTTTAACGCAATCTTATGCCATGTAAAAAGTATTTACAAAAGTATATGATGCATGAGTTTATCATCTGCGAAAGAATGTTCATAAGTTAGTGGATATTGTCTGTCTTGTTGCTTGTTGAACACTAGAGAACAACGTACTTTGACTGTATGAGCTCAGTGCCCCAGTATTCGGTGAATGCCCAGTTCTTGTCCGTATTTGCTATGTCGTCAGTTTGACCATAGTCTTGATTTTTATTCGTAGTGCCTTTGAGGTTCTCACTACGCCCATCATACTATCTTGACAGTATGTGATGGCCCATGTCTTTGAAGTGATGCAAAAGTATGATTTAATGAACCCAACAAGACTTGTGTCAATCGGAGTGGACTTTTAGTGGGTTGTATTGTAGGCCAGGGTTATGGATTAAGAAATGAAGGATCGCATGAAGGCTCAAAGTTTTTTTTTTGAAAGGTCGATGCCTGAGATCACCTTATGCTCTATTTTTTTCTTTTTGCCTGCCCCAATCTAGTGTGGGGTGAGTATTACTGAGTGTAATGTGACTTGGGGGGAATTGCCCCAGTTTGAAGCCAGTATCCAAGTTGGATAGTATTCTGTGGATTTGTCTAGCTTTCGTATTGAGCTTCATTTTTTTTTTATTGCCCCAGTGTGGGGGGTGATCCTCAGGGGGTTTGAATTTGGAAAGAGATTTTCATTGTATGGCTCAAGTGGGCTAGCAAGTGAATAATAGTGTATGGATAGCTGAAATGATTGCCTCTCATCATTTTGACACAAACATAGTTGGATTCTAGAAATCATGTATGTGCCACATTGAAATTTGTGCAATGTCATGGGGAACAATGGGCTGTCTTACGTAGTATTTGATGATGTGTGGCATGCCTTGAGTTGAGTTATTTCTGCCCTTGAGAGTGTACTGTCCATATGCTACAGTGGTAGAGCAGCATGCACTTGCGATGATGAGCAATGTCAGACACTGTAATTATTAATCATGGTCTTGAAGCCTTTTTGGCGTGTTGTATCGCGTGTCGTGTCCAAAAGTCCAATGCGATATCCAAATTGGCTTCAACAAGTTGCAAGACAGTCATATCCAATGAATTATGAGATTTTAAAGCAAGATGATGAAAAAGCTTTTTTCTTTTCTTTTTTTCTTTTGTTTTTTTTTTTTTGAACTTGTTTCTTTTTTTTTTTATATATAAAAGAAATGTATGCACTGATACAAAGCAGACAATGCATATATTAAGTAGTGGAGAAACTGCCCCTGTGTGGCGTTTTGATGCCTTGTAAGGAGTGGAATTTTAGGCAGTGGGTGAAGTATTGGCCTTTTGCGAGGGTGACCAAAGGCTTGTGGGTGTATCAGACTGTTGGTAAAGGGTTTAGAAACAATGCATGTACTGGATGGATGGGAACAGCACATATGATTGGTTGCTCATGTATTTACACAATCCTTGACATTCTCTTTTTATTGATGATATTTTTTTGATACATATAAGAGCCAGAAGAGAACAACCAGAAAACTCTTACATTTCATTAACCCATTGTTCATTGGTAAAGATAACCCACCCCAACAAATGATTTGAATCATAGGGGCGGTCCGAGCTTCCCTGAATGAAGGATTAGGAATGATCAAGCATGTCATGTCAGCCTTTGATCTAGTTCAAATTGATGATAGCAAACACAAGTGCATCGTGAAAGTGATGGGGATTAGAACCCTCTTTTTAGAAAGTGCACTTATGTTACTAACAAGAGATAGTATTTCCACAGCTGATTCTTGAACTGATAGCCCAACGTTTAGGGTACATTGCATAAGAAGCGAAGATAGTGCTAAGGAGGATTTTTTTTTTGTTTTTTTTTTTGTTTTTTTTGTTTTTTTTTTTTGTTTTTTTTGTTTTTGTTTTTTTTTTTGTTTTTTTTTTTAAATATGAAAAGTTACAATGATACAAATGTACATTTGGATTTTGCTGAGTGGGAACTGAGTTCTGCCAACGTGAGGCTTCCTTCCAGAGATCGAATGCTAACGACATCCTACGCGCTTTTCAGCAACCATATAGATCCTATAGTCCGTTCCACAGAATCCTGGGTTAATGTTCTTCAGGACTTACTTCTGAGGACAATACCGTCCTGGGATGCTTACCCTCCCAGTTGCCCTATAAAACAATACCCAATGATCCAAACTACATTAAGCTGGTGGAGGGACACGCATAGTAAGACATGTGGGCTCAATCCCACGCACACTCGACGTACAAGGACTACCTTGAATACGGACCATGATGTTCATTCCACTTTTTTATTTTTTATTTTTTTTGATTTTTTGACTTTTTTTTTTTTTTTGATTTTTTGACATTTTTTTTTTTTTTTTAAACACAAAAAAAGAGCCTTAGTTTTCAGGTTCAAGCCACCTTGCGACCTTTTTTCCTTTTCTTTTAGAGACACGTTGACTCTCCACCATGTCAATTAAACCCAAGAAGGAGCTTTGAGCTAAGTTATTAACAGTGATGAAAGAGTAAGGATTAGTGGATGGAGTAGGTGCTTTTGATGAACTTGCTTGAAGATTTGGGAGGAGATTTGGATATCTTGGGACCTCTGTTTGGTCCAAGGGAATCCGGGACTTGTTAGATTGTGAGTGTTGGACTAGATTAGACCAGCAGGAGCAAGTTGGAGTAACAGAGGTGGTGGGGGCAGGACGAGAGACTGGAGAAATTGCGTCGGGAGTAGTGAGATCCAGTGGTCTTGGAGAAGTTTGGTGGTTGCTGCTAGATTGTAAGGACTGGACTGGAGAAATTGTGTTGGGAACAGCGAGATCCAATGGATTTGAAGAAGTTTGGTGGTTGTTGCTAGATAGCAAGGATCGGACTGGAGAAATTGTGTTGGGAGTAGCGAGATCCAACAGACTTGGAGAGTTTTGTTGGTTGTTGCTAGACAGTAAGGACTGGATCAGATTAGACCAAGGAGAGGTTGTGCAAATTTGAGTGACAGGGGGAATACAGGTAGGGCTAGAGATTGGAGTAGTTGTGGTGTGAGAAATGAGATTGGAACACTTTCGAGGGTTTTCTATGTCGTGATCTAGATCTACCATGGCATAGTTGAGCCAAGGATCTGGATCAGGCTCTTTGGATTGCTTGGGTGACTCTTCTTTTGATTGAGCTTGAAGTTGTGAGACATGTTCTTTCAGTTCAAGAACTTGTTGTTCAAGGAAAAAGACGTAAGAAACACAACCCAAGGTGGGATCTTGAAACCTAGCTGTGGCTTCAAACACAAGGGATTTGATAGTTTGTAGATGATTTTCCTCAGGTACCCTTTCAATAAGGCGTAGAAAATTCCTATATCCGAAAAAGCCGTGAATTGCCTCATAATCCTTCACACTCCCAGCATATTGAAAGTAGGGAGCCAAGGAACAGTCACTTCTGCACCGTCTTCTGTTGTACTCGCATGCACCACAACGACTTGTGTTAACAACCTTCTTAGAAAACATTTTTGGCTTGTTTTAGCTTCCTCTTATTAAGATCTGGGTTGGGTGAGGTTTTTTTTTTTAGGGGGGAGATGAGCTTCTGCCAAGAGGCAAAAGGAAGAAGAAGAGAAGAAGAAAGAGAGGGGGAGGGTCAGACGGAGAAAGGTTCATGGTGAGAAGGATAGAGAGATATGGGACATGGAGGGTCTTTAAAAGGAGAGAAAAAGAGAGAGAGAGAGAGAGAGAGAGAGAGAGAGAGAGAGAGAGAGAGAGAGGGAGAGAGAGCACGTGAAGAGTGACAGAAAGAGAGGGGGCAGGTGAGAAAGAAAGAAAAAGAGGGAGAGAGAAAGAGAGCGAGGGTCACTGAGAGTGACAGAGAGAGAGAGAGAGTCAGTGAGAGTGACCGACAGAGAGAGAAAGAGAGAGAGCACGTGAAGAGTGGCAGAAAAAGAGGGGCAGGTGAGAAAAAAAAGAAAAGAGAGAGAGAGAGAGAGAGAGAGAGAGAGAGAGATAGAGAGGGTCACTAAGAGTGACAGAGAGAGAGAGAGAGTGTGGGACGTTGAGAGTGACAGAAAGGGAGAGAAAGAGAGAGAGAGAGAGTGAGTGGGTCATAAAGAGAGAGAGAAAGAGAGCGGGGTCGGTGAGAGTGAGAGTGACATAAAGAGAGAGAGAGAGAAAGAAAGAAAGAGAGAGGGGAGAGAGTGATGCATGTGTAAAGAGTGAGAGCACATGGAGAGAGAGTGGTGTATCAATGTTGATGTACGTGTAGAGAGTGAGAGTATGTGGAGAGGCTGATGTCTAATGCAAACCTAAATCAGGTCTGGTCCTCAAACCTTCAAACCTCCAGCGCCAAAGCACTTTCTCAGGTTGGTGGTTCGAGCGGGAGAGTTTTCTGTGCGGTACCGACGGTGACACCGCGACGGCCATGCCACATACTCATCTCCCTATCTAATCTTACAAGGTTTCCTCTTAAGGAAGGGTTATGTTATGCTTGCATGCTAGTGTGTAGTGTGCAAAATGATTTAGGCATTGGCCTTTGCAAATTGGCATTGGCCTTGCAACTTTATTTCAGCCTGAGTCATGAACACATGTACAAAAGAATACAAATTCACAAAAGAAAAGATAAAACAAAAATTGTTAGTAAAAAAAAAGAAATGCCCCATTGTAATGAGAATCACTAAAGTGATGGCCTGAGTCCTCTTAAGAATCCCCAGCAGAGTCGCCAGCTGTCGCGCCCGCGCTTTCGGCAGCGGCCAGGCCGTCGGTGTGTGGGCCCGGCTTCTTTTGAAAGTGGGTGAATTGCGACTTGATTTTTATTGGGAAAGGTGAAGAGAGTATGGTAGGGCCAATTTGAAATGTTCAGAGTCGCCACCTAACATTTTGGGTGTTAGGACCCCTGCAAAGACAATTAAAATAATTCATCTTTGACTTTTGAAAACAGTTTTGAGAAAAGTGGGCCCTTTAAAAGTGTGACTCTTGATAGCCATGCGAAAACCAGAGATCTTTGAGATGGGTTCGGGGACTCGATTATGTCGAGGGAAGGTATTAGGCACCCTCGAACATCCGTGCGAACACGGTTGCCAATTTTTGTGATTTTTATTAAAATGGGGCATTTCTTTTGAAAAAAAAAAAGTTTTTTTTTTTTGTTGAGAAAGTGAATAGACGGGAAATGGTGATAGGTATGGCCGCACTCTTTGAGAGTTGCTTACGTATCCCAAGACGGGAATCAGGCCAAACGTAGTTCTGACAGTGTATGTGTTTGAGTGTTTGGCCGATCTAAACCGTGAGTGTATGAAATAATGTTTTGAGTTATGTCGGTGTGGCTAGGAACTTTAACCTGTACGGTGTAGTCCTAGACTTTAACCTTTGAAAAAGTAGTGAGTTGTGAGAAAGTGTTTTTGAGTAAAAAATTGGTGTAGATCGACCGTGCGATGAGTTTTTTTTTTTGTTTTTGTTTTTATGATTTTTTTTGACTTTTTGTTTTATGTGCCGGAAGTAAGGGTCGGTGCCCAAAAGAAATAAAAGAGAGATTTTTTTGTATTTTTATTTTTATGCCGAAAAGTAAGGGTCGGTGCCCAAAACAAAGAAAAGAGGTTTTTTTTTGTATTTTTGATTTTTTATGTCGGAAGTAAGGGTCGGTGCCCAAAAGAAAGGAAAGAGATTTTTTTGGTATTTTTATTTTTTATGCCGGAAGTAAGGGTCGGTGCCCAAAAGAAAGGAAAGAGATTTTTTTTGGTATTTTTATTTTTTATGCCGGAAGTAAGGGTCGGTGCCCAGAAGAAAAATGTTCGAATTTCCTTTTATCAAAGTTATTGATCAACTTGATAAATTAGGCATATTCGATTTTAGTAGAAGTAGAAAGATGCTCAAATTTCTATTTATCAAAGTTATTGAACAACTTGATAAACGTGAATATTTGGTAAAAAAGAAAAATAAAATTTCTCTTTTTTTTTTGTTTTCTGCTTTTTATGCTTTTTTTTTTTATATATTGGACTTTATTCACTTGAAAAAGATCAAACTCCAAATGAAAGAGGTAAAAGAAAAGTTTTACAAAAATTCATGTCAAAGTGCAGTTTTCTCACAGCTTTGAGAGACGTCTCCCAAAAATGGAACGGGGGGGTTCCGGTGCTTCTAATTTTTTGAAATTTTTATGGAAGACTCACAAATGAGTCTAGTTTCCATGGGAGAAAACCGTTTTACAATATCTTTTGTGAATTGGGAGAAATTGAATTTGGAAGCACCCTTACTCAGAATCAGGGACTGCACTGTTGACTGAAATTGGACGATTTTTTACGAACATTAAACGGATCTGAAAAAAATCAAGAAAAATCACAGACGTAGTTAAGAGGCTATAGTTAATGGACAAAAAAAATAGAGTGAAGAAAAAATCTTGAAATAGTCCAAACAGTGAACGTTATCTGGTGTCACTGCTGTGACGTTTTTGGCAGATTGTATGCCTTGTGTGTTTGTGCTTTGAAAATGGGTCATATGATTTTTTTAAATTCCGAAAAAAATCATAGACCAATATCATTGAGTTAAGAACACTCTCCAATTGGTTTCATTTGATTTGAATCAAAAATGAATTCGTGGTGATACCTTGATTATCATCACAGCAGTGAACTTTAGCAAAATGGACTGTTTGATGCTTCAATGGTGTAATGAGGAGGATGAAGATGGAGAAAGGAGATTGGAGGGAGGAGATGAGGGAGTGGAGTTCTCCCTTCCTTTGTGAAGATGGGAATGTGGTGTATATATTGAAAAGAAGAGAAGAGGGGGAGGAATAAAGAAATAAAAAGAAAGGAGAGTGGGAGACAAAGAAAATGAGTGATTGTGTTGGGTGATTTTTTTTGTTTTGTTTGTTTTTCACTTTTGGTAAATCCACCGAAAGTTTTTTTCAAAATTTTGAGGAGCAAAAATCATGTGTGGTCGGGTGGATGCGAGATTGTTGACCTTTTGACCCCATAGCTTTGATTGGCAATATCTTTTCCATTTGAGATCAGATTGAGATGATTCAAAAAAAATGACAGGCTAGTGTCAATGAGCACTTTATTTTTTAAATGATTGGGTTGGGCAAAAATGGGGTGTCTACAAGCTCTATGCTCAAAATCCCCAAAATCATCTGATCGGCTAAGCCGAATCAGGTAGCACGCAGAGAGATTGAGCAGCTCTATGCTCAAAATCCCCAAAATCATCTGATCGGCTAAGCCGAATCAGGTAGCACGCAGAAAGATTGAGCAGCTCTATGCTCAAACTCCCCAAAATCATCTGATCGGCTAAGCCGAATCAGGTAGCACGCAGAAAGATTGAGCAGCTCTATGCTCAAACTCCCCAAAATCATCTGATCGGCTAAGCCGAATCAGGTAGCACGCAGAGAGATTGAGCAGCTCTATGCTCAAAATCCCCAAAATCATCTGATCGGCTAAGCCGAATCAGGTAGCACGCAGAAAGATTGAGCAGCTCTATGCTCAAAATCCCCCAAAATCATCTGATCGGCTAAGCCGAATCAGGTAGCACGTTGAAAGATGAGATGCAAATTTACTGCCTCACCAAGTAAAATCAAAGTTGACTTGGTTCAATTCATAATTCCTAACTTTCAGGAGCTGATTAAATTTCGAATTAACTTTCCTAAACCTGGAAACACTTGGATTCATATTTGCTTTTAATTTCCGAAATCGAAGATCAATCATATTAAAGTCGGCTGAATTTCTTCTAACCTGGAGTCGAACCAAATCAATTTTCAAAGTTCCAGAATCAAACAAGACTCTCATATCAAATCAAATTCCAAAGAGTTGAAACCAATTAGGCTCAATTCAAATCTATTTTCAAAGAATCGGAGCCAATCAGGCTCAAGTCAAATCAACTTCAAAGTTTCGGAGCCAATCGGGCTCAAACCAAATCAATTTTCAAAGAATCAAAGCCAATCAGGCTCAATTCGAATCAATTTTCAAAGAATCAGAGCCAATCAGGCTCAATTTGAATCAATTTTCAAAGAATTAGAGCCAATCAGACTCAAATTAAACCAACTTTCAAAGAGTCAGAGCCAATCAGGCTGAATTTAAATCTATTTTCAAGGAATCAGAGCCAATCAGGCTCAAATCAAATCAATTTTTTAAAGAATCGGAGCCAATTAGGCTCAAGTCAAATCAACTTTTAAAGAATCAGAGTCAATCAGGCTCAAATCGAATCACTTTTCAAAGAATTGGAGCCAATCAGGCTTAAGTCAAATCAGGTTTCAAAGTTCGGAGTCAATTAGACTTCGGTTGAATACATGCTTCCGCAAATCCCAGAATCAATCAGACTCTTAATCAGATTAAACTTCAAACTTATTCCAATTTATTTAATTTTCCAAAATCGGAGTTAATCAGGTTCTAATTTAACAAATTTCCAAAGAATCGGAGCCAATCAAGCTCGAACCAAATCAATTTCCAAAATTTCGGAGTCATTCAAATTCGAAATCAACTCATCTTCTCAAAATCGGAGCCTTTCGGACTCGAGTCAATTCATTCTTCTAAAACCAGGAGTCCGTCAGACTCAAATAAGCTTAGATTCAACCAAACTCTCATTTATTCAATTTTCCAAAATCAGGAGTCAATTAGACTCTTTAATCAAATCAATTTTCAAAAGCCCGGAGTCAATTAGACTCTAATTTACTTCTAATTCTCAAAATCCGGAGTAAATCAAACTCCTAATCAAATCAATTTTCAAGAGTCCGGAGTCAAGCAGACTCCAATTTATTCAATTTTCCAAAAATTGGAGTCAATTAGACTCTTAATCAAATCAATTTTCAAAAGTCCGGGGTCGATCAGACTCCAATTTATTCAATTGTCCAAAATTGGAGTCAATTAGACTCCTAATCAAATCAATTTTCAGAAGTCTGGAGTTAATCAGACTCCAATTTATTCAAATTTCCTACAATCAAGAGTCAATCAGACTCAATTCAACTTAGATTCTTAAAATCAACCAAACTCAATTCAATTCATTCTTTTTAAAATCAAGAGTCAATCAGACTCAATTTAATCTTAGTTTCTTAAAATCAACTAAACTCAATTCAATTCATTCTTTTAAAATCAGGAGTCAATCAGACTCAAATAAAAAATTTGCCCAATCAAGAGTCACTTTGACTCAATTTCGAATTCAAATTCCACTTATCAGGAGTCAATCAAACTCATTTCAAATAAATTCACCTTCTAAAATCATTTAGTCAATCAGATTCAAATAAATTCAATTTTCTAAAATCAGGAATCAATCATACTTAAAGAATTTCAAATTTCTAAAAACAGGAGTCAATTGGACTCGAAGCAAATTCAATTTCACAAAACCGGGAGTCAATTAGACTCAAAGAATTTCAAAAAACAGAATCAAAGAATTTTAGTTTCACAAAATTAGGAGTTGATAAAACTCAAAGAATTTTTGCTTCACAAAATTGGGAGTCAATCAGACTCAATTTAGTTCAAACTCATGAATTAGGAGTCAATTAGACTCAAACAAATTCAAATTCTCAAAATCCAGAGTTCGGCGTCGATTCAACTTGAAACAATTCCTATTTCCAAATGGGAGTTGCACTGATTCACATTTTACAAAGGAGAGTCATATGATCTTGAAAATTTCCACATTTCTCAAACACGAATTCATACGGACTCAAAAATTCACATTCTATAAACACGAAGGAAGTCATACAGACTAAATATATATATATATTTAAAAAAGACAGAGTCACGCGGACTCTAGAACTGAGTATTTTACATAAATGAAGTCCCATGGACCCAACAAATTCACATTTTTCACAAACGGAGTCATGCGGACTCAAGAGTTCATATTTTACATAGACGGAGTCATGCAGACCCGAAAATTCATATTTTACACAGACGGAGTCATGCACACTCGAAAATTCATATTTTACAGAGACGGAGTCATGCGGACTCAAAATTTCATATTTCACAAAGCCGGAGTCACGCGGACTCAAAATTTCATTTCGTTATTCAAACGAAGTCACACGGACTCAACAAATTCACTTTTTTATACAAATAGAATCATACAGACTCAATCAAACTCACATTTCATACAAATGGAGTCATACAGACTCAAAAAATGTATATATATATATATTTATACAAATGGAGTCACACGGACTCAAAGAATTTCCTATTTATACAAATGGAGTCACACGGACTCAAAGAATTTCCTATTTCAAAATCGAGGGTTAATTTATAACATTTCAAATTTTCTTAATCAGAGTCAATTTTGACTTAATCAAAAAATTCCAATTTTCAAAATCAGGAGTTAAATCAAACTCAATTTATTTCAATTTCCCAAAATCGGGAGTCAAATTAGACTCAATTTATTTTAATTCAGTTCATCAGAGTTAGTCAAACTCAGTTTTATTCAAATTCTAAATCAGAAGTTAGTCAAATTCAATTCAACTTTCAGAATCGGGAGTCAATTAGGCTCAATTCAATTCAATTTTTCAAAATTTGGAGTCAATCAGCCTCATTTCAGTTCCATATTCTAAAATTGGAATTCAATCAGACTTAAATAATTTCTATTTCACCAATTCAAAAGTCAATTAGACTCAAAGAATTTCTGTTTCACAAAATTGGAGTCAATTCGATTCACAAAGAATTTAGAATTTCCAAATCAGGAGTTTGAACAAGACTCAACAAATCATTAAGGACTAATGCGAATGCGAGGTTGCCATTGAGGAGTAATACCAATGATGCTGCCATTGAGGACTAATGCAAAGTTGCCGTTGAGGACTAACACCGATGATGCTGCCATTGAGGACTAACGCAAGGTTGCCATTGAGGACTAACACCGATAATGCCGCTATTGAGGACTAACGCAAGGTTGCCATTGAGGACTAACACCGATAATGTCGCCATTGAGAACTAACGCAAGGTTGCCATTGAGGACTAACACCGATAATGCTGCCATTGAGGACTAACGCAAGGTTGCCATTGAGGACTAACACCGATAATGCTTCCATTGAGGACTAACGCAAGGTTGCCATTGAGGACTAACACCGATAATGCCGCCATTGAGAAATAACGCAAGGTTGCCATTGAGGACTAACACCGATAATGCTGCCATTGAGGACTAACGCAAGGTTGCCATTGAGGACTAACACCGATAATGCTGCCATTGAGGACTAACGCAAAGTTGCCATTGAGGACTAACACCGATAATGCCGCCATTGAGGACTAACGCAAGGTTGCCATTGAGGACTAACACCGATAATGCTGCCATTGAGGACTAATGCAAGGTTGCCATTGAGGACTAATGCAAGGTTTGGGAGTCTCCTTGGACTCAAAGAATTGGAAAGAATGATTTTCTGTATCTGCGGACCTTTGGAAGAAACATATCAATTCTATCAAAAGAGGGAAGTCACCTTTTTCCCCTAGTCTTGGACCCTTCATATTTCCACTTTAGCATTGTGTTATGATAGTGTTTAAAAATCCTGCTTGCATTGCTTTTGGGATGCTCATAGAGACTCTTCAAATCTTTATTCATCATCTTAAACCCACTCATTTGAGACCATTATTGACTCATCGAAGGAGGACAATTTATACAAGACGACTGACTCAAACTCTATGTTATTATAAATCAATGTGCTTTCATCGTGGATAATGTATCATCTCACCTTTCATTTATTCATCATCTTACAATGGTAGTACTTCACCAACAAATCTAAACTTTGAAGATTCTCCCCTTTCGAGTTAGCTGGTTCTTTGCCTATCCAGAGTGTGCTTCAAATTAGTGCTTTAGCTTAGAGAATAAAAGACATTCTATTTCAATCCATTCAAAACAAACTCGATTACTTGAGAACTTTTCTCTGACATAGAGGGATTTTTGACAAACGAAGTTTGCCCCTAGTTTGAATAGGACTCGAAGGCCTTGCTTCTGGGATTAAATAAGGTGTTCAGAAAATGAAGCTTGCCCCTAGTCTTAAGGGCAAATAGGCTTATCCAAGGGTTTTGAGAACATGATGGTGCAAGATGCCTGCAGTGCATTTACTCCCAACCTAGAGGTAATCATCATGAATGCGGTGGGTTGAAGTAGGACATCCCAATGCTGATGGGCAAACTTTGTTTGCCCCTAGTTTGGCAATATATATGTGGCTTCAGGCAAACTTACGCAAGTTTGCCCCTAGTCTAAAGGAAGGAAACCAAAGGCACAAAGGGTGATGCTTATGGTTTAGGGATGGTTATGGACCGAGAACCTTGGGAGGTTCGCCTACTTATCCCCGAACGGGAATCAGGCCCAAAGTAGTTCGGCTAAGGCCTGAAAGAAAGTGCCAGATCATAGCAAGGGCGGTGACCGAACCGGGTAGGCTGCCTACGTATCCCCGAGTGGGAATCAGGTCAAAAACGTAGTTCATTGATTCTGGAGGTCTTGAAAGAATAAGGCTTCAAGAATTATGGGCTTTTCGAGCCATGTTTTCATTTGAGTCCAATGAGTGCTTTTTTCTGGGCAGATTTTCTAAAACAGATTCCTTGTGGTAGCTTTTGAACAAAATGATGAGAACATGAACTACGTCTCCCTTTTATTATTTTTTTTCTTTTATTCTCTTTTTTTTTTTTGGCGGTTGATTCTTTTCACCTTTTCACTAGCCAGTCAATCTTTACAACTATCATAATACATCGTGTTTGAATCATACTCTACCATACTCATAAAGCAATAACAGCCCTCCAAATCACTCTTTATTTTTCTTAAAGATACTTTTGCATTGTTATAGGCCCACTTATCCATGAGCCTCTCACAAAATTTTGATACTAATTGATACTTTCAAATCTCTCTTTCCAATTTATTTTCTTTGTTGAGAACAACACAAAGCTTTGGGATAATTCATCTACCAATGATGTACTTTGAAGTGCTCAAGAATTCTCAATCTTATTTATTCTTTGCCTTTTCTTTTCTCTACCTCACTATCTCTTATTCTCTTCATGATTTTGACTGGCTAGGATTCGGATTTTGAAATCAACACGCATCTTATTCTTGCTCTAACTTTTGCCTAGGTGCCCTTTCGGGTTTTCATCCTAGCGAGCTCCTTCATCTTCATTTTTTTTTTCTTTTTTTTCTTTTTTTAATTTCTCTTTTTTTTTTTTCGTGCTCTCACTTTTGCCTAGGCGCCCTTTTGGGTTTTCATCCTAGCGAGCTCTTTCTTTTCTTCTTTTTTTTCTCTTTTTTTTTTTTTGGAAGAAGAAGTTCATTTAAAACATTTGGCTACCATCAAGGATCAAGTTATGACTTTGGACTGGTTGGGCTCATCTTTTAGGCTTGGTATTTAAAAAAAGAGATGGTGAGCAAGCTTCAAGTTCCAAGTTCATCTTTTCAAGATTAAGCAAGAGCATCTTTAAATTCTTAAAGTAAAGCAAATCAATTCTCTACTCCTCCGTGGTTTTGGCACAGAATTTGCTTTGATCACTTGGGGATCCTTTTCAATACAAAGATTTATTAACAATAGTATTTTCCATGATCATTTGAAAAAGAAAAATTTTTTTTTCTTCCTCTTTTTTTTCTTTCTTGGCTTAATGATCCATACATTCACGACTTGGCACACTGAATCAAACAGAATGAGATTTTATTCAACTAGTAGGGAAAAAGGATTACATCCCTCGACTCAATAAACTCGACAATGACTTGCAAACAAACTTGATAACAGACTGACCAGAAGACTCGACTGGACTTGACATTTGACTCCAACTTAACACAACTCGACTACAGACTGGACTCGACTTGGTCTCAACTGGAGTGTCACAGACGACTTTCAAATTATTGGGTCCCCAGGAGCATCCATATTTGCTTTAGCAGCTGTATTTCAAAACACTATCACCTTACTATCATCATTTGAACCTTCGAGTTCACCGCAATCCAACAACATGTGTGCAAAAATATTTTCTTCTTTAAATCAAGAAAGACGAACCCAAGAAGGTTAGAAGTGTCCTCACCAGGGGATCTTGTTGTTCCACTCTTTCTACAAATCCAACAACATAGAGAGGTAAAAGGTTCGCAAGCAGAATTGATTTTCAAGAGGCAAGGAATTTTGAGGAACTATTGGATTACTTTCTGAATTTGTATTTTACATGCACGTAATGACGTTTGACTGACATGATGAGAGTGCCAAAATGTACATGCTTTGATGATTTGATGTGGCTAAATGCATGCACCGCACACATGACACACGGATGAAATGCAAGTGTGTGTGTGCCTATTCTATATGCAAAAGAAAGGAAAATTCTAGTCCTAGCACATATAACATATAAGCACATAAAATCCTCATCCATGTTGAGTGTGCTAATTTCTCCTTTCATTGTGATCCTTTTTACCTCTTCAAGGTTTTCAAATTTAGAATTTTTGAAATCCATTTAACAAGTATTTCCCCTAGATGATGGGATCTTTTCAAAATTCCTTAAGAAGCTTTCCTTTGAAAACAACAACATTTCTAAACAAAAGATGGTTGGGTTGAAACTTTGCTTTTGAAATTTATTTGAAAATGATTTCTTTAATTGCAGAGATTTCTTGGATTATATTCCTTAATAAAAAGGTGATTAGGTCCAAATTTTGCTTTGAAAAAGCATTCCTTTAGTTGGTAAAACTTTTCAAACTCTTTCAAGAATTTTGGGTTCCAAGAATTTTAGGTTCTTTCTTCAAATATGGTTGATTTGAAATTTTAATCCAAAAGTGAACTCCAAAAATTTTGAAAGAGTGATTGAATGCCTTGGAATAAAGATACCAAAAATCTATTTGCTTCCAAAAACGTATTTAAAATTCTTTGGGTAGGAGGATCACATGATCGGATTGTTGTCATACTCTTCATGAATTTGGATGCATACAAGGTCAATGATGCTTAGCTTAGCAAGATGTAAGAGATGTAATCACATAATCAAGATCCAGCATGTTCCCAAATGTCGTGGGACATGAGAAGGAATTGCTAAAAGGTGATTAAAGGGTTACACATCTTTTATCAAGCAAGCATCGTCATCATCTCAAATAACCCCTTCCGGGCATGCAAAACTTCCTAGCACATAAACCCTAATCAAGAATTGATTTCCTAAGATCGAAAGGTTCTATGGAAGCTACCAAGTGAAGGCCGGGTTTTGGTCAAATAAGGGACCCTTGACACACACCCGATAGGATGCTTCATATACCAAAACATGGTACGAGATCAAGGGTGATCACACGGCCCCATGATGGCTTGACCGACCGGGTTACCCCGAGCCTCCAAGGTCATAGTTCCGTGCAATCGACTGGCGAGACATGCAAGTGCAATGCAACAGGCATACAAAAATTAATTAACTCGATTAAAAGGATGCTTTCAAGTCTAATCCTCGAGTGAACCCAAAATCAGAATTCTGGTCTGCGAAACCGGAGATTCTGGGTTCGATCCCCAGCAGAGTCGCCAGATTGTGGATATCGCAGGTTTTCAAATTTTACCCACTTTTAAAAACAAATATTTTCAAATTCAAAGAGTCGCCACTTAATTTTTAAAAGGAAAAAAAATTAAGAAACCATTTTAAAGCAAACTGACCTTTTGCGAAACCAAAGATAAACTGGGTCCGGGGATTATGGAATGAAAGGGGAAGGAGCCCGGCGGACTAAAACACCCCCTTTCATCCTATCTCACGATAGGCCTCTACTCAACATCCTTTTTAATCAAATTATTAATCTAAGCATACCCTCAATTAATACATATATAGGTATACATAACACAAGCATGTTGAAAGGGTGCAAAATTGCTAACGGTAAAATATCATTCATAAGTCACATAATTCAACTAGCAAACATCATGATATGCAATAGAGAACTAGAAAACATACCCGGGATCCGGCCGCGAATATCAAACGTGCAATGCATGCAAAAATAAACCTAAGAAAGGTCTCTAACACATATATACACATAAGGCAAAACCTAAGCTAAGGTGTCGCACATGGGGTCGAAAAATCAATTAAAATCAATAGAATAGATTAAACTAGAGAAGGGTTGAGAAATTGTACCTCAAAGCGCTACAAAACAAAGGTTAGTACACATGCCTTAGACAAGATATAATATCAAAAGGTAATTAATCATAGGTCATGTTCAATTAAATTCAACTAAGTCCAACTTCATCCAAGAACTAGTTCTAACTATAAGCATCAATGTACATGAATGAATGAATGATTATGAATAAGGATGAGACATGAATTTATTCACTAATTTGGATCCCTAAGCCTCTGGGTTTAATCTAAATTATCATTATTCAAAACATGGTTTGAGTCCCAAGACATTAAGACACCATTTGAGTTGAAACAAATAAAATTAGATGAAAACAGTAGCAGTTTTTTGTGATTTACAGAGAGCAGACCAGACGTTCAAAAATGGAAATAAAATACTTTCAACGGTTGGATCTTACTGATTTTTGGATATGTTATGCCTCTGTGAGTCTAGTTTCTAACCCAAAAAGAAAATCGAGGTTTCAACGGTTAGATCTCCGGGAATACTGAAAATACTAGACCTCACTCAGGATTCTGCAACTCTCTGTCCAGAGATCTTGTATGATTTTCTAAAAATAGTAAAAAAATGAGAAACACTTATATCTTTTTAGGGTACCTTCCTAACACATTAAGGTACTTATAAAAAATTATTTGAGACCCCAAAAACTTAATTAAGGTTCTGATTTATTAATTTCAAAACGGACTTATTATTCTGAAAGTATTCTGAAACTCTGGACAGATTGTGTTTAGCTCACAAAAACCATGATCAAACCCTCCTAAGCATAAAATCTTGCTAAAACAAAAATCACAGTGGTAAAACAATGTGTTATGAACATTTTCCCGTTGGTTTCATTCGATTCCAACGGTCGGATTTCAAACTACAAATCCTTGATCAAAAACAGTTTATGAACCCACTGTTTCATTTTGCTAGTTCAAGTTTATTGATTGGCCTCAACTATTAGAACATGAAGTTGGGGCTCAAACCAAACTACTTCTTCTACCATTTGATGGTCATTGAAGACTAAGGACCTCTTTAGACTTATGGACTTTTAATGAAGTATGAAATGGACTTCACAAAATCCCAAACAATGAATTCAAACTTATGGACCAAAATTTGAGTTCAAATCATTACTCCTACCACTTGGTGGTCATTGGAGGCTAAAGACACACATACATGGAGGTTTTGGATGAAGTATAAAGAACTTCTCAAAACCCAAGGAAGAGATTAGTCTAAGCCATAGAGATGGACTTAAACTAAACTATTTCTCCTACCATTTGATGGTCATTGGAGACTAAAAAAACAAATCTACTTTAATCTCCATGGAATATAGTATGAATTCCATAAGATCCATAGTAAAAAGATCCTAATCATGAGTTGATACTAGTATCTCACCAACTATGTGTAGATTATGATCATGATTCATTTTAATCTTCATATGGATCATAAGATCATAGGAAACTAAGGAATCAAATTCAAAGAGTTTCAATGAGATATGGAAGATCTCATGAACCTTATGAATGAAATAGAAATAAAGGAAAACAAAGTTTTATTTAGGAACACAAATACTTCAAAACTAATTTATCTCAAACCCAAGGCATTAATTAGATCCAAATTAATGAAGTGTTATGAGGTTCAATCACAAGTTCTTGGTGGTGTGTGATGAAATGGGGTAAGAAGAGAGGTTTTGAAAATGTGTAAAGTTCCTAGATCTAAGAACTTGTGATTGAATTATTATATATATATATATATATATGTTTGAAGGCTTTACCTCTAGATCTTCTCAAAACTTGTAGAGATGTTGAGTTTCTCAAGCTTTTCCTCTTCTTCTTCCTCAAGCTTCAAGCTCCTTCAATGGTGATTTGATGGTTGGGTAGAGTTTTGGTGGGATTTGGGTAAAATAATTGGTAGAGTTTCTCTCTCTATATTTCTTTCCTCTAAAGCTCTCCCAATATTTTTTCTATACCATTCAAGTGTCTCCTCCCCAAAATGAGAGAAATGGGTTTTTTTATAGACTTTCATTATCTTAGGGGCCAAGATAAGGGTAGATAGGTCAATTTGGGGTGGGTTAGGAATATTCTATGGCATCTCTAACTCTCCATGGCACTTCTATGTAATTCCAATAAACTTGAAAGGCATTTAAGTTGGCTAGAATAAAGGAACATTCTAGAGCATCTTCAAAACACATGGGAGATTAGTGCCCAACAAAGGGCTTTTTGGGTATTTCTTAGATAAGGAATATGCCAAGGGATCTCTAACTCTCCAAATCACATGGGCTACTTTCTTTTATTATTTTCCTTTTCCTATATATATATATATATGTATAGACACATTTTTTTATTTTAAATCTAAATTAATCATATGAGTTACCAAATAGTATCTTTTTTCTTTTTTCTTTTTTTTTTTCTTTTTGAATCTAAAAATATGAGAAATAATGTTATTTTTAGAAAATATCATTATTATTATTTAATCTATTCCATTTTTTTTTAGAAAGTAACCCATGATCTAGTGAGCTCAAGACAGATGGTCAATGATTGGCCAAATCTAGGGATATTAGGAGCAAGGTTTGGGAGCTTGAAACTTTTCAGAATTCGAAGCGATGAACTTGAAGAAAATCGTCGGAACATTATTCATCATTGATATCTAGAGGTAAATCCCCCCTAAGTTTAATAGTTTGGTCAAAATTGGGGTGTCTACAGTGACACTACTAAGTATAAAAAACAATTCTTCCCCCGACATGGGTGTTGAGAGTAGAGGAGGGGACACCAAGTACTTCTTGAGTTCCTGGAACGCCTCTTCGCACTCTTCTGACCATTGAAACGCCTTGCGGAGGATTTTAAAGAATGGCAGGCACCGGTCGGTAGCTCGGGAGACAAATCTGTTCAGTGCGGCCACCCGTCCGGCTAGGCTCTGAACCTCCTTCGTTGACTTGGGCGACCTCATGTTGATGATGGCTTTGATCTTTTCGGGGTTTGCCTCAATTCCCCGTCTGCTGACTAGATGGCCCAAAAATTTCCTGGACGAGACGCCGAAAAGTGCATTTGGCCAGGTTCAACCTCATCCTGAATTTTCTCAAAATGCTGAAGGACCCGGCTAGATGCTCAAGGTGGTCAGACTCATCCCGGCTCTTGACCGACAGATCGTCCACGTACACTTCCATAGACTTCCCGATCACGTCCTTGAACATGTAATTGATCAGGCGTTGGTATATGGCCCTGGCATTCTTGAGGCCGAATGGCATAACCTTGTAGCAATACGTCGCCTAGTAAGTGATAAAGGCGGTCTTCTCTTCGTCCCCGGGGTACATGCTGATCTGGTTGTACCCCGAATAGGCGTCCATGAACGAGAGGAGTGAGTGACCGGTCGTAGAATCCACAAGGAGGTCTATCCTGGGCAGCGGATAGCAAACCTTGGGGCAAGCCTTGTTGAGGTCTGTGAAGTCCACACACATCCTCCATTTCCCATTGCTTTTCTTTACCAGAACGACATTAGCCAACCAGTCGGGATAGTGGACCTCTCGGATGAACTTTGCCTTCAGGAGCTTTTCCACCTCTTCGGCTACCGCTGTCTGTCTCTCGGGGGCCATGCCCCTTCTCTTCTGCTTCACCGGTCGGCAATCCGGACTGATATTAAGACGATGGCACATTATCCGGGGGTCAATCCCGGGCATATCCTCATGACTCCAAGCGAAAATGTCCTGGTTTTGCCGCAGGAACTGAGTCAGTTTTTCCTTCAAGTCGGGCTCCAGTAGGGTACCGATGCTGACCGTGCGGTCTGGGTATTCAGGATTCAACATCACTCTTTCCAATTCTTTCACCGGACCTATCGCGTCGCTCTGGTCCCAAGGGTCCATCTCTTGAACGTTTAATGTTTCAGTGATAGCCCCCCGGCATAACGAGCAGACATAGCAACTCCGGGCGGTAGTTTGATCTCCACGCAAGCATCTAGGTCCTTGAGGAGTCGGGAACTTCACCGTTAAGCTATAAGTGGAGACGATCGCCCTGGCCTTGTTGAGTGTTGGCCTCCCAAGAATGACATTGTAGGCCGACAGGGATTCCACGATCACAAAATTTGTTAACACGGAAGCCTGCTGAGGGTAGGTCCCCATGAGAACTGGGAGCTCGATTGTTCCGAGCGGTTGTGTGCTAGAGCCGTTGAATCCAACCAGGGGGTAGCAACCGACCGGAACCAATCCCTGGATATCTCAAGCTAATTGAATGTCGACGTGAACATAATGTCGGACGAGCTGCTTGTGTCCACTAACACCCTCTTGACCATATAGTTGGCTATAGAAAGCGTCACAACTAGCGGGTCATCATGGGGGCAGTGGACGCCCTGCAAGTCGTCGGAGGTAGGGGTGGGCAAATAGTTCAGTTAACCGAAATTCGAACCGAACTGAACTAAAATTTTCATTTCAGTTCAGTTAATTCAGTTAAAAATTTCAGTTCAGTTTCAAACCGAACTATTTTTTTTTTCAGTTCGGTTTTCAGTTCCACTCTCCCAAACCGAACCGAAAAACTGAATTTTTTTTTAGTTTATATATTATTAATATATTTTTATACACAACTATATATATTACAAAAATATAAGTATAATATATATAAGTAAATATAAACATATGTTTTCTTTGTAATATGAAAGAAAAATGGGAAAAGAAACATATAAAAAAGTTGTGAAAATGAAAAAAAAAAAAAAAAGTATAGTTTTTTCAAAATTCGGTTAACCGAATTTCCAAACCGAACCAAACCGAACCGAATAGACCAAAATCGAACAAACCGAAATATAATTCAGTTCAGTTTTAGTTCCCATTTCTCCAAATCGAACCGAACAAAACCGAACCGAATTTCTCCAAACCGAACCAAACCGACTGAATGCCCACCCCTGGTCGGAGGTGAACGTCAGAACATGAGTTAGGGGAGAGCCGGTGGATTGGACCTGCCAGATGTAGACACCCCGATTTTGACCAAACGTCGAATTAAGGAGAGTGTCACCTCCATATCCGATGATGACAAGGACCGAAAGATTCAAAGTGTTCCAAGCTCTTTAGAAAGTTCTCCAAACGCGGTAAAATTTTCACATAATGAAATACCAGGTGTTTAGGAGAATTCAGGTATAAAACATCACTTTTGGAAAAGATCTTCGAAAATAAGTTTTTTTAAGAAAAAAGAGAAAAGAAAAGACCTAAAAAGGGGAAGTTCAACAGAAACCGGCACACGGCAGTTGTTTCCGGCACTCAGTGAGTGTCGAACGGCAGTCACAGAATGTCGGACCGGCATTTACTGAGTGCCGCTGACAATTTTTGACTGTCGTTTACTTTAACAGTCCGTATTTTGTGGTACAATACGTGTATGTATGCGGATAAAAACAAAAAACTGATAAAGTAAGGTTGACAAAATTGCGGCAATCAATAATTTGGCGCGGCACTTACTGAGAGCCGCGCGGCAGTCATGGAATGCCGCCGCGGCATTCACGGAGTGCCGCAGCGGCATCCATTGAATGCCGCAAAGTATTTTTGACTGCCGCCTTCTGCAGCAGTCTGTCTATTTTCAGGAAGTACGTATTGTACCACCAAATGAGATGTTTACACCTGTCTTTTACTCTGAATTCACTGAGAATACTTGGTAATTTTGTCTATAAAAGAAGGAGGATCTTCCTTGGGAGGGGACACCACAAAAAAAAACACAAGAAGTAGCTACCACTACACTAACACATATTTGAGAGAGAAAAGAGAGAGTTTAAAAAAAACTAGGGAGAAGAGCTTGGAAGATCTTCAAAGGAGAGAAGCTTTGAGGATAGTTTGGAGGTGATCCTCTAACCACAAGTTGTTTTTCTTCATTCTTTTGAACTTCTAATCTTAACACTACTTGGTCTTTTGATTAACCCTTTCTTTAGAAGTATTATTAGGGAACTTGCAAACTTTAATTGCCTTTTCTTTTAATTCCTTCTTTTCTTCCTCTTTGTTTATACTTCTCTCTTGGGATTCTTGGAAGTCTTCCATACTTCACTTGAATCTCATGAGTTGGATCCCTTGATTCCATGTGAGCTTGTGCTCCCCATGAGAGTCAAGGTTGATCATCCTTTATATAAGAGCAAGTAAATGAATCTAAACCCCTACCATGGTTTAGGATTCTTTAACTTAAGGTTTCATGGAATCCCCTTCCATATTCCTTGAAAATCTATGAGTATTAGCCATGTTTGTTTGTACTTCTCTCTTGAGATTCTTGAAGGCTCATGAATATTAGTCATGTCTTCATCTCCAATGACCATCAAGTGGTAGGGGAAAGTAGTTTGAGTCTAAGCCCATCTCCATGGTTTAGATTTATTATCTTGAGATTTCATGAAGTCTATTCATACTTCATTTGAAAGCTACAAATATAAAGGTCTTTAGCCTCCAATGACCATCAAATGGTAGGAGAAAATGGTTTAGGTTAAGTCCAACTTCATGTTTTAATAGTTGGGGTTAACAATTAAAAGTTGAACTTGACAATGAAACAGTGGATTCATAAACCGATTTTGATCAAAGATTTTTGGTTCGAATCTAACCGTTGGAATCAAGTGAAACCAACGGGAAAGTGTCAATAACACAATGTTTTACCATTGTAAGTTTTGTTTTAAGGAGATTTCATGTTTAAAGTGGTTTGGTCATGAGTTTTGTAAAGTCACTACAATCTGTCCAGAGTTTCAGAACAGTAACACTCTTTTGAAATAAGTAAATCAGAACCTTAATAAAGTATTTGTGACCCAAAATAATTTTTTCTAAGTAGATTAATGTGTTAGGAAGTCACCCTAAAAAGAACAAATCATTTCTGATCTTTTTGCTATTTTTAAAAAATCAAACAAAATCTCTGGACAGAGAGTTGTACATCTCTGAGTGATGTCTGGTGTTTGTCCTTTTCCCAAAGATCTAACCGTTGAAACTTTGATTTTCTTTTTGATTTGGAAACTAGACTCATAGAGGTATCTTGTGTCCAAAATTCATCAAGATCAAACCATGGGAAGCATGCTTTTTATTTGGTTAAAGTTCTGGTCTGCTCTCTGCAATTTTCAGAATTTTATGACAGATTTGACCAACTTTGTAAATAATGATCCAAATGACTTTTCTATAACCTAGGGCTCAAACCATGTTTTAATAATGATTAGTTAAGCTTGAAATCAAAGTTTAAGTGATCTAAATCATTGAGTATTTCATAATTCATTCTTGTTCACGTACATATTCATCCATATGGCTTGATGCTTGTAATTAGGACTTATTTGCTTTAGATTTAATTACATTTGATAGATTTAAGCTAGAAATTTAGGATTGTTATTTCTAACTTCGTATCCTGTATAGCATGTGGACTAACCCCTTTGTTTTGCAGCACTGTTAAGGTATGATTTCTTAAACTCCTCTTAATTTATTTGAATTTCTTGATTTTATCGATTTTCTTGACCTTTATGCGCGACACATTAGAATTAAGATTTTGCCTTAAATGTATATATATGGATTAGAGACTCTTTTCCTAGGTTTTATTTAATCGCATGCATTGCACGTTTAATATCCGCGGCTGGATCCCGGGTAAGTTCTCTTGTTCTTTATTGCATATCATATTGCTTGCTACTTGAATTACGTGGCTTTTGAATGATATTTTGTAAATTGGTAATTTTACAACATTTTGACATGTTTGTGTAATGTATACGTATATCTATGTATTAGTTGAGGGCTTGCTTAGATTAGTAATTCAATTAAAAGGATGTTAAGTAGAGGCCTATCGCGAGATATGATGAGAAGTGGTGTTTTAGTCCGATGGGCTCCTTCCCTTCTCATTCCATAATCCCCGGACCCAGTTAATCTTTGGTTTCGCAAAAGATCAGTTGCTTTAAAATGGTTTCTTAATTTTCCTTAAAAAAAATTAAGTGGCGACTCAGTTGTTTTGAATTCAAAATTTAAAAGAACTTTAAAAGAAAAAAAAGCTGTGGGTAAGAAAAATGCGATATCCACAATCTGGCGACTCCACTGGGGATCGAACCCAGAATCTCTGGTTTCGCATACCAGAATTCTGATTTTGGGTTCACTCGAGGATTAGACTTGAAAAATATCCTTTTAATCGAATTAATTAATCTTTGTATGCCTGTTGCATTTCACTTGCATGTCCAACCAGTCGATTGCACAGAACTATGACCTTGGAGGCTCGGGGCAACCCGGTCGGTCAAGTCATCATGGGACTGTGTGATCACCTTTGATCTCGTACCATGATTTGGTTTATTAAGCATCCTATCGGATGTGTGTCAAGGGTCCCTTATTTGACCAAAACCCAGCTTTTGCATAGTAGTTTCTATAGAACCTTTCAATCTTAGGAAATCAACTCTTGATTAGGGTAATGTGCTAGGAAGTTTTGTATGCCCAGAAGGGGTTACCTGAGATGATGACAATACTTGCTTGATGAAAGATGTATGATCTTTTAATCATCTTTTAGCAATTTCTCCTCATATTCCATGATATTTGGAGAACATGTCGAACCCTGATTATAAGATTATACTTCTTATATCATGTTTAGCTAAGCATCATTGACCTTGTATGTATCCAAATTTATGGAAAGTACGGTGATAATCCGATCATGTGATCCTCCTACCCAAAGAATTTTAAATTCGCCTTTGAAAGAAAACAGATTTTACCATCTTTTCCCCAAAGTTTTCAATCACCTTTTCAAAAAAATCTTTTTCTCCTTTCAATTAAATTTCCAAACTAACCTTTGTTAAGGCATATGTCACTTGATCATCTTCAAAAGAAAAATTTGAAAATCCTTGAAATTATTTTTGTAGAAGAATGTTTAACATCCTCATTCTCAAAAAGCATTGTTTTCAAAATCTTTTTACCATCCAAGCAAATCTTTTCAAATGAATTTTGAAAAATTTTGAATATCCAACCTCCGAGAGGGTAGTGAGATCACAATGAAAGGAGAAGTTAGCATACTTGACATGGGTGAGGATTTTATGTGCCTATATGTCTATATGTTAGGATTATGATTTTCTTTTCTTTGGCATATAGAATAGGCACACACGCACACATGCATTGCATCCGTGTGACATATAAAAAAAAATGTTTTTACTAAACAAAAATGTGTCTTTGTGTGACAAAAGAAAGTGGGCAAAAAGTCTTAAAAATAAATTTTCAAAATTTGTTGTAGGGGCAAAAATAGCATCAACATCGAATCAAGCGTGGTTTAGGGATCCCACGACGAGGCTGGTAAGAAGAGAATACGCTGACATGGCCGAAGAAAGAAACAACGAAGAAATAGCCGGGTTAAGGACACTGGTAGAACAACAAGCAGAGCAAATGAGGCGACAGGCCGAAAACATGAACCGCATGATGGGGATGATAGAAGAACTGAATCGCAGACCACCACATGTAATTCCGCCTGTTATGGACCCACCTTTGGGAGGAGGGGAAGGAGATTGGTTCGATGATCAGGAGGCACAATGGACTGATGCACTACGGGCCAACAGAGACAGAGAGAAAGCTGAGAAGGAGAAGCTACTGACCGAGAAAATAGAGAAGGAAAGGGTGATGCGCAAAGCTCAGGGAGTTGATACCTATTTAATGGAGTTGGAAGGTTTGTATGACGGGGTCCACGAGACACTGCCTGCCGGGTTTAAGATACCGATTTTTGACAAGTTTGACAGGACTGTGAATCCTCGCAGCTATGTAAGGATGTGTATCGGGGCTTTCCAACCAAGTGGGATGAGCACAACCATGATGGCAGTCCTATTCCAACAGACTTTGACCGGGGCTGCTTTATCCTGGTATCTTACTCTCGAACCAAGCAAAACCAGGATGTGGGAGGAAGTAATCAAAGCATTTGTGGCACAATACGAGTACAATCAAGATTTAGATGTCACTGTCCGAGATTTGGAGACCACTAGGCAAGGGAACAAAGAATCATTCACCGAATACCTAAGCAGATGGAGGGAAAAGGCAGCCAAAATGCTACAAAGGCTGTTTGAGAAGGACCAGATCTGAATGCTGATGAAGAACCTACAGCCAATGTGTTGGGTTTGTGCCCTCAAACCATTACTTTATATATGAGACATTGACATTTTAATATATGGATATCAGCTTTACATTTAGTTATGTATGTTTCTTTCATGAGATGATTGTTATCCTTAAGTATCATAGTAAGTAATTCGTGTATGTATGAGATACATACAAGTGAGATACGAATTACTATTCTTTGTTACTTAGAATGTGTCACAGTGGATGATGAGACTGGATATCTCATCAGGTTTACACTATAGCATGATTAACTACCATTGGATGGAGTGATTAATCTCAATCACTAGAGTTTAACTCTTAGTTAACATGCTAGTGCTTATAGTTCATTGACGGACCTGGGCTTTCCTATTAACACTCAAGACTGTCAATCAGTCGATAGGAACTCATAACTTGTATAAGGTACGTGTTCTTAATCTTGAGACGATTATGAACACAGACTGTGGATATGGCTGCTTTGACTTACCAATCAGTGAGGTCTATAGAAGATCAACACCTGGGTATCTTGGGTATGTCATATTCATAGGGTTGTGAACATATATTGTCAAGACAGAATCTACCCTCTGTTTCAGAGTAAGCATTCCCTTGAGAATGTCACCAAGTCGATTACTGAGTACTACAGTCTTGTTGATAAGAGTTATCAACATGTTTGGTAATCATGAGAGGTGAATGGGACTCCTAGGGGAGAGATGATCAAGATTTTGAAGAATTCATTGATGTGAACTGATGACAGTCGTAGTATGTATATGACCTCTATATAACGATTGACATGAGTGAAGATGATGACATGTATGCATTTGATGTGTAGAGACTGACACATGTGAGACTGACGAGATGTGAGTGCATGTAGACTGACACGAATTGTGTATGCATATGAGACAAGCATGCGGATGCCAGCCCAAATCTATATGACCCCCCTACTTCTAACATATAGCAATTAAACAAGTAAGGTCCTAGTCATACAGAGTGTGCTAACCTTTCTTTCTAGTATGCTCACTAACAAGAGAGAATTAGAATTTTCTAGAAGAAATATGGATTTTTTGGGATACTCGGGAGATGGGAGAAACAAGGATTTCTGGGAATTTAGAGTTTCTAGAAGAAACAAGTATATCCGGGCGAGTTGGACTGTTTTTTGGGGGAAGACTGGGAAATCAGAGTTTATGGGAGAATCTTCTGGGAAAAGTGGGGATTTCAAGGTTTCTGGGAGAAATATGGATTTCTGGAAAATCTAGGCTGATTAGACAGAGTTTCTGTGAAAACAGGTATATTTGGGTGAGTTTCTGAGAAATTGGAATTTCTAGGAAGCCTGGGTAGAGGTTCTGGAGAAATATGGATTTTCTAGAATTTTAGGTGAAACAAAGATACCTAGGGAGTTCGAATAGGACTTCTGGGAGAAGCGGGAATATTTGGGTGATTCGGACAAGTATTTTTCGGGGAAATCTGGGAGATCTTGTTCGGGTTTCTAGGAGAAAAGGGATTTTTGGGAACTCTGGTGGATTTTGGCAGAGTTTTCGGGGAGCAGAGATTTCTAGTAGAGTTTTGGGAAACGGGAATTTCTAGGAAGTTTAGATGGATTTTGGTAGAGTTTTTGGGAAATAGGAATATCTGGAAAATCGGACAAAGTTTTTGGGAGAAATTGTTATATCTGGGAAATTTAGGAGATTTGGATGACGGTGATCATAGTGTCTAGCAAGTTTTCATACTCCTATGTCTTAGGACCAACAAACAAGGTTTGCGTTGCATATCTTTGTGAACATGGAGCAGACATCCTTGTCATGGTGCCTAGGCAGGTCAACTCAATGTGATCACATATGATTGATTGCCTTAAGAATCATAAGAAAGAGGTTCTGCCTCATGCCACATAAGCGTCAACACCGCGCAGGTAATCCCGTCAGGGCATACAGCAGTTATATCACATTGTCCTATCTGAAAAGATAAATCAACAGCCCTATAAAAGGTTCTACAGGAATCTATATGCAAAGGCTGGGTTTAGTCAAAGAGGGTCCGTTGACGAGAGTTCCAATATACCGTCAGAGAGACAGTACGGAAGTGTTTACTCTTTTTTATATACCTTGGAAGGTACAGTATCAACGGTGACTTGTGCCTTGGCACAGCAAGACTTGAACAATGTCAGCGCCGCGTTTCAAACACAGTCGAAGGGGGAAAATGCAAGAGTGCAATGCGGTGAACCAGACACAGTAAAAGATGATTTTAAGGATGCTTCTTATGAGTCAAACCTCTGTATTATTTTGTTTTGAAAATAAAAAAAATCCCCAGCAGAGTCGCCAGATTGTGGATACCGGGATTCCACCGCTTTTTGCTTTTTTTTTGTTTGAAATTTGATTTGAATCAAGGGAGGAAAATGGTCTGTTGAAAACAGATACAGAGTCGCCACTTAGTCTTTAAGGAACCAAGAAACCTAATTTGACTCACCCAAATGGATAAAGGGCACCGACCCTTCATAACCAAAGAACTTGGTTCGGGGTTTTGGTATGAGAGAGGAAGGAGCATTTGTCGCGACTAAAACACCCTCAACTCGCCCCGTCTTTCGACGGGCCTCAATTAGCATCCAAATAATCATCTTATACTATGTATGGTTCGGCAATTAATACTATGATAGTATATTACATCACATAAGAAACTTGAAATGGAAGATCTAAAGATAAAATATCATTCATAAGATCTAAGTCAAATATCATGCAATGTAAAGTGAAAGATCACACAAATAAACCTAGAAAAAATCATCTAATCATGTATCAAGTAATTAAGTTTCCTTAATCTAAAGGGGACATGAATTGTTCTTGAAACAAATAAACAAAGAAATCAAAATATGCTTAGCAAGCTAGTATGATGCATGTTAATCTTTGAGAAAAGAAGATCTCTCAACCCCGGGACAGATGAGAAAGGATGATTAGATTGAAGGGAAACATGAACGTATTGATCAAGTTCATCCCTTATAATCTTCTTAGATTAGGAGTTACAAAAACCCCCAAATCTTTGCATGGATGCAATGTATGCATCTAGAATGTGCCAAGGTTGTAGTGTGTTTTGTGTCCATGGATTCCTAAAATGACTTAGAAGTCTAGAATGTGTATGAATGAATGAATGAAATCAACATGAGATATGTACCAATGTAGTATGAACTACTTCCGAAGATATGAACTAATTTAGAATGTATATAAGCATCAAATCAAAGAATGAAAGTTAAAATGTGTTTGCTGTGAATAGTGGACAGAACAGTAATATGATCTTGTAAAAATGGAAAAGAGGGGTTAGGAATGTTTTCAATGCATGATTGTTTCTGGAGATCCTCCTTATTGTGTCTAGAACACAACCCAAAAAGCCAATCTTTAATAACTATCACAGATTCAGAGAAATCATGTAAACAATGAAGGTCACTCAGAAATAGAGTCCGTACTGTCGACTGAAATGTTACAAAATCTTAGAAAATGAAAACGAATGATCTGGAGGCCCATTTTATACAGAACGTTCCCTAAGCCATTGAAGTTCAAGGGAAAAATAAGTTAGGACCATTCTTTTTGGAAAGGTTTTCTGTAAAACAAGTTGAAATTAAGCCAAGCTGCTGTGACAGCAAAAACAGAATATCTGGAGGGAATGTTTGGGTCCAAATGGACCATTTTCAAGTATTTTCAAGTCAAACCAAAAATCATGGGTGTTCTCTAATGAGTTAGGAAGACTTACCAAGTGGCCTTGCATCCATACATTGAGTATTGAGTTCTAGATAAATCTTTGAACTCAGATCACTCACTGTTTTGACTCACTGTTTTGAAGATTTTGGGGAAAACAAGGTTTTCTTTCTTGAGATCAAAATGAGAGGGATTGAAGGGGGTTTTGAAATAGAGGTTTTGAAAATGTATTTTCAATACTCAATAAAGATTATAGCCACTTGAAATGTCAACATCAAACTCATCATCAAGAACCTCCAAGATTGTTGGAGAGATTTATTTTTATTTGAACATAACTTCAAGAATACCTTGGAGGTATTGAAATTATAATCATCATCTATCAAACATGTTTTTGAGGTCAAGAGCTACTATCCATAAGGATTCACTCACCTCAAACTTCATGTCATCACTTAGATGATGATGAACTAGTAAGTAAATAAAGAAAATCAAAAAGAAATGAGGTGAGAAGAGATGAACATTATATAAACAAGCAAGCAAATAGATAGCAATCAATAGATGATATTCATGATGTATTGAACTTGTAGCTTGGTGTTTCACTCATAGATATAGACATCTGGACATGGAAGTAGCTTCCTAACTCAAAAATGCTTAGAGAAATGGTGATTGGGTGTATTGATGATGAAGTATATAGAAGAATGGTGGAGGAAAACAAGGTTGGAACTCACTTTGATTGGAAAAAAGACTACTTCTTCTCTTTATCTCTCTATATTTCTCTAGAGTTTCTTCCTAAGCTCTCTCTAAGCTTCCATGTCTCTCCCCTAAATGGAAGTAAATGGCTTCTTTTATAGGCAAAGGAGAGGTGGTAAATGGAGTTTTAAAAAGTTTAAAATGGTCTCCCATTGGTCCAAAATAAGCTGGGAACCAAAACTACGTCGTTTTGATTTCTAATATATCAAATTGGTCCCCCAAAATAAATTACAAACACATACTGTTCTGGAGGAGAGTGCCGCGGCAGCACTGGGCCTCTGCCGCGGCGGCACTACTCTTCCTTCGTCCAGATAATGTTGTTTAGGCCCCCAGAGGTTTCGGTAATCGCGAAAAGGCCTTATTTCGTTCGAAATTCACAGAAAATGCATACGAACTCCAAATTGAGGTTGTGATATACCGTTGGAAAGGTAATGGAATCTACTTTACATAAAAAATAGTTCAGGGATAGGTCACTTCGAAAAGTTTTGCGGTATTCGCGATAAAAGTCGATTTGATCGCCTTTTTCGCCTTTGGAAATTTATAATAAATTCGTTTTAAATCCAGAAATTATGTGCGATATACCAATGGAAAGCTATTGACCTCTAGTATCCATGAAAAATGTTTGAAAAATGTTACGGTGCTCCGGTTCCAAAGTCAAATTTTGGTCAAACTAGTTAAACTTGGGATTCCCGGGAAGTTCTGGAAATCTCTGGGAGCTCCCAGGAGCTGACGTTTTCATCTGATTTTTTTCTTAAAAACTCATTTTCTTACTTTTCTTACGATATATCATGTTTCCATAACTTTTGGTCAAAATCTGGGAGTTTTTGGTCTTTTAGGGGCATTTTGGTCATTCTGAGCATTTTGAGAAATAGAACTAACTTCCAGGAGTCCTTTTTGAGTCTTTTTCAATCATTGTGAACCACCAAGCTATGGGTCTCCTAAATCTGATAGCCGACAAAATGGGGTGTCTACAGTGGTACGCATCCATCCGGTCGATGCCGTAGGAGGCCCACCTCTCCCACGCATCTCGTACACTGGTTGGGCCTTCCTCCATACCAGGTACCGTGTCCTGGTTGGGCCCACCTCCAATCCAGACACAACCACAATTCCAATTCCATTACAATCACAATCATAATCCTCAAGGTTCGAGGAGCTTACCCGAATGAATTTGCACCAAACTCCCTTTTGACCCAAGTAGACACAAAACATGCTCACATAAACAGTTATACGTGTTTTTTTATATAATTTCACGTGCATAATTAACAGGCCTAACTAATACATAAATTTCGCCCAGATCCAAGAATATCAAAGTTGATGTTCAAAACATGAAAATTCATATATTTCATAGATCTAGAATTCATACCTCGAGCGAATCTCTTCAAACTGTGAAGAATCGTCTAGGGGACTAATTAAACGTCAGATTCCAAATTTGGGACGATTCCTACAAGTTTTACTGGTTTTCCCCAAAAGTCTAGAATTAAGATTTTTACAAAAATTGGCCAAACACGGCCTAAGTAGTATCAAAACATAGATATTACCTCCACGAGTTCAAATCTGAAATCTGGAGAAAATCTGACGGACGAACGGTCGTCGATCGGCGTCGCAAAGCCCGTTGGCTCAATCTCCTTTCTCTCTCCTCTCTCTAGATATTTGTGAGTTTTGGATGAGAATAAAATCTCACCCCCACCTATTTATAGAAGAACTCTTCGGAAATCGCGTTTACCTCCCCACGAGTTCCTCAAACTTCTAATTAGCTCTCGAAACTTCGCACACGTCCATTTTATAACTTTACGAGTAAAAACTATAAATTTCAAAAGTTTTCGACTAGGTTTCGTTTGGGTTCAAAAATAACGTCCGAAAACTATATTCTGTGGAATCTCTACACAACCTACATTTTTAATTAACGTATCACTCGCGTTCTTACCACAGTTCTCAAAATGATATAACAATATCAAAGATTACCAGAATTTCCACAACACAGATAAAATTACTATTCATCAAATACCAGATAGTCAGATAACATTTAAATCATAAAAATGCCATTTACTCATGCCCATGCAATATGAACTGCCATGTTTCCGTGTCCTCACTGACACCTTACTGTTGACTCACAGTCAACCTCATCACCATTATCAACTAACATTGATAAACTCTCAAATTACAAATATGCATGATGAAATTATAAATTCCTGGAATGGGTGTGACACCTATAGCTTTGATACCACTAAATGTCACGACCCATCCCACTACGCGTGGAAATAGGACACGTGGAACGCCACCAAGGCTCAACCAAACATCATATAACTATACGCAGCGGAAAGATCTTTAAAACAACCCTGAGTATTTAAAACTTTAGGAAACATTGCCCTCTGAGTTGAAAAATCTATTGGAATCAGAGTTATAAAAAGTTTTGGCCAATTGGAAACACGTCCAAAAGAATCAGTTTTGAAAACAGAGGTTCAGTCGACTGTGCCTTGGGTTCAGTCGACTGTACCTAGCAGAAATCAAAACCCAAAATTCTCAACAGAGGTCCAGTCGACTGATCAGGGAATCCTGTCGACTACACTGGTTACTATTTGGATCAGTAGCTAAAATCTACAGTAGTTCAGTTGACTGATAACTTTCCCAGTCGACTGTGTTATGTAGAACAAAAAATGCAACATTTTTAAAAGGGGTCCAGTCGACTGATGGATAGTACAGTCGACTGGTTTTGCCATATACACAAGCAGTAGCCAAAATCAACAGTGACTCAGCCGACTGATCAAGGGTCCAATCGACTGTTTTCATTACTATTCACTTTTAGTGTCTCAATCCCACGAGATCCAGTCGACTGATCTAGGGTCCAGTCGACTGCTCCCCTGCTGGGCATCCCTGTTGCTAAAACTAACAACACATGCTTCTCCACACCATCAACAATCAAAACCAACACCAATTACAACATTTTAGACATAACTACAGACGTTCAATTACAAGATTACAATACTACGGAACTAATCCATGATTTTATTACAATATTTTACAATTTACCAATCCTTACACAAGTTTTAGGATTTGAAACAAAAACATATACAATGTGGTTTCCCGGCGTTTCTTAACGGCCTCACTCCTCACGCTTTTTCTTGTCTTTCTTCTTACCTGCAATGGAGTACATCTCCACTGCTCAGCTATATGCTGAGTGCACAATTATAAATGTATGCTTATATGACAGTTCATGGTTTAAGCATCTAAAACACATAGAAATAGTCTCTTGGGTGAGTGGTACGCATTCATCCGACTGATGCCGTAGGAGGCCCACCTCTCCCATGCATCTCGTACACTGGTTGGGCCTTCCTCCATACTAGGTACCGTGTCCTGGTTGGGCCCACCTCCAATCCAGAAACAACCACAATTCTAATTCCATTACAATCACAATCAAAATCATAATCCTCAAGGTTCGAGGAGCTTACCCCGGATGAATTTGCACCAAAATCCCCTTTGACCCAAGTAGACACATAACATGCTCACATAAACAGTTATACGTGCTTTTCATATAATTTCACGTGCATAATTAACGGGCCTAATTAATACATGAATTTCACCCGGATCCAAGGATATCAAAGTTGATGTTCAAAACATGAAAACCCATATATTTCATAGATCTAGAATTCATACCTCGTGCGATTCTTTTCAAACTTTGAAGGATCGTCTAGGGGGCTAATTAATCGTCGGATTTCAAATTTGGGACTAATTCCTACAAGTTTTACTGGGTTTTCCCCAAAAGTCTAGAATTAAGATTTTTATAAAAATTGGTCAAACACGGTCTAAGTAGTATCAAAACGTAGCTCTTACATCCACGAGTTCAAATCTAAAATCTGGAGAGAATCTGACGGACGAACGGTCGTCGATCGGCGTTGCAAAGCCCGTTGGCTCCAAATCTCCCTTCTCTCTCCTCTCTCCTCTCTCTAGATATTTTTGAAAAGTTTGGATGAGAATGAATCTCATCCACTTCTAGATATAGGCAAACTTTTTGGAAATTACGTTTACCTCCCCACGAGTTTCTCAAACTTCTAATTAGCTCTCGAAACTTTGCACACGATCATTTTATATCTTTACGAGTGAAAATTATACATTCCAAAAGTTTCCAACTAAGTTTCGTTTGGGTCCAAAAATAACGTCCGAAAACTATATGCTGTGGAATCTCTACACAACCTACCTTTTTAATTAACGTATCACTCACGTTCTCACCACCGTTCTCAAAATGATATACTAAAGTATCCAAATACCAGACATACACTACACAGGTATAATTACTATTCACAGGAATACCAGATAAAGTCAAATAACATTTAAATCATATAAATGCCATTTACTCATGCCCATGCAATATGAACTGCCATGTTCTCGTGTCCTCACTGACACTTTACCGTTGACTCACAGTCAACCTCAACTCAAATTATTAATAATATTAATAATTTCAAAATCTCAAATGATGCATTTTCAAAATCATAAATTTCTGGAACGGGTGTGACAATAATGATGGGAACCACTTCAACATCATACACTACAACAAACGGGACTTTTTGTGGCGCACAATACGCGTCACAATTACTACTTATTTGTGGCGCGCAACTTTTTTTTGCGATGCTGAATTTCAAGTCGTAAATAAAATAGCAAAACTAGTCAAATATTTGTATTTGCGACGCATAAATGCGCCATAAATAGTGGAGTGGTTATTTGTGGCGCAACACATGCGCCAAAAATAGCTATGTATTTATTTGTGGCGCAACACATGCGCCAAAAATAGCTATGTATTTATTTAGGGTTAATTACAGAAACACCCCCCTGTGATTAGGCCTTTTATCAGTTACCCCCCTATACTTTAAATTTTATCACTAATACCCCCTGTGGTCTGGACTAAACTGAAATAGTCATTTTTTCTGTTAAAGTTAACGGAAAATGGATAAAAATACGAAATTACCCTATTACATGCTAATAAGAACACCCTTATATGCTTAAATGTTTATTTAGGCATATGTGGTATGCTATTATATTATTTTGATATTATATTTGTTATTAGAGACCATTCTGTAGTCACTTTGAGCTACATTCATGAGAGCAAATTTATTTAATTTTTTATTTTATTTTTGATCTACCCCTGGACACACACACACCACACACAGTCTTGGCGATATATAATTTATTTTTTTATTTTTTTATCTACTCTTAGACACACACAATCTTGGTGATATGTTTGTTTTTTTTTAATCTACTCTTGACCACACACACAGTGAAATCCAATGTAGTGATATACTAAGATCTAAAAAAAATTTATCCCCAAAATTTTGTGTGTGTGTGTGTGTGTGTCAAATTCGTTCTCACAAAGGTATCCCTAAGTAACCACATAATGGTCATTAACAACAAATGTAATATTAAAATAATATAATAATGTATCACTTATGCCTAAATAAACATTTAAGCATATAAAGGTATTATTATAGCATGTAATAGGGGTAATTTTGTACTTTTATCAATTTTCCATTAACTTTAACGGAAAAAGTGACCGTATCACTTTAGTCCAAGCCACAGGGGGTATTAGTGATAAAATTTAAAGTACAGGGGGTATTTGATAAAAGGCCTAACCACAGGGGGTGTTTCTGTAATTAACCCATTTATTTATGGCGCAATAAATGCGCCAGAAATAAGTGACCAAAATAATGAAGGGTCTGTTTGATAACTATTTCGTTTTTTTTTTTTCATTTTTTTGAAAATGGCAATAAAATAATCGCTGAGACCAAAAAAGTATATAATCGCAAAATGTCCAAATTGCCCTTAGATCTTACTTTTAATAAATAAAAAAAACCAAGTCTTCAAATAACACAAGGTGACATACCCAAAAGTTATTCGAGGTTCAGGATTTAATGGTTGGGTCCATTTGGTCTGAATCTATTTGTAAAATGACTATTTTGCCCTTCATATTTTAAAATGCCATAACTTGTTAAGACTAAACTAGAATTGAACGTTGTCAGATGCTATGAACTCATTCGAATATACAAATGGTCCCCATTATTATTGTCAGTGGATCCACTACCACATCATTTGGGATGAGAAATTGAGATTAGGATTTGAGAAGCATAGCATTGCTCTTCAAGTAATGTTATGCTTCCCAAATTTCTATCCCAAATTGGTAAACAACTTTCAATCAAATTCAACTGGTTACATAGTATTAGACTTGTTTTCACTGTCACATCATTTGAGAAGCACTTTTGACATAAAATTTTGAAAAGCATAGTATTTCTCTATCCTGAATGGATTATATTAAAACTAAATTGAAATCGTAAAGATCAAAAGGTCATTAGTAGTTCAAACTTTAGAGACGAAAATGAGAGTATTTTAGGGGAAGCTTCTTGATACTTATCTTCCTGGTGGAACAGTCTTGAACCTTTCCACAAAAGGTTTTTTGTTTTGTAGAAAAGGTTCATTGAACTACATTAGCCTCCCTCTCTCTCCGCGTTGACGTGTACATATAGTTAATAACTCGATTAATATATATATATATATATGTGTGTGTGTGTGTATGAAGAAGAAAAAGAACAAGGTAAAATGAGGAGCATGATCGTCGGTTCTGAGAAAGAATCTGAATCGGAGGAGAATAGTAGTTCACCACCAAACTCTCCTACGGGTGTTAATTTTGGGTATAACGTCGACGATTATTTTTATTCCAAATTCAAGGCAGCTATATCCAATGATCTCTTCTACGTCAGACCGAGCAGTCATATATTTTTCGAAGCTGCCCTCTGGGGTTTTAGGAGTGATCCAACTCCTTTGGCCGGTAATTCACCTCTCTCTCTCTCTCCTTGTGAACTCCATTTCTTAATTTCTTTTTATGCTGTTTATGTTGTTATACTTTGTTGTATAATAGGATACATCGTAATGTGTTTAGGTATCGTAGTTTATCCCTTCATCTTTTCTCGAGTTAGTATTCTTTTTTGAATTATTGTTAATAATTTTTCAATTTCTAATGTTATTTAAATATCTCTGTTTGGATTGAGAGAACTTGAGAGAAGAGAAGAGAAACTCATTAACACTATATTTGGATTGAGAGAAATTGAGAGAAGATAAGAGGAAGAGAAGAGAAGAGAAAGCATGGTTATATATGTCCACCTTGTTTGGATAGAGAGAAGAGAAGAGAGGAGAAGAGAAAAATAACATTGTCCTATTTGTTTAACTCTCACAAGAGAAGAGAAGAGAAGAGAATAGAAAGGATTTAGAATCGATTTACTGTTTTATCCTCCCATATAAATTCATCTAAACTGGTTCATCTGCTTGTGGAGGCACCGATTTAAAACAAACTCTTTTTGCACAAACATATATATGCTCATTATATAACAATGAAGTAATAATAAACAAACATCCTTCAAATTTAGAACAATGCATAGTCTTCTAAGTCACCTTAAAACCTTTACACGTACATGTGTGCCATCAAGTACACCTAAGCAATCCTGGTATTTTTACATGTACCTTTAACATATTTATCAATAAGGGTTTATAAATAAGTAAATAAATTATCTATTATAGTATACTTGCTAGTTACCATAAATATGGAAAGAATCTATTAATGTTGAGTATTTGTGGAGGGACTTCTGATCCATTAGGTTGTCTAAGAAATTGATCTTCCAAGGATATGATAGCTCTCAAAACGCAGTGAAAATGTCGAGATGTAGTCTCAAAGAACGCTTGAAGAAAAATGAAACAGCACGATTTCAAATGCTGCAGGCGGCATGCGTGTAATATCGTGACTTCTTTCATTAGTCCTAATATCGGGCATTAATTCAGCACGTTGCCTTTCTCTCTTACTATCTCGACGGCTTGGACTAAGACTTAAGTTGCTCTCTTCCATAATATAGCATACAATATAAGCAACAAGTTGTGAAACCATTCGCCGCCTTCGATCCCACTCATCAAAAATATAATCTAATTCTTCTATAGTATCCATCTATGCACAAGTTGGTGGTCAAAATTATGACCAAAAAGTGAAAGTTAAAAATATTTTAGTATTCTTACAACCTCATTAATTGAGAGCATTTTTGCTCACTCATTTTTGGTCCACTTAGTGAAAAGCCTGGGTGAGCAACGGTGGACGAAAATTGGGTGAGCAAAAATGCTCTCTAATAAATTAGGGTTGAAAGTGATTTACAATATCTAAAACTTTTAATTTATTACAAATTTCACATTCTTTTCATTCCATAGAACACCCAAATATATGAACTATTATACCATTTTGCATTAAAAGTGTTTCTTAACACCAAAATTAATGTCATATGTGTTACGAACAACATTTGGGAAATAAATTTGGGAAGCATATATAGCATTGCTTATCAAGTGGGCATTCAGCAATTATTATTGACAGCTAATTATGACTCTCCATTACTCAACCTAGTGGGAAATACAACTAACTACAAAATAACCTCATCATGCACATTGTTTATTTATTTGATCAAAGCAATTCAACAAAGAAAAGACAAAGTGATAAAACCTAGGCAATCACAGCAAGGCAAGTTCATGGATAGAATCATAACTACACAAAAATCAACTACATAAAATAATCTCACCCATGCATATAATAGTTAGAAAACATAATAATCAAAGAAAAATCTGCAAATTTCAGCGAAAACATGAAAATCGTGTACCTGTTTGTTGACGAGCAAGACTGGTTGTGCAGAGATGGCACAACGTGTGAGAAGATAATAAATACTGCACCGTTATTGCTAGGGCTGTTAAGGGTATGTTTGGAATATGAAAAATATTCAGGGATACAATGGTCTTTGCAAAAATATTTCATTATCAATCTCTTCTCATCTCTCCTTGATCTCTCCAATTTGGAGAGAACCAAATTTGGGCTCTTTTTCTCCTCCTTTCTCTCTGGTTTTCTCCAATAAAGTTATCTTCTCTCCTAACTTAACTATCCAAATGAGAGAACTGAAGAGAAAGTGGTTCTCTTCCTCTTCTCTTCTCTAAAGTTCTCTCAATCCAAACATAGTGTAAAAGAAATATATATATATATATATATATGTACATGTATATATTCCCTTCTTCAAAATCACATGTCCTTGCCCAAATATTTACTCAAATTTCACAACTTAAATTTGACTAAAAATTTATTTCGGTACAAGGCTCTCCAATGAAGACTAACTACTAAACCTCCGTTTGGTTTTTGAGATCTGGAGAGTATAGAAGAGGAAAGAAACTATTTCCATCCAGTTCTTTCGTTTGGATAGTTAAGTGGGTGAGAAGAGAATGTTCAAGGCTCTTTGTCAAATGAGGGTTCAACGGCGCGATTCGAGCACTAGGGTTTAGCTTTCTCCAAATGAAGACAGTCGGAAAGAATATGAGGGGAAAAATAACTCAATTTTGGTTCTCTCCTTTGCAAACCTTCGCCGACTTCGGTGGAGAAGCCAAAAAAATGACCGTTTGGGAATATAAACAGTGTTGCTTCAATTTGGGTAAAACTTAGTTTGGTATGGGTTTGGTTATTGGGTTGGAGATGATTTTAGGGGGTTTTGAACCAGCTTTGAATTTGATATGTGTTTGATTCTAGGATTGGAGATGTTTAAATAACTTGATTTGTAAATTAACTAATCCAATATGCATATAGGTACGTGTGTGTGTGAAGATTCAATAGTGTAAGGTTGAGCGTATCTATTTGAGGTTCACATTCATTCATTTGTTTTCTCATTTGTGCATTTTCACTAACATATATAGGTAAGAAGGTCTCGGCCACCCGAAACGGGAATCTGACAATCAAAGAGAAAATCACATATGCACTTCTTAACGTGGATTATTCATCGGCTAATCTAGATATTCTAGTTCAGTTTTGGGCTCCTGTAACGATTGGGGGTAGATGTTTCCTTGCCACTTCAGACCAGCCTTTTGGAATGACTCGATATGATGAAGGGCTTTGTGCATTTAGGAAGCTCTGTATGGATTATAGATTTTATGTTGATATGGATACTGGTGAAAAAGACTTTAGTCTCATCGGCCGTGCGTTCATACAAAAATTGCCAACATTTTATGGAGAGTGGCAGTGTTGTTCTAACGAAGAGTATCCGCAGCTTGATCTCCTTGTACAGTGCAAAATTAAAGGATTTACGATCTTGCCAGTGCTTCAACCTTCCAACATGGGTTGTGTTGGTGTAATTGAACTACTAGCGACTGCAGAGGACACAAGAGAGGCACTGCATTATTATGCTGAAACTATAAGGGATACGCTGGAGGTTTTCCTATATCCCCTGAATTTGGATATGTTATATGCTTATTAGCATTGTCGAATCTTTACAACTTCCCGTATAAGTTAAAACACTTTTCATTTGGAATGTTTCAATATTTGGAAGACAGTTTATTTCATTTCTTTTGGAGGCTTTTCATCTTAAGTTGTCTATTTTATAAAATCATTTTACAAGGAATTAAGAGCCTGTTTGGGATAGTTTTTTCCGGACCAACTCTCACTTTTTTGAGATTATAATCAATTATCGGAAAGAATGGAGTTCGTTTGGTAACCAACTTTTTATAGCCTTTTCAAAATCAACTTCACTTTAAAGATGAAAAAATAAATAAATAAATAAAATCAGTTTGAAAGCAGCAAATTGCCTGCTTTTTTTGAAAGTTGAATCGTCCTTTAAGAATTGCCAATAAATTGTCATTAACAAAATGTCCTTGTTAGTTTTTGTAAAAGACCATGACTGTATACTAATTGAAAGTTATGCAGTACATTTTGCTCATTTATATTAAAACTTTACTACAACATTGTCAATCGGTCTTCTCGAGAAAAATCTATAATTTAGCCATTATATCATTTCTCGTTCTTCTTTTGCAGGCTGTAGATCTGAAGGCATGCAATGACCATAATCATTTCCGACGTTCAGTAGATGCTTCTGATCAAGAATTGATAGAGGAATTATCTGTTGTAGTCATTGATTCTTCCACAGAGAAGAATTTTGATACTTATCAAATAGATCTAGCTACCAAATCACCACCCAGGACCCATGACTTACTGAATGGTGGAGGGCTGCAATTAACTGTGGAAGATGATATGATACATAATGGAAATGACGTGATTAGTTCAGGAAAAAATGATTTCACTGCTACTGATTTAGTGAGAGAAGGCAAGATAAAGACAACTAAGAGGGAGCATACAGAAAAGGAACCCTCAATTAGTTACGAGGTTCTAAAAGGACATTTTGGGACAAAACTTGAAGTTGCTGCAGAGAAACTTGGCGGTATGCTCACATGCTTGGAAACAGCTTCTTTTGATCTAGCTTTTTTTACTTTCAATATGTTGCATTCTTGAATTAGTTTTGGAACCACATTTTGGGATGAAACTCAATTATGCTGCAGAGAACCTAGCGGTAAGCTCACACACTTGGAAATTATGATTTCCCACATTGGGGGTGAAAAGATTGTGTTTGGCTTATAAAGCATCACAAGGTCTATTCATCAACTTTTTTTTTTTTTGGTAAAAGTTCTATTCATCAACTTGGGCTTTAGCACTTTGGGACATTTTGTTAGGCACCTTCTTCTAGTTACTAGGCTATCTTGGTTGGTGTGTTACAAAAATTGTTGTAATCTTGCTCTTGTTATTTTCTACTTGCTATGTACTTCAGTTGGAAAGAAATTGGACTTTTCCTTTTGTTCTAAAAAAATGTGGAGGTTATCTTATGTATTTCCTTCATTTTGCAGTTAGCCGATCTAAGCTGAAGCGTTTGTGTAGACAGAATGGTCTCCCTCGGTGGCCATCTCACAAGAGAAACAAAGTTACTCACCCAGTCCCTGATCAAGACCCTTCGTCTTCTAATCCGCCTACTGATCGAGCAATGCAAGATGGGAGGACCACGACCGTGAAGGCGGCATATAGAGATGATATTATAATGTTTCAACTCTCTTTCTCGACAGGGATGATAGATTTGGAGGAAGAGGTGGGAAAGAGGTTGAAGTTGGAGACTGGAACTTTTAAGATCAAGTATGTGGATGAAGATGGAGATAGGATTCTATTAGCTTGTGATGCAGACTTGAAGAATTGTATACGTATTTTAACATCATCAGGCATAACAACAATCAAAATGTTGGTTGAGCCACGTACCCTCTTGTAGTTCTTCCTATAAGTTGGTGGGAGTTCTTCATCAATTCTATGTACTTCCAACACTTTCAGTCATTTTATAGATGTACATTTATAATGAACCATGTATCTTGAACATTTCCTCAGAATCTCCGGATAGGAAAAAACAGCTTGTTGGCTTGGAACCATGTATCTTGATTTTAATCAAACACCAACTTGACATTGAGAACAAAAGGCATTTTCTCACACTAGGTATGATTTGATATAATATGTATATATATCTAAAGAGGGCGTCATCCCTTTAATAAAAGGACCTCTATTTTGGCCATCAGATCGTGTTTTCATTAAGGGTATTTTCATCATTTCAAACGATTAAAACACAATCTGAAGGTCAAAACAGAGGTCCTCCCTTTATTAAAGGGAGGGCGCCCTCTTTATAGACTCCCGATCTTCTCACAAACCAATTGTCGACGGCCTTTCTGTGCCCGGTGACCCGATTAACCACATTTATAACACCTACCCTTAAACTTTGTACTCACGCTTGGATAATTCCTTGCGATATGCTCGACCCATCTACAAACATAACAGACTATAATGTAGTGACATTTACCCCAATACTGCTTATTACACATTGAACGATGGGGCTTCTCTTCCTCGTTGTACTACTTGTAGATGAACTTTCTATATTTGCTCTTTTACATTTACCTGGACTTACGCTTTTATTTTCTTCCAATTTCTTACCTTCTTGATGTTGCCGGAACTCTGTTGGAAACTCCTCTGCGGTCGGTTGTTCCGTTCTTAACTCGGGATTTGTGTTTTCATGTTCTTCCTCTACTGAGGATATTTTGATTTCTACTGCCCTTACAACTATTTCAACAACTCGTTCCACTTGGTCCATTCTTATCGGAGATATTTGTCTCTTTCCCGAATTCAGTACTAGACAATTAAGTCTAGCATCCACAAGATCATTCTAATGCATGCTAAACAAGTTTTTAAGCATGCTAAATAAACGTGTATGCATGTTCGTGCAACTACGTGTCGTTGTGTGCACACTACGCGACATACGTCTCTCGTCCCCAAAGGTTCTATCCTACTGCTTTGATACAAAAAACTGTCATATCCCAACCCGCCTCGTGCGGATTAGGACACGTGTAATAATGCTACAAGCTCCCAATTACATTAATTTGCAAAGAAACATGCGAATTACTAAGAATCGCATGTGTTTAGCAACATTAAATAACTCTATTGTTACAAAATAGCCCCCAAGGGTAAAATGGTAATTAATAAGGTATAAAAATTTTTATACCAAAAGATAGATCTCTGAGTTCCGGTTCCAATGCAAAAAACGGTGCGCGAATCCGAGTTTTCTAGAGTGAGTTATGTCCGTTTCCGTAAAAGTCGACAGTCCAGCAAAATGGCCTGCTGATCGATCCGCCCCAAAATCGGATCGATCCGGATTTGGCATAATGCCATTTCTGCACTATCCAGCTACTCCGGATCGATCCGCTCAAGGCCCGGATCGATCCGGTTCCTGCAGAATCCCATTTTTAGCAGATTTCTCCTGTTTTAAAAGTCCCAAACTTCACCAAATTCAAACCAACCCACATGAAACTTTAAGAACCTATTCCAATCCATTTTAAACATACTCAAACATTCCCAAACACAAATTCAAACTCTTCAAACATAGATTCATGAATATAACCTCAATTAAATCCAACAAGTTTCCTTAAAATCAAACTCTTAAACATGAACTTGTTAGGAATGAACTCAAGTAAACCAATCCCCAAGGACACTTCTAAAATCATTTTCTAAGCATTCCAAAGTCTTGAAAAAACTTCATAACCATGACCATAAACATATTTAAATCCCTTCACACAATCAAGATATGACTCAAACTTCATTTGAACAAATTGAGTCATGGAAACCCCATACTTGGTAAAACTAACATAAGTAATGAAAATCACTAGAACCAAAGAGTCAAGAACTTTACAACCCTCTTGCTTGCAAACAACCATTACCCAAAATGATTGTGACACTAACCGAACTTTCCAGAAAGGTCCAATCTTAACCATCTCACACATATCCGTAGTTAAGACTTTAAGGATTTATATAGAATTTACAAAACAAACTTCGATTCCTCTAACTTCTTACCCAAAGCTAACTATTAACATAGAGAATTATACAAGTTTCTACAAATTTACATTACACATAAGTTATAGAATCCTAACTAGTTCCCAATCTCTTCAACTCTACAACCACGAGTCGAGGCTTCAAGCCACAAGTCAAGGATCCCAAGTCACAAGTTAAACCATTATTCAAGTTATAAACATAACGACAAGTCCCAAATCTCTCCCCCATTCCCGAGCACGTTACTTTCTCTCCGGATATTACTCCATACCTGCGGTGGTTGTTATTTACCACAACAGAAACAGAAAATGGTTTTCTTAAGCATTACACTTAGTGAGAATTCTAAACATGATTGAATGTTTAACATGTGCAATGCTATAAATGAACACACAAATTATACTCGTAATCGCCGAATCACCCGTTCAATGATTCATTCAAACCCGAAGACCTTCCCTGGTCCCGTGGCCACTTCTATTCCTTGGACTTCCGTCTTTATCGGATTCTTCTTCTTCGTCTCCCTTATTTACTCCCAACCAATGAATCATTTCTCCGGTGTTCATTGATTACCACATAACATATAGGCACATAAAGCATGTAGGCGCATAATCATAGCAACTTTTCATTCAATTGACATATAAATCACAATTTAGCAATTCCATAGCTTCTAAGCATGATTTCTATAACTCAAACATAAATAGAATCATTGAACACTTTAAACCACAATCACTTTTTAGTTAGAAAACTCACCTTAGCAAGATTATACCCAATTATGCTCCTAAAATCCTGATTCAAGCTAGAACCAAAGCCAATTCTTGTTCTAGAGTAATCCTACATAGTTTTGGTACAACAAACGTCGTCTATCAAGAACGGTTGCCAGAAAAACGTTGCCGAAAATGAAAACACATTACGTGCATGTAATCCTCTTACCTCCACGAGTCCAAAGTGGTATCGGATCGTAAATCCTGCGAACGACGGCGACGGAACGGCAAGAAAACGGTGTCGGCGTCTCGTCTCCGTCTTTTCTCCCGAGCTCTCCCTCTTTTCTTTGTTTTAATTTCCTGAATTTTCTATAAATGGAGACAATTCTCCTCCACTTGACACACACCCATGCATTAAGCATGAGGTGTCTAAGCCTCACTTATCCCATTTTTCGTTTACACCCTCGGAACTCTTAAGTTCTCATTATAAAATCCCCTAAACATTCCATTAACTACCCAATTATCTAATGAGTATTTGTCTAAGTTCCGCATGGGTCCCAATGTGGGTCCCATATATTTTGTAAAGTTGCTATCACACCTACCAATTATAAGTCTTTTTTTAGTTATACCCTTATTTGGGTATCCAAACTAATACAAGTTGCCAACACATGTATTATCATATATTATGAAAGCATTTAAACAATTAGTTATTTAATCATATAAATGCATTTAATCACATAAAATGCAAATATTAATATTCGGCCCTTCACTGGGTCCCATTCCAATATCTGTGCGCACCTACTGGGGACTTTTCCAACTAGTGTCCCTTTTCTGAACACTTTTCATACGGGCGAGTCCAAAGCCTCCCCTTAATCCATTTTATATAGTAATTATATTAATTAATGCATTTAAAATGATAAATGGACTCCTTTCTCGGGTACGGGTGTTACAGTTAATTAACTGACCCTCTTCTCTCTACTCTAAATACTCTAAAAGACTCAAGAACTTCCCCTTTGAAAGTAACGTCCCATCAATTATAGTGAAGTATTTTTGGATATATTGAGAGACAGAGATAAGAAGGAGAAGCCAATATTAAAGATTGATGAAAGTGTTTTAATTCTTGTCACTCTCAATCTCAATGGTAAACAACAGATACGTATTTAATTTCAGTATTTGAAAGATCTTGAGATGATGTATTAGATTTAAGATTTATATATTTTCCACATGATAATATGATTATTTTATCGATTATAGTCTTATAGTTTTTCCTGCGAGTAATGCTATGTTTCTCAAAACCTAATCCCAAATCCTCATTCCAAATAATGTGGTAGTAGGTCCACTGGCAATAATGATGGGAACCACTTCAACATCATATACTACAACAAACGGGACTTTTTGTGGCGCACAATACGCGTCACAAATACTACTTATTTGTGTGCGATGCTAAATTTCAAGTCGTAAATAAAATAGCAAAACTAGTCAAATATTTGTATTTGTGACGCATATATGTGCCATAAATAGTGGAGTAGTTATTTATGGAGCAATATGTGCGCCGAAAATAGTTGAGTAGTTATTTGTGGCGCAACACATGCGCCAAAAATAGCTATGTATTTATTTAGGGTTAATTACAGAAACACCCCTATGGTTAGGCCTTTTATCAGTTACCCCCTATACTTTAAATTTTATCACTAATACCCCCTGTGGTCTGGACTAAAGTGAAATAGTCATTTTTTCTGTTAAAGTTAACGGAAAATTAGGGGTGGCAATTCGGGTTCTCGTGTCATAATCGTGTCATTAATCGGGTTGTATGCTTTGGGTTTGATTTTTAGTTTCGAGTGCTATTCATCTAAAATACAAACTATTTTAAATTAATCGTGTCATGTCGTGTCGTGTTCGGGTTGTCTCTATAAAAGGGGTTGTCGTGTCAAAAATTGCCACCTCTACAGAAATGGGTAAAAATACGAAATTACCCCTATTACATGCTAATAAGAACACCCTTATATGCGTAAATGTTTATTTAGGCATATGTGGTATACTACTATATTATTTTGATATTATATTTGTTGTTAGAGACCATTCTGTAGTCACTTTGAGCTACATTCATGAGAGCAAATTTTTTTTTTTTTTTTTTATCTACCCTTGGACACACACACACCACACATAGTCTTGGCGATCTATTATTTATTTATTTTTTTTATCTACTCTTAGACACACACAATCTTGGCGATATATTATTTATTATTTTTTTTTTAATCTACTCTTAACCACACACACAGTGAAATCTAGTGTAGTGATGTACTAAGATTTAAAAAAAAATTATCCCCAAAATTTTGTGTCTGTCAAATTCGTTCTCACAAAGGTATCCCTAAGTGACCACATAATGGTCTTTAACAACAAATGTAATATCAAAATACTATAATAATGTACCACTAATGCCTAAATAAACATTTAAGCATATAAAGATATTATTATTAGCATGTAATAGGGGTAATTTTGTACTTTTATCAATTTTCCGTTAACTTTAACGGAAAAAGTGACCGTTTCACTTTAGTCTAAACCACAGGGGGCATTATTGATAAAATTTAAAGTACAAGGGGTATTTGATAAAAGGCCTAACCACATGGGGTGTTTCTGTAATTAACCTATTTATTTATGGCGCAATAAATGCGCCGGAAATAAGTGACCAAAATAATGAAGGGTCTGTTTGATAACCATTTCGTTATTTTTTTATTTTTTATTTTTTCATTTTTTTGAAAATGGCAATAAAATAAACGCTGAGACCAAAAAAAGTATATAATCGCAAAATGTCCAAATTGCCCTTAGATCTTACCTTTAATAAATAAATAAAAACTAAGTCTTCAAATAATACAATGTGACATATCCAAAAGTTATTCGAGGTTCAGGATTTAATGGCTGTGTCCATTTGGTCTGAATCTATTTGTAAAATGACTATTTTGCCCTTCATACTTTAAAATGCCATAACTTGTTAAGACTAAACTAGAATTGAACGTTGTCAGATGCTACGAACTCATTCGAATATACCAATGGTCTCCATTATTATTGTCAGTGGATCCACTACCACATCATTTGGGATGAGAAATTGAGATTAGGATTTGAGAAGCATAGCATTGCTCTTCAAGTAATGTTATGCTTCCCAAATTTCTATCCCAAATTGGTAAACAACTTTCAATCAAATTCAACTGGTTACATAGTATTAGACTTGTTTTCACTGTCACATTATTTGAGAAGCGCTTTTGACATAAAAATTTGAGAAGCATAGTATTTCTCTATCCTGAATGGATTATATTAAAACTAAATTGAAATCGTAAAGATCAAACGGTCATTAGTAGTTCAAACTTTAAAGACGAAAATGAGAGTATTTTAGGGGAAGCTTCTTGATACTTATCTTCCTGGTGGAACAGTCTTGGACCTTTCCACAAAAGGTTTTTTGTTTTGTAGAAAAGGTTCATTGAACTACAATAGCCTCCCTCTCTCTCCGCGTCGACGTGTATACATAGTTAATAACTCGATTAATATATATATATTTTAAAGCACGTGCTTTGTATGTGGTTGGTGCACAAAAAGGTAAATAATAACAAATAGAAGGAGTAAACTGGTTAAACACTTGACTTGTACAAGCAATTTCTTAACATCCTTTTGGTAAAATAAGAGATTTTATTTATCTATAATCTTTCGATTTTTTAGTTTTTGTATAATTCGAGTCTTCTAATTGTTACCATTAAAAAAAAAACACAAAGAGTCTTCTAATTGTAAGGCTACAAGTACCCATAAATTACACTAAAATTTCATTGTGGACCTTGTAATATTAATTAAAACACTTAAGGCCCCCAGTTCACCAGCTTATCATTTAAGAATAATCTTTAAGAATGATAAGATTATGTGGATGTTTTCGTATCCAATTACTCAATTATATCAATATCTTTAACAAAGACCGTACCTTATTCAATATATTCTTAAAATAGCTGAAAACATAAACAAAGAATAACTAACACAGAGTAATTAAATATCATGTATGATCTATGATGTATAAATTACCAATTTAGATTTCATTAGTTGTTGCAGATCATTATCTTTGTCTAAAAAATTGTTTACAAAATTCGTAGTTTTTTCACGTATTTCATACAAAAATGATTCTAAATCTCTCCTTCAGACAACTTCTACACACTTTCAGCTCATTCAAATTTTTTGAATCACAAAATGACTTGACTATGTAGTGAAGAATATCACCATAAATGATGTTATTTTTTTTCTCTTCTGCGCAATATTGTCAATGCAAGAGGTCATGATGATAATGTGATGCATATGCAATGTAGTCTCCGTAAGTATAATCAAATATACTTCCTAACTCCAACATTTGAAAACGTTTATAACTTGAAATTTATTGTAAATGCTAATCTTCCTATATATGCTCATATATAACTTGAGCACTTTGTGTACCCCATTTGAAATTTGAAAATTGAATTTAAGAAATTTTAAGTATTTTTTTTAGTTTAGTAATTTTTAGAACTTTTTAAAATAATTCATAACTTATCAAACACTGGTGAAAGTCTCATCAATAATGAGAGATACACTATATGAATTGCGCTAAATTCTTTAAGTTTGAAGTCTCGTCAACGTTTTCTTTTTCTGCCAATGAGCTTAAGGTTACTTTTATTCTTCCATCTAAACATTCAAGGGGCACACTAATTTTGTTGAAATAAATATTTTTTTGAAATTTAGTTTTTTTTTATATAACCAATTTACCCTTACCAACATTTGTCATAATTATTTACACTTTTTAGCCATTGCAAATTTTTAGATAAAATAATCCTTTGTTGCTTAAGCAATTGTCCATTGTTGTTCACAATTTTGTTTTTGTTTTAAAATTTTTGACGACTCAAAGGAGGGGCAAAAATGTCATATTATTAATACTTTATATCAAATGGTGGTCACAAAATTCAGAAACATCGACATCCTCACTAAAGGTGTGTAATAAAAGCATGTAGTAGTTGAGGAGGCCAAGGTGTTAGCATTTTAGGGATATTTAAAAAATTAATGGTAATAGTTGACGCTTGTTGATGCAATTTTTCAGGGGAAAAAAACAACTTTATAGAGTAGTTGAAGCGAAATATATTGCGGAGGGAAAATTCTTTAAAACAACCAAGTGGTTTGATCATACCATACTACTAATTCCTGGAATAATGTTTTGTTAGCTTGGGTACAATATTTTGTGACCCTTGGTACAACATTTTGTTAACTATACAAAACCACTATAGAACTATCTGGTATAATATAAACTATCCTTAAATCTAATTGACCTTATTTTATTATTCTGGGTACAACACATTGTTACCTAAGCCAAATAACTATAAAAACCATCATAAAATATTGTACTCGTGCGGTATCACAAAATATTATACTTAGGTGATTTCTGTAGAAGTTTTGCTTAAATATATAACAAATATTGTACCAGGTGTAACAAAGCATTGTATTCGATGTAACAAAATGTTTTACCCATTTTTTTTTTCTTTTTCTTTTTTTTTTTTTAGAAAATAAATTTGTACTCGGTTTTAATCATATCATATAACCAAACTTTCAATAATTATAAAAATTGATATTATTAATCCAGAATAATTACATTATACATATACATGCATTTCCTCAAATCAATAAGTGTGCTTCAAATGTTGACCTGAAATTTTATCATGAAATGGGTGGGGTCGAATAACATGGAACGTGTTCCCTCATGTCATGTCATGTTTCAGAATTTTATTGAAGGGCAATTGGGTAATTTTACCTTTTCTGTTGGGGGCTCTAAATTTATTTGACTGTATTTAAATTTATGGAGCATGACTACATTAATTATTTTCCCCTTCATATGCTTTAAAAAAAATAATAATAAAAAATAAATAAATAAATTTTCTGTTAATGTGGGTGTATTTATTTAATTTTGGGTTCACACCATTGGGTCAGACTGTCCATTGGGATAGCAAACATTTCATTTTGAACAAACTAGAAAAGCAGGACCCACACCAAACCCATATGGTCGGTCGAATGCTCCCATTTGGGAGTCATTCACGTTACTTCTTCCTTTTCTCTCATTCTTCATCTCTTCTTCTCCTCCTTCAAGTTCAAGAGCCAAAGAAACCCAAAAATCTCTACTTCTACTCCATCTCCTTCTACAAGATTTGAAGAGGTGGTCAAGAACAACATCCTCTAGCATCTCTAACCTTCCTAGAGTGGGAAATCATCTCTTGGGTAAGTATTTTGGAAAACCCCAATTTCTAGGGTTTCATTAGTTTTCAAATTTTTGAGTTGTATTGAACTTCTCTTCTCTTTTATAGCTTCCTTGGAGTGTTTAGAGCATGCCTTAACAATCCTAACCATTTCCTTGGAGTTTCTAGTGTAGGTAAGTTTTCTAGTTTCCTAACAATTTCTAGGATTTGCTAGTTTAAGCTTTTCTATCCTAACTATGAATTGTTCTTGCTTAGAGTGGCCTTCTTGAAGCATCCTTCAAGATCCTAGCACAAGCATTGGAAGCTTTTGGGATTTACTTAACTCTCTTGAATTTTTTCCATTGTTGGAATTTAAAGTTTTGAGGTAGATTTACATTGTGCAATTATATATGTTACACTTGCCTAAGGTGTTTTGAGTTCATATATATGTGCTAGAAGATAATTTAGACACATGCAATGGGTATTTTCCCAAAGTTGTAATGTAAGGGTTGTATGCCAAGTTGTGGAATTATATGCCTTGATTGTACTAGTTGAAAGTTTGGGGTGTTAAATGTAATTAAAATGATGTTATGAGAATAATTTAGACGCATGCATTAGGTTTTCCCCAAAGTTGTAAATTTAGGGTTATATGCCTAATTGTGAATTTACATGTTTTGGTTGTTCTATAATTGATTATGTGATGCTAGACGTGCCTAGGATGCTCCCTTTATGTGTAAAAGCATGCTAGGACGTTAGTATAGAAATCCTTGTTAGGAACGTTAAATTATGAAATTTAATTACATTCTTTGAAGTTCTTGATAGCATGTCTAATGGACTAAATTATTGCTTAGTCTATCATAGTGGATCATCTTTAATGTCATTGTTAACATCATATGCATTGAGGCCTAATCGGCAAACACTCATGTATCACGACATAAAAGTTTTATTTAGAAAAAAGAGAAAAACCCCATGTGTGGGAATTTGATTTAAGAAATCCGGACGTGGGTTGTGATGTGAGACAGGGAGAATGACCCTTAGAAACATTCAAACTCCAAACTATATTCGGGTAGCTCCCGGAGTTGGTATGCTACACTCCATGCGTGGGTGGCTCATGGTCCGGTAATGAGAGAGATGTGCATTTGTCACGCATAGCCTTGCGGCTTTAAACATTTCATTGTAGCCATGGTGGCGATGCATTGCACCTCATTTCATTTTAGTCATGGATAGCATATAGACTTGTTACAATGTTTTCTACGAGCCGTCGTTCTCATAAAAACGACAAAACATTTTTCAGGTGAACTTGATAAGGGCATATGTGACCCGACGCGTGAACTATGAGGCAGTTTGTTCTATTTTGAAGACTCATGCTTATTTATGTATATGAATAGCTCTCTTGTTGATTTAGTCATTTTGGAAGATTGTAAATGTTTAATGCTTTGAAACTTAGAGTATTAAGGTTTTACAAAAATTTCGTGAGCTTAGGCTCTTATCTCTTGTATTTGAGAAGCTTCTTTGATTTTAATGGGACAAGTGTTAGCCATTGCTTTCATGGTTATTTCTTCAATTGTTAAACTCACTTTATGATGATGTATTTACTTTCTGAGGTCGTTGAACCTCTTTAAGTCCTTGTCTTTTTGATTTACATATCCATTGTTTGTTTTTCACTTTTGTTTGAATCCTTGCCGGATTGGTTTGGGTGGTTGCTTTTATGAGAGTTCATTTGTTGTAGTTTAGTTCGTTTTATAATTGGGTCCTTGCCGGATCAAACTCCTCTTTTAATTCCAACAAGGTTTCAAATATTTAAACGTTCTAAATCTCTCCCATTTTCTTTCTCTCCTCTCCCCTCTTTGATCTCTTTCCCTTTCTCAAATATTCTTTCATTTTACTTTTGTTGGAATTATGTATATATATGTTTTTGAAATGTTTCTGAATGTGAAAATACACATGTTTGTGTGTTTAGAATACATTCCCTATATCTCTCTCCCTATCTCTCCCTATATCTCTCTCCCAATCTCTCCCTCTCCCCTTTTTCCTCTCTTTATCTCTTTCACTTCTCGTCTTTAATAAATTTCGAGTACATGAAGTTCCGCTTGCTCTAGACACGTGTTGTATGTTGTTTAGGACTTGTCTAGTCATGTATTGATGTTTAAACTCGAGAATTTAGCAAAGTTGGGAAGGTTTCGAAAAGCTGTCACAAAGCTGTCAAACTTGCTATCATAGAAAAACTGTTACTGTTTTTTTTATTTTCTGCCCAAATGGTGCAGAATTGGAAAAAATGTCATTAGACAAAAGTTGTTCAGAATCAAATTTTACATGGACCAACGCGAACAGAATGTGAGAATTTTAAAGATATAGTTACTTACGGATGTTTCAAAATTCAGCAATTATCCAAAAATGGTCCTTATGCTGTCAAAGTTGCTGTCAAATAAAAACTGCTACTGTTATTTTAATTTTCTGCCCAAATGGTGAGGATTTGGAGAAAATGCTATTTGACGAAAGTTGTGCAGAATTTAATTTTACATGGACTTAGGCGGACAGAATGTGAAAATATTAAAGATACAACAACTTATAGATGATTTAAAATCCAGCAACTACTCAAGAATGATCTTTCATCAAATTTTATTGTATTCTTCTTGCTCCCCTTGAACTAGTGCTAGTCCGTTTAATCTTTTAATTTTATTTTTAAATGATTTCATCCTTATTGAACTCATTAACATTTAAGTCCATTTTGGGGTTACGTATTAGTAAGTCATCCTTGTAGGAAACCCCGTGGGTTTCCAAAGTCGCTTCCGCATTGTGATTGGATTTTAATTCTTTTCTCTCTATCTTTTTCTCTTTCCTCGCGCTTCGGTTTCCGGGGCGCGACAGATTGGTATCAGAGCTAACCGGGTTCAAATACCTAGAGGCTATGGTTGTTTTCTTTTGGGTTTATCACATTTCCATTTGTGTTTACTCTGTGCCTACTCCTTATTGCATTCTTCGTTTAAGTTGCACATGTTGAGGCGTTGCGATGCTGTGTGGGTATACGTATGTGTTTAGTGCCTTCGGGACTTACGTGCTTACATGTTAAAATAGCTTACTTGTTTGATATGTTATTTATGCTAAATGCTCACATGATAAATGTTTACATGATTAAGTGCTATGTGTTTTCATCTATGAATCTTTTGCATTATGTCTTGGTGTGGATGTCTGATGGTATTTAACTATTGACCGTGAAAGGTTTAAAAGTATATATATGAGGGTTTCCTTGTTTGGATTATTCGCTCGACGTACTATGCCTGGTAAGGTTGGTGGTTAGGTGTCGATCAGTGCTTCACACCAAGTTGTATGCTTAAGGACCTCTGTTGTGTTTATAAAATTTACGTTACTTGCTATTTCCATTTACGTTGTTGAGATAGCATGTTCAGGTGTTGCACGCCTACATGATTATATGTTCACCTTCTTGCATGCTCATGTGGTTTACATGCTTAGAATAGAATATATTGAGATCATCTATTGTATTATAGATGGAGAAATTTCCAAAAAAAAAAAAAAAAAACTTGTGGTTGTGCCTTAGCACATATTGTTTCTTTTTTTTGAGATGCATACCTTCGGATAGCAGCAGAGTTGTTTAGCAATTGGTGCTATTTTTCTTTTATACCTTGGGTACGTTTTCCTCATTTGTGAGTTCCGCATTGTGTTGGAATAGTCCTCTCTTTTGTCAAGCTATTGTATTCCCTTTCCGTGAGAGACTCGTTGATAAGTTGTTTGTTGTATCTTGAAATTATCTTTTCAAGCAAATTGCACTCCTCTCTATCGCGTGAACTGTTTTGTAGGGTTGTAAGTACCTACCTTTTTCAACGTTTGGTTATGTAATTGGTTGATTGATGATGGAGTGGTTTTTTTTTTCCCATTCTTCGGGATGAACTGTGGTTCCTCTTTCTTCATGGGCACTTTTACGTTTAAATGTCTGTTAGATATTGCTTTTACTACCTCAAGTATATTTATTCTTTGAGATGGGTTGTTGCTTGTTGGGTCCCAATCCATTGCATTCATGTTAGACTTTGCAGTGAACTATCAGTTACCCTCATATATGATTTATTGCATATAAGGAAATTCTGTTGTGTGAGTTATTATTGGATCTTGACTCAAGTTTCTTGTTCTAAGTTTAGACTTGTATCGGTTCATTTTTTATCGCTCCTTTACATGGTGGGTGTCGTTTGTGAGTATTCCCCACGGCTCTGATATTTGTCTATTATGAGACCATGTTATTGTTAATTGCAGAAGTTTTCCTTGTTTCATAGTGAAACTATACATCTTGCGAGTTAGTGAAATTTTTCTTCACTAAGCTCTTTATCATATTTACATAATCTTGCTAAGTACGTTTCTCCTCAAGGTGGTCAAAATTCTTTTATGTGGTTATAGTTATCGATATTTATCGAGTCCTATTTGAACTTCGTTAACATTGGATGGTTAACACTTTGATGATTGTTTAGAAACACAAGTTATTTTAGTGTTTCCTCCTTGTGAACAAGTTTGGCTCTTCATTTAGTAATACTTGTTCGAAGTAAATCTATTTTCTTGTTTGGTCCTAGTGACCTTTGGCCCTTTTAAGAGTATTGTTTTATGTTCGTTCCTAGCTTGTTTGGAAAAGCTGTTTTTCATGTGCTTTTGATTTCAAAACCTTTCGTTGAACGAGAACTCGTACCTTGTCGGCTTGATATTTTCTTTTGGGGTAAGGCATGATGATTTTCAGTTTTGCCGCCCATGGACTTCGAACTTGGGTGTTTCATGGTGTTGTATTAAGATGTCCTTTCCCTTGGACTTCTTGACTATTGGATTAATATTCTTCAGCAGTCTTGCCTTTTTGAGTTCATCAATTTTGATTGTATTGGACTAGAGAATGAAAATTTTAATAACTTCAAATATTTTCCTACTTATTGAGAGATAGATTGATTTGGACGATTTAGTTACCAAGTTCTTCGAGTTGACGGTTTTGTGAACTCGTCATCATTAGACTCCTTGGGAGTATGACCTTGTATCATGATTTGATTTCTTCTTATTGGTTGCCTTGGTTGTTGTTTACTAAGGCTAGATCCCAGTATCATTGTTCATGAAATAAAAGTTCTTATTTTATTCTTGGAGACCTTCCATTGTCCCTTACAGGAAAAAATTACTTATACCTTGACTTACTATGATAGTGTCCATAGTAACTTTTGTTGGATTGGTGTAGTTGTTAGCAAGGTGGAATAATTTATTTCTATTTCACGACTTCGAAGTTTTATGAATCCTTCGAACCTGTGGGCAATGCCTATTGTCTCAAACGTTATTGTTCCGTAAATCCTATGACTGGTCCATAGGGATTCTTTTGCTAATTATCGAGTGGTGTATATTCGACCATAGTGAGTTTCATTATTTGATCCCATCGTTTTAACTCTTTCTCCATTGTTGTGACAAAGAGTGCTTCGTTGGACTCATTTTCTCTTGATTCGGTGTTAGTGCTAGAAGATCACATGATTGTATATCGTTTCATACTGGTGTTCTTTTACCAGTATGTTGATCATTCTATGTTGGAGAGTTAGACCATTTTGATTCTACATTTATTGTTGATGATCTTAACGGATCGAGTGTATCATGGTTATGAGCTTTTGAGAGCTGATCAATCCCTTTTATCTTTGAATTCCTACCTTTCAATGGTTTGAATTTTGATGTCATTCTAGACAAATTTGCGTTGAGCACTTGGTGCGATCCTGCTAATTTTATCAGTGAGACTTGTTTTACTTCCCCATCGTGGGATTACCGTGGCTTGTATTTGTGTTAGATCGTTTCGATCTTTCGACTTTGTCCTTGCCTTATGCGAAGGAAAAGTCTTGGTGTTCGCTTGTTGTGCGATTGGTTGTGGTGGTTGAGGCAACTTCCGTATATGTTCTCTCCTCCTTGTCGTAAGTTTTCAGATGGTTTTTTTTTTTTTTAAAAGAACTTACTTTGGTTATTGCTTACTGGTGAAATAGTTTCACAATAGTTTCTGGCTTGAGGAATGATGTCGGATATTGTTCCCTCTCTTCGAGTGATGTCTCGGTATTACGAAATTTGGAGTTTCAGTTTTGGGATTTGATTCTTGTATATCTCCATTCTTGAAGTAAATTGTTTAATTGTTTCGACTTTTGCATCGATTTCTTTGGGTTGCAATGAGTCGCGTAGGCCACAATTTTATTCATGATTCGGTCAAGGCGCATATCCTTTGATATCTTTTGATTTGTTGCAAGTAGTAATGGTTGTTGTGAACTTGTCTGGTTATATCCGTGCGTTCACTTATTCGGTTTATCATTGCTTTGTTGATGATGCCTTTGTCCTTGTTCGAAACATATGTATGTGCTGATGTTTCTTGGTAGTTATGGCTTTGGGCATTGCGCTCCTTTGCCTTGATGTTTCGAGAGCGAGATTTGGGTTTGTTGATAGAGAGACTGTTTTTGGTTCATCGCGAGGAACATGTTCTTTGGAATTTAGTATTCCTCGGTTTTATTGGCTTACCACCAATATTTGTTTCGATAGACGCTTTTCAGGTCCATCCTTGTTGTTCCTTTTAAGGATGGAGTTTTCCGTTTATTCTTGTGGTCGAGATGTAATGTCGATTCATTACAATCTTTTGTATTAGCATTCGTTTGTTACTTTGTGAGATCTTTTCTTTGGCATTATTTAATATAAGCTTGGACCACTCCTTGGGAGTTGATCACATAGTTTAGTTCAGTTTTGAACTCTTATGAAGGAATCAGGTTACCTAACTTTTATGACAATTCGTGTAACTTTTATCAGTCGATTCGTTTCTTTGAGCTCCTTGGATTTAGTTGATTGAAATTCAATCTCTTTGTAGAATTTACTTTGAGGCGAATTCGTTGATTTTCTCAAGTCTTCAAAGTTTTGTTGAGACCCTTGCATTTGGCTATTCAAATATTTTTCCCCGTGATGTTACTGCACAACAATGAGAATACTTTTCTTGATCCTCACTAGTATTGCTTGAAGCTTAGTAAGGGTTCTTAGAACCAGATTCGATGTTCTATTGGAAATTGTCTTGTTCAGTCTTTGGACTTATTGACCTTGGGTCCTGTCCATTTCGGATAATAACTTTTGGTGAGTTGATGCCTCGTACCCTAATGGCGCTTGGCAATTTTGTGCATTTGGTACATTCAATTTAGTTCCTAACATTTTGTGATTTATTCCTTACTCTTGTTAGTTAGTATTGGAAGGACATAGGAACGCCTTGTGAAAACAGCACACTTGGTGCTATAATGTTGATTCTTCGGATCTTGAAATTGTTTCTTGCAGTGATGAAATTTTATTCCATGTCATTGGTTACCCTTATTCTCGGGTTGGATTTTCAGTTGAGTTTTGGATTCTATCCATTCGTTGTCGCTTGTGTTGTGTGATACATATTAGTCAGTTGTTTGACACCTTGGGGTGAGTTAAAACTGCATGTTGTATTCTTTTGATTATGTGGTCCTTTCATGAGGATCATTTCGGTATTTGACCAGTAGTGGTACGAAATTCATTTGTATTCCTGACTTAGTTCGTTCGACGACTAAGAAGATCAAGTTGTCATTGATGCTTAATATTTGGTCATGTCAGTTGACGTTGGAACCGTGTATGTTCCTTGAGATTGTTCCTTGTGAGCCTTGGTGACTCTTGGTGTCTATGTATTAGTATAGATTGTTACCTCTCCAGTTGTTTCCCTTTGAGGTACTTTCGAATTCCGGGACGGAATTCTTTTAAGGGGGGTAGATTGTCATGTTTCAGAATTTTATTGAAGGGCAATTGGGTAATTTTACCTTTTCTGTTGGGGGCTCTAAATTTATTTGACTGTATTTAAATTTATGGAGCATGACTACATTAATTATTTTCCCCTTCATATGCTTTAAAAATAATAATAATAATAATAATAATAAATAAATAAATAAATTTTCTGTTAATGTGGGTGTATTTATTTAATTTTGGGTTCACACCATTGGGTCAGACTGTCCATTGGGATAGCAAACATTTCATTTTGAACAAACTAGCAAAGCGGGACCCACACCAAACCCATATGGTCGGCCGAATGCTCCCATTTGGGAGTCATTCACGTTACTTCTTCCTTTTCTCTCATTCTTCATCTCTTATTCTCCTCCTTCAAGTTCAAGAGCCAAAGAAACCCAAAAATCTCTACTTCTACTCCATCTCCTTCTACAAGATTTGAAGAGGTGGTCAAGAACAACATCCTCTAGCATCTCTAACCTTCCTAGAGTGGGAAATCATCTCTTGGGTAAGTATTTTGGAAAACCCCAATTTCTAGGGTTTCATTAGTTTTCAAATTTTTGAGTTGTATTGAACTTCTCTTCTCTTTTATAGCTTCCTTGGAGTGTTTAGAGCATGCCTTAACAATCCTAACCATTTCCTTGGAGTTTCTAGTGTAGGTAAGTTTTCTAGTTTCCTAACAATTTCTAGGATTTGCTAGTTTAAGCTTTTCTATCCTAACTATGAATTGTTCTTGCTTAGAGTGGCCTTCTTGAAGCATCCTTCAAGATCCTAGCACAAGCATTGGAAGCTTTTGGGATTTACTTAACTCTCTTGAATTTTTTCCATTGTTGGAATTTAAAGCTTTGAGGTAGATTTACATTGTGCAATTATATATGTTACACTTGCCTAAGGTGTTTTGAGTTCATATATATGTGCTAGAAGATAATTTAGACACATGCAATGGGTATTTCCCCAAAGTTGTAATGTAAGGGTTGTATGCCAAGTTGTGGAATTATATGCCTTGATTGTACTAGTTGAAAGCTTGGGGTGTTAAATGTAATTAAAATGATGTTATGAGAATAATTTAGACGCATGCATTAGGTTTTCCCCAAAGTTGTAAATTTAGGGTTATATGCCTAATTGTGAATTTACATGTTTTGGTTGTTCTATAATTGATTATGTGATGCTAGACGTGCCTAGGATGCTCCCTTTATGTGTAAAAGCATGCTAGGACGTTAGTATAGAAATCCTTGTTAGGAACGTTAAATTATGAAATTTAATTACATTCTTTGAAGTTCTTGATAGCATGTCTAATGGACTAAATTATTGCTTAGTCTATCGTAATGGATCATCTTTAATGTCATTGTTAACATCATATGCATTGAGGCCTAATCGGCAAGCACTCATGTATCACGACATAAAAGTTTTATTTAGAAAAGAGAGAAAAACCCCATGTGTGGGAATTTGATTTAAGAAATCCGGACGTGGGTTGTGATGTGAGACAGGGAGAATGACCCTTAGAAACATTCAAACTCCAAACTATATTCGGGTAGCTCCCGGAAGTTGGTATGCTACACTCCATGCGTGGGTGGCTCATGGTCCGGTAATGAGAGAGATGTGCATTTGTCACGCATAGCCTTGCGGCTTTAAACATTTCATTGTAGCCATGGTGGCGATGCATTGCACCTCATTTCATTTTAGTCATGGATAGCATATAGACTTGTTACAATGTTTTCTACGAGCCGTCGTTCTCATAAAAACGACAAAACATTTTTCAGGTGAACTTGATAAGGGCATATGTGACCCGACGCGTGAACTATGAGGCAGTTTGTTCTATTTTGAAGACTCATGCTTATTTATGTATATGAATAGCTCTCTTGTTGATTTAGTCATTTTGGAAGATTGTAAATGTTTAATGTTTTGAAACTTAGAGTATTAAGGTTTTACAAAAATTTCGTGAGCTTAGGCTCTTATCTCTTGTATTTGAGAAGCTTCTTTGATTTTAATGGGACAAGTGTTAGCCATTGCTTTCATGGTTATTTCTTCAATTGTTAAACTCACTTTATGATGATGTATTTACTTTCTGAGGTCGTTGAACCTCTTTAAGTCCTTGTCTTTTTGATTTACATATCCATTGTTTGTTTTTCACTTTTGTTTGAATCCTTGCCGGATTGGTTTGGGTGGTTGCTTTTATGAGAGTTCATTTGTTGTAGTTTAGTTCGTTTTTATAATTGGGTCCTTGCCGGATCAAACTCCTCTTTTAATTCCAACAAGGTTTCAAATATTTAAACGTTCTAAATCTCTCCCATTTTCTTTCTCTCCTCTCCCCTCTTTGATCTCTTTCCCTTTCTCAAATATTCTTTCCTTTTACTTTTGTTGAAATTATGTATATATATGTTTTTGAAATATTTCTGAATGTGAAAATACACATGTTTGTGTGTTTAGAATACATTCCCTATATCTCTCTCCCTATCTCTCCCTATATCTCTCTCCCAATCTCTCCCTCTCCCCTTTTTCCTCTCTTTATCTCTTTCACTTCTCGTCTTTAATAAATTTCGAGTACATGAAGTTCCGCTTGCTCTAGACACGTGTTGTATGTTGTTTAGGACTTGTCTAGTCATGTATTGATGTTTAAACTCGAGAATTTAGCAAAGTTGGGAAGGTTTCGAAAAGCTGTCACAAAGCTGTCAAACTTGCTATCATTGAAAAACTGTTACTGTTTTTTTTATTTTCTGCCCAAATGGTGCAGAATTGGAAAAAATGTCATTAGACAAAAGTTGTTCAGAATCAAATTTTACATGGACCAACGCAAACAGAATGTGAGAATTTTAAAGATATAGTTACTTACAGATGTTTCAAAATTCAGCAATTATCCAAAAATGGTCCTTATGCTGTCAAAGTTGCTGTCAAATAAAAACTGCTACTGTTATTTTAATTTTTTGCCCAAATGGTGAGGATTTGGAGAAAATGCTATTTGACGAAAGTTGTGCAGAATTTAATTTTACATGGACTTAGGCGGACAAAATGTGAAAATATTAAAGATACAGCAACTTATAGATGATTTAAAATCCAGCAACTACTCAAGAATGATCTTTCATCAAATTTATTGTATTCTTCTTGCTCCCCTTGAACTAGTGCTAGTCCGGTTAATCTTTTAATTTTATTTTTAAATGATTTCATCCTTATTGAACTCATTAACATTTAAGTCCATTTTGGGGTTACGTATTAGTAAGTCATCCTTGTAGGAAACCCCGTGGGTTTCCAAAGTCGCTTCCGCATTGTGATTGGATTTTAATTTTTTTCTCTCTATCTTTTTCTCTTTCCTCGCGCTTCGGTTTCCGGGGCGCGACATGTCATCAAATGAACCATCTTCACATATTTTATTCAATTATAATATGACTCAATTAGGTGGAAGAGAAATAAAAATAAAAGAAGTTAAAATATATAGGTCATTTGATTGTAGTTTTAGATAGAGTCCTTGTAGATCTTGATTTCACCAAAAGACCAAAAAAATAAATAAATAAATAAATAAATAATAATAATAATAAAACTGTGGTATTTGAACATAATAAGGATGATATATCAACAAAAAAAAACAATTAGGACTTTCATGGACTTTTAAATAGAATTATTGTAAGGCTTTATTTCATCGGAATAAAACAAAATATGAACCTTGTCATATGAACATAATAAACATTATATTGATTTAAAAAAAAAAGCAATTAGGATTCTCATAGATACATCCAAAAAAAAGTGGCACACTAAGGTTATTAAAACACTAAGAAAATGCTTAAGCGAAACTGCACCGATTGATAAAAGTGTAAAACACTTATTGACATTTGTACATGTATATATATATATAGTTTACTCGAACATGCGTTGCACTTGATTGATCTACTTAAAACAAATCATAACATTGATATTTTTAGGTGTTTATTTCAATGATGAAGTAAACCGTAAACTAACATTCAGTCCTAATAAAGTACTCCATTCGTCCCATATTTTGAGTCTTGTATTTCATTTTGGGATGCCATAAATTATGTCTATCATTGAAAAGTCAATGCACTTTTTACACTACTTTTCCAATTTAACCGTCATTCATTTATGGGATAGAGTGTTGGAAGGAGTTTTAGCTATTGTAAGGGGTAAATTTGGAAGATTAAGCATTTATTGTGTACAATGATGATGTTCGATTAATCAGTTGGATTGCCAAAGATGGAATCTAAATATGGGACGGAAGGAGTAGGAGACAATCAGCGGCGGAAAGAGGGTAGGGATGGGATACCCCTTCTTTTGGAAAATAAAAAAATTAAGTGGAAAAAAAACTATACTTTAATGTGTAACTACCCACTTCCAATTTTTGCAAAAGATCAAAATTATGTGTAATACATTGGCCCAATTACAAATCATTTCACCTTAAACATTTGTCCCATCGTTTTTTTCTTGTCAAGCTTTTTTTTTTTTTTTTTTAAGTGATATTGGAGAGGGGGGTTTCATATAATATTGAACTGATACCATGTAGGGGACGTAAATGTCAAACTCTTTGCTATTTGAGCTATGCCTCACTTGGTACCTCCAGTCAAACTTACAAATTAAATAAGCAATCAACCTCTTATCTCAACCCTTTAATAAAATTTTTTGCCTCCACTCTTGGAGACAATACTTGATTTTGAATTTGTAACTTAAAATAATTAATTTGTTTAAACCCAATGCACCAAAATAATGAACTGACATAGAACTTATATATGAAAAACTAATTAAGATATGTAGTTATTCATGAATAATTAGTTGATATACCTTTTCCAATAATTTTTAGATTTATTAGGTTATGGATTCTAGTATGTAATATGTTATTATTAATTTTTATAATCATATTCATATAAAATTTTATACAATAACACTCCAATATTTTTTTTTTGAAATTATACGCAATTTTTTTCAAACTATGCTTGTTGATTCTAGTAAATACAGTGTAAGACAAAAGTTATACATAACAATTATTAGTGAAAACTTAATTTTTTTATATTTATTTCTTCAAAATCACTTACTCACTCTAGACTCTTTACATCCCACACTTTTAGTCCCATGACATGTTTTTAAAAACACCATTTTATGCTCCTTTTCCCCTCCAACACCCCTTGAGTTTCACTTTTGATTATCTCCTAGTTATTTTGTAAGAAAATAAAATTAATCATAGAACGTAAAAGAAAGTTTGGTGTCTAAATATCAATGAATCTTATGCTTATAATGGAATTACTTTTTTATTTAACTAATCCACGGAGTTTTAAAAAACAAGGAAATTTTTTTGATTTCTTAGAAAAGAAAAGAAAAGAAAAGAATGGAATGAATCTAAGCTTTATTACCCCCAACAAATTAATAATTAACTTTTTTTTAGCACAACCCATTCCGTTTAGTGGAAAATTCAAGAAAATGTGTAGTATTGTACTATAAAAAAATTATTTATGGCATATTTGCCCATAAATATTTTCCCATTACCTTTTCTTATCACTTTTTAATTTAGTCCAACCCAGATTATTTTACCTTTGGTTATAAGTCAAGCTTTACAGAGTGAAAAAGCGATCAACTCGCATTCTTGTAATACAATATATGCAGAGAAAATACAACCATAATATGAATAAATTGACCCAAAAAAATTTCATTGGGGCACTGTCCTCGAACCTCGACATGCAGTGGCGCCAGAGGGAGGGGGGCTTGTGGGGGCCACGACCCCCCAAAGTTTGTTAAAATTCCACTTTATACATATAATTTATATAAAAAAATTTTAATTTTATTAAGATTGGCCCCCTAAAAATTAGTGTTATTATTTTAGAGCCCCAAAATTATATTGGCTACGATAATTAAAAAAAAAAAAAAACAAAAACACCTACCCAAAAATTGATAAAAGTTATATGTCCTATCATAATCAAACACATCCTTCTCGCTTACCATTTGAACTTAATTCAAATAATTTAACCATAATTGCAAACTTAATTTACACATTACAATAAGTAATTAGCACTTAATATCGGAAAGAGTTTTAATCTACCCCCAATGGAGAAATTACAAATAAACACAAAATTTTTGCCACGAGTTGGGGGTGTGATTCTAAGCCGATGTACGTGAGACCCTACCCATAATTTATAAATCCACCACTACCCCACATAGATCTGTCATTATATGCATGTCCATCCAAGCCTAGCCCTCCCTCATTAAAAATTCTGGCTCCGCCTTCACTAACATTGGTTTACAAAAAGAGTAATGCTATGCTTTCTAAATTTTGTAATCCAAATCCTTTCCAAATGTATGTGACAGTGGAGTCACCTTCAATAGTAGTGGGACCACTTCAACATCCCACCACTTCAAACTCTAGTAGGCCTTGGTGAGCCTGAGCTCAGTCCGAATAGGTATATTAAGTCGCGAACCTGAACATGGCCCGTTTGATGACACAATCTCAAGCCCGAGCTCAACTCAATGTGCTAGAGTGGGCTTCGGGCTGGCCCAAAGTAAGACTTTGGCTACTTATTTGATGCTTTCTATGTATAAAGCATCAAACTATGAGCTCACAATAGCTTTTAGCCACCAAAAAAAAAATTATTTTGAATTTCTTTACACATTATAGTTGTAAGTCACTAAGTTTTTGCTAAGTTAAATTACAAATAAGGAAAAATAATAAGTATTTACACTAAGGTATACGTGTCAGACTTATAATTGACCGATCTTATACAAGACCGAGCTCTGTCCGAAAATTAATTCGGGCTTAAAATTTTGTCTTGGCTCATTCCCATATAAAGCTCGACTGAAAATTTAGCAGGCCAAACAAGCCGGCTTTTGGCTTGCCCAGCCCAATTGACAGTCCTAGTCACATAAGAGTCCTATTCGCTCAAGTAAAAGTGCATTGATTGATAAACGTGTAAAATGCTTAAGGCCATCGGTAAAAAAAAGTGGCATACCAAACTTATTAAAAGTCTAAGAAAAATCACTTAAGCAAAAGTGCAACGATTGATGAAAGTGTAAAACACTTAAGGTCATCGGTGCACTTATATAGAATTATAGATATAGATATAGTTCGATTATAGATAGATTATAGATATATGTACATACAATATAGATAGATATAGATATATGATAAAATAAATAGTACATGAGAATTGTTTGTAGTCTGAAAGTAAAGGACTGTCCAAACATTGTAGGCCGTAGTAATTTTATGTAACTTTTTATAATTTTTATTTTAAATTTTTTAGAACTCAACATTATTGTCATGTTTGCATAGAACTGCTTGTACCGTCTCCTACGGAAAAAAAATAATTAAACAAATGTTTGTAGTGTGAGAAATAGAAGTAGTAAATGTAGGACTTATTTGTAGCTTTTTTAAAACAAAAATAAAGTAGGACTCTTATGGATGGACCAAAAAAAAAAGTGGCATACCAAACTTATTAAAACTCAATTCTAAGAAAAATAGTTAAGTAAAAGTGCACCGATTGATAAAAGTGTAAAACACTTATGCACATTGGTACATTTATATATATTATAGATATAGATATAGATATAGATATAGATATGTGTATGTATGAAGAAGCAAAAGAACAAGGTAAAATGAGGAGCATGATCGCCGGTTCTGAGAAAGAATCCGAATCGGAGGAGAATAGTAGTTCACCACCAAACTCTCCTACGGGTGTTAATTTTGGGTATAACATCGACGATTATTTTTATTCCAAATTCAAGGCAGTTATATCCAATGATCTCTTCTACGTCAGACCGAGCAGTCACATATTTTTCGAAGCTGCCCTCTGGGTTTTTAGGAGTGATCCAACTCCTTTGGCCGGTAATTCACCTCTCTCTCTCTCTCTCTCTCTCTCCTTGTGAACTCCATTTCTTAATTTCTTTTTATGCTGTTTATGTTGTTATACTTTGTTATATAATAGGATACATCCTAATGTGTTTAGGTATCGTAGTTTATCCCTTCCTCTTTTCTCGAGTTAGTATTCTATTTTGAATTATTGTTAATAATTTTTCAATTTCTAATGTTATTTAAATATCTCTGTTTGGATTGAGAGAACTTGAGAGAAGAGAAGAGAAACTCATTAACACTATATTTGGATTGAGAGAACTTGAGAGAAGATAAGAGGAAGAGAAGAGAAGAGAAGGCATGGTTATATATGTCCACCTTGTTTGGATAGAGAGAAGAGAAGAGAGGAGAAGAGAAAAATAACATTCTCCTGTTTGTTTAACTCTCACAAGAGAAGAGAAGAGAAGAGAAGAGAAGAGAAAGGATTTAGAATCAATTTACTGTTTTATCCTCCCATACAAATTCATCTAAATTGGTTCATCTGCTTGTGGAGGCACCGATTTAAAACAAACTCTTTTTGCACAAACATATACATGCTCATTATATGTCAACTGAACTCATTATTCTTCCAAAAAAACAATGAAGTAATAATAAACAAACATCCTTCAAATTTAGAACAATGCATAGTCTTCTAAGTCACCTTAAAACCTTTACACGTACATGTGTGCCATCAAGTACACCTAAGCAATCCTGGTATTTTTACATGTACCTTTAACATATTTATCAATGAGGGTTTATAAATAAGTAAATAAATTATCTATTATAGTGTACTTGCTAGTTACCATAAATATGGAAAGAATCTATTAATGTTGAGTATTTGTGGAGGGACTTCTGATCCATTAGGTTGTCTAAGAAATTGATCTTCCAAGGATATGATAGCTCTCAAAATGCAGTGAAAATGTCGAGATGTAGTCTCAAAGAACGCTTGAAGAAAAATGAAACAACATGATTTCAAATGCCGCAGGCGGCATGCGTGTAATATCATGACTTCTTTCATTAGTCCTAATCTCGTGCATTAATTCAGCACGTTGCCTTTCTCTCTTACTATCTCGAGGGCTTGGACTAAGACTTAAGTTGCTCTCTTCCATAATATAGCATACAATATAAGCAACAAGTTGTGAAACCATTCGCCGCCTTCGATCCCACTCATCAAAAAAATAATCTGATTCTTCTATAGTATCCATCTATGCACAAGTTGGTGGTCAAAATAATGACCAAAAAGTGACAAAGTTAAATATATTTTAGTATTCTTACAACTTAATTAATTGAGAGTATTTTTGCTCACTCATTTTTGGTCCACTCAGTGAAAAGCCTGGGTGAGCAACGGTGGACGAAAATTGGGTGAGCAAAAATGCTCTCTAATAAATTAGGGTTGAAAGTGATTTACAATATCTAAAACTTTTAATTTATTACAAATTTCACATTCTTTTCATTCCATAGAACACCCAAATATATGAACTATTATACCATTTTGCATTAAAAGTGTTTCTTAACACCAAAATTAATGTCATATGTGTTAAGAACAACATTTGGGAAATAAATTTGGGAAGCATATATAGCATTGCTTATCAAGTGGGCATTCAGCAATTATTATTAACAGCTAATTATGACTCTCCATTACTTAACCTAGTGAGAAATACAACTAACTACAAAATAACCTCATCATGCACATTGTTTATTTATTTGATCAAAGCAATTCAACAAAGAAAAGACAAAGTGATAAAACCTAGGCAATCACAGCAAGGCAAGTTCATGGATAGAATCATAACTACACAAAAGTCAACTACATAAAATAATCTCACCCATGCATATAATAGTGAGAAAACGTAATAATCAAAGAAAAATCTGCAAATTTCAGCGAAAACATGAAAATCGTGTACCTGTTTGTTGACGAGCAAGACTGGTTGTGCAGAGATGGCACAACATGTGAGAAGATAATAAATACTGCACCGTTATTGCTAGGGCTGTTAAGGGTATGTTTGGAATATGAAAAATATTCAGGGATATAATGATCTTTGCAAAAATATTTCATTATCAATCTCTTCTCATCTCTCCTTGATCTCTCCAATTTGGAGAGAACCACATTTGGGCTCTTTTTCTCCTCCTTTCTCTCCGGTTTTCTCCAATAAAGTTCTCTTCTCTCCTAACTTAACTATCCAAACGAGAGAACTGGAGAGAAAGTGGTTCTCTTCCTCTTCTCTTCTCTAAAGTTCTCTCAATCCAAACATAGTGTAAAAGAAATATATATATATATATATTTACATGTATATATTCCCGTCTTCAAAATCACATGTCCTTACCCAAATATTTACTCAAATTTCACAACTTAAATTTGACTAAAAATTTATTTCGGTACAAGGCTCTCCAATGAAGACTAACTACTAAACCTCCGTTTGGTTTTTGAGATCTGGAGAGTATAGAAGAGGAAAGGAACTATTTCTATCCAGTTCTTTCATTTGGATAGTTAAGTGGGTGAGAAGAGAATGTTCAAGGCTCTTTGTCAAATGAGGGTTCAAAGGCGCGATTCGAGCACTAGGGTTTAGCTTTCTCCAAATGAAGACAGCCGAAAAGAATATGAGGAGAGAAATAACTCAATTTTGGTTCTCTCCTTTGCAAACCTTCGCTGACTTCGGTGGAGAAGCCAAAAAATTGACCGTTTGGGAATATAAACAGTGTTGTTTCAATTTGGGTAAAACTTAGTTTGGTATGGGTTTGGTTATTGGGTTGGAGATGATTTTAGGGGGTTTTGAACCAGCTTTGAATTTGATATGTGTTTGATTCTAAGATTGGAGATGTTTAAATAACTTGATTTGTAAATTAATTAATCCAATATGCATATAGGTACGTGTGTGTGTGAAGATTCAATAGTGTAAGGTTGAGCGTATCTATTTGACGTTCACATTCATTCATTTGTTTTCTCATTTGTGCATTTTCACTAACATATATAGGTAAGAAGGTCTCGGCCACCCGAAACAGGAATCTGACAATCAAAGAGAAAATCACATATGCACTTCTTAACGTGGAGTATTCATCGGCTAATCTAGATATTCTAGTTCAGTTTTGGGCTCCTGTAACGATTGGGGGTAGATGTTTCCTTGCCACTTCAGACCAGCCTTTTGGAATGACTCGAGATGATGAAGGGCTTTGTGCATTTAGGAAGCTCTGTATGGATTATAGATTTTATGTTGATATGGATACTGGTGAAAAAGACTTTAGTCTCATCGGCCGTGCGTTCATGCAAAAATCGCCAACATTTTATGGAGAGTGGCAGTGTTGTTCTAACGAAGAGTATCCGCAGCTTGATCTCCTTGTACAGTGCAAAATTAAAGGATTTGGGATCTTGCCGGTGCTTCAACCTTCCAGCATGGGTTGTGTTGGTGTAATTGAACTACTAGCGACTGCAGAGGACACAAGAGAGGCACTGCATTATTATGCTGAAACTATAAGGGAGACGCTGGAGGTGAAACTATATCCCCTGAATTTGGATATGTTATATGCTTATTAGCATTGTCGAATCTTTATAACTTCCTGTATAAGTTAAAACACTTTTCATTTGGAATGTTTCAATATTTGGAAGACAGTTTATTTCATTTCTTTTGGAGACGTTTCGTCTTAAATTGTCTATTTTATAAATTCATTTTACAAGGAATTAAGAGCCTGTTTGGGATAGTTTTTTCCGTCCCAACTCTCACTTTTATGAGATTATAATCAATTATCGGAAAGAATGGAGTTCGTTTAGTAACCAACTTTTTATAGCCTTTTCAAAATCAACTTCACTTTAAAGATGAAAAATAAATAAATAAATAAATAAAATCAGTTTGAAAGCAGCAAATTGCCTGCTTGTTCTGAAAGTTGAACCGTCCTTTAAGAATTGCCAGTAAATTGTCATTTACAAAATGTCCTTGTTAGTTTTTGTAAAAGACCATGACTGTATACTAATTGTAAGTTATGCAGTACATTTTGCTCATTTATATAAAAACTTTACTACAACATTGTCAATCGGTCTTCTCGAGAAAAATCTATAATTCAGCCATTATATCATTTCTCGTTCTTCTTCTGCAGGCTGTAGATCTGAAGGCATGCGATGACTATAATCATTTCCGACGTTCAGTAGATGCTTCTGATCAAGAATTGATAGAGGAATTATTTGTTGTAGTCATTGATTCTTCCACAGAGAAGAATTTTGATACTTATCAAATAGATCTAGCTACCAAATCACCACCCAGGACCCATGACTTACTGAATGGTGGAGGGCTGCAATTAACTGTGGAAGATGATATGATACATAATGGAAATGACGTGATTAGGGCAGGAAAAAATGATTTCACTGCTACTGATTTAGTGAGAGAAGGCAAGATAAAGACAACTAAGAGGGAGCATAGAGAAAAGGAAACCTCAATTAGTTACGAGGTTCTAAAAGGACATTTTGGGACAAAACATGAAGTTGCTGCAGAGAAACTTGGCGGTATGCTCACATGCTTGGAAACAGCTGCTTTTGATCTAGCTTTTTTTTACTTTCAATATGTTGCATTCTTGAATTAGTTTTGGAACCACATTTTGGGATGAAACTCAATTATGCTGCAGAGAACCTAGCGGTAAGCTCACACACTTGGAAATTATGATTTCCCACATTGGGGGAGAAAAGATTGTGTTTGGCTTATAAAGCATCACAAGCTCTATTCATCAACTTTTTTTTTTTTTGGTAAAAGTTCTATTCGTCAACTTGGGCTTTATCACTTTGGGACATTTTGTTAGGCACCTTCTTCTAGTTACTAGGCTAGCTTGGTTGGTGTGTTACAAAAATTGTTGTAATCTTGCTCTTGTTATTTTCTACTTGCTATGTACTTCAGTTGGAAAGAAATTGGACTTTTCCTTTTGTTCTAAAAAAATGTGGAGGTTATCTTATGTATTTCCTTCATTTTGCAGTTAGCCGATCTAAGTTGAAGCGTTTGTGTAGACAGAATGGTCTCCCTCGGTGGCCATCTCACAAGAGAAACAAAGTTACTCACCCAGTCCCTGATCAAGACCCTTCGTCTTCTAATCCGCCTACTGATCGAGAAATGCAAGATGGGAGGACCACGACCGTGAAGGCGGCATATAGAGATGATATTATAATGTTTCAACTCTCTTTCTCGGCAGGGATGATAGATTTGGAGGAAGAGGTGGGAAAGAGGTTAAAGTTGGAGACTGGAACTTTTAAGATCAAGTATGTGGATAGAGATGGAGATAGGATTCTATTAGCTTGTGATGCAGACTTGAAGAATTGTATACCTATTTTAACATCATCAGGCATAACAACAATCAAAATGTTGGTTGAGCCACGTACCCTCTTGTAGTTCTTCCTATAAGTTGGTGGGAGTTCTTCATCAATTCTATGTACTTCCAACACTTTCAGTCATTTTATAGATGTACATTTATAATGAACCATGTATCTTGAACATTTCCTCAGAATCTCCGGATAGGAAAAAACAGCTTGTTGGCTTGGAACCATGTATCTTGATTTTAATCAAACACCAACTTGACATTGAGAACAAAAGGCATTTTCTCACACTAGGTGTGATTTGATATAATATATATATCTAAAGAGGGCGTCATCCTTTTAATAAAAGGACCTCTATTTTGGGCATCAGATCGTGTTTTCATTAAGGGTATTTTCATCATTTCAAACGATTAAAACACAATCTGAAGGCCAAAATAGAGGTCATCCCTTTATTAAAGGGAGGGCGCCCTCTTTAGAGACTCCCGATCTTCTCACAAACCAATCGTCGACGGCCTTTCTTGCCTATTCTCAATCCGTTTCTCTCTCTCTCTCTCTCTCTCATTATCTCACTCTCTGTCACAATCTCAAAATTTTTGCAAAAAATCCTAAATCAATAGAGTTGTTGGCGGTTACTCGTGCATAGAGAGATAGAGAGAGAGAGATCATGAGAGAGAAAGTGAGATAATGATAGAGAGATATGAATGGATCTTGATTTATTTGGGTTTCAAATTGAAATCCCTGATTTTAAGTTGATGGTATATACACATATATGTATATATATAACGAAGGGTAATTTTGTCAATAAAAAATACAGATATTTGGGGGAAAGTACTAATTCTTAGTATATCTTATTGATTAAGGATGAATTTAAGGGTTTAAAAAGTCAAAGTAACTAACTATATGTTGACTAAATATTAAGGGACCAAAACGGATATTTCTAATATATATATATCTATACAGTCCGGATCTTAAGCGTACCTTAAAAAATGGATCTCAAAGACGGACCGTGTAAAAGGTGAGGATTTCTCAATCTTAAATCTCTCTTTTTACACGCTTCACACTTTTTTGAGAGAAATTCTCACCTTTTACACGGTCCGTCTTTGAGGTCCGTTTTTTAGGATCCCCTTAAGATCCGGACTATATATATATATACAAAAATTCTCCAGAGACGGCGCCCTCTCTCTATTAAAGAGATGGCCTATGTTTTGACTGTCGGATCGTGTTTAAAAATTGGATCTAACGGCCAAAACAGAGGCCCTCTCTTTAATAAATAGAGGGAGCCCTCTTTAGAGCTTGACTGTATATATATATATATATATATCTATTAAAAAATGGTATTTTTCATTCCCCATTTTGGGTAATTTATACTTAGCTCCCTTGAGATGTGATGTAATTACAAACCTCCTTGGCATTTTAAAAAATTACAAGGACTTCCTTCAGGGTCTACTAACACTTACCTTCTGTCAGTCAATGATCAGTTCACTACACGAGAAAATTTCAAAATAACTATTTTACCCTCGTTAAAACATAAAATAATTCTACTCTCTCTTTTCCTCTGCCTGAACAACTCTCTCCCACCACCCACAAAAAATGCCACCAATATTGCTATTCCAAACCACCAATATTGGGGTGGGGGAATAAAGACAATTGGTCAAACAGACAAAAAAGAACATGATAGATTGACAAAATGAGAATGGAGGACTACTTCAAAAAGAGGATAGAGGTAAGTAATGCATACTTGGATTAATTTCTGAAGCATAGGCATTTATCCCACTTGATATTTACATTGCACTAAACAAAAATTATGAATGCACTTTGTTCACAAGGTGTTTACATAAATATCTCTCTCTCTCTCTCTCTCTCTCTCTCTCTCTCTCTCTCTCTCTCTAGTTTTTCATTTTTTTTCCTCATTTACATACCAATACCATGTATTGGGTGTTCTGTACATACCAATACAATGTATTGGGTGGTGCAAAGAAAAATTAAGGAGAACTTGCAATTTAGATCCTTGTGGTTAAAGTAAACAATTAGCTCCCTTATGATTAGTATAAAGTGGAAAACCTAATGGGATTAGATTTAGACTTAAAATTACGAATATGCCCTTCATCTTCTTCAAGTTTCCCATCCTTCCTCTAAGAAGATCCAACTCCACTTATTTTTTTCTTGGGAGAATTACTGAAAAAGGATAATTATGGACACTTGTTAATTTTAAAGCCAATTTAAAAGTACACTTAACAAAAAAGATAAAAAGTTGACAGCTGGTGCTCGCACGGTATAAGTGCGCGCACCATAATATCTCCCATGACAACCCCCTCAACGCCATGCGCCAAACAAGCGCTCCCACGCGCGTGCTTCCTTTGCCAGATTGCTCGCACCGTGCCAGCAGTGTACCGTATCATTTTCAATTTTGAAAAATATTTTTAAATTTTAAACATCCATAACTTTTGACCTACAACTCCATTTTTCACAAATTTTATACCGTTGGAATCATGTCGACGAGAGCCACAAAACTAGTATCATTGTTGATATGTTTTGAGAAAAAAAAATTTCATGTTTTTACATACATAAATAATATGTGAAATTTCACTTGATATACATAAAATATTAAGTGAAATTTCACTCAATTCTAGAGCTTTTAAAAGCTCTCCCAAAAAAGCCCTAAGTTCAATTTTTTCAAAGCTCATAAACTAGTTACCAAATGAATTAACATGAAATTGTGCTTTAAAAAAGGACAAGCACCAAAATGGAGGCCAAACTAAGCCTTAATGTTCATGTACAAGTTAAGTGAAATTTCACTAAACATTCATGTAGGCATGGTGATTTTTTTTTTTTTTAACAATGCATATTTTGTTAAAATATGCAAATTTCATAATTAATTATAAAACACAAATTTTCAACCAAAATAAATGTAGGAATTCTTGTTAAAATTCGTCTTTTTTTTTAATTTTTTTTCTCAAAACATATAAATTTGGCATACATAAATATTAAGTGAAAATTCACTGAACCCGTACATGCCTTCTTCCTGAAAAACTTGAAGTTAAATTTAACATTCGTGTACTCTTCAGTGAGATTTCATTTAGTATGTCAAGTGAAATTTTGAAGTTAAACTTAACATTCGTGTACTCTTCAGTGAGATTTCATTTAGTATGTCAAGTGAAATTTCACTAACTATCCCAAAAGTCGCTAGAAGTAACTCTCTAGAGTTTAAGGTCTAATTTGATACTTACTTTGTTAAAAAGTCTCTCAAATGTCAATTTAAGTGAAATTTCACTTAATATTCATATACAAGTTCAGTGAAATTTCACTTAATATTCATGTATGCCAAGTGAAATTTCACTATTTTTTTTCCTCTTTCATATTAAACAATGCATATTTCATTTTAAAAATAAAAAATAAAAAATCAAATTTCACAAATCAATTATAAAACATAGTTTTTCAACCCAAACAAATGCAAAATTCTTGTAAAAATTTCACTAAAAATCTCCTTAAGAACAAAGTGAACATTCGGTTTTTTTTTTTTTCTCACAACATATCAACTTAGCATACATGAATATTACTTGAAAATTCAACAACCCATACACGAATATTATGTGAAAATTCTATTAGGTTCGTCTGAAACATGGCATGTAAAAATAAGAGTTTTTTTTTCTTTTGCTCAAAAGGTATCAACAATGATACTAGTTTTGTAGCTCTCGTCGACACGGTTCCAACGGTATAAAATTTGTAAAAACACTACAACATATATGGTTTTTTGTGACGCGCACTTTTTGTGACGCGCAAACGCGTCACAAAAGATCATTATTTGTGACGCGTATTTAGCATTTGTGACGCACTTACAGATGTCACAAAAAAATTAGGTTGACCAATCATTGGACTTTATTTGTGACGCATTTTGTGCGTCACAAATAAAATCCCTACTAGTTGTGACGCATATGGTGCGCCACAAATAAAATCCTTACAAGTTGTGATGCATCTGGTGCGCCACAAATAAAATCCCTACTATTTGTGACGCATAATGTGCGCCACAAATAAATCCACAATTAAATCCCATCAACTTGTGACGCATATAGTGCGCCACAAATAAAATCCTTACTATTTGTGACGCATCTGATGCGTCACAAATAAAATCCCTACTATTTGTGACGCATATTGTGCGCCACAAATAAAATCAACAATTAAATCCCTAGTAATTAAATAAAGTTGCAAGAAGAAACGGAACAGGAATCGGACTCCCGGTTAGCACGATATACTACAAAACAACTTTTTCACATTGTAAACTAAGTTTTGGGGGTTTGGGGGGTCAAAATGCAAATCGTCGACCGGTAACCACGAAACTTAACTCGCACCTCCCACACGTCTAAAGAAAGCTGCAGGAAGAAGCAGAATGCAAATCAGACTTCCGGTTATCAAGATACACTACAAAACAACTTTTTTACCTTTTAGACTAAGTTTTTGGGGTTTGGGGGGTCAAAATGCAAACCATGGATCCAGTAACCATGAAACATAACTCGTACCTCCCACACGTCTCAAGAAAGTTGCAGGAAGAAATGGAACCGGAATCGGACTCCCGGTTATCAAGATACACTATAAAACAACTTTTTCACCTCGTAGACTATGAAAAACTAAGTTTTTGAGGTTTGGGGGGTCAAATTGCAAACCGTCAATCTGGTATGCACAAAACTTAACACGTACCTCCCACACGTTTAAAGAAAGTTACAGGAAGAAACGGAACCTGAATCGGACTCCCGGTAATCAAGATACACTACAAAACAACTTTTTCACCTCGTAGACTATGAAAAACTAAGATTTTGGGGTTTGGGGGGTCAAATTGCAAACCATCGATCCAGTAACCACAAAACTTAACATGCACATCTCACATGTCTAAAGAAAGTTGCAGGAAGAAACGAAACGGGAATCGGACTCCCGATTAGCAAGATATACTAAAACAACTTTTTCACCTCGTAGACTAAGTTTTTGGGATTTGGGGGGTCAAAATGCAAACCGTTGATTCGTTAACCACGAAACATAATTCATACCTCCCACACGTCTATATAAAGTTGCAGGAAGAAACGGAATGAGAATCGGACTCCCAGTTATCAAGATACACAACAAAATAACATTTTTACCTCGTAGACTAAGTTTTTAGGGTTTGGGGGGTCAAAATGCAAACCGTCGATCCGGTAACCATGAAACTTGACTCGTACCTTTCACACCTCTCAAGAATATTGTAGGAAGAAACGGAACTAGAATCGGACTCCAGGTTATCAAGATACACTACAAAATAACTATTTCACCTCGTAGACTATGAAAAAGTAAGTTTTGGGGGTTTGGGGGGTCAAATTGTAAACTGTCAATCTGGTAACCATGACACTTAACACACACCTCTCACCCGTCTATATAAAGTTGCAGGAAGAAACGGAATGAGAATCGGACTCCCGGTTATCAAGGTACACTACAAAATAACTCTTTCACCTCGTAGACTAAGTTTTAGAGGTTTGAGGGGTCAAAATGCAAACCGTCGATCCGGTAACCACGAAACTTATCTCGTACCTCCCACACGTCTAAAAAAATCTACAGGAAGAAACGGAACTGGAATCGGACTCTCGGTTATCAAGATACACTACAAAACAACTTTTTCATCTCGTAGACTATGAAAAAGTAAGTTTTTGGGGTTTGGGGGGTCAAATTGCAAACCGTCTATCTGATAAGCACGAAACTTAATCTACACCTCCCACACGTCTATTAAAAGTTGTAGGAAGAAACGGAATGAGAATCGGACTCCCGGTTATCAAGATACACTACAAAATAACTTTTTTACCTCGTAGACTATGAAAAACTAAGTTTTTGGGGTTTGGGGGGTCAAAATGCAAACCATCGATCCGAAAACCACGAATCTTAACTCGCACCTCCCACACATCTAAAGAAAGTTGTTGGAAGAAACGAAACTGGAATGGAATTCAAGGTTATCAAGAGACACTACAAAGTAACTTTTTTACCTCGTCGACTATGAAATACTAAGTTCTTGGGGTTTGGGGGGTTAAATTGTAAACCGTCGATCCAGTAACCACAAAACTTAACACACACCTCCCACACATCTATATAAAGTTTCAGGAAGAAACGGAATGAGAATCGGACTCCCAGTTATCAAGATACACAACAAAATAACATTTTCACCACGTAGACTAAGTTTTTGGGGTTTGGGGGGTCAAAATGCAAACCGTGGATCCGGTAACCACGAAACTTAACACGCACCTCCCACACGTCTAAAAAAAGTTGCAGGAAGAAACGGAACTGGAATAGGACTTTCGGTTATCAACATACACTACAAAATAACTTTTTCACCTCGTAGACTATGAAAAACTAAGTTTTTGGGGTTTGGGGGTTCAAATTGCAAACCGTCAATCTGCTAAGTATGAAACTTAACACGCACCTCCCACACGTCTAAAGAAAGTTTCAAGAAGAAACAAAACCGGAATAAGACTCCCAGTTATCAAGATACACTACAAAATAACTTTTTCACCACGTAGACTATGAAAAACTAAGTTTTTGGGGTTCGGGGGGTCAAATTGCAAACCGTGGATCCGGTAACCACGAAACTTAACACGCACCTCCCACACATCTAAAGAAAGTTGCAGGAAGAAACAGAACTAGAATAGGACTCCCGATTATCAAGATACACTAAAAAATAACTTTTTCACCATGTAGACTATGAAAAACTAAGTTTTTGGGGTTTGGGGGGTCAAATTGCAAACCGTCGATCTGGTAAGTACGAAACTTAACACGCACCTCCCACACGTCTAAAGAAAGTTGCAGGAAGAAACAGAACTGGAATAGGACTCCTGGTTATCAACATACACTACAAAATAACTTTTTCACCTCGTAGACTATGAAAAACTAAGTTTTTGGGGTTTGGGGGGTCAAAATGCAAACCGTGGATCCGGTAACCACAAAACTTAACACGCACCTCCTACACATCTAAATAAAGTTGCAAGAAGAAACGGAACTAGAATAGGACTCCCGGTTATCAAGATACACTACAAAATAACTTTTTCACCATGTAGACTATGAAAAACTAAGTTTTTGGGGTTTGGGGGGTCAAATTGCAAACCGTCGATCTGGTAAGTACGAAACTTAACCCGTGACTCACTAGATCAATCACATAATCCACTAACTCGCCAAAACCGACAAAATTCATTCGGGTCGGTCGGACTGGGTCGGGTTGGTTGGGTCTCAATTTGGGATGGCCAGCCCGAATATGTACATATGTATATACAATGGTTTTAAAAATTGGGCCGGACTGGACGGTCGAATCGTCGGAATCGGGAACAGGACTATAAAATGGGTGGGGACGTGCAGGAAACCGTTCATAGTTCCAAAACTGTCCAAACCGAAATGGTTGAACCGGGAGTTTGTAAAACTATCGATACATTGGAAGTTTAAGGGTCCGTTTGATAAAACTGAAAATTAAGTCCGAAAATTTAAGTACTGAAAATTTTAACCGATTAGTTTTACAGTACTGAAAACAGTGTTTCAAGTACTGAAATAGATTGCATTCAGTGATTGTTTTCAGCAGAAAATTTAAACTTAAAGTTTTCGATTAGGTGGTACATTATCAAACACATTGAAAGAAATTAAGTGCCGAAAGTTTTATTTTCACCACTTAATTAGGTTATCAAACACACCCTAAGTTTTGGTGTTCAAAAGTATTGTCTATACAGTATTGTTATATTTTTATTTTCAATGTGGGTATTGTATTTTTTGAATTAAAAAAAGGAATGCTATACTTTCCAAATTTAAAAACCAAATTAGGTTTTCAAATATTTATCAGATGTACCACATAAAATGGCATTGGTAAGTATCACTTACACAATATGTGACACAAATTTTTTTAAAAAAAATATTACTCCCTCTGTCCATTTTTTTGAGTCCACCTTTGGGAGCTCAACTTTCTAAGGGGGACAAAAAGAATCTACACTTACTTTCCACAATTGCCCCTAATCATTACAATAACATTATAAGGAGACCGAGAATCCCCGAAGCCACCCCCCGACAGGCGTTTCATCGGAAGAATGGCAATTGTGTTGCACCCGATTCGAGAGCGAGGAGTTTAAAGTGATATACTTATTAATCTTTTTTATTATTTTATAACATTTTCATTAGAATGTGTGCCCAATGGACTAATGATTGTTTATTATTGTAGGCACTTAGTGTGCAAAATTCAGCATCTAGGGCACAACTCACAGTCAGCCACTTATGTGGATCAAAGTCCTTTGCTCAATATCACCATGAGTTGGTATGTGTAAAGTTTAATATGTATGATTCATTTCATGGTTTAACTTTTTTATTTTTCACTTTACATTTTTTGAATGGTGTAGAACGAATCCCAGTTGCAAGCCCAATCTCAAGGTCAATCCGAATCCGAATCCCAATCCCAATCCCACTCCCAATCCCAAGTATCAGATTTGCAAGGTCCATTTAGTGTTATACAATTCTACAAAAAAACATATTACAATGACAAAACTGATCAATGGACTTGTTCGGAAGCGAAAAATAATTATGTAAGTTTCTTTTTATAAGTTAAATGCTCGTAGTTTAAATTTGTACATGGTCGTCTTAAAACGAATTAAACTTTTCATTTCTAGGACGAAATGCTAGAGCAGGCACTACGAGAGGCGGCAGAGACGAGAGCAGCACTAGAGGTGTCGCTACGGGAACAACAACAACAAAATGCACAAATTCGTGCCTTGATCGAGTCATTGGGAAGGCAGGGGGGATCATCTACTTGACATGGTAAGTTACGCGACAAAAACAACTATTTCATTACGTATCACAAAGTTTCATTACATATTTCATTACACAATACATAGGCTTGAATAAGCTTGGTTCTTGGAGTTTGAGGGTAAGAAATCGTAAACCGCCGATGTGAAACTAAACCAGCACTACAAACACGCCTAAAGAAAGTTTTTGAAACAAACGGACTTCCGGTTATCATATAACGCGTAAAAAACTAGTTTTGACATACTTAGGCTTGAAAATGCTTGGTTTATGGGGTTTGAGGGGGTCAAATCGTAAACCGCTGATCCGATGGACGTGAAACTTAACCAGCACTACAAACACGCCTAAAGAAATTTGTGGAAACAAACAGAATGCAAAAAGGACTTTCGGTTATCAAATAACGCGTAAAAAACTAGTTTTGACATACTTAGGCTTGAAAATGCTTGGTTTATGGGGTTTGAGGGGGTCTAATCGTAAACCGCCGATCTGATGGACGTGAAACCTAACCAGCACTACAAACACGCCTAAAGAAAGTTTTCGGAACAAACGGAATGTAAAACGGATTTCCGGTTATCATATAACGCGTAAAAAACTAGTTTTGACATACTTAGGCTTGAAAATGCTTGGTTTATGGGGTTTTGGGGGGTCAAATCGTAAATCGCCGATCCGATGGACGTGAAACTTAACCAGCACTACAAACATGCCTAAAGAAAGTTGTGGAAACAAACGTAATGTAAAAATGTCTTCTGGTTATCAAATAACGCGTAAAAAACTAGTTTTGACATACTTAGGCTTGAAAATTCTTGGTTTTTGGGGTTTTGGGGGGTCAAATCGTAAACCGCCGATCTGATAGACGTGAAACTTAACCAGCACTACAAACACATCTAAAGAAAGTTTTCGAAACAAACGGAATGCAAAACGAACTTCCGGTTATCAAACAACGCGTAAAAAACTAGTTTTGACATACTTAGGCTTGAAAATGCTTGGTTTATGGGGTTTGAGGGGGTCAAATCGTATACCGCCGATCCGATGGACGTGAAACTTAACCAGCACTACAAACACGCCTAAATAAAGTTGTGGAAACAAACGGAATGCAAAAATGACTTCCGATTATTAAATAACGCGTAAAAAACTAGTTTTGACATACTTAAGCTTGAAAATGCTTGGTTTATGGTGTTTGAGGGGGTCTAATCGTAAACCGCCGATCCGATGGATGTGAAACTTCACCAGCACTACAAACATGCCTAAAGAAATTTTTCGGAACAAACGGAATGCAAAAAAGACTTCTGGTTATCAAATAACGCGTAAATAGTTAGTTTTGACATACTTAGGCTTGAAAATGCTTGGTTTTTGGGGTTTGAGGGGGTCAAATTGTAAACCGCCGATCCGATGGATGTGAAACTTGACCAGCACTACAAAAACACCTATAGAAAGTTGTTGGAACAAACGGAATGCAAAACGGACTTCCGGCTATCAAATAACGCGTAAAAAACTAGTTTTGACATACTTAGGCTTGAAAATGCTTGGTTTATGGGGTTTGAGGGGGTCAAATCATAAACCGGCGATCCCATGGACGTGAAACTTAACCAGCACTACAAACACGCCTAAAAAAAATTGTGGAAAAAAACGGAATGTAAAACGGACTTCCGGTTATCAAATAACGCGTAAAAACTAGTTTTGACATACTTAGGCTTGAAAATGCTTGGTTTATGGGGTTTGAGGGGGTCAAATCGTAAACCGACAATCCCATGGATGTGAAACTTAACCAGCACTACAAAAACGCCTAAATAAAATTGTGGAAACAAACGGAATGCAAAACGGACTTCCGGTTATCAAATAACGCGTAAAAAACTAGTTTTGACCTACTTAGGCTTGAAAATGCTTGGTTTTTGGGGTTTGGGGGGGTGAAATCGTAAACTGTCGATCCGATGGATGTGAAACTTAACCAGCACTACAAACACGCCTACAGAAAGTTGTCAGAACAAACACAATGTAAAATGGACTTCCGATTATCAAATAACGCGTAAAAAACTAGTTTTGACATACTTAGGCTTGAAAATGCTTGGTTCTTGGGGTTTGGGGGGGTCAAATCGTAAACCGCCGATCCGATGGACGTGAAACTTAACTAGCAATGAAAACACACCTAAAGAAAGTTTTCGGAACAAACGGAATGCAAAACGGACTACCAGTTATCAAATAGCGCGTAAAAAACTAGTTTTGACATACTTAGGCTTGAAAATGCTTGGTTTATGAAATTTGGGGGGGTCAAATTGTAAACCGTCGATCCGATGGACGTGAAACTTAACCAGCACTACAAACACGCCTAAAGAAAATTGTCGAAACAAACAGAATGCAAAACGGACTTCCAGTTATCAAATAACGCGTAAAAAACTAGTTTTGACATACTTAGGCTTGAAAATGCTTGGTTTTTGGGGTTTGGGGGGGTCAAATCGTAAACCGCCGATCCGATGGACGTGAAACTTAACTAGCAACTCAAACACGCCTAAAGAGAGTTATCAGAATAAACGGAATGCAAAACGGACTTCCGGTTATCAAATAACGCGTAAAAAACTAGTTTTGACATACTTAGGCTTGAAAATGCTTGGTTTATGGGGTTTGGGGGGGTCAAATCGTAAACCGCCGATCTGATGGACGTGAAACTTAACCAGCACTACAAACACGCCTTAAGAAAGTTGTCAGAATAAACAGAATGCAAAATGGACTTTCGGTTATCAAATAACGCGTAAAAAACTAGTTTTGACATACTTAGGCTTGAAAATGCTTGGTTTTTGGGGTTTGGGGTGGTCAAATCGTAAACCACCGATCCGATTGACGTGAAACTTAAGCAGCACCAAAAACACGCCTAAAGAAAGTTGTTGGAACCAACGGAATGCAAAACGGACTTCCGGTTATCAAATAACGCGTGAAAAGCAAGTTTTGACATACATAGGCTTGAAAAAGCTTAGTTCTTGGGGTTTGGGGGGTGAAACCTTAAACCGCCGATCCGATAGACGTGAAACTTAACTAGCAACACAAACACGCCTAATTAAAGTTGTCGGAACAAATGGAATGTAAAACGGACTTCCGATTATCAAATAACGCATCACAAGTTATATTTGTTCATTTGCCTTGTTAGACTTCAAAATAAATATGCTTTTTTAGTTTTTCATTTTATGTTTTTCTTGGATTGGCTAAAATGTAATTTTTTTTTCACATTTCAGGTATGGAGTTGCATTTATGGTGGAAGATGTTGGATGTGTTTAGTGATCCCAAATGTTGGATGCTTTGAATTTTAGTGTTGTATTGGAAAACACTTATTTGTATGAATTAGCATTTTGGTTGTTGGACTTGATCTTTAAATTTTTATTTGTATGAATTAGTATTTTGGATGTTTATTTCTTGTGATGCGTTTCGTAGTTGTGTTTTTGAAATATTGAAATTAACGCAGGTATGTAGCGCAGGTATATAGCATGTAAAAATTACCTAATTAGGAAAAAATAAAAAAATACATATATAATTTCCCTATAGCATTTGTGACGCATTATAATGCGTCACAAATACTATACAAAATTCTGATAGTGTATTTGAGACGCATGTATATGCGTCACAAATAGTATTTTTAAAATGAAAATTATTATTTGTGACGCATATACATGCGTCACAAATAATATTCTTAAAATGGAAATTATTATTTGTGATGCATATAGAGGCGCCACAATTAATATTCTTAAAATGGAAATTTTTTTTGATGACGCATATAAAGGCGACACAATTAATATTCTTAAAATAGAAATTACTATTTGTGACGCCTACTATGCGTCACAAATAATCACTCTTTGTGACGCGTATAGTGCGTCACAAATAATACTCTTATTTGTGGCGCGTGTATTTGGTACTCATGGCAGTTTATTTGCGACGCCGTATTTTATTATTTGTGACGCACTATTGCGTCACAAATAATATTATTATTTGTGACGCGTTGACTACGTCACAAAAAATTTATTTGCGACTAGGGATTTTGTGACCCCAATTGTGACGCGTTTTGATTATTTGTGACGCACTTTGCGCGCCACAAAAAGTCAAATCTGTTGTAGTTAAACAAAGTTGTAGATCAAAAGTTATAGAGGTTTAAAGTTTAAAAAAACATTTTTGAAATGATATCATATGGTACAGCCACTGACACTGTGAGTGGCTGAAAGCAAGCATGGGAGGGTTGAAGCCATGTGGGATTTTCTATGGTACGTGCATTTATACCGTGTGAGCACTGTATAAGATTCTTTTTGTCCTTTTAGAAAATGGTCAAACTAATTTGAATTTTAAACTTTTGAGGGTTACTTGTAGGGATTTTCTAATAATTTTCTATTTTTTTCTTTCATTTCTCTCTCTAGAAGATAAGTGCGGCAATTGGTGGTAGTGGTGGTTGGAGGAAAGCAATGGAGGTGGGTGATATGGTGGTTCGAGAAACAAAGAATGTTTAGGGAAAAGTAGACCCCCAATGAAAAAAGCGTACCTTCGAAAATTTGACATTTCAAAGTTGGACTCCATGTATTTACTGCCCAACAAATTTTTGAAATTTCCACAAGTTCTACTGGAAAACCTACCAGTTTCAATTTACTAACTACCACAGGAGAATTATTTGGCAAAACTCGTAAATTGTTGGAGGTTGTGCACTGGGCCTTAACCATTGGGGTGAGGGGTTGGGGGACGTAATTTACCCAACATGTACCACAGCAAATAAAATTAAATTGGGGCATAACAAAGAGACAAATAATACGAGCTGGTGACTGTAGAAAAGAAAAGGCTAATATGTTTACTGGAAGCTTCTAAAGTAAATACGTGTAATTTAAAACATTTAAACATGCAACTGTGGATATACAACAAACTATTACCGAGAATATTGCTCAGTTTGTAGGGCACCATCAGAACTTTCTAAGGTTGTGCACTCAGCATCTTCTTCAACTCCACATACCAGAATTTCGTAATGGTAATCACCACTAGTTGTGGCTTGAAACCAGGCAAGACCGACACGCACACCTTAGTCTCTCAAAGCAGGATTTGCATGAGTTTCAAGCCATCTAAGGACAGGCTGAAATGTTGCTCTGAGGCATCTCCGACGTACCAATCGTAATTGTGCATTTAACCCAGCCACAAAGCGATACCAAGTGGTAGGTGGGATGGACTGAACGTACCAGATTTTACGAATCAGAACAAATTCCACAGAAAATAACAAGTGAAACAAGAGGCATGTTTTAGCCAACCAGTATCTCATTTACACTTGCACTATGTTTAGACTGAGTGAAGCGGGAGAGAATCCTTTCTTTTCCACTTCTCTAGTTTTGTAAATTAAGTTGGGAGAGAAGAGAAGGTGTAGTGGCGAGCAAGTAAGGCGGGAAAGAGCCAAATTTTGTTTCTCTCCAAACGGAGAGATCCGTAGAGTTGAGAAGAGACTGGAATAAAACATTCTTTGAAAATACAAATATATCCTGAATATGTCACACTTCTGCAATATCATTAGGAGCATAAAAGAATAAATTGTTTCTAAATGCTTTCTTTCGTTTCTCTTATGAAAGCTAACCGAACAAAAGAAAGTTGTATTTCCTTTTCGTTTTTCTGCCTAGCCATATCTGAACAGGTGGAAGGAACCCTACTTTTAATGAGTTTCTCTTCCCTTCTCTTCTATCCACTTCTCTCAATACTTTCGTCCTTTCCGTTTTTCTGCCTACCTTTTCTCCTCTTTTGTTCTCTTATTTTCTTGTAATGAGTTTCTCTTCCCTTCTCTTCTATCCACTTCTCTCAAATCCAAATAGACCCTCAAAGTGTAGATTCCTTAGGATCAAATAACAAACCTGACTCATAAGACTGGTGATATTATCATTGTGAAGGGAGAAAGGAGTTATGTAACGCCCATCACCTCCAAAAAGTAAAGATAATGGAAATATTTGATGAAGGCTAGGGGAAAGATCAGTTCTTTTTTCATCCCTGCCGAGAAAGAAGTCCACGCATGCTAGCATTATATCAGACGTTGCAGCAACCTACAGTAGTACAGCCCAAATATTGCAAGCTTTGAGAAGTTTCTAAGTCTCATCAGACCAATATTTTAGGTATCGTCCAAACTCAGCGGCAAACAACAAATGAAAAGAAACGCATAGTATTTTGCTTATTTTAAGCACTGTACATAAGGATGTAAACGTACATTGAAGCTTTAAGTTTTAAGTAGAAAACTTTCAACATTATTGAGCCTTGATATTTCACGACCATTGTGTGAAAAAAGTTATTTTGTTCAGTTTAAGCACTGTAATCTGTACGTATGGTTGTATATGTATAGAGTTTATATATATATAATTACTTTTCTTCTGTAAAAGAAAAGGAGTGAATCTTACAATGAGTCGCATGATACATACTATTAACAATTCATAGTTTTGGCAAATAAGTTCATGATATGAGTCATATGACAACTGTGTTCATGATTACTGAGCACTGCACTCGACAAAAAGTCCATGAAGACGGAGCTTGATCCCTTCATACAGAGCACGGGAACGACAAGAACGTAAGCAAGCATGGTCGTATTCTGATCTCACAAATTCACGAATCGTTGCAACTTCATCTCCGACGCCATTACTGTTGTTGCGCAAACTGTAAAATAGAACAATATTACCAAAACAGTAGCCTTTGACGTTTTCTTGGGATGAGTCGCGGACTAAGTCGCTCTCTTTAAAACGCTTCGCGGCTCTACCCAAGTTGTGCAAGCAGTTCGTATGAAGGCCACAACGTCCCCAGGATAAAGCAGCCCAGAAATCGCCTCTGTTTCGAAAATCCTTGCACCGAGGAAGATCGGAAAACCCACACCCTTTCAGAATTGTTGCTCAGAAATCAAAGCTATATATATTTATATATAAACTAATATGGGGTATCTGAATATATATATATATATATATATTTTTTTTTTGATGTTCCTCTCTGTTTTTTTTCGAACACTGTTCGTCCTCTTTTTTTTAAAGAAAAGAAGAACTCCTCTTTCTATTTCAAACCGACTGATCATCCTCAAATATATATATATATATATATTTTAAGTTTGTGTACAACTATCTTTGCTAAAAATCTGGTGAACGTTACCCACAAAAGGAGGAAAGTTGCAAACCAACTATACACGTTGTGTATACGTGTGAGAGAGACAGAGTCATTCACTGACTAAGTCTTATCAATACTTAAGGTTGACTCTTTATATTAGAAAGGAAATATGTTTGATTTATAATATGTGGGCCCAAGCTCATTATCACAAACAGTGATTTAAAGATATCAAATGTCAATCACGTGGGAAGCTGAAGCTAGGGACTAAAAGTATAGGTCCTATTTTTTTTTTTTATTATTATTATATTTTTATAATACACATATTCCAACAATCCCCCACTTGTATTTTAAAAATAATTAAAGATCATCGAGCAACGTATCATAAAACTGTGCATAAGTAAAGGTGTTTTTCAACTTGAACCTTTACGTAGTGATAGTTTTCCGATTATACTAGAGTAACCGTAGTTTTGAACTCTATCTCAGACAACACCACACACACAGTCCTACTAGGGTGAAGTTCATATACCAACACTTTACGGCCGTGTGCTTATATCCCAGTATAGCGAATGATCTAGAGAATTTGCCCAAATTTCATAGGAAGCGGCCACACTTCCACATTCGCCTAGGTGAGTCTAACAAGGATACTCCTATAGCTAGGTATCCCACTCCAAATGAAGTTTAGATCTCATTAAGAGTTATAAATAACTCAACCTTCTGTCCTTCAGGATGTCATGCTTCGTAGGGATGGACTTGGAGTATTAACCCCATATATTGATATTAGCATGATTCCACTTATATCACTTCATGACTTGTTATTACCCTTTGAACCTATTTCTTGGGATCTCCAGTCTATAGGTTTGGTTACTATCACAAGTGACTCAGCTATCTAAGGGCTTTAGTCCCATCCCTTTTGAGGTTTTACAAACCTTCTCTCGTGCTAGTCCTTTCGTCAAAGGATCAGCCAAGTTCTCCTCAGACCGTACATAATCCACTCTTACAGCTCCAGAAGAGAGAAACTCTCTAATAGTGTTGTGCTTGCGACGTATTTGTCGCTTCTTTCCGTTATAGTAACGATTCTCAACTTTTGCAATAGCCGCGGTACTATCACAGTGGATTAGGACAGCTGGTATTGGTCTCTCCCATAAAGGGGTATCTGATAGCAGATTTCTCAGCCAACCTGCCTCCTCACTAGCTGTAGCTAGTGCTATCATTTCTGACTCCATCGTGGACTGAGCCAAAATAGTCTGTTTCTTAAACTTCCATGAAACTGCGCCTCCAGCAATACAAAAAATGTATCCACTAGTGGCCTTGGAGTCATCTGATAGGGTATTCCAATCAGCATCGCTATATCCTTCAAGGACAGCGGGAAACTTCTAATAGTGTAATTTTAGGTTCATCATCCTTTTTAGGTAACGCATGACCCTTTCAATAGCATGCCAATGCTCCATACTAGGTCTACTAGTAAACCTATATAGTACTCCAACAGCATAAGCTATATCTGGCCTAGTGCAATCAGTAGCATAACGGAGGCTACCAATGATGCTCGCATACTCAGTTTGTCTAACACTGTCACCAGTGTTCTTGAACAATTTTACACTAGGGTCATATGGAGTACATGCTGGTTTACAGTTAAAGTAATTGTATTTCTTTAGAATCTTCTCAATGTAATGAGATTGATCTAAAGAAAGTCCCTTTTCGGACCTAGTAATATTAATTCCAAGAATTACACTAGCTTCTCCTAAATCTTTCATATTAAAGTTGGCACATAAGAAAGATTTAACTTCATTAATAACATGAATATTTGATCCAAAAATAAGTAAGTCATCTACATATAAGCAAATAATAGTGCAAGTGTTGTTTTCAAATTTGTAATAAATACACTTGTCACTTTCATTTATTTTAAAACCATTTGAGATGACTAAACTATCAAATTTATCATGCCATTGTTTAGGAGCTTGTTTCAAACCATAAAGAGATTTATCCAATTTGCAAACTTTATTTTCTTGACCAAAAATAATAGAACCTTCAGGTTGGTCCATATAAATCTCTTCTTTTAATTCACCATTTAGAAAGCTGTTTTAACATCCATTTGGTGCATGTACTACTAAATCATGAATAGCAGCTAAAGCAAATAGTACACGAATAGAAGTAATTCTAGTGACAGGTGAATAAGTATCAAAGAAATCAATATTTTCTCTTTGTCTATAACCCTTAGCTACAAGACGTGCCTTATATTTATCTAGCGTGCCATCGGGTTTCAATTTCTTTTTAAGAATCCATTTACAAGCTATTGTCTTACAACCAGGTGGAAGATCTACTAAGTGCCAAGTTTTATTTGATTCCAATGATTCCATTTCATCATTTACAGCTTCTTTCCATAAATCAGCATCTATAGAAGTCAAAGCTTCTTGGAGGGTGTTAGGATCCTCCTCTAAGTTGTAAGTATAAAAGTCGGTCCCAAAATCTTTCGCGATTTGGGCTCTCTTACTTTTTCTAGTCTCTAGTTCATATTCGTTTGGTTCTACTAATCTAGGCATATCATATGATGTTGAACCCCCACTATTTTTAAATTTAAAAGGAAATTTATTTTCGAAAAAATCAACATCACTAGATTCAATTATAACATGATTCTTTAAGTCATAAAATCTGTAAGCCTTACTATTAATAGCATAACCAATAAAAACACATTCGTAAGCTCTACTAGCTAATTTGGACCTTTTAGGGTCTGAAATTCTAACATATGCCAAACAACCCCATGTTCTAAAATAATCCACATTTGGTTTTCTTCTTTTCCAAAATTCATAAGGGGAAATATTAGTTTTAGAGTTAGGAACTCTATTTAATATATGACAAACAGTTAATAATATTTCCCCCCACCAATGCGAAGCTGCCCCTGAATTTAATAAAATAGCAACTACTAATTCAGTAAAAGTTCTATTTTTTCTTTCAGCTTTTCCATTCATTTCAGGGGAGTAAGGGGCAGTTTTTTCATGAATGATTCCATTAATTTTATATAAAGCAATAAATTCATCAGAATCATATTCATGTCTTCTGTCACTACGAAATCTTTTAATTTTTCTATTAAATTGATTTTCAATCTCATTTAGGAAATGAATAATTTGAGCTATCATCAATAAAAGTAATAAAATACCTTTTTCCATTTCTAGTTAAAATTCCTTCATATTCACAAATATCTGAATGAATTAATTCAAGAGGTTCAGATTCCCTAGTGACAGATTTATGTGGTGTTTTAGTGATTTTTGCTTGACTACAAAATTCACATTTTTCAAATTCATTTAAAGACAATTGTGGAACTACTCATATTTTTCACAAGCCTTTTATTCACATGACATAATCTAGCATGCCAAACATTAAAAGAACACAATATGTAAGCAGAAGAAGAAATTTTATTAAAATCAACATTTAACTTAAACATGCCCTCAGTTGCATATCCCTTTCCAACAAACACTCCACTCTTAGGTAAAGTAAAAAGATCAGCCCCAATAGTTTGAGTAAAGCCAGCCTTGTTGAGAAGATAGCCCGAAACAAGATTTTTCCTCATTTCTGGAGTGTGCAAGACATCCTTCAAAATGACAGTCTTTCCAGAAGTAAACTTCAATTCAACCTCTCCAATACCCGCAACAGTAGTGGTGTGGGAATCACCTAACAACACTTTCTTGTCCTTAGCTTCAGAATAGGATTTGAACATATCACGGTCATAGCAAACATGGCGAGAGGCGCCAGTGTCTACCCACCACCCCTCGGACCCACTAACAATATTAACCTCAGAAATCATAGCAACGAGCTGCTCTTCGGCAAGATTTGCTTTGGGAGCAACTCGTCGTGTATTCCTACGGTTTCGAGCCATATGACCTGGTTTACCACAATTGTAGCAAATAAACTGTCCAACTTCATTTATTCCTGAGGGGGGTATATTCCTATTTTGATTTGGCTTCGGATTCTGATTCTTGTTGTTGTTGCGGTTCTTGTTCTGATTCCGGTTTTGAAACTTCATTGTTTTTGTAGGTGGTTTCAGAACAACAGAGGTTTTGTTTTTAGAAAAATTTTGAGGTTTCTTGTTGTTTCCAACAACAAGAACCTGTTCTTTTAAATCTTGTTTTCTTGCCTCCTCCTCAATACAAAGGCGAGTTATCAAACTTTCCAATGAAAATTCTTTGGTTTTGTGTCTCAAACTATTTTTGAAATCTTTCCAACTTGGGGGAAGCTTGTCAATAATGACAACAACTTGAAACTGATCATTTAAATCCATGCCCTCAGAAATTATCTCATGAGCAATTTGTTGCAACTCATGGGATTGAGCTTCAACAGATTTGTCATTCGTCATTTGGTATTTCAAATAACGGCTGACTGCAAATTTCTTTGCTCCAGCTTCTTCGGTGTCATATTTTTTCTGAAGGGCATCCCAAACTTTTTTTGCCGAATCACAGTTTGCATAATAGTCATAAAGACTGTCAAAGAGTCCATTTAAAATATAATTTTTGCAAAGAAAATCATTTTCATTCCAAATGTCAGACTCTCTAATTTGAGCAACAGTGGGATTTTCAGAGACAGTGGGCTTTTCAGAAAGACAAAAAGATTGCAATTTTTTCGTAGTTAAGAAAAACATCATTTTCATCCTCCACCGTTTAAAGTGAAGGCCCTCAAATTTGAAGGGTTTGTTGAGGTAATGGGTAACAGAGAGCATTGAAAATTCCATGGCAGATGTAAAAAGCGACTTAAAATTGTTGTTGCGCAAACTGTAAAATAGAACAATATTACCAAAACAGTAGCCTTTGACGTTTTCTTGGGATGAGTCGCGGACTAAGTCGCTCTCTTTAAGACGCTTCGCGGCTCTGCCCAAGTTGTGCAAGCAGTTTGTATGAAGGCCACGACGTCCCTAGGATAAAGCAGCCCAGAAATCGTCTCTATTTCGAAAATCCTTGCACCGAGGAAGATCGGAAAACCCACACCCTTTTAGAATTGTTGCTCAGAAATCAAAGCTATATATATTTATATATAAACTAATATGGGGTATCTGAATATATATATATATATATATTTTTGATGTTCCTCTCTGTTTTTTTTCGAACACTGTTCGTCCTCTTTTTTTTAAAAGAAAAGAAGAACTCCTCTTTCTATTTCAAACCGACTGATCATCCTCAAATATATATATATATATATTTTAAGTTTGTGTACAACTATCTTTGCTGAAAATTTGGTGAACGTTACCCACAAAAAGAGGAAAGTTGCAAACCAACTATACACGTTGTGTATACGTGTGAGAGAGACAGAGTCATTCACTGACTAAGTCTTATCAATACTTAAGGCTGACTCTTTATATTAGAAAGGAAATATGTTTGATTTATAATATGTTGGCCCAAGCTCATTATCACAAACAGTGATTTAAAGATATCAAATGTCAATCACGTGGGAAGCTGAAGCTAGGGACTAAAAGTATAGGTCCTATTTTTTTTTTTATTATTATTTATTATTATTATATTTTTATAATACACATATTCCAACAATTACTGCCATGACCAGCAGGCCCAGCCCTGAGGCCAAGCAGCCCAAGCAATGGCTTTGGGCCTCCTTTTCCTAAGGGCCCCCACATAAAATTAACCCTCCCTTATATGTTAAGCCCATGAATGCTTAAACATAAAAGACCCCTTCAATATTGACCCAATAAGACTTTAAGAGCCCAACTAACATTCCATAGGAAGAAAAAAAAAAGCCCAATCAGCCTAAAGCCCAACAAACCAAATATATGTAACATGTTATATCATTTGAAAGTGGAGTCCAATTAAAAGACTTCTTCTTCATCAGTAATAAAAAAAATATCAAATCAAAGTGGAGATTAGAATTGAACACTCCATTCCTCTCAGTGCTCTCACGCAGCAGGGTGACTAGTGACAGGGATTGGGAGTCTTGGCTCCATTCCTTCCTTTTCTACCGAAACAAAGTGTCCAAAACTAACCCTAGGGAACCTAGCCACTAACCATTCTTTTGAATAATTGTTTTGTTAAAATACTTACTGATTTTAATTTGTTGTTTATTTGAGTTTTGATTCATTAATGTAAGTTTAATTTTTATTTTTGATTGGTTTGGTTTGGTTACAGTGAAAACCTTGATAGAATGCCAATGTATAGATGGCACAATTTTGGCTAGTTTGGTATTCAGTTAAAAAATATATATATCAAAATTTGGCACGCTTTTGGCACTGTTTTGAACGAGTTAGCTATGTTGTCTATTGAAAAGGATATGGTGAAATAAATTGATTATACAAGTGTAATTAGTGATTTTGTCGCTAAGAATGCACGAAGAGCAATATTTAAGTAATACTATCACTGATGTAGGTCAAATTTTACTTGTTAATGTAAGTAAGTTTCTTTTCCAAATAATTTTTGTTTCAATAATGTCATTTTTTTAAAATGAAAACTCAAGAAGGGCCCCCATTTTCGAAATTTGCTTAGGGCCACCCAAAAGTCAGGACCGGCCCTGATGACCAGGCAAGAGGATATGCGAGAATGGAAAGAATACTGTACATTGATCCCTCCCACCAATGGTAAGCAGCTAGAGCATTAATCTCATTCACAAATCCATTAATTGCACCCTCATATCTGCAAGTTCAATTTAGTATTGAAAACAATTCACCACAAGCTATAATTAAATTGTTAAACAACACTAAGAACACGTTTGTATTATAATTGTTGGCCCCAAAAAGCTATCCCAAAGGGGCTCTAAACCTTAAAAAAACAAACAATTTAGGCACATAATTCAAAACCAACTATTGAAGATGTCATTTAATCACCATCATAGAACCAATTGACCAATGAAAAAAAAAAAGAACTTACACTATATCTTTAACTTGATCCGGAGGAATATGAGGAAGATGCCAAGGCTCACTAAATGTATTAGAACCCATAAAATACATTCTATGTACGTGGCTTTGCGACTCCTCAACTCTGCTTGTTTCCAGAACCTGAGATGAGAAAACTTCTCACCTTTTAGCCACAGAAAGGAAACGGCAAATAAAGAAAGAAAGACTGCAAAATTCTGGATTTTGAATAACTTTTAATTGGATTCTAGAACCAATGGAAACTTTAATGATCTGTTTGGTTTGCGGATTTAGAGAATGAAAATAAAAAGGAAAGGAAAACAAGAAGGAAATATCTTTCCCTTACGCTTTCCCTAGTGTTTTCCTCCATGTTTCAAAGACATTTGAAATTAATAACAATTCAAAATACAATATAACAACTCAAGAAAAGAGGAAAGAAGTAACTCAAAAAATTCAAAAATTTTAATTTACTTGTCATCCTATTTTTTTCTTCCTTCCTTAATTCCTCATTGTATTCTTTATTAACCAAACAAAAAAAAGTGTTTCCCTTGTTTCTTCGTTTCTTTTTCCTCACTGAATCTAAGAACCAAAAATAGCCTAAGAAGGCAAGAAATGTCAGAGGAAAAACCTCGTTCAGTGACTCAAGGAAAGGGAAGGAATGATCTATTTGAGAGCCCTGTTGTATGGGAGTAGGACCTAGTAAATCATCCACGCCCACAAATTTCATTCGTGCAACACTTAGCACGAGGGCTAACAGGATGAGGAAACCCAAAAGAAGAAGAACAAAAAACCCAGTTCCACCAAATGAGTATATCAACTCCTCAAGAGCTGTATAACAGTATGAAAAGCATTTGCAAGGACAAGGAGTTTCGGCAACACCACCTGCCAGGACAAGGGGACAACTCAAACGTTAGCTACAGGAATCCACAAATCAGTCCAATGAATACAGAAATTATTGAGAAAATCGTGTTCATGAGCAGTAGAAAGCATGCCAAACCATGATAAGAATGAGTACTCTCTAGATGACGAAGAAATTGAAAGATAAAATGACTGCAACTTTTTTGAGGACAAAATATAGCATGCAACAATTGCTCAACTCTTACCAATTAAACACTATGTGCACCACCAAATCAGAGATACCTTGAATGGCAATATAAACAGCACGATGTGGAAGCTCATAATATGGGCAATGATGACAGAGGAGTCTATCAGATCCAGTAGCATTCTTGTAAGTGCCAACTGGACACTCCTGCAGAAATATGGGGCCATACAAAAAATAAAAGATTTGAAGAAAATATGCACAAAGCTGGAACGAGCTAGCCTAACAGCAGTGCCTCCCCAACATACTCTTTTGCAGTTTGGAATTTAGAGAATTTATCAATTTGTTTGATGAACTATGACAAGAATTGACGTCCTCAAGGTCGCCAATCGTTAAAGTTACAAGGAAAAAAGAAAAAGAAAAGAAAATGAGACCCACATAAACTTTAATCTGTATGGTAAATGAATCTGATATTACAATACAGACAGCCCAAGTCAGAAGGAAAGGAAAAACTTAGCTTCTGAAACATTCTAAGTTTGAATGAATAAACTTGTCAGTGCAATGAAACGAATAGCTTAGGAACTTTATAGAAGCGGAAAATATGAGAACACAGATATGAAAACTTACGTCGCAAAATGTCCCATAAAGCCCTTTTGGACAAGCTTTCCCTGTCAGTGTTCCATTTTCCCCTGCACCTCCTTTGTCTCTACCCAGCCCTCCCCTAATGGATAAAAAAATTCAGATGTCACTATATAATATTAATATATGAGCGTTAGAATAGCCATCAGTAAATGAAAGTGCACAATTAGTAGATGCAATGGTGAAAGCAGATAGCTCTGGGAAACTTGGAATGCAGCAGCCCACGGGGAAACATGAAGCGAAGTTGGATTAAGAAAGTTTTTAGTTTTGGGGTATCAAAAGTAAGACCTGAAGTGTGAAATGAGGATTGAAAAAGGGGTAAAATTGGCTCTGATATTCAAATGTCGCATGTAGAATATCAAGAATTTGGTTGGTAGAAGGCCTAGATAAGAATAATATTAAGAGGCTATTTGGCTTACGAAGAGAGCGCTTCGAAGAAGCTAACGTGTTGCGTCGTGTCTGATGCACAAGACGACACTTCACGGACACTTTTTTTAGGATTTTGTCGTGTCGTATCCGTGTCCATGCTTCAATGATGAGATCCAGTTTTTTTATTCAGAAACGAACCAATTCTAATTAGGTCAATAGGTCAATGTTTGTGTAGTGCGTAGCAGCATTTAGGATACCCAAATGGTCGTGCCGAACTTACAAATACTCCAAGAACTGGTACTTAATCAAACCTAGCAACATCTGGTTTTCATGAAAACCAAATAAAAGTATGAGTGAGTGGAACCTAATCTTGTTTGAAGGCTTGAAGCATTCCAAACAAAACAAAGACCAGAGGGAAGGGTAGTGGATTACTATGGATTAGGGCGTTTATACCATATAGAGTGGTGCTTTAGCGGTTGTTACAGTGCTATAACTTATAAGTAGCAACCAAAGAACAATTTGCAAATAAAGTTAATATGTCATGATGTTCTCAGACACATACTGAAGCAAAACAAAAGTTTACCCATCCCAGATGCACTAATTGTTCCAGAAGACTGAACGACTATACTCCTTGCCCTATGGAAATGAACAACCGATCCTTCAATAACGCCTTCAACAAGGATATCCTCCACTCTGCAGATCTGTAGGTGGAAATGCATTAAAGTATTAGATAAATTAGATAAATATACATATATGTGTATATGTATATACGCGCATATATATATAACACTCTTCCACCATGATACTAATGTTGAATGAACACCTGAAGAGTGAAGAACAGTGTAGAGTTAACACTGCAGTCTTCAGGCGGATGAAGCAATTCAATGTGACAACCCTGTTGTTCACAATTCAGTCTTGGTGGTCCTGAAACACATCATAAAAAATGCATTTTTAACATAAGCATAGCAAGTTTTATGACTAAATCGATTAAAAGACAAAACAAGCAAATCCAAACTTACACAGCATTAGCTGATGCATCTTTTAGAGGACCACGCAAAATAGATCCGGGTCCAACCTTCACATGGGAACAACCAAAAAAATAGAAAAGAAGAATATCAAACATTGATATTGAATAGCAAAAATGATACTCCTCCGTCCCATTTTGAGAGTCTATATTCCATTTTGGATGTCTCAAAATACAATTTTTACTTATTTTCTAAAATTATCACTCCTTGAAATCTACACTAAGACAAAATTAAAAAAATTTATTGTAATGATTAGGGGCAATTGTGGAAAGTAGGTATAGATTCTTTTTGTCCTCTTAATAAGTTAAATTCCCAAAAGTAAACTCACAAAATGGAACAGAAAGAGTACACACTAAATGAACCACACGAGCACCTAAGCAAAAATTTTAAAACTTTTGTCGGTTCCACAGCCCACATAACACCCCCAAATCCCTGTTTCCCTCTAAATCCCTAAATCACAAAAATCCTTACCCCCAAATCAGTCCACTGCGAACCCCAGCCCCACCACCCCCCCCCCCCTCCCCTTTATCTGGAGCCATTGCCGTCGAAGCTCCACGCCGCCACCACCACCTTCGGTTGGTAAGTCTTTTTTCTCTCCCCTTATTCATCTTCTCTCTCTCTCTTGCGCCGGCTCCTCTCTCTCTCTCTCCTGATTGTTGAACAAGGATGAGGACTTTATTGTGCTTCTTTTTTTTTTTGGAATGGTGTCACAAGCCTTGTGATCGGGTTAGTAGTTAGTAACACACATGACGAAAAAGCACAGGGGTCAAAGTCCTCATTAAAGAAACACTCCCTAATGTGGTCTCAAAGATTCAAACTCACTATCTCTCATTTGAGAAAAGGGGTCATGGCCATGTCATCTCATATGGTTGCCTTTATTGTGCTTTTATTGGAGTATAAAATAACTGAAGTTTCTAGTGATTGTATTTTGCGGATGAATGTTTGAAAGATTTCTTTTAGATGTCTTACAATCTGATCCTATTGATGCTCATAAATCTGGATCAGATTTAAAGCCTAACCCAGCTACGAGAAGCTCATCTTCAGGTTCTAAAGTTGATTCGGTTCTTATGGATATTGAAACCATTAATGTTCATAATCTTGATAGAATCCTCAAGGTTGATCTTGAACTCCCAAGTAGAACCGAGGCATGTGCCTTTTCTGATCCAAAATCAGCCCTGGTTCCCATGAATGTGGAGCAACTTTCTGGACACGTGTCCAATTAGTGATGAGTAACTTCCCCACTAACATGAAATAACTATCCATGATATTTGTAGCCTTGCCACGTGTAAAAATTATACACAACCATCACTTTGACCAAGTTAAGGAAAGATAACCACGTATCTTTCACTTTCTTTTGACTTCAAGGGCCCACCATCTCATTCACTAAAGAAGTGAAGAAGGATAAGCACATGGCAATCAACAAATTTGGCATTTCTTGGTCTGCCGGGAACTCGGCCAATTGAGTATGACCGAGTTCGGTCACCATTGCTTGGCCTGAAATTGCAAAACTTGGGTGCAGATGCAACCACGCATAACCACTTCCTTTGTCGCCGGATGGCAAGGCCTCTGGGTGTTATACTCAGAGGTCTCAAGTTCGAATCTCAAGGAGTGGCCACAGGTGATTCACCTGGACACCATGGCCTCGTGGAATTAGTTGAGGTGCGCGCAAGCTGGCCCGGACACCCACGATTACCACAAAAAAAAAAGATGCAACCACGCATCCTTTGTCATGTGGCTTTGTCAATTAACTCCCAAAAAATGACTTTTTAGTGTTCAACATAACATAAATTTGCTGAAATTGGTCAAGACCTAGGTCACTTCAACAAACCCATCTGAAATATTTTTTGGGTAAAATATGGGTGTAAACAGTTCCTCATTGTGTTTTGGTTGCTGTCTTCCGATTTGCGACAAGTTGTAGATTCCACTGTAATGGCTACGACTGAAAGTATTATATGTATATATATACTGTAATACCCGTACCCAGAGAAATAATATAATATCTGCATTATATGTAGTAATTAGTAGAATTAATAGCATATGATAATTTGGGTAAGTTCCGGTTACCCCGACGTGTTAAGTGCTTGATAAAAGGGCACAGTTGGACGGATATGAAGTGGGACCCACGGGAGATCCGGATTACTAAATTACATTTAGTTGCATTTATATGATTATATGAATATTTGTTTAATTGCTTTAATATCTTATTGTTATCTATAATTTTTATGGTGCTAGTTTGAGTACCCGTGTGAGAATAAATAGGAATCAAATTCATAACTAGTAGGTTAACTAGCAACTTTTACAAAATATGTGGGACCACGTTTGGGACCCACGCGTGACATAGACAAACACCCACTTAGATATTGGGTAGTTAATACAATTGCATAGAGGATTTCATAATAAAGTTCAAAGAAATGTTGGGGGTGTAAACATAAATAATAAAAGTTGGCATGATGCCTTAGGAGGATGACACCTCCATAGTGACTCACCATCTTCTCCTACATATCAAAACAAGTCAAACATAGAATTAGGAGAAGAATTTCGGCCATTAGAGAGGAGCTCCACCGTCTCCGCCGTCTTCGCCGTCTCTTCGTCGTTTCGTCGCCGTCGGTACACCGTTTCGCGAACCGAGACCGTATTCGGAGTCATGGAGGTGAGAGGATCGTCTCTATACATTTTATTTTCAATTTCGTTGACGTTTTTCACGACCATCTTTGACGTGCCGATATGTGTATATATATATATGTGAAATTGATATGTAGGAATATCATTGGAGTTAATTAGAGCTAAAATTAGCAAGGAATTTGGGGTTCTAGGCTTTAAATTGGAGCAATTTGTGAGGTGAGTACTCTAATCCTAACTTGGGTGTTAAATAGTGCTTATGTAATATTGAGTATGGTTAAAATGCTTAGTTCTTGAAGTTGTAGTTATAGCATGTGTTAATTAGAGCTTAACATATCAATTTTTGTAGAAATTGTTATGTGATATGTTTGATGTGATTATGTGCTTAATTGGGTCAATGGATGTCAAGTGTTAATCACCATTATTTAGCCCGTAGTAACGGGATGATGTTTTTCCTCAAGAAAAAGGGGACGGTGGTGACGACCACAACGATTGACTACGGTCACATGAGAGTGTGTGTTTTCTCTATGTGCGACGTTGAAGTGAGAAAAGGACCGGAATGTTGGATCCGATGCGATGGTGATTAAGTACTTGACATACCGGCGACTAGTTTTATCGTTGTGTTGCTTATATATTGTATATGCACATTTTATACTCCATGGCATGGTTAAAGTATTCACTAAGCGTAAGCTTAAAACAAAACTGTTTTCTGTGTGGTTATTGAATAACCACCGCAGGTACGGATCGTGACGAGAAAAGGAAGTGATCGGGAATCCGGGGAAAGAGTTATGTTGTTTATATGTTCATAAGTTGTAATTATGTTAGTCTTGGTGGAGATGGAACTCATGTTTGTAATATAGTATTTGTAAATGCTTCTGTTGGAAGAACAAGATGTATTTTGGATTCCAAACTTCTTCTATAAGTTGTAAAATGTTAAGTACCAACTTTTAATGCTTTAGAATGTGGTTTGGGAACTTGTTAATATGTCGGGTGTTCTCCCATTGAGTGTAAGTGTGGAGCTCTTGGACTCTTGTGTGTGATATGAACTTGAGATTGAGTTGGGAGTCATGTTGGAGAATGTGGTGCTTGTAAAATGGGACTTGTTTTCAACTTGAATTGCAAAAGAGTTGTATTTTGTTTTAAACAGGTGTTTTGATAGGGTATTAAATTCATTTGCAACTAGTTTCTACATGCTCATACTAGTTTTTGACAAAAGTAAGAATTTGGTTGCTTGGTTTGTCCAAATGAGGTTGAGTTTATAATCTATAAGATGTTAATGGTGTTTTCACTTGTTTGGGTAATGTTGGAGGAGTTTTAGTAGGTGTTTGAAATGTGTTTCCAAAGTTCCAAGATGTTTGGTTTGAGTTTTGGTAAGTTTAGACTTGAAAACAGGGGTTTTAGCAGCAGGGATACCAAATCTGCAGAATCCGGATCGATCCGGGTCTCGTGCGGATCGATCCGGGGCATCCAGTGGAGCAGAAAATGAGATTCTGCTAAATCCGGATCGATCCAGATTTGGGGCGGATCGATCCGCTTTTCTGTTTTCAGCCCGTCGGCTTTTGCGGAAACGGACATAACTCTCTCTAGAAAATTCGGATTTGCACGCCGTTTTTTGCGTTGGAACCTGGACTCAAAGACCTATCTTTTGGTATAAAATTTGCTATACTTTATTAATGACCATTTTACCCTTGGGGGTTGTTTTGTCACAGTAAAATTCTTGTATGTCGTGTTAAGCTCGTGTTTCTTAGTAATCCACTTGTTTTCTTTGCTAATTAGTATAAATGATCGCTTGTGGCATTGTTACATGTGTCCTAATCCGCCGAGGCGGGTTGGAGTGTGACATATACAGTCCAGATCTTAAGCGAATCTTAAAAAACGGACCTAAAAGACGGACTGTGTAAAAGTGGAAATTTCTCACAAAAAAAGTGAGAATTTCTCACATTTTAAAAAAAAAATGAGAAATTCTCACTTTTTACATAGTCCTTCTTTTAAGTATGTTTTTTACGATACGCTTAAGATTCAAACTGTATATATATATATATCAACCCACTGATGCTAAGTCATAACTATATATATATATATTTTTTTTTCCATGCATTCCTCTGTAACTACTCTTATATATGCTCATGTTACCTTGGGACAAGCTGATCTCATAATTGTTCACACACACAAACATTCATACACATATCTATCTATTAGTATATCTAATAGCGGAAGGTGTAAGCTTAGGATGAATATCATGCTGACACATGTTGTCACTCTGGTGGAGTCCTCTTTTCTCATCTTTTGCAGAGAAATATCCTTGGTGCCGCTGTCTCTTCCTCTTCCCATCAGTTCTGTAGGAGAAGTAAGAAACTAAAAGTTAAGAGTAAAACCCTGAGATAGCACTTCAGTACTGTTGTCACAGTCTTGTTGGTGCTATTTTCCTCACATGTGAACAACAAAATTGGACAGTTTTTTAAAAACTGCTTTTACAAAAGTAGTTTTACTGCTCATATATAAGGGGGACTGCACCAACAGGATTGTAGCAACAGCACTGAAGTGCTATCCAAAACCCTGGATTAACATTAAGATGACACGTGGAATATGCAATCAAATAATATAATCTGACTGTCCATCTACTACTAACGATAACTGTCTTTTCCTTTTTCTCTCTATTAACAACCATTTGAGCTGCCATAAATTAATTCATCTTCAGAATACTCTCTCTACGATCAGAAGAGAAGAGACGGGCCTTTGGCGTTACATGACGATTGACGGAGTAGCCGCAACTCGCAAGATACATATCCCAGAGTTGGAGGTAATTGCATTCACTATCTCTATCTTTATATCTACCAATATATTTGTTGCGAATATGATCTGTAACACACACAATGCAAACGCACATAGAAAACAAGAAATAGACAAACCACGACACAAGATATACCCTGTGGTTCGGCCAAATTGCCTACGTCCACAGCCTCTCATACCAGTACACTATAATCAAAGAACAGAAAGGATTACAACTTTTCTCTCTCAAAAAATAGCACTCTACACACTGCGGCTGCACATAGAAGGGATAATATATCCCACTAGGGTTACACTGAAAATTACTATAATACCCTTGGCCCGAAATAAAATTCAAACATTTTCAGTCCCTAACGGCCCGAATTGTGTTAGATTGCTCATCCAACTCGGGGGGCACGCCCCCCGAACCCCCGGTATCGGAGTGGATCAGACTTGACAAACTCAACAATCTCCCACTTGAAGACTGATCTGAGAGAAAAAGAAATTGCTGTCACCTCCATCGAAACAAATAGTGTTGGTGTGAGAAATCATTGTCTTCTAGTCTTGAAGACGAATAGAAGTTGAACATTTCTTCAGCGTCTCCACAGTGACCACCTTGGTAAACATATCTGCAGGATTGTCGTCTGTATGAATTTTCTCCAAAGTAAACTTTCCATCCTCTAAAAGTGAGCAAATGAAATGGTACTTGATGTCGATGTGCTTGGTTCATGAGTGAAAAGCTGAATTCTTTGCAAGATGAATTGCACTTTGACTATCACTGAACAACTAAGAACCCCCCTCTTGTTCCTTACCAATTTCTTTCATGAAATTCCTCAACCATACCATTTCTTTGCAAGCCTCAGTGGTTGCCACATACTCTGCCTCTGTTGTGGAGATGGTTACAATTTTCTATAGTCTGGAGACCCAATTGACTGCTGCACTGCCTAAAGTAAACACATACCCTGTAGTGCTCTTCCTGCTGTCAATATCCCCAGCCAAATCTGAATCCACATAGCCCTGAATACGAATGTCTGAACCATCATAACATAATGCCACATCTTTAGTGCCTCTAAGGTACCTCAGAATCCACTTAACACCTTCCCAATGCTCCTTGCATGGATCTGCCATAAATCTGCTCACTACTGCCATTGCATGAGCAATGTCTGGCCTTGTACAGACCATAACATACATCAAGTTGCCTACTACTGATGTGTAAGGTACCCTAGCCATGTACTTACGGTCTTCATCTGTGACTGCTGCTTGATCTTCAAAAAGTCTGAAGTGACTTGCCAAAGGAGTGCTAACTAGTTTAGCATTTTCCATGTTAAACCTTTTCAGAACCTTGTCCACATATTCTGCCTGTGATAGTTCCAACTTCTTGGTTTACCCTGTCCCTACTGATTCTCATCCCAAGAATTTTCTTTGTATTTCCTAAATCCTTCATAGCAAATTTCTTGGACAACTGTGCCTTTATATTTGAAATCTCTTCCATGCTTGATCCTGCAACAAGCATATCATCTACATACAAAAGCAATATGAGATACGATGTAGCAAGCTTCTTAAAATAACAGCAATGGTCTGAATGACATCTAGTAAAATCATCTTTTGCCATAAAAGTGTCAAACTTTCTATACCACTGCCTTGGGGCCTGTTTCAACCCATATAAACTTTTCTTAAGCTTACATACCAGATTCTCTTTCCCTGTCACCACATAGCCTTGTGGTTGATGCATATAAATGTCATCTTCCAAATCACCATAGAGGAAGGCAATTTTGACATCCAATTATTCCAAGTGCAAGTTCTCAGCTGTTACAACACTTAGCACAGATCTGATAGTAGAAATTTTTAACAACAGGAGAAAAAATTTATGTGTAGTCAATATCTGGTTTCTGCTGAAACCCTTTTACTACCAACCTTACCTTGTACCGATTGCTTCCATCAGATTCTTCCTCTATTCTATAAACCCATTTGTTGTGCAAAGCTGACTTCCCCTTTGGCAACTGGACAAGATCCCACATCTTGTTTGATGAAAGTGAATACATCTCATCATCCATGGCATGCTCCCACTTCTCCCTAGTCTCAACCTACAAAGCTTCCTCAAAACATTCTGGTTCACCACAATCAGTTAATAAAAAAAAATTCATTGAAGGTGAATAGCGCATTACACGCTTACTAACTCTAGTAGACTTCCTCGGAGGGGGAGTCTGTGGTTCTTCCTGTGGTGTAGGTTGTATGTTCATATCTTGGGTCTTCAAAACAATCTTATTTGAAATCTCCTCAAACTCTATAAAATCTGAATTTTTAGTAGTATCCTTTTGATGACCAAGTGTGTCTTTGTACAAAACAAACTCATTTAACACTACATCCATGCTCCTCACTGTTTTCTATTTTTCAAAGTCCCATAGTCTATACCCATAACTATCAGTGCCATAGCCAATGAAGTAATATTTCCTAGACTTAGGATCATGCTTACCCCTGTTCTCAGGTTCAACGTGTACATAAGTAGTGCAACCAAAAATACGAAGATGAGAGAGATTTGCCTCTTTTCCAGTCCAAGACTCTTCTGGCAAACCAAAATTCAAAGCAACTTAAGGTTTGATCGGCGACGAATAGTTGCCGTTGATAGTTCTAAAAATACGCTTTGTTAGCCCATTTCATGTAGTTATTAGTTATTTTTTAAAGAGTATTCTAAATTTTGTAGGAGTTGGAGCTTTAACTTGAAAATGCACAAAAATCCAATGATTAGTGGCTTTAGAAGTCATTCTGGGCTCAAACGGTGATTCCGGTGAAAGCTGGATGCAGTAGCAGTCTCGAAACATCACATTTTTGACAAAGAATACTTTGGATTTTAGAAATTTCTCCAGAGATATAAAATGTAGATCTTCGAGTTACGGTCGCGTGGCTTCAAACAGAGAGTCAATCCGAGTTTCGAGTAAAACGTTATCGCAATTCTACGAAAGTCGTGCAGTGCAGCGAAAAGGACCTCGCGCGAGCGGGCCGCACGAGCGACCTGTGAAAAAACCAAAAATGCGTATTTTATTAAATTAAAGTGCCCAGCGAAGGTGGTTTGTGCATATGACGTCCAGAAACGTAAAAACAGTTGTTTTAGTGCGATTTGACTTAGAAAAGCTTTCTAAATCCTTCTAAACTCTATATAAATCCTATTCTAAATCAAATTGAAGGTTACACATCATTACACAACATTAGATACAGCCATATACAACTAAAATTTCAGCCATTGAAGAGAGAAAAGCAAGGAGAAGAAAAAGAAAACCAAGGATTCCCATGGCCTCCTCCATCAACCTCTTGCTGTTCATCAATTCTATGGATAACTAAACTCAAGATCTAGGGTTTCAATGAAACCCTAGCCAAGTAATAGGGTGTATTTTATGTTTTTATTTTAGTTTTATTATGTATGGATGACAGTTACATGTTCCAAGGATTTTTATAAATAAATCGTGCTTTTATTGATTAAATCATTACTTTCAAAGTTTACTCTTGTCTTAGATCTATTTTGATGGTAGTGTGCTCAATGATCTATATTTGTTGTGCTTGTATGGATTGTTTACATGTAATGGTGCTTAAATTGAATTGTGCTATCAAGTATCCGAATAGTCCATGCCTAGGTTAGATGGATTATGTCACAACCCTAGTTTAGTGTGGGATAATTCGTGCTAACCAAAGATGGATTATGTTGTTGCTTGAACCATAGTTATTTTCTTGACGGAGGAATTGGGCTTGTAGCTATAATTCCCCATTATCATCCAACTTAATAATCTAATTAAATGCATAAATATTCCTATTATGAAGCTAGTGGTGGATTTGTAATCCTAGGTTCCTTTAAACATATTTATAAAAACACTTTTAAATCGTTTTCATAATTTAGATTTAATTTCATTAGTTTCATTAATTTAATTAAAATTCAAATCAAAATCTCGTTTTCATAATTGATTAGATTTAGGTTTTAAAATTAAGAGTCGTAGTAATTCAATCTCTGTGGGTTCGACCTTTACTTTCACTACTACAAATCCTTAGAAAAGTAAAATACACTTTTTACATCTTGATATTGACAACATCAAGGTCCCCTGTTGATCAAATACACGGCACTATTTACTGCATCAACCCAGAATTGCTTAGGTAGCCCAACATTTATTCTCATGCTCCTTACAGGCTCTAGGATCGTCCTATTCATGCGCTCAGCCACTCCATTCTGCCTTGGCTTCCTTGAGATTGTTTTCAGTCTGCTAATCCCATTTGCAGCACAATATGACTCAAAGTCATCATCACAGTACTCACCACCATTATCGGACTTGAGACACTTTAGCTTTAATCCTGTCTCATTTTCAACCAAATCTTTCCAATTCTTGAAAGTACCAAACACATCAGATTTACGCTTTATGAAATACCCCCACAATTTGCTAGTAGCATCATCTATGAAAGTGACAAAATATCGAGAGCCACCAAGTGAAGGTACCTTAGATGGTCCTTATACATAGTATGGACCAATTCCAATTGTTTTGATTTTGGAGTCCTTTTCACCTTGGTAAAACAGACTTTCTTCTATTTTCCCAAAATGCAATCTTCACAAAAGTTCAGATCAAGATACTTCAACCCAGGTAGTTTCCCTTACTTCATCATCACCTTCATTCCTTTCTCACTCATGTGACCAAGTCTTCTATGCCATATACTAGCATCACTCCAGACGATGCCACTGTTATGCTACTATAGGTACCCAAGGAGACATAGAGGGTGCCTTCTTTCTTACCACGAGCCAAAACCATGGCCCCTTTGCTCATCTTCCAAGAATCTGCCGTGAATGACGTTACCACTCCAGTTCCTGACAACTACCTAACCGAAATCAAGTTCCTTGTCAAACTAGGCACATGTCTAACATCCTTCAAATTTAACACTGTCCCATTGGTTTGAGGAATCTGCACATCACCCTTCCCAACAATATTGCAGACCTCGTCATCACCTAAATAGACTTTTTTTGAAATTTCCATGCATATAATTCTGAAGGACATCCATGCGTGGGGTGGCATGGAATGAAGCTCCCGAGTCTACAATCCATGACTCACTGCGAGAGTCTGCTACATAAATTAAGGCATCACTATCCTCATCTTCAGCAATGTTTGTGGTGTTCTTACCCCCTTGATTGTTGCCATTCTACTGCTTTCTCAGATTTTTGCAACCTCTCTTGTAGTGCCATTTTTCACTACAATCCTAGCATTCAGTTAATTTCTTATCATGTCTGCGAGATTTTGATCTCCCACGAAAACCATTGTTCCAATTTTTATTATTGCCCCTGTTCAATTTTCTGCCTCTTTCTTCTGCATTCAAGGCTGAACCAGAAGTTGAGTCTTCCCCTGAAGATCTCCTACGAGCTTCTTTTCCCAAAACAAATTCGGCCGCATCTTTGAATTTTAGCACCGAGGACCCAGATGAATTGCTTACTGCCACGACCAGTCCATTCCAACTGTCCAGCAAACTTGACAGAAGTAACAAGGCTTTTACCTCATCATCAAATACAATTTTCATAGATTCCAATTGGATTGTTATTGTATTGAACTCGTTTAGATGTTCGACAACGATAGCATCATCTGCCATCTTTAGATTGAATAGCTTCTTCATGAAATAAACTTTATTGGATGCAAAGGGCTTTTCGTACATCTTCTCTAGGGCTGCGAACAACCCTTCTGTCGTCTTCTCCTTCGTGATGTTGGAAGCAACCGATGGTGACAAACTCAACCGTACGGTTCCTAGGGCTTTACGATCTAGCACAGCCCAATCTTCGTCTTTCATATTTGCTGGTTTCGTGCCTTCGAGGGGTAGGTATAGATCCTTCTCGTATAGCACATCTTCAATCTACATCTTCCAAAAAGCAAAATTCGAACCATTAAACTTCTCAATCTTAACCTTCCCTTCATCTGCCATTATAGGTCACTAGTCTACAACCTAGCTCTGATACCAATTGTTGCGAATATGACCTGTAACACACACAATGCAAACGCACACAGAAAATAGGAAATAGACAAACCACGACACAAGATATACCTTGTGGTTCGGCCAAATTGCCTACATCCACAGCTCTCACACCAGTACACTATAATCAAAGAACATAAAGGATTACAAGCTTTCTCTCTCAAAATTACTGCTCGTCCAACTCGGGGGACCCGTCCCCCGAACCTCCAGTATCGGAGTGGATCAGACTTCACAAACCCAACAATATTTGTATATATACGTGTATGTATGTGTGTGTATGTGCGTGCGTGTGTGTTGTCTCCTGCCTTTTATATTTTTATCATTCATTTGGGCCGAGTTAGTAGATAAATTTGGTCGGGGAATGACATCGACGGTGAAGGCATGACTTTGGTCTAACTGTGGCTTTTGTAGGATTTGTATTTCTACGATTCCTTTGACTGGCTTTTTTTTCATTTTCTAATTATCTGAGGGTTGGACGTTAAGTATTGTTTTGTGATTCGTGGTGTTTTTGTCAATGAGTTTTGATTTTGATATTGTGTCTTTTTAGGGATTGAATTTTTGTTTAGGAGAGTTTGTTATTTTGTATGTGCTTGATGCATATCATGTGTTTGTTTTATTGCCCACATGAGGGTGTATGTTTCAGCCAGTTTTGGTTTGTGGCATGATGCACAGTTGTTTGCAAGGGTTCTCATTTACAAACCAAGCTTGTGCAATCTGAGGAGGACCAAGAGAGGAGGGTTTGAAAAGATTGATTGGATAAGTTATTGGTGGGTTTATTCCAAATTTTTCTTTAAATGTTTGGTTCACTGAAAATTGTGAATTTTCATTGTTAACATAATTTTAATTTTCAACTATGTTGGAATATTTCCCAACTGATATCATGCTGAATAGTGAGGGATAACTGCAAGAATTTCAAAATCAGCTTTTTTAAACCCAGGCATTCACATAAGTTTGATTACGGGTATGATTTTCCTCTCTTATTTAGTTTTTTTTTTAAACCTTGGCTTTTATGTAGTCAAATTTGAGTAAAAATTTGACAAAGTATCATTCAATATGAGACTCTCCAATGACCGTACTCAATTTTCTTATAATATTATTATCTTTTCCCCTCAATTGAGTATGAAATTTGAGTAGAAGTATCTATAACCCATACTCAAACCCATATCAATCAAATTTGAGTACAAAAACTTTAAAAAAGATTTCCTCCAATCCTTACTTAAATTAGATTGAAGTGTTAAACCCATATAACCATTCCAATATCTGAAGTGTTATTTCAATTTGGGTTTAAGTTTTAGTAGAACTCAAATTAGATTTGGGTTTGAGTCAAGGATTGGAGGAGGTTTTGAGGACTTCAAACCAAATTCAAAATTAACATGGGTTTTAGGTAAGGATTGGAGATGCCTTAATAGTCATTTATCTTCCTATTTTATTTGTTCACTTCCTTTCTTTTCTTTTTTCTTCCTATTCATACTTTCCCAAATAAAATTTACATACACACACACACACACATAATACTCTTCTTACAGACTCCAAACCCATCAGCACACTCACACTCATTCTCTAGATGAGCATATAAACTTATCCCCAAGCCCACACACAGAAACAACTATATGATAAGTTTTGATAAGCAACCATCAGATGTGACCCCCTAAAACTCATCATCTATATTACAAAAGTTCTTACATCAACCCTAGAGTGCTCAGATTATCTGCCAGCGAGCAATGAAAATTAACCAACTTTTTCCCCATTCCCATTCCCATTTCCATTTCCATTTCCATTTCCTTCCGTATGCTGCAATATGAACTGTTTTTATGGATGAGTTACAATTTTTGGCTAGAAAAATGTGGGTTTATGAACTTTTTTTAAGGATAGATCATACCTTTTTCATTTCCGAAAAAACTTCCATTTCTTTGGCAGGTAGTTGAAACACAATTTAGTCATGTTCTTGATGTCCAGGCTGTTAATATTAGACACCAGAAAATTGGGGAAATGGATGAATCTTAACAAGATCAATGATGACTTTGTAGTGCCTCCTCATGTTTTATCACGTACAATTCAGTTGCTCTATGTTATGTTTGGTTCATGGATTTAGGGAGGGAAAGAAAAGAGAAACAAGAAGGAGAACAAACTCCTTTGTTTTGTCAATAATGAAAACGGCGAGGAAAATGGAAGGAATAGAAAATATGGTGGAAATACATTAATGTTATATTTTTTCTTAAAATTTTGTGATGCACTTCCCTTACCTTTTCTTATTCCTGTCATATTTTGAATTTCTTTGTTGCTCTATGCTTTGTTTTTAATGCAAAAGCTGGGATGTCTCCAATCTGGGTGTACTTTGTTGTAATAAAAAATAAGAATGAAGACTTTGCCCAAAAAAATTCTTTGAAGCCATTGCCAGCAAGAAAAAGAGGGAAGGGGGTCTACTCTGAAGAAGGTAAAATGTACAGTTAAGGAGGTTTGAGGAAGATTATTCTCTGGGTGTGGAGAGAGACAGTTGCGGGTGACAATTTTTCTTCTATTTTGATGAAACGGTAGCATCTTCTAAATTTCTATGTTTTGGTGGCTATCCAAATTAATCATAATGTCACATCTCTATCTTGGATTTCAAAAATATGCTAGACAATTTTGATGGACTTACAGTCACAGAGGTGGCCGTAATCACAATTGTAGGAAGAACACTTTGCTATTTTCTTTTGGACTTTGTTATTTATGCAAGACCATTTTTTAAGTACTACAAAAGTACGCTTATAATATTTTCCCCTTTCATTTTTTGTCTAACAAACAGCGCACCCGCGCATCGCGCGGGTTGCATTCTAGTATGTAATTAAATGTTGCACAATAGCTTGTGTTAATTTATTACAAATCACCTCCATTAAGGTTACACACGACTAGAAGTGGTACTTGGGTGTGTTTGGAAATGATGAAAAAGATATGGTTCAATCACAACTTACCTTCTATCTTGTTTATTTGATTAATTTGGTGAGGACCAGGATTATGTTCGTTTAACAAATAGCTAGTTTTGGGAGAAGTGGTAGGCTCTGTTTTGGAATGCTTAAAATAGGACCTCATCCATTCTTAATTAATTTGATCTAAATTTTATGAAAACCAAAATTATGTTGATTTGAAAAGTAAACATTTTAATTAGTGGGAGATATGTGATTGGGCATGGACATTAATGCTAGAAAGAACATGAGAAACATAGAATATACAGAACTAGTTCGCTTATGAACTATATAAAAATCGATTATGAGCTTTTCCAAACGGGGATCGACCCGGATCATATTTCAATCATTTAAACACACACACACACATCTATGCGTGTGTATATGTATCGGAGTGTGGATACCGGGATTCCACCGCTTTGGTTGCTTTTGAAACTTGTTTGATTTGGATCAAGGAAAGAGAAAAGGTCTGTTGAAAACAGATACAGAGTCGCCACTTGGTCTTTAAAGAACCAAGAAACCTAATTTGACTCACCCAAACGGATAAAGGGCACCGGCCCTTCATAACCAAAGAACTTGGCTCGGGATTTTGGTACGAGAGAGGAAGGAGCCTTTGTCGCGACTAAAACACCCTCAACTCGCCCCGTCTTTCGACGGGCCTCAATTAGCATCCAAATAATCATCTTATACTATGTTTGGTTCGACAAATAATACTATGATAGTATATTACATCACATAAGAAAATTTGAAAATGGAAGATCTAAAGATAAGATATCATTCATAAGATCTAAGCCAAATATCACACAATGCAAAGTGAAAGATCACACAAATAAACCTAGGAAAAATCGTCTAATCATGTATCAAATAATCAAGACTTCCTAATCTAAAGGGGGACATGAATTGTTATTGAAACAAATAAACAAAGAAATCAAAATATGCTTAGCAAGCTAGTATGATGCATGTTAATCTTTGAGAAAAGAAGACCACTCAATCCCCGGGATGGATCAGAAAGGATGATTAGATCGGGGGAAGCATGAACGTGTGATCAAGTTCATTCCTTATAATCTTCTTAGATTAGGAGCCATGAAGGCCCCAAATCTTGCATGGATGCAATGTATGTATCTAGAATGTGCCAAGGTTGTAGTGTGCTTTGTGTTCATGGATTCCTAGAATGACTTAGAAGTCTATAATGTGTATGAATGAATGAATGAAATCATCATGGGATATGTACAAATGTACTATGAACTACTTCCTAAGATATAAACTAATTTGGAGTGCATGTAGGTATCAAATCAAAGAATGAAAGTTAAAAGGTGCTTGCTGTGAATAGTAGACAGAACAGTAACATGATCTTGTAAAAATGGAAAAGTGGGGTTAGGAATGTTTTCAATGCATGATATTTTATGGAGATCTTCCTTATTGTGTCTAGAACACTACCCAAAAAGCCAATCTTTAATAACTATCACAGATTGAGAGAAATCATATGAACAACAGAGGTCACTCAGAAACAGAGTCCGTACTGTCGACTGAAATGTTGAAATTTCTTAGAAACAGAAAACGAATGATCTAGAGGCCCATTTTATAGAGAAAGTTCCCTAAGACATTGAAGTTTAAGGTAAAAATAAGTTAGGACCACCCCTTTTGGAAACGTGTTCTGAAAAAGAAGTTGGAAGTTAGCTAAGCTGCTGTGACAGCAGAGGCAGAATGTCTGGAAGGAATGTTTGGATCCAAATGGTCCATTTTCAAGCACTTCCAAGTCAAACCAAAAATCATGGGTGTTCTCCAATGAGTTAGGAAGACATTCCAAGTGGCCTTGCATCCATATGTTGAGTATTAAGTTCTAGAAAAATCTTTGAACTAAGATTACTCACTGTTTTGACTCACTGTTTTGAAGATTTTGGGAAAAACTTGAGTTTTCTTTCTTGAAATCAAAATGAGAGAGATTGAAGGAGGTTTTGAAATAGAGGTTTTTCAAAATGTATTTTCAACACTCAATGAAGGTTATAGCCACTTAAAATGCCAACATCAAACTCATCATCAAGAACCTCCAAGATTGTTGGAGAGATTTATTTTTATTTGAACATAACTTCAATACACTTCAAGAATACTTTGGAGGTATTGAAGTTATGATCATCATCTATCAAACATGTTTTTGAGGTCAAGAGCTACTATCCATAAGGATTCACTCACCTCAAACTTCATGTCATCATTTAGATGATGAAGAACAAGTAAGTAAATAAAGAAAAATAAAAAGAAATGAGGTAAGAAGAGATGAACATAATATGAACAAGCAAGTAAATAACAATCAATAGATGATAATCAATGTGATTTTGGACTTGTAGCTTGGTGTTTCACTCATAGATTTTGACATTTGGACATGGAAGTAGCTTCCTAACTCAAGAATGCTCAAGAATGGTGATTGGGGGTGTTTGGGATGTGAAGTATAAGAGAGGTAATGGAAGAACACAAGATTAAAACTTACTTTCTATAGCAAAATAGTAGGAGGAAGCTCCTTTTCTCTCTTCTAAACCTATCTCTATCTCTCTTCTTCTCTACAACTTTTCAAGCTTTTGCACTTGGCCTCCCTCAAATGAAGAGCAATGGGGGGTTTAAATAGGCCAATTTGGGGTGGTTTGGGGTTTTAGAAGTACTCCCATTGGTCCCAAACAACTGTGAACACAAAACTATGTCGTTTTGGCTTTCAAATAATCAAAATGGACCCCCAAAAAAATTACAAAAATAGACTTTGCGAGGGTTGAGTGCTGCGGCGGCAGTGGGCCAGTGCCGCGGCGGCACTGCTCCTCAGAAGCCCAGAAAATTACGTTTAGGCCCCCAGAGGTTCCGGTATTCGCGAAAAGGCCCTATTTTGTCTGAAATTTACAGAAAATGCGTATGAACTCCAAACTGAGGTTGTGATATACCATTGGAAAGGTAATGGAGTCTACTTTACATAAAAAAATAGTTCGGGGATAGGTCACTTTGAAAAGTTTTGCGTTATTCGCGATAAAAGCCGATTTGATCGCTTTTTTTTGCCTTCGAAAATTCAAAATAAATTCGTTTTAAATCCAGGAATTATGTGCGATATACCAATGGAAAGCTATTGACCTCTAGTATCCATGAAAAATATTTGATAATTGTTTCGGTGCACCGATTCCAAAGTCAAATCTTGGTCAAACTGGTCAAACCTGGGATTCCCGGGAAGTTCGGGGAACCTCCGGGAGCTCCCAGGAGCCGACGTTTTCGCTCGATTCTCTTTTAAAACTCATTTTAATACTTTTCTAATGATTCCGGTGAATTCGGACGATTTCGGTCAAACTTGGTCAAACTCTGGTCAAACCTGGTCAAACCTTGGTCAAACCGGTCAACGGGGACTTTCGGAGAACTTTCGGGACTTCCGGGGGTCTCTGGGAACTGACGATTTCATCCGGTTTCACTTAAAAACTCATTTTATCATTTTTCTTACGACATAGCATGTTTTCATAACTTTGGGGCCAAATCTGGGAGTCTTCGGGCTTTCAGGGGTATTTTGGTCATTCTGAGCATTCTGAGAGATAGAGCTAACTTCCAAGAGTCCTTTTGAGTCTTTTACGATCATTGTGAACCACCAAGCTATGGGTCTCCTAAATCTGATAGCCGAAAAAATGGGGTGTCTACAGTTTGCCCCTCTTTGGCAGGAACTTGCGAGGCAACGCATGTCGCAAGCGAGTGCCAAAGTTTTGAAGAGACAGGACTTTTTGGAGGCTTTAGATTTAGGATAAAAAGCGTTGCAAAAGATGCAATGATGCTGCGGCTAGTGCTGGTCGCGCTCTGTGTGAGCTGCCTACGTATTCCAAGGAGAATCAGACCAGGACGTAGTTCAGGGCACAAAGGAATAAATCACACATGCACATACACAACAATAAGGCGGATGCTATGCTATAAGAGTGATATGCTATGCATGGATGTGATATGAATTTTGTCCTAAGTCCTATCATGTCTAGTGTCCTGATCCTAGCATGAATTGGTGCTGTGGGGTGTACCACTCTGAGTGGACTTGTGTCGTGCCTGTATTGTGGTCTAAAACGCTTGTGGTCCTAGTACATGTGTTCAGTGTATTTGCCACTCTCAGTGGGCTTGGTGATCTACGCTTCGCTACGACTAATAGACTTGTGAGGGAGCTCGACCTGGAGGTCTTACTCAAGGAAGAGTGTGGTGCTCAAAGGAACGCTGTGGTGCTCAAAAGAACGCTTATGGTGTGTTTGCCACTCCTAGTGGGCTTTGTGATTTGTATGTGCCGCGACCGATGGGCTATGTGTCATGTTATGGCCAATTTGTTGTGTTGGGTGAAGTGACTCTCTAGACTCGTGCTCCCCTTAATCGTGATACTATGGACTAGGTGACTCTCAAAGTCTCATCGGTGCTTCTCAAATTTCAATGAAGATCCTCGATTCTTGACGGCGCTTATGTTGTTCCTCAAATCGTTGACGGTGCTTCTCAATGCTTCTTGATTCTTAACGGTGTTCTTCAAATCTTAGCGATGCTCCTCGACTTTTCAATGATACTTTTCAACTCTTCTGATGCTACTCAACAAATCCGATGCTCCTCAATGCATCAGATGTTCCTCAACTCTTCAACGATGCTTCTCAACAAATCTGATGCTCCTCAACACATCCGATGTTCCTCAACTCTTCAACGATTCTTCTCAACAAATCTGATGCTCATCAACACATCCGATGTTCCTCAACTCTTCAACGATGCTCCTCAACAAATCTGATGCTCCTCAACACATCCGATGTTCCTCAACTCTTTAACACACCCGATGCTCCTCTTCAACAATACTCTCTTCTGATGTTCCTCGACACATCTGATGCTCTTCCTCAACAACACACTTGGACTTTGATCCTTAAGCAACATATCTTATCGAAACATCTGGACTTTGGGCCCTAAAACACATCTTATCAAAACATCTGAACTTTGGGTCCTAAAACACATCTTATCAACACTCCTCATCAACACATCTAGACTTTGGGCCCTAAAACACATCTTATCAAAACATCTGAACTTTGGGTCCTAAAACACATCTTATCAACACTCCTCATCAACACATCTAGACTTTGGGCCCTAAAACACCTCAACAACACGTCTCATCGACACATCTTATCAGCAATAGTTTCTTGGTGTTGGCGATATTTCCTCCGATCAGCCGCCTTGAGAAACAACTATCGGTTTGTAGTTTGCAACCACTTATGAGTTTATGCCACTCGCACCTGGGACACTTCTCATGTTGCGACCTTGACTGGTGTAGTAATAATGTTTGGTACTTCTGCTTATATCCAAAGTTTTTTATAATTTGGAATCACCTTTAACCCACACATTTGAGACCATCAGGACAAATGGACTTAACAAGAATGACAAGGAAAGTTGGGTTAGTTTGTATGAAACCTTGGTCTCTGACACACTTGTGATCAGATTACTACTAACTCAAATAAAGAAGGATTGACTTGGACATGAAATTCTCAAATTGCCACGATCCAATGTGCCTTCATCATGAATGATGTACCGCTCATCTTTTATGTTCACTCCTCATCTTGATATGTCAGCACTTTGCTGATAAATCTGGTTTTTGAAAATTCCTCCCTATTGATCTAATCAATTCTCTACTTCTCCCAGGAAGTGCTTTGAATTAGTGCCTTAGCTTTTAGAATAAAAGATGCTCCATTTCAAAAAATTTTAAAACAACTTGGTGACTTGAGAACTCGCCCTTGGTGTGAAGGGATCGTGTTAGGCAAATGGAGTTTGCCCCTAGTTTGAGGTGTACGAAGTGGAATTCATAGGCAAACGAGGTGGGTGACCTAAGTTTGCCCCTAGTTTGGAATGATGGTTTATTGGAGGTTTTGGGCAAACGAGGTAGGTGACCGAAGTTTGCCCCTTGTATGAAGGGTAGATAGTAGAATTCAGGCAAACGAGGCGAGTAGCCAAAGTTTGCCCCTAGTGTGGAAGGTGATTTTCTGGCTTGAGACAAGGACCGTGACTTTAATCTCTCAAATGCTCATAACTTTTTGCCTAGGCACCAGTGAGGTGACCTAGCGAGCTTTTTTCTCTCTTTTGTTATTGCTCACCTTGGATTCAGCTCTAACTTTTGCCTAGGTGTCCTTTCGGATTTTCAACCTAGCGAGCCACCCTTCTTTTCTTTTTTCAAAGTCTGCCTACGTACCCCCGAACGGGGATCAGGTCCAACGTAGTTCGGGCCGAGTCTTGAAAGAAATTGGGCTATTTTTGTGGGTGGAGCGACCGAACCGATGTGGTTGCCTACGTATCCCCGAGTGGGAATCAGGTCTAGCGTAGTTCAAGGCAAGGTCCGAAAGAAATTGGATTGATTATGATGGTGTCGACCGAACCGATGTGGTTGCCTACTTATCCCCGAGTGGGAATCAGGTCGAGCGTAGTTCAAGGCAAGGCTTGAAAGAAATTGGTTTGAGGTATGAGGGTTTTTCAAACCAATCGTCAAAGAAGTTCAAACTTGAGCCACTTGTGGTAGCTTTGAATAAAAGGATTCAGTTTCAATTTCCCCTTCTTTTCTTTTTCTTTTTCTTTTTGTTTTGAGGATTGATCCTTTTCACTTTCGCCTAGCCAGTCAATTTTGCTTTTTAATGTAGTCGATTCTTGTGAGATCTTTCAATCGCAATCTCAGAATTCCAGAATGTGCATGTCAGTTCTCGGAATTTATTTGTGGTCATTCCGTGCCTTTTGAAATGTGATCTTGGCACGTTCTTAAGATGTATCTTGAAGCGTATGATTCTCTCATTTGTTTCATCAAAATTTTCTCCAACATTTTGACTGGCTAGGGTCAGATTTTGGAAATCAACACCTTTTTCAGCTCTAACTTTTGCCTAGGTGCCCTTTCGGGTTCTCAACCTAGCGAGCTTTTTCTTTTCTTTTCTTTTTTTTTTTTTTTTTTTTAAGTGGAGATGAAACTCACTGAAATGTTCGGCTACTATCAAGGTCTAAGTATGCATTGCTTTCAATTGGACAGATTGCGTGGCTCCCAATTGGATTGGGCTAAAGGCTTTGAAATGGTGGGAAAAAAAAGGTGTTGGGCAAGCCCCAAGTCAGTTTCAAGTATGTCTTTTCAAGATTGAGGCAAGAGCATCTTTAAATTCTTAAAGTAAGACTATTCAATTCTTGGCTCTTCATCGGTGTCGGCGCAAAATTGACTTTGACCTTTCAGGATTTTGAGTAAAAAAAAATTACCCTTTTTTTTAGCACAGTAATATCCATGGTAATTTGAAAAGTAACACTTCATTTCAGCGATTCATGCATCTATGACTAAACACACCAGATTAGGCAAAATGAGACTTCATTCCATCAATAGAGAAGGATTACAGACTCATTAACAACTCGATGACAGACAAACTCGACCACAAGACTAAACTTAAAATAGACAAAACATACAACAGACTCGACTAGACTCGACCCAGTCTCAAATGGAATGTCACAGTGACTCACTTATTCTTTTTATTTCTTTTTTTTTTTTTTTTAAAGAGCATCTTCATTTGGTTTTCTAGCAAGAGTCCCAAACACCATCACTTCACCGACACAGGTTCAACATTCATGGGCCTCAGCGAAGGGGAACATTCGAACGGATAAGTCGAGGGTTGGTCCAGACCGAGGTAGTGGATTGGATTGGGGTGCGGCGCATCATCTAAGAGATCCTGAATTAAGTGACGGAGCCTCTTACAGTTGTCGGTCTCATGGCCTTGGTCTTGGTGGTAATCACAATACTTGGATTCATTGTACCCAGGAGGTGGGTGATTAGGAGGCTTACTGGGCTCCAAAGGTACAAGGTGACCCTTTTGAACAATGTGATTGAGAGCGGAGGATAAGATCATGTCAAGTGGTGTGAAGACTCTTTGGTTTCCTTTCTTGTGCCTCTTACTGCAGTCATTTTGGCTTGATGATGGGCTTATGGCATTGACATCTAGGCTCTCTTGATCTTCACCAAAGGTATGGGGTCTCTTCTCCTTTTTCAATAACCCATCTCCATTGATCTTGCCTTCACAGATAGCATCCTCGATTCTAGTTCCAACCTCAAACAACTCTTCAAATGTTGAGATGGACTGGTAGGATAGTTTTTCATGGTATACTGGTTGCAGGTTCTTGACCAGCATACGTACTTGCTCTTTCTCAACAGGCCTGTGGATCATTTGGGATACTTTATTCCTCCATCTGCTCAAGAATGCAGTGAAGGACTCATCAAAATTCTGCCTGGTAGTTTCCAGATCTCGGATGGTGACATCAAGCTCTTGGTTGTAGGAGTAGTGATCAATGAAAGTTCTAGCAACATCTTCCCAAACTCGGGTCTTGGAAGTTTCAAGGGTTAGGAACCAGGATAGTGCGGCTTTCTGGAGGGTTTGAGGGAACAACATAGCTATGTGCTCATGGGTGCAGCCCATTGACTGGAAAATGCTCATACAAAACTTCACGTGGCTCTTCGAATTTCCAGTTCCGTCAAAATGGTCGATTTCAGGCATCTTGAAGTTCTCGGGTAGCCTCACTTTGTTGGGCTCAAACAATCCTTCCAGATCTAACATGTAATCATCAACCCCTTTGCTCTTCCTCAACACACTTTCAAGCTTGTCAACTTTGTCCATTTTCTCCTGGAGCTTCTTCTCATATGCAAGCGGCGGGACCCCTTGAAACCAGTCTTCTTCTCCATTATTCTCGGGAGGCGATCCAAACCCAAGCGGTGGTGGTGGTGTGAACCCTGGTTGTGGTGGGAAACCAGGTGGGCACTGTGGCTGCTGTTGTTTCATTTCTTCCATGAAACTCAAAACTTGGGCCAGGCGATCAGATTGCTGGCTTATGGTTGTTCCCAACACAGTGACCTTATTTTCCAATTCTTCTTGATTCATGCTGAAGTAACTTGGCGGGCAGATCTTGACCAAATGACTGTTTGAACTTCCGACCCAGGTTGAGGATCCCAGTGGCTGACTTTGGGAATCTATACAAACTTACAGATTCGAGAGGAGAAGTGTATCAGATTCTGACAGAGGCAATCAGACAGACAGTGACAGTAACAGGTATGGACAGACTTGTGTACAAACTGACTGAGACAGTGCGCACAGACTGGTAGGAATTGTGTATGCATATGAGACAAACATGCGGATGCAAGCCTTAATCTCTATGATGCTCCTATTTCTAACAGATAGCAGCTAAACAAATAAGGTCCTATCCATACAAAGTGTGCTAACCTTACTTTCCAGTGTGATCACCAAGGGATAACAGGGATTTCTAGGATACTTCGGGAATTTTGGATAGAGTTTCTGGGAGAAACAGGGATTTGGAAGATTCAGAGAAATTTCTAGAAGTCATTTGAGTTTCTAGGAGAAATAGGGATTTCTTGGTTGATTTAGACTGAGCTTCTAGGAGAAATTGGGAAATCAGAATTTCTGGGAGAAATTGGTACATCTAGGCGTTTTTGGAAAGTTTGGATGGAGTTGCTGGAATTTTTGGAAAATCTTGGAGATTTGGATAGAGCTTATGGGAAAACATGAAAATTTGGGTAAGTTGGACAGAGTTTCTGGGAGAAAACAAGTATACCGGAGTTTTTGGGAGAAATTGAGATTTCTGGGTAATCTGAGAGATTTTGGACAGAGCTTCTGGGAGAACAGGTATAACTGGGTAAGTCGGACAGAGTTTCTGGGAGAAACAAGTATATCGAAGTTTCTAAGAAAAATTGAGGTTTCTGGGTATTCTGGGGGAAGCAAGAATATCTTGGGGGACATAAGTATATCGGAGTTTCTGGAAGAAATTGAGATTTCTGGGTAATCTGGGGAGAAATAGGGATTTCTAGGAAATCTGGGTGATTCGGACAGAATTTCTAGGAGAAACAGGGATATCCTGATGAGTTGGGTAGAGTTTTTGGAAGGAATAGGGATATACGACGAGAATAGGTGATGATGGTGATCATACTGTCTAGCAAGTTTTCATACTCCTATGTCTCAGGACCAACAAACAAGGTTTGCTGTGTATATCTTTGTGAGCATGGAGCAGACATCCTTATCATGGTGCCTAGGCAAGTCAACTCAATGTGATCACATATGAGTGATTACCTTGGGAATCATAAGAAAGAGGTTCTGTTCTATGCCACATAAGCGTCTACACCGCGCAGGTAATCCCGTCAAGACATACAACAGTTATATCACATTGTCCTATCTGAAAAGATAAATGAACAGTCCTATGAAAGGTTTGTCACGACCCATCCCACTACGCGTGGAAATAGGACACGTGGCACGCCACCAAGGCTCATCCAAACAATCATATAAATATACGCAGTGGAAAGAACTTTAAAACAACCCTGGGTATTTAAAACTTAGGGAACATTACCCTCTGAGTTTATAAAATCCATTGAAATCAGAATTATAAAAAGTTTTGTTCAATCAAAAGTGTTCACAAGAATCCATTTCAAAATACAGAGGTTCAGTCGACTGTACAGTAGACTGTACTAGAGTCCAGTCGACTGTGCCTGGCAAAAACTAAAACCCTAAATCCTCAATAGAGGTCCAGTCGACTGCCCAGTCGACTTGGCTAAGCAGAACCCAAAATGCAACTTACTCAAAAGGGGTCCAGTTGACTGATATAGGAACCCAGTCGACTGCTTTTCCATTAATAGAAGCAGTAGCCAGAATCTACAGTGGTTCAGTCGACTGATCAGGGATCCAGTCGACTACTTCTCTTACTATTCACTTTCAGAGCCTCAAACACACGTGGTCCAGTCGACTGACCTTGGGTCCAGTCGACTGCTCCCCTGCTGGCAGCCCTGTAGTGCAAATACTAATAACACATGCTTCTCAATTCCAACACCAATTCAACCACAACTGATTTAACATATTAAAACACAATTACAGACATTCAAGTACAGAATTACCATATTACAAAGCTAATCCAAGGATCTATTACAACGTATAATAATATACAAATCCTTACACAAGATTTTGGATTTAAAACAAAAACATATACAAAGGTGATTCCCCGGCGTTCATCGGCCTCACTCCACACACTTCTTGTCTTTCTTTTTACCTGCAATGGAGTACATCTCCACTGCTCAGCTATATGCTGAGCGTACAAGTCTAACATGTACAATATATGACAAATCATGCTTTAATCTCATAAATCATACAATAGTCTCTAGGGAGAAAAATACGCATTCATCCGGTAGCGGCAAGTCCAAGCCTTAAACCGCGATACCAATGGCAAGTCCAAGTCTATCAACCATTGTATCCACAAGTGCCATGGCAAGTCCAAGTCTATCAACCATGCACAGTAGCCGTCGCTACTAAATTCTCAAACATCGAGAAGCTTACTCCGGCATGAATTTGTATAAGACTCCCCTTTGACCCACATAGACAACTTAACGTGCTCGCATAAATTTAGACATGCTTTTCACAATTTAGCGCGTGGATAATTAACGGGCCTACAATTTATACATGGATTTCGCCCGGATCACAATTTCGTCATCGAAATATAAAACATGTATTTCCCTATATTTCACAAGTTAGAACTTCATACCTCGTGCGATTTCCCCCAAACTTTGAAGGATCGACTAGGAGGCTAAATAAACGTCAGATTCCGAATTTGAAAAAATTCCTACAAGTTTATACATGTTTTTCCCAAAAGTCTAAAATTAAGATCTTCACAAAACTTGGCCAAACACGGCCTAAGTGGTATCAAAACGTAGATCTTACCTCCACGAGTTCAAATCTGAAATCTGGAGAAAATCTGACGGACGAATGGTCGTCGATCGGCGTCGCAAAGCCCGTTGGCTCCAAATCTCCCTTCTCTCTCCTCTCTCTAGATATTTTGGAAAGTTTGGATGAGAATGAATCTCATCCTCATCTATATATATACAAAAGTTCTGGAAATTACGCTTACCTCCCCACGAGTTCCTCAAACTTCTAATTAGTTCTCGAAACTTCGCGCACATCCATTTTATAACTTTACGAGCGAAAAATATAAATTTCAAAAGTTTCCGACTAAGTTTCGTTTGGGTCCAAAATAACGTCCGAAAACTATATTCTGTGAAATCTCTACACAACCTACCTTTTTAATTAACGTATCTCTCACGTTCTCACCACAGTTCTCAAAATGATACTATCATATCCAAATTTACCAGAATTATACTACACATGTATAATTACTATTCATGAAAATCCGGTAAAGTCAAATAACATTTAAAATCACATAAATGTCATTTACTCATGTCAATCCCTCATTGATTATCAAATCTCTATGTCCTCGATTGACACTCACCGTTGACCCACGTCAACCACATCCACAATTATTAATCAACATTAATAATTCACAATAAATCAATTTTGTATTTTAAAATAAATAGATTTCCCGGGACGGGTGTGACAACTCTCCCCTCCAAAAAGGAAGTTTGTCCCCAAACTTAAACCATCTTCTCAAGTCACCAAGACTTCACACAAGTACTTCAACCATTTGCCTCATACACAAGCCAACCACTTTACTGAGAAGTCACAGTCTCACGAGGAAAGTAAATCCTCAGGCTCTTGAGGAAAATAAATCCTCAGAGCCCTCGTCTCAATCCGATAGAAGATTCAACCAAATCCTAGCAATGCCTCGAAGCATCCCAATAAATAAGAATGCCAATACCTGAGTAGAACACACTCAATAGTCAATCCCGACATTAAATCATATCACAACGTCACAACGTCAACTCAGATATCATTTCATCGTACTTGTCACACATATATTTCCGAACTCAATAGTTTCATCATAATACCCAAAACAAGGGAGATAACTCAGCTTCCATTCACCTATCTTTCTTTTCGACTGAAAGTCGTTGACATTACGTCTCAACTAGTTAATATCTATACACGATTCTTCGTCCCGAAGTGAACCACAACTGAGTACTATCAAACATATATACCCAGTCGATAAGTCAATGCTTCAATCAATTATTTCACGTACTATAGATTCAATCTCTTACTCTGTTAATCACCAAACCACTTGTAGCAGTATCACGCATTTCAAACGACTCCCCAGTTCTTATCAATTTCCAATCCTTCTTTCCTAATAAATCCATATCACGGCAACTTCAGTTGAAATGACTATCACATAGTCGGTAGTGCGTCACATTAGTACTCTCCCTCTGTCTCTACTAATTCTTATCATTCCATTCCCGTTTTACCAACCTCGTACTATACTCCCATCACTTGTGCCTCGTAAGGTATCAATCAAATTCTCTATTGAAAATTTCATACCATTTCACTCGTGTGAGTCTACACATGTCCCAAATCACCTACAGTGAGGTCAAACACATTCGTCGTTCATCGTTCCCAAATTTGTACTCGAACTACCATCAATTAACATAGAAGGTTACCCCTAACATTCACTTTAAAATATTTAACAAAATCCAATACATTTCTCATTTAGGTTTTAAAACAACTATTTTGAAATCTCACATAATACCTCATCTCTTTCTCAACACCACCACCCCAATAGCCATCGTAACAAATAGCATTGTTAATCAAATTTGACTTAGCCAATCGTGTACGTACCACATAGTTTATCAAACATATCCTCTTGTTCAGAACATACCCTGTTTCTGTCACAATCCGTTGATCATTCACAATCCATCATGTTTACCTAGTGTATTCACACTCTTGAGCCAATCACTTTTCTTTCGAAGATCTCAACTGCAATGTAGTCCATTCTCATATCAGTCCAAGTAGATCCACTACCATTTATGTAGTTTACGACTCCATACGTCTCTGGTGTTTTACTTTCACCTTAGCACAAATCCATATCGATCACACTTCTGTATCTCAACTCTCACCGAGTTCCTGACAACCGTTCACATTAAGCATATATTCTTCGTATAACATCTCAAGGCACCATACCTTATTCTGATATTCAATGTTTCATAACCGTAGTCGAATCTGACTCAATTTCCAAATTAAACTCTCTAGTCCTTTATTTATGCTATTCGGGTCTCCAATCCATTATTCCTGAATAACCTATTGCTAACAACATTAATACAATCCCCACATACAATCTGAGGATAAGCCGGTAATTAAATCTTCCCACAAAGTACTATAGCCTCACTGTGTTCAATAAATTTCATATCGACTTCCAATTCACATATCTTTCATGGCAATACCCCAAGGTAAATTCTCACTCTGGTCACTAATGCCAACTGATTCCTAACTGTCATCTTTCAAGTGCTTCACACTTTGCGGATCTCATCAAATTCTTGATTGATCAAAGCCTCAAATCATTCATTACCTCAGGTTACTCCAATATTTTCCTTTGGAACAATACTCACGACTACTCCTTTAAGGTCATAACTTCCAATTAGCCAAATTTAGGAACACGTCATTTCACCAACTCCTTTCGAATTCCTATGTTCACAATCTGCCCATATAAAACTCATTCGTTTGACAACCACCGTTATGTCCCAAGCACTAAGCATGCCATATCTTTCCACGATACCGTCTTCCAAGGTTTACTTGATACCTAATCACAAGTATTTAGAACAAATTTTCTTAGTCAACGAAAGTTTTATTTAAAAACATTTTAAACACTTTAAATTTTCTTAGGGTGAAATTCGACATTCTCAAAACTCTCCAACCTTATTGGAATCTAGGACACTGAGATCATATTTCATAGCATCCACCACTGTCCTCCAACCATTTTACATTTCTACTATCATATCTGATAATGTACTCAACGTACTACTGTGTCTTCCTCCCATTCTTACCGTTTTTGTTCACTTACTCATTAAAGCTTTGTCTTTCCAATTTATATTTCATGTTCTCAATCTATATTGACTTATCCAAAGTCTAGTACGCAAAGTCTAAGCATGTCTTCCAATATCTGAATCGTCCATTCTGACTGTCCATCGATCTGAGGATGAAATATAGTACTGAAACTCAGTTTAGTACCCGTGGCTTCCTGTAGACTTCCCAACACCTCAATGTAAAACTACTATCACGATCCGATATACTCACTGTTGGAACTCCGTATAGTCTTACAACCTCTTTCACATACAATTCTGTCAACCTTGAAGGTTTAGTTGTATTGATCGGTAGATAATGCACTGATTTCGTCAATCTATCAACCATAACCCAAATTTTATCATTCTTATTGAACGATCGTGGAAATCCCGAAACAAAATCCATCATGATCCCATCGCACTTCACTCTGACACTAGTATAGTTGTAATAGCCCCGCAGGTACTTGTCTCTCTGACTTGACTTGCTAACATGCTGAACACTCGGACACAAACTTGGCAACTTCTCGTTTCATACCTCTCCACCAAAAGTTTTCTTGCAAATTCCGGTACATCTTATCACTCCCTGGATGAATTGAATATTTAGTACTGTGAGCCTCCTTTAAAAGTCGCTCCTGGATTAGCTTTACCTTCTCCGTAGTCAACTGTATCATCTTATATCTTAACAACTTTCTTTCCCCAACCTCGATCCAACAAATTAGCGATCGACACTTACACCCATACAACTCTTCATACGGTGCCATTTCCAATACTTGAGTGAAATTCATTACTTCTACTAATTGTAGTTTCAAATCGTCAAAGTATACTCTATCATTCCCGTTCATAATCCCTCATCCTAGGTTAATTCTTACATACCACTTCCCACTTATACAATCAATCTGATAGCTTTCCTTACTAACCTTTATACTACATCTGAATCCACCTTAGTGCCATAACCATTCAAAACCAGGTTCAATTGAGAGATTCCTCAACAACCATGATACACACAATCCGTTGAGATATTCCTCAACCCCCAATACCTACCGTAAGATAGGTTGAGAGATTTCTCAACCATCCAATACATATCGTAAGATAGATTGAGAGATTCCTCAACCATCCAGTCACCTCAATACTGAACAATAAGTTGAAAGATTCTTCAACTACCCAACATACAATGTGAGAGAAAACCACGAGATAACCTGTATGATCACACCGTAAGATAACACTGTAAGATAAGGTGAAAGATTCCTCACCTATCCCATACAAGAGCAATACATGTTGCTGGACTATCTTGCTACCATAATACCCAACTGCACATCTCTATTCTCTCACATCACGACGTTTAACCCATGTCTGAAGTAGAAGTTTTATCAATTAATCCCAATCTCAAAACTCAACCACGAACTTTCTTTCTCTATGTGCAATATAAGGAAATCTCCTCTGATGTTTAAAACATTCACCATTCGATCAAAAATCATTTTATTTTCGTTTAGAAAATTCAACGGTTCATCACCACCAATATATCATCTCTCCCTCGTGCCACCACACAAAGCCTATGATAACTCATGGTAAACCTCATCTCATCATACGGCTCCACCTCCGTATGATTCCACCGATTCACAAATGCATAAATACCATGCATGTATAACAATATCATAATCATGTATGTATAACAACATACCATATGCATCAAACATCTCTACAATATGTGGATGAATCTAGAATATGTGACAATTCACTCAACACTCCACTCAACGTCGAACGTTCCCAAAGTTTTGTTACATATAGCTCTGATACCACTAAATGTCACGACTCATCCCACTACGCATGGAAATAGGACACGTGGCACGCCACCAAGGCTTATCCAAACAATCATATAAATATACGCAGCGGAAAGAACTTTAAAACAACCCTGGGTATTTATTACTTAGGGCACATTACCCTCTGAGTTTATAAAATCCATTGAAATCAGAATTATAAAAAGTTTTGTTCAATCAAAAGTGTTCACAAGAATCCATTTCAAAATACAGAGGTTCAGTCGACTGTACAGTCGACTGTACTAGGGTCCAGTCGACTGTGCCTGGCAGAAACTAAAACCCTAAATCCTCAACAGAGGTCCAGTCGACTGCCCAGTCGACTTGGCTAAGCAGAACCCAAAATACAACTTACTCAAAAGGGGTCCAGTCGACTGATATAGGAACCCAGTCGACTGCTTTTCCATTAATAGAAGCAGTAGCCAAAATCTACAGTGGTTCAGTCGACTGATCAGGGATCCAGTCGACTGCTTCTCTTACTATTCACTTTCAGAGCCTCAAACACACGTGGTCCAGTCGACTGACCTTGGGTCCAGTCGACTGCTCCCCTGCTGGCAGCCCTGTAGTGCAAATACTAATAACACATGCTTCTCAATTCCAACACCAATTCAACCACAACTGATTTAACATATTAAAACACAATTACAGACATTCAAGTACAGAATTACCATATTACAAAGCTAATCCAAGGATCTATTACAACGTATAATAATATACAAAACCTTACACAAGATTTTGGATTTAAAACAAAAACATATACAAAGGTGATTCCCCGGCGTTCATCGGCCTCACTCCACACACTTCTTGTCTTTCTTTTTACCTGCAATGGAGTACATCTCCACTGCTCAGCTATATGCTGAGCGTACAAGTCTAACATGTACAATATATGACAAATCATGCTTTAATCTCATAAATCATACAATAGTCTCTAGGGAGAAAAATACGCATTCATCCGGTAGCGGCAAGTCCAAGCCTTAAACCGTGATACCAATGGCAAGTCCAAGTCTATCAACCATTGTATCCACAAGTGCCATGGCAAGTCCAAGTCTATCAACCATGCACAGTAGCCGTCGCTACTAAATTCTCAAACATCGAGAAGCTTACTCCGGCATGAATTTGTATAAGACTCCCCTTTGACCCACATAGACAACTTAACGTGCTCGCATAAATTTAGACATGCTTTTCACAATTTAGCGCGTGGATAATTAACGGGCCTACAATTTATACATGGATTTCGCCCGGATCACAATTTCGTCATCGAAATATAAAACATGTATTTCCCTATATTTCACAAGTTAGAACTTCATACCTCGTGCGATTTCCCCCAAACTTTGAAGGATCGACTAGGAGGCTAAATAAACGTCAGATTCCGAATTTGAAAAAATTCCTACAAGTTTATACATGTTTTTCCCAAAAGTCTAAAATTAAGATCTTCACAAAACTTGGCCAAACACGGCCTAAGTGGTATCAAAACGTAGATCTTACCTCCACGAGTTCAAATCTGAAATCTGGAGAAAATCTGACGGACGAATGGTCGTCGATCGGCGTCGCAAAGCCCGTTGGCTCCAAATCTCCCTTCTCTCTCCTCTCTCTAGATATTTTGGAAAGTTTGGATGAGAATGAATCTCATCCTCATCTATATATAGACAAAAGTTCTGGAAATTACGCTTACCTCCCCACGAGTTCCTCAAACTTCTAATTAGTTCTCGAAACTTCGCGCACATCCATTTTATAACTTTACGAGCGAAAAATATAAATTTCAAAAGTTTCCGACTAAGTTTCGTTTGGGTCCAAAATAACGTCCGAAAACTATATTCTGTGAAATCTCTACACAACCTACCTTTTTAATTAACGTATCTCTCACGTTCTCACCACAGTTCTCAAAATGATACTATCATATCCAAATTTACCAGAATTATACTACACATGTATAATTACTATTCATGAAAATCCGGTAAAGTCAAATAACATTTAAAATCACATAAATGTCATTTACTCATGTCAATCCCTCATTGATTATCAAATCTCTGTGTCCTCGATTGACACTCACCGTTGACCCACGTCAACCACATCCACAATTATTAATCAACATTAATAATTCACAATAAATCAATTTTGTATTTTAAAATAAATAGATTTCCCGGGACGGGTGTGACAAGATTCTACAGGAATCTATATGCAAAGGCTATGTTTAGTCAAAGAGGGTCCGTTGACGAGAGTTCCAATATACCGTCAGAGAGACAGTACGGAAGTGTTTACTCTTTTTGATATACCTTGGAATGTACAGTATCAACGGTGACTTGACCGTTGATACTGTACATTCCAAGGTATATCAAAAAGAGTAAACACTTCCGTACTGTCTCTCTGACGGTATATTGGAACTCTCGTCAACGGAACAGCAAGACCTGAACAATGTTAGCGCCGCGTTTCAGACACAGTCGGAGGGGGGAAATGCAAGAGTGCAATGCGGTGAACAAACACAGTAAAAAGATGATTTTAAGGATGCTTCTTATGAGTCAAACCTCTGTATTATTTTGTTTTAAAATAAAAATCCCCAGCAGAGTCGCCAGATTATGGATACCGGGATTCCACCGCTTTGGTTGCTTTTGAAACTTGTTTGATTTGGATCAAGGAAAGAGAAAAGGTCTGTTGAAAACAGATACAGAATCGTCACTTGGTCTTTAAGGAACCAAGAAACCTAATTTGACTCACCCAAATGGATAAAGGGCACCGGCCCTTAATAACCAAATAACTTGGCTCGGGATTTTGGTACGAGAGAGGAAGGAGCTTTTGTCGCAACTAAAACACCCTCAACTCGCCCCGTCTTTCGACGGGCCTCAATTAGCATCCAAATAATCATCTTATACTATGTTTGGTTCGACAAATAATACTATGATAGTATATTCCATCACATAAGAAAATTTGAAAATGGAAGATCTAAAGATAAGATATCATTCATAAGATCTAAGCCAAATATCACACAATGCAAAGTGAAAGATCACACAAATAAACCTAGGAAAAATCGTCTAATCATGTATCAAATAATCAAGACTTCCTAATCTAAAGGGGGACATGAATTGTTATTGAAATAAATAAACAAAGAAATCAAAATATGCTTAGCAAGCTAATATGATGCATGTTAATCTTTGAGAAAAGAAGACCTCTCAATCCCCGGGATGGATGAGAAAGGATGATTAGATCGGGGGAAGCATGAACGTGTGATCAAGTTCATTCCTTATAATCTTCTTAGATTAGGAGCCATGAAGGCCCCAAATCTTGCATGGATGCAATGTATGTATCTAGAATGTGCTAAGGTTGTAGTGTGCTTTGTGTTCATGGATTCCTAGAATGACTTAGAATTCTATAATGTGTATGAATGAATGAATGAAATCATCATGGGATATGTACAAATGTAGTATGAACTACTTCCTAAGATATGAACTAATTTGGAGTGCATGTAGGTATCAAATCAAAGAATGAAAGTTAAAAGGTGCTTGCTGTGAATAGTAGACAGAACAGTAACATGATCTTGTAAAAATGGAAAAGAGGGGTTAGGAATGTTTTCAATGCATGATATTTTATGGAGATCTTCCTTATTATGTATAGAACACTACCCAAAAAGCCAATCTTTAATAAATATCACAGATTGAGAGAAATCATATGAACAACAGAGGTCACTCAGAAACAGAGTCCGTACTGTCGACTGAAATGTTGAAAATTCTTAAAAATGAAAACGAATGATCTAGAGGCCCAGTTTATACAGAACGTTCCCTAAGACATTGAAGTTTAATGGAAAAATAAGTTAGGACCACCCCCTTTGGAAAATTTTTCTGAAAAAGAAGTTGGAAGTTAGCTAAGCTGCTGTGACAGCAGAGGCAGAATGTCTGGAAGGAATGTTTGGATCCAAATGGTCCATTTTCAAGCACTTCCAAGTCAAACCAAAAATCATGGGTGTTCTCCAATGAGTTAGGAAGATATTCCAAGTGGCCTTGCATCCATATGTTGAGTATTGAGTTCTAGAAAAATCTTTGAACTCAGATTACTCACTGTTTTGACTCACTGTTTTGAAGATTTTGGGAAAAACTTGAGTTTTCTTTCTTGAAATCAAAATGAGAGAGATTGAAGGGGGTTTTGAAATAGAGGTTTTTCAAAATGTATTTTCAACACTCAATGAAGGTTATAGCCACTTAAAATGACAACATCAAACTCATCATCAAGAACCTCCAAGATTGTTGGAGAGATTTATTTTTATTTGAACATAACTTCAATACACTTCAAGAATACTTTGGAGGTATTGAAGTTATGATCATCATCTATCAAACATGTTTTTGAGGTCAAGATCTACTATCCATAAGGATTCACTCACCTCAAACTTCATGTCATCATTTAGATGATGAAGAACAAGTAAGTAAATAAAGAAAAATAAAAAGAAATGAGGTAAGAAGAGATGAACATAATATGAACAAGCAAGTAAATAACAATCAATAGATGATAATCAATGTGATTTTGGACTTGTAGCTTGGTGTTTCACTCATAGATTTTGACATTTGGACATGGAAGTAGCTTCCTAACTCAAGAATGCTCAAGAATGGTGATTGGGGGTGTTTGGGATGTGAAGTATAAGAGAGGTAATGGAAGAACACAAGATTAAAACTCACTTTCTATAGCAAAATAGTAGTAGGAAGCTCCTTTTCTCTCTTCTAAACCTATCTCTATCTCTCTTCTTCTCTACAACTTTTTAAGCTTTTGCACTTGGCCCCCCTCAAATGAAGAGCAATGCGGGGTTTAAATAGGCCAATTTGGGGTGGTTTTGGGGTTTTAGAAGTACTCCCATTGGTCCCAAACAACTGTGAACACAAAACTATGTCGTTTTGGCTTTCAAATAATCAAAATGGACCCCCAAAAAAATTACAAAAATAGACTCTGTGAGGGTTGAGTGCCGCGGCGGCACTGGGCCAGTGCCGCGGCGGCACTGCTCCTCAGAAGCCCAGAAAATTACGTTTAGGCCCCCAGAGGTTCCGGTATTCGCGAAAAGGCCCTATTTCGTCCAAAATTTACAGAAAATGAGTATGAACTCCAAACTGAGGTTGTGATATACCGTTGGAAAGGTAATGGAGTCTACTTTACATAAAAAATAGTTCGGGGATAGGTCACTTTGAAAAGTTTTGCGGTATTCGCGATAAAAGCCGATTTGATCGCTTTTTTTTGCATTCGAAAATTCAAAATAAATTCGTTTTAAATCCAGGAATTATGTGCGATATACCATTGGAAAGCTATTAACCTCTAGTATCCATGAAAAATATTTGAAAATTGTTTCGGTGCCCCGATTCCAAAGTCAAATCTTGGTCAAACTGGTCAAACCTGGGATTCCCGGGAAGTTCTGGGAACCTCCGGGAGCTCCCAGGAGCCGACGTTTTTGCTCGATTCTCTTTTAAAACTCATTTTAATACTTTTCTAATGATTCCGGTGAATTCGGACGATTTCAGTCAAACTTGGTCTAACTTGGTCAAACTCTGGTCAAACCTTGGTCAAACCGGTCAACAGGGACTTTCGGGGAACTTCCGGGACTTCCGGGGGTCTCTGGGAGCTGACGATTTCATCCGGTTTTACTTAAAAACTCATTTTATCATTTTTCTTACGACATAGCATGTTTTCAGAACTTCGGGACCAAATCTGGGAGTCTTTGGGCTTACAGGGGTATTTTGGTCATTCTGAGCATTCTGAGAGATAGAGCTGACTTCCAAGAGTCCTTTTGAGTCTTTTACGATCATTGTGAACCACCAAGCTATGGGTCTCCTAAATCTGATAGCCGACATAATGGGGTGTCTACAGTTTGCCCCTCTTTGGCAGGAACTTGCGAGGCAACGCATGTCGCAAGCGAGTGCCAAAGTTTTGAAGAGACAGGACTTTTTGGAGGCTATAGATTTAGGATAAAAAGCGTTGCAAAAGATGCAATGATGCTGAGGCTAGTGCTGGTCGCGCTCTGTGTGAGCTGCCTACGTATCCCAATGGGAATCAGACCAGGACGTAGTTCAGGGCACAAAGGAATAAATCACACATGCACATACACAACAATCAGGCGGATGCTATGCTATAAGAGTGATATGCTATGCATGGATGTGATATGAATTTTTTCCTAAGTCCTATCATGTCTAGTGTCCTGATCCTAGCATGAATTGGTGCTGTGGGGTGTACCACTCTGAGTGGACTTGTGTCGTGCCTGTATTGTGTTCTAAAACGCTTGTGGTCCTAGTACATGTGTGCAGTGTATTTACCACTCTCAGTGGGCTTGGTGATCTATGCTTCGCTACGACTAATAGACTTGTGAGGGAGCTCGACCTGGAGGTCTTACTCAAGGAAGAGTGTGGTGCTCAAAGGAACGCTGTGGTGCTCAAAAGAACGCTTATGGTGTGTTTGCCACTCCTAGTGGGCTTTGTGATTTGTATGTGCCGCGACCGATGGGCTATGTGTCATGTTATGGCCAATTTGTTGTGTTGGGTGAAGTGACTCTCTAGACTCGTGCTCTCCTTAATCGTGATACTATGGACTAGGTGACTCTCAAAGTCTCATCGGTGCTTCTCAAATTTCAATGAAGATCCTCGATTCTTGACGGCGCTTATGTTGTTCCTCAAATCGTTGACGGTGCTTCTCAATGCTTCTTGATTCTTAACGGTGTTCTTCAAATCTTAGCGATGCTCCTCGACTTTTCAATGATACTTTTCAACTCTTCTGATGCTACTCAACAAATCCGATGCTCCTCAATGCATCAGATGTTCCTCAACTCTTCAACGATGCTTCTCAACAAATCTGATGCTCCTCAACACATCTGATGTTCCTCAACTCTTCAACGATGCTTCTCAACAAATCTGATGCTCATCAACACATCCGATGTTCCTCAACTCTTCAACGATGCTCCTCAACAAATCTGATGCTCCTCAACACATCCGATGTTCCTCAACTCTTTAACACACCCGATGCTCCTCTTCAACAATACTCTCTTCTGATGTTCCTCGACACATCTGATGCTCCTCCTCAACAACACACTTGGACTTTGATCCTTAAGCAACATATCTTATCGAAACATCTGGACTTTGGGCCCTAAAACACATCTTATCAAAACATCTGAACTTTGGGTCCTAAAACACATCTTATCAACACTCCTCATCAACATATCTAGACTTTGGGCCCTAAAACACATCTTATCAAAACATCTGAACTTTGGGTCCTAAAACACATCTTATCAACACCCCTCATCAACACATCTAGACTTTGGGCCCTAAAACACCTCAACAACACGTCTCATCGACACATCTTATCAGCAATAGTTTCTTGGTGTTGGCGATATTTCCTCCGATCAGCCGCCTTGAGAAACAACTATCGGTTTGTAGTTTGCAACCACTTATGAGTTTATGCCACTCGCACCTGGGACACTTCTCATGTTGCGACCTTGACTGGTGTAGTAATAATGTTTGGTACTTCTGCTTATATCCAAAGTTTTTTATAATTTGGAATCACCTTTAACCCACACATTTGAGACCATCAGGACAAATGGACTTAACAAGAATGACAAGGAAAGTTGGGTTAGTTTGTATGAAACCTTGGTCTCTGACACACTTGTGATCAGATTACTACTAACTCAAATAAAGAAGGATTGACTTGGACATGAAATTCTCAAATTGCCACGATCCAATGTGCCTTCATCATGAATGATGTACCGCTCATCTTTTATGTTCACTCCTCATCTTGATATGTCAGCACTTTGCTGATAAATCTGGTTTTTGAAAATTCCTCCCTATTGATCTAATCAGTTCTCTACTTCTCCCAGGAAGTGCTTTGAATTAGTGCCTTAGCTTTTAGAATAAAAGATGCTCCATTTCAAAAAATTTTAAAACAACTTGGTGACTTGAGAACTCGCCCTTGGTGTGAAGGGATCGTGTTAGGCAAATGGAGTTTGCCCCTAGTTTGAGGTGTACGAAGTGGAATTCATAGGCAAACGAGGTGGGTGACCGAAGTTTGCCCCTAGTTTGGAATGATGGTTTATTGGAGGTTTTGGGCAAACGAGGTAGGTGACCGAAGTTTGCCCCTTGTATGAAGGGTAGATAGTAGAATTCAGGCAAACGAGGCGAGTAGCCAAAGTTTGCCCCTAGTGTGGAAGGTGATTTTCTGGCTTGAGACAAGGACCGTGACTTTAATCTCTCAAATGCTCATAACTTTTTGCCTAGGCACCAGTGAGGTGACCTAGCGAGCTTTTTTCTCTCTTTTGTTATTGCTCACCTTGGATTCAGCTCTAACTTTTGCCTAGGTGTCCTTTCGGATTTTCAACCTAGCGAGCCACCCTTCTTTTCTTTTTTCAAAGTCTGCCTACGTACCCCCGAACGGGTATCAGGTCCAACGTAGTTCGGGCCGAGTCTTGAAAGAAATTGGGCTATTTTTGTGGGTGGAGCGACCGAACCGATGTGGTTGCCTACGTATCCCCGAGTGGGAATCAGGTCTAGCGTAGTTCAAGGCAAGGTCCGAAAGAAATTGGATTGATTATGATGGTGTCGACCGAACCGATGTGGTTGCCTACTTATCCCCGAGTGGGAATCAGGTCGAGCGTAGTTCAAGGCAAGGCTTGAAAGAAATTGGTTTGAGGTATGATGGTTTTTCAAACCAATCGTCAAAGAAGTTCAAACTTGAGCCACTTGTGGTAGCTTTGAATAAAAGGATTCAGTTTCAATTTCCCCTTCTTTTCTTTTTCTTTTTCTTTTTGTTTTGAGGATTGATCCTTTTCACTTTTGCCTAGCCAGTCAATTTTGCTTTTTAATGTAGTCGATTCTTGTGAGATCTTTCAATCGCAATCTCAGAATTCCAGAATGTGCATGTCAGTTCTCGGAATTTATTTGTGGTCATTCCGTGCCTTTTGAAATGTGATCTTGGCACGTTCTTAAGATGTATCTTGAAGCGTATGATTCTCTCATTTGTTTCATCAAAATTTTCTCCAACATTTTGACTGGCTAGGGTCAGATTTTGGAAATCAACACCTTTTTCAGCTCTAACTTTTGCCTAGGTGCCCTTTCGGGTTCTCAACCTAGCGAGCTTTTTCTTTTCTTTTCTTTTTTTTTTTTTTTTTTTTTAAGTGGAGATGAAACTCACTGAAATGTTCGGCTACTATCAAGGTCTAAGTATGCATTGCTTTCAATTGGACAGATTGCGTGGCTCCCAATTGGATTGGGCTTAAGGCTTTGAAATGGTGGGAAAAAAAAGGTGTTGGGCAAGCCCCAAGTCAGTTTCAAGTATGTCTTTTCAAGATTGAGGCAAGAGCATCTTTAAATTCTTAAAGTAAGACTATTCAATTCTTGGCTCTTCATCGGTGTCGGCGCAAAATTGACTTTGACCTTTCAGGATTTTGAGTAAAAAAAATTACCCTTTTTTTAGCACAGTAATATCCATGGTAATTTGAAAAGTAACACTTCATTTCAGCGATTCATGCATCTATGACTAAACACACCAGATTAGGCAAAATGAGACTTCATTCCATCAATAGAGAAGGATTACAGACTCATTAACAACTCGATGACAGACAGACTCGACCACAAGACTAAACTTAAAATAGACAAAACATACAACAGACTCGACTAGACTCGACCCAGTCTCAAATGGAATGTCACAGTGACTCACTTATTCTTTTTATTTCTTTTTTTTTTTTTTTAAAGAGCATCTTCATTTGGTTTTCTAGCAAGAGTCCCAAACACCATCACTTCACCGACACAGGTTCAACATTCATGGGCCTCAGCGAAGGGGAACATTCGAACGGATAAGTCGAGGGTTGGTCCAGACCGAGGTAGTGGATTGGATTGGGGTGCGGCGCATCATCTAAGAGATCCTGAATTGAGTGACGGAGCCTCTTACAGTTGTCGGTCTCATGGCCTTGGTCTTGGTGGTAATCACAATACTTGGATTCATTGTACCCAGGAGGTGGGTGATTAGGAGGCTTACTGGGCTCCAAAGGTACAAGGTGACCCTTTTGAACAATGTGATTGAGAGCGGAGGATAAGATCATGTCAAGTGGTGTGAAGACTCTTTGGTTTCCTTTCTTGTGCCTCTTACTGCAGTCATTTTGGCTTGATGATGGGCTTATGGCATTGACATCTAGGCTCTCTTGATCTTCACCAAAGGTATGGGGTCTCTTCTCCTTTTTCAATGACCCATCTCCATTGATCTTGCCTTCACAGATAGCATCCTCGATTCTAGTTCCAACCTCAAACAACTCTTCAAATGTTGAGATGGACTGGTAGGATAGTTTTTCATGGTATACTGGTTGCAGGTTCTTGACCAGCATACGTACTTGCTCTTTCTCAACAGGCCTGTGGATCATTTGGGATACTTTATTCCTCCATCTGCTAAAGAATGCAGTGAAGGACTCATCAAAATTCTGCCTGGTAGTTTCCAGATCTCGGATGGTGACATCAAGCTCTTGGTTGTAGGAGTAGTGATCAATGAAAGTTCTAGCAACATCTTCCCAAACTCGGGTCTTGGAAGTTTCAAGGGTTAGGAACCAGGATAGTGCGGCTTTCTGGAGGGTTTGAGGGAACAACATAGCTATGTGCTCATGGGTGCAGCCCATTGACTGGAAAATGCTCATACAAAACTTCACGTGGCTCTTCGGATTTCCAGTTCCGTCAAAACGGTCGATTTCAGGCATCTTGAAGTTCTCGGGTAGCCTCACTTTGTTGGGCTCAAACAATCCTTCCAGATCTAACATGTAATCATCAACCCCTTTGCTCTTCCTCAACACACTTTCAAGCTTGTCAACTTTGTCCATTTTCTCCTGGAGCTTCTTCTCATATGCAAGCGGCGGGACCCCTTGAAACCAGTCTTCTTCTCCATTATTCTCGGGAGGCGGTCCAAACCCAGGCGGTGGTGGTGGTATGAACCCTGGTTGTGGTGGGAAACCAGGTGGGCACTGTGGCTGCTGTTGTTTCATTTCTTCCATGAAACTCAAAACTTGGGCCAGGCGATCAGATTGCTGGCTTATGGTTGTTCCCAACACAGTGACCTTATTTTCCAATTCTTCTTGATTCATGCTGAAGTAACTTGGCGGGCAGATCTTGACCAAATGCCTGTTTGAACTTCCGACCCAGGACGAGGATCCCAGTGGCTGACTTTGGGAATCTATACAAACTTACAGATTCGAGAGGAGAAGTGTATCAGATTCTGACAGAGGCAATCAGACAGACAGTGACAGTAACAGGTATGGACAGACTTGTGTACAAACTGACTGAGACAGTGCGCACAAACTGGTAGGAATTGTGTATGCATATGAGACAAACATGCGGATGCAAGCCTTAATCTCTATGATGCTCCTATTTCTAACAGATAGCAGCTAAACAAATAAGGTCCTATCCATACAAAGTGTGCTAACCTTACTTTCCAGTGTGATCACCAAGGGATAACAGGGATTTCTAGGATACTTCGGGAATTTTGGATAGAGTTTTTGGGAGAAACAGGGATTTGGAAGATTCAGAGAAATTTCTAGAAGTCATTTGAGTTTCTAGGAGAAATAGGGATTTCTTGGTTGATTTAGACTGAGCTTCTAGGAGAAATTGGGAAATCAGAATATCTGGGAGAAATTGGTACATCTAGGCGTTTTTGGGAAGTTTAGATGGAGTTGCTGGAATTTTTGGAAAATCTTGGAGATTTGGATAGAGCTTATGGGAAAACATGAAAATTTGGGTAAGTTGGACAGAGTTTCTAGGAGAAAACAAGTATACCGGAGTTTTTGGGAGAAATTGAGATTTCTGGGTAATCTGAGAGATTTTGGACAGAGCTTCTGGGAGAACAGGTATAACTGGGTAAGTCGGACAGAGTTTCTGGGAGAAACAAGTATATCGAAGTTTCTAAGAAAAATTGAGGTTTCTGGGTATTCTGGGGGAAGCAAGAATATCTTGGGGGACATAAGTATATCGGAGTTTCTGGAAGAAATTGAGATTTCTGGGTAATCTGGGGAGAAATAGGGATTTCTAGGAAATCTGGGTGATTCGGACAGAATTTCTAGGAGAAACAGGGATATCCTGATGAGTTGGGTAGAGTTTTTGGAAGGAATAGGGATATACGACGAGAATAGGTGATGATGGTGATCATACTGTCTAGCAAGTTTTCATACTCCTATGTCTCAGGACCAACAAACAAGGTTTGCTGTGTATATCTTTGTGAGCATGGAGCAGACATCCTTATCATGGTGCCTAGGCAAGTCAACTCAATGTGATCACATATGAGTGATTACCTTGGGAATCATAAGAAAGAGGTTCTGTTCTATGCCACATAAGCGTCTACACCGCGCAGGTAATCCCGTCAAGACATACAACAGTTATATCACATTGTCCTATCTGAAAAGATAAATGAACAGTCCTATGAAAGGTTTGTCACGACCCATCCCACTACGCGTGGAAATAGGACACGTGGCACGCCACCAAGGCTCATCCAAACAATCATATAAATATACGCAGTGGAAAGAACTTTAAAACAACCCTGGGTATTTAAAACTTAGGGAACATTACCCTCTGAGTTTATAAAATCCATTGAAATCAGAATTACAAAAAGTTTTGTTCAATCAAAAGTGTTCACAAGAATCCATTTCAAAATACAGAGGTTCAGTCGACTGTACAGTCGACTGTACTAGAGTCCAGTCGACTGTGCCTGGCAAAAACTAAAACCCTAAATCCTCAATAGAGGTCCAGTCGACTGCCCAGTCGACTTGGCTAAGCAGAACCCAAAATGCAACTTACTCAAAAGGGGTCCAGTTGACTGATATAGGAACCCAGTCGACTGCTTTTCCATTAATAGAAGCAGTAGCCAGAATCTACAGTGGTTCAGTCGACTGATCAGGGATCCAGTCGACTGCTTCTCTTACTATTCACTTTCAGAGCCTCAAACACACGTGGTCCAGTCGACTGACCTTGGGTCCAGTCGACTGCTCCCCTGCTGGCAGCCCTGTAGTGCAAATACTAATAACACATGCTTCTCAATTCCAACACCAATTCAACCACAACTGATTTAACATATTAAAACACAATTACAGACATTCAAGTACAGAATTACCATATTACAAAGCTAATCCAAGGATCTATTACAACGTATAATAATATACAAATCCTTACACAAGATTTTGGATTTAAAACAAAAACATATACAAAGGTGATTCCCCGGCGTTCATCGGCCTCACTCCACACACTTCTTGTCTTTCTTTTTACCTGCAATGGAGTACATCTCCACTGCTCAGCTATATGCTGAGCGTACAAGTCTAACATGTACAATATATGACAAATCATGCTTTAATCTCATAAATCATACAATAGTCTCTAGGGAGAAAAATACGCATTCATCCGGTAGCGGCAAGTCCAAGCCTTAAACCGCGATACCAATGGCAAGTCCAAGTCTATCAACCATTGTATCCACAAGTGCCATGGCAAGTCCAAGTCTATCAACCATGCACAGTAGCCATCGCTACTAAATTCTCAAACATCGAGAAGCTCACTCCGGCATGAATTTGTATAAGACTCCCCTTTGACCCACATAGACAACTTAACGTGCTCGCATAAATTTAGACATGCTTTTCACAATTTAGCGCGTGGATAATTAACGGGCCTACAATTTATACATGGATTTCGCCCGGATCACAATTTCGTCATCGAAATATAAAACATGTATTTCCCTATATTTCACAAGTTAGAACTTCATACCTCGTGCGATTTCCCCCAAACTTTGAAGGATCGACTAGGAGGCCAAATAATCGTCGGATTCCGAATTTGAGAAAATTCCTACAAGTTTATACCTGTTTTTCCCAAAAGTCTAAAATTAAGATCTTTACAAAACTTGGCCAAACACGGCCTAAGTGGTATCAAAACGTAGATCTTACCTCCACGAGTTCAAATTTGAAATCTGGAGAAAATCTGACAGACGAACGGTCGTCGATCGGCGTCGCAAAGCCCGTTGGCTCCAAATCTCCCTTCTCTCTCCTCTCTCTAGATATTTTGGAAAGTTTGGATGAGAATGAATCTCATCCTCATCTATATATAGACAAAAGTTCTGGAAATTACGCTTACCTCCCCACGAGTTCCTCAAACTTCTAATTAGTTCTCGAAACTTCGCGCACATCCATTTTATAACTTTACGAGCGAAAACCATAAATTTCAAAAGTTTCCGACTAAGTTTCGTTTGGGTCCAAAATAACGTCCGAAAACTATATTCTGTGAAATCTCTACACAACCTACCTTTTTAATTAACGTATCTCTCACGTTCTCACCACAGTTCTCAAAATGATACTATCATATCCAAATTTACCAGAATTATACTACACAGGTATAATTACTATTCATGAAAATCCGGTAAAGTCAAATAACATTTAAAATCACATAAATGTCATTTACTCATATCATTCCCTCATTGATTATCAAATCTCTGTGTCCTCGATTGACACTCACCGTTGACCCACGTCAACCACATCCACAATTATTAATCAACATTAATAATTCACAATAAATCAATTTTGTATTTTAAAATAAATAGATTTCCTGGGACGGGTGTGACAACTCTCCCCTCCAAAAAGGAAGTTTGTCCCCAAACTTAAACCATCTTCTCAAGTCACCAAGACTTCACACAAGTACTTCAACCATTTGCCTCATACACAAGCCAACCACTTTACTGAGAAGTCACAGTCTCACGAGGAAAGTAAATCCTCAGGCTCTTGAGGAAAATAAATCCTCAGAGCCCTCGTCTCAATCCGATAGAAGATTCAACCAAATCCTAGCAATGCCTCGAAGCATCCCAATAAATAAGAATGCCAATACCTGAGTAGAACACACTCAACAGTCAATCCCGACATTAAATCATATCACAACGTCACAACGTCAACTCAGATATCATTTCATCGTACTTGTCACACATATATTTCCGAACTCAATAGTTTCATCATAATACCCAAAACAAGGGAGATAACTCAGCTTCCATTCACCTATCTTTCTTTTCGACTGAAAGTCGTTGACATTACGTCTCAACTAGTTAATATCTATACACGATTCTTCGTCCCGAAGTGAACCACAACTGAGTACTATCACACATATATACCCCGTCGATAAGTCAATGCTTCAATCAATTATTTCACGTACTATAGATTCAATCTCTTACTCTGTTAATCACCAAACCACTTGTAGCAGTATCACGCATTTCAAACGACTCCCCAGTTCTTATCAATTTCCAATCCTTCTTTCCTAATAAATCCATATCACGGCAACTTCAGTTGAAATGACTATCACATAGTCGGTAGTGCGTCACATTAGTACTATCCCTCTGTCTCTACTAATTCTTATCATTCCATTCCCGTTTTACCAACCTCGTACTATACTCCCATCACTTGTGCCTCGTAAGGTATCAATCAAATTCTCTATTGAAAATTTCATACCATTTCACTCGTTCGAGTCTACACATGTCCCAAATCACCTACAGTGAGGTCAAACACATTCGTCGTTCATCGTTCCCAAATTTGTACTCGAACTACCATCAATTAACATAGAAGGTTACCCCTAACATTCACTTTAAAATATTTAACAAAATCCAATACATTTCTCATTTAGGTTTTAAAACAACTATTTTGAAATCTCACATAATACCTCATCTCTTTCTCAACACCACCACCCCAATAGCCATCGTAACAAATAGCATTGTTAATCAAATTTGACTTAGCCAATCGTGCACGTACCACATAGTTTATCAAACATATCCTCTTGTTCATAACATACCCTATTTCTGTCACAATCCGTTGATCATTCACAATCCATCATGTTTACCTAGTGTATTCACACTCTTGAGCCAATCACTTTTCTTTCGAAGATCTCAACTGCAATGTAGTCCATTCTCATATCAGTCCAAGTAGATCCACTACCATTTATGTAGTTTACGACTCCATACGTCTCTGGTGTTTCACTTTCACCTTAGCACAAATCCATATCGATCACACTTCTGTATCTCAACTCTCACCGAGTTCCTGATAACCGTTCACATTAAGCATATATTCTTCGTATATCATCTCAAGGCACCATACCTTATTCCGATATTCAATGTTTCATAACCGTAGTCGAATCTGACTCAATTTCCAAATTAAACTCTCTAGTCCTTTATTTATGCTATCCGGGTCTCCAATCCATTATTCCTGAATAACCTATTGCTAACAACATTAATACAATCCCCACATACAATCTGAGGATAAGCCGGTAATTAAATCTTCCCACAAAGTACTATAGCCTCACTGTGTTCAATAAATTTCATATCGACTTCCAATTCACATATCTTTCATGGCAATACCCCAAGGTAAATTCTCACTCCGGTCACTGATGCCAACTGATTCCTAACTGTCATCTTTCAAGTGCTTCACACTTTGCGGATCTCATCAAATTCTTGATTGATCAAAGCCTCAAATCATTCATTACCTCAGGTTACTCCAATATTTTCCTTTGGAACAATACTCACGACTACTCCTTTAAGGTCATAACTTCCAATTAGCCAAATTTAGGTACACGTCATTTCACCAACTCCTTTAGAATTCCTATGTTCACAATCTGCCCATATAAAACTCATTCGTTTGACAACCACCGTTATGTCCCAAGCACTAAGCATGTCATATCTTTCCACGATACCGTCTTCCAAGGTTTACTTGATACCTAATCACAAGTATTTAGAACAAATTTTCTTAGTCAACGAAAGTTTTATTTAAAAACATTTTGAACACTTTAAAATTTTCTTAGGGTGAAATTCGACATTCTCAAAACTCTCCAACCTTATTGGAATCTAGGACACTGAGATCATATTTCATAGCATCCACCACTGTCCTCCAACCATTTTACATTTCTACTATCATATCTGATAATGTACTCAACGTACTACCGTGTCTTCCTCCCATTCTTACCGTTTTTGTTCACTTACTCATTAAAGCTTTGTCTTTCCAATTTATATTTCATGTTCTCAATCTATATTGATTTATCCAAAGTCTAGTACGCAAAGTCTAAGCATGTCTTCCAATATCTGAATCGTCCATTCTGACTGTCCATCGATCTGAGGATGAAATGTAGTACTGAAACTCAGTTTAGTACCCGTGGCTTCCTGTAGACTTCCCAACACCTCAATGTAAAACTACTATCACGATCCGATATACTCACTGTTGGAACTCCGTATAGTCTTACAACCTCTTTCACATACAATTCTGTCAACCTTGAAGGTTTAGTTGTATTGATCGGTAGATAATGCACTGATTTCGTCAATCTATCAACCATAACCCAAATTTTATCATTCTTATTGAACGATCGTGGAAATCCCGAAACAAAATCCATCATGATCCCATCGCACTTCACTCTGACACTAGTATAGTTGTAATAGCCCCGCAGGTACTTGTCTCTCTGACTTGACTTGCTAACATGCTGAACACTCGGACACAAACTTGGCAACTTCTCGCTTCATACCTCTCCACCAAAAGTTTTCTTGCAAATTCTGGTACATCTTATCACTCCCTGGATGAATTGAATATTTAGTACTGTGAGCCTCCTTTAAAAGTCGCTCCTGGATTAGCTTTACCTTCTCCGTAGTCAACTGTATCATCTTATATCCTAACAACTTTCTTTCTCCAACCTCGATCCAACAAATCAGCGATCGACACTTACACCCATACAACTCTTCATACGGTGCCATTTCCAATACTTGAGTGAAATTCATTACTTCTACTAATTGTAGTTTCAAATCGTCAAAGTATACTCTATCATTCCCGTTCATAATCCCTCATCCTAGGTTAATTCTTACATACCACTTCCCACTTATACAATCAATCTGATAGCTTTCCTTACTAACCTTTATACTACATCTGAATCCACCTTGGTGCCATAACCATTCGAAACCAGGTTCAATTGAGAGATTCCTCAACAACCATGATACACACAATCCGTTGAGATATTCCTCAACCCCCAATACCTACCGTAAGATAGGTTGAGAGATTTCTCAACCATCCAATACATATCGTAAGATAGATTGAAAGATTCCTCAACCATCCAGTCACCTCAATACTGAACAATAAGTTGAAAGATTCTTTAACTACCCAACATACAATGTGAGAGAAAACCACGAGATAACCTGTATGATCACACCGTAAGATAACACTGTAAGATAAGGTGAAAGATTCCTCACCTATCCCATACAAGAGCAATACATGTTGCTGGACTATCTTGCTACCATAATACCCAACTGCACATCTCTATTCTCTCACATCACGACGTTTAACCCATGTCTGAAGTAGAAGTTTTATCAATCAATCCCAATCTCAAAACTCAACCACGAACTTTCTTTCTCTATGTGCAATATAAGGAAATCTCCTCTGATGTTTAAAACATTCACCATTCGATCAAAAATCATTTTATTTTCGTTTAGAAAATTCAACGGTTCATCACCACCAATATATCATCTCTCCCTCGTGCCACCACACAAAGCCTATGATAACTCATGGTAAACCTCATCTCATCATACGGCTCCACCTCCGTATGATTCCACCGATTCACAAATGCATAAATACCATGCATGTATAACAATATCATAATCATGTATGTATAAGAACATACCATATGCATCAAACATCTCTACAATATGTGGATGCATCTAGAATATATGACAATTCACTCAACACTCCACTCAACGTCGAACGTTCCCAAGGTTTTGTTACCTATAGCTCTGATACCACTAAATGTCACGACTCATCCCACTACGCATGGAAATAGGACACGTGGCACGCCACCAAGGCTCATCCAAACAATCATATAAATATACGCAGCGGAAAGAACTTTAAAACAACCCTGGGTATTTATTACTTATGGCACATTACCCTCTGAGTTTATAAAATCCATTGAAATCAGAATTATAAAAAGTTTTGTTCAATCAAAAGTGTTCACAAGAATCCATTTCAAAATACAGAGGTTCAGTCGACTGTACAGTCGACTGTACTAGGGTCCAGTCGACTGTGCCTGGCAGAAACTAAAACCCTAAATCCTCAACAGAGGTCCAGTCGACTGGGCTAAGCAGAACCCAAAATGCAACTTACTCAAAAGGGGTCCAGTCGACTGATATAGGAAACCAGTCGACTGCTTTTCCATTAATAGAAGCAGTAGCCAAAATCTACAGTGGTTCAGTCGACTGATCAGGGATCCAGTCGACTGCTTCTCTTACAATTCACTTTTAGAGCCTCAAACACACGTGGTCCAGTCGACTGACCTTGGGTCCAGTCGACTGCTCCCCTGCTGGCAGCCCTGTAGTGCAAATACTAATAACACATGCTTCTCAATTCCAACACCAATTCAACCACAACTGATTTAACATATTAAAACACAATTACAGACATTCAAGTACAGAATTACCATATTACAAAGCTAATCCAAGGATCTATTACAACGTATAATAATATACAAATCCTTACACAAGATTTTGGATTTAAAACAAAAACATATACAAAGGTGATTCCCCGGCGTTCATCGGCCTCACTCCACACACTTCTTGTCTTTCTTTTTACCTGCAATGGAGTACATCTCCACTGCTCAGCTATATGTTGAGCGTACAAGTCTAACATGTACAATATATGACAAATCATGCTTTAATCTCATAAATCATACAATAGTCTCTAGGGAGAAAAATACGCATTCATCCGGTAGCGGCAAGTCCAAGCCTTAAACCGCGATACCAATGGCAAGTCCAAGTCTATCAACCATTGTATCCACAAGTGCCATGGCAAGTCCAAGTCTATCAACCATGCACAGTAGCCGTCGCTACTAAATTCACAAACATCGAGAAGCTTACTCCGGCATGAATTTGTATAAGACTCCCCTTTGACCCACATAGACAACTTAACGTGCTCGCATAAATTTAGACATGCTTTTCACAATTTAGCGCGTGGATAATTAACGGGCCTACAATTTATACATGGATTTCGCCCGGATCACAATTTCGTCATCGAAATATAAAACATGTATTTCCCTATATTTCACAAGTTAGAACTTCATACCTCGTGCGATTTCCCCCAAACTTTGAAGGATCGACTAGGAGGCCAAATAATCGTCGGATTCCGAATTTGAAAAAATTCCTACAAGTTTATACATGTTTTTCCCAAAAGTCTAAAATTAAGATCTTTACAAAACTTGGCCAAACACGGCCTAAGTGGTATCAAAACGTAGATCTTACCTCCACGAGTTCAAATCTGAAATCTGGAGAAAATCTGACGGACGAACGGTCGTCGATCGGCGTCGCAAAGCCCGTTGGCTCCAAATCTCCCTTCTCTCTCCTCTCTCTAGATATTTTGGAAAGTTTGGATGAGAATGAATCTCATCCTCATCTATATATAGACAAAAGTTCTGGAAATTACGCTTACCTCCCCACGAGTTCCTCAAACTTCTAATTAGTTCTCGAAACTTGGCGCACATCCATTTTATAACTTTACGAGCGAAAACTATAAATTTCAAAAGTTTTCGACTAAGTTGCGTTTGGGTCCAAAATAACGTTCGAAAACTATATTCTGTGAAATCTCTACACAACCTACCTTTTTAATTAACGTATCTCCCACGTTCTCACCACAGTTCTCAAAATGATACTATCATATCCAAATTTACCAGAATTATACTACACAGGTATAATTACTATTCATGAAAATCCGGTAAAGTCAAATAACATTTAAAATCACATAAATGTCATTTACTCATGTCAATCCCTCATTGATTATCAAATCTCTGTGTCCTCGATTGACACTCACCGTTGACCCACGTCAACCACATCCACAATTATTAATCAACATTAATAATTCACAATAAATCAATTTTGTATTTTAAAATAAATAGATTTCCCGGGACGGGTGTGACAAGGTTCTACAGGAATCTATATGCCAAGGCTGGGTTTAGTCAAAGAGGGTCCGTTGACGAGAGTTCCAATATACTGTCAGAGAGACAGTATGGAAGTGTTTACTCTTTTTGATATACCTTGGAATGTAGAGTATCAACGGTGACTTGTGCCCTCACAAGTCACCATTGATACTGTACATTCCAAGGTATATCAAAAAGAGTTAACACTTCCGTACTGTCTCTCTGACGGTATATTGGAACTCTCGTCAACGGAACAGCAAGACCTGAACAATGTCAGCGCCGCGTTTCAGACACAGTCGAAGGGGGGAAATGCAAGAGTGCAATGCGGTGAACAAACACAGTAAAAAGATGATTTTAAGGATGCTTCTTATGAGTCAAACCTCTGTATTATTTTGTTTTAAAATAAAAATCCCCAGCAGAGTCGCCAGATTATGGATACCGGGATTCCACCGCTTTGGTTGCTTTTGAAACTTGTTTGATTTGGATCAAGGAAAGAGAAAAGGTCTGTTGAAAACAGATACAGAGTCGCCACTTGGTCTTTAAGGAACCAAGAAACCTAATTTGACTCACCCAAATGGATAAAGGGCACCGGCCCTTAATAACCAAAGAACTTGGCTCGGGATTTTGGTACGAGAGAGGAAGGAGCTTTTGTCACGACTAAAACACCCTCAACTCGCCCCGTCTTTCGACGGGCCTCAATTAGCATCCAAATAATCATCTTATACTATGTTTGGTTCGACAAATAATACTATGATAGTATATTACATCACATAAGAAAATTTGAAAATGGAATATCTAAAGATAAGATATCATTCATAAGATCTAAGCCAAATATCACACAATGCAAAGTGAAAGATCACACAAATAAACCTAGGAAAAATCGTCTAATCATGTATCAAATAATCAAGACTTCCTAATCTAAAGGGGGACATGAATTTTTATTGAAACAAATAAACAAAGAAATCAAAATACGCTTAGCAAGCTAGTATGATGCATGTTAATCTTTGAGAAAAGAAGACCTCTCAATCCCCGGGATGGATGAGAAAGGATGATTAGATCGGGGGAAGCATGAACGTGTGATCAAGTTCATTCCTTATAATCTTCTTAGATTAGGAGCCATGAAGGCCCCAAATCTTGCATGGATGCAATGTATGTATCTAGAATGTGCCAAGGTTGTAGTGTGCTTTGTGTTCATGGATTCCTAGAATGACTTAGAAGTCTATAATGTGTATGAATGAATGAATGAAATCATCATGGGATATGTACAAATGTAGTATGAACTACTTCCTAAGATATGAACTAATTTGGAGTGCATGTAGGTATCAAATCAAAGAATGAAAGTTAAAAGGTGCTTGCTGTGAATAGTAGACAGAACAGTAACATGATCTTGTAAAAATGGAAAAGAGGGGTTAGGAATGTTTTCAATACATGGGTTTTTCTGGAGATCTTCCTTATTATGTATAGAACACTACCCAAAAAGCCAATATTTAATAAATATCACAGATTGAGAGAAATCATATGAACAACAGAGGTCACTCAGAAACAGAGTCCGTACTGTCGACTGAAATGTTGAAAATTATTAGAAAATGAAAACGAATGATCTAGAGGCCCAGTTTATACAGAACGTTCCCTAAGACATTGAAGTTTAATGGACAAATAAGTTAGGACCACCCCTTTTGGAAAAGTTTTCTGAAAAAGAAGTTGGAAGTTAGCTAAGCTGCTGTGACAGCAGAGGCAGAATGTTTGGATCCAAATGGTCCATTTTCAAGCACTTCCAAGTCAAACCAAAAATCATGGGTGTTCTCCAATGAGTTAGGAAGACATTCCAAGTGGCCTTGCATCCATATGTTGAGTATTGAGTTCTAGAAAAATCTTTGAACTCAGATTACTCAGTGTTTTGACTCACTGTTTTGAAGATTTTGGGAAAAACTTGAGTTTTCTTTCTTGAAATCAAAATGAGAGAGATTGAAGGGGGTTTTGAAATAGAGGTTTTTCAAAATGTATTTTCAACACTCAATGAAGGTTATAGCCACTTAAAATGCCAACATCAAACTCATCATCAAGAACCTCCAAGATTGTTGGAGAGATTTATTTTTATTTGAACATAACTTCAATACACTTCAAGAATACTTTGGAGGTATTGAAGTTATGATCATCATCTATCAAACATGTTTTTGAGGTCAAGAGCTACCATCCATAAGGATTCACTCACCTCAAACTTCATGTCATCATTTAGATGATGAAGAACAAGTAAGTAAATAAAGAAAAATAAAAAGAAATGAGGTAAGAAGAGATGAACATAATATGAACAAGCAAGTAAATAACAATCAATAGATGATAATCAATGTGATTTTGGACTTGTAGCTTGGTGTTTCACTCATAGATTTTGACATTTGGACATGGAAGTAGCTTCCTAACTCAAGAATGCTCAAGAATGGTGATTGGGGGTGTTTGGGATGTGAAGTATAAGAGAGGTAATGGAAGAACACAAGATTAAAACTAGCTTTCTATAGCAAAATAGTAGGAGGAAGCTCCTTTTCTCTCTTCTAAACCTATCTCTATCTCTCTTCTTCTCTACAACTTTTCAAGCTTTTGCACTTGGCCCTCCTCAAATGAAGAGCAATGCGGGGTTTAAATAGGCCAATTTGGGGTGGTTTTGGGGTTTTAGAAGTACTCCCATTGGTCCCAAACAACTGTGAACACAAAACTATGTCGTTTTGGCTTTCAAATAATCAAAATGGACCCCCAAAAAAATTACAAAAATAGAATCTGCGAGGGTTGAGTGCCGCGGAGGCACTGGGCCAGTGCCGCGGTGGCACTGCTCCTCAGAAGCCCAGAAAATTACGTTTAGCCCCCAGAGGTTCCGGTATTCGCGAAAAGGCCCTATTTCGTCCGAAATTTACAGAAAATACGTATAAACTCCAAACTGAGGTTGTGATATACTGTTGGAAAGGTAATGGAGTCTACTTTACATAAAAAATAGTTCGGGGATAGGTCACTTTGAAAAGTTTTGCGGTATTCGCGATAAAAGCCAATTTGATCGCTTTTTTTTGCATTCGAAAATTCAAAATAAATTCGTTTTAAATCCAGGAATTATGTGCGATATACCATTGGAAAGCTATTGACCTCTAGTATCCATGAAAAATATTTTAAAATTGTTTCGGTACCCCGATTCCAAAGTCAAATCTTGGTCAAACTGGTCAAACCTGGGATTCCCGGGAAGTTCTGGGAACCTCCGGGAGCTCCCAAGAGCCGACGTTTTCGCTCGATTCTCTTTTAAAACTCATTTTAATACTTTTCTAATGATTCCGGTGAATTCGGAAGATTTCAGTCAAACTTGGTCTAACTTGGTCAAACTCTGGTCAAACCTTGGTCAAACCGGTCAACAGGGACTTTCGGGGAACTTCCGGGACTTCCGGGGGTCTCTGGGAGCTGACGATTTCATCCGGTTTTACTTAAAAACTCATTTTATCATTTTTCTTACGACATAGCATGTTTTCAGAACTTCGGGACCAAATCTGGGAGTCTTTGGGCTTTCAGGGGTATTTTGGTCATTCTGAGCATTCTGAGAGATAGAGCTGACTTCCAAGAGTCCTTTTGAGTCTTTTACGATCATTGTGAACCACCAAGCTATGGGTCTCCTAAATCTGATAGCCGACATAATGGGGTGTCTACAGTTTGCCCCTCTTTGGCAGGAACTTGCGAGGCAACGCATGTCGCAAGCGAGTGCCAAAGTTTTGAAGAGACATGACTTTTTGGAGGCTATAGATTTAGGATAAAAAGCGTTGCAAAAGATGCAATGATGCTGAGGCTAGTGCTGGTCGCGCTCTGTGTGAGCTGCCTACGTATCCCAAGGGGAATCAGACCAGGACGTAGTTCAGGGCACAAAGGAATAAATCACACATGCACATACACAACAATCAGGCGGATGCTATGCTATAAGAGTGATATGCTATGCATGGATGTGATATGAATTTTTTCCTAAGTCCTATCATGTCTAGTGTCCTGATCCTAGCATGAATTGGTGCTGTGGGGTGTACCACTCTGAGTGGACTTGTGTCGTGCCTGTATTGTGTTCTAAAACGCTTGTGGTCCTAGTACATGTGTTCAGTGTATTTACCACTCTCAGTGGGCTTGGTGATCTACGCTTCGCTACGACTAATAGACTTGTGAGGGAGCTCGACCTGGAGGTCTTACTCAAGGAAGAGTGTGGTGCTCAAAGGAATGTTGTGGGGCTCAAAAGAACGCTTATGGTGTGTTTGCCACTCCTAGTGGGCTTTGTGATTTGTATGTGCCGCGACCGATGGGCTATGTGTCATGTTATGGCCAATTTGTTGTGTTGGGTGAAGTGACTCTCTAGACTCGTGCTCCCCTTAATCGTTATACTATGGACTAGGTGACTCTCAAAGTCTCATCGGTGCTTCTCAAATTTCAATGAAGATCCTCGATTCTTGACGGCGCTTATGTTGTTCCTCAAATCGTTGACGGTGCTTCTCAATGCTTCTTGATTCTTAACGGTGTTCTTCAAATCTTAGCGATGCTCCTCGACTTTTCAATGATACTTTTCAACTCTTCTGATGCTACTCAACAAATCCGATGCTCCTCAATGCATCAGATGTTCCTCAACTCTTCAACGATGCTTCTCAACAAATCTGATGCTCCTCAACACATCCGATGTTCCTCAACTCTTCAACGATGCTTCTCAACAAATCTAATGCTCCTCAACACATCCAATGTTCCTCAACTCTTCAACGATGCTCCTCAATAAATCTGATTCTCCTCAACACATCCGATGTTCCTCAACTCTTTAACACACCCGATGCTCCTCTTCAACAATACTCTCTTCTGATGTTCCTCGACACATCTGATGCTCCTCCTCAACAACACACTTGGACTTTGATCCTTAAGCAACATATCTTATCGAAACATCTGGACTTTGGGCCCTAAAACACATCTTATCAAAACATCTGAACTTTGGGTCCTAAAACACATCTTATCAACACTCCTCATCAACACATCTAGACTTTGGGCCCTAAAACACATCTTATCAAAACATCTGAACTTTGGGTCCTAAAACACATCTTATCAACACTCTTCATCAACACATCTAGACTTTGGGCCCTAAAACACCTCAACAACACGTCTCATCGACACATCTTATCAGCAATAGTTTCTTGGTGTTGGCGATATTTCCTCCGATCAGCCGCCTTGAGAAACAACTATCGGTTTGTAGTTTGCAACCACTTATGAGTTTATGCCACTCGCACCTGGGACACTTCTCATGTTGCGACCTTGACTGGTGTAGTAATAATGTTTGGTACTTCTGCTTATATCCAAAGTTTTTTATAATTTGGAATCACCTTTAACCCACACATTTGAGACCATCAGGACAAATGGACTTAACAAGAACGAAAAGGAAAGTTGGGTTAGTTTGTATGAAACCTTGGTCTCTGACACACTTGTGATCAGATTACTACTAACTCAAATAAAGAAGGATTGACTTGGACATGAAATTCTCAAATTGCCACGATCCAATGTGCCTTCATCATGAATGATGTACCGCTCATCTTTTATGTTCACTCCTCATCTTGATATGTCAGCACTTTGCTGATAAATCTGGTTTTTGAAAATTCCTCCCTATTGATCTAATCAATTCTCTACTTCTCCCAGGAAGTGCTTTGAATTAGTGCCTTAGCTTTTAGAATAAAAGATGCTCCATTTCAAAAAATTTTAAAACAACTTGGTGACTTGAGAACTCGCCCTTGGTGTGAAGGGATCGTGTTAGGCAAATGGAGTTTGCCCCTAGTTTGAGGTGTACAAAGTGGAATTCATAGGCAAACGAGGTGGGTGACCGAAGTTTGCCCCTAGTTTGGAATGATGGTTTATTGGAGGTTTTGGGCAAACGAGGTAGGTGACCGAAGTTTGCCCCTTGTATGAAGGGTAGATAGTGGAATTCAGGCAAACGAGGTGGGTAGCCAAAGTTTGCCCCTAGTGTGGAAGGTGATTTTCTGGCTTGAGACAAGGACCGTGACTTTAATCTCTCAAATGCTCATAACTTTTTGCCTAGGCACCAGTGAGGTGACCTAGCGAGCTTTTTTCTCTCTTTTGTTATTGCTCACCTTGGATTCAGCTCTAACTTTTGCCTAGGTGTCCTTTCGGATTTTCAACCTAGCGAGCCACCCTTCTTTTTTTTCAAAGTCTGCCTACGTACCCCCGAACGGGGATCAGGTCCAACGTAGTTCGGGCCGAGTCTTGAAACAAATTGGGCTATTTTTGTGGGTGGAGCGACCGAACCGATGTCGTTGCCTACGTATCCCCGAGTGGGAATCAGGTCTAGCGTAGTTCAAGGCAAGGTCCGAAAGAAATTGGATTGATTATGATGGTGTCGACCGAACCGATGTGGTTGCCTACGTATCCCCGAGTGGGAATCAGGTCGAGCGAAGTTCAAGGCAAGGCTTGAAAGAAATTGGTTTGAGGTATGAGGGTTTTTCAAACCAATCGTCAAAGAAGTTCAAACTTGAGCCACTTGTGGTAGCTTTGAATAAAAGGATTCAGTTTCAATTTCCCCTTCTTTTCTTTTTCTTTTTCTTTTTCTTTTTGTTTTGAGGATTGATCCTTTTCACTTTCACCTAGCCAGTCAATTTTGCTTTTTAATGTAGTCGATTCTTGTGAGATCTTTCAATCGCAATCTCAGAATTCCAGAATGTGCATGTCAGTTCTCGGAATTTATTTGTGGTCATTCCGTGCCTTTTGAAATGTGATCTTGGCACGTTCTTAAGATGTATCTTGAAGCGTATGATTCTCTCATTTGTTTCATCAAAATTTTCTCCAACATTTTGACTGGCTAGGGTCAGATTTTGGAAATTAACACCTTTTTCAGCTCTAACTTTTGCCTAGGTGCCCTTTCGGGTTCTCAACCTAGCGAGCTTTTTCTTTTCTTTTCTTTTCTTTTCTTTTCTTTTTTTTTTTTAAGTGGAGATGAAACTCACTGAAATGTTCGGCTACTATCAAGGTCTAAGTATGCATTGCTTTCAATTGGACAGATTGCGTGGCTCCCAATTGGATTGGGCTTAAGGCTTTGAAATGGTGGAAAAAAAAAGGTGTTGGGCAAGCCCCAAGTCAGTTTCAAGTATGTCTTTTCAAGATTGAGGCAAGAGCATCTTTAAATTTTTAAAGTAAGACTATTCAATTCTTGGCTCTTCATCGGTGTCGGCGCAAAATTGACTTTGACCTTTCAGGATTTTGAGTAAAAAAAATTATCCTTTTTTTTAGCACAGTAATATCCATGGTAATTTGAAAAGTAACACTTCATTTCAGCGATTCATGCATCTATGACTAAACACACCAGATTAGGCAAAATGAGACTTCATTCCATCAATAGAGAAGGATTACAGACTCATTAACAACTCGATGACAGACAGACTCGACCACAAGACTAAACTTAAAATAGACAAAACATACAACAGACTCGACTAGACTCGACCCAGTCTCAAATGGAATGTCACAGTGACTCACTTATTCTTTTTATTTCTTTTTTTTTTTTTTTTAAAGAGCATCTTCATTTGGTTTTCTAGCAAGAGTCCCAAACACCATCACTTCACCGACACAGGTTCAACATTCATGGGCCTCAGCGAAGGGGAACATTCGAACGGATAAGTCGAGGGTTGGTCCAGACCGAGGTAGTGGATTGGATTGGGGTGCGGCGCATCATCTAAGAGATCCTGAATTGAGTGACGGAGCCTCTTACAGTTGTCGGTCTCATGGCCTTGGTCTTGGTGGTAATCACAATACTTGGATTCATTGTACCCAGGAGGTGGGTGATTAGGAGGCTTACTGGGCTCCAAAGGTACAAGGTGACCCTTTTGAACAATGTGATTGAGAGCGGAGGATAAGCTCATGTCAAGTGGTGTGAAGACTCTTTGGTTTCCTTTCTTGTGCCTCTTACTGCAGTCATTTTGGCTTGATGACGGGCTTATGGCATTGACATCTAGGCTCTCTTGATCTTCACCAAAGGTATGGGGTCTCTTCTCCTTTTTCAATGACCCATCTCCATTGATCTTGCCTTCACAGATAGCATCCTCGATTCTAGTTCCAACCTCAAACAACTCTTCAAATGTTGAGATGGACTGGTAGGATAGTTTGTCCTATCTGAAAAGATAAATGAACAGTCCTATGAAAGGTTCTACAGGAATCTATATGCAAAGGCTGGGTTTAGTCAAAGAGGGTCCGTTGACGAGAGTTCCAATATACCGTCAGAGAGACAGTACGGAAGTGTTTACTCTTTTTGATATACCTTGGAATGTACAGTATCAACGGTGACTTGTGCCCTGGCACAGCAAGACCTGAACAATGTCAGCGCCGCGTTTCAGACACAGTCGAAGGGGGGAAATGCAAGAGTGCAATGCGGTGAACAAACACAATAAAAAGATGATTTTAAGGATGCTTCTTATGAGCCAAACCTCTGTATTATTTTGTTTTAAAATAAAAATCCCCAGCAGAGTCGCCAGATTGTGGATACCGGGATTTCACCGCTTTGGTTGCTTTTGAAACTTGTTTGATTTGGATCAAGGAAAGAGAAAAGGTCTGTTGAAAACAGATACAGAGTCGCCACTTGGTCTTTAAGGAACCAAGAAACCTAATTTGACTCACCCAAACGGATAAAGGGCACCGGCCCTTCATAACCAAAGAACTTGGCTCGGGATTTTGGTACGAGAGAGGAAGGAGCCTTTGTCGCGACTAAAACACCCTCAACTTGCCCCGTCTTTCGACGGGCCTCAATTAGCATCCAAATAATCATCTTATACTATGTTTGGTTCGACAAATAATACTATAATAGTATATTACATCACATAAGAAAATTTGAAAATGGAATATCTAAAGATAAGATATCATTCATAAGATCTAAGCCAAATATCACACAATGCAAAGTGAAAGATCACACAAATAAACCTAGGAAAAATCGTCTAATCATGTATCAAATAATCAAGACTTCCTAATCTAAAGGGGGACATGAATTGTTATTGAAACAAATAAACAAAGAAATCAAAATATGCTTAGCAAGCTAGTATGATGCATGTTAATCTTTGAGAAAAGAAGACCTCTCAATCCCCGGGATGGATGAGAAAGGATGATTAGATCGGGGGAAGCATGAACGTGTGATCAAGTTCATTCCTTATAATCTTCTTAGATTAGGAGCCATGAAGGCCCCAAATCTTGCATGGATGCAATGTATGTATCTAGAATGTGCCAAGGTTGTAGTGTGCTTTGTGTTCATGGATTCCTAGAATGACTTAGAAGTCTATAATGTGTATGAATGAATGAATTAAATCATCATGGGATATGTACAAATGTAGTATGAACTACTTCCTAAGATATGAACTAATTTGGAGTGCATGTAGGTATCAAATCAAAGAATGAAAGTTAAAAGGTGCTAGCTGTGAATAGTAGACAGAACAGTAACATGATTTTGTAAAAATGGAAAAGAGGGGTTAGGAATGTTTTCAATGCATGATTTTTCATGGAGATCTTCCTTATTATGTATAGAACACTACCCAAAAATCCAATCTTTAATAAATATCACAGATTGAGAGAAATCATATGAACAACAGAGGTAACTCAGAAACAGAGTCCGTACTGTCGAATGAAATGTTGAAAATTCTTAGAAAATGAAAACGAATGATCTAGAGGCCCAGTTTATACAGAACGTTCCCTAAGACATTGAAGTTTAATGGAAAAATAAGTTAGGACCACCCCTTTTGGAAAAGTTTTCTGAAAAAGAAGTTGGAAGTTAGCAAAGCTGCTGTGACAGCAGAGGCAGAATGTCTGGAAGGAATGTTTGGATCCAAATGGTCCATTTTCAAGCACTTCCAAGTCAAACCAAAAATCATGGGTGTTCTCCAATGAGTTAGGAAGACATTCCAAGTGGCCTTGCATCCATATGTTGAGTATTGAGTTCTAGAAAAATCTTTGAACTCAGATTACTCACTGTTTTGACTCACTGTTTTGAAGATTTTGGGAAAAACTTGAGTTTTCTTTCTTGAAATCAAAATGAGAGAGATTGAAGGGGGTTTTGAAATAGAGGTTTTGCAAAATGTATTTTCAACACTCAATGAAGGTTATAGCCACTTAAAATGCCAACATCAAACTCATCATCAAGAACCTCCAAGATCGTTGGAGAGATTTATTTTTATTTGAACATAACTTCAATACACTTTAAGAATACTATGGAGGTATTGAAGTTATGATCATCATCTATCAAACATGTTTTTGAGGTCAAGAGCTACTATCCATAAGGATTCACTCACCTCAAACTTCATGTCATCATTTAGGTGATGAAGAACAAGTAAGTAAATAAAGAAAAATAAAAAGAAATGAGGTAAGAAGAGATGAACATAATATGAACAAGCAAGTAAATAACAATCAATAGATGATAATCAATGTGATTTTGGACTTGTAGCTTGGTGTTTCACTCATAGATTTTGACATTTGGACATGGAAGTAGCTTCCTAACTCAAGAATGCTTAAGAATGGCGATTGGGGGTGTTTGGGATGTGAAGTATAAGAGAGGTAATGGAAGAACACAAGATTAAAACTCACTTTCTATAGCAAAATAGTAGGAGGAAGCTCCTTTTCTCTCTTCTAAACCTATCTCTATCTCTCTTCTTCTCTACAACTTTTCAAGCTTTTGCACTTGGCCCCCCTCAAATGAAGAGCAATGGAGGGTTTAAATAGGCCAATTTGGGGTGGTTTTGGGGTTTTAGAAGTACTCCCATTGGTCCCAAACAACTGTGAACACAAAACTATGTCGTTTTGGCTTTCAAATAATCATAATGGACCCCCAAAAAAATTACAAAAATAGACTCTGCGAGGGTTGAGTGTCGCGGTGGCACTGGGCCAGTGCCGCGGCGGCACTGCTCCTCAGAAGCCCAGAAAATTACGTTTAGGCCTCCAGAGGTTCCGGTATTCGCGAAAAGGCCCTATTTCGTCCGAAATTTACAGAAAATGCGTATGAACTCCAAACTGAGGTTGTGATATACCGTTGGAAAGGTAATGGAGTCTACTTTAAATAAAAAATAGTTCGGGGATAGGTCACTTTGAAAAGTATTGCGGTATTCGCGATAAAAGCCGATTTGATCGCTTTTTTTTGCCTTCGAAAATTCAAAATAAATTCGTTTTAAATCCAGAAATTATGTGCGATATACCATTGGAAAGCTATTGACCTCTAGTATCCATGAAAAATATTTGAAAATTGTTTCGGTGCCCCGATTCCAAAGTCAAATCTTGGTCAAACTGGTCAAACCTGGGATTCCCGGGAAGTTCTGGGAACCTCCGAGAGCTCCCAGGAGCCGACGTTTTCGCTCGATTCTATTTTAAAACTCATTTTAATACTTTTCTAATGATTCCGGTGAATTCGGACGATTTCGGTCAACTTGGTCAAACTTGGTCAAACTCTGGTCAAACCTGGTCAAACCGGTCAACGGAGACTTTCGGGGAACTTCCGGGACTTCCGGGACTTCCGGGGGTCTCTGGGAGCTGACGATTTCATCCGGTTTTACTTAAAAACTCATTTTATCATTTTTCTTACGATATAGCATGTTTTCAGAACTTTGGGGCCAAATCTGGGAGTCTTCGGGCTTTCAGGGGTATTTTGGTCATTCTGAGCATTCTGAGAGATAGAGCTGACTTCCAAGAGTCCTTTTGAGTCTTTTACGATCATTGTGAACCACCAAGCTATGGGTCTCCTAAATCTGATAGCCGACAAAATGGGGTGTCTACACGGAGCGACTTTAAAACGGAGCGGTCCGTTGACAGATAGGTTTTTAGCAACAAAATATTTTGTCACTAAAAATGCATTTCCTTTTAACAACAAAAATTTTGTCACTAAAATCGATCCATTGACGGATCAGTGCATTTTAGAGCCCAACTATATCTATATATATTATATATCCTTAGACTGGACAAGGCTCTAGGTGTAATCATCATCAATAATGATAGGGATACACACCAAATGACACACTGTGATTTAAATACATGTACCATGTGCTATGTAAGTGATGCACAAAAAAGTGTGAAAATTTCAAACAGCACAGGGTACATGCATTTAAAGATGGTGTGTCATTTAGTGTGTCGTTTGGTGTGTATTCCTATCATTTTTGAATCATCATTTAAAAATAAAACAACTCACCATTGTATGAGTAATGCTACTGTCACACCAGTACCAAAAATTTATAAGTATTGAATTTATGAATGGATTTATCAATGTTAGTTGATAATGAGGTTGAGGTTGACTGTGAGTCAACGGTAAGGTGTCAGTGAGGACACGAGAACATGATGGTTCATTTTGTTTTGGCATAAGTAAATGACATTTATGTGATTTAAATGTTATTTGACTTATCTGGTAGTTTATGAATAGTGAATTATACCTGTATAGTATAATTTTTTGGTAATTTCAATATTGTCATATATCTTTTCAAAATTGTGGTGAGAACGCGAGTGTCCCGTTATATAAAAAGGTAGGTTGTATAGAGATTTTCACGGAATTTAGTTTTCGGACTTGATTTTGAACCCAAACGAGACTTAGTCAAAAACTTTTGTAATTTATAATTTTCACTCGTAAAGTTATAAAATGGACATGTGCGACGTTTTATGGATTAATTAGAAGTTTGAGAAACTCGCGGGGAGGTAAATGCGATTTCCGAGGAGTGTGTCTATAAATATGTAAGGGTGAGATTTCATTTCTCACAAACTTCATATAATATTTTGAGAGAGGAGAAAGAAAAAGGATATTGATCCTACGGGCTTTGCGATGACGAACTGTGACCCTTAATCTTAGGCCCGTTAATTATGCACGTGATTAAATGTGAAAAGCATATCTAAATTTACGCGAGCACGTTGAGTTGCTTATGTGGGTCAAAGGGGGGTTTTATACAAATTCATGCCGGAATAAGCTTCTCGATGTTTAAAAATTTTAGTAGCGACGGCTACTGTGCATGGTTTAAGGCTTGGACTTACCAGGGCACTTGGGGACGTAATGGTTGCAGGCTTGGATTAGCCATTAACGTCGTGGTTTAAGGCTTGAACTTGCCGCTACATGAAGAAGGCGTATTTTTCTCCCTAACGACTATTGATGTGATTTATGAAGTTAAAACATGTTTTTTCATATATGCATATGTTAGAAATTGTACACTCAACATATAGCTGAGCAGTGGAGATTTACTCCATTGCAGGTGATAGGAAGAAAGGGAAAATAAGCGTGAGGAGTGAGGCCGACGAATGCCGGGGGAATCCTTTGTATATGTTTTTGCTTCTATTCCAAGTCTTGTCATAATGAGCATTTCGAATAGCTAGCATTTTTTGTATTTGGCTTGGAAGGAGTAGTATGGTGTTTATGATGTTATAATAACTCTTAAAACTTTTTTTAGTTATGTTGTAATGAATCCAAACTCGTGGATTCGTGTTTTGCACATTTTACTTGTCAAATTCTAATTTTGAAAGGTGGATTAGTATTTCCTATGTTTAATCCAAACAAGCCTTAGCTTGTTCTGTTATTATTTATTTTCATGGATTACTAAGTCTAAACTTTGGTTTTAATAACATATTGTACCTTGTGAAGTTTATAATAAGGTGAACTTGTGAAGAGGAATGAAAGGAGTAAGGTTGGGTGATGCCTTAGGCAAAATTCCGCGGCTTGTGCAGGATTCTGCTAAAGGGTTATTCGACTGGTCGAATGGGGTCGTTCGACCGGTCGAGATGCCCCCTGCTAGAAATCTTTTTCTATACCTTCCAGAAATTTTCAAAAGATTTTGATTAGTTCTTAGGGTACCTTTGGGACCCTTTTTAACATAAAATCATTTGATTCGAAATATAATTGCGTTTTCAATTTTACACGAATTTTACAACTCGGTGGGTAATGTTTCCAAAAGTTTTATACACTCAAGGATATTTTAAAGTCTTTTCCGATGCATATGGTTATGAAATGAACTGTATAAGCCTTGATAGCGTGCCACGTGTCCTATGTCCGCATGTTAGCGGGATGGGTCGTGACATTTATTGGTATCAGAGCTAAAGGTAACAAAACTTTGGTAACGTTCGACGATGAGTGGAGTGTTGAGTGATTTATCACATGTTCTAGAGTGCATTCATACATTGTAGAGATGTTTGATGCATATGTATGTTGTTTTACATACATGATATTGTTCTTGTCATACATGCATAGTGTTTATGCATTGAGTTTAACAGGTAGAACAATCATGGGTGACCGAGAGTTGTCACCGCATACCCGACGAATGAATGAAATGGCAGAAATGATGGGAAACATGGGTGACATAATCCGAAATATAGCAGAGCGATTGCCTCCAACGCCTTCATTGGAACCGAAATCGATAATCGTAGGGCATGCACCTGAAAATAGAGGCATAAGATTAATATCCGAACAGTTCACTCGAAATAAACCAATGGAAATCCATGGAACACCCGACCCAACGCTCGCAGAACGTTGGATAATGGACATGGAACGAATCTTCCGATCTATCCCGATGACCGATAGGGAGAAAATGGAAAATGCAAGTGATGTGCTAAAGGGTGAAGCCCAGAACTGGTGGGTAAATGTTCTAGATCAAAGGGCACCGATTACTTGGGAGGGGTTCAAGGTGAAATTCAAATCGCCAGTTCTTTCCGCGAGCCGCCTACAATGCAAAGAAGCGAGAATTTAAAAACCTGAAGCAGGCAGATATGACTGTAACCGAATATACTTCCAAGTACAACGCTTTGTTGAGATTTTGAAAGGGTTCAGTGCCAGAGGAGGAAGATAGGGCAAGGAAATTTGAAGAGGGTTTAAGGGAAAACATTCGTTTAAGGGTGGAAACCTATGAGCATTCGACTGTGACAGCAATACAACAAACGACATTAGTGGCCGAGAGTGGAATGGAAAGGTCGAGACAAAATCAACACGGTAAACGAGGCAATAAGAGTGGGGATAGGATCCAAGGCGAATCTTTCAAGAGGTCGTTTCAAAGAGGCTCTGGTTCTAATTTCAGTGACTTCAGGAGGACACCAAGTAACATACCATTGTGTTCACTTTGCAACCGACCACACTCAGGCCGATGTTTTATGACCAAACCCCAAAACAGGAACCAAAGAGGGGGTAGTGCTAATTCGACTCCTGACATGCGGGGTAAGTGTTATAATTGTGGAGTATTTGGGAATCAAGCCAAGGATTGCCCGAGGAAGCATTCTCAGCAAGGAGCTAGTTCTATGGCTTCCAGTGGGTCGAAGCCTAGATAGTCAAATGATAGGGGAAAAAAGACAGAACAACGTCAAGGAAGAGCATACCAGATGAACCCAAGAGACTTGGCTGCTTCAGAGATAGTGGTATCAGGTATGGTGCTTGTATGTTCGCACTTAGCACGCATACTCATTGACTCAGGATCTACGCATTCATTTGTATCACATGATTTTGTTGGACATTTGAATGTTAAGTCAGTACCTTTAGGATATGAATTATATGTTGCGATACCTCTTAGTAAGCCGATTTTGACGTCTACGCTATATAAGAACTGTGAGATCAAATTAGGTGAACAATTGATGACCGTAGACCTTATACCAATCGTTGTGAACCACTTTCATGTGATACTAGGAATGGATTAGTTAGCTTTTAACCAAACTACTATAGACTATGAGCAGAAAGAAGTTAATTTTTGATCACCAGTACATGGAAGCTTTTGTTTTCAAGGGAGTGGGGTTACACCGCCACCGTATTTGATTTCGGCTATTTGGGCGAGTAAGTTGTTGAGAAATGGATGTCGAGGATTCCTATGTTCAGTGACTGATGTCTTAGTGACCGAATCAAGAGTAGAAGACATTCCGATAGTACGAGAATACCCAGATGTATTTCCTGATGACTTGCCAAATTTCCTTATTGAGAGGGAGATTAAATTCATTATTGAAATAATGTCGGACTCAAGACCTGTATCCAAGGCACCGTATAGAATTTCACCCGTAGAACTGAAAGAGCTGAAGATTTAACTACAGGAACTACTTGACAAAGGTTTCATTCAACCTAGTATATCGCCATGGGGAGCTCCAGTGTTATTTGTGAAGAAGAAAGACGGTTCAATGCGCATGTGTGTGGATTACCGAGAGCTAAACAAGTTGACAATCAAGAACAAGTATCCATTACCGAGGATTAATGACCTATTTGACCAACTTCGGGGAGCACAAGTGTTTTCAAAGATAGATATAAGATCAGGCTATCACCAATTGAAGGTAAAGGCCGAAGACGTTGAGAAAACTGCTTTCAAAATGCGATACGGACACTACGAGTTTCTAGTAATGCCATTTGGAGTTACAAATGCACCAGTAGCGTTCATGGACCTTATGAACCGAGTCTTTAAGGACTATCTAGACAAATTTGTGATCGTATCATCGATGATGTTCTTATTTATTCACCGAGTGAGAGAGAACATGCGAACCACTTGAAGTTGATACTTTAGAGATTGCGAGAGAAGCAACTACTTGGAAAATTCAAGAAATGTGAATTCTAGCTACCTAGCATTACTTTTCTTGGTCACATAATTGACAAGAATGGAGTTTTAGTTGATCCTCACAAGGTAGAAGCTGTATCTAATTAGCAGAGGCCGACATCTGTATCTTAAATTCGGAGTTTCTTAGGTTTAGTTGGGTACTACCACCGTTTTATTGAAATTTTTTTGAAGATTTCATTGCCAATGACGAAGTTGATGAAGAAAGGTATTACTTTTGGGTGGAGTCAAGAGTGCGAAAATAGTTTTCAAGAGTTGAAGGCACGACTAATGAGAGCACCTATTCTGACAGTACCATCTAGAACTAAAGGATTTGTGATTTACAGTGATGCGTCACATCAGGATTTGGGATGTGTACTTATGCAAGGTGGTAAAGTAATTGCCTATGCTTCTAGACAGTTGAAGACACACAAGGTTAACTATCTGACTCATGATCTTGAATTGGCCGCAATAATCTATGCTTTAAAGATTTGGAGATACTATTTGTACGGGAAAAAATGCGAGATTTTCACGGACCACAAGAGCTTGAAATACTTGTTCACACAACGAGACTTGAACATGAGACAGAGGAGATGGTTAGAGTTAATGAAGGATTACGATCTTTCGATAGAGTATCATTCGGGAAGGGCTAATGTAGTAGTCGATGCATTAAGCCGGAAGACACCAAGGAACTTATCCAACGAGCTAACCCAACAAAAAGAAGAAATGGAACACCTAGAGTTGGATGTGATTCCAGAGACTAGTGATGGCTTAATGATGGCAATCATAGCACACCCAGATATTATTGATGAGATCAAGCAGGAATAGTTTCACGATCTTTATCTGTGCAAAATGATGGATGAGATATCGTTGGGAAAGCAACCTGGTTTTGTATTGGAACAAGGAACGTTGAAGCTTGAGAAACGACTATGTGTACCTAATGTGAAAGGCTTGAAAGAGAGAATTCTGGAGGAAGCACATAGTACTAGATATTCAGTTCACCTAGGGAGTAATAAAATGTATAGAAATTTACCAGAGAACTTTTGGTGAAAAGGTATAAAGCGTGAAGTTGCCAAGTTTGTATTCGAATGTTCGGCGTGTCAACAAGTCAAAGTAGAAAGACAAGTACCTGCAAGGTTATTACAGCCATTACCAGTGTTAGAGTGGAAATGGAATGAGATTACAATGGATTTTGTTTCGGGATTTCTGCGATCGCTGAACAAGAATGATAAGATTTGGGTTATAGTTGATAGATTGACGAAGTCAGCTCGTTTTCTACCAATCAAGACGACTAAACCTTTGAAGTTAGTTGAGTTGTTTATGAAAGAGATTGTAAGACTACACGGAGTTCCAACTGTGATTGTATCAGATCGCGACAGTAGTTTTACATCGAGGTTTTGGGGAAGTTTGTGAAAAGCTATAGGTACGAAGTTAAATTTTAGTACCGCATTTCATCCTCAGACCGACGGACAGTCAGAGCGCATGATTCAAACGCTGGAAGATATGCTCCGATTGTGTGTACTAGACTTTGGGAGTGATTGGGAGAAACATCTACCTTTGATTGAATTTGCGTACAATAATGGGTTTCAATCGAGTATTGGAATAGCACCATATAAAGCTTTGTATGGCCGTAAATGTCGATCACCAGTTTGTTGGACTGAGGTTGGAGAAAGAAAGTTACTAGAACTTGAGTTAATACAGGTGGCTACTGAGAAGGTGAAGTTAATTCAAGAGCGACTTAAGGTAGCTCAGAGCCGTTATAAGAGTTACGCAGACTCGAAGCGACGATCGATGACGTTCAAAGTAGGAGACTTTGTATACTTACGAGTATCGCCTTCGAAAGTCATTATTCGATTCGGTAAGAGGGAAAAACTCAATCCCAGATTCGTAGGACTTTTTGAGATCCTAGAAAGGGTAGGTCCAATAGCTTACCGGTTGGCGTTGTCATCAGAATTAGAACACGTGCACAATATATTTCACGTATCAATGTTGAGACGATGTATGTCAGATACGAGTAAGATCATGGTACCAGAACTGTTACAGATTCAAGAGCACTTGAGTTATATAGAACATCCAGTAGAGATACTAGACCGGAAGGACCAAGTCTTGAGAACTAAGACATTTCCAATGGTGAAAGTGTTATGGCGTAGTCATTCAGTTGAGGAAGCTACGTGGGAAAGTGAGGAAGAAATGAGGAATGAGTATCCGTACCTGTTCGACGTATGAGGTATAAGTTTGGGGACAAACTTCCTTTTTGAAGGGGAGAGTTGTCACACCCGTACCAAAAATTTACAAGTATTGAATTTATGAATGGATTTATTGATTCGTGGTGAGAAGTGCATGTTCATAGCGTATTTTATGGTCTGTTATGCATACTTTTATCCCCAAAGTCCCTACATTTAGGTTCATTCTAATAACAATGGTCTTTTATTGTGTTAATGCTAAAATATAAGTTTTTGCATTGTTTTATAGGTATTAGGATGTAAATCAATGAGTGGAGCTAAAGAAAAGTGATTCTGGTGGATAGAACAACGGAGGCAGCTGATAAAACGCCAATTTTGACAATGAAGACTTCAGATTTGGAAGATTTTCCCAGAGATATAAAATGTAGATCTTTGAGTTACGGTCGCGTGGCCGCAAACGGGAGGTCAATCCAAGGTCCGAGTGAAAAGTTATGGCCATTCTCCCATCAGTGCGCAGAGCTGTCAAAATCATAGAGTTCAAGCGATTGAAGAAGAGTTCAATCGATCGAACCTTCGATCGATCGAACTAAGCTCGATTGATCGAACTTTATATTCACCCAAAAGTTGCGTAAACTCTGTGGGAACCCTATATATAAGCCGTTTTGACGCCAGACGAAGGGAGGACGCTCCAGAACGCACAGAACAGCAGTTTAGGGTAGTTTTAGGGTTAGTTTAGGAGTAGATTAGTTTAGTTTGATGTTTTCTTCCTCCTTTTCCATTGCAGATTCAAGATTCAAGTTTGTTTCAAGTTTATTACAAGTTATATTCAGATTTATTCCAGGTTTTTCTGTTCCTTTTCTTTATTTGATTGTTTGTTAATCTAGTTGTTATGATTGCTATGTTTTACTATTTCTGCACTAGTTTTGTTATGTTTCTGTAGTTTAGACGTTGGGAATATGTGATGAAACATTGATTCCCAACCTCTGCCATGCAATCTTTAGAAACCTTGGACTCGATCGATCGAAGGTATTTCGATCGATCGAACCAGAGCCACAGTCAAGCGATCGAAGGCATTTCGATCGATTGAAGGATGAAGATGTCCGATCGATCGAGAGCGCTTCGATCGATCGAACATGTTAATTCCTAAGATGATTCTTTCAAGTATTCCATGACTTTCTGTTTTAGAAATCTGTCATCAAATTGTCCCAATAAGCTCAGTTTGTCACAACAGTTTTTAGAACTTAAAGCCTTAAGGCTATTTTCTTCAATGACTTTTGAAAACCACTTTGAATGCTAACACCATTTAGAGTGCAAGTAATTACCATTGTTTTAAACCGTCTTCCAAGTATTTTAAATTAACTGTGATGATGTAGTCCCGGTCATGAAAGGGCTATTGATTCTTTATCTTTAGAAAAATACGGAATACTGAAAAGGGATGTACTCCATAGAGCATTAATGAATATGCATGGTAGATGGTTAGGATTAATGTGGATTCACGTGTTTCCAACACCTTTAATTTATCTGTTTAATTAATTATGTTTCTATAAGTTTTAGTTTATTATTTAGTTTAATTTAATTAATTAGGATTTGTTAGTACACATCAAATCATTCATTCTTATTTTCTTTTTCTTTAGGTTATAACTTAGTATATATTCTTCCTATTCCTTCCCTGTGGGATCGACCTGGACTTATCCAGTATTACTTGCACGATCACCTACACTTGGGTGTTGCACAAGAGCGCACAACTTTTTAGTCGTGTCATTTATCAATGTTAGTTGATAATGAGGTTGAGGTTAACTGTGAGTCAACGGTAAGGTGTCAGTATGGACACGGGAACATGATGGTTCATTTTGCATTGGCATAAGTAAATGACATTTATGTGATTTAAATGTTATTTGACTCATCTGGTAGTTTTAAATAATGAATTATACCTGTATAGTATAATTTTCTGGTAATTTCAATATTGTTATATATCTTTTGAGAATTGTGGTGAGAACGTGAGTGTCCCGTTATAAAAAGGTAGGTTGTATAGAGATTTTCACGGAATTTAGTTTGCGGACGTGATTTTGAACCCAAACGAGACTTAGACGAAAACTTTTGTAATTTATAATTTCCACTCGTAAAGTTATAAAATGGACGTGTGCGACGTTTCATGGATTAATTAGAAGTTTGAGAAACTCGCAGGGAGGTAAACGCGATTTCCGTGGAGTGTGTCTATATATAGGTGAGGGTGAGATTTCATTTCTCACAAACTTCATATAATATCTTGAGAGAGGAGAGAGAAAATAGAGATTGATCCTACAGGCTTTGCGATGACGAACGGCGACCCTTAGTCTGTCTGAATTTCACCAAATTGCATATTCGAACTCCCCAAGGTAAGGGCTACGTAATGATAGTCTTTAGGCTACGTTTGGCTAAGATTTTATAAATTTCTAAATCTAAGACATTGGGGAAAATAGGTGTAGACTTGTAGGTTTTGCGTTTATTCGGGCTTCTAGTCGTTTCCTCCAAGTTTTACGACGATAGCTCGAGGTATGAATTTCTAGCCTATGTTATATAGGTGATATACATGTTTTATATTTCGACGACGAATTGTGATCCGGGCGAAATTCATGTGTTAATCTTAGGCCCATTAATTATACACGTGATTAAATGTGAAAAGCATGTCTAATTTACGCGAGCACGTTGAGTTGCCTATGTGGGTCAAAGGGGGGTTTTATACAAATTCATGCCGGAGTAAGCTTCTCGATATTTGAGAATTTTAGTAGCGACGGCTACTGTGCATGGTTTAAGGCTTGGACTTACCAGGGCACTTGGGGACGTAATGGTTGTAGGCTTGGACTAGGACGTAATGGTTGTACGCTTGGACTAGCCATTAACGTTGCAGTTTAAGGCTTGGACTTGCCACTACCTGATGAAGGCGTATTTTTCTCCCTAGCGACTATTGATGTGATTTATGAAGTTAAAGCATGTTTTTTCATAAATGCATACGTTAGAAATTGTGCACTCAGCATATAGCTGAGCAGTGGAGATTTACTCCATTGCAGGTGACAGGAAGAAAGGGGAAAACAAGCGTGAGGAGTGTGGCCGACGAATGCCGGGGGAATCCTTTGTATATGTTTTTGCTTCTATTCCAAGTCTTGTAATAATTAGCGTTTCGAATAGCTAGCATTTTTGTATTTGGTTTGGAAGGAGTAGTATAGTGTTCATGATGTTATAATAACTCTTAAAAGTTTTTTTTAGTTATGTTGTAATGAATCCGAACTCGTGGATTCGTGTTTTGCACGTTTTACTTGTCAAATTCAAATTTCGAAAGGTGGATTAGTATTTTCTATGTTTAATCCAAACAAGCCTTAGCTTGTTCCGTTATTATTTCTTTTCATGGATTACTAAGTCTAAACTTTGGTTTTAATAACATATTGTAGCTTGTGAAGTTTATAATAAGGTGAACTTGTGAAGAGGAATGAAAGGAGTAAGGTTGCGTGATGCATTAGGCAAAATTCTGCAGCTTGTGCTGGATTCTACTAAAGGGTCATTCGACTTGTCGAATGAGGTCGTTTCGATCGTTCAAGATGCCCCCTGCGAGAAATCTTTTTCTATACCTTCTGGAAATTTTCAAAAGGTTTGATTGGTTCTTAGGGTACCCTTGGGACCCTTTTTAACATAAAATCATTCGATTCGAAATATAATTGTGTTTTCAATTTTACACGGATTTTACAACTCGGCAGGTAGTGCTTCCAAAAGTTTTATACACTCAAGGTTGTTTTAAAGTCTTTTCCGCTGCATATGGTTATGAAATGAACTGATTAAGCCTTGATGGCGTGTCACGTGTCCTGTTTCCGCACGTCAGCGGAATGGGTCGTGACACCTACACACACTCACTCAACCAACACCCATAACTACACCCATCACATCCTGACCCTTGAATTTGGTGGGTCCTGTGTAAGATCCATGTAGGGCTCTCGTGAGCCCCACAAAAAAAAATTAAGGGACAAGATGTGATAGATGTGATTGGGGAGTGTAGTTGATGGATGGGATTAGCATTTTTGCCATTGAATCTATGTATTTATCGCTTTGTTTGTACATATATATATACATATATTTATCATCGATCATTGCGTCATGTTTGGTTTGATACAGAATGGAAATGAATTAAATATGTGTCATTTACTATACTCTCTGATAGAGAGATGAAGTGTGATTTATATATATATATATATATATGGGCAATTTAGGTATATCACATTTTCTCACTTAAGTGAAATCATTTCTCATCAAATCTTGCCTATTTTGGTCAGATTTCAAAATGACCTAAACTAGAATTAAATAGAATTGACAGGAATTGAAAATCATTTCATTTCGTATTTGTGTGTCAAACCAAAGGCATGATTTGCCATAAACAAAGTATTACAAATTACTCCTATATATTTCTTTTCTTATTTGTAGCAAATCAAGCAATGGAGAGATGAGTGCAAGGACCGATTGGACCGAATGGGAAGCTTTCACCGAAATTAAGCAAAGCAAGTGTTTAGATGTATTGGAGACGCCACTAAGGCAGTGGATTGTTTTTTTATCAGCTAATTAAGTCAGTGGATTACTGAGACGCAAAGCAATTAAGTGTTTGGATGCATGTGTTGGGGATGCCACTAAGGCAGAGGATTGTTGAGAGACAAAGCAAGTGTTTGGATGTGTTGGAGAGGCCATTAAAAAATTACTTTCACTATGTGTAAATAATCCCTCATTGGATAATTACCCATGTTCAATTAATTAATTACCAACAAATGCAAATAATCACTTTGTATATTTAGGATCCGTTTGATAACTATTTCATTTTTCTATTTTTGCATTTTAGTTTTTGCGTTAGAAATTTTTGTGTTCATTTCAAAAAAAAAAAAAAAAAACAAATAAACAGAAAAATGTGTTTGGTAGCTTTGTTTTATTTTCAAAAAATAAAATAAGTAGATAAATAAACAAAAACAAAAAATGACCAAATGAACCTAATGACAGTATCCATTTGGCCTGCTTATATTTGTAAAATGACTATTTTGCCTTTAGAACTTCAAAACGCCACAACTTTTTTAGATAAAATCAAAATTGAACATCATCAAATCCTATGGGCTCATATTAAGAGCATCTTGGGACATAAAAAAAATATACATAATATAAAATGACCAAATTATCCTTCGGGACTAATTTTTAATAAGTTAATACAAATAAAGTTTTCAAATAACATGGAATGACCTACCCCAAGGTTTTTCGAAGTTCTAGACACAGTGGCAGAGTCCATATGGCCTGAAAATATTTATAAAATGACTATTTTGCCCTTAGAACTTCAAAATGTCATAACTTATTAAGATTAAACCAAAATTGAATGTCGTTGTTAGAGCCTAAAAACTCGTATTATTATGAAGAACATTTTGAAAACTAAAAAGTATATATATGGTAAATGATCAAATTACCCTTGGAGCTTCCATTTTATAAGTGTATATAAATTAAGTCTTCGAATGATACGAACTCACAGATCCTAAGGTTTTTTTAAAGTTCTGGATCTATTTATAGGTCCATTTGACCTGAATATATTTGTAAAATAATTATTTTGTCCTCAGAACTTCAAAATGTCATAATTTTTTAAGATTAAACAAGATTTCAACGTCGTCAAAACTTGTGAACTCATACTAATATAAAGAACATTTTGAGACCTAAAAAGTATATATATAAATCATAAAATGACCAAATTACCCTTAGGGCTTCCATTTAATAAGTTAATATAAGTTCAAGTCTTCGAATAACATGGGGTGACCTAATGCAAGGTTTTTTGATGTTCTGGACCTAAAGACAAGGTCCATTTGGCTTAATATACTTGAAAAATGACTATTTTTCCCTTAAAACTTCAAAATGTTATAATTTTTATGATTAAACCAAAATTGAACTTCGTCAAAGCTTGTGAGTTCATATGAATGTGAACAACATTTTGGGACCTAAAAAGTATATAAATTATTAAATGACCAAATTATCCATGGGGATTACATTCAATTAACAAGTTAATATAAATTAATACTTCGAATAACACGGGCTCATATATCCCAAGGTTCTTTGACGTTCTAGACTTATTTAATATAAATCCCAAGGGCAATTTGGTTTTTTTAAGATATATGAACTTTATAGGTCCCAAAATATAATCATATCAATATAAGATCAAAAGCTCCGATTAAGTTTAATTCTGGTATAATCTTAAAAAGTTATGGCATTTTGAAGTTCTGAGGGAAAAATCATTATTTTACAAATATAATCAAGCCAAATGGACCCAGTCATTAGGTCCAAAATGTCAAAAAATCTTAGCGTAGGAGTTCGTGTTATTTAAAGACTTTAATTATAGTAACTTATAAAATGTAAACACGAAGGGTAATTTGGTCATTTTATAATATATACACTTTTTAGGCCTCAAAATGTTCTTCATATTAACATAAGCTCATAGGCTTTGATGATGATCGGTTCTGGTTTAATATTAATAAGATATAACCTTTTGAAGTTTCAAGAGTAAAAAAGTCATTTTACAAAAAACTTTTTTCGCCAAATGGACTCATCCAGAATATCGAAGAACTTTGGGGTGGATGAGACCATGTTATTTAAAGACTCTATTTATATTAACTTATAAAATGTAAACACCAAGGGCAATTTGATCATTGTACAATTATGAATTTTCTAGGTCTCAAAATGGTCTTAATATTAATATGATCTCACAGAATTTGATCATGTTTAATTATGGTTAATCTTAACAACTTACGACCTTTTTACAGTTCTAAAGGTAAAATAATCATTTTGCAAATTTTTTAGGCCAAATGGACCACGCCATTCGACCCGAATATCTAAAAACTTTGAGGTAGATGAGACCATATTATATGAAGACTTTATTTATATTAACGTATTAAATATAAGTCTTAGGGGTAATTTGGTCATTTTATAATATGTACTTTTTAGGTCTCAAAATGTTCTTAATATTATTATGAGCTCACAGGCTCTAACGATGTTGAGTTCTGATTTAATTTTAACAAATTATGACATTTTGATGTTTTAAGAGAAAATTAGTCATTTTTACATATGTTTTTTGGCCAAACGGATCCCCGCCATAGTAACGGACACACTAAGAGTCCAGCCCCCCCCACCACACACACACACACCAAAAAAAAAAAAAAAAAAAAAAAATTTTGAGAAATTTTTCTCTACTCTTGGCTGTATTAAGTTTTGACATTTATTATACATTGGCCCCCACTTTTAAAATTATTTGCAAGGTCAAAAAGTTGTAATTAAAATGAGAGCATTTTTGCTCATCTATTTATGATCACTCATTGCTCATCAGGCCTCCACTGGGTGACATATGTCTCACTTTAGTAATTATGCTGATAATATAGAGACAAAATGATAATAGAATGAGACACATGTCACCTAGTGGAGGTCTGGGTGAGCTACAGGTGACCAAAAATAATCTCAATTAAAACAAACCCTCTCTCTCCTCTCCTCATCTTAAAAAAATAGCCCTACATCTTTTTTGACCACTTCTCAATTTAGCCCGCTCCAATTGTATGTTTACATAGACCCAAAAATAAATTTGCCTCGGGGACAAATCCGTACATATCAACTTCTAAGTTCATTCATTCTCGACCCTCAAACTGTGAATTCTTGGGTCCGCCCTTGTCCTGCAATTGGGCTCAGAACGTTGAAAAACTTTTAGGAGTGAGATCATTTTATTTGAAGACTACGGTAGTTTTTTTTTTTTTTTTGGCTCAGAGACGACTAAGGTAGTTGATTGGTTTTATTTTTTCTTTTTCTTCAGCTAATTAAGAGTGGATTGTTGAGACACAAAGCAATTAAGTGTTTGCATGCATGTATTGGGGATGCCACTAAGGCAGTGGATTAATGTAGTGTTTTTGTTTTTGATCAGCTAATCAAGTCAGTGGATTGTCGAGACACAAAGTAATTAAGTGTTTGGATGCATGTATTGGGGATGCCACTAAGGCAGTGGATTGTTGAGAGACAAAGCAAGTGTTTGGATGTGTTGGAGAGGCCCATTAAAAAATTACTTTCACTATGTGTAAATAATCCCTCATTGGATAATTACCCATGTTCAATTAATTAATTACCAACAAATGCAAATAATCACTTTGTACATCGGACATCACAGCTATAAAAGGCCATGTATATGTAAGATATTCATTACATTCACTTCGCTCAAGAGAGAGAGAGAGAGAGAGAGAGATGAAGAGTGGGTTGTTCCTCATTGTGTTTTTGGTTGCTGTCTTCCGATCTGCAACAGCTGAAGAATCCTATGTAAGGGCTACGACTTTACGTATTATATATATACATATGTATATATATATATGGGGAGTACTAACCTACGTAACATTATTCTATTAGCAACGAAAAAAAATATTTTTAGTAACAAAAATTTTTATCGCTAAAAGTTGCACCAAAAAAACTAATATGCGCGCTACTGACCTATAACCACTGTGTCTTAGGATAATAACCCCTATATATATATATATATCAACCCATTGATGCTAATTCAAAACTATATAATTATATATATATATATACATATACACTTCCATGCATTCCTCTCTAACTACTCTAATATATGCTCATGTTACCTTGGGACAAACTGATCTCATAATTGTTCACACACAATTACACAAACATTCATACGCATATATGTAATTACTGCTGGACAATTGTTTGTGTTATTTTATTACAAATCACTTCCATTAAGGTTTACACACGGCTAGAAGTGGTACTTTTCTAAAATCTAGAAGGGTGTGTTTGGAAATGATTAAAAAGATCTGATTCAATGACAATCTTACCTTCTATCTTGATTATTTGATTTTGGTGAGGACCAAGATTATGTTCATTTAACAAAGAGTCACTTTTGGGAGAAGTGTTAAGCTCTGTTTTGGAATGATTAAAATAGGACATCGTCCAGTCTCAATCAATTTGATTATATTTTATGAAAGCCAAAATTAGATCCGTTTGAAAAGTAAACATTTTAATTAGCGGGAGATATAGATGTGATTGGAAAAGGACACTAATGCTACAAATGGACATTCAAAAAACCTAGAATGTATAGAATTTCCAAACACACACATATATACATATATATATATATATCATTGAGGCTCTAAAACGGGGAATTTTCATCATTAAAAATGCATTACCGTTTAGCGACAAAATTTTCGTCACTAAAAATCGGTCCTAGACCAATCCGTTTTACTGCCCGACTCTAAATACAACCACTCACCATTGTATATATCTATGTATTCAGGGGTGGACCCAAATGGAGACCTGGGGGGCACGGCCCCTGCAAAAATTTTGAAAATTTTGAGAGTCTATATAAAATCTTGAAGATTTGAAAATATTTTATATAGTGGCCCCCCAAATTTGTGACTTTACATGTAGAGGTTCTTAATACATAGTGTCCATTTGACTTTCATTATGTTAAAATGGTGATATGTTAAAAATAACATTGCATGATTAATTAATAACAATATCCACTAATGTGACAGTGTGACATTAAAAGTCCCTATTAATAGTGAAAGGGAAGAGTAATATCCCCTTATTCAGCTCAGGAGATAAACAATGTATAAATCAAATTTGCCACAACTACTTGTTCGACTCTTTGTCTCACTTAAAAATAAAAAATATGTATAAGTGACCCAAAAAAAAAATTTCGGGGAGCCCGCATGGAACTTGTCCCCCCCTACCACAAAATCCTGAGTCCGCCACTGTATGTATTTACTGCTTTGTATATATATATATATGTATATATATTTATCATCGTTCATTGCGTCTTGTTTGGTTTGATACAGGATCGCTGCCACTACACAATCCAAATACAAACAGGCTCAAGAGATAGTGCCGGAACGGATGCCAAGGTTAGCTTAACAATCGGCGGCACTCATGACCGTTCATTTCAGATATCAAATCTGAAGTACTGGGGCGTGATGGGATCGGAGTACGACTACTTCGAGAGGGGCCATCTGGACACTTTCATGGGGAAAGGCCCATGCTTAACCCAACCACTGTGCAGTATTATCCTCACCTCTGATGGGTCTGGGAACAAACCAGGCTGGTTCGTTGATTACGTGAAGGTCTCCTCTACTACTAATGAGCTCCGCAAGGCCTCTAATACCGTGTCAACCTTCCACATTAATCATTGGCTCGCCGTTGATGAATCTCCCTATACTTTGTCAATTATCCATGACCAGTGTAACACTATTAATAATGGTGCTCCGGCGAAGCAGGGGAAACACTAGGCCTTGGCCTAGGCCTTTAATTTTCTGGGAATATATATATGGGTTTCCACGGTTTCCATATATTGGCATAAAATAAAAGGGTGTAACACACTCAATAAATAAATAAGCTTGTACTTCACCAGTGGTTACTCATCTATTTTCATGTATGGAATAAAATAAATAAATAAGCTTGTATTTCCCTAGTATTTTCAATTCTTGCATGCACAACTACTATCTTATTTTCTTACTGCTCTACTGATACTTCCATTTCTATATGTTATAAGTTTGTATGCATAGGGTCCACAATTAAATATCCTTGTGTGAACCAAATCCAACACTTGTTTTACTCTCCGTGCATGTAACTTCCTTTGGTAATAGTTGCCGATGATGCTTCCCAAGAGCACATCTTTTACAAACATCGATCTTGCTTTTCTTCAACAACATTTGAAAGACCACAAATCATGCTCTTTTGATGAAGTACTTAGAGATTACGAAAGTTCTAAGTACCCAAGTCTCTTATGCCATAACCATGATTGATCACTAAGATGAGCTTTCAAAGTAACATTCTCAACATATTTGAATGAGTGGGAAGCTTCTTTTCTTCTCCATTTGTAATTTTGCCACAACTTGTCTTGCATCAATTTTGTCACAAATGGTGCACCCATTAATGCTTCAATATAGATTGCATAACCATGCTCAACAAGCTCTGCTCCAGATTAAATCTGGAACCAATTGCACATCTTGAATAAATCTAGTCCCTGTCTTGGTTTCAACACCAATTGTTCATTTACCTTTTGCATTCACCAAAGCACCATTTCCCATTCTTACTTGAAAATTAATTGAGGAATCCATATTCAGAAAAATTGATTCATTTCCAGTCATATGACTACTACAACCACTATCAAGATACTAAACATAATTATTATTTTTTTATGCTTGGAAGCACTTTGACATGCACAAAACAAATTTCCTTCCTTCACCTTCTTGTTCTTTCGAAAAATTAGCATGTTGATTGTTTTTAGAGCTACAATCTTTAGATGCAATTCCAATTTTTTTACAGTCAAAGCATTATATATGGCTGTCCTTTCAACCAACAATCTTTTTCTACATGTCTATTCTATTTACAAATTGTGAGACCCGTACCCAGAAATGCCTTAATTAGTACTAATAATGAAAATTAATATTAATTAGAGACATATATGAGGATTTAGGTGGGTAATGAACTCACCGGGGTGACTGGTGTTCAAGTGGGGACACAGCGACAAGACCCATTGATAATGATTAATTGGACCAATGTGAGTCCAGATGATAGGAAATTGCATTTTGTTACATTTATATGCTTAAATGGTTATTCATTTAATTGTTTAATATGTTATTGATTTATTTTGTTATGTTTCTACACCAATTTAGGTGCCCAAGTGGTGGCATAATTAGACCCATTTATAAAAAGATAGGTTAATTAATAACTTCATATAATTAGATGGGACCATGTTAATTGGGAGCTACACGGGACTCAGACACAAATCCATTTAGTTTTGGGTAGAAAATGTTTTAAATGGAGTTTTCATAATAAATGGTTAGAAATACCGGGGGTCTAAGTGGAAATAACCCAAAATTGGGTTAAATCCTTTAGAAGGTGGCACATATAGGGGTGTTCAAAAACCGAACCAAACCGACAAATCGAACCGAACCGATCGGTTCAATCGGTTTTAATTTAATTTGTGCAGTGCAAAATCGAAACCGAACCGAAAATTTACACACTCTGAACCGAACCGAACCGAACCAAACCAAAACCGATCGATTTTGTCAAAAACCACACCGAACCGAACCGAACCGAACCGTTTACACCCCTAGGCACATATGAGTCGGTAATGACTCATTGATCAGTCAAAAACAGAGAGAAAGAGAGCAACGAGAGAAGAGAAGAGAAGAACAACGGAGGGGCCGGACTTCAATTCGCGAATCAAAGAAATTTTTGGGATCGTGGAGGTGAGTACTACGTTTATTTTTTAATTTGAGTCAGTAAAAATAAAGTATTTTGATGGCACCACCCATTCGGCAACTTACATTCGGCAACATACGGTATACGGAAATTCATGTAGGAACACAACAAAGCTAGATTGAAGTGGGTGTTAGGTGATATATTTTGCTCAAAATAGGGTATTACGGACCGAAATTTGCTAATGTGAGTTTAACTAACCCTCTAATTATATGTATCTTTGTGTTTAATGTGATATTTGTGGTGTTAGGATGTGAGAATTGAAGAATTGGAAACTATATATGTGATGTGTTTTTGAATTAATCTAGCATGATGATTGTGAAGAAATGTTATAAAATTCATGATTAAATATTGAAGGTGCTTATATATGTGTTAAATGGGTTGAAGAATTGTTAAGTTCTTTATCACTACTTATGATCCCATAATGTAGGGATCGAAAGCAAATTCCTAGACTAAAGGAATACGTATGACAAGTGATGTACATGAGAATAGGATGTGTGCTATATGCGCTAATTACCAGGAATGTATGACCAGTGAGCGGTGATATTAGAATTAGTCAACTCGGAAATCATTTATGTTGAAGTGTATGTAAATGTTGCATTTTATGCATTTTGTACATCTAAAAGCAGGATTAGTTTCTCACTACGCCACCGAGGCTTAAACAAATGCATTGTTTCTTTAACATCGCAGGTATAAGATCGACCAGAGGGACGCGAGTGAGGTTCGGCACGTGTAATGCAGATGTTGTAGTATTTGTAATAGGGGTAATACTTGATGGGTCCTACAGTGTCAGTGACCCCACAGTGCCCACTAGGAGAGAGATAGATACAAAATAGAGGTTGTGAGCAAAAAGTTGTGACTTTGATTGTGCCCCAAATATTACTCTAGTGATAGGGGTTAGATTATTTTCATAAGCTACCGAATAAGGTGTCAATCAAAATATACTGCCAAACTGAAGTGATACTGTGCCAAATGAGATGACAGTCTTGAACGTATGTAAGCCCGAAGTGGTGATGTGGTTAGACTTAACCATAAGATCCCAATTGTCAAGTGCCACCAACGTGTCCCAATTTAAAATTGCATGGTCAGACCAACTCATAGTGGCACTCCATATGTATGCACAGACCGTGTATGGCCCGATTAAAACCAAGCCAACCCAGCAGCCATGTCACCGAATTGTGGTCAGATTGCCTTTAGATATTGTTTCACCATTTCCTTGGTCCCACCATGTGTATATGAAGTGGCTAAAATATGTCTATACTGCCAACCTAGCAGCCCGAATGCAATATATCACCCAGCCTGATCAAATGGTAATTAGTCGGTAGTCGGTCCGAATAGATGTGAACAGTCTGATTTTGAAACTCATTCGGCTCTACCAACTTTGAACTAATCACTTATCCCCAAGATCGGTCTCTACGTCCGATTAAAAAATCTCATTCGGTCCGAGTCAATTTTAACTTTAAAAATGTATTTTGTGAGTACAAACAATTTGCATATTCAGTTTTGTGTTTCTCTAATATCTGGATCTATTATATACTTATTATTAGCATCGTTGAATTATTCCTTTACAACTTTCCGTATATGTCAAGGCATTTTTTATTTGGAATGTTTCAATATTTGGAAGATAGTTGATTTCATCTCTTAGGCGATTCGTCTTAAATTGTCCATTTTATATAATCATCTATTAACTATACTTAAAGACAAGAGAAAAAGCTTTCATTTAGGCTATCCACTTGGAGCCAATGTGGCATTTTCTGATAAAAGAAAGAATCTTACGTGGCTCTCCAGTGAAAACCCTATACAAGATTTACGTTTTTCCTTTCAAAAATCCCTTTGCAAACCTTCAATGACTTCTACTATTCCTCTTCCCAGTCATTACATTTATTGCCTTGGTTAATGTGCAATGCACCTTCATCCTAACCCAATTAATACTTTTCTCTCTTCCACTTCCCCTTCCCCTTAACGGTTTTTTTTATATCAAACTTTGATGGTTCATCTTCTCCATCTTCCCATTATAATTTAGTAGAAAAAAATAGCCTCTTTTACTCTACTTAATTTGTCTTTGAATGGATCAATCCAAATCCAAACCATTTCTTCTGCTGATTTTTTCTTTTCTTTCTTTCTTTATTTTTTTTTTTCCATTATTTATTTATTTTTGTTGTTGCAGATAATGAAGATTGTTTACTTCCTCAACCCTTACTGAATGTTTTTTCTAATTTTTTTCCCCATCCTTGCAGATTTTGAACAGTCTGGATTCTTCGATGTGTTAGGTTGAAGTTTTTGCTCAAATTTATTCTGGAGTTTTTGAATATTCAAGGCTTCTAAAAATTTGATTTTCCCTTTCGGTGAGTATTTGAGTGTTTTTTTTAGGGATTCTAAGTATTTGAATTTTTCATTTAGATTATTTGATTTCAATATGTGGTTCTGTTTTTGGGTACTTTTTGTTCATACTGTGGTTAGGCATTTGCTAAAGGGTCTGTTTTTGGTTTGGCAGAATGCATTGGGGGTAGTTTTACCTATAATCTCTTTGCATTGTAGGTGTTTGTCTATGAGCCTAAGAGACATGTGGCTCATTTCTGGGCATAGCCGCTTTTTATTTGACAACGTCATTCAGAAAGATTTGCAGGTGAATCTATGTATCATAACATAGTGTGTTTTATAGTATGCATTATTCATCTAAGTTTGAGTTGTTGATTGTGGGTTTACAATTTGATACCACACATGCAATCAATTTTCAAATTAATTTATAAGTTTGTGGATTGTATATTTTAACATGCTTTGTAATCTTTCATACTCTCAAATGTATAGTGATCTAAGTTTTTCAACTGCCTAAAAAGATCCAATGATTCAATCATGGACTTGCATTTATTTTTAGGAGAAACTAATACAACTTTGATAATTCATGTACATTGATAGAAAATGGGCGCTTATAACTTTGACTAGCTTTTCCGGCCCAAACAAGTCCTAATGGCATGACTTTTTTCCTTTTAGTTTTTCCTATTTCTAAATCATTGCGTGTTAATTTGTTATTTAAATACACGTTGTTGCTGATGATCTATACAATATTCAAGTCATGCCTTTTTTCCTCGATCACTTAGTAGTAATTGTTTACTAAATTATGAGCGTTAGGACTAGCTTATTCACGCTTTTGAAAAAATCTCATTCTATTTTAAAGTATTAAAAAAAAACTTTTGACTCTTTGAACAATCTCTTCTTCTAAAATCTGGTGAATATAAAAGTCTACTCAAATAGACTATTACGAATGAAACTTTTGTCGAATGACATGCTAATTAACATTTTTACAGCAAGACACTTCACAAATATTGAAAACAGCCCGTGCATAGCACGGGTTATCGACTAGTTTTCCTATGAATTAAGAGCCTGTTTGAGATAGCTTTTTCCGGATCAACTCTCACTTTTTTGAGATTATAATTAATTATCGGAAAGAATGGAGACCATTTGGTAACCAAACTTTATAGCATTTTCAAAAATCAACTTCACTTTAAAGATGAAAAAATATATCATTTTCAAAGCAGCAAATTCCTTGCTTTTTTTTTTCTAAAAGTTGAACCGGTCCTTTAAAAATTTGCCATTAAATTGTCATCATTTACAAAAAGTCCTTGTTAGTTTTTGTAAAAAAAAACATGATTGTCTAGTACTAATATTTGTAGGTTATGCAGTACGTTGGTCATTTCTACATAAGTTTAGATTGCCAATCGGTCTTCTCGGGAAAAATCTCTAATTCTCTAAGCAATGCCAAACGCAGCTTTTTAGAATGTCTACAGGGAAAAATCTCTTTTAGAAGAATCCATTAGTAAGCATGTCAAAATATCATCCTTCTTTTTATTAATTCTCAATTTAAGCATTTTCAGCACTTGGTTCTGATGCTCATAATACCTATATACTTGAAAACACTTGCAAATCAGACTTTAATGGTGCAGAGGTTTTGACTTAGTAGCCATTTACAGCCAGAATTTACGCTTTTTTATTTGGGTTGAGCCATTTTATCATTTCTCCTTCTTCGCTTTGCAGGCTGTAGATCTTAAGTCATCTTATTATGATAATTATTACCAGAAGCTGCTTCTGATCAAGTATCGGTAGAGGAATTATCTGTTGAAGCTATTAATTCTTCCACAAAGAAGAATTTTGATACGAACGATCAAATAGATCTAGCTACCAAATCACCACCTTGGACTAAAGACTTACTGAATGGCTGAGGGATGGTGCGACTGCAATTAGCGGTGGAAGATGATAAGATAAACAATGGAAATGATGCGATTAATGCTGGAAAAAGCTATATCACGGCTACTGATTTAGTGAAAGAAATGATAAAGACAACTAAATAATGAAACCTCAATTAGTTACGAGGTTTTGGAAGCACATTTTGGGATGAAACTTAAAGATGCTGTAGAGAAACTTGGCGGTATGCTCACATCCTTGAACACTGTTGCTTTTGATCTAGCTCCTTCTTTTTTATTTTCAATATGCTGCATTCTTGAATTAGTTATGAGGTTTTGAAACCATATTTTGGGATGAAACTCAAATATGCTGCAGAGAACTTGGCGGTAAGCTATGTAGCACGGATACGGATACGGATACGGATACGGATACGGATACGTGACACGGAGACGACACGACACGGAGATGGCGATACGGCAAATTCCAAAAATGTAGGATACGGAGACGGCTAGGATACGTCGAATAAAAAAATATTTCTAAAAAATTTAATTTAGTTTGAAGTAAAAGAAGACGAAGAAGAGATGATTAAATGTCAACATTACATTGCATATTCTAGGCAAATAGCAACTTACAACATATACTCATAAAATGATTACAAAACATAACAATTTAACAATATACAATTTATAATCATACAACGATTAAATCATTATATCTTTGAATTAAATATACAATTTGCAGTTCCATGGCCACTCATGTTTCCATAATTGTCAAATAAACCAATTGTTTATCCCCATTTTGCAATATTAAGATTATTGCCTCAAAGTTTTAAAATTTCAGTTCCACGGATCAAGGTGTGTCCGATGTTAAAATATTTAAGACACGTTTTATAGCGTGTCTGACACGTGGTGACAAGTGTCCGGCGAGTGTCGGTGTCTGACACGGACACGTTACGGAGACGGCATCCAAAGTGAAATGTCCGTGCTACATAGGCGGTAAGCTCACACACTTGGAAATTGTGATTTCCCGCATTGGTTGGGTGAAAAGATTGTGTTTGGCTTATAAAGCACGGCTTATAAAGCATCACAAGCTTTCTATTTGTCAACTTGGTCTTGAGCACTTTGGGATATGATAAACACTTTCTTCTAGTTACTGGGTTAGCTTGCTTGCTTGCTTGCTTGGGGTGTTAAAAGCAATTGTTGTAATCTTGCTCTTGTTATTTTCTACTTCATGTATACTTTAGTTGGAAAGAAATTGGATTTTCCTTTTGTTCTAAAATAGGTGGAAGTTTATCTTTTGTATTTCCTTCATTGTGCAGTTAGCCGATCTACGCTGAAGCGTCAGTTTGAAATCAATCGATGGTCATCTCACATGAGAAACAAAGTTAATCACCCTCTCTCTGATCAAGAGCCTTTGTCTTCTAATCTGCTTACCAATTGTTTGCTATATTTTCGGTTCGGGTGTGCCAGAGCCTTGTGAGGTAGACCCAAACTTATAAAACACAAAATTTCCTAAAATCACTTGTGTGAGTGATACACAAGGTTTCATAATCTAAACGTCTAAAAGGCGATTGTGTAAGGTGAGTAGGAAAGTACCATCACCTAAGGTCCCTAGACAGTACGAAGCGCACAAGTCTAGCAAGTGATGAAAGAGAAAGAAAGAGAATTAAATAAAAACATATTTTTATTTAATTGAAATAAAAAGAGATTACAAGAATGGTAATATAAAAGGGCTAAGAAAATAAAAGACTGCTTTATTTGCCTAAAGCTAATCCTAAGAATGCTAAAAACGCTGTTGAATGCGGTGTATCGAGATGACGTAGAGAGCCTTGAATGGTTGGCCAGCCTGCTGATTTATAGCGGCCAGGTCTTCTAGATAAGGTAGGAAATAACTGACGAGTAATAATCTGGTAAAAAATACCAGATTTCTTTCATATCAGTATGATAAAAACTTCCATCTTCGAATATATATATACAGGTGTATATATATATCTGGTATCTGGTCCGGCTTGGGTCTCCATTCAGCTAACTTTGCTTACAAGTAAAAAGCTTCCCAAAAGTGATAATATCCTTCCTTAAGTGATAAAATCAAAAATATTATCTCTTCAAATCTTGGCAATATCTTTCCAATATATTGATAATATTATCTTTAACTTCTCTTATCACAATATAAAATTATTATCACTTAAGAGAGTTTATAGGGGTTGATATTCTTCCCTAAAGTGATTAACCATATCTTTTCTTAAGCAGTCAAAATATCATTCAGCCCGGATAAAATACATGGTCAGTCCGAATTAAACATGTGCATCAGTCCAACTATCGCAAGATAGTCCAAAAGTCATCTGGCCCTACCAACTTTGAACCAATCACTTAGCTATTAATTTTTTGTAATCGGTCTGTAAATCCAATTAGAATATTCCAATCGGCCTATACAAATTTTGACTTTAAAAAATGTATTTTTTGGGTGCAAACACCAATCAAGCAATCAAAGATGGGAGGATTGTGACCATAAAGGCGGCATATAGAGATGATATCATTATGTTTCAACTCTTTTCTCGTCAAGGATGATAGATTTGGAGGAAGAGGTGAGAAAAAGGTTGAAGTTGGAGATTGGATCTTTTAAGATTAAGTACGTAGATGGAGATGGAGATGGAGATAGGATTCTAATAGCCTGTGATGCAGACGTGAATAATTGTATACGTATTTTAACATCAACGGGCATAACAACAATCAAAATGTTGGTTGAGCCAGTTACCCTCTCCTAGTTTTTCCTATAAAGCGTGGGAAGAGTTCTTCAATTCTCAACAATTACAGTCATTATAGATGTACATGTATAATGAACCATGTTTCTTGAACATTTCCAGAACTTCAAATCTTCCAAATCTTGCCACAGTTTCCAACAATTCAATCCCCTTCCTCTTTTCTTGGGGATTAATTAATCCAATTTGCAAATGGGTATCTGTGTGTGTGTGTGTGTGTGTGTGTGTGTGTGTGTGTGTGTCAAGACTCAGTAGTGTAAGGTTAAGTAGTATCTATCCGAGGGTCAGGTTCATTCATTAATTTATTTTCTCTTTTGTGCATTTCCACTAACATACATAGATAAGAAGGACTCGGTCGCTACCCAAAACAGGAATCTGATAGTGAAAGAGAAAATCATAAATGTGCTTCTTAACTTGGGATCATCACTCACGTGTGATCTAGATGTCCTAGTTCAATTTTGGGCTCCTCTGACGACTGGAGGTAGGTGTTTCCTTTCCACTTCAGACCAGCCTTTTGGAATCACTTGATATGATGGACTTTATGCGTTTAGCCTATTTAGGAAGCTCTGTGTGGATTATAGATTTTACATAGATATGGATACTTATGAAAATGACTTTGGTTTCATCGGCCGAGTGTTCATGCAAAAATCGCCAACGTTTTGTAGGGATTTGCAGTGTTGCTCGAATGAAGAGTATCCGCAGTGTGATCACCTAGTACAGTTCAAAATTAACTGATTTGTGACCTTGCCGGTGCTTGAACCTTCCAGCATGGGTTGTGTTGGTGTAATTGAACTACTATCAACTGCGGAGTACATAACCTTGTCACTGAATTATTATACTTGTGAAATAGGCAGGCAACTGGAGGTTTTTCCATATCCCTTGAATTTGCATATTCAGTTTTGTGTTTCTCTCGTGTATGGATATATTATATGCTTATTTAGCATTGTTGAACTATTCCTTTTCAACTTACGCTATATGTTAAAGCATTTTTCACTTTACAAGGAATTAAGAGCCTATTTAAGATAGCTTTTTTTCGAACCAACTCTCACTTTTTTGAGATTGTAATCAATTATAGGAAAGAATGGAACCGTTTGGTAGCCAACTCTCACTTTTTTGAGATTATAATCAATTACTGGAAAGAATGGACTCCGTTTAATTGGTAACCAACTTTTTACAGCCTTTTTCAGAAATCAACCTCGCTTTAAAGATGAAAATGAGATCATTTTGAAAGCAGCAAATTCCCTGCTTTTCCTCAAAATTGAACCGGTCCTTTCAAAATGCCATTGTCATCATTTACAAAAAGTCCTTAGCTTTTGTAAAAAACCATGACTGTCTAATATCTGTAGGGGATCTCACTTTATGGCCATCTCACAAGAGAAACAAAGTTTAGATCAAGACCCTTCTTCTTCTAATCATCCTACTGATCAAGACCCTTCATCTTCTAACTCGCCTACTGATCAAGCAATCCAAGATGGGAGGACTGCGACCATAAAGGCGGCAGCCGCGGCATTTAGAGATGATATCATAATGTTTCAACTCTCTTTCAGGTCAGGGGTGATAGATTTGGAAGAGGTAGGAAAGAGGTTGAAGTTGGAGACTGGAACTTTTAAGATCAAGTCTGTGGATGGAGATGGAGATAGCATTCTAATAGTCTGTGATGCAGACTTGAATAATTGTTTTAACATCAGTGGGCATACCAAAAAAAAAAAAAAGCATTTTTCCAGAACTTCCCGAATAGGGGAAAAAAAAAAACCATCTCGTTGGCTTGAACCATGTATCTTGTTTTTAATCAGGTCTTCAGCAAAAAAAAAAATTGTTTTTAATCAGGATAAATATTGGGGCACATAAGAATCTCATATAAACAAGATACATAAATCACAATGTGTCTATCTCTCCTTGGTGGGGTCCACAGTATCTATGGGGTTCACAGAGAAGAGAGATAGACACATTGTGATTTATGTATCTTGTTTATGTGAGATTCTTATGTGCCCCAAGAGTTATCCTTTAATCAAACTCCACTTGTCATTGAGAGAAAAAGGCATTTTCTTACATTCGGTGTGATTTGATATATATATATATATATATATACATATATACGGTTAGACTCTAGAGTGAACAAGGTAGAGTGAACAAGGTAGAGTGAACATAACCAGTGAATTTTTTTTTTTTTTTTTTTTGTCTAAAAAAACTGGCTTAGTTAAATACCATATTACCCTTGTGCCTTGTGCATCTTCTCAAGACCATAATACCCCTTCACTATACCATAAATACGCATATATCATGATACTCGTCCATAATACCCCTTCACTATACCATAAATACGCGTGTATCGTGATACTCATCGTAATGATGTATTGATTTGTGTAAGGGTAATTCTATTGTTTCAAATGAAATATTCAGGTCAACTGTCGAAATTTTATTTAATATAGTAATGAGGTTATAATCAACAATTTTATAACTAATTACATTTAGATCAACAAGGTTTGGGATATTTATTATTCGGTTCAAATAAAGTCAATAAAAGTGGCTATTTACGAATTGGTCAGTAATATTTATATTTTGGTCAACTTCTTCTCTCAAATTTAGGATTTAGACATTGTAATATGTAAAGTTACATTTACGTCAACAAGTTTTGGGATATTTATTATTTGATTCAAATAAAGTCAACAAAAGTGGCAATTTTAGAATTGGTCAGTAATATTTACATTTTCATCAACTTCTTCCATCAATTTTAGAATTTATATATGGTACTATGCATAAGTACATTTACATCAACATTATGTTGCATATTTATCATTCACTTGAACAAAAAATCAATAATAATGGCTAATTACGTATTTAGTTTGTAATATTTACATTTTGGCCAACTTTTGTCCTGAAATTTAGGATTAATATATATATATATATATATTTACACATACTGTGGCTTTTCCCCTTTCCCGAACTTTGAATATATGGAGATTAAATTAGCTCATAAAAATATAAACACATTTTTCCTTGGAAGATAATTCGACATAAGATAATATTATCCATTAATTTATTAAATTATTACACAATTGTAAACAAGATCATAGATTGCCAAAAAAAAAAAAGACAATGAAGCTATAACACAACTCAATAATATAAAAGTACTCAACATTTTAAAAAGTCAATGAAGATAACTCGAGAGAATATTATCTTTCATAAGATTATAAATTGCCAAAAAAGAAAAGACATCAAAGCTATCACACAACTGAATAATATAGAAGTACTCACATTTTAAAAGCCAATGAAGATAACTCGAGAGAATATAATGTGTTTCATTAGTTTATTATATTTTTATATTATTGATATCAAGATTAAAAATGGGGGGAAAAAGACAAAAAAAAAAAAAGCTAAATAGAAAGGATAGGCAAGTGCGAAGCACGTGTCGATAACAACATTTTAGTACTAAAATCTTATAACTTGGTTTAAAATTGCTACAACCTAGTAAGCACTACACTTCAAAAATGGCCCCATACAACATGTACTGAATATCGACAAGGGGGAAAAAATATCAATCATAGAGAAGTAGCCACATTGTCATATAATTCGAAATAAGATAATGTTGTTTCATTAATTTATTAAATTATTACACTTGATAAGAAGAATAAAAATTGCAGAAAGAAGTCAGTGAACCTAATACAAGGGAAATAAGCACAATCGCATAAACATAAGCACAGACAAACAACTTCATTGCCTTGTATGCTCATATTTTGCTCTTTTAATTTTAATTTGTATCATAATAATTAACAATTTCGTATGCTATTTTAATTTTTAAAATTTTGATTTCATACAATTGCATATGTAAATATTACGCACACAAATATCTATAAATTGAATTGATACACACAACATATGCTAATATTTTGATCTTTTAGTTATAATTTATATAATCATGCTGGATTACGAACAGAGATAAATTAATACAAATAATAATGAAATTATTACACACTTGATAAAAAGATTATAAATTGCAGAAAGAAGTGAACAAAACTAATACAAGGGGAATAGGCACAATTGCATAAACATAAGCACAGACAAACAACGTCATTGCCTTGTATGCTTATATTTGGTCTTTTAGTTCTAATATGTATCATAATAACAATTTTGTATGTTGTTTTAATGCCATAATACAATTCAAAGGGGAGAAAATACCAATAATATAGATTTAGACAAAGAAGATAATATTTTAAATTATTACATAGTTGGTAACAAGATCATAAATTACCAACAAAAAAAAAAAAGCGGGACAACAAAGCTAACACACAACTCAAAAGAGAAAAAATGTCATTAAAAGAAGCTAATAAGAGGAGAATGGAACATGCATCGCATGTGCCGCTACCCTAGTATATTTAAAAAATGGTTTTTTTTCATTCCCCATTTTGGATAATTTACACTTAGATCCCTTGAGTAATGATGTAATTACGAACTTCCTTCGCATTTTAAAAAATTTCGGGGCTTCCTTGAGGTCTAGTAAGTAGTACTCACACTTACCTTTTGCCAGTCAACGATAAGTTCATTACTCAGAAAAGTTTGTTTTTTTCAGTTAAAAGTTTTTCAAAACCTAGTTTACTCTCATTAAAACATAATATAATTCTTCTCCCACAAAAACTGCCACCACCATTGCTACCTCAAACCACTACTACCATTGCACCGTCTCCACCACCACCACCACCATTGCTACCTCCACATACACGGCCATATCCACCACACCTCCATTAGAAAAGTTTGGGGTATTCGTATAAGCAACAGTTGCTTCAACGACACTTGTCAGCCTGCTAGTCACCCCTCTCTTTTACGTTGCCACCGCCAACAGCCACTGCCGCAGCAATTCACCACAAATCGACAATTCAAGAACTCAGATTCAATTTTTTGAATTGCTTGCTATACAATTGGGGTGGGGGAATAAAGACAACCGAGAGAAGGGTTGATCAAACAGACAAATAAAGTACATGATGATAGATTGACAATGAAAATGGAGGGAATATTTTACCCGAGGCTTCATAATGGGGGTAATATTTCCCTGACCAGTCACTGTTTCAACTTTTTTCCCAAACCCATCACTTTTCAAGAAGTTGCGACTTCAACTAGCGAATTCAGACCAAATCACTTTAACTTGAAATCGCGATTTCAAAGTGCGACTTTAAGAACAAATCGCTAGTTCAAGTAGCGAATTCATTTAAAGTAGAAATCGCTATTTGAAGTAGCGATTTAGTTTTGCCCCCATTTTAACGCGTCTTCTTCTTCCTTCAAATCTCTGGTCTCTCTCTCTCTATCTCGCTGTCTCTCTGTCTCTGCGATCTCTCTCTCGCAGACCTCTCTCTCTCTCTCTCTGCGATCTCTCACTCTCACAGACCACGATCACGGCGATCTCTATCAGGTGCCTCTCTTTCTCTCTCTCTCTCTCTCTCTCTCTCTCTCTCTCTCTCTCTCTCTCTGTTACACACACACACAGACACACACACACAGATACACAATGTTCACACACACACACATACACAATGTTCATACACACACACACATACACAATGTTCATACATACACACACACATACACAATGTACATACACACACATACACAATGTACATACACGGATACACAAATCAAGCTTTTTTTTGTAATTTATTAATTGGATAGCCGTTAAGCACCAAAGGAAATTTTTAATCGGATATTCGTTAAGCACCAACTTTATTATTTTTTTTTTTCGCTAATCGAATATCCGTTAAGTACCAAAAGAATTTTATAGTGTAGGGTCATTATGTAATTTTCACAAAATAGGGGGAGCTAAATTGTAATTTTCACAAAACAAGGGGAGCTAAACGGATCGGATCCGGATCGGATTTGTGATATCCGAATCTGATCCGTTTGCTAACAAAAATATTCGGATTCGGATTCGGATTTTCTTATCGGATATTTTCTGTCGGATTCGGATCCGATCGGATCCAAATTCAATCCGTTTACAGGCCTACACAGATACACAAAACACACACACACATACACAATGTATAAAATAGGATCAATTCGGTTTCATTCTCCTTTTTTTTATCTAACTTTCATGAAAATGAATATCATGTTAGTTATACTAAAAATTATGCATTCGAAGGTAGTTTCTGATTTTACAATTTTAGGGCTTTTTTGAGAATGTATAAAATAGGATCAATTACCTTTCATTGTCATATTAAATCGAATTGTTGTAAAAATCAACATCTCGTTCGTTTGACACAAAAAATTACTTTTAGGTGATTTTAGAACGGTTCTTACTAGTTTAATAAAGATTCTATTTTAAGGTAATTATATAACCGGTTCCATAAGATGTTTGAGCAAAATAAGAACTTGAATCAATTTATAAACTATTTTGAGACTGTGAGCAGGGTGGGAGCGAGGTTCTAACACTTTCCGACAATCTTCTTAGTAAGAAACGTGGAATCGTGAGTCTGAGCTGGGTGCGTAATCACTTTAGAAGGTTCTTGCTTCTAAGGACTTTAGATTGATTTCAAAAGTCGATTCTTTGAGTTCAAAGTACATAGCAAGTGTTTTCGATTTTAGAAATGGGAAGGTACATTGGTCCTTGTATTTAATTACCATTGATTACTTACACGAGGTTTTGCAAATGTGAAGGTATTAAAATGGCTAGTGTTGTGACTATAATGGGGGGGGGAACATGTGCATTGGAGAGGATGGTCTATATTACGATAGTAATTGTCGAAGTTTCATTCGCCTGAGAACAGACTCTCAATACACTGAACTTGTTAGAAACGTCTGCAAGAAAATGGGGGTTCATCATAAAAGTGTTTGTTTGAAGTTCACTTGTAGTTTCCGTCGGTTCTTGGATATCAAGTTTCGAAGTTTATACCGTTTAAAGTAAATGATGACGAAAGTCTGCAAGTAATGCTAGAAACAGCTTCTACCAATGCAGCTATAAACTCTATGAATCTATATGTCGAGACAGAGAATCTTCCCGAGGCCCATCAAACATTAGATGACTGGATTGGGTCGTACACCTCTCTATTGACACAAGAAGGTGAAAGCTCAAATCCGTTTGTACAGGGGTTATTGCCTTCCATGTCTACACAACATGTGGATTGCTCAAATCCATTGCAAAATAGTCAGAATGAATACAGGAGTCCGATGCAAGACATTGTTTCAGAACAGCCAATTCATGTGCAGTTCAATTCAGATGATTGCGGATATGGTCATGATTGGGCACACAGAGGGATGGACACCAACTTCACTCCGGAAAACTCGGATGTAGAAGATGTGCATGCGGACGAGTATACTGGGAGGGATGAAGAAGAGGATGTTATCGAAGATATTGAGCCGACTGCCCAAATAAATCCTGAAAATGCTTTATATGAGCCTCGTTCATCAACTTTTACATCCTTTGACTTAGGCATCCATACTGGAGAGGCGTGTTATGCTTCAAACATTGAGGGTAGGCAATGGAATCCAGATCGAGACGAGTTGGTCAAGGGTATGATGTTCAAAACCAAAGATGATCTTCAGAGATTTATGGAGTTGTACTCAATAAGAACACATCAACGGTACACGGTGGATCAAACCACTCCAGATCGTTGGTCGTTGAAATGTGAATTAGCGTCACAAGGTTGCAAGTGGCAGGTACGGGCAAGGTTGAAACAACACGGGATGTTTGAAGTCATAAAGGTTGAGCAAAGCCACACTTATATGTCCTCTACGATGAACCTTGGTCATAGAAATCTAAATGCTCGGCTAATGGCTAGGGACATAATGCCAATGATTAAGGCGGACGCATCTATTAACATTGCAGCGATATTGGAAAAGGTGAAAGATAAGTATTTGTACACCGTCTTATACAAGAAGGCGTGGAATGCGAAACAGAAAGCCATTGGAATGATATTTGGGGATTGGTGTACATCATACACAGAATTGCCCAAGTTCATGGCTGCAATTCAATAGTATAATCCTGGAACCGTTGTAAAATGGTTCTATGTGAACGGTGGTAGTGCGACTGTAAAGAACTTCAAAAGAGTATTTTGGGCGTTTAAGGCGTCCATTGATGGGTTCAAACACTGTCAGCCCGTCATAAGTATCGACGCCACATTCTTGTATGGGAAATATAAGGGCAAATTACTAATCGCTAAGGGAACAGATGCAAACAATCAAATATTTCCTTTAGCATTTGCCATCGTTGACGAGGAGAAAGCTGAAACGTGGACGTGGTTTCTGAAATTGCTAAGAGACTACGTTGTGCCTGGCAGAGAAGGTATTTGTTTGATATTCCATCGACATAGAGGCATCCTTTCTGCAGTGAATGAGCATGATGTAGGGTTTAAGGAACCCGATGGGTATCATCGCTATTGCCTCCGGCATGTGCAGAGTAATTTTGCCACAAAGTTTAAAAATGCATACCTAAAGAAACTTGTGTGGAATGCTGGGAGTACCCACCAAGTCCGTAAATTTAATGGGTTCATAGAAGAGATTAAGAATGTTGATCCAAAGGTGTGGGAGTATCTTGATGCAATTCCCGCCGCAAAATAGACCATTGCCTATGACGGGGGACGACGGTACGGTATGCGAACAACCAACATCTCAGAGGTGTTTAATGGTGTACTCAAGAAATCTAGGCATCTTCCTATCACAGCTTGTGTTGAACAGATATTTTTTCGTGTTGTTAAGTACTCAAGCGAGCGACGTCAACTTGCTGAGGAAGCCATCAGGGAAGGTTTTACCTTCACCCCAAAACCAATGTGCAGATTGTTGAAATCAGAAGGCAAGATTGGTAGGTACAACCTCGAGATTTTTCATTCTGGGAATGGGTACGTGCAGGTCAAGAAAGGGGGAGCATCGGGTTCTAGTCAAATTGTGAACATATCTGATAGGACTTGCAGTTGTGGAAAATGGGATATATATAAATTGCCATATACTCACGCATTGGCAGTTCTAGCTAACTTTAGAATATCATATCAAAATTACATTCATCAATGTTACACAATTGACGCATACAACCAGTCTTGGGCACCCCAATATTTCCCAATCCATCACAAAGATTACTGGAACCCACCGTCTGGTCCTACAGTTGTGGCGAATCCTGCTATGCTTCGAGGTAAGGGCCGACCACGATCAACTTGCATAACAAATGAGATGGATTTTAGAGAGGGGGTACGGCTACTTATCAATGTGGAATATGCCATCAACAAGGCCATGACAGGAGACGATGCCCCCAACAACGCAGTCAAGTTGGGCCATCTAATGCAGTATAATATTCAGTGTTGTGTTTGAGCGATGTGCTTTGTAATATGTACTTGCTTGTTGTGACTATGTAATGTGCAAATGGAAATGAAAACTTTTTTTAGTACAAACTCCTTATAGAACCACAACAAACTTCGTAGTTAACTAGTACAAACTTAGTAAACAAACTCGTTAGTAAACAAAGTCCTTGGATAACTAATACAAACATCCTTGTAAACATCAATTGTGCGTTCAACGCTTCAACCTCCGTAGAATTTCCTCAGTGTTGTTCCTCGCTTCATTTCCAGATAAGTTGGCAACATTTGACGGGCCCATACCACTTTCAATTGTCGAGCCAGTGACCGGTAGCGGTTTAAAGATATAACAACATCTATGATAGCGGTAACCAGTATAGTTCCTCAATGATGTTGCAGTACTGTCATAGCTTTTCTACACGTATAATTCATGAAAACAATTGTCATAAGATACAAATCATCACAACAATTAAAATGGAAGTTATGAGAGGTTTTGGTTCTAACCTTAGCACACCATTCATACCAAGTCTGGTCAGGAACTTCTAGCCAGCTTTGTTCAGTAAAACAAACACCTCTCATCGTTAACAACTCCTGAAGGAATACATGTTCCTTCTGCCAGCTCCAAACCTGAGTCGCAATGGCATCATCTGGAATATGACATCTAGGGATTGTCTCAGCAAAGACGATCTGCAAAGCTTCGAAAGCAACATATTTAAATGAACCATCTTCATGTTTCCATTCCGGAGTAGCAAAATCCATGAGTGCTTCTAGTAAAACACCATTCTCTTCAATACTCAGTATCCTTTTTTCAAAAAAAATGTGGGTGGTACGTTGGTGTATACTTGTTTGCCATACTAAAAAACAATGCAGTGAAGAAGAAGAAGGATAGGAAGGAATGCTTGGGATATCACATTCAATCTTAAAACCACAGTATATAGACCATGGAATGCCTGTGACAAGTCACTGGGTTTGACGCCCAACAGTTGACGCGACAAGTCACTGCTTCTGACAACATTTGCAGTTGATGCGACAATTCACTGGGTCTGACGCCCAGCAGTTGACGCGACAAGTCACTGCTTCTGACAACATTTTCAATTGATGCGACAATTTACTGGGTTTGACGCCCAGCAATTGATGCGACAACTCACTGGGCCTGATGCCCAATAGTTGACGCGAGAAGTCACTGCTTGTGACAATATTTCCATTTGTTGCGACATTTCACTGGGTCTGACACCCAGTAGTTGATGCGACAAGTCATTGCTTTAAGTTTTTTTCCGCCACGTAGTTTAAAATATTTAACTCTTGTTTAATATCATGTTGTCGCTTCATTAAATTTACTCGTGATTTTGTTGACTAACTATCATGTTTGAACAGCCTGCTTACCATGGATGTACACCCTGGCCCTGAGGATCCCTCAGTACTGTCATTACAGGATGCACACCGGTCATCCGCCATCTGGGATGGTAAGATCTTGAGTGAGCTTTACTGCCAGCGCTCTGAGGCTGTTTTACGACGAGATCCTGATCCAGATCAGCGAATACTATATTACATCAAACAGATCGGGTTCTACGGCACATATAGACTCGGATTTATACAGTATGATTGGGGTTTGATCACTGCCCTAGTTGAGAGGTGGCGTGTTGAGACACGCACGTTTCACCTACCTGTCGGCGAGACCACGATCACACTGCATGATGTCGGCATTCTATTGGGCCTACCGGTCGATGGCCATGCAGTTACCGGTATTGATGTGTCACGCTCCAAGGAGTAGTGGCAGGAGCTATGTCAGGAGTTGCTCGGTTTCACGCCACCCCTAGCCACTATCTCTGGATATTCGCTGCGACTGACTATGATACGGGACCATTTCACACCCTAGATCGCCCAGCATGCCGACGACGCCACTATTCAGCAGATGGCTCGATGTTATTGTATGATGTTGATAGGAGGGTCGTTGTTCCCAGACAAGTCTGGAAACAAGGTTAGCCTCATATATCTACCACATCTATGACACTTTGATGCTGGCTACAGCTGGGGTAGTGCAGCATTAGCATATCTGTACCGTGAGTTGTGTGCTGCATATCATCGTACCGTAGTTGAGATATCCGACCCGCTTATACTTTTACAGGTTAAATGTTATGTCAATTATGTAAATTACGCATATTTTACGATTGTTCAGGGTATCATAAATAACTTATCTCAATTATTATCAATCGCAGCTTTGGGCGTGGGAGAGATTGACCCATATCCGACCAGTCCCCTTACCAGCAGTTGTACCAGAGGATGGTCCATTGGATTGTAGGTATACTTACATTGTTTTATACATTATTTTTATTCATTACTCATACATTCATTTAAGTGCTAATAATTTTGTCATTACTTTAGGTGGTTGTGATCCGATTCTTAGTTCGGGATGTGCCTACTCATGTCCAGCGTCACTTTCGGGACCAGTTGGACCAGATGAGGCCCGAGCAGGTAAATGATGTGCAGAGTTAAACCGTGTTTTACATTATTGTTCAAGTTGCTAATTTTTTATATATTGTTTCATAGATGATTTGGCAGCCGTACAGTGCTGAGCTAGTCGCTTCGTTACCTCAGTACTATTGGGCTGGGCAGGGTACATGGATGGCCAGATGTCCGTTGATCGTGTACGCCGTGGTTGAGTGGCATCATCCCAACAGAGTGATGCGACAGTTTGGGATGAGGCAGGTAGTCCCAGAGCCATGTAACATTATAACGACATTACATCGCATTGATTGACGTGGTCATGCGAAGACCGACTGGACATTACATAGGGAGTATGTTGAGCTTTGGGACCATCGGCTGCAGCATGTTATGGTAAATATTCCAGATACAACTCAGATGCTTGCCTCAGACCCATAAATGAGATGGTATAGCCGCATTACATGTAGATTGATTGGACCAGTTAGAGATCCACCGACTGTTGGCTTCCAACCAGTCGGTACGATTCGCGGCGTTCTGGTGAGATGTTTTTCTTATCGTACAACATATCCATCCTGTACATAAAATAATTTCACTTAATAAAACTTTCCATTTTTTTTCAGGAGGATGGTGTGACTCGTGTGTATGAGGTTGCACGATCGGTGTTGGCTGGATTAGCAACAGGCGGCCCTCATTCCGTCCCTCCAGAGGTGATGGCGGCATTAGAGGAGATTCGTACTATTAGTGAGCATTCATTACAGGTTGTTCATGAGGACCGACGTTAAGACGGGGCTGTTCCATCTTCCACAATATTCGTGCCCCGCGTCTCAGATCCTCAGCCTCAGCCTCAGCCTCAGCCTCAGCCTCAGCCGCAGCCACAGCCACCGCCACAGCTACAGCCTCAGACTCATCCTCATTCTCAGGCTCAGCCTCAGTCTCAGGAGCAGACACACCCATCTACATACTCTGAGTCTGAGCCACATACACCACATGATCAGGGTCCTACTGTGTATGCATATGATGATACGGCCGACATTTATAGGCCTTTCACTCCAGGGGGCACTGAGTTCCGTATATCTCCAGTCCATGACTTCTCCATCCCACAGTACACATATACAGATGCACTGTCGTCATCGTCGATCCAGCCACCACATCCAGCTTCAGAGTTCGCGGCGATTGTGGCGATGGTGGAGAGTTTGACGCAGGTAGAGGCGGAGGATTTGCAGGTGGAGGTGAGAGAGACGACTGGACATGATACCCCCATGGCAGAGACACAGGATGAGGGTTTGACACAGGCCGAGTCTCAGCGACAACCTCCGATACGTTCAGTTTACGCTAGGGGTAGAGGTCGTCATGGCCGTAGAGTGAGGGGTATCGCAGGTCATCCAGCCACGTGAGGAGGTTCCACTAGTGGAGGATCCACCACAGCAAGAGGGTAGGCCTAAGAGAACGAAGAAGGTTCCATGGTGTGGGACACATTATAAACAAAGATAGTCCATACGATCCACAAATAATTACACCTTTGTTTTTTGATGTATTATAAACAAATAATTACACATTTGTATATATATAATTTTTTATTCTATACATCTATATCTCTCTCCCACTATCTCTCTCTATCTCTCTCCCCCTCACTCTCTCTCTATCTCTCACACTCTATCTCTCTCCCACTCTCTCTATCTCTCTCCCCCTCACTCTCTATTTATCTCTCTATCTCTCCCACACTCTCTCTCTATCTCTCACTCTATCTCTATCTCCTACTCTCTCTCTCTCTATCTCTTACTCTATCTCTATCTCCCACTCTCTCGATCTCACTATCTCTCCCACACTCTCTATCTCACTCCCACTCTCTCGATCTCACTTCCACTCTCTATCACTATCTCTCCCACTCTCTCTATCTCTCTGTCTCTATCTCACTCCCACTCTCTCGATCTCACTTCCACTCTCTATCTCACTATCTCTCCCACTCTCTCGCACCTATCTCTCTCCCACTCCCACTCTCCCGCACCTATCTCTCTATCTCTCTCCCACTTTTTACAAATACACATTGTAATTGTAATTGGATTAATTATGTTGATAATGTTGGATTAATAATGCTTGGTGGTTCAATTCTGAAAATAAAAATAGGTTGGATATATAGCAGGGAGCTGCTGCAATGGACAGACTGCTGAGAATTTAGCTACTGATGAATTCGCTACTTGAACTAGCGATTTCTTCTTAAAGTCGCTATTCGAAATCGCGATTTCAAGTTAAACTGATTTAGTATCGACTTCTTGAAAAGTGATGGATTTGAAAAAAAAGTTGAAACAGTGACCTGCCAGGTAATAATTACCCCACTTTTGAAGCCTCGCGTAAAAAATTCAAAATGGAGGACTACTTCAAAAAGAGGACAAGAGGCAAGTAATGCATACTTCGATTAATTTCTGAAGCATAAGACATTTATCCCACTTGATATTTACATTGCAGCAAACAAAAATCATGACTGCACTCTTCACAAGTGGTTTACATAAATCTATCTCTCTCTCTCTCTCTCTCTCTCTCTCTCTCTCTCTCTCTCTCTCTTGTTTTTCATTCTTTTTCTCTCTACTTCTATGTCAATCATCCACCTACTCTAGAAAGAGCTTACATAAAAGAAAATCAAATTGAAAAAAAAAAGGTGTTAACTTGAATATCTCTACTAGACAGCCTATCAGTTCTGCCAAAATAGCTCGAAGTCATCGCTATACAAAGATCGATCTTGAATCTCCAGATTTGCAATATGCCAATTGATGAGCCGGGATTGGATGCACTTGCACAAAAACAGTCCAAAAGGGAAAATCCACCATTCACTTTCATCCCTGCACCCAAAACCACCACAGATAAACAATTACAAGAATAATAGTTTGCAGTTAATTAACACCAAATCTCCAGAAAGGAAAAGAAAAATACAATGCTTTTTTAAAGGCTTGCAAAGAATCGTCTCACTCACATGCTCCAACTCCATGTCTGAGAGGGCAATATTCCGGTCGACTGAGTATCATAGTGGACAAACCCGCAGATAAATGCAATCACCTGAAAGAGATTTGGAGATAGCAAACAATTAATATATATATATAGACAGGAAAGCAAATGCAAACAACAATTTTTGCACAAGTCTAATAACCGACCGTTAACCATTAAACCATTCATTTGGTACTAAAACAATATATGAAAAGACGAGACGATACAAAAGTAAATCCAGCAGGTATCCAATCCCCCGTTTGAAATTTCAATTATTTACATGTCTCTTCCTAGAATCTAAAACAAGTTCAAAATTGATAATGGCACTTGTTTGGAGTATCAGTCCAAGTTCAGGGTACATATGTAAATGTATTACATAGGGAATAATATATGATGGGACAAAAATATGAGAGGAAACAACCTTATCATCTGACGACCCTAATTTCTTAGGTTTTTTTTCTTCGTTCTCTCCTCTCCTCTCTTTTCTTCCTTCTCTCATTCTTCGTGTACATATCTAATCTAACAGTACTTAATAGTAACAAATTCGTCAGGAAAACAAGATTAAAAAAGGTGGGTACAAAGAACTATTGACAGAACTCAACAATCAAATCCATTTCTATATTGGATGGATGATAGCAACTTACAACATTAACCAATGAAGTAACGTTCCACATGGCATAAACACGTGCAAGACCTGCAGAGCGCTTGGGTCCATGACTGAATAAGGCATTGATTCCAGTCGGGAAAGGAAGTAAAATCCCAAGTGGTAAAACAAACAAAGCCAAAAAGACATCCACCAGCGAAACGGAATACAAATGGAGGAAAGTAAGCAATACTAAGCTAAAATCTCCTAAAAGTAGCATTGAGATGACCAAACCAACAAGATCCTGCAGAAAGTCACAAATACAAATTTAGTCACATACAAATTGCACTCAAGAAAATTACAGATAATATAGATAATATGGTGCATATAATCATGAATGCACAGTGTGTGTGTGTGTGTGTGTGTGAGAGAGAGAGAGAGAGAGAGAGAGAGAGAATGATACCCGGTGGCCAACAGGTTTAGTGTTATTAATTATAAAAGAGAGCGGATACAATATGTCTCTCTTCTCCTCGAGCATCTTTAAGCCGTTAGTATCTAAAATCCCACCATAAACCTTTTTCCGCCTCAGAAAGTTTCCATTGCTTCCATGTGTTTTGCTTTCTTCTATTGGATGATCCAAGGGATTTTCCCAGCAATTACTGCTTGTACTGCAAAACATTTGATGAAGTAACTGTAATTTAATTAGGTAAACGTCAACCGTATCTAAGTTAGTACATATAGGTGTGTGGCTGTCTTGAATGGTCACACTTCCACAAATGCAACTTGCTGGTACCTTCTTTTATTAATTTAAAATTCACTCCAGCCGCAAGTCTATTCTGGCACATGTGATTGTAAATCTTCATTCACGCATACATATTCAATTTCTTATAATTACAGGTAAAATAGACCAAGGAGAATAGGCCATTTAACTATATGAGTACTTGTCAGTTTATGGTGTTCTGTACATACCAATACCAAGTATTGGGTGCAAAGAAATATTAAGGGGAACTTGCAATTTAGATCCTTGTGGTTAGATGCAATTGCACATAACCCTCTAATTGAAAAGTAAACAATTAGCCACCTTATAGTATAAAGTGCAAAACCTAATTTAGACTTAAAATTACGAATATGCCCTTTATCATCTTCAAGTTTTCCATCCTTCCTCTTAAGAAGATCCAAGTCAACTTATTTTTTTCTTTCATTTCTCTCTCTAGAAGATAAGTGGCAGCAATTGGTGGTAGTGTGGTTGGAGGAAAGCAATGGAGGTCGGTGATAGGTCCACAAGAGAATTATTTGGCAAAACTCCTAAATTGTTAAGAGGTTGTGCACTGGGCCTTAACCATTGGGGTGAGGGGTTGGGGGACGTAATTTACCCAACATGTACCACAGCAAATAAAATTAAATTGGGGTATAACAAAGAGACAAATAATAAGAACTGGTGACTGTAGAAAAGAAAAAGGCTAAGAAAATAAAAACACAATAAGTTTACCAGAAGCTTCTACAGTAAATACGTGTAATTTAAAACATTTAAACATGCAAGTGTGGATATACAACAAACAATTACCGAGAATATTGCTCAGTTTGTAGGGCACCATCAGAGCTTTCTAAGGTTGTGCACTCAGCTTCTTCTTCAACTGCACATACCAGAAGTCCGTAATGGTAATCACCACTAGTTGTGGCTTGAAACCAGGAAAGATCGACACGCACACCATAGTCTCTCAAAGCAGGATTTGCATGAGTTTCAAGCCATCTAAGGACAGGCCGAAATGTTGCTCTGAGGCATCTCCGACGTACCAATCGTAATTGTGCATTTAAACCAGCCACAAAGCGATACCAAGTGGTAGGTGGGATGGACTGAAAGTACCAGATTTTCCGAATCAGAAGAAATTCCACAAAAAATAACAAGTGAAACAAGAGGCATGTTTTAGCCAGCCAGTATCTCATTTACACTTGCACTATGTTTAGACTGACTGAAGCGGAGAGAGAACCCTTTCTTTTCCACTTCTCTTGTTTTGTAAGTTAATTTGGGAGAGGAGGTGTAGTGGCAAGCAAGCCGGGAAAGAGCCAAATTTTGTTTCTCTCCAAATGGAGAGATTCGTAGAGTTGAGAAGAGACTGGAATAAAACATTCTTTGAAAATTTAAATATATCCTGAATATGTCACACTTTTGCAATATCATTAGGAGGATAAAGAGTAAATTGTTTCTAAATGCTTTCTTTCGTTTCTCTTATGAAAGCTAACCGAACAAAAGAAAGTTGCATTCCTTTCCGTTTTTCAGCATAGCCATTTCTGACCAGATGGAAGGAACCCTACTTTGTCTCCTCTTCTGTTCCCTTATTTTCTTTTAATGAGCTTCTCTTCCCTTCTCTTCTCTCCTTTTCTCTCAAGTCCAAACAGACCCTCAAAGTATAGATTCCTTAGGATCAAATAACAAACCTGACTCATAAGACTGGTGATAACATTGTCATTGTGAAGGGAGAAAGGAGTCATGTAACGCCCATCACCTCCAAAAAGTAAAGATAATGGAAATCTTTGATGAAGACTAGGGGGAAGATCAGTTCTCTTTTCATCCCCGCCGACATCCCCGCCGAGAAAGAAGTCCACGCATGCTAGCATTAGATCAGACGTTGCAGCAACCTACAGTAGTACAGCCCAAATATTGCAAGCTTTGAGAAGTTTCTAGGTCTCATCAGACCCATATTTTAGGTATCGTCCAAACTCAGCGGTAAACAAATGAAAAGAAACGCATAGTATTTTGCTTATTTTAAGCACTGTACATATGGATGTAAACGTACATTGAGGCTTTAAGTTTTAAGTGGAAAACTTTCAACATTATTGAGCCTTGATATTTCACGACGATTGTGTGAAAAAAGTTATTTTGTTCAGTTTAACCACTATAATCTGTAGGTATGGTTGTATATGTATAGAGTAGCTTTCTTGCGTGACTCGTAGATCGATCACTTTTCTTCTGTAAAAGAAAAGGAGTGAATCTTACAATGAGTCGCATGATGCATACTATTAACAATTCATAGTTTTGGCAAATAAATTCATGATATGAGTCATATGACAACTGTGTTCATGATTACTGAGCACTGCACTCGACAAAAAAGTCCATGAAGACAGACCTTGATCCCTTCATACAGAGCACGGGAACGACAAGAACGTAAGCAAGCATGGTCGTATTCTGATCTCACAAATTCACGAAGTCGTTGCAACTTCATTCTCCGACGCCATTGCTGCCATGACCAGGCAAGAGGATGTGCGAGAATGGAAAGAATACTGTACATTGATCCCTCCCACCAATGGTAAGCAGCTAGAGCATTAACCTCATCCACAAATCCATTAAATGCACCCTCATATCTGCAAGTTCAAATTAGTATTGAAAACGATTCACCACAAGCTATAATTAAATTGTTAAACAACACTAAGAGCCTGTTTGCATTATAATTGTTGGCCCCAAAAAGCTATCCCTAAGGGGCTCTAAACCTTTAAAAACAAACAATTTAAGCACATAATTCAAAACCAACTATTGAAGATGTCATCTAATCACCATAATAGAACCAACTGACCATTGAACAAAAAAAAAAAAGAACTTAACACTATATCTTTAACTTGATCCGGAGGAGTATGAGGAAGATGCCAAGGATCGCTAAATGTATTAGAACCCATAAAATACATTCTATGCACGTGGCTCTGCGACTCCTCAACTCTGCTTGTTTCCAGAACCTGAAATGAGAAAACTTCTCACCTTTCAGCCACAGAAAGTAAACGGCAACTAAAGAAAGAAAGGCTGCAAATGCTGGATTTTGAATAACTTTTAATTGGATTCTAGAACAACCAAAGGAAACTTTAATGATCTGTTTAATTTGCGAATTTAGAGAATGAAAAATAAAAAGGAAAGGAAATCAAGAAGGAAATATCTTTCCCTTACGCTTTCCCTAGTGTTTTCCTCCATGTTTCAAAGACATTTGAAATTAATAACAATTCAAAATACAATATAGCAACTCAAGAAAGAGGAAAGTGACTCAAAAAATTCAAAAATTTTAATTTACTTGTCATCCTATTTTTTTTCTTCCTTCCTTGATTCCTCATTGTTTTCCTTATTAACCAAACAAAAAAAAAGTGTTTCCCTTGTTTCTTCGTTTCTTTTTCCTCACTGAATCCAAGAACCAAAAAGAGCCTAAGAAGGCAAGAAATGTCAAGAGGAAAAACCTCGTTCAGTGACTCAAGGAAAGGGAAGGAATGGTCTATTTGAGAGCCCTGTTGTGTGGGAGTAGGACCTGGTAATTCATCCACGCCCACAAATTTCACTCGTGCAACACTTAGCACGAGGGCTAACAGGATGAGGAAACCTGAAAGAAGAAGACCAAAAAACCAAGGTCCACCAAATGTGTATATCAACTCCTCAAGAGCTGTATAACAATGTGGCAGGTGATATCTGTCTGAAAAGCATTTGTAAGGACAAGGAGTTTCAGCAACACCACCTGCCAAGACAAGGGGACAACTCAAATGTTAGCTAACAGGAATCCACAAATCAGTCCAATGAATACAGAAATTATTGAGAAAATCATGTTCAAGAGTAGTAGAAAGCATGCCAAACCATGATAAGAATGAGTACTCTCTAGATGACGAAGAAAATGAAAGATAAAAATGACTGCAACTTTTTGGAGGACAAACTATAGCATGCAACAATTACTCAACTCTTACAATTTAAACACTATGTGCACCACCAAATCAGAGATACCTCGAATGGCAATATAAACAGCACGATGTGGAAGCTCATAATCTGGGCAATGATGACAGAGGAGTCTATCAGATCCAGTAGCATTCTTGTAAGTGCCAACTGGACACGCCTGCAGAAATATGGGGCCATACAAAAAAATAAAAGATTTAAGGAAAATATGCACAAAGCTGGAACGAGCTAGCCTAACAGCAGTGCCTCCCCAACATACTCTTTTGTAGTTTGGAATTTAGAGAATTTATCAATTTGATTGATGAACTACGACAAGAATCGACTTCCTCAAGGTCGCCAATCGTTAAAAGTTACAAGGAAAAAGAAAAAAAGAAAAGAAAATGAGACCCACATAAACTTTAATCTTTATGGTAAATGAATCTGATAAAACAATACAGATAGCCCAAGTCAGAAGGAAAGGAAAAACTCAGCTTCTGAAACATTCTAAGTTTTGAATGAATAAACTTGCCAATGCAATGAAACGAATCGCTTAGGAACTTTATAGAAGCGGAAAATATGAGAACACAAACATGAAAACTTACATCGCAAAATGTCCCATAAAGCCCTTTTGGACAAGCTTTCCCAGTTAGTGTTCCATTTTCCCCTGCACCTCCTTCGTCTCTACCCAGCCCTCCCCTAATGGATAAAAAAATTCAGATGTCACTATATAATATTAATCTATGAGCTTTAGAATAGACATCTGTAAATGAAAGTGCACAATTAGTAGATGCAATGGTGAAAGCAGACAGCTCTGGGAAACTTGGAATGCAGCAGCCCATGGGGGAACATGAAGCGAGGTTGGATTAAGAAAGTTTGTAGTTTTGGGGTATCAAAAGTAAGACCTGAAGTGTGAAATGGGGATTGAAAAGGGGTAAAATTGGCTCTGATATTCAAATGTCGCCTGTAGAATATCAAGAATTTGGTTGGGAGAAGGCCTAGATAAGAATGATATTACGAGGCTATTTGGCTTACGACGAGAGCGCTTCTAAGAAGCTAACGTGTCGCTTCGTGTCCGATGCACAAGACTCCGATGCACAAGACGACACTTCACGGACACTTTTCCTGCAATGTCAATGCGCAATTGGTTTAGGATTTTGTCGTGTCGTATCCGTGTCCATGCTTCAATGACGAGAACCAGTTTTGTTATTCAGAAAAGAACCAATTTTAAATAGGTCAATAGGTCAATGTTTGTGTAGTGCGTAGCAGCATTTAGGTTACACAAATGGTCGTGCTGAACTTACAAATACTCCAAGAACTGGTTCTTAATCAAACCTAGCAACATCTGGTTTTCATGAAAACCAAATTAAAGTAAGAGTGAGTGGAACCTAATCTTGTTTGAAGGCTTGAAGCATTCCAAACAAAACAAAGACCAGAGGGAAGGGTAGTGGATTACTATGGATTAGGGAGAGTGGTGCTTTAGGGGTAGTGCTATAACTTATAATTAGCAACCAAAGAACAATATTCGAAGAAGAAAAAAAATGGATTTTCATTATTCATCAAGACATAGGTATCACCATGTCACACAAACACAATCTCAAAATCTCCCAACTCAATTGCATCGAAATAAATAGATTACATAAACCTTTCTACTCTTACTAGGCCTAAGGCTCAAAATGTGAAAGTAAGAAATTTTGACGAGGACTACTCTAGACCACCTAGGACTGCAGATAAAAATGTAATAGCATAAGTTGACCCAAAAGATGATCCATGGATCACAATTACAGGCCGATGTCAGCTAAACAAAACATTATCAAAATACACATGACAAACAAACTGAATTTATTTGTCTTGCTACTATACAAAGTCTGAAGACTCTGAACTATACATAGAATACACTTGAGTACGCAAATAGCATGATAAAAGCAAAAGTAAAACAAGAAAGAAAGAGGAAGAACATAATCCAGGTTTAATTCCAATAAGAATAAAGGCACAGAGAAGAAAATGAGGAGGTCCCAATTAATTTGAAAGCCAAAACCAGGTTCGTCTGCAAAATGTAACATGTCTATGTATTAGGGTTGCTCTACAACTATTTTTCTCAATGAAGGTAGTGTTTCTCATATCACATTTTCAATCTAAACCAGATTTCCCATGAGAACAAGAAACAGTCTACATCTCAGTAAGTTCTCTTTGATGGACTCCTCAGTCCTCATGCCATACCAAAGAAACTACTTTTGTACTCTTACATACCAAGAAGCAATAAAACATTGAAAGAAAAAGTGGATACAATGTTGGCCAAACAAGGTAAAAAGTTATGATCCTATCCCACGAAAGAAGTATGCATCCTTTCACTATCAACCACTAAACACCTTGCCGCTAGTGTTCCAAAACTCGGGTTAGGCGGCCCCCCACTGCCCGGAGTTTCTCCTAGGCGTTTGTAAAATCTCCTAATTTACTAGGCATAAGCGATCCTAGAAGGCTAGGCGTCATTTTCAAATATAAAAAATAAATAAAAACAAATTTACATTTACTGAGTCCTCTCATAGTCTCATTTTCACGACACACTGAGAGAGAGAGAGAGAGAGAGAGAGAGAGAGAGAGAGAGAGAGAGAACGAGAAGATATGAAGAAGAAGAAGGAGAGGTACGTACTGGGGCGGGGGTTTTTAATTAGGGATTCTGTCTGATAGACTGATTATGAAATTAAATTGGGGGTTTTCATTTCTTGCATCTTCTCTCTCCTCCAGGCTCCTTCAATGACTCTGTGTGTGTGTGCGTGCGCGCACGCGAGAGTGTGTCTGCGTGTGTAGAGTGTGTGCGACTACTGCGAGTGTGTGTGTGCACGCGAGTGTGTGAGTGTGTGATTGTGAGTAGACATGTAGTGTGTGCAAGTGTGTGTCTGTGTAGTGTGTGCGTATAAATTAAATGTATGTGTCTGCGTAGTGTCTCTGCAGAACTTGTTTATAAATTAAATGTGTTAATTTTTTTAGTTTTTTTTTTTAAATTTCAAAACTTGTTTATATCAATGTGTGTATCAGTGGCTGTGTATAATGTGTTAATTTTTTTTTATCTTTTTTCAGAACTTGTTTATATCAATGTATGTGTGTATCAGTGGCTGTGTGTGTATAACGTGTGTTAATTTTTTTTATTTATGGTTTTTTATTTATTCAGAACTTTGTGTATAAATTAAACTTGTAGAATTGCCTCTATATTATTAATTTCGCTTTAAAAAAAATATCCGCCTAGGCGCCCTACTAGGCACTAGACCCCCCTCCACTGCCCGACTAGCGCCTAGCTAGTTTTAGAACATTGCTTTCCGCCCATAGGGGGTCAAATATGTTGAAGTTTCGCCAAAAGCTATGGAATTCCGATGGGTAAACATACTGATTAAGAAGTTAATAGAGATGAGAAATGTACAAGAAAAGCAAGATAATTCGGTAGGATGGCCTTTCCAAGATACACATAAGAAATACAAGATTTGTACAAACCTAGTATGAATGCTTCCCTCCACAATGGCTATTGGTTGGTACACATCTCCAGTTGGAATATCTAACCAATGAAAATGAATCCTTCCACCACCTCCTCCACCTCCGCCATGTGGACTACCATGCCCCCCAATACTAGAAAGAATTCCAGACTCGCCAACAGCCAGTGTACGCAAAAACAAAAGAATGGTTCCACCAGATCCGCCCCCAGGACCTCCATTCCAATCATCTACAACACGATGATCTACAAAACTTTCTCCGTCAGATGTAACTGAACCTTCAATTGACAAACTTATCAAGGAATGCTCCCACGAACCCATTACTGCATAGAAAAAGAAATTGTATAAATAAATGAAGTAGAACTGTCAGTTCCAAGAACTTTGTAAAATTTGTTGACAAATGACCTTGACATAACAGACTTGGCTAGCAATTGCTTTCATCACCTCAAGCACAAAATATAACCAAAAGAAAAAGAGATTGGATACACAACCATGAAAATGTTTTGAGATAATAAAGATTCCATTGTAATACTTCCACACCAACTTTCTATTGCAAGACAGTACATATAGAGGTCAATTGTAATTATTTTGTTTGTTTTTTTGAGATAAGGTAATACTCTTGAGTCTGAATCAGCTAGGCTACTTCTTCACTTCATGAATAAAGTTATATGAGCTTGCAAGAATAAGAAACAATTGATCTATATGCCCCAATCAGAGAGGGAGCGGATAGTGACCATACAAAGAGGAACAGGACCCAGCAATGGTTTGGCGCTCTCTCTCTACATGCCCCAGTCAGAGAGGGAGCGGACCAAAATTTTCTATAATTGCAAAATTTTCTTAGTAGTGACCAAACAAAGAGGAACAGGACCCAGCAATGGTTTGGTCTCCTGAATTCCTTCTTACTTACTTACATGTATAGACATCCCGACCTGAATTCAATGCAAAGGCTTAACCAGGGGAGAAAAACTAACACAAAGTTAGAAATAAAAATCGTTGGCTTTCAAATGCAGAAGTTTATGTCAAGAAACTAGAAAGTGCCAAATTGTCATCTAAATCCCATGTTCATAAAGAATATCACCGACTCAAAAGGTGATTTAAAAAAAATCTTGTTCCTAACCACACTATACTTACCTATGATGCCACCACCTGAGGTTGAGCCAGCTACGCTGCTGTTTCCACTTCCACTACCAAGTTCACAAGGCAAATCAGCATCTCCATATGAATCACCACCCTCCATGTAGCTGCCATTATAACACGCAGCTCCACCTTTACCACCATGCCCACCACCACTGCCAATGTCATTGGTAAAAACCTTTCCTCTACCCACTCCACCTGTGCAGCCTGCAAAAACACCATCAAGAAATGTAATGTCATCTGAAATATGGTTGAACCACAACAATAAACTATCTGATGGCAATGCCTTATTCTGTTATCCCTAGACCCAGTTTGGATTGTGGATTTAATGAAGGAAAAAATGTCTTTCCCTTCTTGTCCTCCATAATTAATAACATTAAAAACTTCAACATTTTGAAAGGTAATTGAAACTTAAGAAAAATGGGGGGGAAGTGACTCACAAAATTTGAATTTTTATTTTATTTTCTCTCTATTGCTACTTTTCTCTCCTATTGACCGCACCATTTTCCTTATTAATCAAACACAGAAAAGTGTTCTCCTTAATATTTTCCTTTCCTTTCCTTTCCCCCTCTAAATCCATGAACCAAACAGAGAGACTTAGGGCCTGTTTGGGAATGATGAAAACAGGAATAGGTTCAGACCAAGTCTCACTTTACCTGGTTCTAACGAAAACCAGTTTATGTTGGTTTGATAAAGAACTAGTTCTTGGGGCATTTTAAGTCAGACGTGGAATGCTTAATTAAAAAGCAGCTACACAAACACAATTGTTTAGAGCTGGTTCTTCTTTGAACCACAAAACCGCTTATATGTTACCCAAACAGCCTCTTAAAGTCGCGATTTCTTTTCCTTCATGAAGTTAATAATAATAATCCCTCTGTCCACACTCAGCGACCCTTTTGGGAATTCAAAGTTTCAAACTATTTAAGGAAACTACTTTTTCATAGGTAAGCGGGTGAGGGAGATCGAACCCATACCATTTGAGTTGGGGAGTGGAAGTATTCAAACTCCGATCAGACCTTGGTCCATAAAGGAAACTACTTTATTGTGGTGAAACTACTTACTTTCCTTTATTTCCCTTCTTTCAAGTTTAAAATTTCAGCACCACATTCACATGGAAATTGAGTGTTTTAAAGGGTAAATTTTGGGAAATTCCCAAGATAAAGCCCATTGACTTGTCAAACAAGACTCTTTAATTGGGACATCCCGGTGGAATAAAGGACTCTTGAATTTGGACGGAGGGAGTATAAAACTTGTCAGACCAATCTAAAATTCTGTTTAGATAGATATACCTATACACGTGTACATACAGATAAAGAAAACACAATTTGCAAACAAAGTTAATATGTCATGATGTTCTCAGACACATACTGAAGCAAAACAAAAGCTTACCCATTCCAGATGCACTAATTGTTCCAGAAGACTGGACGGCTATACTCCTTGCCCTATGGAAATGAACAACTGATCCTTCAATAACGCCTTCAACAAGGATATCCTCCACTCTGCAGATCTGTAGGTGGAAATGCATAAAATTATTAGATAAATTAGGTAAATATACATATATGTGTATATGTATATACGCGTATATATATATCTTCCACTGTGATACTAATGTTGAATGAACACCTGAAGAGTAAAGGACAGTGTCGAATTAACATTGCAGTCTTCAGGCGGATGAAGCAATTCAATGGGACAACCCTGCTGTTCACAGTTCAGTCTTGGTGTCCTGAACACATAACATGCATTTTTAACAGAATCAAAACCAATTTTATGAGAAGTCAATTAAAAGACAAAACAAGCAAAATCCAAACTTACACAGCATCAGCTGATGCATCTTTTAGAGGACCACGCAAAATAGATCCGGGTCCAACCTTCACATGGGAACAACCACAAAAACAAGAAGAAGAATATCAACATTGATATTGCATAGATGGTTATTAGAATTGGTTGGTTCACAAGTCAGAATTCTACAGCTCAGAATTCTATACAATCCACTATCCATAATTTTGGCAAACCAATTCATGATTCAATTCACCATTTGACAACCATGATGTATACGATAAACAACCAACTAGATTATAAATCCCGCACATCTTATGCACACAGGATGATGAGAGAAATATTTTCAAATAACCTGCCTTTGACACAATTTTCTATCCATCTGCTATAGGGCTGTTAAGTCAGCGGTTGCTCCCAAAGCTTAAGTTGTTAAATAATGAGCCCAACAATGTATATCAAGCTCTAACACCCTCTCTCACGTGCGACCTTGTCTCGCAGAGGATCAATAAACTAAACAAACCAAACTCCATCATAATGGAGACAACTAACAAAGAGACAATATGCACCACATTGTGGACAGATACTTGAACTCAAGACTTCCCACAAATAAGGCTTTGGTACCATGTTAAGTCACTTATTGCTCCAAAAGCTTAGGTTGTTAGAAAATTGACCAACAATGTATATCAAGCTCTGAAAATGAAGAATTCCACCACTTGGAAAGAAGCAACTACCACCATCACGTGTTGTCATCCTCACAAAACTATAACTAAATAAAAACGCGATGACAATATAGTTGGGCTTATGTACAAAGAAAAAAAAGGCCTCTCCGGAAAGTATATAGAGTAAAAGAATCCAACGAATTGGTACAGGCCAGTAAAACTCACGATAATTGTCAACATATGGAACATGTTGACAGCATTCAGCCTTAAGATTAGGCCTACAAGGAGCCACACATGCTCTGAACTAGTATTTGAAGGGATTTACCCCTATCCCAGGATCTGTGAGATAACGGAAAAAAAAAACGACGAGGCAAACACAAGAGCACCACATTTTACGTGGTTCATCCCAAAATTAGGTCTACGTCCATGGAGCTGCTGAAATTTTCACTATGTGCAAAAGGCAAAAAGAATAGATTGCAGATTACATCGATACCTGCCACATTATATAGGATAAACTTAGGACTACAGCCTACAGGCTATCAGAGCAAAAATCACCAAGATACCGCATGAAAAAGTTCGCTTCTGACTTGGCTTAACATCTGGTCAGTCTACCAACGCAACAACTGAACATCTTCATACTTTACCAAATAAACAAAGTAATGGAGTTCTATTTACACCAGGTAAGAATTGATAGATTCATGGTGACTGCAAATTTAAGGGAATAGGATTGTAACAATCTAAATGCGATCAGCAAGGGCTGCAGCAGCAGACTTTCGGAGAGGCAACTCATCAGCTGACTGACAACAATGGCACCAATGGTGACAATTTTATCGACCATGATTATCTGGGAAATCTTATTTTAGCAGATAATAAGATAAAGATGAGGTTTGAATCAGTTTGATCAACCACCTAGAGTGCTTTGATTCCTACCAGGCCAAAATGATATGTCATTAACCAACTTTGAAAAGGCGAGAGCATTAAAAGAGAGGAAACAGCGTTGAATATAATGCACTGAGACACCATCAAGAAGTCAGAAAAATAAGAAACAGAAGAAAAGAATGAAAAAGCAAGGGTTGATCAACCCAAATACTGTTAAATTTCTGAGAGCAGGGACGATAGGTTGGTGGTAACAGAAAAAATGTGCTACCACAAAAGAAATATCAATCCTAATCCATTTCCCCAACAGAAGACGTGAGAGATAGAGAGGAGGAATCCAGGTCTTACAGTTATTGTCAAACACGAGTACTCTTTTCGAGTGCAATGTTCAGAACAAAAAGATTATGGACAAAGCATCAGCTTCATATCGAACTAATTCAAAGCCAACCACATTTTCTAACCACACAAGAATTAGCAATGTTCCAAGACCAAAGACTGAGTTAGATCCTATGTACATTCACGAGGAAAACCAATTTAAATTTTATCAGTTATACAAACATAGAAAAGGATTTCGGGCGATAGAATGCCACTCCATAACCAAGCATATGGATTCACCAAAATTATGCCAGCCAATAATGCAAATCATTAAGTCCGTGCAGGGTATAAATAGAAATTGAAACAGCGAAAGACAAACTTCTATTTGAACTTGAAATAGAATTCTCAGTCAGAATAAAATTGAGGGTGGACAAGTAAGTTGTACTCTAAAACTAAACATAAAAAATTTTATATATATATATAAACCTACAAAACAGATTCCAAATCAATCACCTTGACTCTCCAAAACAAATACCAACTCATTGAAAGACCTAACTGAATCATGAGAAACAAATTAACATATATATTTACAATGCGACATTAAGTAATTTACCTGGATACTATAAAACAGTGATAAAACCAGCCGTTGCGCTTCAATACAATCCCCTGGTCCAGATAAATTTAAAAAACCTTGTCCGTGAACTCCCAGATCTGCATTAGAATGTATGACAGATGATTCCTGATTACCCAAAAAAGAGGAAAACAAGTCATATATAAAGGCCTCGTCAGAAATGTAATAACAGGGAAAAGTGCAAATGCGTCATAGGTAGAACACCTTGAGAACAACTAGGTTACTGGCCTCGAGTAAGGATGTCGCAACATTTTCATCTCCACCACCATCTACAAGCATTGTTGAATTCCACATCAAGAAAATTTTTACAGACATGCGTAGCGCTCCATAGACCTGAAATTTTTGAACTAAGTGGTTTACATGTATATAGTTCTCAAATTTTGAAACTGAAAAGTGTAGGGTGTAAGAGAACACCAACTATCTAACATCTATACCTGATTTGATCAAGACTTTTCTCACTATTTCTTAGATTCATTGACCAAGTATAAAGTTCATAGTTACGTTAATTTTAGCTTTAGTTGTGTGATCAAAATAAATAAGAACCAGCACTAGAGAAACTTATTAAGATGAGCAGGAATAAAATTATAAACAGGGTATCAGAATAGAGTTAAACGCAACAAGAGTTAGAAAGTAGAGTTTATGACTGAATATTTAGTCCTATTCGAAAACCTACCTATAGTAACTACAATGTAAAACAAGGTGTGAAACCAGCTCAAAATTTTTCCCACCCCAACCATCTGAAAACTATTCTTAATTTGTAAATTGATGCTTAGATTTCTTCCAATTAGACACCTTCGAAATATTTATTCTTAGTGAGTTATTTATTCATTGATGGCTAAAATAGTAATTTATGTCATTCTTTAATTGATAATGCTTCATGAGAAACTCCTCTCAAATACCAACTGTCCTTCATTTCCCAAACTTGTTTCCTCTAAAATCGACACTGAAATCGCACCAAATATAATCATGTTTAAAGAAACGTCCTCAAAATTACCTACAAACGGTCCCATAAAATAGGCTCACTATCCCAAAAATTACCAAAACTATGGGCATTTCAACTAATTAATTTCTGAAATTTGTAAGAAGCTTTCTTTTACAGATTCTGAAGCATATTTTAAAAATAAAAATAAAAATAAAAAAGAAAAGGTCGAGATGAAGTGCACCTCAAATTATAAAATCGTCAACAATGGAGGACCATAGTACGTTTCCAAAGTAATCATAAAAATAGGAGTGCCATTATAACTTAAAATGCATGTTCATAATAAATGTAAAGCAAATTTATAAGCACTGTGCTTGAGAGAGAGAGAGAGAGAGAGAGAGAGAGAGAGAGAGAGAGAGAGAGATGAATGTAAACATCCAGAATTGATAAAATTATTTGTCAAGTGGATATGGGGCATGAGATATACACATGGAGCTGCTTAAACCTTACACATGGACACAATCAAGTTACATGATAAAATCAAAAATGCATACAATGCATAGAATAGATTATTTATAGGGTGCACCGTATAATGAAGCCAGGGAGAGAGGCAGGGATATTACAGGAAATTTATAAATTACCTTAATAGTAGATTCACTCATCAAGAGCTCTTCTGCCAATAACTCAAATTCTGACAAAGCAAAATGTGATAGCCCAAAGCTCAACACGCCACCAGTTAAGAGACTAATTTGTCCTTGGACCTACATGATGCAACCGATGGCAGCATTAGATCCTGGTACGCAAAATAAATGTATCTCAGGGAGGAACACATAAAATATATTTATTTGCGGGCTATTTAGTAAAGCAAAGAACTAGTTATGAGGTTCATAAGTGAACCAGTTCTACAAATTCAAGTTCTTGGTGAGGGTCCATGTCTAGCACACCAGCCCATGGCCAGTCTAATAAATCTCCTAAAACTGTTTCTTTGTCAAACCAACAAGTTAAAAGGATAAATACGTAAAATGTGTATATGTGCTTATCCCACATCGAGAAGTGAGTAAACGGACTACGTTAAGCGCTTAGCCTATATAAAGGCTCCTTGTATTCATTATTTTTTAAGTTGAATATACAAAGAGAGATTTCCCATCAACCCTTTTTATATTTACACAACATAACCTTGGTTCTCACAAAAACCAAATAGAAGTGAGACATGGACCGAACGGATCCTATTTTAAGCATCCCAAACAGACCCTTATCCTGTGAAGAAGTGTCACCAATAGAACAAAGCATAATTACAACATGATGCATTTTGAGATGGTTAAAGTGTGGCATCTAGTGGGAGCCTCTTCAAGTTCGGAAAGAGCATCCAAACCTCCCAGAGATGGCTTTAGGTCGCGAAAAATCACATGACAGGGTAAGTGATTCGAAAGTTGTCAAGCATTGCCCTCGCTCCATGCCCCAAAAAAAAAAAAACAGTTGTGGTCCAATATAACAAACCTGTCATTTGTTGGTGTCTTTAATACACTGTAATGAATGAGACATACAGAGAGACTAATAGGTAGCTGAGTAGGTATAGATTCCTCCATCCAAGGAGAGACGTATAGAGTGTGGATATCCCGACTCGATGATAAAGAAAATCATGCCAATGGAAACTGGGCGATGTTTTCAATAATGTAGCTCTTTTTCAACTTAAAGATATTTGCAGTCGCCAAATGGGTGTTGTGTTAAATTATTGATGACAAATAGCTGGAAACTATTTATTTAGTTCTCATAAAATCATTGACAAGAAGGCAAGAAAAAGGAATAGAGATACCCAAACCTAGAGATGAGACATCTCTGCTTGATGTGGATAATATGAAAAGAACGAAAGACCAAGATTTTATTATGCTGGGGAGATGCCAATGTTTAGTATGAAGCACAAAGTTTTGAGGACAGTACACTTTTGAAGTACAAGATACTTCATTGTTGTGCCTTCTTGTGTACTCTGTGCACTTAAAATGCATAGCGCCCACTTCAATTTGGCACCCTTTAGCGACTATTTAGCTATCAAAGAAAAATTTTACCACCACTCTCGTCCCTCTCAATCACCTTTCGCAAAACCAACTGGTTGAGTTATTCAATCAAGATATTTTGTTCACAAATGCCAAATCAATCGGATATCATCTCACATTCAATCTAACATCTAAACGCCAATAAGCCTCTATAACAAAAACTTGACTGTAAGTTCGACTGCTGAGACCTGAGTCTCTGAAGATAGTTCACTTGAATTCGATGAGCATGATGGGCACAATATGAATAGTCAATCCAATTGTTAATTTTACAAATTGTGAGTCAAGAACAAAGTTATTAAGAGGTGTAAAACTACAAAGTTTAACACAAGTTGTATTGGGATCCCCTTCCCTAAATATAAAAATAAATAGACAAGTTAGTGTTCACTTGCAATCATCTGTTCTTGGAAAGTGAGAGGTGAAAGAAGAGGTACGTTGGGCCTCTCAACCAATGCGATGGTTAAATAGCACTTTGTATGACAAGCCTGCATAGGAGGAGGGAAGGGGGAAAAAGATCTGTATATATATATATATACTAGTTTGGTAGCACGTGCATCAAGTATTCTAGAATAATGCTTTAACAACTGTACTTTAAAATTTAATCACAACCATAAGATAAATTTGTTTTGTAATTATATACTTGACCATCATGTTGTCATAAGCATCTCTCTATTGAATCATTGATTAAAAAAATAAAGTAACAATAAATTGCTGAAAAATATAAATTCAACTATTTTTTTAAACTTGTTAGTTTTGTATTCATTAACTCTATAAAATTATCATAACGAAACAGCAAGTTACAAAGTATGCTACTATAAAGGATTACTTATTCTTGAAATAATTTTTATGATTTATGCTCAACTTTATTAAGTTAGAAGTTCACACCCATTTATATTATTATGTCAGAATCACCTATAAAAACATGATATTTTAAATTCCCTTTTTATTCACAAGTTCATTTTGTTGGTTTGTTTTTTTTTTTGGTTAAGCAAATAAATTTGTTTGAATTTTTATAGGGGCCCGACTTTAGGAGTTTGCTTCGGGCCCCGATAAACTCAGAGACGGCCATGCTTTTTTAGTCCCACTATATATAACAATAAAAGAGAAATTAACTTTAATTTTATATTTCTCTTCTAATTCTCATTAGATCCCGTTTTCTTAGTCTCTAAAGTAATATTTTAAAAACAAATATAGTCTAGTTTCATCTATGTTAACTCAAACTCTCATTGCATCCCACCTTTTTAAAGCTTGGGCTTATTTTCTCTCTTTTTTTTCCTATAAATGTAGTCTAAATCTTATTAAAATAGAATTAAATTCCTAATTAAACAAATTTAGTGCTTTTAAGGATAGGAGAATATTTTCGTTAATTTGTTCATCAGTCCCTCACATGGGAATTGCGTTTTAGGAGATCCATCCTGGCATTTGATGCAATATTTTCATATTAATTGGTTTGCCCCTAGCAAATAGCATGCAATCGAATTTTGATTTTGATACATAGTTTCCTAAAATTGCACATATATTGATGATTAGATGAATCAACAATTAGCATACTTTATAAAAATAATATTTTTCTCAACTCCAAAGGGTGTATTAAACACATTCCTATTGATATTGGTCATTGAATATGCTTTAGAACTGTACATGTGACATGATAGAATAAGAAAGTTATTACTCTAGTTTTCAAAACCTTTTATTATGAGATTTCACAACTTCAAAATCTTTTTTTATGAAAAAGTTTTATAGAGTTTCTTAATGTTCTACTCAACTCCAAGGGGTGTACTTGCATTCCTATTGATATAGGTCACAAAATGTGCTTAAGACTATATGAGTGACATAATTTTGATTTCACATACCTTTTTTTTTTTCAGAAAATTTAGTAAACAAAATTTTGTAATCAAAATTGTGAAATACATATATTCCTATTGATAGAGGTCATAAAATGTGCTTAAGACTATATTAATGACATAAGAGTACCATAATTTTGATTTCACAAGACCTATTTTTGTTTTGGAAAATTAAATTAACAAAATTTTGTGTTAGAATTGGGAAATTTCGCAACTCTTTCTCTACAGAAAACCATATCTAACAATGCTATTTGTTTGAAGTTTTAATTGAGTAATCTTAAGTAAATCAAGTCGTATTTTTTGGCAAGAACAATTAGTGTTAGTTATACTCTCACAGAGTCATTAACGATGAATCAAAGTCCAAGTGTAACAAACCAATTCCTTAGAATATATATATATATATATATAAGTAACACGCCAACAATTTTTTTTTTATTTTATTTAACAATTGCAGAATAATATGAACAAAGGTTTTCCTCTATACTTTTTTTTTTTTCTTTTTTCTCTCTAAATCTATGAAACAAACAAAACATTATGAGTGTAATCACCTACTCTCATAGCAACAAACAAATAAACAAAACAAAAAATAAGCTAATTAATGAAGCATATTGACAACACCGTAATACCGCTAACACTCACTTTGTTATACCAATATGCTCTTAGAGAATTATAAAAATATATTTAGAGGTTGTTCAAATGTAATACTATATTTTTTTGCATGTTGTTGTGAAGTAAGAGGTGATCGGAGTTTGAATCGTATAATTATATAGTATCAAATTCACGGCGCACTTTAAAATTTTAATGAAGCATTTAACTTTTAGAGAGATGTTATGCTTCTCAAATTTTGTATTCCTAATATGGTTCCCCAACACGGTGGCAGTGGGACCATGCACCTTCAATAATATTGGTCATACAACTTCAACACTCTCCAATGAAAAGCACTATGGTGGAACCACATTTGGGATGTGAATCTGGAATTGAGATTTGGAAAGCATAGCATTACTCATAATTGAAAGAAAAAAAAAAAAAGCTATGCTTCCCAAATTTAAATCCCAAATGATATGGCAGTGGGCCCACTGGAGTTTGATTGGAGGATGTTGAAGTGACCCCAAAGTGGTCTCCAATCAAAATCCAGCGGTCCCACTGCTACATCATTTGGGAAGCATAGCATTACCAAAAAAAGGTAGAAAAGAACAACAAAAAACAAAAAACCAAAACAATAGATACATTGTAGTTCTATTTACACCCCCCCCCCCCCCCCCCCCCCCCCAAAAAAAAAAGTAAATGTACCAAAAAAAAAAAAGAGAAGGAAAACAAATCTTAGGAAATCAAAAATAAATAAATAAATAACCTTAACTTTAAGTGGAATGCACCGATTGATAAAAGCGAAACACTTATGTGGATCGGTACACTTATATATTATATAGATGTGTGTGTGTGTGTGTAGAGAGAGAGAGAGAGAGAGAGAGAGGAATAACTTGGCCCAATAAAGAAGAGTAAACAGTATAAGAGGGGGGGTTGAATAAGAGAGATTGCAGTACCATATAAACACTTTGAAAACATGTCAAAAGTATTAAGTATGAAATGTTAACAAACATGCACAAGGGTGTGAAAATTTGTCTCCAACTGCAATCAGAAATGCATGCCTGAGAGAGATGCGCGGGAACAATTCCCCCTCTTTGAAAGAAGTTCCTAAACATATGTCCTAATAATTCCTTAGATCATAGCAACCGAATTACCATACAAGACGTGCTATGTTATGTAGAATTTTCACATTTGTATTGTGATATACACAAGGGAAAACCAAGATGAGCGCAGTGCTGACAAGATCGTTGTCAAATTGTGAATTTACATTACAAGATTATGAATCGTGAATCGTATTATATGTATGTACAAAATACATATTTAAAAACATGTATGGTGCTTAAAATGAACAAAATATCAATTTAACACAAGTTTCATGCAAATATCAAGGCACACATGTTGAATAAATTCCACTTAAAACTTCAAAGTTCAAAACTATGAGTATTGAATCCCGAAACATAACAGGTTGTATGAAACTTGACTCATAAATCGAGCAATTCTAACAACCATGCTGACAAGTGTTCTTGAATCCCTACAATGGTGGACGAAAGCAAGTATTCAAGTTTTACTGACCTGGACACGACTCCAAAGCAAAGGAACAGCAGCCTTGGCACGATTTCGGATGTAAACATTTGTCATATGTGGCTCATTAGGGAACTCCAAAAGTAGTGTGTCAGTATCTGTTGACCTGTTGTGATTGCTAACAATAAGGCTACGAGGAACCACGTCATAAAAAGTCCCGGCAGCACCTGAGTTTTCTAGACAGCCAATACTATTACCTCCTGCAGACACACCAATTTAGCTTCTTGTAACTCAAAATAAGCGCAGTGTGCCAAATACGAAATAGTGTAATGAGAAGGCAACAAGGTTCTTCCCAAATCAAATATTCAGCAATTAACCATGGCTCCTTGAATACTTATTGATGAAGCCAATTGGTTGAGCTAACTTATAAAATACAAAGCAAAAGGTCCGAATAATTGGAGCATATAATGGACCGAGTCAAATCCATGATCAATGGGAGTCAGTAGACTCATCACAATGAAATCTCAAGAGGGAATAGTCAAGATTAGACAAGTGCCTAAGATGAACACATTTTTCAAACTGCCTCCACTCTGGAGAACAAATAGTAACGAATAAATCGTCCCAAAATGTCACAGATTTTGCACTTAGGCAAAAGCAGAAGCCCCTATTCACAAGAGCACCATGAGAATTTAGAAAAATTCTTTAAAACAACTCTCCTTCCTTCTTGGGTTAAAGCACCTCTGGTCCTGCTTTAGCCATAGCGTGATTTTTGGGCTCGTAAATGCTTCTTAAAATTTATCCAAATGGGGTAATTAATGCAATTTAGGGTTCCAAAAGCACATTTGGGTCCAAACGTGCATTTGAGAAGTGATTCCAAGCAGGACCTTAGTACTCTTCCTCAAACAGTCCCACACTACTGCCACCTGTATTTTTATTATTATTACTTTGAACGGTAGTAGACATGAAATGCTGGGAAACCTAAAAGAGAAAAGGGTGCAAAGGAACACCCCGCCAAAAATTATTTAGCGTCAAAAACTTATCAATGGTTAAAAAGTATCTAGTTTCTTTATGATATCAGCTCCGGATAACTTTTCTCCAGGTGTAATCAACCTGCAATCCACTCTAATCTATCTAAAACAAAGAGGGCATGGTTAATCAAGTATTCAGCCAAAAGTCCTTATTGATATTTGAAAGGTCTCTAATATTACACATTTTCCTTTGTAGAAAAGATAGCAATAAGGAAAGGCTGGCCATCTAGTTTAATAGGAATTTCCACTTGTGGTGACTATAAAAGTTCTAGATATACTTGGTAAACAACCTTCTCAAAAAAATCATGCACTACAGGAGTAGAAACCATCTTACAATGACCACCGCTATAGTAATCAAATGCAAAGGATAAAACTCTTAAGCCCATCAGACTCTCGACTATGTATAAACTTAGTGAACGAAATAAGCAATAAATACAAAATATTCTTCCTAATCATTTCAAGTGCCTAACATAACTTATTAGTTACTACACATGCTCCTATGTCTGCCAATTATGTGATGTTTAGAGGTGTCACAATGATTCACCCTGTCACGCGAAACTTCTATTGAACATGTGGTAGGTGATAAAATTGATTTTCCGCCAATATTTTGATATGTAACATGGAGGGAGTGAAAGAGATGAGAAAAGAGAGCAAATATGAGTAGAGAGGGAGAAGAAAGATTCCCAAAAATAAAGAGGAGAGATAAGAGTGAAGGGGGAGATATATATATATATATATATAGAGAGAGAGAGAGAGAGAGAGCACAAAATTGTACGATCTCTAGGTTTCCATACTTTGTCCTATTATAACAAAACCTTGTGTGATCTTTACGTAGTAAATCAGTAACTGATTTCCAACAAAGCAGAATAAAGTTTGCTCACCAATGTCGATTGATAGATGGAGAATCACACGGGAGAAAGGGTAAGGGGACTCAGGACTGTGGAGATTATATTCTATAAACAGAAATTCAAAAAGATAGCAAAGATACTTGAAAGCCTCACCATGAACAAGAAATTCGTGGTCATCATGCCTGCTGAAAACGTCAACAGAAACTCTTCCACCGCCACCACCAGCAAGACCGTTGCCTCCACAAACACTTATCCTTCCACTTCCAGTCCTGCTCTTCACAAGAAAAACTCAGATTACTCATTAATGTTACATCATAAAATGTACGCAATTGGTATGGTTTTTGCATGTGGTGTTTAAGAACATGTGACAATTTATAACTCACAAAAAGCTCCAACTCACAGACCACTAGGCTTTGCAGAAATAAAATCCAAAAATATGGAAAATAATTTCCAAGAATGATACAGCAACCCTCTTTCTACATAAAGCAACCATCTTGACCATGGTTTCTATCCAGGAATTTCCTTTTGCCTCTTTCTCAAAACTTGAATGAACTATATTCAAGTTTAACATTTCCAGCCATAAACCCTTGTAAACTGAATCAACCTCGAGCCAACAATTTGCAACCCAAGGCTAACATCAAACCCTATGATGCACGGACACTCCTAAAATGGTGCCACAGGGGAACTAAGTGCGCACCCAGTTCGGGTGCGGAGTGGGTGCAGCGGGTGCGGCAGTTAGTTCTTCAGAGTTCTTCAGCAGTTTTGGGTGCGGCATGGGTGCGGCTAGGTGCGTGAAGGGTGCGGCGAGGACACTTGGGGGTGCGGGAGGGACACTTCTAGGGGGTGCGGCGGGGCAATTTTTTTTTAAAAAAAATTGCTTGAAAACAAATTTTTGATAAAGTAGGGGTCCAAAAAATAAATAGCACTAACTTAAAAAAAAAACCCTAAAGACCATAATATATGCTACATACAGCTGCATTACAGTCAAAAAATGAAAAAGAAAAGAAATAGGGAAGAAGAAAGTGACGATCCACTTATCCACAGCTGCGCAACATCCACGCGACCTAACAAGTTTGTCCTCTCTCTCGTTCTCTCTCTCGTTCTCTCTCTCTCTCTCTCTCTCTCTCTCTCTCTCTCTCTACTTGTGGCCAGGTCAGCCCACTAGGAACCTAGACAACGAGGATTCGACAATCTACGAGGAACCAACTACCGACAATCTGGTATTTTTTTTCCCAGAGATGAAATTTATTTATTTTATTATTATTATTTTTTTATATATATCTTTGTAAAATAGTAGTTTATGTGTTGCTTAGTTGCGTATGTAGCATTTATATATGTATATATATATTTTTTGATTCGACAACCTACGAGAACCGACTAACGACAATCTGGTATTTTTTTTCCCAGAGATGAATTTTTTTCTAATTTTAGTTAGTTTTGTGTTTTTTTTTTATTTATCTTTGTAGAATAGTAGTTTATGTGTTGCTTAGTTGCGTATGTAGCATTTATGTTTATGAGTTTATGGCTTGTTTGTTGTTATTAGGTCTTAATTAGAAAATATATATATATATATATATATGAAAACAAGTGTGTACTTGAATGGTTCATATTTAGTAATATATAAAAATATATTTTTATATTTTATATAAGTACCCCGCCGCAACCGCACTCTTGATTTTAGGAAAATTGCCGAACTCCTCGCACACCCGCGTCCGTGCTTCATAGATCAAACCCAATCAAAAACGGTGTTATTTTTATCCCAACTGTTCTTAATATGATGTTATTTTCCGAAGAGAGAACTACGTATTAGTGGTAACAAGGCATACCCATCATGACATATACCCAAGTCTCCTGCTAGACTCACCTAAGCAGCTAACTTATAAGCTCTACAATCCAGTCACTCAAATATGGGAATTGCTCGGACGTCCAAGAGTGAAAATTATTCAACATCGCAATCTGAAAGAATACGAGATGGCAAATATGTTTACTCAAAAGTATGCCTACTGTACTTCCTCGGTCCCTCCACACGCACCACATGAGGCATAGAGGGGCAGCCTACCTAACTAGGTACAGTCGCTTGGAAACCCATCTGCCAAACCAACCACAAAGAGATCCTCAACTAACAGAGGCATGACCCAATCCATCACACAAAAAATGGAAAATAGCATACAACGGAGCTTAATAACATGTTGCAGAATAAAGCCAAAAAGTTGTGAGACAAACTCTACTTTTATACATATAGTCCCAAAGTTGCATGCTGAATCTATAAACCTCAAAATTTTCAATAATCTTGCAAGTTCACAGTATTAAAACCCACCTATTCACCTTGGGATTAAGGATGTTGAAGTATAAATCGCACTTAATACAAAAGCCACTAACATTTCAGATCTAAGCACTTAATTAGCTTATCAACCCACCTTTTCTAATAGGAAATACCACTCCAGCCACCGACTGGTTAGTTCCAACAAGCCACTCATCCAACTAAAATTAACCGATGCATATATTAAGGCCAAAATGTCTTTGGGCCCTAACTCAACACTTATTCCATGCTAAAGGATAAGGCTATCCATCCACGGTGTTGGTATTACCAAAAACAGTTCTACTCAACTTTGGGTTACTTCAAAAAACTTGAGCTTCTTAGAACACTGATATTGCTCCAAAAAGACGCCTTTCGAAGCTAGAGTAGAAAGACACCTAACCCAGCTGAGCAGTACCTCGATGATAAGAACACTGAAATGGCTCCAGAATTTAAAAGTTTCTTAGTTATGTAGAACTAGAATCCATCTATTGAGCCTATGAATTCTCCTCTAGACCAACCTCCTTCAACTATTTTTTGTTTCAAAAACAACAAGAAAACAAAAAAAGAGCACAGACAACTATCACATAAAACAGAAACAAAATATACATCCACTGAAAAAAAAAAAAAACAGCTATATCAACAGAGAGATTTCTGCCACCAAACGAATTCCAAAAGATCTTACCAAAACATGCAATAATGAACACCTATAAAAATTGCAAACAAATACAGTCATATAACATAAGTTTGTGTCATGAAATTGTTCTAAAGGCAAGAAAATTACATCTTCCGAGCCTTGATGAAGATGCTACCACCAGACCCACCTCCACCCCTGGCACCTCCATCACCCCCATCAGCCAAAAGATCAGCATTCACCTCAAGAAACATACCCACCACCAACTCAATCCTTCCACCGCCACCGCCACCGTAATCCACCTCCTTGCTTGTTGACCCACCTCTACTACCATAACTACACGGCTTCTGCAAAGACCGCCAAGCATAAGCATCCCCACCCCAAACATCTTCGGGAAGCTTCTTCTTATCATTCAAACAACAAGCCCCTCTACCTCCATGGCCCCCACCTGCCCCATCAATCCCCTGTGGGGTCCCACTCGTTTGCCGCGGCGGCCGGCCGCCCAGTCCAGTGGTATTCACCAAAGACCCATTAAGAAAACTCGCATTTTGCGCCGCCAGCACAAAAGCTCCGGCGAAAATGGTCGCATTCTCACCCAAACTGAAATTACCAGTCACATTTACAGTGATTTCACAACCAGAAACCAAACAATTCACATTCACATGGGGGAAAATGAAAAAATTGCCCTTCCCTTCTATATAAACACTCTCTGTGAGGTTCAAATTCGATACTATCTGACAAGTGGTGTCCACAGACCCAACGCCGCCGAGTTCGTCCACGCACGAGACCGAAGGTGGGTGCGGCGGCGGAGGAGGCTGCGCCGGTGGCGAGTAATCCTGGTGAGACAGGTTCCAATCGGAGTAGTCGACAATCGAGAAATCGTCGTGCGAAGACGAAACAGAGACGAGTGAATTATTAGGGTTTGGAATGAAGATTATCAAAATGATGAAATAAGCAATATAAGAAAGTTTGGTCGCCATTCAATTTTGAGAAAAGTCATCACATCGGACGGTTGAGATGAGAATTTGATTGAATCGAACGTTGTTGATGAAAACCATCAAAACCACCATTAAACGAGCTATTAATGTTCGACTGTGTATTTATGTAAGATATATATATATATATAGAACAATATATAGAGATATGTATATATATTAATATATGTTTGTTTGTGTCTGTGTTGTGTATATATTAAGCAACCGAAAAACCCTAGAGAATGGTTCTTGAAAAACCTCTGGGGGAAGGTTCTACACACTGTGATTCTATGAAGAGGTTAGAGAGAGAGAGAGAGAGCAAATGAGGAATGCCACAGCGTAGGGAAGCAGAGGTGCTTTGTTTAAAGAAGAAGGCAAGGGGGCACTGATCCCGTGAGCTAGAATCTACAGTAATGTAAGCTGGACGTCAATTTATTACTCCGTATTATTTTTTTATTTTTTTTTATGTCAAAAAACAATAATGATAGGTACATAACGAATTGCACAAACGTGTAGTACAGTGTTGGACTCTGTACTGAAAAGTCTTTGGTAACAAAGAGGTGTGTGCAGGCTTTTCAGCATAAGATCTAACCATGTACTACACATTTATACAATTCATTATGCAATTCGTTGTGTGTCTATCATTACTTATAAAAAAAAAAAAAGGGTAATGCTAGGGGCACTAACAACATTCACTAACACATACTAACACACTCTATCTCTCTCCTAGTAGTACAGCGGGGTCCACTGCGGACCCCACAGTACCACTAGGAGAGAGATAGAGTGTGTTAGTAAGTGTTAGTGGATGTTGTTAGTGCCTCAAATATTACTCAAAAAAAAAATGGGGAAAATGACATTTTTCTTTCTTTTTATTTTTTTGTAAAAGAAGAAAATGACATTTGTTGCTTTTTTGTTCTTAGACATTTTTGAATGGAACAATGTATATCCAAAATTATTTCTTCCTTGGTAAAAAGGACATTGAGGAAGTGTTGGTTTTAACTTGTCGCTACTTGTCTTCGTCTCTATTGAGAGAGTGACTCCTTAATTGGCAAAGAAATTTCCAATTTTCTGTCAAAAAAAAAAACTTGTTGCTACTTAAGTACATGGCAAAAAATAATGAGTTATTGAACTCGAAAAAAAAATTTAGTTATTGGTCCCGTTTGTTGCAACTCAATCAGGCAGATTATAGTTTTTAGCTTTTTAAATTATAGATTTTAGAATACAAAATAAGTTGTGAACTTATTTGGTATAGCTTTCAGAATCAATGATTAAGTTATAGTAGTGTTTGGTAACATAAACTGTCAAATAGCTTATTTGTTGTGTTATTATCTAAAATGCCCTTAAAAGCTGTATAAGTATGATTTAAGCACTATTTGCTTAAAAAATGTAAAAATTTTAAATTACACGTCTCGATTAATTATTTTTTAATATGTGAGAGAGAAGATAAATAATGATATACTTTTTGGACAAGTTTGGAGTAATTGATGTCAATATCAATAAAATAAAGATCCCATGCACGAGATGATGGCCCAAGCCCAGTGGGTTGAGTAATGTCAATAATCCTGGCCCATACCAGGAGCCAGTCAGCACACGACGGCCAGATTTTACAAGCTTATCCAGCTAATGTATCTGACCAAGACTTGAAAATGGGGGCAGTGTCCTACCCGGTCACCCGACCTAATCGGCCTAGAGGCTGGTCGAGTAATGTACGATAAGGGCTTGGGTCAATAGGAAGTCCCCCACTCCAGCCCGACAGATAAGCGAAAAAGATCACAAAGAGCGTTGAACTGATTCCCAATTGATATTTTCCTTATCTAGGGTTTCAATATAAGATTAATATGATCCAATTAAGCTCCCCGATTGAGCGAGGTTACCTAATTTCAAAAAGATTCCTTCCTATGCTATAAAAGGGGATCTCAAGCAACGACGTTAGGGGACACTTTCTCTCTCTCTCTCTCTCCTACAATACGACATCTCCTCAAGCTCTCATAGAGTGGATATAGATCATCAAAAACAGAAGGGTATGAGAGGACCTTGTTAGTTCCAATCTTATTCTTGGATCAACAAAGTCTCCCACCCTAAATCATGTAAAAAAAATTCTTTATAGTGGAAATATTAACACACACACCATAAGCTGCTTCATTAATAACACCGAACCTCACTCAATCATCTTTTCGTTAGTTGAATTGAGAAATTATTTCACATAACATTGGTATTAAAATAAGCTAAAGTCACACATATATGACATTCATGTGTGACGAGTCATAATTTCTTCTACCTTACTTTTTTTGTTGCTACCGACTACGTTTAAACATACGGACAAATGTGTAGAGATTTTGGATCATATCCATCATTCCTTTATGATAATACGGCTTTTCCAAAGGATTACTTTAGAAAAGGCTTTTATTAACAATTTTGTGGCTAACAAAAGTCATATACTCTGTTCAAAATAATTATACTATTATTAACTGATAGATAGTAAAAGGTGACACGTGTTCTTTTTTTCTTGATTTCAAAGGTGACACATGTTCTTATTTTGCAAATAGTGCCAGGCAACTAGGCAAGTCACCCAAGCCTAGGTTTCCTTGTCGGTGAAGTTCTTTAGTTTGTGTTAATTTGTCCCTTCTTTTTTTTTTTTTTTTTTTTTTTTTTCATTTGTCATTTTATTTTATGAGACTTGACTCTTACTTGTGACTTTATCTTCAGTATTTCACTAGTCTGGTTCAGATGGATAGCGTATAATGAAACTTTGATGTAATTACGTGATATTAAAAGAAATTTAAGCCTTTTGCTCCAAGATTTTTTTTTTTTTTTTTGAAGGCTTGATATTTTTTGAACCACATGCACTGGATATGGTCCATTCTGGTTTTTTTTTGGACACCATTAATTATCATCCTTGACACACATTTAAAAATTAATAAGAGTCTTGTGTGTTTCAATGAATAATATAGAACCCAAAATATAACTTTCTTAGAGTAATAGAGTTACTTAGTACTAAATTATTTCCTAGTCCTTTATATATTAACTTTCTTACGTAATAAACAAATAAAATAAAATAAAACTTACATTAACGCTTGATTTCTGTGTTATCAATCAAAATGCCAAATTTAGATAGTTTGGGCACGTGGGACGAGAAGTTATTCAATGAGTATATTATGTCACGACAACATGTTGATATGTTGTGACGTTTCAATAATATGGAAATATATAATCATTAAGGACAATGTTATATGCACAGAATATTTGCACAGAATTTGTGCACAGAAATGATCTGAATCACTCATTTTGGTGGGCTCTACACATTTTGGTGTGGGAGCCATCGAAATGAGTGGCCCGGATCAATTTTGTGCATAAATTCTATGCATTTTTCTGTGCAAGGATTATTACTGAATCACTAAAATTTGAAGACATTGACAAGTGAGAAAAAATGCGCCCTGAACAAGCTTTGGAACACAGAATTAATTTTAATGCTTTATAATCAGAATCGATAACCTGTTTTCGATAAATATATATATATATATATATATGTATTTTTAAAAAAAATGGATAACGAGTTTTGAGACAAAACTAGGATATTGACAGGTTGATAGCAAATGTAATTGAAAGCATTTCCACAATGGTGTTAAATACCACCTAAAGGTTCGCGCAGCGGAAAACAAAAATTTAATGGTTTTTTAAAATCCATGATCAAGTCTATGATATATACAAAATACATACAACATCTATAGGGGGTTAATCGAATAATTACCCTTGAAGCGTGCTTTACAAAATATTAAATCTAGTTCGTCCCACGAACAGTTCACCAAATCGTCCAAGCGTCCGATCTCTAAAAGTATCCACACGAGCAAATCACGAATTGGAAGAATGTCTAATTTCTTCAAATAATTAATTGAAGCAAACAAGAACTGTTGAAGTTATTTTGGGCCGTACGGATACTTGTGCAAAGATATATTGTTGGGAGATAATATGATGTGCTAGCTATATTATTATTTCTCATGCCTCATATATATAATAATGCTATAAGTCCATTTCCTAATCTAATTAGGAAACTATATTTGATTAGAAGACTTTCCTAAATCAAATGTAAACTAATAGTATTATTATACTACTTCCATATTAACAACTTAATATCAAGTAGGCCCTCACATCTTCTTCCAATTACACATTGCTCTTTTGTGTGTGACCCTTTAGGTTCATACTAATCTGGTAGTAGATACTAATACTTTAAAGTATTACAATTAGAACCCTTTCTAATTAATTTAAATTAGAACATCTTCTAATTCTCCCTTGTAGAAATAATTAATATTAATATTTATTATTTCTGAGCTTCCACTAATCATGAGTGACACCTAGCAGTATATCATGACACACCCCAGACAGTCTGAAAAATAGTGAACCTTTCCGTTAACAGTTACCATACTATCCAATCCTTCTATCAAACAATGTCCCAATTAAATCTCTTGGGTAATGGACATATTATCAAACCTAGATTTAATTATATGTTCTCGAACTAATTGATATTTCTCTATTTGGTGAAATTAGAAAACTCTTTCTAATTCTCACCCTGCCCTGGCCAGGGAGCTTTACTTGAGATATATCATAGAAGATCACATAGGACATTCACTCTCGCACTTGAGAGTGATAGATTCCTTGTTGTACATTCACATGTCTCCATGTATAACTTACTATACCCAACAGTACATGAATATGCCTTTGATTAAAACATAAACACCGTGTACGTTAAAGCATAATAACTCATACACAAGACAACAGTAATGTCTTAGGTCTAAGGATTACTTGTACCACTGTAAATAAGAACAATCCATTGATAGATAAATAAAACTCCATTTGAATTTTCCTAATAGTTGATCATGTTAAGTGAACTTGTTCTATAACAAGCACCCATATGTCTGCTCTAGTGTCCCCACACTGATGACTTAAGACTAATCATATTTCATCATATAAAATAAACATGGCACATGTTAGTCTAACCGGATTATCAAATGCCCAATTTAATAATCCTACGACTAAGAACAATTTTAGAATAAAGCAACTGAGAAGTATATGGTCTTGTTCCTTAACTCTTTAAGTACATACCTTCTCAACTTTAATTCTATGGACATATCATATACGGAGTAAATGTTAAACAACAATAATGATAAATAATAATCTTGCCCTTTATTAATATGAAACTGTTATTACAATGTAATATTCCTAAAATACTACTCCAATCTAATTGGCTTTTAGGGCATACTACTAACAGTTAGCAAATGTAATTGAAAGCATTTCCACAATGGTGTTAAATACCACCTAAACTTAGGGTTGTTTGATAACCCAATTAAGTAGTGAAAAAGAAAATTTTTAGCACTTAATTTATTTCAGTGCGTTTGATAATGTACCACTTAATTGAAAAGGCAGTAAAAAAATTCACTGAAAACTTTAAGTGAAAAATTTCTGCTGAAAATAATCACTGAATGCAGTCTATTTCAGTACTTGAAACATTATTTTCAATATTGTAAGACCAACCGCTTAAAATATTCAGTACTTAAAATTTAGCACTTAATTTTCAGTTTTATGAAACGGGCCCTTAGAGTCCATTCGATAAAACTGAAAAATAAGTACTGAAAATTAAGTACTGAATTTTAAGTGTTGAAAATTTTAAATGATTGAATTTACAATACTGAAAATAATTTTTCAAGTATTAAAATAGACTGCATTCAATGATTATTTTCAGTAGAAAATTTTCAATTAAAGTTTTCAGTAGTATTTTGGCAGCTTTTTCAATTAAGTGGTATATTATTAAACGCACTGGAAAAAAAAGTGCTGAGAGTTTTCATTTTCACCACTTAATTGGGTTATCAAACACACCCTTAGTTAAACTTAGGGAATATGTTCCACAATAGTGTAGTTTACGCTGCCCTGTACATAAGTTAAAGTTACCAAAATTTAAGTTTGTGGCACGCTTAAGTTTGGATAATATAAAGTCATACGACCCTCTCTGTGCCGTCCCGAAAGTACACGGCACAATATGTGCCTTCTAGCTCTAGCCTGCACACAGTGTGCCTTCCCCATAGGTACACAGCATACACTGTGCCTTCCAGCTTGAGCTGGCTCACAGTGTGTCATCCACTTTCTCATTGTTTATTTCGTTTACTTGCAACTTGGCATTGTGTGTGTCGTATAGCGTCTCACGACAGCAGGTATGTCTTCCAATCAATATTTTGTGTGTCGCCCCCTAACTACGCCACTACGAGACACACTGAAGTAAACCACAACTTAGCTAAAGTTTAAGCTAAGTTTGAGCAATACTAGTGTGGAAGCTCTTACGTGCTCTTACGTATAAGTGGTATGTTTTGTGAAAATAAAGCTACGTTTGGAAATACATAAAATTTGGTCAATTCATTATCATTTCTTTGTTTGACTTTTATAAAGAGTATTGATTGGTGCACATAAATATTTGAGTAATTAATTTCGGTGGATTTCATGTATACAGATACGAGTTCTATCGAAATGAATAATCTAAATCTTTATGTACACACTTTATGTGCACATAGCATTACCTTTATAAAAAACTGTCGCTATAGCCAAAGCAATGATGACTAACAAATTAGCTATGTGATAAATTAAGGCTTATACACGTAACCACTTTACTTTAACAATAATTTCTATTAGTTTGAGTCTTTGACAATAATAGTATTCTTATAAAAACAAGTACGAAGTTGATTGAATCATTGAAGCCTTGTAAAAAAACAACTAACAAGTACGAAGTAGATTGAACGAAACAATTCTTTCTAACTTTCAAGTATATATAGTTTCGAACAGGACAAGGACTATTCCATAAAAGGTATTTACCAAACATCTGACATACATAGAACCAATTTTGAGCCAGAAATAAAATATGGATTACGCGGTTGAAAGTCACCTGTGATATATTAATTTGCATATATAGAACCACAATAAATAATATTAGGCACGCAATATATTTTACAGTACTTTTTACAACCATATTTTAAAATGCATATACTTTATATTATGTAGATTTTCACACAGGACTCACACTTTTTTGGACAGCATAAGGTACATATATTTAAAGCATAATTATAAAATGTGTTATGAAATATGTTGTGTGCCTAACCAGTGGCGGAGGGATTAAGAGTCGAGGGTGGGCCTAGGCCCCCCCTGGGTTTTTGGTTTTTCAAAAATCAGTCTTACAAAATTTTAGAATTTCAAAATAGGCCCCCCCTGAAAATATAAGTCATGTTATTAGGCCCCCCTCAAAATTCAGATACACTTTAGTCTTTATAAACTTGGAAGGAAAGAGAGAAAAAGGAAAAAGAAAAAAAAAAGAATCAGCGGCTGAGAGGCAGAGATAGATCAGAGGAGCAGAGAGGGAGCAGACGGCGGCACACGGCGCACGCCGGCAACTGGCCGGCAAGATGTGACCGGCGACCAGTCACCGGCGGTGGACGAGGACCGAGGTAGCACTGAAGGAGTTCTACAACTCAAAATTTCTAGCACTTGTTCGAGTTCCATTCCGCGCCTTCCGCCGATTCCGGTAAGTTTTGATTCCTTTCACCATTTAAAGCTATGATTTGGTGATTAATGATTATGAAAGATGATGTATATATGCTGATTACATAATTTTCATATACTAATTAGGGTTTGAAATTTATTTCCAATTTCCAAATTAGGGCTTGCTTCAATTAGGAAATTTGTGATTTTGCAATTTGGCTTTGGTTTCTGCTAAACCCAACTCACAATCCATTCACCACTTTTGACTTAATGACCACTCATGACTCATCTATTATCCTTATTTCAACTTGGGCTACTTGGCTGTTTGTCAAATTTTTTTTTTTGGAGCTAAAAGTGACCTTCCTATAAGATCCTTCCAAGAAAGAAACATCACTGAAGTGAGTATTACTTACATGTCTTAAATTGGCTCAAGATGAGAAATGAAAGAACACAGAGGAATTTTTTTTTTTGAAGCTAGACAAACTCAGAAACCAGACATATATATCATGAAAACAACAACATACTAAAAGATGTTTCTCACTGTTAAAGAGAGAGAACCAAAAACTTCAGCCCAGGTTTGTCAATTAATTTTTAATGGATAGTGATGGGCGGGGGCTAGATGATTTGTACATGTGAGTAACTACACACAAGTATAATTTTCCTCTCTGAATAGCAAAGTAGGCTACATCTACATATGAAGTTTGTTATAACAATGTGGTGCCCCCATTAAAAAAAACTTATAATATAATAATAATTCAACAAAAGTGGTGAATTGACTCACAATTTGTTGTTTTTTTTTTTTGTGCTTAGTTGGTTTCTGCTTCAATATGTGAATTTACATAGATGATTCATTTGAATAGTTGGGTGGTTTGGTAGATGTATAATCACTTTATATTAATGTAAACAGTTATGGAGAAGTATTTTCAAAAGATCTTAAAGACTGGAGAATCATCTCGCTCCCCTTTAGAAAGGGATGATGCTCCAAATCAAAGACGTGTAGAGGTAGAGTTGAACAATCTTGAAAAAGATCCAGGCCTAAGGAAACAAATTAGGAGTTATCATCCGAATGATCAAGAAAATGTTCGAAGAGCATATCTTCTTCACGGTCCTTCCCAACCAAATCTTGTTAGTTTTCCATTTAGTGATTTTGGAGGCAAACCAAGACGATTCATTCGATCATGGTACAATGAATTCGAGGATTGGTTGGAGTATAGCAAAGCAAAAGATGTTGCATATTGTCTATTTTGCTATTTGTTCAAACCGGATATCGGAGATCAATCCGGCGGCGATACATTTGCTAGTGTAGGATTTAAGAATTGGAAGAAGAAGAGTTCACTTAATGAACATGCTAAAAGTGATGCCCACTACAAAGCTTGGAGAAAGTCTCAAGATCTTTTAAATTAGAGTCAACATATTGAGACTGCAATCCATAGACAGCCACGGCAAGAAACGGAGGAGTATCGTCTACGCTTGAATGCATCAATTGAAACCATTCGGTTTCTTCTCAAGCAAGGGCTTCCATTTCGTGGTCATGATGAATCTGAGGATTCAGATAACCGCGGAAACTTTCTTGAGCTCTTGGAGCTCCTTGCCAATTTCAATGATAACGTTGCTAGTGTTGTCTTGAAAAATGCTCCTGAAAATCTTAAACTAACTTCTCCTATGATTCAAAAGGATATTGTGAATGCTGCTGCAATGGAAACTTTGGACTCCATTATCAATTCTATTGGTGATGAACCATTCGCTATTCTTGTTGATGAATCACGAGATATTTCAGTGAAAGAGCAAATGGCGGTTGCATTACGTTATGTGAATATCAAGGGTGAAGTAGTGGAATCTTTCATTGGTCTTGAGCATGTTACTAGTACAACTGCTAGTTCACTCAAGAAAGCCATTGATTCATTATTCTCAAAACATAAATTGAGCATCTCTAGGTTGCGCGGGCAAGGATATGATGGAGCCAGTAATATGCGTGGTGAGTTTGCTGGCTTGAAAACTCGTATCTTGGAGCAAAATGGATCCGCTTATTATGTTCACTGCTTTGCTCATCAGCTTCAGTTGGCTCTTGTAGCCGTAGCAAAGAAGAACTATGATGTCAATTGGTTTTTCAATTTGGTGTCGGGATTATTAAATGTTGTTGGAGGCTCGTGCAAACGCCATGACACTCTTCTTGAGCTACAAGCAGGTAGAGTATATGAAGCACTAGATGCAGGTGAACTTGAATCTGGGATAGGCTTGAATCAAGAATGTAATCTTGCACGTCCTTCTGACACTCGTTGGAGCTCACATTATGAAACTTTGGCAAGCTTAATCAAAATGTTTCCTGCTGTGATTGGTGTGCTTGAAAAAATACGTGATGATGGGGATGAGAATCTTACCGGTAGAGCACAAGGTCTTTTGATCAACATTCTAAAGTTTGATTTTGTTTTCAATCTACACTTGATGAAAAAAATCCTTGAAATCACAAACGAGTTGTCAAAGGCCTTGCAAAGAAAAGACCAGGATATTATTAATGCCATTGATTTGGTTAAAGTTTCAAAGAAACGGCTACAAGATATGAGGGATGTAGGATTTGATCCTCTTCTTGATGAAGTTAAGTCATTCTGTGCCACATATGCTATTGATGTTCCTAATATGTCTGAATTATTTATAACTCGACCCAAGCGCAAGGGTAGGGACATAACAAATGAACATCGATACAAGTGTGGGTTATTCAATGAGGTGCTAGACTTTCAACTTCAAGAGCTTAGAGAACGTTTCACTGAGGCTACTACTGAGTTGCTTGTTTGTATGGCATGCCTTAATCCCGTTGATTCATTTTCTGCTTTTGATAAGCAAAAAGTCATTCGCCTTGCCTCTTTTTATCCAAAAGACTTCTCTGAAAAAGAGTACTACACATATCTTGAAGATCAACTTGATACTTATATCTATGATGTTCGTACAAGTAATGATTTTTTGGAGTTGAAGGGACTTGGCGATCTAGCGAAGAAAATGGTTCAAACAAAAAAACATCTTGCTTTTGGTTTAGTTTATCGACTTCTGAAATTGGCATTGGTTCTACCCGTTGCAACGGCTACAGTGGAGAGGGCATTTTCAGCTATGAAAATTGTGAAAAATCGCTTGCGCAGTCGAATGGGGGACCAATTCTTGAATGATAGTTTGCTTGTATATATAGAGAAAAAGCGTTTCAATGAGGTTACAAATGCTGCGATAATGAAACGTTTTCAGGATATGAAACCTCGCCGCGGATATTTGTAATTATAATAGACTTAATTATAAATATAATAGTATCTTTTGTGAATGTTCGATTTTACACTAGGCCCCCCCTGACTTAAAATCCTGGCTCCGCCCCTGTGCCTAACGTTATTGATCCAACCAAAGCAAATAGATTGCAAAATTGACGAAAATACTACAGTTATATACAACAGTTATGTTTGTGTAATATATACAGTTATATCCCTCACTAGATTCCAAACTAAGTATATACACAATGAATGTATTTTTGCTCATCTTAAAATTGTTCACACTTTTTTTTTATTGGTTAATGTAGTAGGGTAGAATATTAAATAAGAATTAATTAATGGTATAAAATACTGAATCATACTGCATTATCCAATAAAAAATGAGAGAACAATTTTGGATGAATAAAACTACACTCTATACGTAACACAATTCTATACACATACATATAATTAGACGAAAAGTGGTTCACCAATACACTGCTGGGACAAGCTTTAGGTTTTGGAGCTTCACAACTTTAGCCAGATTTGAGAAAGGGCTTAGAAAAAAGACCTTTAAGGACTTTTTAGACGTTTGTTACTTTTTATTGAAAGGAAGTTAAATATTTTACAATTACTAATGCATCCAAACACGGAAAAATTAAAAAAAAAATTTACTTTTTAAAAAATATTTTAAATCAAAACAAATGGAGCAATAGTTTAAAGTCAAACCAAGTTAACGTTGGCTTTCACACACTCACCCCCCAAATAGAGCTGGTCATATCGGCAAGTTAGCACGAATTTTCTAAAATCCTAAACTGCCCTTTTTGTAAGATTTTTCATATGGCCCAATTCTCCCTCATGGAGATCACTTTGGTACACCAAAGTGGTATTGGTGTAGGTACACCAAAATGAACCAAAACCTTTGGATGATGGTTTGGAATGATCTCAACCATCCAACCAAACACCTCACCCTTAAATGAAAAACCATTCTAGTTTGGCCCAAAATCTACCCCCTCACCTCTCTAGCCGATTACAAGTTTAAGTGAGACACACCATCACTCTTCTCTCTCTTCCCGACTATTCCCATTCTCCTCTCTTTCCCTCTCGTTTTTGAACCAACTGTGAGCAAACCCCAGCCCAAGTAGTGGTACACACTTGTATATTGTTTGCCCAATATTGAGTCATATATCAATCCCTTAGTTAAAACGGCACAACATGTTTATCAACATAATGACAATCAATTTAGTATTTATTCCACAACAAAATTATCATTCACTTTCGTTATACTTGTTTTTATTTTTTCTTGCTAAGCAAAGAAAAATTTTCTTTATAGACTTGGCTCTTTTTGCCGCAAATTTTCTTTTTCTTTTTATAAAGCAAAAATAAAAGAAATCCAATTTGTTTGTTTGATTGTTTGTTTGTTTTTATTTTTTCCTTCATCCACTTGAAACTTGAGATCATATTAGGCACTGAATTTGTAATCTCTCCCTTCTAGTAGCTCTAAAAGTTTTCCAACAATTATGTTCTCTCCCTAGCAAATTTGAGCACCAAAGTTCCAGAAGAAAACAAAGTAAAAAAAAAAAAAAGATCCAATAGATTGCTACATACAAAGGGCATTAAACCTTAAATAATAAGACTTGTCATTTTGATAGTACTGTATATAACAAGGGAAAATTGATGAAAAAGGTTATTAAAAGGTGCTTTATTGGGATTAAAGACAATTTAAAATATACATTGGAAACAAGTCCTGCCAAAAAAAGACAAAAGAAATAAAATTTTAAAAAAACCGCATCTACCCTTGGCGCCACACGGGCACATGTGCACGATCCGCGCCTCCCCAAGCGCGCCTCACGCGCATGGCTTTCTCCAAAGATTGCTTGAAAGATGGTCTGATGGAAAGAGTAAAATGGATTTGAAAAGTGATGTTTTAATATTGTGGATATAGGTTAAAAATGGGCTTGGGCTTTTGTCCTTGGTAAGTTTGTTGTTAATGGGCTGTCTTTTTTAATCCAAATATGCCCAACTTTAAGGACCTTAAGCCAAGCCTCCCATATAACAATATGTATGTGCTTGGTTGTTTTCCGGTGAAGTTGGAAAAACGAATGGTCTTGTGTGTTTATCAGGACTCACTTGTACTTGTAGCAACTATAACTTCGAGGAACTAATGTTATTAATGCATGTTATCTTTTTTGCAGCACTTGGTTTGCGTCTTCTCAAAGACCTATAAAAAAAAACTGGGGTATGTTTTGGATTAACTCCATTTACATTTTGAAAACTCCATTTATGTTTATAAACAATTTTGTGTTTTGATCTTGAAACTGACGCATGTGTATAAATGTAGAAAGAAGCTCAATGTTATAAGTTGTCATGACCCATACAGCTACGCGCGAAAATAGGACACTTGGCAAACGTTTTGTCCAATTGAAACCTGTCCAAAAGAATCCATTTTGAAAAACAGAGGTCCAGTCGACTGAAGTAGAGACCCAGTCGACTGAAGACCCAAGCAATGAGTTTTTTTAAGGGAAATGCTAGATGCACAAAAAAAGTGCACAATGAAATGCACAACCAGCTTAAAATTGTTGGACTTCGTGCTGAAAAGTCTGTACGCACAAAAAGACAAAAAAAAAGAGTGTACAGCTTTTTCAACACGAGGTCCAACAGATTAAAGCAGGTTGTGCATTTCGTTGTTTACTTTTTTTGTGCATCTATCATTACTCTTTTTTTAAAGGAACAACAAGCCATCCAGTCGACTGTGTTTGGAGTCCAGTCGACTGGGACCTCAAGTTCTAAGTCGACTGACTCCACCCAGTCGACTGTGTCTCTAACAGAACCAAAATCGACGTTTCCAACAGGTGTCCAGTCGATTGTGTTGGGGACCCAGTCGACTGGATTCCTACTGTTCACTCGCAGTGTTTCAAATAACACAGGTCCAGTCGACTGAAACATAAACCAGTCGACTGATCCCCTGCTGAAGGCAACCCAATCAGTTTTATCAATCCATGGATTTCCCAATTAAAACAAACACATACACAACTGAATTTTAACAAATTAAACCATCATTACAGGTGTTCGAATATAAGATTACAATACTATAGATCCTCCCTAAGAATTCAATTACAACAATTACAACTTCAAATCCTATTTCAAGTTTAGGGAAAACAAGAACAAAAATATAAACAAGGTGATTCCCCACCGTTCCTCAACGGCCTCACTCTTCACGCTTTTTTTTTTTGCCTTTCTTCTTCTCACCTGCAATGGAGTACAGTTCCACTGCTCAGCTATATGCTGAATGTACAATTCCAAAATGTATATATATATGTATATGTATATATATATATGACAGTCCATGCTAAAAACATCCAAAACACATAAAAATAGTCTCTAGGGTGAGTGGTACACTGGCACGCATTCATCCGGTCGATGCCGTGGAAGGCACACCTCTTCCACGCATCACATACACTGGTTGGGCCTTCCTCCATACTAGGTACCGTGTCCTGGTTGGGCCTTCCTCCATACCAGACACAACCACAATCAAACATCATCAAATCCTCAAGGTTCGAGGAGCTTACCTCCGGATGAATTTGCACCAAACCCCTTTTGACCCAAGTAGACACATAGCATGCTCACATAGACAGTTGTACATGATTTTCATGTAATTTCACGTGCATAATTAACGAGCCTCATTAGTACATGAATTTTGCCCAGATCCAAAATATCAAAATTGATATTTAAAACACGAAAAACTCTCCCCTCCAAAAAGGAAGTTTGTCCCCAAACTTGTACCTCATTGGTCGAAAAGATGCGGATACTCACTCGTCATTTCTTCCTTATTTTCCTATGTAGCCTCGTCAACTGTGTGACTACGCCATAACATTTTTACCATCGGAATGGTCTTGGTTCTCAATACTTGTTCCTTCCGATCTAGGATCTTTACTGGATGTTCTATATAAGATAAGTCATCTTGGATCTGCAATGGTTCAGGTACAATGATCTTACTAGTCTCTGTTATACATCGTCTCAACATCAACACATGGTAAACATTGTGCACAAACGCCAACTCTGGTGACAATGCTAGGCGATAAGCCACTAGTCCTACCCTTTCTAGGATCTCAAAAGGTCCTACAAATCTTGGGTTGAGCTTTCCCCTGTTTCCGAATCTACAATGCCCTTCGAAGGTGATACTCTCAAATACACAAAGTCCCCTACGCTCCCCCCCACGCTCACCCCTTGATCAGAATTCAGTATGTCCGCAGATGAGAATACGATCCCCATCCAAAAGGGCACCCAGCAAGTATTGTAAGTCGCCCTACTTCAATTTGGAGAAGGTTGTACCAGTGAAACCTCCAATGACAAGCAAAGAGTTTGAGACCCTTACACTACGTAATGCTCAAACATTGGTCCAGGAAAGTACTGTGTTAAGGGTGAAGATCCCCATGCTTAAGCCGTTGGAGAACAAGATAGTAAAATTTGTATTTGATAACAAACTTGATTCAAGGTACGTATAAAATATTGTAATGGTATTAAACATTCGTAACAATGAGTCCTTATATGTTTTTCTAATTGGTTGTGATTTTGAATATGCAATGTAGTGAGGTTATTTTCCGTTCGGAACTTGAACATGCAACCCGAGGGGATCTACAATGCTTAAAGGAAAGGGGAGTGGATCAATAACATGGTACAAAACACAAAATCTATCATTCTTTCTTGTACAAAACACAAAATCTATCATTCTTGCTCCGGATTGGTGTACCATGTAATCCATAATCTTGCTTGGTTTGATTCCAACGCTACGCATGGAGCTCACTTGTGCTTTATCAGGAGATGTAACTTTTCGATGTGACCGTAGAAAAGGCACGCAAGGCGGTGGTGCTAGTGAATGGGAATGCTCTTTAACAAAATCTACAACATCGTACACTGACCCGTCCTTTGACAATTTGACACGAAGCGTGGCAAGACATTTAACTCTAGAAATTGCCCGTGGTTCCCGCTGCCTATCTTGCCTCTGTAAATGCTCTTGCTTTCTTAAACCCGCTCTAGAACAGCGCCATTTTCTCGATCTAACAGTGCCATCATTTTGTAAGACCAAATTTTCTTTTCTAATACTGAAGCCCATTGTCTTTGCATATAAATTGTACCAAATATCTGCTTCAACCTCTGATTTGAATTTTAAGGCCAACACATCATCTTCATTCAACTCTGACATGGCTTTATCCATGTTAAAATCAAACAAAGGTGGGTGGAGCGTGCTCCGACCAACTTTTGGACATATGTCATCAGTGTTTATCATTGGTACACCAAAGGAGTATTCGAACCCAGATGTTTCATTAGTGTTTGTCTTAGCTACACCAAAGGAGTATTCGAACCCAGATGTCTCATTAGTGTTTGTCTTAGCTACACCAAAGGAGTATTCGAACCCAGATGTGTCCTTAGTCTTTGTCTTAGCTACACCAAAGGAGTATTCGAACCCACCATCTGAGTTATCATCATCATCATCATTAAAATCGATGTCCTTATCATTTGTTAAATCAACAATCACATTTTTTCCCTTGGAACAATTATCATCCCCCATTGCAATTCAACCTGCAGAAAAAATCAAGTTACAATAAGATATTATGGTTCCCTTATAGTTACTTATTGTTCCTGGATTTCCAGTGTTGGTTCCTTTAATTTCTAAGTTATGTTCCTTAATCATTCATACACGGTTCTATTATAAATACAAATAAGTTCCTTAATCATTCGTACACGGTTCCATAATCATAATATTCAGATTTTGTTCCATGATCACAAACTTGTGAAATAAAATATAATAGACTTCTCTTTCAGACACATTGTTTTTTTTTATGCAGAATATAATATCGTAGAAACAAAAGACATCCTTAAATAGTTGTGCACTAAACATACTCCATATTACACATCATCTAGATCGCCATAGTATTCATAACAATAAATAGACAATAACTAATCATTAAACACAGCATCTAGATCGCCATAGTATTTATAACAACATACAGACTTTCCGTCATCTCTCATTAGACACCCAAGAAGAAAACGCTGAAAATCACCATCAACATCGTCCTCACGATAATCCGGTAGATTGGGATAAACATCGGCATAGTATGGATCACATTCAATATTCTGTATAGCAAAGACGGGGGGGGGGGGGTCATAATACTTTTTTGCATCTTCTATTGCGTGAACACGCTGCAATCGTCGTTTCATCTGTCGAATCTTTACTTCAACAAATCTATGACCCGATCATCATCCCTATACGGATTTTGCATCAAATCAGGAGCGCGAGAAATTGGTATTGGAAGCCCGTGCCAACGACAATATAACTCACACTCACACCGTATACTAAACAATCTTGTCCATTGTAGATCATCTCCAATAACAACAGCATTATATGGCAGTCGAGTGTGAGCGTCACCAATGATTATGTGCCCAACATTTGTGAAAGTTAAATTATAAGGTATTGGGGTGCTAACAAAAGGACGCCTTTCACCATACCAAGTCTACCCATTAGGATCTGTGTAAGAGCAATATGCATGTGCCATACATCGGTAATTGAAGGAGCCCTTCTTCCACTCCCTCCACTCCTCCCTCCACCTCTACCCCTTCTCATCCTAAGAAGATTTGATTTCAAAGTCTTGAAAGTATACCTCCTTCATCCATAGTTTCAATAAATTAAACATGATTCCATTATCATTCATACATGGTTCTATTATAGTAAATATGGTTCCTTTGATTTCTAAATTAAACATGGTTCCGTTAATATATGGTTCCATTATCATAAAAAAAAAATGGTTCCTAGATTTCTTCTCTTTTAGGTTCTTTTGATTTCTAAGTTTTGTTCCTCTAAATTAAACATGGATCCATTATCGTTAGGACATGGCTCCATTATCGTAAAACATGGTTCCAAGATTTCTTCTCTCGGTTCCTTTGATTGTAAAGTTTTGTTCCTTTAAATTACACATGGATCCATTATCGTTAGGACATGGTTCCATTATCGTAAAACATGGTTCCAAGATTTCTTCTCTCGGTTCCTTTGATTTCTATGTTTTTTTGCTCTAAATTAAACATGGATCCATTATCGTTATGACATGGTTCCATTATCGAAAAACATGGTTCCAGGATTTCTTCTCTCGGTTCCTTTGATTTCTAATTTTTTTTGCTCTAAATTAAACATGGTTCCATTATCGTTATGACATGATTCCATTATCGTAAAACATGGTTCCAAGATTTCTTCTCTCGGTTCCTTTGATTGTAAAGTTTTGTTCCTCTATATTAAACATGATTCCATTATCGTTAAGACATGGTTCCATTATCGTAAAACATGGTTCCAAGATTTCTTCTCTTAGTTCCTTTGATTTCTAAGTTTTTTTGCTCTAAATTAAATATGGTTCCATTATCGTTAAGACATGGTTCCTAGATTTCTTCTCTCGGTTCCTTTGATTGATAAGTTTTGTTCCTCTATATTAAACATGGTTCCATTATCGTTATGACATGGTTCCATTATCGTAAAACATGGTTCCAAGATTTCTTCTCTCGGTTCCTTTGATTGTAAAGTTTTGTTCCTCTATATTAGACATGGTTCCATTATCGTTAAGACATGGTTCCATTATCGTAAAACATGGTTCCAAGATTTCTTTTCTCGGTTCCTTTGTTTTCTAAGTTTTTTTGCTCTAAATTAAATATGGTTCCATTATCGTTAAGACATGGTTCCATTATCGTAAAACATGGTTCCTAGATTTCTTCTCTCGGTTCCTTTGATTGTAAACTTTTGTTCCTCTATATTAAACATGGTTCCATTATCGTTAAGACATGGTTCCATTATCGTAAAACATGGTTCCAAGATTTCTTCTCTCGGTTCCTTTGATTTCTAAGTTTTTTTGCTCTAAATTAAATATGGTTCCATTATCGTTAAGACATGGTTCCATTATCGTAAAACATGGTTCCTAGATTTCTTCTCTCGGTTCCTCTGATTGCTAAGTTTTGTTCCTCTAAACTAAACATGGTTCCATTATCCTTCAAAAATGGTTCCTGGATTTCTTCTCTCGGTTCCTTTGATTGCTATGTTTTGTTGCTCTAAATTAAACATGGTTCCATTATCGTTATTACATGGTTCCATTCTCGTAAAATATGGTTCCTAGATTTCTTCTCTGGATCCTTTGATTTCTAAGTTTTGTTCCTCTAAATTAATTACGGTTCCATTATTGCTAATACATGATTCCATTATCGTAAAAACTTCAACCTACACAACCCACTCTTTTAAAAAGGAACAAACATACATGATCTTAGGAACAACCTTTATTGATAAAGGAACAAACATGTAATATGTACATGCAACCGGCTACATCAATTTCATCTACCATTAATGCATGTCAAATATCATTTAATGGCCACCAACTTTTGCTTTTTCCTCCAATCAATCATTGACACTTGGCAAAGTAGTTTGGTGTACCTACACCAATACCACCTTGGTGTACCAAAGTGATCTCCTGAAAGAAATCTGCACTCATCCGAAAATGACAAATCCTGCCATCATTGGGAAAGTTAAAATTACAAAAAATAGACAAATGACTAGATTGACATTAATTATAGGCAAGAGACATAACTTAATTAGTAAAAATGTTACACCTATAACCTTTTCCACAACTAATATATCATGGTCCTTGATTTTAGTGGGTCTCGTGTGTGACCCATGTGGGATTTTCATGGGCTCTACCAAAATTTAGGGCCATAACGTATAATTGTGAAAAAAGTTGTAGGTGTAACATTCTTCCTTAATTAGAGTAGAAGAGGGAAGGGTAAAATTATGAAATTACCAATGAGAATTCATGATTCAACTAAGAAATTGTACTATGCTTCTAGTTTCACTTTTACCCCACTATGTTTCTCTCTATTTGTGGCATATATCTTATAGTCATTCTACGGTCTGTATACCCTTATAGGACAACACCTTCATTTCATTTTTATGGTTTTCCTTTTGTGTGTACGATCCACCATTAACATTACAAGAGTAATGATATGTTTTTTAAATTTTTATTCCAACACATATGACATTGACCTCTTGTTATTTTCATTTGAGGATATTGATGTAAGTGGTCCCGCCATAATTGAAAATGATCTCACTCTCACATGTGTTAGAACTACAGTTAGGATACGAATTCTAAAAAAAGCATTACTGAAATTAGAATTATTGGATAGATTGTAGCTTTCAAATTTAAATCCAAATATTTGTTTGTCAAATATTATGATTATTGTACCACTTAAAACAGGAGCATTGTGACTTTTTTTATATTACGAATAGTGCAACTCTCAAAATAGTTGGAACGAATGTTTGTAACATGACCCACGATTACGAAGGGTCCAAAGATCCTTAACTTTGAAAATTAAAATAAAATAAACTTTAATAATTATAAATGAAAACAATATAAATGTAACTTCTTGTGTTTATGGTCCTACTTGGTTAGTTCAACAGCAGTTCCTAAAGAGCATCTCCAACCCACCCCTATTTCTCCATATTTGGAGACAATTTGGAGAAAACTCACTCCAACCACACTCCATAATTTGGAGAATTGAGGTTGGGTGAATAGTAAGCCTCCAAATTTGGAGGGCTCAAAAATATTTGGAGACATTTCTCAAAATCATTATTCATTCAGAATTCATCCCCTAAAATGTCACTTATGTCCCAACACTATATATTATTATTTATTTATTCAAAGTTTTAACACCAAGACGGAGTATAAATCTCTGCTGGAATACAACTACCCACGGGGATGAAGCTGTGTGCTACACGCAGTCTAACACCAGTATATAGATAAGAAAGTTAAAGTGTGGTCAAACATGATAATTTTTTTTGCCTTCCTAAACAACTTTGGGGAAAAAAAAATGGAAATTCAATATGAACAACACTTCAATACTTTTTCTTGGGTTCTTTTTGTCATGTTCTAAAATGTTATTGGTCCACCTACATGGCCTGGTACGCGCCACATAGACACATTTGTATACATAACCAATTATACTTCAAAACAGTTGGCAAAATATCTAAGTAAAGTACCCAAATCTTTTCCATACAATATTGTAATTTATCTCGACAATATCTTTTGCCGTTCTTGTTAATAGATACTGTTTAACTTTTTGGTGTGATTAATAGTCTCCCAAAACCTAACTTTCCCTTAATTGTCAAACCATCACTCAAGCTTTTTAACAAGGAAGCAAACAACAACTTGGTAACCCATTGAACAATATTTCAAAAGCTACACGTTTGTCATATAGTTTATGCTTGTGGTGTGCTCACTTTCCCCACTGAGATTAATTAATGGGAAATGAGTTGATCATCAACAAATGCAAATTCAGTTGGATATAGTCTTTAAATTTTGCTCAATTAAGTACTAGGCAATGCTTGACCTATGCTACATCCCTAAACACATACTACAAACAAACAAACAAAAATTGAAAGAAATGAATAAATAGAGGATAGCTATATGTTTGTCATATAGTTTATGCTCATGCTCTCATTTTTTCCTAACGATTAATGCATATTGAGTTGATCATCAATCAAATGCTAAATTGGTTTGTTAAACTCTTTAACTTTTACTTAATTACTCGGAGGCCATTTGTCTGTGCTTATGCTTATGCGATCTTAATCGTGATTAGTAGAATTACTTATTATGGTTTGGATGTTAATTGTTTGATATATTGTACAACTGATCAACACCCCCCCCCCCCCCCCCCCCCCCCCCCCCCCCCCCGGGTTAATTAATGAGAATGCGGGTTTTTTTCCTCCAAAACGCATTTCGCCTATCGCTTTTTCAGTAACCAAACAAACACTTGTGAACTGCGTTTGGCGCCCATATCTGCAATGTTGCCCCCAAAATCACTGAGCCAAAAGAGCTTTATGTAGATACTACATGACTAAACATAATACAAACAGGAACAAAAAAAATTGAAAGAAAGTAGAGGACTAGAAATGAACACAGTATAAGAAGTTTCATGTAGAAATAATTAAAAATTGTAGGACAAAGGAAAAAGTTTTACAAGGGGAAGTGATTTTATCTTAAGCTGAACAAAAGGAAGGATTTTTATTTTCTTTTTAGCAAGGAGGGAGAAATGAGAATGTGTTGACTATTGTCCCACATGCATGTATTAGCTAATTACTTAAACTGAATACATTTGAGGGTAGTCGGCCAAAGGGTGATTCGAACTCAAGACCTTACAAGTGGTGCTTTGGACAGCTCACCTATTAGGCTATTCCATATATAGGTTTAAGATTGCCTAATCTCTACGTGGATTAACTCCCTTAGGGTCTGTTTGAGAATACACAAAATAGGATCATGTTCAGTCTTACTGTAAGTCAAGAACAAGTTTTAGGAATGATACAAAGATTTGAATACAAACACTTGAATTGCATAACTAGTTCGGTTGTAAACCACACAATTGATTTCACAATTTTCCAAACAACCCCTTAGATGTGCGGAGATAGTTTTGTTTGACAGAGAGAGGAATGCATTTTTTTTTTTTTTTCCATTCCCTTCCGGAAAAGGGCAAGTTAGTACCTTAGCTTTACCTTTCTCTTGTTGGAGTCTTTGTTAAGATTAGGAATTGATTCTGCAGTTTATAAGTGACTTGGTAGCATAAATCCAATGGTTTGGTGAATACTCATTTCTTGCATAAACATTGTGCACAGTTTAGTACATTTCTAATTAAAAACTAGTTCTTAAGAGATCTTCTATGATACATTCTAGTGTTTTGGATGCATCATACATTCTAGTTTGGGCAAGGCCGGCCTGAGCCAATTTTGCAAAGCAATCGCATGAGGCCTCAATTTAGACCTCATTTTTAGGCCTTTTTTTCCCTAATTTCTTCATAATTTTTATGAAATTTATCATTTTTAAGTCTATTTTCTTCTAATTTATTCATAATTTCAATGAAACTTAGTATAGACGTCTCATTTTTTCGGCCCCTTTGAATATTCGCTTGAAGGCTCGGACAATTTTTATCATCTCAGGACTGGCCTTGAGTTTGGGTCCCAAAATGTTAGAACTTTGAAAACTACTTTTTTTCCATTTAAACCACTGGGATATGTATCATAGAATTCTTTGGTTTTTTTTTTTTTTTTTTATTATATCAACATTACCGTAGTTATCATAAAATCAAAGGGCATGAACCAGATTTTAACTTAAGAATTCCTAATTAAACAGATCCTTAGCTTTCACCCACTAGGTGAAGGGAAGGCAAAACCTTTCTTAATCACCAAACAATAATTTTTCTCGTAAAAATCTGATCAACAAAGACATGAAATTTACGTGGGACCTATAGAATAATATTCAATTAACAAAGTAGAATTTAGATGAGTGTAACGATCAAATGGGATAATTTCTCTTTTGATCTCTACATCGGACATACAATTGACACAGAACATATTGTAATTTTTTTCTAAGTTATCGATGAGATCCACTAGTCACTCACTCACTAGTCTTTCTCTCTTCTGTCACGCACACATATAATAACCCAATTCGCATGTAATTTGCATATTTTCATGTCTTCACACGCATGTGTGTGCGTGCATATTATGAACACTTTCTACAAATTTTTATACAGTTATATTAATGACGTGGTGTCACTTGCAAGTTCAATTTTTTTATTTATTTATTTATTTATTTTATTTTTTATTTTCAGACATATATATGTCTATCTTTTTAGGGTTTATATATCTTAGGAGAAATTGGTGAAAATGGCATTAAGACAAGTTAAATTGGAATGAAGGACACTTAATAAAACAACTTGACTTTTACTCCTAATTTTTTTTTTAGACCAAAACATCCTCATCTTCATCATATAACCTTACTATCAAACCTTAGTCACCATTGCTACTACCCATGCTTAGCCTTCGGCCACCACCACTTCTACCTCCGGCGACCACCACTGCCATCTCCGGCGACACCTCCGGCGATTGCCACTAGCACCTCTGGCGACCATCCATCATTGCCACCACCCATGTCTAACCTCCGACCACTACCACTTCTACCTCCGGTGACCTTTTACAACCTCCGACGACCGCCACCAGTACCTCTGGCGACCATCACCTATCTTCCCACCTTCATTCAACAGTTCTGATCTTAAGAGAGATTTCTCTTAAGATTAGTTGGCCGTGGAGATTTGTTTTGGTGGTAGTGGTGGTGGCCGGCAGTGGTGGTGGCAATGGAGGGGGAGGAGAGAGAGATGGTGGTGGTGGTGGTGGTATGGAGGGGGAGGAGAGAGAAAGTTAGAGAGAGAAGAGAGTTGATGGTAGTTGCGACGGCGACGACAACGGCAACGGCGACGATAACTCCAGTGGTGGCTCCGGTGGTGGTGGCTATGGAGGGAGGAGGAGAGAAAGTTAGAGAGAGAAGAAAAATGGTGGTGATGGTGGCTATGGAGGGGGAGGAGAGAGAAAGTTAGAGAGAGAAGAGAGTTGGTGGTAGTGGCGACGGTTCCGGCGACTGCTCCGGCGACGACAGCTCCGGTGGTGGCTCTGGTGGTGGTGGTTGTGATGGTGATGGTGATGGCTATGGAGGGAGGAGGAGAGAAGATGGAGGAGGTGGTGGTGGCTATGGAGGGGGAGGAGAGAAGATGGTGGCTATGGTGGTGGTGGTTGTGATGGTGGTGGCTATGGAGAGGGAGAAGAGAGAAAATTAGAGAGAGAAGAGAGATGGTAGTGGTGGTCTTGATTCGTGTTCAATATTGCATTTTTAACTTCATGATTTTACCCTTATTGGACACGAATTATCACTCACACGGGGAGATTTAATGGATAAATTGCACTTTTGTTATTTCTATTGTTGTTCACTTTTTCATAATAATAATCTCTTTCTTGTAGGTTTTGTAGGCTTGGGTGAAGTGGAACCCAACCTTTGTGGCCATCTGGGTATAGAAAAGGTGCAAGTAATCAAGCTCAGAAGAGGCGGATCGATCCGGCTCAAAGAGGGGATCGATCCGCGTGTTTAAAAGGAAGTTACTGGCAAATCCTGAAGACCCGGATCGATCCGCGGTTGTGAAGGGATCGATCCGCGTTCTGGCGCCGAGATTCTGCTTCCCCAAATGATAAATGGATCGATCCGGCTGTTTGCCTCGGATCGATCCGCGGCCACAGAAGATCTCTGTTTTTTTTGTTTTACAACTTTGCCATTGTTTGTATAGGGTATAAATAGTTAGAGATTAGTTTTGGTTAGGGTTAGCTTTATTTTACTTAGTTTTTTTTTGGTTGTAAGCTCTTCCTCTCTAATTCCCCCTCATCACTCTCCCCCATTACTCCTCATCTACCCACATTTACTTCCATCTAGTGTTAGAGAGAGAAGAATGAGTGAATGTATTACACATTTGGAAGCTTTTAATTGAAGAATCTCTTGGATTTCCTATGGCATTTATGGTGATGTTTTCTAGTTGGTATAATCTCTCTTTCCCTTTCTTAAATTTTGTTATCATTTTAATTATGAGTAGCTAAATCATGTAGGTTGGGGATCATAAACCCACCATTGGACCCATGTGTTTTGATTGTAGGTCTCTCACACTTGATAGCATATCTAGAGTTCATGGGTGTACGGTTTGAAGTTTTGAGACCCCACTTCCAATGTCAAGCATTGGAAGTTGTTAAATCTCTAAACTCTAACCCTATACCCATGTATTGCATTGGAACATCTATCTAGCATGTTGGTTGACTACCACATGTTTGATAGTTTGTCACAATGGAATTTTCTACCCTAGAATGTGTCACAAGTATGAGAGCCATAAGTTGTTTGGTCCAAGGTGGGGGAATGCTCCCCAACCTCAATTTCTCCTCCTCCAAGACCCTCCATTGTTAATTAAACTTAGATTTATCTTAAATTTACCTTTTTTTTATGATGAATAGTCATTGTAGTATAATTATTTACAAACCAAACCAAACTCAAAGTCGAAAAGACTCACTTTTATTTCTTAGTTTGTTAATTGCTCCTTGTACGGTAATTGGTTATTAAGCGTTCAACAAGCATTGTTACAATCCAATCCCTGTGGACTCGACACCCTACTTCCAACATACTACGTTTTTAATAGGGTTAAATAAGAACTTGATTTTGACGTAATCAAAATGGCGCCGTTGCCGGGGATTGGCGTTGGTAACAACCTTAGGTCGCTTAGTATCTAATTATAGTGCTTTTACTTTTAACCTTCGTTGCTTTCGTGTTGAGTGTCTTTGAAGGAGTAGCCTTTAGGTGAAAATCAACAGCTTTGCACAATGTCAAATCCGAGCAACGCAGGTACGACTAACCCCTTTGCAGTGAATTCTAATGTCAGTTCTTCTAGTAGTAGTAGTGGGTCGTTTTGGCGGCCCCCTACCACATCCTCACCATCATTCACTCATTCTTCGCACAGTACCAGCCACCGAGAGCCGGTAGTTGATGCATTTTCGGATCATGCCACGTTTGCCACCGAGGGCGAAACTCCCATGGATCGATTCCATCGGGAGCAATGGGATCAACACAATCCCGCTCCTCCACCTAGGTATCCGCCGCATCAACCACCTCCTTATCAACATCCTTATGCCCCTCCACCTCCTCAAATGGATCAAACTTTTGGGAGAACGATCGGGGATTACCTTCAACCCGAGACCGTGTCTTCCCCATCTTGCATAACATTCCCGTACAATGCAGGGGTGTTTCGATTTAAACCAGGAATGATCAATCTCTTACCCAACTTTCATGGGCGAGAGAACGAGGACCCCTACAAGCATATTCGGGAGTATGAGGACATATGTGGGACATTTGAACAACAAAGATGCACACCCGAGCTCATAAGGCTCAAATTGTTCACATTTTCCCTCAAGGATAGGGCAAAAGATTGGTTGGTGACCCTACCCCCAAATTCCATAGGCTCATGGCCGGAACTACAAAAGCAATTCTATAAGGAGTTTTTCCCCATGCACAAAACTCAAGCATTGGTTAAACAAATCCAAAATTTCTCCCAAGGAGAACATGAAACCTTTGCCGAGTGTTGGTTGAGATTTAAGGATCTCCTTAGGAAATGCCCACACCATGGTTTCGACAAATTTCGTCAAATTTCCATTTGTTATGGGGGGTTACAACCCAATACCAAGCAGTTAATCGAAACCATGTGTGCCGGGAGTTTCTTGACTCTTGAGGCCGAGCAAGCCGAGGCTCATCTTGAATACGTTTATGAAACTTCTCGCGGTTGGGGTGCATCTAACCCTCATGACCGAACCTTGCCGGTTACCGTGGCCCCATTGAACCATAATCTCTTCCAAGGGCCAAGGGAGGCCGACTCCATTTCGGAACTCACTAGGAAAGTGGAAGCCTTGGAGTCTCAAAAGGTCACCATGACTCCCACTCTTCCCCCAATCCTTGCCCCGGTCAATCCGTCACATTGCTACCTTTGCTATGCTCCGGAGCACTCAACCAACGAGTGCCCCATTCTTCCTCTAGTTCAAAACCAAGCTTTGGAGCAAGCGTGTGCACTTGGGATGAATGTTAGGCCTAGATATAATCCTTCCCAAAATGATGCCTACAATCCTCCCGGGAGGTGGTCGGCACCGGGACTTAACTACCATAATAACAAAGGGGTGAGTGTTGCTCCCCATGTCTCTGCACAACAATTTTGCCCGCATCAACCACCCCCACCACCGTATGCACCTCAAAATTTTGGTGCTCCCGTATCTCAATCCCAAGGACCCCCTTTTGTGCAAAATCAAGGGGGACAACAACCTCCACCCACTTATGTGCCTCCTCACAAGAAAAATTTCGAGGACCATAATCATGGCTTGTCCCAAAGAATGGGCCAACTTGAGCAATCCATACAAGCGATGCAATCATCGCACGCTCAATCAATGCAAGCTTTACAAGCTCAATTGGCTCAATTGCTCCAAAATCAACAAGTAGTTGATAAGGGAAAGCTCCCCGCACAACCCTTCCAAAATCCTAAAGGGCAAATGAATGGTGGGGCCTCCAATTCCAATGGTCCCATTGAACATCTAAAGGGAATCACTACTCTTCGTAGTGGAAAAACCGTGGATAACAAGGTCCAAAAGCCCTCTCAAGAACCACAAATCCACCCAGTTAGAGTTGAAGCCGAACTCGAAGAGGGGGACTCGTCGTCCCCTATTGACTTAGAGCTGGAAGAGGATGTTCCTAAAGTCCCCGACTTCATGGATCAAGAATTTTTGAATCCCGCTCCACCATTCCCTCAAAGGCTCAAAAAGAAGGTCGAGAACAACAAGAATCATGAATTCTTGGAATTGTTTAACAAAGTGGAAATCAATATACCTCTTTTAGAGGCCATTAAACAAGTTCCGGCCTATGCCAAATTCCTCAAGGATCTTTGCACAGTTAAAAGGAAGCTTAACGTCAAAAAGAGTGCCTACATGGCCGCACATGCGAGCTCCGTTATCCTTAACGAAGTTCCACCCAAATACAAGGACCCTGGCTGTCCTACTATAGCATGTGTGATTGGACAACACCACATAGACCGAGCCCTCCTTGATTTGGGTGCTAGTGTAAATCTTCTTCCGTATTCGGTGTATGTCCAGTTGGGCCTAGGAGAGCTTAAGGAGACCCGTGTCACCTTACAAATGGCCGATCGATCCGTTAAGATGCCACGGGGCATTATAGAAGATGTCATTGTTCAAGTTGGTAACTTCTACTATCCGGTGGATTTTATCGTGCTTGACACGCAACCCGTGGTCAATGAGCAATCACAAATTCCAATCATCTTAGGGCGGCAATTCCTTGCTACTGTTAATGCTTTAATCAATTGTAGGAATGGTCTCATGCGCTTAACTTTTGGAAACATGACTGTGGATGTAAATATCTTCTCTCTCTTTAAGCAACCGGATCTCGATGAGGAGGACGGTGATGAAATTTATGAAATCTCTCTCATTGATTCATTGGTGCAAGATTGTTTCAATTTTTCTAGTGATTCCGATGTTAATGATTCTTGCATCACTTCTTCTCTTGATCATACTTATGTGCTTAATGACAACGTAACTAGCATCGAACATGTTGAGAAATGCTTGAATAGTGATAATGCTATTGTTGAGTGTGTTCACGAGTTTGCGCGAGAGAATGAGATGAGAGATGAGGAGATAGAGGATGAGGAAGAGGCGAGTGTTGAGCGAATTATCGAAGAGGCCATGTGGACCTCTAACTTCGAAAGATTACCTCCGAGGGATACTTTCCCTCTTCCATCTAATGTTGTCATGCCCAAACTTGAGCTCAAAACCTTGCCAAGTGAGCTCAAGTATGCCTTTTTGGGAGAGAGCGAGAGTTTTCCGGTAGTGGTGTCGTCCCAACTTGACCCTTGTCAAGAAGGGAGATTGATGAAGGTCTTGAAGGAACACAAAAGTGCCATAGGGTGGTGCATAGCGGACTTGAGGGGCATTTCTCCGAAGATTTGCACCCACAAGATTTATCTAGCGGATGAAGCCAAACCTTCACGTCAAATGCAAAGGAGGCTCAATCCGAATATGAAAGAGGTGGTGATGGCGGAAGTCATCAAGTTGTTGGATGTGGGGATAATCTATCCCATCTCTGATAGTGAATGGGTGAGCCCCACCCAAGTGGTCCCTAAGAAGTCAGGGATTACCGTTATTGAGAATGAGAGTGGAGAGTTGGTCCCCACTAGAGCCACCACGGGGTGGCGTGTGTGTATTGATTATAGGAAGCTAAATTCGGTCACAAGAAAGGATCATTTCCCTTTGCCCTTCCTTGATCAAGTCCTAGAAAGAGTGGCGGGCCACAAGCACTACTGCTTCCTAGATGGTTACTCGGGGTACAACCAAATTGAAATAGCCCCGGAGGACCAAGAAAAAACCACCTTCACTTGCCCCTTTGGCACGTTTGCCTATCGGAGGATGCCGTTTGGACTTTGCAATGCACCAGCGACCTTTCAAAGGTGCATGCTTAGTATCTTTAGTGATATGGTGGAGAAATATTTGGAAGTCTTCATGGATGACTTCACAGTCTTTGGAGATTCGTTTGATGAATGTCTTGGGAATCTCGAGAAGGTTCTCAAGAGATGTATAGAAAAGAATCTCGTTCTTAACTGGGAAAAGTGCCACTTCATGGTGACACAAGGGATTGTGCTGGGCCACATTGTGTCTAGCGAGGGAATGCAAGTTGACAAAGCCAAAATTGATGTCATTTCCAACCTCCCCCCTCCTAGGAATCTCAAAGACATTAGGTCATTCTTGGGCCACGCAGGTTTCTATCGTAGGTTTATAAAGGACTTTAGCGCGATCTCGAGACCGTTGTGTCTCCTCTTAGCTAAGGACATCCCTTTCGAGTGGTCCAAGGATTGCCAAGAAGCATTTGAGAAGCTCAAGGCATTACTCACTTCTGCACCAATTATGCAACCTCCCGATTGGAATCTTCCATTCGAATTAATGTGCGACGCGAGTGATTATGCCATCGGAGCTGTTTTGGGGCAAAGAAAAGACAAAAAGCCCCATGTTATATACTATGCGAGCCGCACTTTAGATGATGCTCAAATCAACTACTCCACGACGGAGAAAGAGTTACTCGCCATAGTTTTTGCTCTTGAGAAGTTCCGGTCGTATGTGGTAGGATCGCGGGTAATTTGCTTTACCGATCACGCCGCCCTTAAGTATCTCTTCTCCAAGAAAGATGCTAAAGCGCGGCTCATTCGTTGGATTCTATTGCTACAAGAATTCGACATATCCATCAAGGATAAGAAAGGGGTGGAAAATGTGGTAGCCGATCATTTGTCACGTTTGACATTTGATCGTGATCATATAGACCCCATTCCTATCCGGGAATGCTTTCCGGACGAGCAATTGCTCAAAGTCTCTACTCTCCCGTGGTATGCGGACGTAGTAAATTTTCTTGTCACGGGACAGTTACCTCAAGAGTGGTCTGTCACAGACCGAGAGAGACTTATAGTGATGGCACGATCGTTCTTTTACGACGATCCCTATGTGTTTAAGTATTGTGCCGATCAAATTGTGAGGAGATGTGTGCCCAACGACGAGATACCGAGTGTGTTATCGTTTTGCCACGACCAAGCTTGTGGAGGTCATTTCTCTTCACAAAAGACCGCGTTCAAAGTGCTCCATAGCGGTTTGTATTGGCCCACTATATTTAAAGACGCACATGCTTATTGTAAAGCATGCCCTCGGTGCCAACTTCTCGGAAAAGTTACCCGGAGGAACATGATGCCTCTAAACCCCGTTCTCGTTATTGAAGTTTTTGATTGTTGGGGTATAGACTTCATGGGTCCTTTTCCTAAATCCAATAATTTTGAGTACATCTTGGTGGCGGTTGACTACGTCTCCAAGTGGGTTGAGGCCATACCGTCACGGACCAATGACCACAAGGTGGTATTGAAATTCCTCAAGGAACATATTTTGTCCCGATTTGGCACTCCAAAAGCCATAATTAGTGATCAAGGGGTGCACGGTGCACTTTTGCAATTCCCCTTTTGCTCGGTTAATGGAGCAATATGGCGTCACCCACAAAGTTTCCACCACGTATCATCCCCAAACCAATGGCCAAGCCGAATTGGCCAATAGGGAAATTAAGGGGATCCTAGAAAAGACGGTCGATCCGTCAAAGAAGGATTGGTCTACTAGGCTAACCGATGCGCTATGGGCGTATAGGACGGCCTATAAGACAAACTTAGGGATGTCCCCCTATCGATTGGTTTACGGGAAAGCTTGCCATTTGCCCGTCGAACTTGAGCATCGAGCTTATTGGGCAATTAAGAAACTCAATTTCGACATTGATGAGAGTGGTGAGAAACGGAAACTCCAACTTGACGAGTTGGAAGAGATTCGGGGTGAACTCTACGAGAGTTCAAAGGTTTATAAAGCACGCACTAAAGCTTTCCATGACAAACACATTGTGCGTAAGCATTTTGTGGTGGGTAACAAGGTGCTTTTATACGATTCACGGCTCCATCTATTCCCGGGTAAGTTGCAATCCCGTTGGATTGGCCCTTACATTGTGCACAAAGTGTATAACCATGGCGCCGTTGAAATTCAAGATCCCGCAAATGGGACAATTTCTAAGGTTAATGGGCAACGGCTCAAACCTTTTCTTGAAGGTTTCGACACCGAGTTGGTGTCAATTCCTTTGGAAGACCCCAATGTTGGGGTTGAGTAGGCTCTAGTGAGCTATACTCTTCTTTTTGTATGCCCCATGTTACATTCTTGGCATAAATTTTTGTTCTTGCACTTGTCCATTACATCCATTTTGATCTTTTCCCTTTTTAATAAGAATTTTCAAAGTCCAAATCTAAGTAGCACAAGGGGCGGATCGATCCGAGGAATTGGGGGATCGATCCGCATGTTTCTGGGGATCTTATTGACCAAGCTGGGAAAGACCGGATCGATCCGGCGTACTGAGCGGATCGATCCGAGAATTTGAGATGACATTCTGCTTTGTCCACATTTAAATGGATCGATCCGGCCTGCTGAGCGGATCGATCCGCGAGCTTGGTGAAACATTCTGCGAGAGTTTGAGTTAAATGGATCGATCCAGGCTTTTCAAGCGGATCGATCCGCGTTTTCAAAAAGGTACATTAACAACGTTTTAAAATATCGGATCGATCCAGCATGACTTCGGATCGATCCGCGGGGGGGCAGTTTCGTTTAAATCTGCAGAGGCTCCTCCATATTGTTTTAAAACTTTTCAAACACTCTCTCAAACTCTCTCAACCCTCTTTGCCCTAACTTCTCCAAATCCCCTCTTGTGCTCTTCCATTCTCCAGATCTTCAATATCGTCCATCTAAAGTATGCATCTACCAACTCTCATCGATTGATTTTCGTGTTTTCATCATGCATGCACCCTAGGTTGAGTATTATGTCCCATTGCTCTCTATTTTGAAAACTTCAACCTTAGGGCTCAATTTCTCACCCTTTTCTTTATATTTTGGGTTGATTGCTCATGCATTGTGACTATGTTTTGTGCTCAAGCCACATTGTGGCTTGTTTGGGATATATCCATGCATTTAACCTTGTTAATCTTAGAGAGTTTCCATTCTGCCCACAAGGTGCTCGACGAAAGGCCACAGTGAAATCACATCGTGCGTTCCCCAAATCCACACGTGCATTTTCAAAATGGTCGCGTGCATTGTTCATTCTTCTCTATTTTATGTGCATACTTTCAATTTTGTGTGTGGTTTATACTGTTGATTTCATGGCCTGTGCACATGCACGTCGATCGTGCACGCGCATTCTCACCCATCTCCCATGCATTAGCGTTCATTCCCCGTGCTTTTCATCTAAAAGGGAATTTCATTCACGTCCCCGCACTTTCACGTCTCCGGGACGACCCCACACACACCATGTGATCATTCCCCATTTTGTGCTTATTGTTAACTACTTGGGAATGTTGGACTTTGATTTTGCAGGCACAATGGCGAATCCACTTAAGTATGACAAAACCGAGTGTTCTCCGGCCCGCGGCTATGATCGCTTTAGGTCCAAAACTGAGAAGCAGTGGTTCGTGAATTTCTTTAAAACCAAAAAGTCCATCCTCCCTGAGCGGCCCATCGCCATCTTCGATTTCCCGGACGACGTCGTCCAGATCTTTAGGAGACGTCGCTGGCTCCCCCAGTTGGAGCATTCAGAAGGGTACAATGAGACTTGGGTTAGGATTTTCTTCGCCAGCATTGTCACCACCGGCACTCGCACCTTTGAGGCATATGTTCGGGGTGTCCGTATCCCGGTCTCCCCGGCTACTTTGGCCATTTTCATGGGGGTTCCTCATGAGGAGAACCCCGAGCCGTACCTGGAGGATCAGGAGCAGCGGCCTCATTACGATACCTACGCTACCCGTTTCACAGGCCGACCAGCTGAGTGGATCGGGGACCAGATTGCCCCTTCTACATTCACCAAGATCTACCGGTGCTGTAATATCATCGTCACCGCAGCGGTGTGGCCCACTCGCCACAAGACTGTCAGGGGGGATCACGGTACCCTCCTGTACGCTATTACCGATCCCACCGCACGGGTTGACCTCGCGAGCACCATCATTTACCTCATGATAGCGGCGTCTAACGACACCGGTGTCACTTCCAGTCTCCCATTTCCTACCCTAGTCACCCGACTTTGCACCTCACATGGGTGCGATGCCCTAGCGACTGATGTCCTCAAGCCAGCGCCGTCTCCAATCGATGGGACGACGATCGCTCGTAGCGACGCACAGGTTAGATCTGCGTCCAAAAGAGCTAGAGTAGAGGAGGGACCGTCTGGTGCTCGGGCAGAGGCGGCAGAGGAGCCGGTTTACGCACCTGGCATGGTCGATCTGCATCGTCGCTTCGAGACGATGAGTACTGAGCAGAGGCAGCAGGGAGAGGAGATTGCCGGCATACGGAGTGATGTCCGTAGCCTGCGGGGAGAGTTCGATGGGTTCAGCATGAGCTATAGACGGGATATCAGCATGATGATGCGGTTCCAGGCTGACTCTTTCCGTATGCAGTACCCAGGTGCAGATGTCCCGGATTACTTTCGCGATCCCTATGGTGGGGCAGCCGGTTTTGGTGGTTCAGGCAGCTTTGGGGCTTATGGTGGTTCGGACCCCTACAGCGGTGCCGGCGGTCCAGGTGCTATTGGTGGCGCCAGTGGCTCCGGTGCTTATGGCGGCACCGGTGGTTCCGATCCTTATGTTGGTGATGAGGGGGATGATGATGAGTAGTTGGGGGGTTGGTTTTGTTTTGATGATGCTTTCTGTTCTCTTACTTCAGTATGGATGATGTCATTTTCTGTTTTGCTTTGTGACTTTGGGTTACTTCAGTATGGATGATGTCATTTTCTGTTTTGCTTTGTGACTTTGGGTTACTTCAGTATGGATGTATGGATATTGTTTCTTTTCTTTAGTTGTTTTTTTTTGTTGATCATTGGCGTTGCTTATTTCCCTCCCCTTTTTGCCATGTCAACTGCTTCTTTTCCTTTTCTTTTTCTTTCTCGGGTGATTCTAACCTTGCAGGCACAGTTTATTACCGGCCGCTCCCTGTCCTTGCCTCCGGTAATATTGTTCTTCTCCTTGCACTTAATTATCTCATTGAGGACAATGTTCAGTCCTAGTTGGGGGGTGTGAGAGCTTTCTAGCTTCTCTCATACATTAACCAAAAAAAAAAAAAAAAAATTTTTTTTGCATTATCTTGTGTCTCCAATGATTTCAGTATAATTGCCTCTTTCTAATGCCGAGCGATGACACTTATCTTGAATTTCCTTCTGATTTTAGTATGTGACACTTGGTAATCCCCTTAGTTCTATAACTATCTTGATTATAGTGAATTGCATGAATTTCAAATCTTGGATTATTAAGCACGTTGCATGACTACATGTGTTAGGATGACGCTTAATGCGATTGTTACCCGGAAATCGTTCAAAACATTTGTGGAGACTTTGCCTGTGTGAGATTTTGATCCTTATCTCCATTGTTGAGTGTTGCATACTTCAATTCTCTCCTTTTTGAAAAACATACAAAAGTCGTTGATAATCTCATTTTCTTGCGTTGATTGTTCATTAGAGGAGTCATCTTGTGGAATGAAAAACTCATGCTTGCTTGTCATTGTAGTGGAGAATAAAGAATCACATTGTCCGAGGAAATGATTTTTTGGTCCTTTTCACCATTTCTGACCTCAACCACACATACCCTTCATTCACTTAACCATACACCTTCCATATACGCATTTGGACTACATTCTTGGGATGTCTTTGCATGAGATCGGATTTGTAAAGTCGTAAAAGAGATTGAATCGTGTTGTTGTGAGAGTACAAGGAAAAGAAAAGAAAAGACTCTCTCTCTAAAAAAAAAAAAAAAAAAAAAGAGAAAGAGAGCCTAAGAGTCAATTGTACTTCTTTTTGGGGCTTCAAAGAACATTTGTGAAAGATTCATCTCTTACGGTCATTTGTATTCATGCATTTCAAATTAATCCCAAGCTTGTGCCCAAACATCTCACTTCATTTCCCCTTGTCCTTCACATCATATCTCTTTCCCACTTTACAACCCCCTCAAGGTCCTAATTGATTCTTAAGTTTTGTGATTCGGAGTTTGAGACGATCATGACAAGTAGTTTGAGTTATTTCACATCCTCTAGTGAATGATATCTTTCATGAGATTAATTTTACTCGTTTTTCACGCTTACGTTTTTCATCATTGGCATGTGCGTGGTTTTGATTCCTATTTCCATTACTCTTTTACCCGCATGCCCCGAGTGTATTACCCATTCCGAGTGAGTCATTTTTAGAGTGTAATACCGGTGAGAATTGAGTTGAAGCGCGTTTTGAACGAAATTCGGATTATGAAAGCATTGCCATTTTCTTGATAGTTGTAGTTATGCACTTCACACCACACACGCATCCAAGATTGAACTTAATGAAGTTTATCTAATAATTTTGATAGTTTGTGAATTTTTGGATTTGCGTGTTATGTGCTAAAATCTTTTGAAAATTCTTGAGACTTTGTTGAGTGTCGGCTTTAGATTGTGGGCATCTATCATGAGGAAACAAAATGTTTGTGGGTATCATTCTGAGAACCCTCCGGAGACAACACTCCGCCTCTACGGGGAACGTGGAGGTTTAACGGCTTGTTGCATATGCTCAATGCAATCGTGTTCCCCACGAAAACGGTTTATCTTTCTTTTTAAATAAATTGTTGTGCAAAGTTATTCTTCAATCTCTTGGTATTTAGTTTTGTTGCTAAGAGACTAGCAACATGCTAGTTGGGGGGTGTGATTCGTGTTCAATATTGCATTTTTAACTTCATGATTTTACCCTTATTGGACACGAATTATCACTCACACAGGGAGATTTAATGGATAAATTGCACTTTTGTTATTTCTGTTGTTGTTCACTTTTTCATAATAATAATCTCTTTCTTGTAGGTTTTGTAGGCTTGGGTGAAGTGGAACCCAACCTTTGTGGCAATCTGGGTATAGAAAAGGTGCAAGTAATCAAGCTCAGAAGAGGCGGATCGATCCGGCTCAAAGAGGGGATCGATCCGCGTGTTTAAAAGGAAGTTACTGGCAAATCCTGAAGACCCGGATCGATCCGCGGTTGTGAAGGGATCGATCCGCGTTCTGGCGCCGAGATTCTGCTTCCCCAAATGATAAATGGATCGATCCGGCTGTTTGCCTCGGATCGATCCGCGGCCACAGAAGATCTCTGTTTTTTTTGTTTTACAACTTTGCCATTGTTTGTATAGGGTATAAATAGTTAGAGATTAGTTTTGGTTAGGGTTAGCTTTATTTTACTTAGTTTTTTTGGTTGTAAGCTCTTCCTCTCTAATTCCCCCTCATCACTCTCCCCCATTACTCCTCATCTACCCACATTTACTTCCATCTAGTGTTAGAGAGAGAAGAATGAGTGAATGTATTACACATTTGGAAGCTTTTAATTGAAGAATCTCTTGGATTTCCTATGGCATTTATGGTGATGTTTTCTAGTTGGTATAATCTCTCTTTCCCTTTCTTAAATTTTGTTATCATTTTAATTATGAGTAGCTAAATCATGTAGGTTGGGGATCATAAACCCACCATTGGACCCATGTGTTTTGATTGTAGGTCTCTCACACTTGATAGCATATCTAGAGTTCATGGGTGTACGGTTTGAAGTTTTGAGACCCCACTTCCAATGTCAAGCATTGGAAGTTGTTAAATCTCTAAACTCTAACCCTATACCCATGTATTGCATTGGAACATCTATCTAGCATGTTGGTTGACTACCACATGTTTGATAGTTTGTCACAATGGAATTTTCTACCCTAGAATGTGTCACAAGTATGAAAGCCATAAGTTGTTTGGTCCAAGGTGGGGGAATGCTCCCCAACCTCAATTTCTCCTCCTCCAAGACCCTCCATTGTTAATTAAACTTAGATTTATCTTAAATTTACCTTTTTTTTATGATGAATAGTCATTGTAGTATAATTATTTACAAACCAAACCAAACTCAAAGTCGAAAAGACTCACTTTTATTTCTTAGTTTGTTAATTGCTCCTTGTACGGTAATTGGTTATTAAGCGTTCAACAAGCATTGTTACAATCCAATCCCTGTGGACTCGACACCCTACTTCCAACATACTACGTTTTTAATAGGGTTAAATAAGAACTTGATTTTGACGTAATCAGGTCTCTTAGGGTTCCATGGGTAATTTTGCCATTTAGAGTGAAATTTAAAATTTTATAGGACTAAGAAGGAAAGTTCAAATTTTAGAAGACTTTGGGAGGGAAAGTTCTTTTAGAGTGTGTCCTTGTGTGGATTTTTTATTATAGCTTGTCCTTTAGTCCAACTTAACCCAACCTTAGCGACCTTACACCAAGTCTCCCTATATCTTAAAGAATCAGGCTTCAGTGCGCACTGAGTAAGCGCACTGGGTTTTTAAGCCTAAAAAAATCGCAGGGCGCTCCACTAACCCGCGATTTTTTTAGGCTTAAAAAAACAGTGTATTCACCCAGTGCGCACTGAACCTGGACTCATATCTTAAAATCATTAAAAGGTAAGCATAAATTTTTTTGTATTAGTGAGGTGATGCAAATGACCTGATATCATCGTCATACTGATTATTTCTCAGATTCGTTGCTTCCAATGTAGAAGTGTTTACAAATCAAGCCGATTAACAAGTCCTCACATCGAGACCCTTGTGGTCTAGTGGCATCACTCACTCTCTCCCAAGTGGGAGGTTGAGGGTTCTATTCCCCTTAGGGGAAGTGGTTTGAGGGGTTTTTCCCCTCTTTGGCCCATATGCTCAAGTGTGTCGTATGGGCTTGCTTTCGTAGGTCCTAGTTCATGGGGTTTGCATGGGTGCGTGTGTTCTTGCATATAGTAAAAAAAAAAAAAAAAACCTCACAAATATGTTCGATAAGGGCTCGGCTCATATTTTGTTTAATAAACAAGCCAAGCTATGAACCATGCATGAGCTCGCAAGAGATTGTATCTTTGAATAAGGCTCGCAACTAAGCTTGTGAAAAAGCTAAAAGGGATTGCATATTTACATAGATTTGTATTAACAAACAAACAAAATTTTAATTTTGGAGATACACGAGTTTGACTCGTCTATACAAGCCAAGCTCAAGCTTTTAGGTTTGTTTAATAAACAATCAAAACTTTTTGTGGGTTAGTCATTTTATTTTGTTGAGGGGTGTCTTTTGGTATCCAACTGGTGAGGGATTCAGTAATTTCACAATATTCCTTGGACATATTAACAATACTTTGATATTATTATTCAAAAATAAAAATAAAATTTAAGCTCATATAATAAACAAGTTAAGCTTAGGTATAATGAACTCGGCTCAACTCTTATACACTCCGACTCTAATGTCAAGGTAACCTTAATTAACCATTAGTACAAAAACATCATTGCTTTCATTAGGCTCCAAAAATGTGTATGGCCATAGCATGAGAATTCTCAGCAGCAACAAAGGTGCTGCCCCTTTGGCTGCACCAATGATCACAGATCACTTGAGAGCACATCCAATTTAGGTTTTTTTAAAACAAAAATGAAAAATCAAAGCAAATGAAGTGCTATTATGGAAGAGTAATTTTTTGGTGACAACTTTCATACAACCTTCTAAAAGATGTGTCTATCTCTCTCCTGTGTCACTGTGGGGTCCAATGACATCACAGGAGAGAGATAGACACATCTTTTTAAGAGATTGTATGAAAGTTGTATGAAAGTTGGTACCAAAGAATTACCCATCATAAAAATATGATTACTGCTGAGATGACTGTTGAAAGATTTGTTGTCAGCTATCCTTGCCCATGGTCATAACAATGATTACACAAGTCTTATTCTAAACTAGCCTTCCACATTCAAGTAAATGCAGAAAAAACATGTCATTGCAAAATTTTAAATAAAAAAGATCTTATTAATGATTGACTCTAAAAACTTAATTACTATTACTCCCTCCGTCCTATAATAAGTGTTCACATTTCCTTTTTTGGACGTTTCACAATAAGTGTATATTTTTCTAAATTGGCATATAACTTTTACTTACTTTTCAAAACTATCCTTATAATAAAGACAAAGTAGCATTTATTTGTGGTCTCAAAACAAGCAAAAAGTCAAACACCCATCACATCTAAGGGTAAAATTGGAAAGTGATCATTTAATGAACCAAAAAAATTACTCTATAATACAACTTTCTTAAATAATGTGCAAAATAAAAGTAGACCCTTATTATGGGACGGAAGAAAGTATTAATTTTAAATATAAAAGTAAGAAAAATGAATTTGAGAAAAAAAAATTATAGTAGTATTAAAAATTTAAAACAAAAAAACTCCATGATTGTGGCTTTAAGCCTCATTTTGTCTCCGTACGATTGAATATCCCATCATCATGTGCACTTATTTTTTTTTGCTCAAAAACTAAAATTTCATTAATAAAAAGGAAACCTTACATGGAAAATCAAGCAAACAACAAAAATAAAGAAAAGAACAAACAAAGACAAAACATCCAAGAGTACAATAGATAAGGAAGCATAAGCGACTACAGAAAATCCTATGTCAGCTGCAAAAAGAATCCACCACTGCGCCACAAGGACCGCCGAGTAGAAAGATCCAGGACCCAGGACAACTTCAAACTTGTAGATGATAGAGACCACCAAAAGAAAGAAGACGGCACAAAGCCAAGTCCAAGCAGGTGAAGAAGCATCACCAAAGGGGGCAACTAAAGTTGCTTGAAAAGCTTCCATGATAGCAAAAGTTGCACCATGGAAAGCAGCACAGCTGAAGACGAAGGCTCCAAAGCCACCAATCATAACCCAATGTAGACCAAAAAGCCAATCTACTGTTGCAAGACTGGTCTGGACAACATCCACCATCTTGGACTCAAGGAGAAGCCCTGCAAGATAAGGAAACCAACCTTCACAAAGGAAGGCGAAAAGCTTTACAAAGAAAGCGGAAGAGCCAAACAGGCCCTTATTTGAACTAGGACAAAACATGATACTAAGAGAGAGAGAGAGAGAGAGAGAGAGAGAGAGAGGAGGAGGAGGAGGAGGAGGAGGAGGAGGAGAATGCTGATCACAAACAGAGAAGGAGGGAGGGGGCGGCGGCTATTAGGGCAAGAAACAAAACCATCCTTACTCTCTCTCTAGAAAACTAGAGAGAGAAGCTCCCTAGAATTCCATGTTAAAACTAGTCTTCACTATGTGCACTTATTTCACTCTTGAAGTATTATGCTATTGACTTTCAAGCCCCAGAAAATATACCGTGCCCTTATCTAGACCAGAAATTAGACCATCTCCAAAGGCAAAACATCAAATGATGTAGGAAATGAGTGATTTTGATGGTCTGAGGCAAAGTTGATGTGTTGTTTTTGATGTTAAAAAGTAAGTCACTCCAACCCATACATCAAAGATTGTATATTTTAATAAATTTTATTCTTATATCTATTATTTATATTATGCTCATGTTAATGTACTTTTGTGGTTTAATAGCGTTTTTTATTACAAATGTATGACTTTTTTAATAAATAAAAATAAAATAAATTTTTTTATTGTATATTTTGTTTTTCCAATTAAATTGAAAACTTAATGGGTTTGATTGGTCCACTTTTATTGTCAACGAAATATAAAAACACCCTATAATTTTTATCCCATTTTACCTAAATGGCTAAACCCAGTACTTTCTCTCTCTCTTCTCATCTTCAGGATTCTTCTTTCTCTCTCTCTTTGAATAAAATAAGTTGGAAAATTATTTGCCTCAGCTTTGCCTTCGCAGCAATGTTGCTGCAATTTTAGATTGCAGCAAATTTTGCTGCACCTGTTGATGCGTCCATTGGAGCAGAAATTTTTAAGATTGCAGCAAAGTTTGCCTCAAAATGGTGTTTGATGTGAGGGTTGGAGATGGTCTTAGATAGCTGTTATATATATATATATACGAAAATTCTATAGAGAGGACACCCTCACTTTAATAAAGAAATGACCTCTGTTTTGACCGTTAGATCGTGTTTAAAAACTGTGAAGTGACATGACTGCCCTTAATGAAAACACAATCGGACGGTCAAAACAGAGGCCCTCTCTTTATTAAAGAGAGGGCGCCCTCTCCATAGCCTGACTATATATATATATATATATATCTATAATAAGGAAGAGTGGTGTGGAGCCCTCCAAATTAACAACTTTTAATCTTGACCATTGAGACAAGTTTAGATATTTCAGATCGTCGGATTGTTTATTCATAAAAATGGTTAACCCCATTAAATATTGCATTGTATCCTATTAAAACTATAAATTAAAAAGGAATTCCCTAAATTAATTTGAATTTGAATCAATACATGTCTATATCCAAATTGTCAACTTCAGTAAATACAAAACGCAAAGAGCAATGCTAGGCACACATCTCAATCCACACCTCAAATCACACCATTGCTTTAAATGCATGTACCTTGTGATGTGTAAGTAGTGCACAGAAAAGTGTGAAAAATTCAAACAGCACAAAGTACATGCATTTAAAGCATGAGGTGTGGTTTGAGATGTGGTTTGAAATGTGTGCCTAGCATTTTTGAAACACAAATCTTGGGTAAACTAGATCATTGGACTGATTTTTTTAGCAAAAAAGGAATTTCTTAAATTAATTTGAATTTGAATAAATACATATCTATACTAATATAGAAAGGAAAATATATCTATACTAATATAGAAAGGGATATATAGCGGTACCTAAATTATACTTTTAGTTAACAATATTTACAACATAACCAATAAGATTTTGCTTCTAAAATTAAATAATTGTGTTCTAAAATGTCCTTTACTATCATGATTTGAATTTCAAATACCATAAGTGAAAATAAATATTCAACAAAAACAGCTTTGTCTAAAAAAAAAAATCAAAAGCAACCGTCTCTCTTCTTCCCTTTCCGAATGACATGAAGCAATTGACTTTCTCCTTCACCAGTGACAGATATCAAACATCTATGTAACACTCCTATGATCGAGAAGTGCCTGTAAGACACTTGGTTATCTAAAGGCCACGTCCTCTCCATTCTTTATGAATACATCCTAATCCAATTGACTGCCTTGCAATGAAGAGAAGGAGAGGACTCTTTGGTCTTTCTAATTGTGAGTGTTGGTTGTGTATTTGTTTGTTCTGTATCTATAGTATTACTTATTCACGATTTGAATTTACATGCTTCTCATCCACGTTTTCATTTGATTTATGGCATGAGTTTCAAAATTTTCTTTTCTATTCGTACAATTTGTATTTCACTGTAAAAAATGGTATTGTTTTAAAAAAAATTTGCAAAATATTCCAACTTACAGAAAAAAGATGGTATGCAAAATTTGTTCTCTTCCATGTCTATCTCAATGTTGAGTTTCTTCATGTGTGTTTTAAATTTATGTGTTTTTTCTTTAATGAGTATTTGTAAAAAATTTATTATTATTATTTGTAGATTATATTGAATAATGCGATATTTGTCTAATTTAAATTCCAAATATGGTTTTCAAATTGCTTGACAAATGTGCCACGTGTTACCTGCATTTGATACAGCTAACAAATCATTTGCAATCTAATTTTAGGAATCATTGCATTACCCAGGTTACATTCCACCAACAATCTTAATGTCTTACATTGGTTTAGATTTCCAATTATAACTCATTACCCGTTTAGAATAAAACAGATATATCGGATTTTTGGTTACTTCTAATAATGACTTCTTCATTTTCAAACATTATTTTAAATTTATGTTCACGTTGTCTCTCTCTCTCTCTCTCTCTCTCTCTCTCTCTCTCTCTCTCTCTCTCTTTTTTTCAATTTATATTCACATTAGTAGAACAGAACAATTTTGATTTTGACAATACCTTGGGTCCCATAACACTCCAGCCTGATATTATTTCGTTTTCTTTCCCCAAAAAAAAAAAGTGAGGCTAATTAATTTCAACCTTGGCATTCATATTGATTTCTAGTTATATCTCATTACCATTTTATTTTTTTGTAATGCTTCTCTCTGTGTGCATGTGCGTGATAAATAGGGTATAAAGAGAGAAAAAGAGAGGGAGAGAACTTGGCGGTTACATTGTGATTTTTTTCACTAAAATTATTCGTCAATAAAGTAATAAATGAATTACAATTTTGGTTATGTATTAATAAAATATAATGGGCTTTTTTAAATGAGTTTTTCCATTAAAATTTTGTAATTACCAAAACAAAAACTTAATGCACGAGATTGGTAACACTAGCATAAGTGCCGAACATGAACAATTCAATGATTGATATTAAATGGAACAAAATAATTGTCATTTTGATAAATTGGTCTAAAATGTCTTCCTACTTGACTGCCATAATTTTCATGTGTTTTTTGTAAATAAATATCATATAGATGGGATTTTTTTTTTGAAGTAACTATCGACTTGACCAAAAAAAAAAACAAAATAAAACAAAACAAACTTCCTCTAACAGTTTAATTGTTTCCATAATTTAAAGTTTGTGTCTAATTGTTTTCCATAGATGTTGGAAAACATACAAATCTACATACAAAAATTCACAATTAGTGGTTACCCCACTATTGTTATGTGATTTTTGTCACTTCAATCCAATATTTTCATTCGTCGTATGAAAACCAGCTTTTTACTATCTTTTTTTCTTAGGAAACAATTTAAGAAAGAAATGCACAATTTTCAGAATTTTGTCATTGTAAGTTTGTTGTATGATTTTATTTCGTCGATTGCGAATTTTGTATTAGTAGTCAAGTTTACTCCCTACCATTGATATGTGATTGTTGTCACTTCTTTAGAATTTTCCTAATCTAAGTTATTATTTTTCTTAATTCTGTGGTGGTTATCCTACCATTGTTATGTGATTGTTGCCACTTCCTTAAAATATTTTTGTTCGTCATATGAACACCATCTTTGATTGGATAATCAGTCGTCGGATAGACTTAAACAACTAATAGTACAATTCCCCTCTTGACAGATAAATGTGTCCTATGATTCGGAATAGTGACTAAGGACCTTTTTATTTTTGGTCAAAACTAAGGGATTATTTTTCAGCTCCTAATTTGGGTTGTTCTTAAATGACATAGTATAAGAGTTATTTATTTTTTATTTATTAATTTTTTTTTTGCGCCATTTGAATGAAGGGGATAACTTTATGAAAAGGATTATATAGCTTCATTATTTTATTTATATATTTATATATATATATATATATATAAGATTCATACAAATAGTGGATGCAACTTTTAATTAGGTTGTATAAAATTTTACTACATAATGTTCTCTCTTCTCTCTTTCTTACTCCTGTATTATCACTGTAGGAAATATGTGGGCCATACGGGTACCCATATATCATTAGACTGGGTTCAATGGGCTTTAGCTCTTGGAGACTTAGGGTGTGTGCCTATATATATATATATATATATGTATATTGCACACATAGCAGGGTTTCCTCTAGCACACCCTATGAGATACAACTGGTCTCTCTCTCTCTCTCTCACGGTATTCTCTCTCTTGGCCATCACCATTGGAGCTATGAGATTTAGCGCGTGACTGTCATGGGGATTGCTCCAGTAGCGTCTTCTACGACCTATACGGAGCACAAGAGGGTACACGGAAGCGACGTAGGTGCAGCAGGTTCGTGGTTCTTGATTGGGCTCGTAACAACACCGTTCGATAATTCGTTGAGTTATTCCGCTAGATAAGTGACATAAACCCGACTAATATGCTTGCGTGCATATTTTATCTACAATCACCTGCATAAAACATGCACTAGCAAACTTTACAATACTAAAACCACCTTGGTGGTGGTCACAAGTAAGTATTTAAACAAATATTCTTTTAGTTTTAGAATTTTTGAACCTTCAATTCTGGGCAAAAGTTCAATGGTGGGAGAAATTATCCAATGTGATCACTTGCACTGTGTGTGCCATTGTCATTTTTCCATCGCAGTGGAATCTGCTCAAAATTCAAATTGGTTGTTACAAGGGAGTGCACAGTCCATAAGATAATTTCAATAAACTTTGACTAGCTAGTAACTTATTAAGTCCTTGCCATATATAATAAGGAATCTTGCTACAGGCACCGACGTGATCAGGGTGTGAGCCCCATCAAAATGGATGGAATCGATCGATCGATGCACCTCGTTGGTGTCTCTATCATTAATCTATAATAAGACGTTGACCTTAGCTCTGTCAATAGACTGCATTTATATTTGAATATTGTATTTAGACGGATTTGGATCATTGTTGTGCATCAGAATCCGAATTTGTACCCCTTAGAGTTAAATTGGTGAAACTGATTTGGATTTATCCAACCCAATCCGACTAGTACTACATATACTATATATATATATATATATATCATACGTGTAATATTAATATCAATACTTGCAGTAGATCATTTCAATATTATCAAAATATAGCTCGAGGCTGATAAAAATTACAGAAGATTGAGTTGATTAACATTAAGACTGCAATGTGTTTACTAGACAATAGACTGCTTATTATATCCGATAAGTAGCCGAAGCTTAACAAATCTAAATACGGATTTCACTTAACCTTTTTAAAGCTATCTGACAGATATCCAAATCCGATCCGATAAGCCATTTTGGATTGTTGTTCTGTACTACTCCCTTCGTCCCAAATTGTTTCGCACTTTTGGGGAATCTACCTTTTTAAGGGACATAATTATTGTATTTTTGTCAAACTTTTATGCTCCAACTTTCCAAATTTGCCCCATAAATGCATTTAGATTAGTTGGGGGTGTGAAAAAAGAAATGACAAAACAATAAAGATTCAAAATTTGTTGTTTTGACTTTTCAACATGGACTAATATTTTGAGACAACCCAAAATAAAAAGAGTGTCCAGCAATTTAGGATGGAGGGAGTATATGAAATTATCCCAAAATTGGCTCTGGTAAACTAAACAAACTATACTGACAAGATTTCAAAATACATGGGCCAATTGGCCTGCTTGGCTTCAGTACTTGTTGGGCTTGGCCATGACAAATTTTATAATTGGGCCAGACTGGTTTTAGAGTTTTTCACTCCCATTTTTTTGCCTATGGTTGGACTAAAATTATTAGAGCATGGGATTAAGTAAATTGGTCTTCTAAAAGCCCATTTATCCTCCTAAGGGACAATTTAAGTACAGGGATCAAATCAATTGGTCTAATAAAACCCATTTATCCTCTTCTTCAATTTAGGTACAGATTCAAATGGGCCCAACTTTCAAACTCATATCAGAATGTGGCCCACAAACAGTAATATGAGGAACAACTGGATTGGACTGGACTTTGTGGATCAAATCCACACTCATTACTCCTCCACAAATGTTTCCTTTCGGCCAACATGCTTGCACAACCCACCCCACTCCAACAACTAGGGTACGAGGAGATTACACTTCCCAACTGACCCATTGTTATCCCATAATTATTATATGTGGCCGGTCTCTATTCATTTTATCAGTGTAATGAAGTGGTATATTTGTAAAAATTTCTTTGATTTTGACGAGCCCAGTATTTGTAAAATTTGTTTGTATATATTAGTAGGTAATACGTACGTAGGGTGTTTGATAATTCAATTAAGTGATATTTTGTTTTTCAGTATATTTGATAATATATTACTTGACTGAAAAAGAAGCTAAAAAAAAATACTAAAAATATTGAGTGGATGTTTTTTTATTAAAAATAATAACTGAATGCAGTCTATTTTTGTACATGAAGTAATATTGTGATTGATCGATTTAATCAAACGGCCCGTAGTTTTTATTCCAAAAACTACTTTTTCGCAAGATGATGTGACTGATCAAGTAAAACTAGTTACAAAATAAGATGTCATGTGATTTTACATTTATATTGAAGCTTGCAATTTACACATGTGTAATGCTATTGCCAGAGTAACAATAATTAATCTCAGAACAAAAAGTGTCGCTAGCTGCTTTGATAATAGAGATAGCATTTACACATCAGCCAATTAATAAATTTAGACTGCTAAATCATGTGCACTTTAACATTGACCGAATAAGGCAAATTAAGTGTTGGACAATGAACAATAAATTTTTTTTAGGTAAATTATACTGACCTCCCCTAAGGTATGCTGCAATTATGGGGACCTTTCTGGTAGTTTCAAAAGTTACACTAACCTCCCCTGTAAGAGATCAAATTTAACGGTGTTAAATTTTATGCAAAGGTATAGATCTACCCTTGAAATAAAATTTGTTTATTTAATAATAATAAAAAAAGGGTTAATTGCATTGACCTCTCCTGAGCTTTAGTGAAATTACACGGACCTCCCTCTATATTGCAAAATTACACAGACCTCGTTTGAAGTCTGGATTTGCATTACACACACCTCCCCTTTAGATTGCAAAATTTACAGAGACCTCCCTTCTTAATTTGCTAATGTCAAAAATACCCTTATTAGTTATAAAAAATATATCTCTCTCCTCTCTCTCTACTGTATATACATATATACATGTGACATACGTACACATCATATTTACGGACCATGCATATATACATACATATATACGTATATACATACACACCATATATACATATATATATATGTATACATATAGCTATTGAATACATATATACATGGATAATTGTATACATCTTTGAGGTGCGTTTGGTATTTTGAGTTTAGATCTTAGGTTTTTGGAAATTAATTTTGGATTTCAATCTTAGGAACAAGTTAGTTTTGGAATAAATAGATTTTGGGTTTAAATCTTATGAACAAATTAATTTTGGGTTTAAAATTTTGATTCTTTGAACAGATTCATATTCATATATATATATATATATATATATGCTTGTCCAAATATTATGTATGTACTTGTATATAGTTATATCTATATCTATATATATACACACAGTAGAGAGAAGTGTGCGTAGTTTAGTAAAATAGGAAATAATGTAAGGGTAAAATAGTAATTTTTTGCTAGAGGGGAGGTTAGTGTAATTTTATAATATAGAGATAAGGTCCATGTAATTTTGCCAAACCTCAGGGGAGGTCCGTGTAATTAACCCAAAAAAAATTATGAAATGACAAGTTTGTCCTTAAGATGTATCCTTAAAACGAAGAAGAGGTAAGATTATTATTATAAAATTTTTTTTGGACTTTGATTGAGCAAAGTAGTTATTTTGAAAAGTTTTAATCATGACATAAACGGTCAACAAACCGTTTGACTAATTAAAGGGAGGTAAGTGTTGTACAACTACAAACCTCATGAGGTTAGTGTAATTTTTTAAATTACAAGAGAGGTCCCTAGAGTTTTGACCCACTCAGGAGAGGAAAGTTTAATTTTCCTTTTTCTTTAATAGCGCCACTAGCCATAGGACTCAATGAGGGTTCGATTCGATTCGGTTTTGGTCTAATTTTCAGTCAATCTGAACACTTTTGGTTTGGTTCGGTTTAGTTCAATTTAGAGTAAAAATTCAATTCTGTTCAATTTTTACACTGCATAAAATTTTGAAAAACCGATCAGTTCGGTAGGTCTGTTCGGTTTGCATATCCCCTAGTTGTGTGACTTGTGTCACTTCAATGTGCCAACTTGTAGACCCTTAGGCGGTTAGGCCTTGTTTGGGAGCGTGGAAAAAAAAATAAGGTTTAGACCTAGTGTCACTTTAATATGCATTTTATGAAAATCAGCATTATACTGAGCAGTTTTAAGTAGGGGTATAAAAAAAAAGGGGACAAATGGAACGATTCAGTCAATTTTCTTGAAAATAGTGCAGTTGGAAAAACAAATCAAACCAAACCAAACAAAAAAAAACACCTGTAAAATCGACTATATTGAACCCTTTTGGTCAGTATTGAGAACTGACAAACCGAACCAATGGTAGTTTTATGACATTTTTCAGCCAAACACAAACGTCTATGCACTCAAAGTTGAGCTATGCAAACACATGACTATTTGTAACTAGCTCTTTTCTAAACTACAAAACTTTGGTTGTTAGGTTACCCAAATAGCTCTTAGTGTGCTTCCCCAATATACCATTGGATCTATACACATGGGGTCAACCTTGACAAATTTGGAGCCCATACGAACATTTAAAGATGGAGCTCTTGAACAAGGTGGGCTCGAAACCAAGCTGGGTTCGGAAGCAGCACCTTGTGGGTGGAAATAAATGGGTACATTTATAAATGTTTGTAAGTATAATTTTTTGTATGAGAAAGACTAAAGTTGTCATGTGACTTTTTTGGGCCATTTTAAGAGTTGAAAGGTTTTGTATTTGTAATTTATATTGCATATAGAGAATTGCCGTCTTTTCTAGTCTCTTCCACCCCTTTATAATATCATATGTGTTCATATCTTCTTTTTTTCCCCCCTAATAATAAGCGTTGATTGTTGTTTTAATTTATAAAGCTTGAACTGATGTAAAATAATTTAAAGGTACTAGATTATAATGGGGACAATAAATTATATGTATTTTTTTTTTCAAAATTTAGATTGAATTAGATTATAACTGGACCTACATATTACAAATGAAAATATTACTTTGGGGCCAACTTAAAATTTTTGGACCCTTCTTAAAGCAAACATTTTTGTTCACCCCAAATTGCTCACTTTTGCTCACCTCGTCCCCCATTGGCTTATGCAGTGGGATCTAAGATTAAATGCGAAATAATTAATAGTGTAAAGTACTAGGCCCTGCTACATTTGCCAATGAAAAGTGAAGGTAATCAATTTTGGAGTGAGCAAAACTACACTCCTTAATGCGGACAATAAAGCTTGAACCGATGTAAAATAATTTAAGGTGTACTAGATTATAACGGGGACAATAAATTAAACTATTTTTTTCAAAATTTGGATTGACTTACATTATAACTATATTACAAATAAAAATATTACGGCCCAACTTAAGACCTTTCTTAAAGAATACAGTTTTACTTACTTTAAAATTGTTCACCTTTGTATGAAGTGGGATTTAGGATAAATGAGAATTAATTAATGATTGAGCAATGTTGGGATGAGCAAATAACTGCATGGTGGCTTGTCAACTTATTCGTACTAATGAAGATAATCACTCGATCTAGAGTTTTAATTAAAGACTGCAGAATTTTACTTGATATTTGTAATGGTTTTATAAACCACATTAGACGCGAAGCTAATCACTGTGCTGATTACCTAGCTAATACTGGGGCAAATCGAGAACTTAAGCCTGCCTCTTTTGGCAGATTCCATGGGGTAGTTAATTTTAATGTTTTCCTTTGCATAAAAACATAAAAAATAAAATAAAATAAAATAAAATAAAAACTACACTCCTTGAAAGCAAAAGGACAATTCTGTGGACTGTGCATAATTTTAAAAAATGTGTCTATCTCTTTCATGTGTTACTGTGGATCCACTAACATTACATGAAAAAAATAAACATTTTTTTTTAATTGTGCACCAAACTTTATCCAAAGTAAAACAAACAAAATTTGGGGGCCTTATAGTACAGTTGCCCCTCCAGCCTACCCAGGGGCAGACCCAAAGGGTGGGGGGGAATTTTGAAGATTTAAAAATATTTTACATAGTGGTCCTCCCAAATTTATGACTTTACATGTGGAGGTTCTTAATACATAGTGTTCACTTGACTTTCATTATGTTGAAATTGTGATGTGTTAGGAATCACATTTGGTGATAAAAAAATTTGGGAAGAATAACATTACAGGATTAATAACAATATCCTCTAGTGTGACCGTATGACATTAAAAGTCCCTCCCTATTAATAGTGAAGGGGATGAGTAATATCCCCTTATTCAGCTCAGGAGATAAACAATGTCTAAATCTAATTTGCCACAACTATTAGTTCGACTCTCTGTCTTACTTAAAAATAAAAAATATGTATAAATGACCAAAAAAAAAATTTCTCAGGGGCTCTGCTGTCACTCCCCGATTTTTGAAAAGCCAAATATTCAATCAAGTGTATATCCTGATCAATATTCAACCGCCAAAAAAATTCAAGGGTGACAGTTTGGTATCAGAGCTTAAGATTAGCTTAGCGAATCTAAGTGATTCTCGGAATGTGGTTTATGGGTTGATCAGAGCCTGACCCAGCCGGAAGTGTGCCAACGGGGATGTTGGGCCCTAAGGGGGGTGAAATGTAACAACCTTGGTGCTGAGTGCTGTAGGGGGAGTTCGTCCCACATCGCCTGTGGAAGGAAGGGTAATGTGATATATTGTGTGGTTTCAAGTCTCCCTAGTAAGAGGCCTTTTGGGTAGTGACATAAGAACAAATCCGTGCAGGTTTGGGCCTAATGCGGATAATATCTTACTGAGCGAGACTTGGGTCATGACAGCTGCCCATCAACCTCCGCATGGAACTTGGTCCCCCCTAGCACAAAATCCTGGGTCCGCCACTGAACCTACCTGGCCAACCCTTTAAACACACGTTCCTTAAAAATAATCTTAGATCTTAATCAAGCAATCAATAAGTTTTTTAGTTATTAACCTACCATTAGGTCGCTATTAGGGGACAAGCCACCGTGGAACATGGTCCTAGAAGATATATATCTGCATTTGAAAAGACCGCATGAAATCACAACCACCATACATTAACAAAATTATCAATGCTTTTTCCATATAAGTGGTCTAGACTAGGTTAGCCTTTGCACACAAATTAAGGTTGTGTTAATCATTACTTAATTAGCAGTCTTGATATGATAGCAATATTTCCACAGAGGCATTCATCTCATGAGATTGTGCTTCCAACCTAATCCACAAACTCTCTCTCTCACACACACACACACACACATATATATATATAAACTCTCTTTCTCTCACACACACACATATATATATATACATATATATATATATATATATAGGAAAATGTTCTTAGGTGCTATTGGGGCTTTTAAGCTTAAAAAATTTGCAGACTGCCACACTGACCTGCGTCTCGTTTCGTTGCCCCATTGATTTGCGAATTTTTTAAGCTTAAAAGCATAGTGTACTGGATCAATGCACTTACCCAGTATGCCTAAGAGTTTTTCCCTACATATATATATGGGCAATGCTATTGTGAGATGCTTCTCACATGAGAAGGCGAGTTTTAACCGTTGGATGAGCATTTAGCCTTAAGATTCCTAGAAATCTGGAGAGAATCTTGTGGCTAGATGCTCATCTAACGGTTGAAACTCGCCTTCTCATGTGAGAAGCTTCTCACAATAGCATTACCCTATATATACTCTTTACCCAATATACTGACTTTTAAGTCTTAAAAAACCTACAGGTCAGCGGGGCAGCTAGCAGATTTTTTAAGACTTAAAAACCAGTGCACTGGGTAGAATGCACTTCTCCAGTGCACTTAAGATCCTCTCCCTATATACACACAGATATATATATATATATATATAGATTTATGTACGTGCACTTAAGATCCTCTCAAAATAAAGACCACGTATTTAAGAATTTAGTAGATACTACAGAATTAAGATACTTAATTTATTATATGAATATATAGGTATTTTGAAATCCAAAGATATCCTAACTCCATAATTAATCCTACTATATCACTCACAGATACTTAAGATCTACTAAATTCTTAAATACGTGGTCTTTATTTTGTTCCCAATTTTAGAGTGTCTCATTCAATCTACATCTACACTATACTATAAAAGAGGCTTAGGGGTGGCTTCAATTTCAATTTTGTCCAATTTTGGCATTTCTTGATTTGTTTGAAATGACGGTTTTACCCTTACTTTTATCTTTTGTTCCATTTTTCTTTAATGAATATTTTGAGTTTTTGTCCTTTGTGAGGGTAGGTTGGTCATTTCACCCACAAAACAACCCTCATTATTATTAGGTCAACTTTTAAAATTAAATTATTTTAGAATTGATGATTCAATCAACTTTTCAACCAATAATTACAAACATTCACAATTTGATTCAACTTTTAAAATTATTTAATCTACAATCAATCAACTTTTCAAGGAATAATTACAAATATTTACAATTTGGTTCAAAACACCCAAAAGTCAACAAATTGTAGAAGGCACAACCACTTTTTGGCTTTGTGGTTTGTATGATTTTTCGTTCTTCCCAAACAAATCACTAACTTGTTTGGTTTTGTTTAGTTTTGTTTGATTTTGTTTTTATTTATTTGGATTTTCCCAAATAAACCACTAACACAAACAAGGCACAACACAACCCGAATTGGGCTATGCCTTGTTTCGTTTTGTTTTGTTTTTATTTTTTTGGTTTTCTAAAACAAAACACTAACATTTGTTTGTATTTTTTGTACTATTTCTTTGAATTACCAAAGAAGCTATAAATAACTTTTATAAATTAATGCTTGTTTGGTAAGGCTTCTTTGAGCCTTAAGGCAACTTTTTAAGAAATCTTTGAATTACCAAACAAGCCTTCAATCACTTTTCTAAAACAAGTCTTAGATTACTTTTGAAATTTAATGCTTGTTTGAGCCTTAAGACAACTTTTAAGGAATCCTATAATTACCAAACAAGCCTTAAGTTACTTTTGTAAATTATCTTTTTGTGCGTGTGTGTATATATATGTATACATATTATAATTTGTTATTATTTATGTGTTTAAAGTGTGTACAATTAGAAATCGAATTACCAAATTATCCTATTGTAAAATAGAATTATCAAACTACCCTTTTGCCCTATGTAATTACTCTTGTGTGTGTATATATACATACATTATATTATTATATTATTAAAATTACCATTTTGCCTTTTGTAAAGTACAATTTTTTCAAAGTTTAAAGTGTGTATAATTATAAATTGAATAAAAAATTTACTCATTTGTTAAATTGAATTACCAAAGTACCCTTTTATTTTTTTGTAAATTACCATTTTGTATATATGTGTATATGTATTTATACATATTATAATTTATTACTATTATTATTTATGTATTTAAAGTGTGTACAATTATAAATTGAATTATCAAATTGCCCTTTTTTTCTTTTGTAAACTACCCTTGTATGTGTGTATATATATATGTGCATATATTGTTATATTACATTATATATATTGAATATATTATATACCAAAATTGAATAAAATTGTGTACAATTATAAATTGTGTACAATTATAAATTGCATAGCCAAATTACTCTTATGCCTTATGCAAATTACCCTTTGTTTCTATGCTTTAAAGAAAAGAGCTTAAAGTTTAAATTGTTTACAATTATAAATTCCCGTTTGTTAGATTGAATTACCAAAAACCCTTTTATTATACTACGATATATATTTAATAATTTAATTACCCTTATACATTTTACAAATTACCATTTTGTTAAATCAAATTACCAAATTACCCTTTTATATATACGAGTGTGCGTGTGTGTGTGTGTGTGTGTGTGTGTGTGCATATATATATATATTATCTATATGTTAAAGAAAAGAGCCTAAAAGTTTAAAGTATGTACAATCACAAATTGAATAATCAATTACCCTTAAGCCTTTTGCAAATTACTCTTTTGTTAATCGAATTACCATATTACCTTTTTGCCTTTTTTATATTACCCTTTTTGTATATATGTATGTAGATATATACATATACATACATATATATATATATATTTATTATCTATACGTTAAAGAAAAGAGCCTTAAATTGTAGGTTAACATCAATTCATATTGTTGGTGTTAATCCATATTTTTCTAACACTATCTTGAGAATTAATAAAACTTATTTATCTTTCTTGTCCACATTAGAAAAAAATGTATATTGTATTTTTTCTACAAAATCCAACGCCCGTGCATTGCACGGGTCGTCTTTCTAGTATACCAAATATTTCTTAGATTTTTCTCCAATCCAAAAATTTTTTCCTAAAAAAACTTAGCAGTCTTTTTAAAGACTATTTTGGAAAACTTTATTTGCCATAACTTATTTTGGAATTTTCTATTATTCTCTTGAAGGTCTTATTTCGTCTTGCTCCAAACAGCCCTAACTCTAACTATCGTAAAACAACCCCTAAGCTTAACTTTAACCCAAATAACCCGTAAGAGTAATATTTGAGAGACAAACACTTTTTACAAATACAATCTATCTCTTTCCTAGGTGGTACTGTGTGGTCCGGATAATTTCAGTGATCCCACAGTTCCACCCAAGAGAGAGATAGTGTGTGTTTATAAGTGTTTGACACTCTAGCATTGTTGCAAACCATAATTCCTAACCTTGCGCCAATAGACCCTAACTAAACTTTTTTAAAATTTTATTTGGAAAATTTAATTTTGGCTTTAGGGCTACTTGGCTTAAGAGTTGTTTGGTTTAACGACTTTTGACTTAAAGATTGTTTGGCTATTAATTTAAGGGCATTTTGGCTCGATAGATATTTGGTTTTAGCTTAAGGGTTTTTAGCTTAGGAATTATACTACAATAATGTTTTGTCATAATTTAGCGGGAAGTGCCGAAGGCACGCAAAGTTGTCAAGTGCCGAAGGTACGTGGAGTTAGTTATTAACTAAAGGACATGATTAGAATTGTTCGTTAATGCCTTTAGGCATAATATATACCTAGTCTGTATATATGTTGTATCGGTGTGATGTGAATGTGTGTAACAGAAATGAGGTGAAAATAGTGATATGAATTAATAAAAGACAATAAGGTAAAAAAAAAATATTGATTACAACACTTTTGATTATGACAATTTTTTTTTGACTTGGTACGATTTTTGTGAATTTGAAAGAGTTAAATTTATAAGGTATTTCAATGTGTAAAACCATCATATTAAAATTAGGTTGTTTTCAAAAATTGTTAATTGAATAAAAAGTTATCAAAAATGTTAGGTACACAACGCACTCTACAATACATTTCACAACAGGGCTTTAAATGTGTTATGATGATGCCGAAAATTGGTAAGAGAGGTTAAAAGAGAGATATGGGGACACAAGAACTTGTATGTGGTTCGGTCCCGTTAACGAGATGACCTACGTCCACGGTTGCGTCAGTGCGCTTTACTAGCAGATCACCGGCGGGCTTGGTGAGCCAACAGTTGGGCGGCACTACCAGTAAAACCGACCGGATGTATGTGTATGAGTGAAAATTATATGCAATTCTTTTTGTTTGAATGCCCTCTCCTTAATGGGGGTGAGCGACCTCTTTTATAGGTGCAAGAGACCACCCGTACATGGTCAGTTTGCAGATTAGGAAGCCTAATCTATTTACAGCCTGATTTACATGAAATTAGGGATGTTTCCTAAGTAGTTTAGGAAACTGCCTGCTCCTTCCATTAAATCTTCTAACCGGGATAGGAAACTGGCTGGAGGCTTGCTGACCAAGCAACCACGCCTACTGGGGGGCGCGCCCATGTGGGGTCCATCTGGAAAGAACGACCGGGCTTACAGCCATCCCGGGCGGTTTTGCGTCACAGCCCAGGATGCTGTGTAGTCAGTCCAAATTCAAGATGACCTGGCTTCTCTTTACTGAGGTGGCGAGGCCTGACTTTGACCTAATATTTTTGTGCATATCAGCTGCCCCCCATTTTCAAAACTAACGGGATGCTCTATCGGATGAGGTTTGAAAATTAAGACTGCTTCTGACAGAAAACCGTTTGGGAGATGGCCCCGGGTTGTTACCCGGGTCGTGACCGGTTGGGCTGGTCTTCCTGGGTCAGGACCGAACGGTGTCTATGTGGGCCCGGGACCAACTTTTGCCATGTGTCACCTTGTTACCGGCCTGGTCAGGATCCAGCGAGGCTGGTAACCGAACCGTCACGTCTAGCATTAATTGGGCGTGTCTTTTGAGGCGACGTTCTACATGCCCGTGATGACAGTTGTCGGTTGGTTTAGGCGGGAAAATTTCCTGGCCATTAGATCTAACTTAATCTGGACCGTCCGTGCTCCCTATATAAAGAACACTTGTTCATTTCTGGGATTCCTGTTGCCAATTGATAGAGATACCGAGCGGTTTAAGAGCAGAGAAAGTGTCCGGTAAAGCTTCCCGAGCTCTTCTTCTGCGATAACCCTTGTAAGTGTTCCCTTTTCAGTTTCAGTTCATCATCCTCTTTCTCTTCCTTTTTCTCTTCTTGTTTGAGCGAGGCTGGAGAGAGTGAACCCTCTTAGGTAAGAACGGGAGTGGAACTTTTTCTTTCTCAGGTTCTGCTCTTTCTTCAAGTCGGGAGGTACGTTAGATAGGTTGAATCGAGCGGGCTGTCCCCGGGTAGTTCTGACCGAGTGTCACCTTGTCTTTAAAATCGTATACTTTCTGCCCTTTAGGTTGATAACCCTGCCTCCTTTGTATCTCAGACTCAGAGTTCCTGACCTATACCTTGGTCGTCCTCTTCTTCCCGGCCCAGTCACCGAAACCCCAAGGATGTGTCACTCTGGTTTTGACTCGTCCTCCCGGTCGGCGGATGGGCGGTCCGGGTCAGAGACGCCGGACACAAGTTTGAGTTCGCCATCCGCGTCCCCCTCCGATCACCATAGCGAAGGCAAAATCCCAATCCGTCTCTCCGACAATGAGTCGGACCAGGAAGCCCCTGTTGCTTCAGTTTCCCGGGATTCAGGTGACGAAACACCAGGGGAACTCGACCCCGAGGTAGCCTTCGCCAACGAGTTCATCCCGTCCACCCTGCGCACTGAAGATCTCGGCCGCATTAGGGATAGGTACATCCTTCCCGACTACTACTCTCTGGCCGTGAATGTCAGCGGAGCCCAAATCTACCAACAGGGTTTCACCACCTTATATGAGGACATCCTCATGGCTGGGTTCCGCATCCCCCTCTATCCGGTCATTCGGGACGTCTTTATATACTTGAGGATCGCCCTGGGGCAGCTGGCCCTGAACGGTTGGAGATTCCCCAGGTCCATCTCCCTTTGGCCCCAAGTTTTTGGGTATGAGCTTACTGTCCAGGAGTTTCTCTGGACACACCGACCGTTTTTCGTACATGGGGAGACCGGGTTCTTTTCTCTCGGGGCTCGTCAGGAGAGAAAAATCATAATGAATTGCTCGAGCAACAACAAGGGCTGGAAGAATAGATTATTCCAAGTGTCCACCCTTGGACTCTATGAGCGGGCCCTGGGGATCCAGATGAGGACTTCCTGGGCGGGAGAACTAAGGGGTAAGTTAGTGCAGTAACTTCCCGCTCACTTTCTTTACTTTGCTTTGAGACTAACTACGTTATGTTTTGCATTGCAGCAGGATCAGTTAGCCCACCTAGTTGTGGATACGCGGGATTCCACCACTTGTTTGTTTTTGTTTGAAATTGATTTAGATCAAAGAAAGAAAATGGTCTGTTGAAAACAGATACAGAGTCGCCACTTGGTCTTTAAGGAACCAAGAAACCTAATTTTGAATCACCCAAATGGATAAAGGGCACCGGCCCTTCATAACCAAAGAACTTGGCTCGGGGTTTTGGTACAAGAGAGGAAGGAGCCTTTGTCGCGACTAAAACACCCTCAACTCGCCCCGTTTTTCGACGGGCCTCAATTAGCATCCAAATAATCATCTTATACTATGTATGGTTCGAAAATTAATACTATGATAGTATATTACATCACATAAGAAAATTTGAAATGGAAGATCTAAAGATAAGATATCATTCATAAGATCTAAGCCAAGTATCACACAATGCAAAGTGAAAGATCACACAAAACAAACCTAGGAAAAATTGTCTAATCACATATCAAGTAATCAACTTTTTCTAATCTAAGGGGACATGAATTGTTCTTGAAACAAATAAATCAAAGAAAACAAGGATGCTTAGCAAGCTAGAATGATGCATGTTAATCTTTGAGAAGAGAAGATTGTAGTGTGTTTTATGTTCATGGATTCCTAGAATGACTTAGAAGTCTAAAGTGTGTATGAATGAATGAATGAAATCATCATGGGATATGTACAAATGTAGAATGAACTACTTTCTAAGACATCATCTAATTTGGAGTACATGTACGCATCAAATCAAAGGATGGAAGTGAAAATATGCTTTCTGTGAATAGTGGACAGAACAGTAATATGATCTTTCGGAAATTGAAAAAAGGGGTTAGGAATGTTTTCAATGCATGATTTTTTATTGAGATCTTCCTTATTGTGTATAGAACACAACCCAAAAGCCAATCTTTAATAACTACCACAGATTGAGAGAAATCATATAAACAATAGAGGTTATTCAGAAACAGAGTCCGTACTGTCGACTGAAATGTTAGAAAATCTTAGAAAATGGAAACAAAAGATCTGGAGGCCCATATTATACAGAAAGTTCCCTAAGACATTGAAGTTCAAGGAAAAAATTAGTTGGGACCACTCTTTTTGGAAAAGTTTTCTGTAAAACAAGTCGAAAGTCAACCTAGCAGTTGCGACAGCAGAGGCAGAATGTTTGGAATGGATGTTTGAGCAAAAATAGACACCTTTCAAGTGCTTCCAAGTCAAGCCAAAAATCATGGATGTTCTATAATGAGTTAGAAATACTCTCCAAGTGGTCTTGCATTCATATATTGAGTATTGAACTCAAAATAATTCTTTGAAGTTAAATGACTCACTGTTTTGAAGGTTTTGAGAAAACAAGGTTTATTTCTTGAAATCAAAATGAGGGGTTTAAGAGAGGGTTTTGAAATGGGGGTTTTGAAAACATATTTTCAATACTTAATGAAGATTATAACCACTTAAAATGTCAACATCAAACTCATCATCAAGAACCTCCAAGATTGTTGGAAAGTATTATTTACATTTTAAAGACAACTTTATGAATACATAGGAATGTATTGAAGTTGAAATCATCATCTATCAAACATGTTTTTGAGGTCAAGAGCTACTATCCATAAGGATTCACTCACCTCAAACGTCATGTCATCATCTAGATGATGATAGACTAGTAAGTAAATAAAGAAAAAACAAAAAATGAAATGAGGTGAGAGAAAATGAACAAATATATACAAACAAATAGATAGCAATCAATAGATGATATTCATGATGTATTAGTTTGGTGTTTCACTCATATGTGGTGACATTGGACATGGAAGTAGCTTCCTCTCTCTTAAATGCTCACTAAAATGGTGGTTGGTTGTATTGAATATGAAGTAAATGAAAATAATGAAGTAAAAACAAAGTTTAGAACTCACTTTCTTGTTTGAAAATCAAAGAAGGAAGCTTCTTTTCTCTCTATTCTAACCTTATCTCTACAACTTTCTCTCTAAAACTTTTCAAAGCTTACATTTGACATCCCCAAAATGAGAAGTCAAGGGGGGGGGGGGGGGGGGGGGGGGGGTTTATATAGGCCAATTTGGGATGGTTTTGGGGTTTTAGAAGTACTCCCATTGGTCCCAAACATCTGTGAAGATAGAACTACGTCGTTTTGATTTCTAATTAATCAAAATGAACCCCCAAAAGAAATTACAAAAAAACACCATTCTGGAGGAGAGTGTCGCGGCGGCACTGGGCCAGTGCTGTGGTGGCAGTAGGCCAATGCCGCGGCGGCACTGCTCCTCATTCGTCCAGATAATCCTTTTTAGGCCCCCAGAGGTTTCGGTATTCGCGAAAATGCCCTATTCGTCCGAAATTCACAGAAAATGTATACAAACTCCAAATTGAGGTTATGATATACCGTTGGAAAGGTAATGGAGTCTAATTTACATAAAAAATAGTTCAAAGAGAGGTCACCTTGAAAAGTTTTGCGGTATTCGCGATAAAAGCCGATTTGATCGCCTTTTTCACCTTCGGAAATTCATAATAAATTCATTTGAAATCCAAAAATTATGTGCGATATACCGTTGGAAAGATATTGAACTCTAGTATCCATGAAAAATATTTGAAAAATGATATGGCGCTCTGGTTTCAAAGTCAACTTTTGGTCAAGCTGGTCAAACTTGGGATTCCCGGGAAGTTCTGGAAACCTTTGGGAGCTTCCAGAAGCTGACGTTTTCGTTCGATTTTCTTTTAAAACTCATTTTTAGTATTTTCCACATGATCTAGAATGATCCCAGAACTTTTTGGTGAATTTGGACGATTTTGGTCAAACTTGGTCAAAACTTGGTCAAACCGGTCAACGGGGACTTTCTGGGAACTTTCGGGACCTCTGGGAGCCGACGATTTCATCTGGTCTTGCTTTAGAACTCATTTTATTATTTTTCTTACGACGTAGCGCATTTCCAGAACATTTGGTTTGAATCCGGGAGCGTTCGGGCTTTTAGGGGTATTTTGGTCATTCTGAGCATTCTGAGAGATAGAACTAACTTCCAAGAGTCCTTTTTGAGTCTTTTATGATCATTGTAAACCACCAAGCTATGGGTATCCTAAATCTGATAGCCGACAAAATGGGGTGTCTACACTTGTCTTCCCGGGGAGTGCCAAGAGAGAATCAGAAGCTTAGCGGACCATCCCATCAATATTTGGGACGTTCTGACCCACTCGGGAGATCAGAGAGGTGATCACCGTCCAGAACACACCGCTGAGTCCCCCTTCCTTCCCTCAATCATCCTGGGTAAGAGTTTATCGGCAACTTAATTTTGGTTATCCTTCGTCATCTCGTTGCTCTAATTTCTGACTTCGTGGCCCTTTCCTTTTGTAGAAATGGCCCCAAAGAGGAATTTGGAGCAGCTGAGGGAGAGGCTGGCCATTGCTGCTGCCGCCAGGTTGGCGGTAGCACAAGGAAAGAGGCCCACCCCGGAAGCCTTGGGCGGCGAATGCCCGCTGAGGCGAATCCGGCACGGGACTACGAACCGTCCAGAACCCGTCGGGACTTCAGCTCCCCGCGTGGTGGTGGCCGAGATTTTTCCCCAAGGGGGAATACCGTCCGGGGCGCCGGTTAAAGAATCAGCAGTAATCAGGTAGAGGTTCAAGTCCGCCCTTCTTCCCAGCCAGGTGGAGGCGTGTGCGAACATGTCTCCCGAGGCGTTTCAGGGATGGTTATACAGCCTTTCCCATATGGTAAGCACTTGGCGCTCCTGCTCCTCTTTACCACAAATTTTCCTGCGATTATTTCACTAACTGACCATCGTGGATCCTTCGCAGGTCAGCTGCATGGCTGCTAGGACTGAGTCCTTCATGCCTTCTTTGGCCGGTAGGGCCGCTGCTGCTGAAGTCGCTCTGTCTGAGGAGCGAGCGACCTCAGAGGCTAGGCAAAACGCCCTGGCCTTGCAGAAGGATGAGGTGAAGGGCTTGGCCCTGAGCCTTGGTGCATCCCAGGCAGAATTGATGACTGCCCAGGCCGATTTGGAAGCTTCCCGAGCCCTCATGGCGGCTGCAGAGGCACGAGGAATGGCCGCGGCTGAAGTGACAACTGCAGGGCCACAGAAGAGGCATTTAACGATGGCTTCTTCCAGGGCTACGAGGATCTGAAGCGGCGGATTGCCCGGGATCACCCCAAGTGGGACATCTCGTCCTACGAGGGGATTGATTCGGACTATTGGGACGTCGATCCCGCGACTGGTGAGGATCCTCCTGCTGGTGTTGGAGCTGTTGAGCCTGCCCCGGGCGAGGGCGAGGGAACCGAAGAAGGAGCTGCCCCAGGGGAAAAGGCTGGGGAGACTGAAGATGTGGTCGAAGTGGACGACTTCGGCCCCCGACTTATTATTTTTTTTTTTGGTGGGAGGGGGCGGTGGGGAGGCTACTACAACTGCCCCCCGGGCCCTGTATAAATTGTCTTTAATTAATGAAAAGGTCCTCGAGACCAACTTTCTAATTGTTTACTGTTTCTGCACTTGTGCCTGTTTGTGATTGCCTGTGACCGACCGGTTGTAAATCCCATAGGAACTACCTTAGCAAAAGTTAGGACTGTAACCGGCAGAGAACACTTAGTCTTTCAGGGACCTGATGTAGGGGTCCCGCTCGGGTATGGTACCGGTTTCTCTGGGTACTGTAGGTACTTTAGGAATATTAGAATTGTTCTAGGATTCCAAGTCCTGTTTGTATCCGGTGTGATTTCCTGTTTAGTCTACCCTGTCCCCAAGCTTTTGCTAAGGCAGGCGTATAGAGGGGATGATTGTAGGAAACCGACCTGGAACATGGGTGGTTGCAGGGTCGTTTGGGACTTGCCATCATCAGCCACCTAGGAGGCATTGCCCCCCCTTATAGGTTGGACCTAAGCGAAGCCTGTGCCTCGGGTTTTGGACCCGGGGTCTTTTAAGTGCCTGGGGTCTGACCCCGAGGTCTTTTAAATGCCTGGGGTCTGACCCTGAGGTTTTTTTAAGTGCCTGGGGTCTGACCCCGAGGTCTTTTTAAGTGAGAAAGCATGGAGAAGAGTTGTTTGGCGAAAGAAACTTTTATTACTATATGAATAGATATGCTCGGGTCGAGGTACATAGTTCCTAGCCAACATTATTGTCATGCTTTACTGGAAGTACTTGCTGAGATGCTGCACGTTCCAAGGATGAGAGAGGTCGTGCTCGTCTAGAGTTTGTAACCAATAGGTACCCGGGCGGTTCACTCGGGTAACTAGGTATGGACCTTCCCAGTTTGGCCCCAACTTTCCATGGCTCTAGACTTTCGTGGAATGGTTAACTGCCTTTAGGACCAGATCTCCTATCTGAAAAGTGCGATACTTCACCTTGCTGTTATAGTATCGGGAGACTCTTTGCTTGTAGGATGCCACTTTGAGATACGTCCGGTCTCTTTTCTCCTCTATCAAGTCGAGTTTTGCCCTTAGGGCATCCTCATTGTCTAGCTCGCTGAAATTTGTCACCCGGTAAGTAGGTAACCCAAGCTCTGTGGGGACCACCGCCTCAAAGCCATAGGTTAGGGAGAACGGCGTTTCGCCTGTTTTCGCTCAGGGTGTAGTGCGGTAGGCCCATAGGAGGGTCGGTAGTTCCTCTGCCCATAGTCCTTTGGCGCTTTCAAGCCTCGTCTTGATTGAGTGAAAAATTGTCCCGTTGGTCACTTCAGCTTGGCCATTGGCCTGGGGGTGCTTCGGGGATGAGTAGTGATTGGACATCCCGTAGCCTGAGCAGAACTGCCTGAATACTGGGGTTTCAAATTGCCTACCATTGTCACTAACCAGAACCCGGGGGATGCCGAACCTGCTGAGGATATTCCTCTCCACGAAGTTTTCCATTTTCTTCTCGGTGATTGTTACCAGGGGCTCGGCCTTCGCCCATTTGGTGAAGTAATCTATGGCTATGACAGTGAACTTGACCTGTCCCTTTCCCGTTGGTAGGGGACCGACAATGTCAATGCCCCACTGAGCGAACGGCCAGGGGCTAAAGATTGGCGTCTGAAGTTCTCCCGGACGGTTGATCATGGGAGAAAATCTTTGGCACGTATCACACCTCTTGACGTATTCTTGAGAGTCTTTGGCCATGGTCAGTCAATAGTAACCTTGCAGAAGGGCTTTGCGTGAGAGTGCCCGGCCTCCGATGTGGTTCCCGCACACCCTTCATGGATTTCATACAGTATTGCTTGGACTTGTGTAGAATGGACATAGTGGAGGTACGGTACAGAAAATCCCCTTTTGTAGAGGATGTCGTCGATGATGAGGTACCTTGCTGCTCGGTATTTAACCCGGCGGGCTTCTTCTTTTCCGTCTGGTAATGCGCCTGTTGCAAGAAATTCGATGATTGGGTCCATCCAACTAGGTTCTAGGGTGGTCGGTTTGACCACCCTACATTCTGAATTGAACACACTTGGCTCGGGTAGGTATTTTATCCTTATCCCGGGCAAATCTGACTCAAAAGATGAAGCGAGGCGGGCTAACCGGTCAGCCCTAGTGTTTTCCTCCCTAGGTATCTGCGTGACAGAGAACCCCTAAAGCTTCTTTGAAACTGCTCGGACAAGGGCTAGATAAGCTACCATATTATGCTCTCGAGCCTCATACCCTTGGTTGACTTGATTCACCATGAGCTGGGAGTCGCTGTAACCTTGAATTTGTAATGCGCCCATTGAGGTTGTCATTTGTCACCCGACCAACAAGGCTTCATATTCAACCTCGTTATTGGAGGCTTTGAATCCGACCCTGAGTGCATACTCGAGCTGGATCCCATCGGGCGTGGTTAAGATGATCCCTGCTCCGCTACCTTGTTTGTTGGAAGAACCATCCACGTAAAGTACCCAGGTCGGGATATCTGGTTGTAGCCCGGGCGGTAAGGTCAGTGGGGCGGTTTCTTCAACTGGGTCTTCTTGGTGTGTGAATTCAACAATGAAGTCTGCCATTGCCTGTCCCTTGATTGCTGTGCGGGGTCTGTAAACCACTTCACATTCCTCTAACTCCAAGGCCCATTTGACGAGCCTCCTGGACATTTCAGGCTTACTCAAGATCTTACGGAGGGGCTGATCTGTAAGGACCACGATGATGTGGGCCTGGAAATACGGGTGAAGTCTCCGGGCTGAAGTGATGAGGGCGAAGGCGAGCTTTTCAATACGGGAGTATCTACTTTCTGCGCCTTGAAGTGCCCGGCTTGTGTAATAGACCGGGAATTGTATCCCATGCTCTTCCCGAATGAGTGCCGAGCTGACCACCGAGCGTGACACCGCTAAGTATAAGAACAATTCTTTGCCTAGCGCAGGCGTTGAGAGTAGAGGGGGTGATGCCAAGTACTTCTTGAGTTCCTGGAACGCTTCCTCGCACTTTTCTGACCACTGAAAAGCTTTACGAAGGATCTTGAAGAATGGCAGACACCGGTCGGTAGCTCGGGACACGAATCTATTTAATGCAGCCACCTGCCCGGCCAAACTCTGTACCTCTTTGGTTGACCTAGGTGACCGCATGTTTATGATGGCTTGAATTTTTTCGGGGTTCGCCTCAATCCCCCACCTGCTGACTAGGTGCCCAAGGAACTTTCCGGACGAGACGCCAAATGTGCACTTAGCCGGGTTCAGCCTCATCCCGAACTTTCTCAAAATGCTGAAGGCCCCGGCTAAATGCTCAAGATGATCAGACTCGTCTTGGCTTTTAACCAGCAGATCGTCAACGTAGACCTCCATGGATTTCCCGATCAAGTCCTTAAACATGTGATTGACCAGGCACTTATAGGTTGCCCTGGCATTTTTGAGGCTGAATGGCATGACTTTGTAGCAGTAGGTCCCTTGATCCGTGATGAATGAGGTTTTTTCTTCGTCCTAGGGGTACATGCTAATCTGATTGTACCCGGAGTAGGCATCCATGAACGAGAGGAGCGAATGACCGGCTGTGGAGTCTACAAGGAGATCTATCCTGGGGAATGGATAACAGTCCTTGGGGCAGGCTTTGTTCAGATTGGTGAAGTCCACACACATCCTCCACTTCCCGTTGCTTTTCTTGACCAGTACTACATTCGCTAACCAGTCGGGATAGTGGACCTCTCGGATAGATTTCGCTTTGAGGAGTTTATCGACCTCCTCGCGTACTGCCTTCTGCCTCTCGGGGGCCATGCCCCGTCTCTTCTGCTTCATAGGTCGGGAATCTGAGTTGATATTGAGTCGGTGAGACATTACCCGGGGGTCAATCCCGGGCATGTCTTCATGACACCAAGCAAACACATCTTGACTCTGTCGTAGGAATTGAATTAGCTTCTCCCTAAGGCCGGGCTTCAGCTGGGTGCCAATGGTGACCGTTCGGTCGGGGAGTTGCGGGTCTAGCATCACCTTTTCTAGATCCCCGATCGGTCCCACTCCGTCACTTTGATCGCTCGGATCCATCTCCTGGACAGTCAGTGTTTCAACGATGGCCTCTCGGTGCAGAGAGCTGACATAGCAACTCCGAGCGGCGGCTTGGTCTCCTTGTAGGCTCCCAGGCCCATGGGGGGTTGGGAATTTAAACAACAGGCTGTGCGTTGATACGACCGCCCTGGCCTGGTTGAGGGTTGGCTTTCCAAGGATGACGTTATACGCAGATGGAGCTTCCACGACTATAAAGCTCACTAGTACAGATACCTGCTGAGGGTAGGCTCCCATGAGGACCGGGAGCTCGATGGTATCGAGCAGTTGGGTGTTGGATCCATTGAACCCTACCAGGGGAGTGGCCACTGGTCGGAGCCGATCCCTGGATATCCCGAGCTGATCGAATGTTGAGACAAATATGACATCAGAGGAGCTGCCCGTGTCTACCAATACCCTTTTAACCATGTAGTTTGCTACGGAGAGCGTCACTACCAGCGGATCATCATGGGGGTAGTATAGGTCTAGCATGTCTTCGGATGAGAACGTCAACACGTCGGTTGGGAGAGAGCGGGTGGATGGGACATGCCAGACATCCGATCGAGACGCCCGGGCATGCCTCTTCCTTGCCGACCGTGAATCCCTTCCGCCTGAAATTCCTTCGGAGATTACATTGATCTGCCCAAGGGGTCGTGGTTGCTCGGGGGCCCGGGTTTCTTGCCGGGGTCGTCTATCAGCTGCCACAAATTCAGCTAGGTGGCTCTGCTCGATCAGCTTCTCAATGGAAATCTTAAGCTTAAAACAATCCTCCGTGTCATGCCCATGGTGTTTGTGGAAGCGGCAAAACTTGTCCCGGTTCCTCTTACCAGGTGGGCTTTTTAACTTGGCGGGCTCCTGGAGTAGCCTCTGGATCTCTGCGGCGGCCATAACATCGTGGATTGACCAGGAAAGTGGGGTGAAGGTAATCGGGGTCTGGTCCTGAGTACTTCTTTGTTGATCTTGTCTGGGTTTCTTTCCCAGACCCTTCTCGGAGCCCTCCCATTTTCGTTTAGCTTTCGGGGACTCTTCTCCCGTAAAGCTGACGCGCTTGGACTTCAGAAACTCCTCTGAATCGATGTACTTCTCTACTTTCTCTGAGAGTTTCACCAGGATTGCCAGTCGGTCATGATGGAACGACGTTGCAACTTTGGTGTGTTGAACCCCCAAGCAGAAAGCCATGATTGCGGCTGTTTTATTCAGGTTGCAGATCTGGAGCCTCTGCTGATTGAAACGGTCCCCTCAGGGACTCTCCCTTTCGCTGCTTGACGGTAAGCAGTTGGGTGTCTGATTGTGACCAGTCGAGCATTCCCACAAACTGGCTGATGAAGAGCTTACCCAATGTCTTAAAGTCATCAACCGTTCGGGGTTGCAGAGCGTAGAACCACTGCGCGGCTGGGCCTTTAAGGGTACTAGGGAAGGCCAGGCACAGTAACTCGTTAATCGTGGTGACTAGCGCCATCTGAGCCTTGTAAGTGCGAACATGATCCACTGGGCTCCCTGAACCGTCATAAGAGCTGAGATGTGACGGTTTGAATTTCCGTGGGATGGGGAATGCGGTGATTAGAGCAGTGTAGGGCGACTCGGTCTCTGTATTGATATGATTGTGGAGTTGCTTGCGGCTCAGTTTTTTGATTTGCTGTTGCAAGTCCTCGATCTGGGCCTTTACATCTTGCCCTATTTTCCTTTCCATATCCGAGCTGTACGTCGGGTCTGATGATGATGCTTCTTCCTCGAAGTGCGTCATCCTCGGGGATAGAACCCGGCTCCGGCTCCGGGTAATCGTATGCCTAAGATCTCCCCGGCTCCGGGCCTGAGGGTCTTTGGCTGATTCCCGGGGCTTTGGCCCTGATTCTTCCCTCCTAGTGGCACGTCGCCTATTGATGATGTCTCTAGCATCTTCTACCCGACGAGGATTGATCCGAGCTTGCCGCCTGGTGCGCTTGGGTGCTCTGCTACGGTCACTATCCCAGGCGTGTTCCCAATCCGACGGGGATACCGGCACAGAGTGGGTATGGTTCCGGACTCTTGCGGGCTCCCGATCGGGGGCACTTTTTCTGGTCTGGTTCTCGGATTGAGGACGCTTTTCTTGCAAGGCCAACAACGTTTTGATTTACTACTGGGTTTGCCATTGGCCTTCCAAAAGTTGCGCGATCGCCGCCGTCATTTGCTCGGAGGTCATGGAGGCGGCCTGCTACTCAAGCTACAAGTTTTCCTGACCAGTTGGAGCAGTATTTTTCTTACCCGTCTTCGGTGGCATGTTGATCAGTCAAGAAATTTGTTAGTGAAAAACTTATCGATTTCCCACAGACGGCGGCAAACTGATGATGCCAAAAATTGGTAAGAGAGAGGATATGGGGACAAGAGCTTGTATGTGGTTCGGTCCCGTTAACGAGGTGACCTACGTTCACGGTTGCGTCAATGCGCTTTACTAGCAGATCACCGCCGGGCTTGGTAAGCTAATAGTTGGGCAGCATTACCAGTAAAACCTACCGGATGTATGCGTATGAGTGAAAATTATATGCTATTCTTTTTGTTCGAATACCATCTCCTTAATGGGGGTGAGCGGCCTCTTTTATAGGTGCAAGAGACCACCCGTACATGATCATTTGCATATTAGGAAGCCTAATCTATTTACAGCATGATTTACATGAATTTAGGGATGTTTCCTAAGTAGCTTAGGAAACTGCCTGCTGCTTCCATTTAGTCTTCTAACCGGGATAGGAAACTGCCTGGAGGCTTGCTAATTAAGCAATCATGCCTACTGGGGGCACACCCATGTGGGGTCTATCTAGAAAGAATGACCGGGCCTACGGCCATCCCGGGCGGTTTTGCGTCACAGCCCGGGATGCTGTGTAGTCAGTCCAAATTCAAGATGACCTGACTTCTCTTTGCTAAGGTGGCGAGGCCTGACTTTGACCTGATATTTTTGTGCATATCATGTTATATCATGTGCTGTGTAAGAGGTGCATAGAAAAGTGTGAAAAATTCAGCACAGTGTACAAATCATTTAAAGCTTTGTTATAAAATATATTGTGATATATATTGTGTGCCTAGCATTTTTCAAAAGTTATATTAACATCACCTATTATATCATTTCAAGTAAATCAATCACCACTTGTGAAGAAACATTACAAAGATTTCCAAAATATTAACTGAACAAATACGAGATAGTAGAATTCAATATTAAATTTATGAGATGCGCCCCGTCAAATCATTTTTCATGTTTAATTTAATTTATTCGATGGATGTGTCACTAACAAATTATACTTGCTTTTATTCGGTCAGGATTGATACAACTTTTTTCTTTTACATCCATAAATTAGATTTGAAATTAATAGTATCAGATTTAATATTTCCATCAACTATATATATTTTCCTTTTGAAAAAAGGAAGTGTCCATCAACTTTATATTTCTAGACAATTCTATGGACATAACTTTTTTCGAAAAAGGGTTAATAAAAGGAAAAAGTCAAACGGCTCTACAAAAACTACAAAGGAAATACTCTAGGATAAACATGAAGCTCAAGGGTTAATAAAAAGAAATAAGTCAAACGACATCTACAAAAGTTACAAAGGGAATACCCTAGGACAAACATGAAGCCCAAAACATGCAAAGAAAACAAGCGAAACAGGAAAGGGAGGCTATCTAAGCCCAGAGGGCCAAAGAGAGGACCCCATCCCTACTTTCCCAAGGAGAAACAAGGCTAGGGGCCAAAATACAAAGCAACAAAACAAATACTCAAAAAGCAACAAATGAGGGAAAACTCAATGCTTGTGGCAGCCTTTAGGACGACTCCCACTAAATTGCATCTTTGCATCCCTTTTACGTTGTCTAGAGGAGATGGAGCAAGTAGGAATCGGGGTCTCTTTGTCATAAGTATCATCCAATCCAGTATCCTTCAAATTATCACATACTAAACCGCCCTGAAGACCAAGATATTCTGCGTAGAGGTAGAGGGAGGACAGGACAAAGAGGAACATGGAATTTTTTGCTACTCCACAGCAATAGTAGCCGTAGTTTTTCCTTTTCTAATCACCTCGGTCCAAAGACCTTCATCATAGGAGCTAGCTGGGGAAATATCCTAAGCAGTGAAAACATTCTGCTTATCCTGCACAAGACGCCATTGCTGGGTAGGTTTAGGAGTAGCAGGGTGGGAATAGTTATGCGGTATCGGGGGTTTTCGATACAATCATGTCCAAAACACTTACAATCATTGCACCTAGTAGGAGTCCATTGGTACTCAACATGGATAGTGATAGAATTGTTACCAACAAGGGGATTATTAGCTTCTAACTCAATTCTAGTGATCCAATCATCTTTAGCATTTACTTCGATACAAATTCTAGCATAGGTTATCCTCCTACGATTAGCCGTCATCCTGTTTACTTGGAGAGGTTTCCTAATCATGCTAGCGATGTAGCTAACGCTCGCCAGATTCCAATAATCGAGAGGAACGTCATAGAAGCAAACCCAAACCGGGGCCTTTGAAGCTTTGTCTTTCTAAAGAGAGAGGTGAGGAGCCCTTTAGACATGCGGCCTCTGGGAGTCCACCCCCCATCCATTCTCGAGGTTTCAGAATTGATTTTCCGTTTGAAATATTTGAGAAAATGAGAGAAAGTATGTGAAAATAGATACAGAGTCACCACTTGGTCTTTAGGGAACCAAGAAACCCAATTTTGACTCACCCAATCGGATAAAGGGCATTGGCCCTTTATAACCAAAGAACTTGGCTCGGGGTTTTGGTACGAGAGAGGAAGGAGCCTTTGCCATGACTAAAACACCCTCAACTCAGCTCGTCATTTGACGGGCCTCAATTAGCATTCAAATAATCATATTATACTATGTTTGGTTCAATAATTAATACTATGATAGTATATTATATCTCATAAGAATCTTGAAATGGAAGATCAAAAGATAAGATATCGTTTATAAGATCTAAGCCAGATACTACACAATGCAAAAGTGTAAGATCACACAAACAAATCTAGGAAAAATCGTCTAAACAAGTTTTCCTAATCTAAAGGGGGACATGAATTGTTCTTGAAACAAGTAATCAAAGAAATAAAAAATATGCTTAGCAAGCTAGTATGATGCATGTTAAACTTTGAGAAAAGAAGACCTCTCAATCCCCGGGACGGATGAGAAAGGAAGATTAGATCGAGGGGAGCATGAATGTGTTATTAAGTTCATTCCTTACAATCTTCTTAGTTGGGAGTCACAAAAAACTCCAAATCTTGCATGGATGCAATGTATGATCCTAGAATGTGCAAAGTAGTAGTGTGTTTGTGTTCGTGTTCGTGGATTTTCTAAAGTGACTTAGAAATCTAAAGTATGCATGAATGAATGAAGAATGTCATTGTATGATATGTAAAAATGTAGTATGAACTATTTCCTAAGATGTGGGCTAATTGGAATGCATGTAAACATCTAATCAAAAAATGAAAGTTGAAACATGCTTCATGTGAATAGTGGAGAGAACAATAAACTGATTTTGTAAAAATGGAAACGTGGGGTTAGGAGTGTGCACAATTCATGATTTTTTATGGAGATCATCCGTACTGTGTCTAGAATACATAGCAAAAAGTCAAATCAAGATAGAAGTTACAGATTTAGAGAATTCATATATACAAGAGAGGTTACTCAGAATCAGAGTCTGTAATATCGACTGAAATGTAAAAAAAAAAAAATCAAAATGAAAACAAAACATTTACAGGCCTATATTATATAAAAAGTTCCCTAAGACACTGAAGTTCAAGGGAAAAATGAGTTGGGACCACTCTTTTTAGACAAGTTTTCTGGAAAATAAGTTGCAAGTCAACCAAGCTGCTGTGACAGAGAAAACAGAATGTCTGGAAAGAGTGTTTGGGTCAAAATGGAACCCTTTCAAGTGTTTTTAAATCAAACCAAAAATCATGGTCATTCCTTAATAAGTTAGGAAGACTTTCCAAGTGGCCTTGCAATCATCCATTGAGTATTGAACTCATAATGATATTTTAAAGTTGAAGAACTCACTGTTTTGATGTTTCGGGAAGAAAACCCATTTTATTTCTGGAAATCAAAATGGGGGTTTGGAGAGGGGTTTTGAAATGGGGGTTTTGAGAGTGTATTACCAGCACTAAATAGAGATTATAACCAGTTGGGATATCCACTTCAAACTCATCATCAAGAACTTCCAAAATCATTTGCAAAACATGATTTTATTTGGAAACCAAACTCAAGAATCCATGGAAGAGTAACAACCTGCATTTTCATTCAATTTTAAATTCGCATTTCCATATTTAATCTGTATTGCTGGTTTTATTTTAATTTCGATTCTCATGGTTTAAATCTTATTACTTGTTTTAATCTGTAATGCTGGTTTTATTTTAATTTCGATTCTCATGGTTCAAATCTTATTACTTATTTTACTTCTTATTGACAATTCTTTAATTGGGGTCAAACAGTAATTTCTTATAAATTCAAGAATACTCGCGTTATGTTTTCACAACTGATTTTCACAAGACTAGAAATACCTGTGTTGAATTTCAAAACTGTATTTGTCAAATGCTGAAAATATTTAACTTTAATTCAAACTGCATTTTTATTTAACTGGAAAACTATTTCTTTCGTTAAAATTAATTTTCTGTATTTTTTAGGTGATCACTGCACTGCCAAAATACCAGTTTATGTCCAAAACTGTCCTCACCGCGTTGACCTCCCACAGTTTTGGAATCTCCACCAATCTTGAGGTGACACTTGCTTTAATCTCATTAATACATCTAATGGTTAGATAAGCTTGTTTGGTTATTGCAATTGTGTGTGTATAATTCCTAGTGCCATAAGTTGTTTTGCCAAACACCCTAAGTGATTCCTAGATAACTAGCTTATGCCATGTTCTAGCAATCCATACATGTGTGTGTCAAGTTATGCCTAAAAGCTGCATTACCCAAACATTCTTTCTTGACCTCTACTACGTATATGTATTATCAGCATATATGAGCTGAGTATTTCGGTGCAATTAGGAAATTTTGAAAACAAATCCATTTTGTATAGTGAATTTGGGAGAACTTGGAGGCCAAGTTCAAGGAAGCTTATTTATACTCACCCGTCTCTCCACTACACACACACACAATCTGCAAATTAGTTTACAAACTGAAAGAAAATAGAGAGAGTTTCAGAGAGCGAGAGAGAGAGAGAGAGAAAGAGAGAGATTTATATGAATTTACATGAATCTTAGAGAGAGAGAGAGAGAGCGCTTCATTCCATAGCCAAGCTTGTGAAGTTTGGATTGCTAATTCTTGTATCTTTCTCAACATACTCTCTATATCTACTTAAAGTGAGTATTACCAACTCACTCAAAAATGTAATTCATATCTTGTTTACTGTTTGTGTAACTTGATTTGAAAATCTCCATTGATGATTTTATGTTTGAAGTTCATAGCTTGAAAAGATGATTTTTCAAAACTTAACCAAAATCCATTTTGATAAATAAAAATGAAAGATTACAGTGCACAAAGACTATGGTTAAAGTATTTGAGTGTAATTTGTTCATATGAGGAAGTATATTAGAAATTAAGTTTTAACATCTCTCGGTTTTTTCGTAAAATCCGAGAGCTACGGATTGATTCATGTTAAATCGTTTATATATTCGTAATCCTTGCGGAAAAACGAAGAGAACTATATATAATAAGGCTTAATTATATTCAGTTTTCAAAATGGGTCAAAAGACCCCTTAAGAACTAAAATAGGGGATTCTCAAACGAAAAAGATGAAGTCCCAGCAGTAACTCGCGCGCGCGATCGCGCAAGCGAGGGTCGCACGAACGACCCGCACGCGTGACCTGTGTAGATTTTGACAGTTGAAAAACTTTTATAAGAAAATCGATAAATGAGCATATCGCACGAGTGGGCCGCGCGAGTGACCCGTCGAGTTTTTGAAGTATTATTTGGGAATTATATTAAAACAAGATCTCTTTTGTTATGTTTTGGATATAAAGGGGTTGGTTAAGAACTTGCTTATTTTCGTACGTATGCTGAGAATGGTCAGTATGAAAAGAGTAAGTGGATGAGATTGATTTTTGGATACTTCCTAGTACTTGTGTACTAAAGTGCGATGGTTTGAGCATGTGGTTAGATTAACTTTGGAATGCGACGGTGACAAATTACTTGGACACTCCCTGGCGCCCATGGTAGCGTTAAAGTGTGTGACGCCGACTTGGACACTTCCTGGCACCCGTGGTAGTGCTAAAGTGTGGCCTACTGGACACTCCCTGGCATTTGTGGTTTGGCTAAAGTGTGAGGCAATTGGACACTCCCTGGTATCTCGTACTTAAGTGTGAGGCAAACTGGACACTCCCTGGTACCCCTATACTAAAGTGTGGTCACCTTAGTATTTCAAGATACTGGAGTGAGAGAGTTGGTTGAGGTGTTGTCGAGAGAAAAGAGTTGGTGAGATGAGAATGGTTGCATTGTCCCATGCACGGTCACATGATTTATGGATTGAAGATTATAATATTATCCTTATTGTTTTATAATGTGAATTCATTTTTTATATTGTTAACATACTGGATAATGAAACCAGGAAATGGAAAATAATAAGTGAGTATATTTTACATTCAAGCATATGTTTTTAATACTCACCAGTTTCATAAAGCTGACGACGTTGATGCGTCCTGGACATTCGTGTCTAGCTTTTTAGGTTATGATCCAGCAGAACTGTACGACTATGCGAATTGAGAACGGCAACTTAGGAAGAGAAACTATTTTATACACTGCTTTAAGTTGATGAATTGAAATTGTAATAAGGATGACTGTAATAGATATTATTATTATTTTGTTTTCAAGGCGGATTGTGCCTTTAGTTAACCGTACTGTAATAATTAATAATTTGTAAAAAAGTTTGTAAGCCTTGATTGCTCATACTCTGATTTATAGTATTATATTATTCGACATTTGGGACGAAATCGATCCTTCAAACTGTAGCGACCTACGGGTCCAAAAGAAAATTAAATGCTTTCCATATTTATGCCACGTCGGGGCATGGCAGGAAGTATGATACATAAGACGATAGATGTTACATGGTATGATACAATATGCTAAGAGTGGTAAAGAATGTGTTAATGGGATGTGGGTACATCTAGATACAAGAGAGTGTTGCATCAAAGTGTGAAAGTCAAAAAGTGGAATGCTATGAATAGTGTCCAGATTGTATGCATCACTTTATAAAATCATAATGGGTGGTCAAGCATGCCTATGAAAATTTGGGGAAAATCAGAGAGTCTCCTAGCGTATCTAGAATACACAAAAAAGACCAAACTTCAATAGTTATCACAGATTGAAAGAAACAAATCAGAATGTACAAATGACTCAAAAACAAAAGCTGCATTGTTGACTGATTTTGTATGATTTTTTTGTAAATAGCAAATTAACTCTTATGATGCTCAAAAGATATAGAGAGTTTCATAACACATTGAAGTTCAAATAAAAAAAAATAGAAAAGACCATGTTATGTGGTGAAAACATCTGAAAACAAATACAAGAAGTCAGGCTACAATCTGTGAGAGGAAAGACAGATTATTTACATGAACTTTAAAAATCTGAAAATGGTAATTTCACATCTCTACAATTAATAGGAGATATTGGGGACAAACTATGATGTATTAGGGAGATTTGTAATTTAGCATCATAGCTCAAGTATTTAATTCAAAGCAAATCTTTGACCCTGAACAGCTCCCTGTTTTGGATCATTCTTGAAGAAAATGGATTTGAGTTTTGGAATAGAGTTTGAGTTCTTGATTGGGGGTTTTGAAATAGATGTTCAAACCATGAATCTTAACACTTGAGTAGGTGAAATAACCACATAGAACATCCTCTTAACACTTGAAACCTCAAGACCTTGGATGAAGAAGAAATCAAAATAGAAATGAGGTTGAGGGAGAGATGATGCAAATGATAAAAAAAAATTAAAATAGAAATGGAGGTTGAGAAGATATTATGCTAGAATGAACAGAAATCAAAATAGAAATGGGATTGAGAAGGGAAATACAAGTATGACAAAAGAAAAATAAAAATAGAAATAGGATTAGGAGAGAAGAACAAGTATATATTCAATGATCTTTCAATGGTGGAACCATAAGTATTTAAGCTCTCATATATGTGTACGTGGGTGGGAACATCACTCTCTAACTCATTAGAAACTTAAAGGATGTAAAGAAAATGGATTGAAAGCTTGAAAACATAAGTTCAGTTTTAAGAAAACTAGTTGAAACTCATATTTTGATTGGATTTTGAAGAAGAAAACTACTATTCATTTCCCTATTTCTCCCTAACTTTCTATCTCTATCTTTGGAGCTTCCATTGTTCTTCCCAAATGGAAGCAAATGGGTCTCATTTATAGGCCAATTTGGGGAGGTAATTTGGGTTTTAAAAAGTTTGTAATTGGTCTAAAATCCCAGAATTATCCAACCTATGTCGTTTTGTTTGTTGGAAGTTTGATTTAGAACTCAAAAATTAAATAAAAATTACAAAAAAATGAAAAATGACTCAGAGTGCTGCCGCGGCACTCGGCCACTGCCACTGCCACCGCGGTAGTGGGCCAATGCCGCTGTGGCATTCAACACCCTGTTGACCAAAATTTGTATTTTGGCCCCCCCGGAACTCCTTAAATTCGTGAAACGGTCCTATTTCGTCCGAAATTCACAAAAAATTCATACAAACTCGAAATTGAGCTTGTGATATACCGTTAGAAAGGTATTGAAGTCTACTTTTCATAAAAAAAAATAGTTTGGAGTTGATTCACTTTGGAAAGGTTTGCTGTATTCACGATAAAAGCCGATTTGATCACATTTTTCACCTTCGAAAATTCATAATAAATTCGTTTTAAATCTAGAAATTGTGTGCGATATACTGTTGGCAAGATATTGACCTCTAGTATCCATGAAAAATGTTTAAAAAATAATACGGTGCTCCGGTTTCAAAGTCAACTTTTATGTCAAATCGATCAAAACGGGGGCCTCTAAGAAGTTCTGGGAACCTCTGGGACCTCCCAAGAGCTGACATTTTCATCCAATTTTATTTTAAAACTTATTTTAGTACCTTTCACATGATCTAGGATGATCTCGAAACTTTTGAGCAAATTCGGATGATTTTGGTCAAACCCTGGTCAAACCTTAATCAAACCGGTCAACGGGAACTTTCTGGTAACTTTTAAGGGCCTCTGTGAGCTGATGTTTTTAAATATTTCTCTTTTAAAATTTTTTTCTTTTTATTTTGAATGACATTGAATGATTTTTGAGATTTTGGGCCAATTCAGAGAGTTTTGAGCTCCCAGGGGCAATTTGGTCATTTTTGCCAATTCTTTGACTTCTTGAGAGTTAGAGGCAATCTCTGAAAATATGATCTTTCTAATCATTAAGGTTTGACATGCTTGTGGTCTCCTAAATCTGTTAGCCGACAAAATAGAGTGTCTACAAGCCCATCTACGGAGAATGAGAGGCTTTCCAGTAATATTTCACGGGCCTCCTTCTAATACAGCCTCAATTGTAGAGGTTGAATTGAATTGGAAGAAAAAATTGCCTTGGTCTGTGGCTAGGATATCAATGAGGCCAGCTTTGTCCCAGAACTTCGAAGCGACTTTATGAACAAGAGAATATGGCAACATTTGTCCAAAAAGAATCCCACAATAGTGTTGTTCCAATCACGGTTGCCTTGGTTAGAGATGGAAGAGGGGACAATAATTTTGCGTTTCTCCCTACAAGCACTTAGGTCAATGAGGTCTAGCGTAAAGTCATAGATAGCAGGTTTTAGCAGAGAAGACCATGTGGGCATGGCAATAGGTTCGGTAACTTTGGCCACATTAATAGGAGCTGAGCAATCCTTATTGTTGGTTGGCCCAAAATCAGAACTAGCAAGAGGGCCCAATAGAACTTTAGGTGTAGGACTTTGATTGCCACCATACCCAGCAAACAAGGGCTCCGCAGCTCGGGACAGCCCATGCAGACACGGAGTGGCTCCTGTACCTTCTTTGAGCTTACATGCAACATTAGGGGCAACATTGGAAATACAACTTTGAGAGGTTGACCAAACATGGTCTCCAATTATGCTATTCTTCAAAAGAGAAAACTCTTAGGCAGCTAAGGGGAGTAGTGTATTGGCATGAGCTGCAGCTTTAGAGGTAGCCTTAACTGGCAAGTCATCATCATAGGAGAGGGCTGCTGACACGACATCATGATAGGGTTTCACCATTCCTTTCTCCATCGCAATAGTGAGTGCGTGAAGCTCACCCCGTACTTCATCTTCCTCATTGAGAACAGTAGTACATCCACAATCAAGAGAGAAAAAACCAGCCCTAGTAACATCATTAACCTTGGCGCTTTCATTCATACCAGAATGGGCCATCGAATCCTCCTTACCATGGTTAGAAGACGTATTTGAGGATGAGAGATTAACACTAACTTGGATTCCAACATTTTCAGCCGTAGCACACTTAGGGTTTCTCAATTCCATTTCTATTGTCTCCAAAAGAAAGCTTTCAAAGTTGCTAATATTTTCAGACATAGTATTGGCATAAGGATGAATGTACTCAGGAATAAGGGACATAGAGATACCACCCTTAGTCCGTAGCTTAAGCGCACCACAATCACCATTGCTAGGGTTTTCAAGAGGGATATTGACATTGTGCATCTTAATCTCTGTTCTTGGCCCCACAACATTTGACCCACCATACCTGCTCTTAATAGAGCCAATCTTGATCTGTAATTCAGCATTTTTCTCTGCAATTGCAGACGCTATTGATTTGCCTAGGTTCAAGAGGATATCATCACAAAGTCTTGAAGAGGACTCATTCAGAGTTAGGGTCTGAATATCCTCCGAGTGACTCGCAGCAAGAAGAAAACCACTCTCTAGTAACCCATCAGCAGCATAATCGGTAGTTTTTATGGTAGCAACAACACTACTTCTATTACTAGCTTGATCACCACAGCTAAACCCAGCCGGCTTAGCTCTTCGTTGCTGCCATAGATCCCCCACAAAATCTTCAGCAAACGAATCCTTTGGGAGGCCTTTCAATCTGAGGGAACGTCGAAGCTTGCCTTCATTTGCAGTACCTTCAAATCTGATAGAGTCCTCATCCGAAAGCTCATCAACCTTATAAGGAGTACTTGATGCTACATTAGAAGTAGCAGCTACCACTTCCTTAAGTTCCTTTTGAGAGTGTGAAATTTTTGTGTGGGCTGGAGATATCTTGAATCTATCCTTTTTCCTCATAGGAGAACACACTTAGAAAAACCAGAGAGAGGGAGGAGCTTCTCTCTCTAGCTTCCCCATCTCCTAGGAGATGATATAGACACAACTTGCGCACACATTGACATTACAGGAGAGAGATCGACACATATTTTTAGATTGTACACAAGTTGTGCTCCAAGTTTGATCCTTTCCTTAAAACCAAAACAAATTTTCATTCCAAAAACAATTAAAAGCATTTTAAAGTGTAAAAGAAATAAAAGTGGAAAAAAAACCCTACCCTACCTCTCTACCTGTCTTATCTCTATCCTTAACCAATGAGAACCATAAAATCTTAGTGAGAATAAAATTATGCTTTCAAAATTTGAATTCAATATTTAATTTCCAATTAACTTAAAAGTTGTATAAATGATAGTGATTCATACGCCAAGTGTCACTATTGACAAAAGTATTAAAAAATTAAATTCAAAATACAAATTTAAGAAGTATTTCATTACTCCTCTAATTATGTAAATATGAAATACATGTATACGTCCTAGTGCATGAATCTGTCACGTAAGTACCACCTGTTCATAGTTATGACTTATGTCTTGCTTTTTGTAGCCTTATCACCAAGACAAACAAACATATCCCCAACAACCTCTTCAAAATCAAATGCCTCTCAAATCACCAACCAGTGTTTGAGTTTTCATAGGTGGTCCCAAAAAGGTGGACCACCAGGCCCCAAGTCACCCTCCTGACCGATGCATTTCATCCACACCCCCCACAGCCCAACAACTGTGGAGCCTCTGAACGGATCAGATTCGAACTGAATCATTTAAATTTAAATCTAATTTATTTTAGGATAAATTATACTGACCTCCCTTAAAGTATCTGATAATTATAGAGATCTTTTCTGTATTTTTAAAAATTACACTCACCTCTCTTTTATTTTAAAAATAACTGTTATACCCTTAGACAAATCATAAAAAAAAAAAAAAAAATTTATCCACTACCTTTAAAAATGAAAAAAAAAGTAACAATTATGAAAAAAAAATTTAAAAATCATCGACAAAATTTTAGTATATACCGAATCAAGCTTTTAATAATTTTTTTTTAAAATATCAACAGTAAATTTAAAACTTATAAAAATTATCAACAAAATTATCTACTACCACTTTAAAATGAAAAGAATAATAATAATAATAATAATGACAAAAAAAACATCAATAATTGTTTTTTTTTTAAAAAAGAATAGTTATATTGTATTTTTGTCTGCTTCATATTTTTAAAATTGTGAGTTTGCTCCCAACATTGTAAATGAGCTACTCCAAAAAACTTAATTAGTACACGCCTTGTACGAGCATTGCCCGTGTGTGTGTGTGTGTATAAGACTCCACTGAGCATGTTTTTTTTTTTTTTTTTTATATTTATTTTAAAAATAAAACAGACAAAAATGCAATATAACTATTCATTTTTCTAAAAATTTTGTTGATGTTTTTTTTTCTTTCTTTTCATTATTGTTATTATTCTTTTCATTTTAAAGTAGTACGGAGTAGTAGATAATTTTGTTAATGATTTTTATGTTTTTAAATTATTATTGATATTTATAAATAAAAGAGCACTTTCCAAAATTCTTTCTCAAAAATATTTCCCAATACATGTGGTAGTGGACTCAGTTGATTTTGATTGATTGTGATGTTAAAGTGATTCAACTGTGGTCCCACTTCAATATCATTTGGGATGAAAATTTGGGAGGCTTAATATTACTTTAAATAAATGTTTTAATATCTTTCAAAAAATAGGTAGATGGGAGGTGAATATTATTTTTCAAACTAGAGGGGAGGTCTCTATAATTGTCATAAACCTCAAAGGAGGTCAATTTATTTGCCCTTTATTTTAAAAGAATAGGTAGGTCTATCGAATTTAGATATTTTTTAAAGTGACTTTAAGTAAAATAAATAGTATTAGATTTGTAGGTCCATCGAATTTAAATATTTTATTAAGGTGACTTTAAGTAAAATAAATATTAGATTTATTAAGCTTGGGATATACTTGAAATAGCTAGCGTGTATACGAAAATCGTAGCTTGGGTTGTTATCAATAACAAAATCATATGAAGATAAATTTTAAGTTGTGATAAAAAAAATAAAAAACTTTAAGTTTTCATTATTGGTAGAAAAAACATAATCTAAAAAAGGAATAATATTAGTTTACTTACTTTTTCAAAAGAAAGTCCAGGTCGGCAGGTCCATTACAAAAGAAATTTGTATAATATCCAAACCTCTATTTTTGGCCCTTTGTTTATGATCCGGTAATATCTATATTGACCAAAAAAAAAATTTGCACAAATAATAAATCTATGAATCAAAAGCTGATATAAAAAGGTCATTTATATATATATATACAGAGAGAGAGAGAGAGTTAGACTCCAGTGCACACTGGGTAAGCGCACTGGACTTGTAACTCAAAAAAATCCGCGGGACGGCGGAATGGGACGTGAGTCAGTGGGACACTCCACGGATTTTTTAGGCTTAAAAACCCAGTGCTTTCATCTAGTGCGCATTGGAGCTAACTCTCTCTCTCTAGGGATAATTAAAATTCAGTCATGTGTCAGTAGAGTATTTAAAAGTCAGTCATGTGCTTTTTGTAAATTAGAAATACATCAACTTTTTGTCTAAAATACCTAAAATACCCCTCCTTGTCTCTTTTCTCTATTCTCACAAAAGGCCAAAGATAAGGGGGTATTTTAGGTATTTTAGACAAAAAGTTGATGTATTTCTAATTTACAAAAAGCACATGACTGACTTTTAAATACTCTACTGACACATGACTGAATTTTAATTATCCCCTCTCTCTATATATAAATTTTCTTTTACAAAGTTTTAATAAATAAAGAAGACAATGAGGTATGCACTATACACACATATATCCAAACTTTCTAAATACCTCATTGTCTTCTTTATTTATCAAACCTTTCTAAAAGAAAATTTATAGAAAAAAACTAAGAGCAAATATAAAGAGGAGCATTGAGAAATAGAGAGATGGTTGGGAAGAGATAAGGATTGGATTGATGATTGAGAAAATCAACCAAAATTAAAAAATTAAAATCTCATACTATTTACTTTTTCTTTTTTTCCTTTTCCTCCTCTCCCTCCCTCCCTTTTCCTATGTTGATAGAATCCCAAGACTTGTGCAAGTCCCTAGAATTTTTTAAATATAGAAAAGACAAATGAGAAAATATTGAAATGCCACATAAGCACAATGAAGTGCAATGGAGAGTGCCACAAGTCACCTGGATAGACTAGATGAAAGTATTTGATCCCAAGTTTAGTATATAGTATATAGATTTTCCTCGGACTCAAAACTATGTTTTGATTTTTTAATTTTTTAATTTTTGATTTCTTATGAGGATGCACATAATATCCTTTCTATTAGATTTATTTAAACGATCTATGACTAGCATTATACAATGTAATCGTACTAGTCAAATTTGATTGAATAAATCAGAATTTGTACTTCCACCACTTTAACTCTGCAATAAATACGAATTCGTATTCGAGTTATAAAAACAACTACTCAAATCAATCTAAATGCGACGACCTCACATTGAATTCGAATATAAATTTGGTCTACAATTGGCATTGATGTATAATGAACCACCCAACCAAAGAATTACTTATCCTTTACGTAGTACATATACATCTTTTAAAATGTATGATCAGTAAAATGTGTAGTATAAATATGTTGAATTAAAAATGTATTCCCTCTGTCCCATTGTGAGTCCTGTATTTCATTTAGAGATGTCCTAAAATTAGTGTCTATTTTTCTAATTTGGCATATAATTTTTTATTGATTTTCCAAAACTATCCATCATTAAAATCTACACCAAGACAAAACTAAAAAAATTATTGTAATGATTAAGGACAATTGTAGAAAGTAAGTGTAAATTCTTCTTGCCCCCTTAATAAGTCGAGTTTCCAAAGGTGGACTCACAAAATGGGCCAGAAAGAGTAATACTATAATATGTTTTTAATATTGGATAAATCAAAAATTTATTCAAACAATTCAACATTCTATTGTTTGAATAAATTCGGGTTCTCAATTAGATATTAAACAATTTAAATTTATCTAATGCAATGAATTCGCATCTTATTCGAATATCAATTCATTGACGGGCCTAACAACAAGAATGCATCATATTTTTTTTGGGAATTGCTATTTTCATTTCAAAATTGAATTAATGTATAAGTAACGATATACACATATAATTTTACACATTTTTTTATTTTATATTACACAATTCTATTCATTGATTCTAGTGGACCTCATATACTCTGGTGTGGGAATCACATATGGTCCATTATAATTAATGGCCATGTTTATATAGTGTAGAATAGTGTGTGTATCATTATTACTATTATACTCCATGGTGCTACAAATAACAATTATCTCCTTTTTTTTTTGTCTTCTGAAAAACATTGATGCATCATGATCTACCTAACAGCCAACAGTACTTATTTGTATGAGTAATTACACAAAAGTGGTTCCTAACGGATAGACTTGAGGATATGGAAAATGAAAGTAAAAGCAAAGAAAAAAGAAGAAAGAAAGAAAAGAAAAGTCAAAATCATGAGTATCTCGAGAAGTGAGAGAACCCAATCCATATCCAATTGCCACGCATGCAAAGGTGGGGCCCACCATGTCTCAACCACAAGCTTGAAAGCTCCACCAACCACGTGTACCAGCTATGACTCCGATCGTTGCGATCACGTGATAGACTGCCACGTGGATAGACTTAAGGTTATAGTGAACCCATCCCGCCACGTCAGTGTGATGATGTGGTGTGACTTCCCCAATAAAAATAAGCCATGTGGCCACTAACACTAGGAGTTTATAACATGTGGTTAGTTTTTTTTATATTTATTTTTTATTTTTTATTTTTATAACCACATGGTATGATCCCCTAAAAGTAGAAGTATATGTGTGATTAATATTAAGAGGTCACACCACATCATCATGCTGACGTGGCGTGATAGGCTCACTAAATAATTTCTTGATTATTTATCACAAAAACAGAATTTTGGCTCATGATTTGAAAACTATGTAAATAGTGCTTTTTCACTACAAAACTCAATTTCCAATTTTCATTTTCGATTTAATTAAAAACGTAAGTTCTCTAGGTTATATTTATATTATTTAACTATTGAAAATGAGTATTCCTTCATATATTTTAAGACATCGTTTTCAAAATACTTAATTTCATAAACTTTCGTAGTATCCTTTGATTGGATCTCGTCCAAATTATCTTTTAGACTTGGTTTTACAAGCTTTTATCTTCGTTTGACTTATTGACATGTAAGTCCATTTTGAATTTACGTGTTAGTAAGTCATCCTTGTAGGAATTCTCCGTGAAATTCCAGATTCGCTTCCGCGTTGTGCTTGACTTTTGTATTGTTTTCATCGTCTTCCTCCCATTCATGTGCTTTAGTTTTTGGGGTGCGACAGATTGGTATCAGAACTAACCGGGTTTGAACACCTAGGGGTTATGGGAGTTTAATTTGGGTTTACTTGCGAATTTTTACTACATGTCTAAGTTTTTATTTATTCTTCCATTGTTTTCTTTAAAGTTTACATTGAGTTTTGAGTTGCCAAGTGAGCATACTTATATGTTGAATGCCTTCGGGACTATATGATTGTATATTAATTTTACATGTTCTGTGTGTTTAATGTAATCTTGATTCGATTAATGTTTGAATTAGATGTATAGTAGAATGCTAATGATCTAATTCCTTGTTACCTTGTAGTTGTCTTCTGCTTAGCTATGCCGCCGCGTGTTAGGGGCCGTGTTAGGGGCCAACCTCTTCGACGTACTAGAGGTCATGCTAGGGGCTGAGGTGGAGCCGTAGGCCAAGGAGCCCAGTCTTCCCCATCATCTTCTTCTCCCGCTCCTATTCCCGTACCTACTCCAGGAGTTCCCACTGGTACTCAGTTCTTTAATGAGATGGTCGCTTCCATGAGGGATTTCACCCAAGCTGCCCAAGTAGCGAGGAATGATATTCCACCTCCACCATCACCGGTAGCTCCTGTGGTTGTGGCGCCTGTAGTGCCTATTATTCAAGCAGAGCCGAGGGCACAATCGTCTATGAGGGATTTAGTAGGAGAAATCCTCCAGTCTTCTCGGGAGATACAGATCATGTTCAAGCGGAGCTTTGGCTAAAGAGAATGGTTCAGATCTTTGAGCACCTCGGAATTGTTGAAGATAATCTCCGTATTGATGCCACTACATTTCAATTGGCGAGTTGAGCCCGAATTTGATGGGAACTTATTCATACTACGTAAGTTTTGGAAGGTATGTCTTGGAACACTTTTACCCAGATATTCCTTGATATGCATTTTCCACCTATTGCTCATCATGCTAAGAGAACTGAATTTCTAAACCTTCATCAGGGTGAGATGTCAGTTACCGATTTTGAGGCTCATTTTGGGGACTTGTTTTGTTTTCACCCGGTATCACTGTTGACGATAAGATTAAGCCTAGAACCTTTGAGAATGGGCTTCGTTAGGGCCTTTGTACGAAAGTCGTTGGGTTTGAGTTAGACTCTTACAGTAAAGTGGTTCAGAAAACACTTGTGTTCGAGGAACAGTATTTGGGTTCAAAGAAAGATAAGGAACTCTGTGCTCCATCAAAAGGTAATCAGTTGGGTTCATCAAGTGGGCACCAGTTCAAGAAGCAGAAGCAAGAGTATGTTACTTAGCAGTCTACATATTCTTCGTCGATACTTGTTCAGGCTCAATCGGTTTCTCATCTTCCGCCTCAGTCTCAGTCACATTAGTCTTAGTCTCGTGGTTCCTGTCGTTCTGGTCATTTCTGTAGAGGGGGTAACCTAGGCCCTAGGAATTGTTATGGTTGTGGCGACCCAAATCACATATTAAGAGAGTGTCCGTTTACTCAGACAGCACTGCAGACAATTGGACCACCACAGATTCGTCCACTTTTTCCCGGTCCTTATCAGCAGAATTACGGGCCGCCTCTTTTATCACTACCGTCAACTCCTTCTGCTCAGAGCTTCAGGCCTAATGTTCCTAAAGCCCAGCACCATCATGTAGGACATCATGGAGGAGGACAATAAGCCCCGAGGCCACCTCCAAATGTGTTCAATCTTGTTGCCGCTGCACCTTCTGTAGTTACCCCTGATAATTCAGTCATTCGAGGCACGTTATTAGTGTTCAGTTCTAGAGCTTCTGTGCTTGTTGATACTGGCACATCATGTTAACTTATATTATCATCTTGTGCATCATCATTGAATTTAAAAATGAGCTATTTAGCTTCTACACTTTTAGTCGATACTCTAGATAGAGGTTTAGTTCCCTTAGATTGGGTGTGTCTTGGTTATGAACTTGGTATTGCTGACCGGAACATTGTTATTGATTTGATTGTTATAGACATGCTTAGTTTTGATGTAATTTTGGGTATGAATGGGTTAAGTACCTACTGAGCTTTTATTGATTATTTCAAGAAAAGGGTCACTTTTGTGTTACCATCCGAGGACATTGGTCGTTTTGAGGGTGATCGCTTGGACTTTCTGATATGTTCACTTCACAGTTTGTGTAAAGGGAAGAATCATGATGACTACTTTGATAGTTTATTTTTCGATGAAGATGAGCCAATTTTGATTGAATTCCCTCTAATTATTAGTGAGTACTCTGATGTTTTTCCCGAGAACTTACTTGGTTTGCTGCCTATCCGTGAGATTGAGTTCGCAATAGATCTAGTTCTCGGTGCATCATCGATTTCAATACCATCGTATCGTATAGCACCCACCGAATTAAAGAATTAAAGACACAATTAGAGGATTTACAACTTAAAGGTTTTATTCGTCCTAGTACTCCTCCTTGGGGGGCACCCATCCTATTTGCAAAGAAGAAAGACGGTTCACTTCGATTATGCATTGATTATCGTAAGCTAAACCACGTCACCATAAAGAACAAATATCCGCTTCCAAGAATTGATGATCTCTTTGACCAACTCCGTGGTTCAACTTTTTTCTAAGATTGACTTGAGATTGGGTTATCATCAGTTACGAGTTCGAGATTGTGATAGTTCTAAGACAGCTTTCCGTTTGCATTATGGTCCCTTCGAGTTCCTTGATATGCCATTCAGATTGACAAATGCACCCGCCGCTTTCATGGATTTGATGAATCGCATTTTTAGACCATTCTTGGATAAATTTGTGATTGTGTTTACTGATGACATCCTCATCTATTCACATTCTAGAGAGAAGCATGAAGAGCACCTCCGTATTGTGTTGGATGGCGAGGGCACCGTTCGAAGCAAAGTTTTCTAAATGTGAATTTTGGTTTCCGAAAGTGAAATTTCTTGGTCATGTTGTTTTGGGTGATGGGGTATCTGTTGACCCTTCTAAGATTGAAGCTGTCATGGATTGGCAACCACCAAAGAATGTATTTGATGTCTGTAGTTTCTTGGGACTAGCGGGTTATTATTGTCGCTTTGTTGAAGATTTTTCTCGTTTAGCTATGCCCATGACTAAGCTTACTAGGAAGGGAGTGAAATTTAATTGGGACGATTCTTATGAAGATGTTTCCCAATAGTTGAAGATTCGTTTGACTTCGGCACCTATCCTTGTTATTCTCGAGCGTGGATTGGGTTGTTCCGTTTATTGTGATGCTTCACTTGAAGGTTTGGGTTGTGTTTTAATGCAAGAAGGTAAAGTTGTAGCCTATGGTTCAAGACAATTGAAGTTGCACAAGAAGAATTATCCTATTCATGATTTCGAGCGTGCCGTCGTAGTGATTGCTTTAAAGAGTTGGAGGCATTACTTGTATGGTGAGAGATTCGAGGTATTTTCCGTTCATAAGAGCCTCAAGTATATTTTCACTCAACGAGACCTTAACTTGAGACAACGTCGTTGGATGGAGTATTTACAAGATTATGACTTTGACTTGTAATATTATCCTCGAAAGGCTAATGTCGTGGCCAATGCCCTTAGTCATAAACCGCGTGGTACCTTAGCCTACTTACCTATTCAAGAGTGGAAGATGTTGGGACACCTTGATGACTTTGAGGTTTATTGCGCAGAAAATTCTGACCGAGCTACTTTGTTTACTTTGACCGTTCAATCGTCACTTTTGAATCGAATTTTGCAGGTACAAAAATTCGATGATGAGACCACATCCTTGAAATCTCGTATGCCTAATGGAGATTGGGAGAAGGGTTGGACTTTCGATGATGATAGATGTTTGAGGTTTCGAAATCAAGTTTTCGTTCCCGCAACTTGTCGGGCGGATGTTTTGAAAGAGTTTCACCATCCTCGTTTCACCGTTCATCCGAGGGGGGGGGGGGGGGGGATGAAGATGTATCATGATTTACGTCTTCAGTATTGGTGGAAAAGTTTGAAAATAGCAGTTGTTGAGTTTGTGGCTAGTTGTTTGGTTTGTCAACATGTAAAGGTTGAGCATCAGAGACCCGCAGGTTTGTTACAACCTCTTTCTATTCCTTAGTGGAAGTGGGAGCATATTACTATGAATTTCGTTACGGCGCTTCCTAGGACTCTGCATAAGCACAATGCTATTTGGATCATCGTGGACTGTATTTCTTCCTGATTAAAGTAACCGACACAGCATATTCTCTTAGTATGATCTTCATTCGAGAGATTATGAGACTTCATGGCGTTCCAGTTTCGATTATATTTGATCGTGATTCAAAGTTTGTATCTCACTTTTGGCAGAGTTTGCATATAGCTTTGGGTACTCAGCTCCTTCTTAGCAAAGTGTGTCATCCTCAGACAGATGGGCAGTCCGAGCGTAGTATTTAGACCTTAGAGGACATGTTGAGAGCTAGCGTTATGGAACTTGGTGGAAATTGGGAAGTTCATTTGCCTTTGGCTGATTTTTCTTACAACAATTATCAAACAAGTATTCAGATGGCACCGTTCAAAGCATTGTATGGTCGTCTATGTAGATCACCATTGTGTTAGGGTGAGGTAGGTGAATCTTTCATTCATGGTCTCGATATGGTTCGAGAGACTTCTAAAAAAATCAAAGCAATTAGAAAAAAGTTGATCACTGCTCAGAGTTGCCAGAAATAGTATGCCGATCGTCGCCATCCATCGTTAGAATTTAAAACTGGTGATCACGTGTTTCTAAAGGTTTTACCGCATCATTGGTTACAACATTTTGGTCAAGTGGAAAGTTAACACCACGACTTATGGGACCATTTGAGATTCTTGAAAGGGTTGGTGAAATTGTGTATCGTTTAGCTCTTTCGCCTCAACTCTCCAGTGTTCACAATGCATTCCATGTTTCGATGCTCAGTAAGTATTATCCCAATCCATTGTATGTCTTAGATTGGACCGAGTTACCTCTTGGGGAAGACGCATCATATGAAGAACAACCCGTTCGAATTCTTGGAAAGAAGGACCGTATGTTGCGAGGTAGGATTATTCTATTGGTAAGGATTCAATGGAATCATCATGGTATTGCCAAGTCGTCGTGGGAAGATAAGAATGAAGCTAGGAAGAGTTACCCTCACCTTTTCCCCAAGTAGAGTAAGTTCCTCTTATTTATTAGTGTTAGCTAGGAAGGGTTTGAGCAAGCCGTTGCTCCCTTTGTACTTAGTCGTTCCGAATTCTGGGACAGAATTCTTTTAAGAGGGGTAGATTGTCATAACTTAAAATTTTAGTAAGGGTAAAATTGTCTTTTAAATGCTTATGTACGAGCCCGTATTTTATTGTGTAGTATTTAAATTTATCTTAACATGTGCTATTGTTTTTTTTTGCTAACTTAATGCTATAATGGGTATATGCATTTTAATGTGGGTGTGTAACACTAGGTAATACCACACATATACACTTTTGTCACATCTATTATAGTCAACAAGAGAAAAAAATGCACAAAGGTGTGGGCCCTACCTCAACCCATAATGGCCGGCCGCTTCCTCTCTCTCCCTTCACTTTTCTCTTCTCTTCTCTTCTTTTCTGTCCGTCTCTCTCTCTCTCTCTCTCTCTCTCTCTCTCTCTCTCTCTCTCTCTTCTGATCTTCCTTCTCTCTCTATATCTCTACACGAAGATGCCTATCTCTAAAAACCCCATTGTTCAACTTCTTCAAGCTTCCATTAGAGCACCAAAGAGGGATCTTTGTGGATTTTCATATTTCACATTCTAGTCTTAGAATTTCAAGGGCTTTCTATTGGTGTTCTCCAAATTCATTTTCAAGCTCATCTCCAAGATTTACCCAAATTTACCTAGAGGGCTATTGGGAGATTCTTGCTTTGGGAAGTGTTATTGGATCATCTTGGGCTTCATTCCTCCACCTTTAGAAATCATTTTAGAGCTCTTTGGGTTTTCTCTAATTTTTGGGTGTTCTTCCATTTATTTTGGAAAGGATCTCCATTGAAGTAGATGCCATTGTTTATTTTCAATATTATTTTCATTCTAAGGTGATTTGTGCTCATTAAAATGTTAGGAGGATGATTTAGACATATGTACTCTGTTTTCCCCAAAGTTGTGAATTTAGGGTTATTTGCCTAAATGTGATTTATATGCTTTGATTGTGCAAATTGTGACTATGTGGTGCTCGATGTGATTAGGATGATACCTTATGTGTGTAAAAGTATGTTAGGACGTTATAAGTTTGGTAGTCCTTGTTAGGAGTGTTAAATTATGAATTTTGATTCAACTCTTTGATGTCCTTGATTCAATGTCCAACATGCTAGAATTATTGCTTAAACTATTATGTTTGATCATCCATACTGTTATTTTAACATCACGTGCATTAAGGCCTAATCGGCAAACATTTCATTTATCATGACATAAATGCTTTGTTCTGTAAAAGAGAAAAACCCTAAGTGAGGGAATTTTATTAAAGAAATTCAGATGTGGGTTGTGATGTGAGACAGGGAGAATGACCCTTATAAACATTCAAACTCCAATTATATTCGGTTAGCTCCCGGTAGTTGGTATGCTATACTCTATGTATGGGTGGCTCATAGTCCAGTAATGAGAAGAGTGCACATATCATGCATAACCTTTAAAGCTCTTGTCATTTCATTTTCCTTGGTGGCAATTCATTACACCTCATCTCATACTTAGTTATAGATAGCATATTGAGTTGTTACAATGTTACTAATTGAGCCGTCGTGCTTAATTAATCTATAAAACCATTTTTTTTTCCAGGCGATCTCGATAAAGGAAAGGGCCACATGTGATTCGACGTTGGACGTTGTTATATTTTGAAGGCTACACCTTAACTATGTAATTAAGTAGCTTCCCACATTTCCTTGTTATTATAGGAGTATGTAATAGCCTAATGCATATAGACTTATTGTATTATGCCGTTACAAAACTTCTTGAACTTTAACTTCCATATTTTTGTTATTGGGAAGCCTTGTTGCAATTTGATGGACAAGTGTTAGTCCTTGCTTTTCATACTTGTTAAACTCATTTGTATTATGTAAGTGTGTTTATGAGATCGTCGCATCTCGTTTCCAACTCTTGTTGTATAAATTCTTTATGTGGTAGAAATGTTGCCGGATTTGCATCATGTTATCAATTCTTGTAGGATTTCTTGCTATGCCTTTATTCCTAGCCGGATTTGTTAAATTATGCTTATTGGACTTCTTTCCGTCGACTTGTTGTCGATGTTGTTCTTGTTAGAAACTCCATTTGAAGGTTATATAGTGTTCATGTGAAGAGTCCATACTTAGCCAAAACAAGGAAAAAGTTTTAACTCATGAATAGTAAAAACTGCTCACTTTTTTTGTTGTGAGCAGTGAATAGTAAATACTGCACGTGAATAGTGCTTTTGGCCTACGACTCATATTTTCCGAATTCCGTGTTTGGTCTAATTTAAAAGTTAAGCTTCCTATATGATATTAAGGTTATTTATCCACAAAAATAGGGTTTTCATTCATGATTTCAAAAACGTGTGAATAATGCTTTTTCACTACAACACCCATTTTCCAAATTTTGTTTTCGATTTAATTAAAAACATAAGTTCCCTAGGTTATATCTATGTTATTTAACTATTGAAAATGGGTACTCCATATATTTCAAGACCTCGTTTTCAAAATCTTAATTTCATAAAACTTTTTGTAGTATCCTTTGATCTTGAGCTCGTCCGGATAATCTTTTAGACTTGAATTTTTATAAGCTTTTATCTTCGTTTGACTTGTTGACATGTAAGTCCATTTTGGATTTACGTGTTAGTAAGTCATCCTTGTAGGAATTTTTGTGGAATTCCAAATTCGCTTCCGCGTTGTGCTTGACTTTAATATTATTTTCTTTGTCTTCCTCCCATTCATGTGCTTCGGTTTTTGTGGTGGGACAGGCATGCCTGAAGCAAAACAATAAGAGCGAACAACTGGGGACTGAACTAAGAGGGCTAGCCTCCAAAACTTTCAAGGTTCTTTGACTTTATATTATGAGGATCGCGCGTGCATTAGTTTTAGGAAGCTTGGGAGGACCAAAGCCGGGGGCTTGCAAACGTCAGATCCCCCCTCCCCCCCGCAGAGGACTTCGTTGCCCTAGCACGTACCTAATGGTATAAAAAGTTGTTCATGTACCACACCAAACTCTGTAATGGGGGCTATATAGGACACTCGCTGGGGGACCCTTGTTGACTCTATCCACCTTGATGCATATATCAGCCATAGAGCCGATCCTTAAGGGCTTGACCTTTATGACAATGTGCACACACATGCTTTACTTGCCCTGTGGGATTACTTGAAATGATAAGAAAGCCTATATGACACATGATACATATCTCTGTCTAACACTCAAGGCATTCTATCCATGTGAAATGCTCGCCACATGACACGAGGATGGTTTTCTTAAGTGTTATATTGGGACTATATATCACGAGTCCGCAGGACGACGAGTCATAACCTTGTTTGTGTCTTATTTGCTAGAGCTAGCCTTGATTAGGCTTAAACTGTCATGGGGCTTATCACATATGAATTTTCAATCCTGGAAAGACTAGAGTGATACTGATTATGATGGTCCGAGCATAAAAAAGGAATTCTCAATGATGCGATTAGGACTTAAATGGCTATATTATGACTTAGAATAATGTCACTAATCTACATTTGCATGTCTTGCATGTAATAATAAAAAATAAATAAACAAAAAAAAAAGGAAATTTTTTATAAAAGAAAAAAAGAAAAAAAGAAAAAAGGAAAAAGTTTTCCAAAGAGACACAAGTCCCTTCTCAAAATGCATTCCCAAGAAAGTCATTTTAAAAATAATTTTATTTTTGAAATAAAAATGGAAAAATCTCTGACCTCTTTTTCCAAGAAAAAAAAATATTTTCAAAATAAAATCATATTTCTTAGAGGTTGTTTTGAAAACAACAAAATCTCCCTTTCTGAAAAAAAAATCATTAAAAAAAAAGAAAAAAGAGAAAAAGGATTTATGAGTCTTGCATTTCCAATGAATAATAAAATCCTATGTTTTCAAAACAATTTTTTTTCAAGATGAGTAATTTTTTTTCCCCATATTTTAAAAACAAAGGGAAAGGGAGTAACCCATGATTTGTTTTTCTTAATTTTTTTTTCTAGAAGAAGAAGAGAGGGATGAACTTCCAATTTTGAAAAGAAAAATGATTCGAAATAAAAACAGATAGGAATTGAAAGAATAAAACTGAATAGGGACTTGTGAATAAAAAAAATGAGTAAAAGGGGGGCACAATTATTTTTGGGGTTGGAATATGATTTTGAAATTGTGGAAACTAGTGAACATAATTCCTAGTAGTATGATGCTAATGAAGTGATGATGCTGGAAACTACTCTTGAGGATGGATGCTAATGGACCACTTAATGAATAGGATTTTCAAATAACTTGTTCATGATACACCTATTAAGTTGAGTTTGAGTCTGTTTATGTTTAGGTTGAGATTTGTCTAGTAGTCCTTAGATTTTGAATAGTTACACTGGGCCAAGTGTCAAGTTTGATTTTTGTTTTGAAATTAGTTTTTGAATTTTAAAAAAGAAAAAAGTCTAGTGGTATATTAGTTTCATTTTTGGGTCAATAAACAGAATCTTCAATATCTATATTCATTTTGTGTGCCAAAATTATGAGTGTGTGGACTGCATGATAATGATTGACAAAAAAGAGAAAATGAATCACCCAAGAAATCATAGAAGAGAATTTACATATGAATTTGAGTATTGAGAAATATCCTAAAATGTGTGTGGATTATTTCTTTGCTAAACTCCAAGTGAAAGCCAAAAATTGTCGTTCTATTCAAAGAACCGAAATAAGATTTTGACTAAGCTCTAAAAGATATATTCAAAACAAATCCCAAGTTTCTCCTAGACCCTTTCGTTTTTCTATTCGATACATGTGTCCATTCTCATCTTTCGTTAAATGAGACTGAAATTGGTACCTAAACTAAGGAGTGAGATTTATTCAAAGCTATGGTGATCACGTGGTATAATGCCTTTGCCTAAAAAAAAGAAAATAAAAAGAAGGAAAGAAAAAAAATTGTCCATGGGGGAAAACTTCTCAGACATCGAAAGCTATCAATACGATAAGTACGAAATAAGTGTGTCAATAGTTACTTTCCAGAACCTAGAACTTAGAGAAGGGTAGAGTATACCTCAAATAGGGAGGATAAGAGAGAGAGACAGAGAGAAATAGAAAAAGAGAAATAAAAAAAGAGAAAGAAAAGAAATAGAAAAAAAAATGAGCAAAGGAGAAAACGAAAAGATAGAGACAAGCAAAAGAAAGGAAGCAAAAAGAGTTAGTGAATATTGACCATTATTGAAAACTCGCAAAAATGCTGATATAATGTAGGCATTGATAGGAAGAGATGTATGAAGAGTTGACTCGTATGGATTAAAAAGAAAAACAAAAAAGAAGCTCGCTAGGTTGAAAACCCGAAAGGGCACCTAAGCAAAAGATAGAGCAGAAAAATAATAATAGAAAATGCTCCCTAGGATGAAAACCCGAAAGGCACCTAGGAAAAAGTTATAACAAAGAAAGAAAAAAAAGGAAAAAAAAGGTGAAGGCATTATACCATAATTGAACTTGTGCTTACTAAGATGGACCTAATCGTGAAATGCTTTGAGCACCAGTTTTGACCTTAACGTTGAATTTAAATCAAGTCAGCTTAAATCTTGTTCTATCAAATCTTTCTTGGATCTAAATGTGATTGGTCTTGAAATTCATTAGCTTGACCAAACTTAGAAAGGCCATTATGCCAAGGGCCAAATGTCTCATGTCATGATTGAACTACATTTGACCTGATTCCCAATAGGGGATACGTAGGAAACCTCCCAAAAGGTTCGGTCTTTCCCGTGCTTAAGCCTCATCTCTAGAGTCTCGACTTTATTCGAACCCCGCTTTTCACTCTCGTTATTATCCTAGACTTTTCTTGCTTGGAACTACGTTTCACCTAATTCCCATTAGGGGATACGTAGGCAACCTCTCAAAAGGCTCGGTCTCAGCCGTTGACTCAAAACCATTTGTCTTTCACACTAGGGGCAAGTTCCCCTAGAACCCTGCATTGCCTTAACACTAGGGGCAAGCCCCCGTCATGAGCTTTAAAGTCAATTATGTGACGGATAATTCCCTAGCCGATGAGTATCCTTTGATTTCAAATTAGCCTGTGCACTTTACTTTCCCTACAAGGGGCATGCCCTTATCTAGAATTCATATAAATCAAATACAAGGGGCAAGCCTTTCACCCTGTGGATTTAATTTGATTTTCAAAAGAATTCATCACTCATTGATTTACACACAAGAGGCAAGGCCCTCTACCACCTGTTCTATTTGATCGAGTCCAATCCGTTGTCATATACAAGAGGAAATCCCCCTTCTGCCCAGTTTGTTCAGACGAGCCCAACCCCTTGTCATATACAGGGGGCAAGACATGTACAGGTCCCTTGTCGTAAACAAGGGGCAATGTTATTCTGAGGTAATGTTTTCATGTGAGTTTAGACGGAGTTGTATTTTTGCTCTTTGATTATAAACGAAAGTTTGAGGTTGTAATGTGGAGAGAGTAAAGAATTGATTACAAAAATGATTAGGATAAATTTTCAATCCTTGAATTTATGCATGAAGTCTTATCTCAAAAAATTAGATGAATAGTAAAAGATTAATCTGGATCATGTGCAAGGTACGTCACTAGTAATAAGGCACGCTGTCAACAGAAAATAGGAAAAAATGTTATTTAACTTGGTTGTCATTAGTGTCTTTGGTTGAGTTTTTAATGCAAGTTTGAGTCATAGAGTCGTAAATATTGTGGGTGTATCCTGAGCAATAGAATGATAATATTTGAAGTATGAAGAAAAGAGTAAATAAGGAGTCTATGAGCATACATCTTCTGAAATAATCAAAGTTCACAGCAGTATCATATCATCACGCATTAACGTCTAAACTAGGGGCAATGTTCACGTCTCTCGGATTTCATAAATTTAATCCCCATGATTTCAAGGGTATCCATAATAATGATCGTGCAATGCACATGTGGTTTCCCTTACTGGACTCCACAATGTTTTCCCTTTAAGAGTAGTTCGCCTTTACTGGTTGTATATAGTTTTTAATTGATGAACGGGTGTCCCCGTATAGCATGACAAATTTATTGCATACTTATTTCAGGTTCATGCACCACACTCGTTCACGTTAAATGGCTCAACGGTGTGTCTTCTAAAGAGTAGTTTGCTATCAGAGGCTCTACATGTTGTTAATAGTTAAGTGAGCATCCCTCACATTTGCATGATCATATCTACTCAAATATCTTTGAGACATTGTAACACCCGTACCCGGAAAAGGGTTAAACAACATGTTAAAATGCATTAATTCATGTGATTAGTGTGTATAAGGGATTAAGGGGAGGTTTTGGACTCGCCCGTGAGAAAGTCCCCAGTGTGGAAGGACAAGTAATGAAGTGGGATCCAGTGAAATGCCCAAATAATAAAAATTTGCATTTACATGTTAGATGCATTTTATATGATTAAATGAGTATATGTTTAAGATGATTTTCGATTATATTATTATATGTTAGCTTTTAGTACCAGTTTGGGTACCCATTTAAGGGTATAAATGAAAATAATTCATAATTAGTAGGTACATTAGCAACTTCATAAAATAATTGTGACACCATTTGGGACCCATATACAAACACACATTTAGATAATTGGGCAGCTAATGGAATTACATAGGGGTTTCATAATAAACACTTAGGAAGTTTAGGGGTATAAATGAAAAGAATAGCAAAAACTTGTATGTATATCATTTAATGGGATATATGGAGCATGTTGGAGATCCAAGAGGCAAGCATGAGCTGCCCTTTTCTCCTTCTTATAACTACACGTATAGAGGGAGAAGGAGGAGCTGTCCATTTTAGCTCATTCTTCATCTAAACCACAAGGAAGGAAAGAAAATAAAGAAAGGAAATAAAATTGGGGTTTTGGGCTTCGTGGGTAAACTTGGGATCATTTTGGAAGGTTGAGAGAAAGAATACGAGCTGAGAATTCTCAGCAATTCAACACCTCAACTGAATTACTAAGGAGAATTAGAAGAAAGGAAGAAGAAGAAAGAGAATAACATCTATCCACCAAGTGGGTCTAGCTTGGAACTTCCAAATTGGGTAGGAAGACTTCAACTTATTCATCAATTGGAGTTTTAATTGGGCAAAGAAAGGTAAGATTAATATCTCTATGTAGTTTACTTTTACTTTAAATTTGTAGTTTAACATTAGAGATTTAATCGATAAACCGCGTTATTCTGAAAATGTGTAAGAACTTAACGAGGCTTAGAATTGGGTTCGAATTTGGTATTTGGAGTAGGAATTGAACGGAGGTGAGTGACTCTAATCCATGGGTTGAATGTAAATCACGTTAAATTTATATGTTAGTATATTGAATTCTTGTAGATTAAAACATGGACTTGAGAATTGGATATATTAACTTGTTGATTTATGTGGGTTTGGATAATTTACTTTAAATTGGAAGTTTAATATGAGTGAAATTATGTGTGAATCGCCATGTTGAGATGATTATATGACTATGTGTTATGTAGGTTGAAGAAAGCCTTATGTTGGTCCACCGTGGATTTACTCCATAATAAAGAGATGTGGAAAGCCCAATCTGTGTAAGGGTACTCACAACTCAACTGTATAAGAGAAGTGTGTAGGTGATGACCCAGCTGTGGAAGGGTATGTTAGATGGTGTGATTTAGAGGTGCTATATGCGCATTAGGGAAAAAGGCAAGAGCGGCATCGCGGTGAATTGATATTTGATCTTTTGGAGACTAAATGATATGTTGATTGTTGACTTGTGCATCGAATGTGACATTGCACTCATATATGTGATTAACTTTACTCACTAAGTGAAAGCTTAAACGAATATATTTTCTGTTGTGGTTATTGAATACCACCATAGGTACAGAACTGGAAGAGGAGAGGAAATGACCAGTGCATAGGGTTTAGGCTTAGGAGTTGTAAATATGTGGTCATGTTCATATGCTTAGATGGTTTTAGTTTCAAAATGTAACTCTAATGTTTGAACCACTTGAGTTTTGGGAGGTTGTTGTATGTCAAGTCCGAGTTGATGTTGCTTATGAGTTTTGTTATATGGGTTACACTTGCAAACCCTAAGTTGTGTTATTGGAAAAGAACTTGAGAATTAGGTAACCATGAATGTTAATTAACTTTGGTTTCCTTACACTTGAATGTTTATGCATATTTTGGGATAAATGAGAAGTTGATGCAAGTAATGTTTAGAGACACTAACGAACACTTTTGAAGTGGTTTTGGATGTTTTCTAGTAAAATTCTTATAGTTATGTTGCTTTGAACAAACTTGGTAGCATTTGACGTTTAATAATTTGTTATGATCCAATTGTGGTTGTAAAAGGTTAAATTCATGTTTTGAATGTGGAAAGGACTTGATTACGTGTTTGGAAATGTTTTAGTGTGGTTGAAAGAGGTTTTGAAATGTTTTTCTAACTTCCATAGGGTTTGATTTTGATTTGGTTTGATTTAAACTTGCAACTAGAATTTTTAACAGCAGCAGAATTCTTTCTACAGAAAGTTAGATTGATCTAACTCTGGGCAGAATTATCTCTGCAGAAAGTTAGATTGATCTAACTCTCGATAGAATTATTTCTACAGAGAGTTGGATTGAGCCAACTCTTGGCAGAATGCTTGAGAGTAATTTGGGCACTCGAAAATTTAAGTGAACATAACTTGGTCTAGGAGTTCATATTCACGCGCTATTTTCAATGTTGGATTCCTTATTTGAAGAGCTATCTTTTGAGATGAATCCCGACAATTTTTTATAAAATATCCATTTTACCCTTGGAATTGGTTTGATCTAATGAAGTTCCTTTACATGTTAATATTTGTTTTCTTTGGGAAAAACCTTTGTTACACGGTCTAATCCATAGGTGGCGGGTTGGGGTGTGACAGACATGCATCACATTCATTATTTTCCTTAAATGGCTCTATGATTGCGTATCTTTGAGAGTAGTTTGCCCCTTTAGCTCTACATTGCACTTAAACCGGTAAGCGGGCAACTCCCACATTTGCATATGCATATGAATCCCCAACAGAGCAATTAACCTCATTAGTATTGCATTAGTTTGCATGAATTTCCCGCATTGTTGCATTCATCAGATTGAACAAGTTTTGAATCATGCATGGTGCTCCTGATTTGCCTCATTTGGCTCCAAGAGTACCTCTTCCCTAGCAGAATTATCCCGCATTTATATCTGTGTTGAATTTTGCACTATGCTCATGGTTTACCTTAACGGCTCTATGGTTGCATTCCCCAGTAGGGCAGCTTACCCTTCAAGGCTCTACTAAGCGGTATGCTATGATGAGTTATAAGAAGTGATAAGCTATGATATGATAGGATATGATAGGATATTATATGATATGATATGATATGATATGATACGATATAATATGATATGATACGATATGTTATGATATGCTACGATAAGATATGATATGTAATGCTCGTGATGTTCGCCGTAACTGGCTCATCACTGCGTCTCCCGAGCATAGTTTGCCTTAAGTGCCTCTATGGACCCATTTTGTCTCCACCTAGCTCGCGCGAAGAGCTACGCACGGAGATGTCATAAAGCCCTCTAGCCGAGGCACCCTTGCATTGTCTGTGCTAAGTGTAACAACCTGTAATTTCATTTAGTTTCTAATTGTAATTCCTATATTTTAATTTATATTTCTTGCCTTGTTGCAATAGAAATTCATTATTTGGGGTCAAACTGTAATTTTTATAAAATTTAAGAATACCTGTATTATAATTTCACAACTGTAATTCATAAGACTAGGAAATGCCTGGGTTGAATTTCATGACTGTATTTTCAAAACGGTGAGAATATTTACTTTTGACTTGAACTGTATTTTTATATAACTGGAAAATTATTTCTTACGCTAATATAAATTTTTTTTATTTTTGTGGTCATCACCGCGCTGCGAAAATACCATTTTATGTCCAGAAAACTGTCCGTGCCGTGTTGGACTCCAACAATTTGGGAATCTCCACCAATCAAGATGTGACGCTTGCTTTATCTTCATTTAATACCACTAATGATTGGCTAGGTTTGTCGGGGAATCCTTTTAGTTTATGTGTTAACCTTGTGCCATAAGTTAAGTTTCCCAAACACCCAAGGAGATTCCTAGACAACTTGCTTAGACCTTGTGTGGGAATGCAAATATTGTGTGTATTAATTAGTGCCTAAAAGCTAGAATTTTCCAAACATATATACTTGCCCCCTATAAACCTAATTGGCTTCTACTAGATTAATTTCTACAGATCATATACGTATATATATATATATTCTGTATTTCATAATTATATGAATGTATATAATTATATAAGTAATTGTTATGTGTTTGTAAAATAAACTTGAAACAAATTGGGCACCAAGTTGAGGTTTGCTATATATAACTCACACTCTCATTCACAAGCTACACATTTGTTTTTACAAACTGAAATACAGAGAGAGAGAGAGAGAGAGAGAGAGAGAGAGAGAGAGAGAGAGTGTGTTACAGAGAAGAAATTTATAGAAAATATTATATATATATATATATATAGAGAGAGAGAGAGAGAGAGAGAGAGAGAGAGAGAGAGAGAGAGAGAGAGAGCTTGATCACCATAGCCCAGCTTGATTTGGGTTCTCTCAATTTGGTTATCTTTCTCAACAAAACTATAATCTTCCATCCCAGTGAGTATTTATTAACTCACTTAGAATGTAATTTTATACTTAATTACTGTTGTGCTAGTTTAATTTGTGAACCACCATTGTTAATTTTAACCATGGAGCTTGAAGCTTAAAAACATGAATTTTCAAACTCAACCAAAATTCATTCTTAGAGACGATTATGAAAGATTACAGTGCATAGATACTACGGTTAAAGTTATAGAGCTTAATTGATTCATATCGCGACGTACATTAGAAATTAAGTTTCGTCACCTCTCGAATTTTCGTAAAATCCGAGAGCTACATTTCGATTCATGTTAAATTGATATCATATATTAATCCTTGCGAAAAAACAAAAAGTATCATATATTATATGTCGTATTTACATTCGGAATTGCAATGGGTCAAAAACAGGCCCTAACAACTGAAAGAGGGGAGAAAAACGAAGAAGATGAAGTTTCTGCACTAACCTGCCCGAGCGACCCATCGCGCGAGCGGCCCACGCTCGTGACCTATGCAAATTCTGAAGTCTGTAAATTTTTTTTAAAGAAAATCGAAAAAATAGCATATCGCGTGAGCGGCCCGTGCGAGCGACCCATCGCGTGAGCGGCCTGCGTGAGCGACTTGGCCTTTTGTGTTTTTGTCTGTTTTCTTATAAGGGACTGTTTTGGAAGGAGTTTTGAGAGTTTTTAAAGTATTGTTTGGGAATTATACTAACACAGAATCCTATTTGTAATGTTTTGCTAAAAAGGGATGATTAAAGGCTTGATTTTTCTCGCACGTATGCTGTTATTGTTTTCCAGTAATTTACATTTTCTGTATAGAGTTACATAACATACATGTGAGCCAAGTTTACATGCATAGTGAGTGATGGTCAGTGTGAATAGAGTAAGTGGATGAGATTGTGTTTTGGACATTCTCTAGTACTTGCGTACTATAGTGTGATGTTATGAGTATATGATTTTAGAGTATCTGTGAAATCCGACAGTGACAAATTGGACATTCTCTGGCGCCCGTGGTAGTGCTAAAGTGTGTGACACCGACTTGGAAACTCCTTGGCATCGTGGTAATGATAAAGTGTGTGACCTATTGGATACTCCCTGACATCTGTGGTATGGCTAAAGTGTGAGGCAAACTGGACACTCCTTGGTACTCATGTACTAAAGTGTGAGGCAAACTGGACATTCCCTGGTACCCTTGTACTACAGTGTGGTCACCTTAGTATTTCAAGATACTAGAGTGAGAGAGTTGAATGACGTGTGGTCGAGAGAAAAGAGTCAGATGAGAAGGTTGCATAGTTTCTTGCACGATTACATGCTTTATTAATTTGAAGATTTTGACATTCTTCTTTACCGTTTTACAATTTGTATTCGTTATTATATTTCTAACTTGTGGAACAATCAACCGGTGAAATGAAAATGGTAAAGGGGTATGTTTTACATTACAACTACGTATTTTTAATACTCACCAGCTTCATGAAGCTGACAACGTTGATACACCCTGGACATCCGTGTCTAGGCTTTTCAGGTTATGATCAGGAAGAACAGTACGACTATGCGAATTGAATACAACTACCTGAGAAGAGGAAATTAGTTATTACTGCTTTACATTACGAACTGAATTTGTATTAAGGATTAATGTAGTAGATATTATTTTGTTACAAGGCGGGTTGTGCCTTTAGATGATCACGTGCTGTAATAATTATTTAGGCGGGTTGTGCCTTTAGATGATCACGTGCTGTAATAATTATTTACTTGGAAAATTTTATAAGCCTTGATTGCTCTTACTCTGATTTAAACTATTTTATTGTTCAACGTTTGGGACGGAATCGATCCTTCAAACTGTCGCGACCTACGGGACCATAAAGAAAATTAAATGCTTTCCTATTTATGCTACGTTGGGGCATGACACTAAGGACACCCCATTTTGCATCGTCCGTGCTAAGGACACCCCATTGCATCGTCCGATAATAGAACACCTTTCATGAAGTCGTGAGTATGTTGCATGTTAGCAATAGTTTAAGTCTCCTATCATTTATTATGTTTTACTTGAATTTGTTTGCATGTGGTGTGCTCATTGAATTACAGTTGGTCTGATTTCCTGTAAAGGAATACGTAGGCAGCACTTTCGAGCATGACCTCTTGATTTTTGAGATTTTCTGTGTGTGCTTGTATGTTTCAATTTTCTCAATTTTCTTCCTGAAGTCTTCCTGACTTGCTAAAAGGTTGTGATGCATGCTTTGACATTCCCTTATGATGTGCGTTGCTTGCAAAGCTTTGTCAAAAAGGAAAAACTATCGACACCCTATTTTGGTTCGTCCGTTCGACAAAAGAGACCTCGTCTCCAGAACAACTCGATGATCAGAATCAGGATTTGTCGATTATGAAACAGAACTCCGTGAAGCACCATGGTCTCCGAGATACGTTCAAATGTCCTTTGGGAAAACTTAAGGACGTTAAAAATCCAATTTTACCCAATTTAAGATAGTTTTTTCACATGAAATGACAAAAAATCGCCTTTAGCCGAACAAAATCCGGACCTTGGGGTGGGATCCTGAGAACTTACTTTACAAAATATTCCTAAAATAGTCTAAATTAGTGACCCAAGTCCTTGCATTGGCCAAAAAAATAACTTAGGAAAATTTTTACCCTTTTTGCACCTCATAGGTTTGCTTCTTCTTAGAGCCAGCCTCACTCTTTTGACAATAATTCAAAATCTACAAACTTTTTTTTTTGAATGAGACCAAAAATATCTTAATCTTGACTCCCATACCTTTCGAACGGTTTATCACAAGCCCAAAAAGGATAACCGAGGTGAGAAAACAAAGTCTGGGAAGTCTGGAGAGAAAACAGAACTTTCGGGCTGAGTGCCGCGTGGCACTCTCGGACTACCACGTGAGAGCTCTGAGTTCCACACCCAATCCATATACAAATGCTCAAAAATGTGAAAATTTGTGTTTTTTTTCCGTCCCACATCACTTAGCTATGAACTTTTTACCCAAATCTCAAACTATAAAAGGGGGTCCTCCCCTCCCCATCCATCACACCTGAAAATCCTAAGGACTAGAGAGCTCAAGGAAACCCCATTGGAGGATTCCTCAAGCATTCCTAGAAAGTCCATAGGAATAAGTATAAGTTTTTAGAGTTAGGAATGAGTCTTGGAGTTTGCGGTGCCAATGAAGCTCTACCGGAGGAGCATTCTAAGGGAAGTTCTTCTTCCTTTTTATTTTCTTTTTTATTTCATGTTTTAATCTTTATTTTCATAGTTTTAAGTTTTAAATTTTGTTTGTTCTTCGTGTTCATAGTTATTTATTAGTTTTGATCTTTAAAATTCCTAGGATAGTTTTAGTTCCTTGTTTGTAGTATCCTTATTAAAGTTAAGTTACCCTAGGCAAACTCTACCCAGATGTTGTGGTAGCCAGAGCCTGTGGGGTTGGTATCCAATCCATTGATATCTGATCCCCGGGGGTTATGAAACTTTAATTTGGATCTACGAGTCTAGATTTAGGGCATCCACATTGGAATAATGTTGTAATTCATATTAATTAGAATAGTCGGCTATCCCTGTTTTATTCTTATCTATGTTTTAATTCATGTTCATGCATAATTAGTTTAATTCCCTTAGGTTAATTAGTGAATTAGGTTGTTCATAATAGTTTAATTCATCAATTAATTCTTATCCATGTTTATTCATACATGCATACACATGCACACTATCCTAACATAGAATAATATGTTATCCATATTAGGGATAACACTTAATTAGACTTGCACGTGCACACTACTATACCTAGTAGTCATGTTTGAACATACATACATGCTATTCATGCCTACAATAGTAGGATATTCACTTAGATAATCCTATATTTTATGATGTTATTATCCTAACCATGGTTAATTAGGATAATTGGGAATGCTATGCTATCCTGGGTGAGTTCCTACATTCCCTTTTAGTTACTGCTTTCGTAGGATCACATAGACGCATGCATAGGTGGATAAAACACAGATTTAATTCTCTACATGATTACTTATGCTTAGATATCATGTTTTTCTAGGATTTTGAGTGACTTTTATGTTTAATTTAATTTTATTTCCTTTCGCATGCATAGGGGAGTGTAGTAATACGTTTAGTCCTCGAATTACTATTTTAGCATGTGCATTCATGTAATTGCATAGTCTCTTTCATGATTTTCTTTTATTAGCTATTCATAACTTGAATTAGGATTGTATTAGTATAAATGAAATGGTTTTCATAATGTCTAGTCAAATACCTTGAAAGCTGAGTAGAGGTCCATCTCACAATAGGGCGAGAGGGGGTGTTTTAGCACAATCTAGCTCCTTCTTCTCTCATACCTTAACCCTCGAACCAAGTTCTTTGGTGACAATGGGGCGGTGCTGTGGATATCAGCATTTGGGCCCACTTTTGTTTAAAATAATTTTCAAATTCAAATTCAAATACAAAGAGTCGCCACTTAATTTTTAAAGGAAAATTAAGAAACCATTTTAAAAGCAAACTGATCTTTTGCGAAACCAAAGATAAACAGGGTCCGGGGATTTTGGAATGAAAGGGGAAGGAGCCCGGCGGACTAAAACACCCTCTCTCATCCTATCTCGTGATAGGCCTCTATTCAACATCCTTTTTAATCGAATTATTAATCTAAACATGACCTCAACTAATACATATATATAAGTATACATAGTACAAGCATGTCAAAAGGGTGCAAAATTGCTAACGATAAAAGGCATACAAAATCACATAGTTCAATTAGCAAGCAAAAATGATATGCAATAAGAACAAGAGAACTACCCAGGATCCAGCCGCAAAATTGAAAACGTGCAATGTACACAAAATAGAAATCCTAAGAAAAAGGTCTCTATTCACATATATACACATAAGTCAAGACCTAATTCTAAAGTGCCGCACATGGAGTCGAAAATCAAAGAATAAAATGAACTAGAGAGGTTGAGAAATCGTACCTCGATGGCTCTACAAAACAAAGGGTTAGTTCACATGGTTTGAACAAAATATAATGTTGAATCGTACATAACATATCCAAATTTCTAGCTTGAATCTAACAATCATAGGAAGGGTTGACATAATCATGAATTCTTTATAAGTAGTTGGAAATACAACACCTCCATAGATATGCAAGTCTCAACTAGGAGCCAATGCAATGTCTATATGTAGATGGTGTAATCCCAACATGATCATAAAGAAACCATAGTTATGTTCAACTAGGTTCAATTTGAACGCAACCTTAAGCTAAAGATTAATCCTAATCATAAATATCAACATATATGGATATATGCATAGACATGAATAAGGATGAATTATGAACTTTTCATTAGCTTGGATCACTTAGCCTCTGGATTTAAGCTTGATTATCATCATTTAAGACATAGTTTGAGTCCTAAGGCACTAGGAGTCCATTAGATAAGAGTTATTCAAGTTTTATCAAAGCAGTGACAAAATTGTAAAAATTATAGAGAGCAGACCAGACTTTCAAAAATAGAAATAAAATACTTTCAACGGTCAGATCTTAATGATTTTTGAGTATGTTATGCCTCTGTGAGTCTAGTTTCTAACCCAAAAGAAAAATCAAAGATCCAATGGTTGAATCTCTGTGAATAGGGTCATTGTAGACACCCCGATTTTGACCAAACGTCAAATCCAGGGATTGGTTACCTCTTAAAACCAATGATGACGATGACTGGTAAAATTCGAAGATTTTCCAGAGAATTCAAATTCTTCAAAGATTCTTCAAGAAAAGTTTCAAAATAAAAAAAAAATCAAAGAAGGAGAAATTGGGTATTCGGGAGGAACCCGAACGTTGAAGAACGTGTGAGGAAATCAGTCTGAGAATACCTTCAAAAAGAATATATATATATATATAAATATATAGTAATAATAATAAGATATATAAAATAAAAGAGAAGAAAGAAAGAGTTTAATATATATATATATATAAGGAAAAAATGAAAAAAAAGAAGAAGAATTTTGAAAAAAAGTTTTGAAAAGAAAAGAAGAAAAGAAGAAAAGAAAAAGAAATAAAAGGATATATAGGAATGTATACCATGCATATGGGTACATTTTAATAAGGTACTTTGCAAATATAAATACATAAGTATATACTTTACTAGAATAATTAGGTTTATGTCAATGTATATATTGAAAATTAAAAAGAGGGCAAAATTCTGTTAGCCCCGGCATGCGGGAAAGCCGGCGGCACTCACTGAGTGCCGCCCGACATTCAGTGAATGCCGCCGACAGCCATTGAGTGCCGCGAACTGTAATAGACTGCTTTTCTTACATGTTCTAGAAGAAAACTTTGCACATGGGTTTCCACCCGAATTTACCCATTTAACATTGTCATGTTGGTCTATATAAACAGGCCTTCATCTCCTTCATGGGGACTTGGACTCTTACTTTCAAATTTTTCACAAGAGAGAGAGATATAATAGAGAGAGAATTGGGAGAAGAAAAAGGATTTTTCTTGAAGAATTGAAGGGAGAATTTGAAGATTGTAGAAGAGCTTCCCAAGAAATTGAAGAAATCCTTGAGGTCATAGAGGTAACCTCTCAATCCTTGGTAGAATTAGGTGAATTCAATCACAAGTTCATAGTTCTAGGAACTTTACACATTTTCAAAACCTCTCTTCCTACCCCATTTCATCACACACCGCTTAGAGCTTGTGATTGAATTTCATAATGTTTCATTAATTTGGATCCAAAATAGAGCTTTGGATTTATGAATAAAAGAGTTTTGACTTGAAATTTTCAAATAACCTTTGATTTCCTTTCTTTTGTTTATATTCTTCTCAAGAGATCTATGAGATCTTCAATATCTCATTCGATTTCTTTGAATTTGATCCTCTAGTCCCCTATGATCCTATGATTTATATGGGGATTAAAGTGGATCATGATCATCTCTACATGAAGATGGTTGAGTTCAAGTCTTAACTCATGACTTGGGTCTCCCTATTAGGAATCTTATGGAATCCATACTACATTCCATGGAGATTTGAGTAAATTTAGGTCTCATTGAGTCTCCAAGGATCATCAATTTGAGAGGAGAACAATATATCATAGTTCTAAATTCCTCAAGGATCATATGTTTGAGAGAGGATTTAGATGTAAGTTTTCATAGTTTGTTTGTTGGAATCTAAAGCACTTGAATATTCAAGAGTTCATAAGATTGAGTAAGACCTTAGGATTCTCTTGTTGTGAGATCCATGATGGGAATCCATTAAGGCTAAATCTATGAATCTCTTCATGTTTCATTATTTACTCCAATGATCATAATCATACTTGATCCTAGTTCTCTCTAGGATCATGGATCAAGCTTGATTTGAACTATGAACATTAATCTAACAAAGGTGCAGTGAATCCATAAACCAATTGTGATCATAGATTTTCTATAGGATCATGGTTCATTGGAATTGGATGAGACCAATTGGAGGATGTTCATAACTCATTTAAGCATCTCTGTAAAAATTTTTTTGATGAAATTCCATGTCTAAGATGGTTTGGTCTTATGATTTCAAAACATGCAACTCTCTGTCCAAAATTTCAGAATAGTAAGTCTGTTTTGAAATTAATAAATCAGAACCTTAATAGAGTTTCCCAGGTCTCTAATAATTTTTTCTAAGTACCTTAATGTGTTAGGAAGATACCCTAAAAAGATCTAAGTGTTTCTCATTTTTTTTTTATTATTTTTAGAAAATCGTACAAGATCTCTGGACAGAGAGTTGCAGATTCCTGAGTAATGTCTAGTATTTTCCATATTCCCAGAGATCTAACCGTTCAAACCTTGATTTTCTTTTTGGGTTAGAAACTATACTCACAGAGGCATATCATATCCAAAAATTACTAAGATCCAACCGTTAGAAGTATGAGTTTTCTACCTTTTAAAATCTGGTCTGCTCTCTGTAAAGTTGGAAAAACAGTCACTGTTTTGTCTAATCTCATTGATTTTAACTTAGATGGTTTCCTAATGTCTAGGAACCTAAATCATGTTTTGAATAATGATAATTTAGCTTAAATCCAGAGACTAAGTGATCCAAATTAATGAATAAATTCACATCTCATTCTTGTTCATGTTCATTCATTCGTTCATGTTCATTCATTCATTCGTGTATGTCGATGCTTATGATTATAACTAGTTCTTGTATAAAATTAGGCTTAGTTGAACCTAATTGAATGTAAACATGGATTCCTTATGATCATGTTGGGATTATAGCACCCCTATATGGGCATTACATTGGCTCCTAGTTGAGGCTTGTACATCTATAAAGGCTCTATGACTCCAACTAATCAAAAGGAATTCATAGTTTTGTCAATCCTTTCCATGCTTGATAGATCTAAGAGATTTATGATCGATTATTTGATGTCATATTATTATGTGAAGCATGTGGACTAACCCTTGTTTTGTAGCGCTTTGGAGGTATGACTTCTCATCTCTTCTCTAGTTTATTTCATTTGTTGATCTTATTGATTTTTGATTCCATGCGCGACACCTTAGCTTAGGTCTTGCCTTATGTGTATATGTGATTAGAGACATTTTTCCTAGGATTTCTATTCTTTGTATGCATTGCATGTTTCCTATTTCGCTGCTGGATCCCGGGTAAGTTCTCTAGTTTCCTACTTGCACATCATTTTGCTTGCTATTTGAATTATGTGGCTTATGAATGATATTTTATCGTTAGCAATTTTGCACCCTTTTGACATGCTTGTGATATGTATACTTATATCTATGTATTAGTTGAGGGCATGCTTAGATTATTAATTCAATTAAATAGGATGATGAGTAGAGGCCTATCATGAGATAGGATGAAAGGGGGTGTTTTAGTCCGCCGGGCTCCTTCCCCTTTCATTCCATAATCCCCGGACCCAGATTATCTTTGGTTTCGCGAAAGATCGGTTGCTTTTAAAATGGTTTCTTAATTTCCCTTTAAAAAAATTAAGTGGCGACTCGTATTTAAATTTGAAATTTAAAAAATGTTTTAAAAGTGGGCCCAAATGCCGGTATCCACAGTCATTAAGACATCACTCAGAAACTTTCAATTCTTTGTTCAGAGTTCTTGTATGATTTTCTAAAAATAGTAGGATAACCAGAAACGCTTTGATCTTTTTAGGGTATTTTACTAACACATTGAGCTACCTAGAAAAATTGATTTGAGGTCAAGAAAACTTGATTAAGGCTATGATTTACTCATTTTAATACGAACTTACTGTTCTGAAATTTTGGACAGAAAACAACATACTCACAAATCATAACGCCAAACCATCCTAAGTATAAGATTTCATCAAAACAAAAGTTCTAGTGATACATATATGAGTTATGAATACTCTCCAATTGGTTTCATCCAATTCCAATGGACCATGATTTAATAAATTTTTTTTGATCATAGTGGGTTTGTGGATTCATAGCACCATTGTTGAACTAGTGTTCATGGTTTAAATAAAATATAATCTAAGATTCTAGAGAGAATCTAGATCAAATATGATTGTGGTTATTCAAAAGTATAATGAAATATAAAAGAGATTTATGGACTTAGCCTTAGAAGATCTCCCTCATAGACCTCATGTTGAGGACCTAGTAAGAGAACCTCTTGGTCTTACTCAATCCTATGAACTTTGAATGACTAAACTATAAAATTAAACTAGACATACGTCTAATTCCTCTCTCAAACATATGATCCTTGAGAAATATAGATTTAATTCTCCTCCCAAATTAATGGTCCTTGGAGGTTATATATGATCAAATCTACATAAACCTCTATGGCATATAGTATGGATTCCATGAGATTCTTAGTAGGGAAATCCAAATCATGAGCTAAGACTTGGACCCAACCAACTAGGGGTGGAAATGACTATGATCAACGTTAGTTTCCATATGAATCATATAACCATAGGAGACTAAAGGATCAAACTCAAGGGGACTCTATGAGAAATAAAAAAAAATCTCATGAATCTCAAAAAGGAAAATAGAAATAAAGAATGAAAGTTTGCTTAAGAAAATTCAAATGCGAATTCCTCAAAAAATCAACTTTACTTTAAACCTAAGACTTCATTTGGATCCAAATTAATGAAACACAATGAGATTCAATCACAATTCCATGTGGTGTGTGATGAAATGAGGTAGGAAAAGAGGTTTTAAAAATTTGAAAAGATCCTAATGTTAGGGATATATACTAAAAGCCATGCTTTATGTAGTTGATTTATTATTCATTTAATAAAATCAGTTAATCCATTTTTTTATGAGAATCTGTGTGGGCAATGTTTGTATTATATTATTTATTTAATACTATGCATGTGTGTCTCTCATTCTATATAGTAGGTGGTTTGGTGTGTAGAGTTCGGCTTACACACGGAAGATCAGGCCATCAGATATTATAGAATGTAAGATTTTAGTTTACAGTCTTAGATAGGATTGGATACACCATCGGTAGGACTGCAGCATGGTGTTGTAGTAGGTTTGTCTTGACTACGGAAAACGGTATAGTTTTAACTCACTATGCTGGTACACTTTGTGTATTAAACGGGACTGACTTGGGGTAATTATCTTTATACTGACTTATAAGATAATTAATACCTCATGGCTATTATGAGTGCTTATGCTCTAAATCCTAAGTTAATTTGTAGACACGTACATTTGATATTTACACTTTGATCCCTAAAAGAGTGAGATCCTTAAATGAGTCAATATCTCATAGGATTGGGTGGCAATATTAATTGTGTGGTGGATATTAATTAATGATGGAATCCATGTCTCAATTTTGGGATTGATGATATCCCCTTGAGAAAGCTTATAAGTTGATTATGTCAAACCCTGCAGGTGGATTTTGTATCCGACATATCAGATAAGTTAAGCAGAGGATCTCAAGGAATTTATAAGAAATTAATTAAATATGATTGTCAGTAATTATATTTAATTAATGGATATCTGTAATCTTAACGTGGGGAGATAATAAGCATTTAATAACATGGAGCTCGAAATATATTTTTGAGATAAGGGTAGGAGTGCAATTATAATTCTTTAGTGGTATGAATTATAATTTATGAAAATAGGAATCTGATTCAGTTCGAATTAGGGTTTCCTAATTTCATAAGGAAGCCTATTCCTTATTGACTTCTTATGGTCCCTATCGTAGCCTATATATATGCTGCTTTGGCTCTCTTCTCAGCTAGCGTTTTTCTATATAAAGAATTATAACTCGGAATAGAAAAGAGAGCGTAAAAGAGGGAGAGAAGAAAACAGAAAGGATTTCGAAAGAGCCCACACTCAGTTCGATATTCTGGCAGCAAAGGAATATGGTAGAAGATCGTGAGCTGTTATCGAGCCCGTGTTCTCGATTCGTCTACTACAGCAATCCGTTTTTGCAGTTCAAGGTAACCCTAGTTCCGCCCTTGTAGGGTTATTGTAGTTTTCAGGTAATTTTTTTTTGCAGTACCAACTTATACGCGCTGTCAATGGATTCTGGGAACGCAGTTTCCTAACACCTAAATCTATGAATTGTGATCGAATCTTGTCCTTATTCTAAATGGGATTAGAAGGTTACCTCTATAACCTCAAGGATTTCTTTTTATTCTTGTGGAAATCTTCCAAATTATTCAATCTTTCCTTCAAATTCTTCAAAGAACTTCTTCAAAAAAAAAACTCTTGTTTTCTCTGAATTCTCCCTCTATTATGCGTATATCTCTTGTATCTATCAAAATGATTCAAAAGTCCCCAATAATGGAGATGAAGGCCTGCTTATATAGACCTCTCTCTCAAGGGTTAATTGGGTAATTTTGGGTGAAAACCCATGTGCAAGAATATTCTATACGTATTTGAAAAACATAATCTGTTATAGCGGGCGACACTTGATGAATTGTTTACGGCACTCAGAGAGTGCCGGCGCGGCTCTCAGCGAGTGCCTCCGGCTTCGTCGTGTGTTGCAGCTAACGAAATTCCTTTTTCTTTTATTTCTTTTTTAAATATATACTATATTCATACTTATACTATTATATACCTCATCCTAGTATGTCTAAGATGTATTTTATACAAGTATATACTTTAATAGACTATTCACATGTGTATTTTTTGTTTTCTTTTCCTTTCCTTTTCAAATTCTTTTCTTTCTATCTCCTTTTTTTTTATTTCTTTTTGAAATTCTTTTCTATTCTTTCATTTTCTCTCTTTTCTTTTAAAAAAATTCTTATACTTCAATTTTCAAGATGATTTCCCAGATAGTGTTTCTCATACGTTTTTCAACATCCGGGTTTCCCCCGAATCACCCAATTCTTTGAAAGACTTGAATTCTTTGAAAAATCTTCGAATTTTACTGGTCATTGTCATCATCGGTCTTCAGATGTAACCAACCCCTGGATTCGATAGTTGGTCAAAAATCGGGGTGGCTACAGGAGATCTCTATCCATTGGACTTGATAGATTTAGTTTTCTTGGTTTCCTTTATCAAACCAAGTGGCAAATGTATTAGTAAGGATCTCTCTGAATTTAGCCTTGTGGGTCCGGATTTAGCCTTGTGGGATTTAAATTGGATTACTCACTCGTGTAACCTCGGATATGGATCATGGGTATCGGTCGTTGCCTCGGGTTAGATAAAAAGCCACATGAAATCCAAATACGAGTATTCCAAATCGGTCAAATCAGATAAAGGCAAATGAAAGGTGGTGAACCTCACTTGTGGTTGTTGGCATGAGATTTGAAATGGGATCATTCAAGCAGGCTTAATCCTTCTGGGCCCCAAGCTTGGTTCGGGTACCCACAATCGGATAGTAAAACTTACGAAAACTAAACTTTGTGATAGCACTAAGTTTAAACTAATGTAGGAAAAAATGACACAGCTTGACCATAATAGTGACCGGGAGCTGACCAGGCAGCTCGACCCCCGTTGCGTAGTGGCGACATAGAGCTAATCGGGTTCAACGAATATTTCTTCACAAGAGTTGCAGCTTGACCATAATAGTGGGATTCCTATTTTATTGTGGTTTCCTTATTTATGTGTGATTGAATGATTATTATTGTTTTATGTTTAATGAATATGACAACATGGATAATTGTTCCTAGACCTATTTCAGATGTCGAGCTGCATGTTTAATTTATATTAATTTAAAATGATGGACAACTACATGTGTATTTAGAAATAAAACTAATTTCATAATTTGAAAACATAAGTACTTATTTTCTAAAATCATGAGAATAGAATAATTTTATTATCTATGTAGACACCCCATTTTTGCCCAACCCAATCATTTCAAAATAAAGTGTTCATTAAACACGAACCTGTCGCTTTTTTCATTTCAATCTGACCACAAATGGGAAAAATACTGTAAATCAAAGTTATGGGGTCAAAAGGTCAACAATTTCGCATGCACCCTATCAAACATGATTTTTTTTTCTCCACAAAAATTTTGAAAAAAAAAAACCTCGGTGGATTCATAAAGCAAGGAAGAAAAAAACAAAATAAGTAAAAGTAAAAGAGAAAAGCAAAAAGAAAAAAGGGGGGGGGGGGGGGGGGTGTTAAAAAAAAAAAGTTGTCTCCTTTAGTGGAATTTCAAACAAAAAAAAAAAAAGAAAAGAGGGGGAAAATTAATATATTTTGGGCCTATAAATAAGGTCATCACAGACCAATTTGGAGAAGAAAAAAAAGAGGAACAAAAGAAAAACATATGCTCCCTCTCTGTATCTCTATTATTCTCTGTATCTCCCTCACCTTCCTCTCCATCTCCCTCACTTCATAAAAAAAAAAAAGCATACATTTTTTCACCACCACATCACTTCCTCTAACCACCACTATCAAGGTCACCACTACAATCACCACCCTCCACCTAGCTGCCACATCGTCACGATTCTCATCACCATACTTCACAGCCACTGTACCACCACCATCATCTGTTGCCACCCAACCGTCATAGCACCGCCTCAAATCATCGCCCAACATCCCAGTCACTTACCATCAACATTCTAGCCGATTTCTCAAGTTCCTCTAATGACTCAGGTTTTTTTTATTTTTTTCTCTTATGGTCGGATATTCCGCCTTTCTCTTTCTTTTTCTCTTATGGTCGGATATTCCGCCTTTCTCTTTCTTTTTCTCTTATGATCAGATATTCCACCTTTCTCTTTCTTTTTCTTTTATGGTCGGATATTCCGTCTTTCTTTTTCTTTCTCTTTTATTTTCTCTTATGGTCGGATATTCCCCCTTTCTTTTTCTTTATTTTTATTTTCTTTTTCAGTAGTGCGGCTTCCCTATAAATCCATTCTGATTGGTCTATCCGCCTTTACTGCTTTACTTATATATGTTGTAAATATGTATTATTATAACAAGTCTATGAACTCGCCCATCACTCCACAGCTACTCATGGGCACCGACCCTTACTTTCGGCATAAAAATAAAAAATGCAAAAAAATCTCTTTTCTTTTTTTTGGGCACCGACCCTTACTTCCGGCATAAAAAAATAAAATACAAAAAAAATCTCTTTTCTTTCTTTTGAGCACCGACTCTTACTTCCGGCATAAAAAATAAAATACAAAAAAAAATCTCTTTTGTTTCTTTTGGGCACCGACCCTTACTTCCGGCATAAAAAAATAAAATACAAAAAAATCTCTTTTCTTTCTTTTAGGCACCGACCCTTACTTCCGGCATAAAAAATAAAATACAAAAAAAAATCTCTTTTCTTTCTTTTGGGCACCGATCCTTACTTCCGGCATAAAAAATAAAATACAAAAAAAATCTCTTTTCTTTCTTTTGGGCACCGACCCTTACTTCCGTCATAGGAATAAAAGAACAAAAAAAAAAAATACAAAATACAAAAAAAAAAAAAACACTTCACTCTCCACTCACTTGCATAAACTCATTTCAATCTCAATCATTTTCCAAAATTCCTAGTTACACCATTTTTCACTCAAATCATTTTTTAAAACTCACTACTTCAAAGGTTAAAGCCTAGGACTACACCGTACAGATTAAAGTTCCTAGCTACACCATCTTTGCTCAAAATATTACTTCACACTTACACGGTCTAGATTGACCAACCTTTTTTAAAACACTTGCACACACACACACACACACACACACACATGTACAAAGCATAGAACTACGTACGCCCTGATTCTCAACCTGAGATACGTATGCAACCCCTCACTTGGGTGCGGCCATAACCACATTTTTTTTTTTTATTTTCTTGTACATCCTCACACTCTATTATCTTTCACTTATGCCCCATTGTCATGAAATCACTATAATTGGTAACCGTGCTTTGCATGGATGTTCGAGGGTGCCTAACACCTTCCCTCGACATAATCGAGTCTCCGAACCCATATTTTAAAAGATCTCTGGTTTTCGCATGGCTATTCAGAGTCATACTTTTAAAGGACCCACTTTCTTATAACCTATTTTTCAAAAGTCAAAGATGAATTACTTTAATTGCCTTTGCAGGGGTCCTAACACTCCAAATGTTAGGTGGCGACTCTGAACATTTCAAATAGGCCCTACCATACTCTTTTCACCACTCCCAATAAAATTTGTCGCATTTCACCCACTTTCAAAAGAAGCCAGGCCCACACCGACAGCCAGGCTATGCCGAAAGAGCGGGTACGACAGCTGGCGACTCTGCTGGGGATTGTCACACTTAAGAGGACTCAGGCCGTCACTTTAGTGATTCTCATTACAATGGGGCATTTCTTTTTTTACTAACAATTTTGTTTTATCTTTTCTTTTGTGAATTCGTATTGTTTTGTACAGGTGTTCACTACTCAAACTGAAATAAAGTTGCAAGGCCAACGCCAAAATTTGCAAAGGCCAATGCCTAAATCATTTTGCACACTACACACTAGCATGCAAGCATAACATAACCCTTCCTCAAGAGGAAACCTTGTAAGATTAGACAGGGAAATGAGTATGTGGCATGGCCGTCGCGGTGTCACCATCGGTAATGCACAGAAAACTCTCCCGCTCGAACCACCAACCTGAGAAAGTGCTTCGGCACCGGAGGTTTGAAGGTTCGGGAACCGGGCTTAATTAAGGTCGTGCTAGGCATCAACCTCTCCACATGCTCTCACGCTGTACACGTGCATTCATAAGCTCATTTTCTTTTGCAATTATCTTTTTTTTTTTAAAGAAAAAAACACAACAAAAATTATCATTGCTGAATAGGTGTGGTTTTTTTTTTTCCCCTTGTCAGCTCATCAAAAAAAAAAAAAACCAAATCTTTGTACAAATGACAAATCAGAGTTTGAAGCTGGGTTACATAGCAGAGATAGACCCGCAACTGCGTACATGGTATCACAAGCTTTCGCCTAGCGATGTATTGGAATTTTGTAAACACTTTGGATATCTGTGATCTCTACTCCAAGTCAAACCAGATGGTCAGTTGCTTGAATCTTTGATTACGTTCAGGGACCCAGAAGCCCTGGTCTTTCGCTTTGGAGAACAAGAACTAACTCTGACTCTTGAGGAGTATGCTGGCCTTTTAAAACTTTTTAACCTTAAAGAGTTAGCCCGACGAGATTTCAGTGTTGGGACCAATCGAACAGCTACTTTTCTCGGAATGAAGAAATGAAGCCTAGAGAAAGAAGCAAAGGGGGATTTTTCATGACTCCCTATCAACTTCTTGGTCAAAAGATTCATGCCTTCTGATGCTTTTGATAAGTTCACTTTCTGCTGCACACGTTTAGAATGGCAAGATAAATGACTACTGGTTCTTGCTTTGTGCCTCTTTGCTCACCTCTTGTTCCCCCGCAGAGACAGGAAGGTTGACATGATGTTAATTGACATTATCACACGAGCTCGTAGTAGTAAGACATTTGTCCCGATGGTCTTAGCTGAGACTTTACAAGCTCTGTCATGTTGCAAAAATCAGAGCAAAAGCTTTTTCACAGCCAGCATCGGGCTTCTCCAAATATGGCTAATACCTCACCTCACCAAAAGGACATATCCAAAATCATACTTTATGACATCTGATGTCATCCTGCCACTAAGCGTAATACAGTCACCTGTCCAAGGAAAAGAAGAATGGTATAGGTACATGGCGCAACTAAAAGAGAATAACATCCAGTGGTACTTGGGTTTGTGCTCTCCCACGTCGGTCCGAATCAGAACCGGCGAACTTCCATTTATCCCGCTAATGAGACTATCAGGCGTAACGGCTTATGCTCCGGGACGTGTACTTAGGCAGTTCAGGCACATGCAACGTATTCCACTGGCCGCAGACATGTCTTATTTTTGCTTTGATTATAACTCTTCATCTTCAAAAGAGCAATGCAAGAAAACATTGATCCAGTGGAATCTGACCCAACCTGACGAGATGATTTTGGATAGTTGCCAAGTTAGCACAGACCCTGAGTACATCAAATGGATGAAAAAAATGGTGGAACAGCTACCATCCAGTTCCAAGAGGCCTAGGACAGAAGAGCCAGGGGTCCAAGGCCACATCAAAAGACTTAGAGCCGCTCTCAGTCACGAGGAAGCTACCAGGACCCAAGTCGAACAAGAAAGGGACCAACTCAGAGTTGCCCTCACTCACGAGGAAATCGCTAAAAACCAAGTCGAACAGGAGAAGGATCAACTCAGGGCCGCCCTCGATGTCATTGAAAGGGAAAGAAGCCAGTTACTAGCCAACTTACAAGACGCTTATGCGAAGAATCATCGGCTAGAACACGCTTTTTTCAACAAAGCTAAACCAGAGATCGCCGCATTAAAGGAAGATCTCGAACATGTGACAAATATCATGGGAAAAATTCAAGATCTAACCTTGGCCTTTCCCCAAGGCGATTTTAGCTCACTCCAAATGGGTCTTGAGACTGCTAGGACCTATATGTGGAAAGTTCTGAGATTGGTGTTTTAAATCATCCTTTTGTAGTGGAATTTAAAGTCTTAACTAATGAAAACTCAGAGTTTGATTAAATTTGCAACCTCTCAAATGAGCTGTCAAAACCACACTTATGTAGATCATGATCATAACTTGAATCTTAAAAAAAACTATCTAATTTTCTCTCCATTCATAACTCAGGTTCTTTTTTAACAATTCAAAATTTTGAGGACACCGGAAGATTGGGTTCGTAGCCCTATCCTAACTCGAGGATACCTTCGAAGGCAACAAAGAAGCATGTCTGATGAAGTGAACCCAGTCGTGGCTACAGGCATCGCGTAGAGTCCTGAATTCCAGAGTATTCAGCAACAGATTAATGATCTGTCAAACATTGTCAAGCAAATGACAACCTAACACCTGGCATTCGTCACGGGGATCAGCCAAATACCGCCCAACAATGCTGCAGCACCAACCACACCGAGGCATTCTGATAACCAAGATCAACAACCTATACCACCCGGCTATGTGTATACAGAAATTCCGCCAGCTACGACATCATTCCACGCTCCGGCACAACCATGTACCCTCCCTCGGGTAACAACTCAATTCACGACACCCCCGGCAGCTACTCACATGCCTACCTTACCATTGATGGTGGGATTGATCACTATGTTGAAGAAGAGAAGGTGAGAAAGCTCAAGGAGTCAAATTCACTGGCGCAGCAAATCAAGCGTCTCGAAAGCTCGGTTAAGACAATGCAAGGTTTTGAGACATTCGGTGGGATGTCTTATTCGGATCTATCTGCTACCCCAGGCATCACATTCCCTCCAAAGTTCAAGATGCTGATATTCACAACGTACGATGGGTCAGGCGATCCATTTATCCATCTGAAAGTGTACATCGGCGAGTTAGGAGAATAAGCAAAGGATGAAAGACTCCGAGCTCATCTTTTTCAAAGGAGTCTTGTGGGAGCAGCACTGCGCTGGTATATTCGACTTGATAGCTCGAGGGTCTCCACCTGGGACGATCTCACGAAAACTTTCTACCATCAATATCGGTACAACACAGATATTGCACTGGACCGGTATTCATTGCAGAAGATCCACAAGAAAACAAATGAATCCTTCCGAGAATATGCCCACCGATGGAGAGAGATAGGCTCACAAGTCTACCCACCAATGGACGATGCTGAGATGGTCAAGGCATTCATCTACGCTCAACAATGTCCATATTATGAACGTCTCATATCAATGGTGGGAAGATCTTTCACCGAGCTTATCAGGCAAGGACAAATGGTTGAAGACGGTCTACAATCAGGGAAAATAAAAGTGGCCCAAGATCAAAGTCAGTCTGGGAATTTTTAGAATAAGAAAGGCAAAAAAGAGAACGAGGCGACCGTTTATCCAAATACCGGGCAAATTGCCCCAGTTAATTTCATTCAACAGCTTGCATTCCCATATCAACAGGCCATACCTTCATGTTAGCAACCAGTGGTACATCATGTAGCCCAAGGCCGATCCCAACCTATCACAAATCAATATCAGGGCTACAGACCACCTCCGCAAAACATGGGTTATCAACGGAAATCACTCGATAAGAATCGAAAATTCTCACCCTTAGCGGAATCACCGAGCTCCATCCTGAGCAAGTTGTTGCCTCAGGGGGTCATTTCATTGGTTCCAACCGAACGAGTCCCAGACCCTCTCCTAAAGACATATGACCATAACAAGCATTATGAATTCCATTCTGGGATGACAGGGCATGCAACGGACGAGTGCTACTCTCTGAAGCATAGAATCCAAGATTTGATTGATGAAGGGAAAATAGTTCTTAAACAGGTGGAGCCACAGGCCAACGTGGCTAAAAACCCTCTTCCACCACACGTAATTGCAGGTCCCTCAATTAATGTGGTCACAGTGGAATGTGAAGAATCTGCCATGGTAGTCGCCCATCACCCGCAACCTCGATGGGTAGGAGGCCTGACCCTGAACCATCTTAAAGGTAAGCTTTCAGGCCTCGATCTGAACCCTACGCCAGTAAGCTCTCCTCTTTCGACTTTGGTAGCATCAACTGCTCCCACTCAGAAAATCCAAAAGGCAACCAAGCCTATCTCTGTGCTCGCATACTCTCTCCCTTCTATGAATGGAAAGGCAACCAGGCTACCCTCCACATTGGTGAAACCAATAGTCGAGGTCATCGCTGCTCCAACAACCCCAGTAGTTCTCTATACCCTGCATCCCGTCATTCAATGGCCAGTAGAGGACACCCATGCCAGACCATGGACGTATCAGGTCCCAGACCATTACATTGGTGAGATCTCCAAGTCTGGAAGGTTTATTGACAAACCTGAGCAAATTCGAACAGAAGGTCCAATCAAGTAACCCGTCTCTGATAAAGAGGCAGAAGAGTTCTTAAAAATGCTCAGGCGCAGTGAGTATAAGATTATCGAACAGTTGAGTAAATCTCCTGCTCAGATATCAATATTGTCTCTGTTATTGACCTTTGAGACTCACCGTAACGCCCTCTTGAAGGTACTCAACGAGGCTCATGTCTCCAACTGTATTTCAAGTGACCAGCTTGCAGAAATCGTGGGTAACATATCGGCCGCCAACATGATCTTTTTCTCAGATGACGAGATTGGACCCGAAGGGACTGGTCATAATAAGGCCCTACACCTCGCAGTAAAATGCTCAGGCATGATACTCAATCAAGTGCTTGTGGATAATGGATCTGCAGTCAATGTTTGCCCTTGGTCACAATCGAGAGAATGGGCATCGATCAGACACGAATCAGATGGTCTAACACTATCGTCCGAGGTTTCGATAGAGCCCGCAAAGAAACCCTCGGATTGATAGACCTTCCAATCGAGGTCAGACCCTATGAATTCCAGGTCATGTTCCAAATCTTGGACATCCCTACTCCCTACAACATGCTCCTCGGTAGACCATGGATCCACTCGGCTGGGGCAGTCCCTTCTACTTTACACTAAAATGTTAAATATGCGATCGAGGGATTTCTGATCATCGTCCACGGTGAAAAAGAATATGCAATATTCGGAGAACCCTCGATCCCACACATCAGCGCAAGTGGAAAGGTTGAGCCTGCTACATACCGAATCTTAGAGTTATCATGTGCCACGTATGCACCCGAGGAAAAGGTAGAGAGGAAGCCGTCATAATCCAAGGCTCATGTCAACATGGCCAGGAAACTTAAGGCAAATGGCTATCAGCCAGGGAAGGGCTTAGGAAGACTAAACCAAGGGCGGATAGAGCCAGTCAATCCACCAACTCAGAATGACACCCGTGGCCTCGGGTACAAAAAAAATTCTGGAAGGGCCAAAAGTCTGGCCTCGTCACTGAAGGGGTCATCCCCCATATACGAAAGACTTTTCCCCACCCGACTGATGTTATGGCCCCTGACCAAGTTCAAGAGGGAGACATTTCAAGCTCACAGCCTGCTCAAGACACAGATTGGACTTCCACGATCCCAATGGGTTGCATCCAAGCATTATTTGAAGAGGAGATCTTCATGATGGATGGTCAAGAGGCCGCTTCCTCACCTACCATTCGTCGAGCCGAGCCAGGCGAGACACTGAACAACTGGGAGTTTCGCCCGTTGCCCAAGAATAGGGAATTTTGGTAAAATGATAATAAACGTAGAGTTTTCACTTGACTTAAGCCGGTCGAGTAAAAAAAAAGGATCCGTCACTTGTAAAGGCTTTCTATCTTTTATGCTTTTGAATGAAATGCTAGTTCACTTTGTCTCAAATGCAAATCTCTCTCTAAACTTGTCTCTTCTTCTCTTTTCTTGTCAAAATTGATTTTAGGGAACCAATGATTGAATCAACTAATACACCAGATATCACACAACTTGATAAGACCCAGCACGATTTTAATACTGAGTTAAACTCTAATCTTATGGGTATAGACGAGGATTCTGATTCTGATGAAGAAATTCCCCATGAGCTCAAAAAAATGATCTCAGAACTCGAGGATAGGCCAAGACCTAATCTAGAAGAAACCGATACCATCAATGTCGGTACCATCGAAAATCCTCGACAATTGAAAATCAGACATCAACTTGCACAAGAACATAAGGAAGAATTGTTTCAATTCTTAAAGAAATACCAGGACGTCTTCGCATGGTCATATCAGGATATGCCTGGGCTAGCTACAAGCATTGTTACGCACAAACTCGCCATCAAACCGGAATACAAGCCCATCAAGCAAAGGCTGAGAAAGTTAAAGCCAGAATGGAGTCTTAAGGTGAAAGAAGAAGTGATCAAGCAATTTGAGGCCAATTTCATCATGGTCGTTAACTATCCGACATAGCTCACAAACATGGTGCCAGTGCCTAAGAAGGACGGACGGGTCAGGGTTTGTGTCGACTACAGAGATCTCAATAAGGCAAGCCCGAAGGATGACTTCTCTCTACCAAACATTCACATCTTGGTTGACAATACAGCCGGAAATGAAATCTACTCTAATATGGATGGATTTTCTGGTTACAACCAAGTTCTCCCAGACGAGGAAGACAGAGAGAAAACAGCCTTCATCACTCCTTGGAAGGCTTCATCATGATATGATGCATCAAGAGCTAGAGGTCTACATCGATGACATGATCATAAAATCTCGAAAGACGACTGAACACCTCATTGATCTCAAAAAGCTCTTTAATCGCCTCAGGAAGTACAGGCTCAAGCTCAATCCGACTAAATGCGCTTTCGGCGTTCTATCAGGGAAACTCATGGGATTCATGGTCAGTAGGCATGGCATTGGGATAGATCCTGGAAAAATCAAGGCCATTACCGAAATGCCTGTCCCCACAACGGATAAAGAAATACTAGGGTTCCTAGGACGAATCAATTTCATCGGTCAATTTATCTCACAACTTACGGATAAATGTGAACCGATCTTCAGATTGCTCTGCAAAGGCTCTGATAAGACATGGAATGAGGATTGCCAAGCTGCTTTCAACACAATTAAGAAATACCTTTTGAATCCTCCCGTACTGGTCCCACCGGAACCAAGACGCCCTTTACTTCTATATTTATCGGTCCTCGATCACTCGATGGGATGTGTATTAGGCCAACATGATGAGTCTGGACGAAAAGAGCGTGCCATCTATTATTTGAGCAAAAGGTTCACCGACTGTGAATCTCGTTATTCCATGTTAGAGCGAACCTGTTGTGCCCTTGCTTGGGCTGCGACTAGGTTTCGGCATTATCTACTCAGCTATACGGTGTATCTAATCACTATAATGGATCCACTCAAGTACATCTTTGAAAAGCCGATATTGACGGGAAAGATCTCAAAATAGCTGATGCTGTTAACTGAGTTCGACATCGTCTACGTCACTCAAAAGGCTGTTAAGGGCTAGGCAATCGCCGATTAGCTCGCTGAAACTCCAGTCGACAGTTACGAGCCGATGGATACATCTTTCCCAGACGAGGCCATTCTGTTTGCCACCGGCGAGAACGATGACGAATACTTCGAAGGATGGCGAATGTACTTTGACGGAGCTTCAAATAGCAGAGGAGCTGGGGCAAGGGAAGTTGTAATATTAGAAGATGGAATGCATTTTCCCGTTTGCAACAAGCTGGGTTTCGACGCCACCAATAACATCTCAGAATATGAAGCCTGCATCTTAGGTTTGAGATTGGCTCTAGAGATGGACATACGTAGAATGGCAGTATTCGGTGATTCTGAACTCGTTATAAAGCAATCCACCGAGGAATAAGCTACAAGGGATGCCAAGCTCGTCCCATACAGAAGATGTTTGGTTGACCTGTGCAAATACTTTGATTACATTGAGTTCAATCACGTTCCTTGAGATCAGAATAATTTTGTCGACGCCCTCGCAACTCTGGCATCCATGATTAGAGTCCCCAACATGGAAGAAATTCCTCCTCTAACGATCGATGTAAAGTCAAGACTAGCTTACTGCTACCAGATTGAAGAAGAAGCAGACGGTAAGCCATGGTACTATGACATCGTCAACTTCTTGGAACGCCAAGAGTACCCTCCAGCCGCTAACTTGGGAGAACGACGCACCCTCCGGAAGCTCGCTTCACAATTCTTTCTTAGCGGCAAGACCCTTTTCAAAAGGAGCCATAACTTGGGACTACTCACGTGTGTGCCGGCATCAGAGGCCAATTACTTAATGGAGAAAGTACACGGTGGAATCTGCGGCCCACACATGAGCGGCCTCATGCTTGCCAAAAAAATAATGAGAACCAGTTATTTCTGGTTAACCATGGAGCACGATTGTGCCAAATTCGTAAAGAAATGCCGCCAATGTCAAATTCATGCAGATCAGATTCATGCGCCGCCAAAGGATCTACATCCCATGACTACCCCATGGCCTTTCTCTATGTGGGGAATAGATGTCATCGGACCCATCACGCCAAAGGCATCCAATGGACACTATTTCATTCTAGTGGCCATCGATTATTTCACAAAATGGGTCAAAGTAGAATCCTATGCTAGGGTAACCAAGGAGGTTGTCGCCAGGTTCGTCAAGAGGAACATCGTATGTCGATACGGCCTCCTGGAATCCCTTATCTCGGACAATGCCAGAAACCTCAACAACGACATGATGACCGACCTCTGCCAGGAGTTTCAGATCACTCATAGACATTCCGCCCCTTACCAGCCTAAGATGAATGGGGCAGTCGAAGCCGCCAATAAGAACATCAAAACGATCATCCAAAAAATGTCAGCCAATTAAAAAGACTGGCATGATCTGCTACCACTAGCCCTCATGGCTTATCGCACCTCTGTTCGGACTTCAACTGACGCAACCCCCTATTCCCTAGTATACGGGACGAAAGCTGTCCTTCCTATCGAGGTAGAGATCCTATCACTGAGGATTCTCATGGAAGCTGAACTCGAAGAAGCGGAATGGGTCTGAGAAAGACATGAACAATTATGCCTGATCGACGAAAAGCGCTTCACTGCTTTGTGTCACGGTCAATGTTATCAGAAGAGGATCGCCAGAGCTTATAATAAAAAAGTAAGGCCTCGACAATTCAAGGAAGGCGACTTGGTACTGAAAAAGATTTTTCCCTTCCAAGAAGAAGCGCAGGGGAAGTTCGCCCCCAACTGGGAGGGCCCGTTCATCGTCAAAAAAGCATTATCCGGAGGAGCTCTAATACTCATCGAAATGGATGGTACATTTTTCCAGAGCCGATCAATTCTGATTCTGTAAAAAGATTCTATGCTTGAATGTCATACATGTATGCTTAATGTGTTGGTCAAAATGAAGAGAGGCCTTCATTTCTGCTACCCATACAAAATCATTTCCTTTTGTTCGCTGCTTTGAGCCTTTTATCTTATTTCATTTCCTTTAAAAACGACCAACTCCTACACTGGGGGGGCATATCTATGTGGTTGAAAAAGCTATAAAAGAAAAACAAACAAAGAAAAATGTATGTGTCAAGGTCGAAGCTCAGAAACAAAAAAAAAAAGAAAAGAAAAGAAAAAAGAGCCGACCGACATAAAGGTTGCAAAATTTCCCCAGGGAGAACAAAAGATGGTCGTAAGAGCCAAAATCCGAAAATAATAATAATAATAATAAATCAAAACTTTGAGCCTTCATGCTATCCTTTCTTTCTCAGCCCTCACCCTGGCCTTCATTACAACCCACTAAAGCCCTCTCAGATTGATCAAAAGGTTAAGCATACAGGTTTGACTGACAGCCATCATTAGATCTCTACACTGTTCGGCATTCATCACTTCGACGAACCACATCACTAGCTTCATGTCACTGCAACATTGCATGTTCGAGAATAAATAAATAAAAGCATAGACCGAAGGGCGCAGTGAATACCCGAAAGGGCGCTGTAAGTAAGAGCATAGGCTATGGCAAAAAAATAAAATTGTCGACCCGGCGAAAACCTGAAAGGGCGCCAACGTGCAACAATGACAGAGCCGGACTTGGCAAAAACCCAAAAGGGCGCTGAAGGGTAAAAGAGTGCATTTCAAAAAAAAAAAAAAGAGAAAAAGAAGAAAAAAAAAAGAAGAAAACTGGGCGTCAATTCCAAAGGTTTACACCGAAGGATACAGAATCCAACTGCTAGACCCCGAGAAAAGGTTTTCTTCTGTTGCAAATGAAGCTTCGGGTCAAGATCAAAGACTGTGATATCTGGTTGGTATAGTTGGTTCCGTCCAGGTTTACTCAAAACTCTCAAAAAAAAATTTGCTCAGCGAACTAGCATGTCAATCACTAACATACAGGTAGAACGTACAGACACTTTGTCTTTTCAGGAAATTGAATCGCAAAAGAAATGGACAGTTGAATTCCCAGAGGCTCAAGCTCATGTCTTGGATTTCGACCAGGCCCCAAGAACAATCTGAATCCAAAAACACTGGATGATTCATTTCATCATAACAAGGACAAAGTCCGTCAAGAGGCGTCCTGTTCACGATCTTATTACTGGGAGTAAGTCCGTCAAGTGGCATCTCATTCTCGTCCTCAACCATCAGGTATGAGTACTTCGCATGGTATTTAGTTCACCAGTCATGGGTCTTACACAGCAATCAAGCGCATCTTATTTTGCTGAATTCATCTTTTATTTTACAAGCAATCACGCCCCACGTGGCATTTTTGCTTTTTTTCATACCCCCAGCAGTCACGCGTATCGCATTCTGTTTCTCTCGAATATCTTATAGCAATCACGCCCCGATGCGGTATTTTGCTCTCTTATCTCACAGCGATAACGCCCCAAGCGGCATTTCTGGCATTTTGCTCTCTTGTCTCTCTACTCTTCATCACTTTTGCTTTATCATAGAATGAACTACGTCTGACCTGATTCTCCTTACCGAGATACATAGGCAGCTCGACGAGCCCGGTCACACCACTATCCCTTTTATATTCGATTCTCACATGAATCTCCAGCGAAGTCGTTTGCCCATTCTGGTAACACTCTCAATCCCCAGCGGATCCATTTGCCTAATCTGGAAATACTCCCAATTCCCAACTGCCTACCTTGGCAGGTCACTCACTTGCCTACTCTAGCACGTTACTTCACTCTTCGCCAGTCATGGCATCACTCACTCGAACTCCGTTCGATGTGATTCTTCTCCACATAAGATACGCGGACATTTCGAATAGACTTTGAGATCACTCGTATTCTTATACATGCTTTTCAAAAAAAAAAAAAAACAAACAAAAAAAAAACAAAAATTCAATAAAGATCTGAGACAAAAATGAGTGTCTCCTATCGTTGTCACGATTTGCTTCGCAAAACATGACAAAGAGGGGCAGCTGTAGACACCCCATTTTTGCCCAACCCAATCATTTCAAAATAAAGTGCTCATTAAACACGAACCTTTCACTTTTTTCATTTCAATCTGACCACAAATGGGAAAAATACTGCAAATCAAAGTTATGTGGTCAAAAGGTCAACAATTTCGCATGCACCCTATCACACATGATTTTTTTTTCTCCACAAAAATTTTGAAAAAAAAAACCCCAGTGGATTCATAAAGCAAGGAAGAAAAAAACAAAATAAGTAAAAGTAAAAGAGAAAAGCAAAAAGAAAAGGGGGGGGGGTAAAAAAAAAGTTGTCTCCTTTAGTGGAATTTCAAACAAAAAAAAAAAAAGAAAAGAGGGGGAAAGTTCATCGATTTTGGGCCTATAAATAAGGGTCATCACAGACCAATTTGGAGAAGAAAAAAAAGATGAACGAAAGAAAAACATATGCTCCCTCTCTGTATCTCTATTATTCTCTATATCTCCCTCACCTTCCTCTCCATCTCCCTCATTTCATAAAAAAAAAAAAAAAGCATACATTTTTTCACCACCTCTAACCACCACTATCAAGGTCACCACTACAATCACCACCCTCCACCTAGCTGCCATATCGTCACGATTCTCATCACCATACTTCACAGCCACTGTACCACCACCATCATCTGTTGCCACCCAACCGTCATAGCACCGCCTGAAATCATCGCCCAACATCCCAGTCACTTACCATCAACATTCTAGCCGATTTCTTAAGTTCCTCTAATAACTCAGGTTTTTTTATTTTTTTCTCTTATGGTCGGATATTCCGCCTTTCTCTTTCTTTTTCTCTTATGATCAGATTTTCCGCCTTTCTCTTTCTTTTTCTTTTATGGTCGGATATTCCGCCTTTCTTTTTCTTTCTCTTTTATTTTCTCTTATGGTCGGATATTCCACCTTTCTTTTTCTTTTTCTTTATTTTCTTTTTCAGTAGTGCGGCTTCCCTATAAATCCATTCTGATTGGTCTATCCGCCTTTACTGCTTTACTTACATATGTTGTAAATATGTATTATTATAACAAGTCTATGAAGTCGCCCATCACTCCACAGCTACTCATGGGCACCGACTCTTACTTTCGGCATAAAAAATAAAAATGCAAAAAAATCCCTTTTCTTTCTTTTGGGCACCGACCCTTACTTCCGGCATAAAAAAATAAAATACAAAAAAAATCTCTTTTCTTTCTTTTGGGCACCGACCCTTACTTCCGGCATAAAAAATAAAATACAAAAAAAAATCTCTTTTCTTTCTTTTGGGCACCGATCCTTACTTCCGGCATAAAAAAATAAAATACAAAAAAATCTCTTTTCTTTCTTTTGGGCACCGACCCTTACTTCCGGCAAACAAAAATAAAATACAAAAAAATCTCTTTTCTTTCTTTTGGGCACCAATCCTTACTTCCGGCATAAAAAATAAAATACAAAAAAATATATTTTCTTTCTTTTGGGCACCAACCCTTACTTCCGGCATAGGAATAAAAGAACAAAAAAAAAAAAAAATACAAAATACAAAAAAAAAACACTTCACTCTCCACTCACTTGCACAAACTCATTTCAATCTCAATCACTTTTCAAATTCCTAGTTACACCATTTTTCACTCAAATTATTTTTCAAAACTCACTACTTCAAAGGTTAAAGCCTAGGACTACACCGTACATGTTAAAGTTCCTAGCTACACCATCTTTGCTCAAAATACTACTTCACACTTACACGGTCTATATCGACCAACTTTTTTTAAAACACTTGCACACACACACACACACACATATGTACAAAGCATAGAATTACGTACGGCCTGGTTCTCGACTTGAGATACGTATGCAACCCCTCACTTGGGTGCGGCCATAACCATATCTTTTTTTTATTTTCTTGTACATCCTCACACTCTATTATCTTTCACTTAAGCCCCATTGTCATGAAAATCACTAGAATTGGTAACCGTGCTTTGCATGGATGTTCGAGGGTGCCTAACACCTTCCCTCGACATAATCGAGTCTCCGAACCCATATTTTAAAAGATCTCTGGTTTTCGCATGGCTATTCAGAGTCATACTTTTAAAGGGCCCACTTTCTTAAAACCTGTTTTTCAAAAGTCAAAGATGAATTACTTTAATTGCCTTTGCAGGAGTCCTAACACTCCAAATGTTAGGTGGCGACTCTGAACATTTCAAATAGGCCCTACCATACTCTTTTCACCACTCCCAATAAAATTCGTCGCATTTCACCCACTTTCAAAAGAAGCCAGGCCCACACCGACAGCCAGGCTATGCCGAAAGAGCGCGCACGACAATCTACATATATGGGTTTCACAAGTAAGGATGAATTAATCCTTGTCAAGTATTCCATTATTTTTACTAATTAAATTAAAAGTTTTTCTAAAAAAAAATTATAACCCTCAAATTTTTTTAAAATTCTAAGTGGGAGAGGGAATTTATCAAGTATAAATCCCATGGTCTCCATCACTGGTTTGTAGATGATATGATTAATTTTGTGTGATGGCTCTAGTGTCATCCTCCCCATCGGATGTAGTTGATCATGGAATCATCAGCACAAACTTCTTTAAAAGAATGTTTTGGGTGATTATTGGTGTGGGTCACCTCTCCATCAGAGGTGTTCCTCATAGAACTCTTGACCTAGAATTAAGTGATGGTATACACTTAGCTATAAATAATAATATCCTCTCCATCTGAGTCACTGTTATTATTTATAGGACCAAAGCAAGTCACCAGTTTAATTTTATTAAGAAAAGTACATTGCTTGGATAGTAAAATTAAAAGGCAATTGTCTATCTGAACAAATGATGGATAGTATATGGCTTCCCATCGAGTCATACTATTTGCGGTGTATCAGGTTGCTGGCGGATTCCTTTCAAATATGGTAGAGGGAACCAATATTTTCAACTCGAATCCATAGTAATTTTTGCCCAAATGTAATTATTTATGTTATGTGATTCTCAGGCTTTTAAATGGGTACTTTCAATCCACTTGCTGTTATACTTAAAGAAAACAAACTTAATGGACCAAACTATATAGAATGGAAAAGGAATTTGGATATTGTGTTAACTACTGAAGAGTACAAGTTTGTGCTTACTCAAGAATGTCCTGAGCAACCTGGTGAGGGGGCAACCACTGAGGAAACCCAAGCTCACAAGCAATGGGTCAAGGCTGATGAGATGGCGCGGTGTTACATTTTGGCATCCATGTCAAATGTTCTGCAACATCAGCATCAATCAATGACCAGTGCCTATGACATGATGGAGAGCCTCCGAGAGATGTTCAGGGATCAAAGTCGTGCTGCTAGGCAGGCTGCCATGAAAGACTTGATGAACACAACCATGGCTGAGGGGACGCCTGTAAGGGATCATGTTCTTAAGATGATATCTCTTCTTAATGAACTACAGATCCTTGGAGCTGAAATCGACGTGGAAACCCAGGTCGATATCGTACTCCAGTCACTGCCAGAGTCTTTTAAGCAATTCCGCCTCAATTACAACATGAATAAATTTAAATATACTTTGGCGGAGCTGCTTAAAGAACTCCAGGCAGCTGAGGGTCTCAACATAAAGTTAGGGAGTGCTCTTGTGTTTGAGAAAGGTTCTGCTTCAAAGCCGAAAGGCAAGAAGAAAATGAAAAAAGCTCAAAAGAAGGCCGCGGGTCCTCCGCCAATCCAAAAGCCACTAGGACAATCGGGAAAGCCTAAAGGTAAATGTTTTGTTTGCAAGCAGCCAGGACACTAGAAGAAGCAATGTCTAGTTTATCTCGCCCGATAGAGCAATCAAGGTAAATCTCATTTACTAGTTGTTGAATCGTATCTAGCGGTCCGATCTACCGGTACCTGGTGTGTAGATACGGGATCCACTAATCATGTATGCAATTCTTTGCAGGGGTTCCAGGGAACCAGGCAGCTCAGTGATGGAGAGATTTATCTATATATGGGAAATGCTACGAGAGTAGCAGCAGTTGCAGTAGGAGATCTACATCTTAGTTTCGGTAGAGATAGAATTTTAATATTAAGAAATTGCTTTTGTGTACCTTCTATTAGAAGGAATTTAGTTTCAGTTTCTAGTTTAGTAAAGAATGGATATTCAGTTCATTTTAATAAAGTAGTAGTTATTAAAGAAAATAAATGTTTTATTTGTTCTGGTCAATTGGTGGATGATCTTTATATTATAAATCATATCTCTCCTATACTGTAACTTAATGAATTGAATAACACAAATAGTTTTCCATTTAAGAGAAAAGAACCTTCGAGGATGAACCAAGCGCATCTTTGGCACTTACGCCTTGGTCATATTAATTTGAAAAGGATTCAAAGACTGGTTCAAAATGGGACATTAAGCTCATTGGAAGTGGAGGCACTTCCAGTTTGTGAATCCTGCTTGGAAGGTAAAATGACCAAGAGGCCATTCTCGGCCAAGGGCTATAGAGCAAAAGAGCCGTTGGAACTGGTTCACTTTGATTTGTGTGGTCCTATGACTGTCCAAGCAAGAGGGGGATTTGAGTACTTTGTCACTTTCATCGATGATTACTCAAGGTATGGGTACATTTATTTGATGCGGCGTAAGTCTGAATGCTTTGAGAAATTCAAAGACTTCAAGGCTGAAACGGAGAAGCGTCTAGGTAAATGTATCAAGACACTACGATCTGATCGTGGTGGAGAGTACCTCTTGGGAGAGTTTAAGGAATACTTATTGGAACAAGGGATTACATCCCAATTGTCTGCACCCCGTATGCCTCAGCAGAACGGTGTAGCAGAAAGAAGGAACATGACTCTCATGGATATGGTAAGATCTATGATGAGTTACTCGGATTTACCAATTTCCTTTTGGGGACACGCATTAGAGACAACTGCATACATTCTAAACTTGGTACCATCTAAGTCAGTACCTACTACTCCCACGGAATTGTGGACTGGGCAAAAGCCTAGTCTACGGCATGTTCGGATCTGGGGTAGTCCAGCACATATGCTGAAAGGGAACGCAGAAAAGTTAGAATCAAGAACAGAAGTATGTTTCTTTGTTGGGTATCAAAGAGGAACTAAAGGTGGTCAGTTTTATAGTCCTAAGGATCAGAAGGTTATTGTTAGCACCAATGCCACATTCTTAGAAGAGGACTATATTATGGACCACAAGCCCTGAAGCCGTATTGTTCTAGAGGAAATGAGAGGAGAGACACCGAGACATACTTCTTCGATACCAACGGTACGAGAAGAAACACCACAAGAAAGAGTTATCGATATTCCATTACCACGTCGTAGTGGGAGGATTATCGAAACTCGTGTAGATCCCGAACCAACCATTAACACGCAGGTTCTTGAACCAGTATAGATAATGGTGTATTAAGTTCAGAATCTTCACAACAAAATATCAATGATACACAGACACAGGTTGTGCCTCGTCGTAGTGGGAGGGTTATTATTCAACCTAACCGGTATATGTTCTTGGGAGAGTCTTATGATCGGGTCCCTGATGAACAAGGTACCGACCCTTGTAACTACAATAAAGCACTCCAAGATAAAGATACAGATCTTTGGCAAAAGGCTATGAAATCTGAAATGGAGTCTATGTACTCGAATCAAGTCTGGGATCTTGTAGAACCACCCAATGAAATAAAACCCATTGGATATAACTGGATCTATAAGAAGAAGAGAGGAGCAGACGGTAAGGTAGAAACCTTTAAAGCAAGGCTTGTTGCGAAAGGGTTCACTCAAAAAGAGGGAATCGATTATGAGGAAACCTTTTCACCGGTGGCCATGCTAAAGTCTATCCGGATTCTCTTATCCATTGCTGCACATTTCGATTATGAAATTTGGCAAATGGATGTCAAGACAGCATTTCTAAATGGGAATCTTGACGAGCACATCTATACGATGCAACCAGACGGGTTCATTGCGAAGGGCCAAGAACACATGTTGTGCAAGCTTAAGAAGTCCATTTATGGACTTAAGCAGACATCTAGGTCTTGGAATATCCGCTTTGATCAAGCAATCAAATCTTTTGGTTTTGATCAATGTTTGGATGAATCTTGTGTGTACAAGAAACATGATGGAAGAGTGGTGGTATTCTTAGTACTATATGTGGATGATATCTTGCTAATCGGAAACGATGTGGGGGTATTATCTTCTGTAAGGGTATGGTTGTCCAGTCAATTCGATATGAAGGACTTGGGAGAAGCCGGTCACATCCTAGGGATCAAACTTATGCGAGATCGCAAGAATAGGATGTTGGGCTTGTCATAAGGCACTTATATTGACAATATTCTTGCAAGGTTTAGCATGCAAGATTCCAAGAAAGGATTCCTTCCCTTTAGACACGGAATTACTCTATCTAAGGATCAGTGTCCTAAGACACCTAATGAGATAGAGAAGATGAAGGCAGTTCCTTATGCCTCGGCAGTAGGAAGCCTAATGTATGCTATATTATGTACTAGACCTGACATCTGCTTTGCTGTTGGCATGGTTAGTAGATATCAGTCTAATCCAGGGCAAGAACATTGGACTGCGGTGAATTGTCAAAAACTCTTTACATTCTATAATTACCCTTATGTGTGTGCATATATATATACATATATTATTTTATATCTTATATTATAATATATGCATATATATATATATATAAATTGAATAACTAAATTACCCTTATGCCTTTTGCAAATTACTCTTTTGTTAAATTGAATTACCAAACTACCCTTATGCCTTTCGTAAATTAACCTTTTGTATATTTGTGTGTATGTATATATTTATCTATACGTTAAAGAAAAGAGCCTAAAAATTTAAAGTGTGTACAATTGTAAATTGAATAACCAAATTACCCTTATGCTTTTTACAAATTACCCTTTTGTTAAGTTGAATTACCAAATTACCCTTTTGTATTTTCTAAATTATCTTTTTTATATATGTATATATATATATGTACTAGTGTCGGCCCGTGCTATGCACGGGTAACATTGAATTTTTTTTTTAAATCTACATATATGTATCTTTATATATATATATATGTACCCAAAAAGTTTGGGAAAAAATTAAAAATTAAAAAACGTGAAAAAATAGGATATATAGTGAGAGAGAGAGGCAGTTATAGTGAGTGTGAGTGTGAGTGAAGTTACTGCAAAAATGTAGGAGCGTAGGAAACAAGTTTGTTTGTTTGTTTTTTTTTTTTTTTTTTTTAATTTTAATTTGTAACTTTTTGAATATTATTTTATTTCAAATCTATATATACAATTGTATATCTATACGATAGTATTGTGTAGCAATGCTATGTGGCATCCCAACGACATGGAGTTCCACATCACAACTACATTGCTATTTACACACACACACACACACACACACACATACATAGATATTATATGTATATTCAAAAGAAAAAAATTGCCTTAAATTGTAGGTTGAACGTTAATTAATATAGTTGTTCTAGCATTGTTTTTTTTCTAACATCATCTTAATATTTAACAGAACATATTTTGCTTTCTTGTACATATACAAAAAAATTACATTACATCTCTACCAATTCCAATGCCCGTGCCTTGCACGTGCCATCTTTCTAGTATTAATAGAAACTTGGTATTAAATCGGAGAATTATTTGGTTATAGGACACCCTACAAACAATGTAGGGATAAGCCATCAATTGTGTACTTTTATTGGGAAAGGTCCTTTGACTGGTTGATCAATATATATTTGGACATTTATACCCATTTAATCCCTATCTCTCAATCTCTCTCTCTCACACACTCTCTCTCTCTCTCTCTCTCTCTCTCTCTCTAGCCATGCACAGTTGTAGGCGACCACCACTTTCCTAGTCATCATCTTCATTGTCGGCGGCGCCACTACCATCCCCACTGACACCAGATCTGGCCCTTACCACGCCGGTGTCGCTTACCTTCCTCTAATCAAAGCTCAGATCAACGATGTCCTCGACCTTGGATTTGAGCTTAAAGCTCCTCCTCGGAACTCCGACGATCCACCACTCTCCTCGGAACTTCGGCGATGCTGTTGTCGCCGTTAATAGCCACTAATTTCGGCGAGTTGTAGCGGCGGCGCGCAGATCTAAATTGTTTATCAACAAATAGCAAAACAACAAGAAAAATTAAAAATGTAATTTTTTAGGGGTTTCAGAATTCTTGATAAATTTTACAAACAGTTTGGCACAATCTACTGGAACGAACAATATCACAAACTGTATTTTGCAAAACATTTTTTTTGTGAAAATATATTATATTGTGAAATTTCAGACAAAAAATTTGAGAAATTTCACAAACCGTAGACCACCATAGCCATGTCGCCTGCCACCTACAACTTCCACAAGTACCTCCATTACCTAAGAACTGCGACCACCATAGTATCCCTTACCAAGACTCGTGACCTCTATCGCATCCCTCAACTAAACTTGCGACCATCATAGCTGCACCGTAGAGCCACCACAACCTCGCGGATTTTTCACTGGAGATTGCTTTGTTACAATAACATTTTCTCAACATTGTGTCGTGAAATTTCTCAAAATTATTTTGAGAAATTTCACAACATATGATATTTTTCATAATTTTCTCAACATAATTTTTAGAAATTTCTCAACATTGGCATTAAATTCTGCTTGGCTTGATGGGCTGATTATGGAAGTGGTGGTTGCACAGGGGATGGAGGTGGTTAGGTTAAGTGAAGGTCACGATGTGGTAGTGGCTGAGTATGAAAGTGGTTGTTACAGAGGGGATGGAGGTGGTCCGGTAAGGGTCACGATGTGATTAGGCGTTGGTCGTAGTGGTCGGTGATGCTAGGGTTTGGGTTGCAATGTTCAGGTGAGGGTTTTGGCATTGGTGTTGGTTATGGCATGTACAGTTGCACCGACGATAGTGGTGGTACGATGGTAGGAGTGGTGGTTGTGGCACCGATTACAGTGATAGCACGACAGGCGAGGGTGTCGGTAGTAGGGTTTGAGAAGATTGTGAGTTGTATATTTTGTAACAAAGGGTAGTTTTGTAAATGAAAATCCCCTAGACTTATTAGTAGAAAGTTTTGCTAAGTGTACTTAAATGAGTAACTTTTTTCTAGTTGGCATTAATTGCTAATTTGCCCTAATATTAAATAATATACAATTTGTACGACCTCATTATATTTGAACCAATGTTTTGAGAGCAAGGAAGAAGAATTAAACTTCACAAATAGAAGTGTTAGAAGAGAGATAGAGAGAGAATATAGTGTATTGTATATTGTATTGGTGTGTTTGTCATTACAATAGGGAGCCCTTTATATAGGCTAATAGGGAAAACTAAATAAGGAAAGAAGAGTACAAAAGATGTAGTATAAGTAGCAGTACAACGAATATAGACTATAAGAGAGGTGAGGTACAACAGTAGATGAACCTAGACTAACATCTTAACAGCATTCTAATAGCCCCCCTCAAACTCAATGTGGTAGAATGGAAACCAGCTTGAGTTTGGAAACAAGATCCTGAAGATATCCTGGAGGATGAGCTTTGGTGAACACATCAGCAGTCTGATCAGTGGAGGAAACTGCAGTAAGACCAATATTGCCACAAGAAAGATGATGATGCACAAAATGATAGTCGATCTCAATGTGTTTTGTGCGTTCATGAAAAACATCATTATGAGCGATTTGGATAGCACTTTGGTTTTCACAGTTGATGGTAGTAGCAGTGGAATGAGTAACTCCCATGTCTTCAAGAAACTAGCATAGCCAGAGAAGCAATGCCATGATACTCAGCTTCTATACTAGATTAAGGGACGATAATTTGCTTCTTTCTGTACCAGGAAATGAGAGAGTTGCCTAGGAAGAAGTAATAACTAGTAGTAGAGTGTCAATTAGTGGGGTCTCCTGCCCAGTCTGCATCAGAGTAGGCACAGAGCTTAAGCGAGGAGTGAGCGGAGAAGTGGAGATCATGATATAGAGTTCCCTTGATGTATTTGAGAATGCGTAGAATTGTTACATAACGTGGAGAACGGGGAACAGAGAAAAATTTACTGACAATATGGACAGCATAGGAGATATCGGGCCGAGTAACTATAAGGTAGACAAGACTCCCAACTAGCTGGCAATACATGGTGGGGTCATCCAGAGGTATACCATCCATAGGAGTGAGTCTAGAGTTAGGCTCAAGAGGAGTAGCTCTGGTCTTGCTATCTGTGATTCCCGCCTTAGTGAGAAGGTTGGAGGCATATTTGGCCTGAGAAAGATAGTATCCCTCTGAATTGGAAGTGATCTCAAGCCCCAGAAAGTAATTAAGTCTCCGGAGATTCTTCATCTCTACATGTTTGCTAAGATAAGTCTTGAGATCCGAAATGCTAGATAAATCTTTACCTGTGATAATCATATCATCCACATAGATGGGGAGAAGGATAGTACCCCGGTCCGACTTACAGATGAAGAGGGCAGAATCATGTGGACTTGAAGCGAATCCAAAGTCTCCAACAAAGGTGCTGAACTTGGCAAACCAAGCCCGAGGAGCTTGCTTGAGACCATAGAGAGCCCAAAGGAGTTTGCAGACCTGGTAAGGATGGTGATGATAGCCAGGAGGAGCCTCATGTAGACTTCTTCTATGAGTTCACCATTGAGGAAGGCTCTTTTCACATCCATCTGAAATAATTCCCGACGGCGAACTACAGCAAATGCAATTAAGCTACGGACTGAAGTGAGATAGGCAACTGGGGCAATGGTCTCCTCATGATCAATTCCATGCTCTTGTGTAAATCCTTTGGCTACTACACGGGCCTTATAGCGATCAATGGACCCATCGGAGTGAGTTCTAATTTTGTAAACCCATTTGCATCCCATAGCCTTCTTTCTATTTAGCAAGTCCACCAAACCCCAAGTGTGATTTTTATCCAGAGCTTGTAGTTCATCATCCATTACTTTCTGTCAAATAGGATTAGAGCTAGCCTCAACATCAGTCTAAGGCTCATAATGAGATAGAATTGTAGAAAAATAGTGGTAATCATGAAGATGAACTGGATGAGTTTTTACTAGGTCGCTACGTCTAAGAAGAGAATCAGGGTCTGATGTGGATGAAGAAAAAATAGGTTTAAAATCATTTTTAAACACGCAGCGGAAAGATTGAGTTTCAAAAACTTACTGGTATGCCCGGATCTACTCCTCGTTAATTCTATAGATGCGTACTAACAAGAGGGAGAAGAAATAGACCTCAGGTCTTGAACCCAATTTTGAAATCTTCAACCTTGGTGCTACAGCAGCCTTCACTAGGTTGTCTTCACCCTTATGACTCTTGCGGATGCTTCTCGAAGGGACTAGAGATGGTGGGATCTCTAACAAGGAGAATAAGAAGGTTTGGGAAGCCCTAAACAAGTTCTGTAGCTTTCGTATAGGAAAAATGATGATTATTAAACCCTATACGTAGCTGCCCTATTTATAGATTTCCTAAATCGACTTTAACCTTCGACCGATCGAAGTGTCTTCGATCGATCAAACTTTCGATCGATTAAACTACTTTCGATCGCTCGAACCTGCCTAGACTTCAATTGATCGTAACCTATTCGATCAATCAAACCAGTCATGACAAGATCCTCTTGTGCCTTTCCAAGCATCTTAGCGGAGCTAAGAGTGAGATCTCCTAGGCTCTTTATTGTTGGCTTAGACCAGTTGTTAATTCCCATGATCAAACTCTTTGATCAACAAACTAACTAACTGGTCAGTTAACGTTTATTCCACTATAAAACAATAATTGAACTCCAACGCAAAAGAACATATCTGAAGCGATAACTAGACTTATATGGTGTACTAATGTCCCTCTATCTTCAGCATTCGTAATCATACTCAGGTAGTCAGATAACTGTTACTATCAACCCGAATCATGAATACTTCTTGTATTCCTTGAGTCCCATTCACCTCTCATGATTACCAAACATGTTGATAACTACTTATCAACAAGACTGCAGTTCTCAGTAATCAACTTGGTGACATTGTCAAGGGAATGCTTACTCTGAATCAGATGGTAGATTCTATCTTGACAATATATGTTCACAACCCTGTGAACATGACATACCCAAGATACCCAGGTGTTGATCTTTTATAGACCTCATTGATTGGTAAGTCAAAGCAGCCATATCCATAGTTTGTGTCGTCTCAATATTAAGAACACGTACCTTATACAAGTTATGAATTCCTATCGACTATTTGATAGTCTGGAGTGTCAATAGGAAAGCTCAGGTCCGTTAATGTACTATAAGCACTAGCATATTAACTAAGAGTTACACTCTAGTGATTGAGATTAATCACTCCATCCAATGGTAGTTAATCATGCTATAGTGTAAACCTGATGAGATATCCAGTGTCATCATCCACTGTGACAAGCTCTAAGTATCAAAGAATAATAATTCGTATCTCACTTGTATGTATCTCATGCACATACGAATTACTTACTATGATACTTAAGGATTAACAATCATCTCATGAAAGAAACATACACACTGAAATGTAAAGCTGATATCCATATATTAAAATGTCAATGTCTCATATATAAAGTAATGGTTAAAGGGCACAAACCCAACAATCTCCCACTTACACTCACAACCATTCAAGATTACATCTGAGACCTAGACTATCTAAATGACGATCAAAGACCTTCAGTGGAAAGGCCTTTGTAAACGGATCAGCAAGATTGTCAGCGGTGGCAATCTTGGTGACAATCACATCTCCACGGTGAACAATATCTTGGATTAGATGATATTTCCGCTCTACGTTCTTTCCCTTTCCGTGGTTCCTTGGCTCCTTGGACTGAGCCACTGCCCCACCATTATCACATTATAGCGTAATAGGTGACAGCAACGCTGGTACCATCTTGAGCTCCATAAGGAACTTTTTGAGCCAAACAGCTTCCTTTACGGCTTCACAAGCAGCCATATACTTAGCTTCTGTAGTTGAGTCTGCAATGCATTTCTGCTTAATGCTTTTCCAACTAACAGCACCACCTCCCAAGGTAAAGAGATGTCCGGATGTCGACTTTCTCAAATCTTTATCTGACATAATTTCTAAGTCAGTGTATCCTACTGGAATTAACTCACTACCACCGTACATAAGCATGTAATCTTTAGTCCTTCTCAAGTACTTAAGAATGTGCTTAACGGCTGTCTAGTGCTCTGGACCTGGATTCGATTGATATCTACTAACCATGCCAACAGAAAGCAGATATCTGGTCTAGTGCATAACATCGCATACATGAGACTTCTCATTGCCAAAGCATAGGGAACTCCTGCCATGCAATTCCTCTCCTCCTGTGTTTTTGGACACTGGTCCTTGGAGAACGCTAAACCATGCCTGAAAAGGTAACAAGCCTTTCTTTGAGTTATCCATTGAAAACCTAGTTAGCACTTTATCGATATAACCAGCTTGAGATAATCCCATTATCTTTTGCTTACGATCCCGAAAAAGCTTTATTCCAAGAATATAGCTCGCCTCTCCTAGATCCTTCATATTGAAAGTACTAGCTAGCCAAACCTTAATCGTTGACAATGCCGCTACATCATTTCCAATGAGTAGAATGTCGTCAACGTAAAGCACAAGAAAAGCCACCACTTTTCCTTCATTCTTCTTGTATACACATGGTTCATCCAGATTATGTATGAAACCAAACGACTTGACCGCTTGGTCAAAACGTATGTTCCAACTCCTGGACCCATAAATGGACTTTTATAACTTGCATATCAAGTTACCTTTTTGACCAACTTACATATAGATGTCATCCTCAAGATTGCCATTCAAGAATGCAGTCTTGACGTCTATCTACCAGATCTCATAATCTAGGCATGCAGCAATGGATAAGAGTATCCTGATGGACTTGAGCATGGCTACCGGCGAGAAGGTTTCCTCATAGTCAATGCCCTCCCTCTGAGTATAACCTTTTGCTACAAGCCTAGCCTTAAATGTCTCAACCTTTCCATCAGATCCTCTTTTCCTCTTGTAGACCCACTTACAACCAATGGGTTTAATATTGGCTGGAAGTTCTACAAGATCCCAGACCTGATTAGAATCCATAGATTCCAGTTCAGCCTTCATAGCTTTAACCCAATGAGCTGAGTCAACATCAGTCATTGCATCTTCGTATGTGGTAGGATCAGATTCAGATTCTATAGAGACAGCTTCAAAAACTTCTCCTAAGAACATGTATCTATCAGGCTGGCTGATAATCCTCCCACTACGATGAGGTACTGATGCGGAAATTAATGAAGAAGTGGTATTTTCTTGATTTACATCGTTATCATCTGCGGGTTGGACTGAGGGCTGTCCTTCTATCTCTCTAAGATCTATCCTTCCCTTGGGTTTATGGTTCATGATATAATCATCCTCCGAGAAAATAGCATTTATACTAACAAATACTTTCTGTTCTCTTGGATGATAAAAATACCATCCATAAGTACCCCTTGGATACCCTACGAAGTAACATACTTCTGATCTAGTATCTAACTTGCTCATCTTTCCTTTCAGCACATGTGCCGGACACCCCCATATCCGGAGATGTTGTAAAGAAGGCTTGCGCCCAATCCACATCTCTCATGGTGTCCTGGGAATAGACTTGCTTGGTACTAGATTTAGTATGTACGCAGCGGTTTCCAAAGCATAACCCCAAAGGAATAAAGGTAACTCCGAATAACTCATCATTGACCTAATCATGTCTAAAAGAGTCCGATTCCTTCTCTCCGCTATACCGTTCTGCTGAGGCATGCTAGGTGCAGTTAACTGTGATAGAATCTCATTCTGTATGAGGTGATCAATAAACTCATTAGAGAGGTACTCGCCACCTCGATCAGATCGAATGGCCTTGATATGTGTTCCTAATTGCTTCTCCACTTCAGCCCTAAACTCTTTAAACTTTTCAAAGGCTTCAGACTTGTGCTGCATTAGGTACACATATCCATACCTAGAGTGGTCATCAGTAAATGTAATGAAATACTCATAACCGTCCCTTACTCTAATATTTATTGGATCACACACATCAGTATGAACTAATTCTAACAATGCATTGGTCCTATTGCCTTTTGCGAAAAAGGGCCTTTTGGTCATCTTACCTTCTAAACAAGACTCGCAGCCTTCTATTGGTTCTAGAACCAAATTGCCTAAGACCCCTTCTTTGACTAGCCTGCCAATCCTATTTAGATTAATATCACCAATCCTCATATGCCAAAGTTTTGTTAGATTAGTGGAAGGTTCCTTTGTTTTAGATGGTACAGTTACCACTGAGTTATTAAGTTCCATACAAGAATCTTTAGAAATATTGGGAGTAATCACATACAAACCATTTGATTTAACACCAAAACAAATAAAAGAACCATTTCTTTTAATCACAACTTCAGTTCCAAAATGAAAAGAATAACCATTATTCGATAAATTTAAAACTGAAATTAAATTACGTCTCATTGAAGGGACGTAAAGTACATATGATAAAATCAAAACTTTATTGTCTAGAAATTCTAAAACTACCACTCCTATTGCAACCGCAGATACGGTTGCACTATAACCTAGAGTAAGTACGATCTCCCCATTACTGTACCTCCTGGTTGATCTAAACCCCTGTAATGAATTACAGATATGGTTAGTCGCACTAGAATCAATGCACCAAGTGTTTGAAGTATCTGTTATAAAACTTACTTTAATCACATGTGATTCAATCATACCTTGAACTCTTGTAGCTAAGAATTCTGGACAGTTCCTCTTCCAGTGGCTTTTCTCATTGCATTGGAAACATTTTTCTTTGCCTTAGCCACCCACCTTTCCTTTGGCCTTACCTTTTCCCTTGGATTTTGCAATCTTAGGGACCGGTCCAACATTTGGACCACTAGTGCTAGCCTTCTTCTTTCCTTTCTTACCTTTTGGCGTAGATCAGGAAGAAGAAGAGTTTTTCTCAACGTTCAGAACGTTGCCCCCAGGTTTGATCGCCCCTTCTGCTGCCAGTAAAGAACTCACTAATTCGCTCATTGAAAAATCTATTTTATTCATATTGTAATTTAGTTTAAATTGAGTGAATGATGGCGACAGCGTATTGAGGATCATATCAACTTGGGTCTGTGCATCGATGTTGGCACCTAGGGTCTCCAGCTCGTTTACATAACCAATCATTTTTAAAACATGTTCTTTGACTGGAGTCCCTTCCGACATCTTTGCACTCATTATCTTCTACAAGCTACCTGCCATACTCCCTAAACATCTTTTTCAGGGATTCAATAATTTCACTAGTAGAATTATTCGACTTGAATTGGTGTTGCAACACACCAGCCATTGAGGCCAGAATGTAGCAACGGACCATTCCATTCGACTTCTTCCATTTATCAAACTCGCGTCTGACAGTTGCTGAAGCATTTGCTGCGGGTTCTTTGGGGCATTGGGTGGTGAGGACATATATGTGATCCTCGGCAGTTAAAACAAAGTCAAAATTTTGTTTCCATTCAGTGTAGTTATTTCTAATTAACTTGTTTTGAGTGAGTGACATGACTAAAAAGTTGTGCGCTCTTGTTCAACACCCAAGTGTAGGTGATCGTGCAAGTAATATAGTACTGGAAGTCCAGGTCGATCCCACATGGATGGTATTAAACTAAAAACTTAGATTAAACTCTAAAGGAAAAGGAAAATTCAAGATTTAAACAAGGTGTAAAACACGAAGTTCTACAGACTACAACTACTAGAGCAAGTAAAGTAAACTAATGATTAACTAATTAACTAAAGCAATATTTTAAAAATGATTTTCTTTATATAAATGGAATGTTGGGATCACACGAATCCGTAGCGATCATGCCATCTACCATGCAGTTACATTTAAGCTCTAAGGAGTGTGTCTATCTACAGTATTCTGTATTTTCTAAAGATAGAGAATCAATAGTCCGTTCATAGCCAGGACTACATCATCACATTTGTTTCCAAAACAGATGAAGGTGGTTTAAAACAATAGCTAAGTCTCGCATTCTGAATGGTGTTAGCATTCAAAATGGTTTGCAAAAGTTATTGAAGAAAAATGCCTTAAGGCTTAAAGTAATGAAACTGTTTTGACAAACTGTGCATTTGGGGACAGCTTGATAACAAATCTCAAAAGCAGAAAGTCTTGGAAAACTGCAAAAAGACTTCTCAAGATCTGAAGGTTCGATCGATCGACGCGCTTTCGATCGATCGAATATCATCATCTCTCAAGTGATCGAAATGACTTCGATCGCTTGACTATGTGTCTGCTTCGATCGATCTAACTACTTCGATCGATCGAGTGCAGGTTTTATACTGCTGCATGGCAGAGGCTAGAGATCACTGTTTCATCGTGATCTCCCAACCTGGGGACTACTCAGACATGGTCTGGAGTGTCACAGATTCGTTTTTAACGTAAAATTTCATTAAAGGAATGTTTGGTTGTGATTTTAACATAAAATCTATGAAACTAAGTGATTTAAAACTACTACTACGATAACTATCAATTCTAACAGATTAAACTACAATTTTAAGCAACTAGAATATGAATAAACTCAGATTGCAAAACCTGGAATAGAAGAACTTATATTAAACTATAGAAATCAATCCCAAAAGCTATATCCAAAGCTTCAAACCTACAAAAATCAAGAAGAAACTCTCTTCTCTCTATGTAAACTGATAAAAACTGAAGTGGGCGTCCCTTTGGACGTGAACAAAATGAATTTAAATACTAAAACCTAAAGCTAGGGTTAAAAACTTCATCTCCGGTGTGTGCGCGTAAGTTCTAATAAAAGCCATGTTCGATCGATCGAACATCACTCGATCGATTAAACTTCTGGAATTCTCGAGCGCTTGAACCTTCGTCGATCGATCGAAACTTCGATCGCTTGAATGATCTTCGATCGCTCGAGACTCACTTTTCATGTTTCAACTATCTTCCTTAAAATCAAGCATCCCTTCTATCCTGCTTATTCATTCTTCACACATCAAGCGGTGATCTGCACAAATTATAGCTAAAACAATACAACTTATCATAGATTAATCATATTATGTAAAAGCTGGCATTGTAATCTAGATTGCAGATTTGCAAGGGAGTTGTAGACTTAATCAGTGTATTTCTTTATTTTAGCGCGGTTGTATTTTACAAATACCCCCGCTTGTCACAACCCCCAACTAGCGAATTACTAGTCCCTAGCAATATAGTGAAAATAAAACAAGCTAGACTTATACTACAACGACTAAACAAAAACAAAATTAACTAAAGCAACTAATCTAAATAAAAAGAGAAACTACCTAACTCACTTTCGCAGGAATTGCGGTTGCATTTAGTGAATGCAACAAGCCGTTAAAACCCTAGGATCCCCCTAGTGGACGAGTGATGTCTCGTGAGGGTTTACAGTGAATATACCCACAAAATTCTCAATTCTAAATTCAAAAAGACATAGAAAAACTTTTAAACATTCTCGTCCATTCAACTGTGAACTTAGCTCTACAAAAATATATTAACCTCAAGCATACCATAAAAGAAACCCACATACTCCTCATGTCACCAAGATAGATATAACATATGCATCACAATTATGTATCCGTGTGTGTGTGAAGTTAACAGCTATGCATCCAACCTTATTTAGAGTTGTTTTGGACTATCGTACCTCTAGAACCAGTAATTTCAACTCAATTCTCACATAGGTTTACACTCAAAAATAAACATCTTACAGAAACTGGCCTAATAATGATCGCACGTGGTATGAAAGCTTTGATAAGAGTGAATTTCTGGATACTAAATGCTTTCATACTCGACTTCACAAAAGACGGACATTTAGAGTGTATAGTCTCATGAATAAGATGCAACTTACTAGAGGAGCGAAATACCGTGGAGAACTCCCTCATTACCTTAACTTCAAATCCAATCAACTTAAAATCATCAGGACTTTAAAAAAAATATTCGATTGAGAAGAAAGAGGCTCGTGATATTCAATTGGGTCAAAAGATGTGATTGGTATATCTACTATAACTTCTCAAAATTCCCCACATCTGCAATCTCTCTCTTCTTCTTCTTCTTCTTTTCTTTATTTTTTATTTTTATTTATTATTATTTTTCTTTCCACACACTTCTTTTTGTTATTATTTATTTATTTTTCTTTTTTTTTCTTTTATAACAACCATTGGAATTTTTTTCTTTTATTTTTTTTTTTCATGCTTTTTTTTCTTTTTTTTTTTATCATTTTTTTCTTTGCCAACTTTCCCTTATTCACACTAACAAACTTCTTGTCAACGCAACACATCCCAATCACATCTAAATAAAGAACTGAGGCTTGAACTCCTAATTTGGAGTTAGGTATAGACTTTAGGATTGTGAAGACAAGGCAATTATGATAAGGCTCAAGAGGTGAAGTAAAGGAATGTTATAGAGGTAGGCCAATGTTGTATTATGCATGTATGGTCAAAAGATGGCCTAAATCATCTTCTAAGTTCATAGGATTATTCATTTCAGTAAATTCAAGAGCTCTAGATTTTGGTAAATCCTGAACGTTCTCCTCTAATAAGCAGCAAACATTGAAAAATTAACTGAGACTAGTGCAACGAATGTAATATGCGTAATCAAGAAAGACAATTCGAAGTTTATGTGAAAATTCCCTCAAAAATAAAGATTGGATCAAAAACTCACTAAGGGTTAAATAGTTTCTACTACTCATTCTTTTAGCACAATAGTCATATTAACTCATTATTAGGTTTTCAACATAGCTACCAACTAGTGCAATTGGATTTTAGATACATGAAAGGTCAACAAATGCAATCATCCTAGTGGAACTAGAAAAATGCGTGAACTTAATCCATAAAAGGATGAGATTAACATGAATGTATCATTGCTTGATAACAGCTAAATAGAAGTGAATATTCAAAGTTGTTCTACCAATAAAGTTCAAAAATTTATTTATTTATTTTTTAATAAACTGAGATTGCATGATATGTGCAATAAAGTTATCCAGATTGCTAAGTATACACATGTGCAGGTGATGATTATCTATCTACACCCCACCCCTAACTGAAAATCGCGATGTCCCCAGAAGTTGATTTTCAAAAATAAATAGAGAGATATCACCTGATACAGCAAAGCAATAACCGCAAGCATAGCAATCTGTAAAGAAGACATACAAACTCCAAGCAGCCAAGATGAATAAAAAGTAAATAAGAAATGAAAGAACAAGAGATTCATTCATAATAATAAAAACTGATCACTGGGATGATAAAACAATAAAATCCGATCAGTGATCGAAATATCCAATCATAATCTCACAGTCCAAAATATCCACATACCCAAAAGAAAACTATGAGAGAAGAGAGAGAACAGAAATAAGCAAAATACAACAAAACTCCCACTCTCAATGGACATAATCTAATCATCACCAATATCGAATAAAATCTCGATTGGTGCAGCAGGAGCATCCTCATCTCCACCCTCAGCAACAGTAGTAGCCGTCGCCGGGTCACTCACAGTCGGGGCAGCTGATGTAGAGAATGATGGGTAAGTCACGACTGGAGGTGGTGCAGATGATGATGATGGGGCATAGGGATCAACAGGCAGTGGAGGTGGAGTAACAGAAATAGTAGGTGGAGCTATGGATGTAGATGGAGCTGCAGGATTAGAAGATGGTGGCAGAATAGAAGAAGATGGACCGGTGGTGGGTGGTACAGAAGGGGCAGTAGGTGGGTGTGAAGCGGTGTAAATAGACTGGTCCACCTCAATTTGTATCAAGATCGCCTCTAGTAAGGTCGCCATATGATCCATCTTGCCCTCGAGCCGTATCCGTGCCTCCCTCTCCCCAATAAGCAATGAGTGGAGAGTCTGGAGGGATACGGAAGACGACTCTCCCTGGGCCTGAGCTTGAGACCTCTGTCTCAGCTCGAACTGTTGTACGGCAGCGATGGGGTCCTCCTCATCTGAATCTAGCTCCTCAACCTCAGTGGGCGTCCTAGAAGCTGCACCCTCTGTGTCGGTGCCTCCCCCTCTCTTCCTCTTTTCCCCGATCTTCGCCTTACCTTTCAACTTTTTCTTTTTCTGTGCATCCGAACGGCGCACTATTGTCTCTCCAAATTGACTCGAAGCCTGTAAAATCGTGTCTGTGGCCAATGGGAGCAATCCAGCCTGCTCAATCACCCAATGGATAGGCCAAGCGCCCTTCAGATGATGTTTGGCGGCAATATATCACGTGGGCTGGATCAAGAAGTCGATATAGAGTCGAGGCAGGCAGACATGCAGCCCCGTCCCAATGGCATACAGAACCCGAGAGTACCACGGTGCCACCTTTTCATGATATGAAGTCATCAAAATGCAATTGGAAAGTGCCAGGTGGAGGAGATGATACTGCTCGGTCAGACACTGATCCTTAATCAGGGAGATGCCGTTCTAGATCTGAACCGCACCGTCGGTAATTTCACGGATGATGACAGAGGACAGAGTCACTAGTGTACCGGGTATGTGTGGGTAAAAGTGGTTGGGGGTCTCTGATACACCCAAAGCAGTGGCTACGGTAGCTGGGCTGAATATGATCTCACGACCTCAGAAGAAAGATCTGTATGTGAACGGGGCTGCAAGATCCTTAATCATGGTCGCACACGCCTCCCACACCCAATTGATGTTGATTTTCTTATACTGCATCAACATCTCAAACCAGCTCGGCATGGCAAGGATCCGTGCAAGAAACCACAGTGCGGAAAGCTACACAACTTCAAGTTGCTGCTCTAACATCACCTTCCGTGCTTGAAAGTATCGGTTGAACGAAACCCGATCCTCGTCATTTTGAAACCCGTGATCACCAACTAATTTTTAAACATGAATATCCCATCTTCTGCAATTGCTTCTTTCTCCGCCACATCTTCGAGTATGGATTTCAAACTTGATGATTCCCTTTTCCAGAATAGTCAGAAAGTAGCAAGGAAGAACAAAAGAAAACCAAAAAGGAAGAAATTAAAAAAAAAACAAAAGAAAGAACCAACAGCAAGGAATAAACACAGAAAAACGAAAAGAAAATGATGTGTGACAAGGGATTAACCTCACTATTTGTGTGATAAAACCATGTGCACTAGCAGGTAGAGGGCATTGAAGCTGGAATAACAAATAACTAACGCGCACATAAATGTATGAAACCAATTCGATGACAAGGAAGTCATCAACATACGTGAAGATCGCATTATGGCGTTCTGGCACCACATCATGTAAATCTTCTTCATCCCATGGTTCCCACATTGAGTCGTTCTCCCATTGTGCCAAGAGGGTATCATCTACTTCCCTAACAAAATACCCCTCTGGTTCACCTTCCTCTTCAGGGAAGTCTTTATGCTTGAAGAGGTTAATGTGGAGGAGTGCAGGATTGTAAGGGATGTACCCTTGGGTCAAGTCAATGACATCGTCCACTCCGGGCCCTTGATAAGGAGAGAGGCAGAATGCAATCTCCTTGGTAGTCCATGGAGGGTTAGGATATTCTGATTTAGCCCATGACCCGATTGAATGGACATCGTCATTCCTCATATTTTTAATGACCTGCAAGGGAGAGATAACATGGAATAGTAGATTAAAATTAAGGTCACACTAAAAAAGAGACAGAAATAAATGAAACAAAACAAAGTGCAGTAAAGGAAAAAATACAACAAAATGCGAACACTCTTTCGTGTTTTATGTGGAGGAATAGCTAGGCTCATCTAGCTGGATGTGCTCAGCTTCTGGTAGAAAGTTCTCTAAGAACGATTTTAACCTTTGGCCGTTAACCTTGAAACAATCATCGTTCTTGGGATTTATGAGCTCAACGGCCCCATATGGAAAAATAAATTTAACAAGAAATGGACCTGTCCATCGGGATTAGAGCTTACCTGGAAAAAGGTGGAGGCAAGAGTCGTACAGTAAGACTTTCTGCCCCGGCTCGAATGATTTTCGAAAGATTGTTCTATCGTGGCAAGCCTTCAACCTTTCCTTATGTAATTTAGCATTGTCATATTCATCTCGACGTATTTCTTCCAGTTCAGCCAACTGGAGTTTCCAGAGATGACCTCCCTCTTTAATGTCAAAGTTCAATGAGCGTGTTGCCCAATACGCTTTGTGCTCGATTTCTACAGGGAGGTGACATGCATTGCCGTACACTAGCCTGTATGGGGACATCCTCAAGTTTTCTTATAAGCAGTACGATACGCCCATAGAGCATCGGCCAGTTTATATGCCCTGTTTTTTCTATTGTAACTAATCGTCTTTTCTAGTATATGCTTGATTTCTCAGTTAGCCAACTCCGCCTGCCCGTTAGTTTGTGGGTGGTAGGCGAGAGCGATCTTATGATTGACCCCATATTTCTTGAGGAGTGACTCCAAAGGTCTGTTGCAAAAATGCTTGCCTTGGTCACTTATTAGTGCCTTTGGGGTTCCGAAACGCGACAGAATACGTTTCTTAAGAAAGGACATTATTGTTTTGTGGTGATTGCGTCTTGTTGGTATCGCTTCTACCCATTTTGATACGTACTCCAGAGCTAAGAGTATGTAATCACCGTTGTTTGATTTCATAAACGGGCCCATGAAGTCTATGCCCCAACAATCGAATATTATAATTGTGATAATGGGAGTTAGGGGCATAGAGTTCTTTTTTGAAATTGTACCTAGCTTTTGACAGCATTGGCACGACTTGCAAAAAGAATAGGCATCCTTAAACACGGTGGGCCAATAGAATCCACTGTGTAGGACTTTTTGTATGGTTTTTTGCGAAGCAAAATGGCCACCGCAGACTTCAGAATGACAAGAGGCTAAAATTACAGTTATGTCCTCATTCGGGACGCAATGTCTGATGACTTGATTATCACAATACTTGAATAAGTACGGGTCATCAAAAAAGAAGTGACGTGCGAACAAAAGGAACCATTTCTTATCCTGATTTGACCAATGACTTGGGGTCTCTCCCGTAACAAGATAATTTCCTATATCCGCATACCAGGGCAAACTGGAAACAGTCATCAGTTGCTTATCTGGGAATTCATCTTTAATTGGTACGGGTTTAGTGTTGTCAGTAAACGTCAATCCAAACAAATGGTCAGCAACCACATTCTCTACTCCCTTTTTATCCTTGATTGTGATATCAAATTCTTGGAGTAGGAGTATCCAATGAATAAGCCTTTGCTTCGCGTCCTTCTTAGATAACAGGTACTTAAGGGTCGAGTGGTCTGTAAAACAGACGATTGGGGACCCTATCAGATATGACCTGAATTTATCTAGAGCGAAAATTATTGCTAGTAGCTCTTTTTCGGAAGTCGTATAGTTTATTTGAGCTTCGTTAAGTTTTTGACTGGTATAGTAGATTAAATAAGGCTTATTATCCTTCCCCTGTCCCAGGACTGAACCAATGGCATAGTCGCTAGCATCGCACATTAGTTTGAATGGCAAACTCCATTCGGGTGCCTGTAATATCGGTGCAGAGGTAAGGTGTTCCTTTAGTGTATCAAAAGATGTTTGACAGTTGTTCGACCACTTGAAAGGTGCGTCTTTGACTAAGAGTTGACACAGTGGTTGGGAAATCGCACTAAAATTTTGGATAAAGCGACGATAAAATCCCGCTTGTCCCAGAAAAGAGCGGATGTCTTTAACTGTACGGGGGACGGGTAGGTTCGAGATTATATCAATTTTTGCTTTATCAACTTGAATACCTTTATCAAAAATAATGTGGCCGAGGACAATTCCCTTGGTCACCATAAAGTGACATTTTTCCCAGTTCAGTACTAGGTGTTTGTCCTCGCATCTTGCTAACACTTTTTCAAGGTTCTCCAGACAGTTGTCGAAACTATGGCCAAACACTGAGAAGTCGTCCATGAAAACCTCGAGTATTTGTTCGGCCATATCACTGAATATGCTCAACATGCACCGCTGAAAGGTAGCAGGTGCGTTGCATAAGCTAAAGGGCATATGACAGTAAGCGAATGTACCGAACGGACACGTGAAAGTCGTTTTCTCTTGATCTTCAGGAGCGATTTTGATTTGGTTAAAGCCATTATATCCGTCCAAAAAGCAATAATATTTATGACCCACCACTCGTTCTAGCATTTGATCCATAAAATGGTAATGGAAATTGGTCTTTCCGGGTCACAGTATTCAATTTTCGGTAATCAATACACATCTGCCATCCAGTGGGGACGGGTGTCAGTACCAATTCGCCATCTTTATTAGGAATGACCATTATGCCCGCCTTCTTTGGCACTACTTGGGTTGGACTAATCCAAGGGCTATCAGATATAGGATATATGATCCCAACATCAAGTAGTTTTAAAACTTCATTTTTGATGACTTCTTGCATGCTGGGATTCAGACGCCTTTGCATTTGCCGCGAAGGTTTAGCGTCTTCCTTTAAGTATATTTTATGGGTGCAAACAGATGGGCTTATGCCTTTGAGGTCAGCAATAGTCCATCCTAATGCTCCCTTATGTTGTTTCAACATTTGGATTAACTTATCCTCTTGTTCAGGATTTAATGTAGATAAAATTATGACATGATAAGTCTTTTCGCTCCCTAGGTAGGCGTATTTGAGCTCTATTGGAAGCTTCTTTAACTCCAAATTGGGAAACTGAAAATTAGAGGGCATGACTAATTTCATTTTTGGAGGTAGTGGTTCATATGGTGTTACCCACATGCATTCAGCTCTATCCTCCTCTTTCGTTTCCATCATGAGGCAAGTGTGATTTAAAGCAGCATCCAATAGGGTAGAATCATTAGGTTGATAGATAACGTCAAATTGTGACACAACTACCACCAAGGGATCTTTGTAATCTACAAAATCAGCCTCATCTTCAATGACCATTTTGACGTAATTGATTTCTTCCTCATCCTCGTATTCTTCAGGTCGGGGATTTGAAACAATCTTGACATTTAGAGTCATGTTCCTGAATACGATGGTCATTATACCACTTCTTATTTTTATTGTGGCATCTATTTTATTAAGGAATGGACGTCCGAAAATCATCCAAATTTGTGAACATGGATTAGACACGGGTTCAGTGTCCAAAATTACAAAATCGACTGGGAAGATAAAGGAGTCTATTTGTACGAGAACGTGCTCCAGTATTCCTCTAGGATATTTGACTAACCTATCTGCCAGTTGTAGTGCAACTCGGGTAAGTTTGAGTTCACCCAATTCTAGTTGTTTATAAATTGAGTATGGCAGCAGGTTTACGCTTGCTCCTAAATCAAGGAGTGCGTTATCTATCCTTTGATTTCCAATTGGCATGAGACAGTTGGAGTACCGGGGTCTTTGAGTTTCGGAGGCAATTCATTTTGGATGATTGCGCTTGCTTGGCAAGTGACATACGCGTGTTTCTTCACACTTTGCCTCCTTTTGACCGTGCATAAGTCTGTAAGATACTTAGCGTAGGCCGGCACTTGTTTAATTGCATCAAGGAGTGGAAGGTTTATTTTAAATTGTTTAAACAATTCCAAGAACTCCTGATTCTTTGCCTCGTTTTTGGGTTTCTTAAGCCTTTGAGGGTAAGGCGCGGGAAAAGAGGTACTTCGTCTTTAACTGGTTCCTTTCCGGGCCTTCTCTAAACTTCTTCTGCTTCTTTAGGAGCTTCATCTTTTGCATCTAATGATTCGTTATTATTGAATTGCTCCTCTTCTTGAGTGGACGATTTGTTTTTAGTTACCACTTTGTCCTCTTCATACTCCTCGAGAGTAAAATGAGGCATGTTTTTCCCTATTACCTTGCCGCTTCTTAGAGTAGTCACGACTTTAGCATGCTCTTGATTATTGGGACCATTGTTGAATCCCTTCGGGTTTTGAAGTGGTTGGGCAGGAAATGTTCCACTCGATCCCTCTTGTCGAGCATCCATTCTTTCTAATGTTGCGGACATTTGACTCATCATCTGAATTAACTGTTGTGTTAAATTCGCATTAGAGAGTGGATCATCCTCTTATACCTTTTTGTGAGGTGGCACGTATACATTTGATTGCTGGCTATTAGAGGGTTGAGCTTGGTTGTAGTTATTTGATCTATTTTGATTGAATGGTTGGGACTACCTATTGTATTGCCCTTGATATTGGTTATTGTTACTATAGGGCTGTTGTTGATAGTATTGATTTTGGGTCCCAGCATCATTTTTCCAATCAAAACCAGGGTGATTCCATCGATTGTTATTATTTTGCGAATTATGATTGTTATAGGAATTCCCCGCCCCCTATACCCTTTCATGGCATTAATTTCTATGGGGGCTTGTTCTTTAAAGTACAACACATTGGGACAGTATTGAGTGGTATGTCCCAATATGTTGTATGTGCTGCACGGTTCTTCAGGTAAAACCTGCCTAGAACTTTCTCCTTTCATTATCCCTAACTCCTCTACTTTCATAACTAGTTCTTCATATTTGTTCATCAGATGATCCTCACTTTTTAATTGGTACAGACTTTTCTCCTCTACACAAGATATCTGTGAGCGTGAGACATCTTCAGTATTCGACCATTCATGAGCATGTTCAGCTAGCCACTCAAAGTGAGCTTCAGCCTCTTCAGTGTTTTTGCGAAGAAACGGACCTGAGCTCATGGTTTCGACCAACTTTATAGTTTCACCATTTAACCCTTCATAAAAGTAGCTTATGGTTCGCCATTTCTCGTACTCGTGATGTGGGCATGAGAGAAGCAAATCCTTGAAACGATCCCAAGTTTGGGTGAAGGTTTCATGGCTCTTTTGTTTATAAGAGTTTATTTGTCGTTTAAGCTCAGTGGTCATGCGAGGTGGAAAGAGTTTCTTTAAGAATGCAGTGTTCATCGCATGCTAGGTGTAGATTGAATTCGGCTTAAGAGTGAGCAGCCACGCTTTTGCTTTATCCTTCAAGGTGAAGGGAAATAGCATTAGGCGTGTTACATCTATGGTACAATTTTGTGAGAATTTTTTACAAACATCCTCAAAGTCCTTAACATGTAGATATGCCTTCTCGCTCTCCATTCCATGGAAGGTTGGAAGGAGTTGAATCATTCCATTGTAAAATTGAAATTCGCCTGCATGGGGTGGAATGAGAATACAAGAAGGTGTAGATGCGTGTTCGAGTGTCATGAGATCGCACAAAGGATGAAGCGAATCATCAATTGGTACAACCACATTCTCACCGTTTTCACTTTGATTATCGGCCATTGAATCAGTAGGTGTGGCTATGGGATTAATAGAATTAGAGGAATCGGCAAAGTAGAATGGATTTCCGAAAATTCCTTCAATGGAATTGTCAAACATGAAAGGGAAAGATTCCTAAGGAGATTTTAATCTAAAAATCCTAAAAGAAAAAGAAAATAGAAATAGATAAAGGTAGATTGAGGTAATCTAAGTATTAAATCGTCGCCTTCCCCGGCAACGGCGCCAAAAACTTGACACGACTAAAAAGTTGTGCGCTCTTGTGCAACACCCAAGTGTAGGTGATCGTGCAAGTAATATAGTACTGGAAGTCCAGGTCGATCCCACAGGGAAGGTGTTAAACTAAAAACTTAGATTAAACTCTAAAGGAAAAGGAAAATTCAAGATTTAAAAAAGGTGTAGAACACGAAGGTCTATAGACTATAACTACTAGAGCAATTAAAGTAAACTAATGATTAACTAATTAACTAAAGCAATATTTTAAAAACGGTTTTCTTTATAAAAAGGGAATGTTGGGATCACACGAATCCGCAGCGATCATGCCATCTACCATGCAGTTACATTTAAGCTCCAAGGAGTGTGTCTATCTACAGTATTCGGTATTTTTTAAAGATAGAGAATCAATAGTCCGTTCATAGCTAGGACTACATCATCACATTTCTTTCCAAAACACATGAAGGTGGTTTAAAACAAAAGTTAAGTCTTGTATTCTGAATAGTGTTAGCATTCATAATGGTTTGCAAAAGTTATTGAAGAAAAATACTTTAAGGCTTAAAGTAATGAAACTGTTTTGACAAACTGAGCATTTGGGGACAGTTTGATAACAAATCTCAAAAGCAGAAAGTCTTGGAATACTACAAAAAGACTTCTCAAGAATCTGAAGGTTCGATCGATCGACGCACTTTCGATTGATCGAATATCATCATCTCTCGAGCGATCAAAATGGCTTCGATCGCTTGACTGCGTGTCTGGTTTGATCGATCGAACTACTTTGATCGATTGAGTGCAGATTTTATACTACTGCATGGCAGAGGCTGGAGATCACTATTTCATCGTGATCTCCCAACCTGGGGACTACTCAGACATGGTCTGGAGTGTCACAGATTCGTTTTTAACGTAAAAGTTCATTAAAGGCATGTTTGGTTGTGATTTTAACATAAAATCTATGAAACTAAGTGATATAAAACTACTACTACGATAACTATGAATTCTAACAGATTAAACTACGATTTTAAGCAACTAGAATGTGAATAAACTCAGATTACAGAACCTGGAATATAAGAACTTATATTAAACTATAGAAATCAATCCCAAAAGCTATATCCAAAGCTTCAAACCTACAAAAATCAAGAAGAAACTCTCTTCTTTCTATGTAAATTGATAAAAACTAAAGTGGACGTCCCTTTGGATGTGAACAAAACGAATTTAAATACTAAAACCTAAAATTAGGGTTAAAAACTTCGTCTCTGCTGTGTGCGCGTAAGTTCTGATAAAAGCCATGTTCGATCGATCGAACATCACTCGATCGATTGAACTTTTGGAATTCTCGAGCGCTTGAACCTTCGTCGATGGATCGAAACTTCGATCGCTTGAATGATCTTCGATTGCTCGAGACTCACTTTTCATGTTTCAACTGTCTTCCTTAAAATCAAGCATCGCTTTTATCCTGCTTATTCATTTCTTCACATAGTAAGCGGAGATCTGCACAAATTATAGCTAAAACAATACAACTTATCATAGATTAATCATATTATGTAAAAGCTAGCATTGTAATCCAAATTGCAAATTTGCAAGGGAGTTGTAGACTTAATCAGTGTATTACTTTATTTTGGCGAGGTTATATTTTACAAATACCCCCGCTTGTCAGTGAGTATGGTGGCAAGTGGACTAAAAATAGATCCATACATTATGATTTACGGAAAAAATCAAAAGACAAAATAAATATGGATATAAGAATTTGACAGTTTGAAATAAAAGAATCCTCAAAACTCTTATTTTAAAACAAAGTCGCCGGAATATCAAAACGAAAGAGTAAAGCCTCCATGTGGTGGTCAATACTCTATCTTTTGATTAATCATGACTTGTTCGCTATGCAACTCTTGCAAAACAAGTTATGACTCCCGAACCTTTTTGATCTCTAAGTTTCTGAATAATTCCCCGTGTGGGATCCCTTATCCATAGTTTAGCTAGTGTGTACCATTAACTAGGATCTAATCACAACCGCCTCAAGTAGCGCCTCCGTATGATGGTCACCCTCTAACACGTCTGATTAATCCTAACTATAGGAAGTTCATATCTAGTAACCAATGAGTAGTGTATCCTCTGTGTTGAATGATCACCCCTGGCGAGGTGACACAGAATGCACTACTCATCTTACAATGAACCGTTAATGGAAGATCGTGGGTGTTATTAATAAGACCCTCTCCCACTAGATTTGGTAGAAATGAATTTTACTTTTGAAAAATTGTTTCTACACATTACCCATAAACATCCAATATTTACTAATGTGTTGAAAACGATTTTGATTTTTATTTTAGAAAACTTGTTTTTATAATGCATGCAGTAACAACATATTTAATGCTCCAATCACAGACAAGCATATAAAAACAAAAACTAAAATTGAAATAAAAACATCCGAACGATGCCTCTATCTCCCATGGCTCTATCTCCATAGAACCTCCTTCTTGGTTTGATCGCCTCCAGCTCCATCTTCATGGACAACGGCTTGCTCCTCCATCTTCACGGGTTTTCTAATTCTATTACATTGGTCCTATGATTCTTTCGAAGCTTACAATTTAACTAGAGATAGAAATTAATTACAAGAAAATAAAGAAGGCTAGGGAAACCGGTGCGACTTTCCTTTTTGTAGGATTGAAGTCGCAGCGCCCTTTACACATGCCTTAAAACCAAACCAAAATTAAATATAATTTACAATCATCCACCAATCACAAACATCTGAATTCAAAATTAAAATTTTGATCTTGGTGCCATGGGAGATAGAAGATTAATCTTGCTGCAAAAAGATTAGTTGTACGTACATCCACATATATAACAAATATATATATATTCATTGGAACCCTTAATTGATTCACACAGTACATAAACTCTTTATGCACTGAATTAGAACTCGTAACAGCATATCACTTCTTTGTCACACTTCGATCGATCGAACCTTCGATCGATTGAACACCATTCGATCGATCGAACAAAATCAAAGTTCGATCGATCGAAACTAGTTCGATTGCTTGAGAACAGACGAAGTTTGATCAATCGAGACTACTTCGATCGATTGAATACATCATGCATCCAATGCAATCACAAATTTGTATTCTACTGTATAAACACTGTAGAAAAAGATCTGTGACAACGCAGTTTAAAAAATAGTCCTAAAATCAGCATGCAAATCAAAAATAGTATTCCAAAAATGCATCTATAGATCCAAATAAGTGTGGATCTGATACCAATTGAAGGAAAAATAGGTTTAAAATCAATTTTAAATGCACAGTGGAAAGATTGAGTTTCAAAAACTTATTGGTATGCCCGGATCTACTACCCGTTAATTCTATAGATGCGTACTAACAAAAGGGAGAAGAAATATACCTCAGGTCTTGAACCCAATTCTGAAATATTCAACCTTGGTGATACAGCAGTCTCCACTAGGTTGTCTTCACCCTTATAGCTCCTGCGGATGCTTCCCGAAGAGACTAGAGATGGTGGGATCTTTAACAAGGAGGATAAAAAGGTTTGGGAAGCCCTAAACAGGTTCTGCAACTTTCGTATAGGAAAAACAACGATTATTAAACCATGTACGCAGCTGCCCTATTTATAGATTTCCTAAACCGATTTTAACCTTCGACCGATCGAAGTGGCTTCGATCGATCGAACTTTCGATCGATCAAACTACTTTCGAACGCTCGAACCTGCCTAGACTTCAATTGATCGAAACATGTTCGATCGTTCGAACCTGTCATGACAAGATCCTCATGTGCCTTTCCAAGCATCCTAGCGGAGCTAAGAGTGAGACCTCCTAGGCTCTTTATTGTTGGCTCAGACCAGTTGTAAATTCCCATAATCAAACTCTTTGATCAGCAAACTAACTAATTGGTCAGTTAACATTTACTCCACTATGAAATGATAACTAAACTCCAACGCAAAAGAACATATCCGAAGCGATAACTAGACTTGTATGGTGTACTAATGTCCCTCTACCTTCAGCATTCATAATCATATTCAGGTAGTTAGATAATTGTTACTGTCAAACTGAATCATGAATACTTCTTGTATTCCTTGAGTCACATTCACCTCTCATGATTACCAAACATGTTGATAACTAATTATCAACAAGACTGCAGTTCTTAGTAATAAACTTGGTGACATTCTCAAGGGAATGCTTACTCTGAATCAGAGGGTAGATTCTATCCTGACAATATATGTTCATAACCATGTGAACATGACATACCCAAGATACCCAAGTGTTGATCTTTAATAGACCTCACTGATTGGTAAGTCAAAGCATCCATATCCACAGTTTGTGTCCATAATCGTATCAAGATTAAGAACACGTACCTTATACAAGTTATGAGTTCCTATGGACTATTTGACAGTCTTCAGTGTCAATAGGAAAGCTTAGGTCCATCAATGCACTATAAGCACTAGCATATTAACTAAGAGTTACACTCTAGTGATTGAGATTAATCACTCCATCCAATGGTAGTTAATCATGCTACAGTGTAAACCTGATAAGATATCCTGTCTCATCATCCACTGTGACAAGCTCTAAGTATCAAAGAATAATAATTCGTATCTCACTTGTATGTATCTCATACACACATGAATTACTTACTATGATACTTAAGGATTAACAATCATCTCATGAAAGAAACATACACACTGAAACGTAAAGCTGATATCCATATATTAAAATGTCAATGTCTCATACATAAAGTAATGGTTTGAGGGTACAAGCCCAACAGTGGATCCATTAGAAGGTGCAGGCAGTTCAGGACAGACTGTGGTGGACAACTCAGATGAGGAATTTGTAGATAAAGATATTGTAAGAGGGGCAGATGATAATGCTAATTCAGAGTGAAAACCTGTATCAAATGTGTCAGGAAACAGATCTACTGAGGGGTCAGTTAATAAGAAAGGAGTACTGGAAGGAGATAGATGAAACTGGGAAATGGAAGAGAACATTTTGTGTTCCCAAAAGACAACATGATGGGACATACGAAGACGTTTGGAGTAAGGGTCCCAACATCGGTAGCCTTTGTGTTCAATACCATACCATACCCCAAGAAACAACATAAGATGGTTCGAGATTCTAGTTTTGTGCGCTCATGTGGCTGAAGTAAGACAAACCAAGCATAACCAAAGACTTTAAGGGTACTATAGTCAGGAGGGTGGTTATATGGACGCTCATAGGGTGACTGATTTTAAGTATTGAGAGAAGGGACACATTTCATGGTGTAAATGGTAGTAAGGGCGGCCTCTCCCCAAAACTATTCAGGACATGAAGGTGAGCAGAGCTCGAACAGTATTAAGGATATGTTTATGTTTGCGTACGGCTCTTCCATTTTGTTGGGAGGTTCCTGGACAAGAACGATGGAAAAGAGTGCTATGCTGGCGAGTAAATTTAGAACACCATTTTCTTTATATTCTTGATCATTATCAGCTCGAAACACTTTGATATTACAAGAAAATTGAGTTTTGATCATGTTGGCAAAATTAAAGTAAATTTGGGGTAACTTAGATCAATTTTTCATTACATATAGCCAAGTGTATCGTGAAAAATTATTGACAAATATTACATAATACTGGATCCTCCCATTGTGACAGTTGGGGAAGAACCCCAACATCAGAGTGAATTAGATCCAAGGGTGCAGAGGAAATAGATCCACTATTATTAAATGGTAAAGCTGGTTGTAGGAAATAGATCCACTATTATTAAATGGTAAAGCTGGTTGTTTGGCAAGTTGACAAGGTAAATAATCAACATTGTTGACTTTAACTAATCCTAACTGACAGCTTGACACTAAGGATTTTAACCGACCTAGTGAGACATGACCTAAATGAGAATGCCCAAGGTGAAAAGGTGAGGTGGACGATACCAAATCTACAGTTTGAGTAGGTGTAGGTGAGATGAAGCGAGATGGAATGTGGAGATTATTAAATTCAAATAATCATCCAATTTTACGACCTGTGTCAAGAGTTTGTCCCATTTGTGGATCTTGTACCAGACATCCAAAACTAGAGAAAGTGACAGTAAGTCTAAGTTCACACAATTGACTAATAGATATGAGATTTAAAGTGAGTTTAAGAATGAGAGAAGTTTCAGGGAGAGATGTGTTAGTGCTGGGGACTTTTCCTATTTGAATGACATTCATACATGAACCATCAGCTGTATGGATGGATGGTGCATTGAGAGCATAATGTTTGGTAGAGAAGATGCTTAGATCAGAGGTCATTTAGTTAGAACAACCAGAATCAAAGAACCAAGAAAATGTACCTGGGTCAAAAGATAAAGCAGTGGGAGACGTGTTGTTAGAATGAGCAAGAACTCGTTTGATGATATCAGCAAGGAGGGAAACATAGATGGATGAAAAGGTAGGAGACTCAGAAGATGATGACCCTTTGGCCGAAGCAGCAATAGATGATGATGAACAATCTCGAGACAGATAATCCTATGAATATCTGGTAGGATTGTCCTATGTGACTGACATTCATACATGAACCATCAGCTGTGTGGATGGATGGTATATTGAGAGTAGAATGTTTGGTAGAGAAGATGCTTGGATCAGATGTCATATGGTTACAATAACCAGAATTAAAGAACCAAGAAGATGTACTTGGGGCAATAGATAGAACAGTGGGAGACGGGTTGTTAGAATAGTAAGAACTCATTTGATGATATCCGTAATGAGGGAAACAGAGATGGATGAACATGCAGGAGACTCAGAAGATGATGACCCCTTGGTCGAAGCAGCAATAGATGATGATGAACAATCTCAAGACCGATAATCCTGTGAATATCTAGTAGGATTCTCAGTGCAATCACCGAGATAGTGGCTTGATGCACGCTTGTGACAGAAAGTACACACTCTGATAGGATAATGCAATAGAACATGACCTGGTTTGTGACAGTATTTGCAAGAGGGATTTGTAAGAGGCTTCATGATGTGTAAACTATGAGAGTGGTAGAACTGATTTGGATAGTAGTGGTCAGGGGTGCATATGAGCCGAGCATTTAAGGCTCAGCTCGAGCTCGGATCGGACAATTTACACCTTGCTCAAGCTCGGCTCGAGCTCGCCAAACTCTTAGACGAGCCAGCACAAGCTCTCAATAAATCTTTTATTCAAACAAGCTGAAGCCATTGGCCAAAGCTCCAGTCCATGCTCAATCGGCCCAAGTAATAAGCTCAGGCCCAAGTTCTAACTCAACTGGCCCAAACAAAAGCAGTTGGCCCAAGCAAACGCTGAAGCCCAGAATCTCTGTCATGAAGTCGCAGTAAGGTTCTTTTTATAGCTCACTCCTCCCTCACTCAATTCATTCACAACCGATGTGGGATCAAAAAGCATCTCAATTTTATTGCTTACTTCTCCCTTAGGGCCTCACCCAATTCAGTCATATATGCTACACTGTACACGTGTAACACACCTAATGGTCCAACCTTTGACCAAGTTATAAAATATTTGTATATTTTATTAGAGTAATGCTATGCTTCCCAAATTTATATCCCAAAGTGCTTCCCAAATGATGTGGTAGTGGGGCCAAATTTAGTATTGTAGGACCAGTTGAATTTTGATTGGAAGTTGTTTACCTGTCCCTAGTGCCACATCATATAGAATAAAAATTTGGGAAGCATAACATTACTCATATTATTATCATTTGTTAACTAGCTATTTTGTCGCATGTATTTGAAAAATATTTGAGATGCAAAAATTGAGAAACATAACATTACTTTTTAATTAATAAGATACGGAGTACAATTTTAACAATTTAGCTTAATTTTAATATATCAACATTTGTTAACGAGTTACTTTGCATCCCAAATGCTTTTTTTCCAAATACATGTAACATTAAGACCACATTGTCTCAGTGTAAAATGAGCCGAGCGTGACAGTACATCACTTTTATATGTATTTGGGAATAATTTTTTTATGAGAATATTTGGGAAGTATTTGGAATTCATAATTTGAGAAGTATAGTATTGTATATTATATACATATGTATAATTAATATTAATACATATACATATATATATATGAGGTTTTTCACGAGCCTATTAACGAGCTTTTCACGAGCCTACTAACAAGCCTTAATCAAATGTGTTCACGAGCTTCCATGTGTGCTCAAGCTTGCCCGTTTATTAAACGAGCTTGGTATTCAAGCTCGAGCTTGGCTCATTTATTAAACGAGATGAGTCGAGCCAAGCCGAGCTCTTCTCTAGCCGAGCCTCAAGCCCTTGTTGAGCGGCTCAGCTCGTATGCACCCCTAGCAGTGGTCGAGCGGCAGAGGTGGTGGTAGTGGAAAAGCCCGAGCAAAGGTGGCGCGATGATGGATGTGATCAGAAGGAGGACGCCGGACAGAGGAGGCAACGTGTAGTGGAGGCGACTGGGTGGTGGTTCGGCGGGTGGTTATTACCAATAGGCTACCACTAGAAGTATTTCTGATGTGGAGGGTCCACTAATAGTGGCAACCACAAAGCGCACTTTACTTTAGAGAGCTCACCAAGAGGAAGAAGAGACCACCAGGAGCTTATGGCTCTGATACCATGTTAGAAGAGAGATAGAGAGGGAATACAATGTATTGTATATTATACTGGTGTGTTTGTCATTACAATGGCAAGCTCTTTATATAGGCTAATAGGAAAAACTAAAAAAGGAAAGAAGAGTACAAAAGTAGTACAAGTAGTAGTACAAATGAATGTAGATCATAAGAGATGTGAGGTACAACGGTAGATGAACCTAGACTAATATCTTAAGAGCATTCTAACAAGAAGAAAAAGGAAAAAAAGAAGAGAGAGAGAGAATTGTTCTTTTCTCACTAACTCCATATGCTTGATCAAAGTTAGAAACACAAGAAAAGAGATATAGAAGTTGACTGACAAAAATTAGATTTTTTTAGTTAATGTTTCAGCTTCTTTCTTTCTTTCTTTATTATTATTATTATTATTATTATTATTATTTGTGATGGTTTTCCAATTATTAAAATAGAGAAAAGTGTTTCCTCATTATTTTCCTTACTTAATTCACAAATCCAATAAAGCTTTTATGGTAAACTCACGAATTTGATAAGAGTTATGAAAATATATTCAAAATGTTGTATGATTAGAACAATTGAATAATTTTATTAGTGATGTCATACAAAAAATAGGGTCAATTACAGAAACACTCCTTATAGTTTGGCATTTTTTCAGTTGCCCCTGTGCTTTAAATTGTGTTACTAATTCTCTCTGTAGTCTGGACTTATGTGACACAATCACTTTTCCGTTAAAGTTAACGAAAAATGGATAAAAGTACGAAATCATTATTATTACATGCTAATGAGAACACCCTTATGTGTTTAAATAATTATTTAGACATCTGTGGTATATTATTATATCCTTTTAAAATTATATTTGTTACTACTAAAGACCATTCTGTGGTTATGTTGGAGTATCTTTATGATTGCGAATTGGACACACACAACACACAATCTTGGTGATAATTTTTATTTTTGATAGATCTTAGTACATCACTACAATGAGTTGCACTTTGTGTGTCCAAGGGTAGATAAATAATAATTATAATTTATCACCAAGACTATGTGTGTTGTGTGTCCAATTCGCTCTCACTAAAGTACTGACCAGAGAATGGTATCTAGCAACAAATATAATATCAAAATAGGTGTCACATGAAATATCACATCCTTATGTGAACATCTCTTTGAGACACTTTTGTGTCCCCAGCATTACCCATATGCCAAGTAGTCCCCTATTGGTGTTTAAGTTAATAGGTTCATACAAAGACTAATCTGTACCCAAATTATTCAAAAAAAAAAAAAATTGTATAGAATAAGTGTCATGTTAAACCAAATGCATTATTCAGAAATAAAAGATGAAATTAAAAATAAAAAAAATTGGGTATAACGAATTTGTTTTTGTTTGTTTATTTGTTTTTTTTTTATAACAAGATTCCGTATTTTATGAAACATGTATCAGATTTCTTAATTTTTTTAATGTCTTACAAGATGCAAGTTCATCCCTATTAATGTACTCGTAGTTTGGGAGTACATTATTTTCTTTACAACTTTTAATGGCAACCATTTTATGTATTTGTACCCATATAAAAAAAAAAGTTTTAAGAATTAAGAAAAGTGTTATCTCTACTCTTGTCATCTCATCAATGATTAGAAGCACATTAAATAAAAGGAAAAGCACAAAAAGACAATGCACAGTTAATGATGAAAAATTGGCACAGTTAGTGTCACCATCACTCAAAGAGGAATACTTGAGACACAATTATTTATACAACTTTATCTACACAATCTAATAAATGTGTTTATTTCTCTCCTGTGATGTCAATGGGCCCCACAGTGACACAGGAGTGACACCGGAAAGAAATAGACACATTTATTGAATTGTGTAAAAAAAGTTGTGTGAATAGTTATGTCTCAAGTATTACTCTTACTCAAAGTAACTTGTGAAAATTAGCTTGGGTAGAAAATTTGGCTGATCATTGCGGGGCCAATCGTGTAAATAAACTCAGTATGTGAGTGGAGAGAACAGAATTTTTTTTTTTGGCAATTTTGAAGATGATTTTTGTAATTTTAATTGATTTTACTTTGATAATTTGTATGACAAGCAAGTACACTATTACTTGTATTTTTTTAGTGAAACTTATTTGATTTAATTATAAATATAGAATATAGGTAAAATGTAGTTGATAACTCCACCCTTTTTCTTTATAATAATATAGATTATTGTTAGAGGCTGCATGAAAAGTTTAGAACTCATTCGGTAATGCACTGGTTTTTCATTTATTTTATTTTAATTCTTAGAAGTTGGCAACTAAAAACCCATTTAGTTATCGTTTTTATTTTAAAAAATATCACCAACATTTCAAAAACGCCCCCCCCCCCCCCCCCCCTCCCATTCTGCAATTTTGAAATGAGCGACTATGCTGAAAAAAGTGTCCATTTTGGCTACTCTTCTTCAATGTAACATTTGTTGGACTAAACCTTTTAATATTTCCATTTTTATAACAAAACAAAACTTATTTCCTATATTTGAAAATTTTTGAAAACTAAACCAAAAATTCGCTTAAGCTCTTCTCAATATTTAATTGATTAACAAATGGCTTTTGCAAAAGTTTGTGTCAGTCTAAAAAGTACTTTTTAAAATAGTTAAACATTGTTATTCATTACAATTATGCAACTAAAAGAGATTGGAAATAGACTTCTTGAACATTTTACACATTCACAAACAAGCACTAAAGTTCCAATTTTCCCTTTACTTTCTTCTTTCCATTAAAGCATGCAAGCAATCATCGAATAATCAAAAACTAAATAAATTTAGGGTTAATTACAATCACCTTCCCTGAGGTTTGCCCTAATTACACGGACCTCCCTCATATTTTGAGAAATTAGATGAACCTCCTTTTTCGCTAACAGTTGAGTAACGTATATGACGGATTAAATGAAAGTACTAAAATGCCCCTACATAAAACTACACAAACCTCCCCTGAACTATGGTCTAATCAGACAGACATGTCTCGAATTTTAAAAATTACACGGACTTCCCTTATCACCCATAATTAAAGTTTGTGCATATGTATTATTATGTCCACAAATAAAATTTACTTTTGCAATGAGAAAGGGTTTATGTTAAACTTTTCATATAACTAAGAAGTGTATCTTTCAATTTTTTTCAAATTCCTTCTGGCAATTTCTTAAAAAAATTTCACTTTTATAATTTAAATTTCTTGGGTTTGATTTTTTTTTCTTCCACCTGTTAGTTTTTTTATGTCTATGGATTAAATATGACGGATATGATAGGTCAATAGAATCTGGACAATTTGCAATTTGGTTTATTGGAAAGAACTTCTCGTGTTTTGTAAAAAATTGAAGGGCCTGTGAAAAATGGTAAGGATAATATAGTCATTCTGAATAATAAGAGATACGATTCTAAATTTTGGAAAAAAAAAAATTTGTTGAGTAACGGAATAAGGGAGGAAGAAGAAGAGAGAAAAATAATATATATATATATATATATATTTTCAATTTCATAATTTAAATTTCTTGGATTTGCTTTTTTATTTCTGCATTTTAGTTTCTCCTATTTATGGAATAAATATGACAAATAATATGGGCAATCTTCAATTTGGTTCGTTGGAAAGACCTTTCTGTGCTTCATGTAAAATTGAAGGGACTATAAAAATGATATGAAAAATATAGTCATTCTTAAAATTAAGAGAGATGATTCTAAATTTTGGAAAAAATTAATTTTTGTTGAGAAACGGAACAAGAGAAGAAGAAGAAGAGAGGGAAAAAAAATTAACAAAAAAATATTTTTGTTATGAGAGAGGTTCGTGTAATTAGGCCATATCTCAGGGGAGGTTAGAGTAATTCTTATTTTCTATCACAGAAACAAGGGTTTTTTTGACATTAAGTAAGCAAAAATTACTTACATTATCAATCTCGTATAAATACCCATCCTCCTGAATCCACCTCTTAAATAATTGTCCTTACATATATATATATTTTGTACCTACCTTTCGTAATTAATTCATGTGCACAAGTTATAGGAGTATTATTTATTTAATTAGATATTATCACAATATAAAAATGGATAAAAGATGTACCTATATAATAGTGTCAATGATAATCATTAGTCATCTATTCATTTATTTCTAAGAGGTAACAGAATGGTAAGGGTTAGGGATTAGAGGCATCATATAAAGGAGAAAGTAGTGTAGTTGATGGAACTGAATTTGAAGTAGGCAGTACTTAAAAGTAAGAGGCATCATATGCATGTTGCTTCTTGCTATTAATTTATTAATGAGAAAATATGTTTAGATTTGTGTAGGACATGTGGTGGGACATTGAATCACATCTTAAAAGTCTAAAACCATACTCTTATGCATTTTCGCCGAGAGTAATACTTGGACCATTATCATTTATATAAATATTTTTTATACAATTCAATAAATGTATTTATCTCTCTTAACACAATAATTCACGCAACTTTTTCTACACAATCTAATAAATATGTCTATCTCTCTCAACAGAAATGTTACGCCCATATAGTGAACCACACAAGGGGTAGCTAAGCAAATTTTACGCCCATTTAAGACGGATGATCTGTCCAAGTTACTGTTTATGGAATAGAGAAAAGAAATTATTCAGTAGATTTGTTACACTATGTCGTCAAGTTAATATAGTGTGATCATAAAATCTTAACCCTACATTGTCCTCTATTTTTAGGGAGATTATGAGAAATAGTTGGAGATATATTAATTTGACATAGTTCTAACCAATTTGTCATGATCCCCTGAAAATATGGGGTATATGTATGATTAAGATTGAGTAATCAATGTGATGATATGGTGTGACGGTAGCACTAAATAATTTCTTGAAAAGAAAAATCGAAAAATAGTGGGTTGGAGTAGTTGAGAAATTTTGGGGTGTAAAATTATACACACAGTCACACATGTACCCTCTTTTTGCCAATTTCTATTGATAAAGAAGTGATATGACAATTGTTAAATGGGAATCCGTAAACAGTGCCTTTTACGGTTGATCCGTTTATAATTTAATCTCATTTTTTACACAACACAATAAATGTATATATCTCTCTTAACACAACAATTCACACAACTTTTTCTACACAATCCAATAAATATGTCTATCTCTCTCAACAGAAATGTTACGCCCATATAGTGAACCACACAAGAGGTAGCTAAGCAAATTTTAAAATATTTGTAGGACCCACAAAAAATAAAAACACCCAACTCTCTCTCTCTCATCTCTCTTTTACGTTCTGCAGGCAGAGGGAAACCAAAATGGCAAAATCCCCAAATTAGAACCCTAGCTTCATCTCCCTCCCAAACCCACATCTGACCGTACCAGACGGCGATGGCGAAGGATGGGGACGGGCAGAATTACTTTCTCTCTCTGTCTCTTAAATCATATATACATATATTTATATATTGGAATAGGATCTAAAGTGAACTGGGTTGAATGAACTTATCCAGTGAACTGAATTTTAAGCCTAAAAGAACTCGCGGGTCAGCGGGGCAACCCGCGGGTTCTTTTAGGCTTAAAATCTAGTTCACTGGATAAGTTCATTCAACCTAGTTCACTTTAGATCCTCTCCTTTTATATATATATATATATATATATATAATATACACATCAAGTTTGTCTGTCTCTCTCTCTCTCGAATGATATATAGTTTCTTATGATAGATTAGATATGGTGTATGAATAAAATGCCCATTATATGAAAATGCCTCTGCTTTCAAATAATCTCCAACCTTAAATATGTATATAATTTATGGTTTTTTTTTGGCCTTCAATAGTTATGATTTATGTGGCTAAGATTGATGATTTTAACATTTAAAAGTTCTGTCCTGCAATAATTTATGGTTTGAATGGTTCTTTTTGCTTTGAGATTTTCTATCAATGTGATACTGGTGAGAGCAAACCAAATGGACGATTTATATAGGATAAACCAAAATATAGAATATTGCAATTCCTTTCTAGTACTCTCTCTTTAAACCTAAGTGATAAGTGACTAATTTTTTTTTTGATAAACTTAAGTGACTAATTAATTATATTATTTTTCACATAAAGATAAGAAAGATAGGGATAAAGAAACCAAAAGAATGTTATGTTTAATTGTTACACCCGTACAGGAAAAAAGGGTTAACTCTTATGTTAATATGCATTAATTTGTATAATTAGTATGTAAAATGAATTAAGGAGAGGCTTTGGACTCGCCCGTGAAAAGAGTTCAATAAGGAATACGGTTGGAAAAGTCCCTTAGTAGTTGGGATAGGTAATGAAGTGGGATCCAATGAAGGACCCGGGATGAAACTTGTATTTAAATGATTAGATGCATTTATATGATTACTTAGAAATATGTTAATAGCTTTCATATTACATTGATTAATAGGGGTGGGCAAATAGTTCAGTTAACCGAAATTCGAATCGAACCGAACTAAAATTTTCATTTCAGTTCAGTTAATTCAGTTAAAAATTTCAGTTCAGTTTCAAACCGAACTAATTTTTTTTTTCAGTTCGGTTTTCAGTTGCACTGTCCCACACCGAACCGAACCGAAAAACCAAATTTTTTTTAGTTCATATATTATTAATATATTTTTATATACAACTCTATATATTACAAAAATATAAGTATATTATATATAAGTAAATATAAATATATGTATTCTTTGCAATATAAAAGAAAAAATGGGAAAAAAACATATAAAAAAGTTGTGAAAATGAAAATAAAACGAAAAGAAAGTATTGTTTATTTAAAATTCAGTTAACCGAATTTCTAAACCGAACCGAACCGAACTGACTAAAACCGAACCGAACCGAAATATAATTCAGTTCAGTTTCAGTTTCCATTTTTCCAAACCGAACCGAACCAACCGAATGCCCACCCCTATTGATTAATATGTTAGTTATCAAAATACGAGTTGGTTATCGTAAATAAGGGCGTTTTAAAAAAAAAAGTGCATAATTAGTTGGTATTTTAGCAACTTCACAAATATTTGGGACCACGTGTGGGACCCATACGGGACTTAGACAAACATCCACTTAATTAATTGGGTAGCTAATAGAATGTTTGGAGATTTCATAATAAGAAATTAGAAACTATCGTAGGCGTAAATAAAAATAGGGGAAATGTGTTGACAACACATTGCATGAGGATGCATGTGTGTCAAGAGTATGTTAACTCTCAAATTAAAACAGATTGGGAGAGAGAGAGAGAGAGAGAGAGAGAGAGAGAGAGAGAGAGAGAGACGGCGAGATAGAGAGAAGGAAAGAGTTGTCGTTTGGCGTAATTTCACCATTCCCTCGCCTTCCGTCGTCCAATTCGCGAATCGAAGCCGTATTCGGACTCGTGGAGGTGAGACGTTCATTTCTATACCTTTCTTTTACGTTTTAATCCTCGTATTTTGGTGCTCCATTTTAATCGGTGAGACACGGTTTGCCGAAATCATGTCGAAATTACTCAAGAGTGAGATTTGAGCTGGGTTTTGGTGAAATTTAGCATCTATAGGCTTAATTTGGGGCAAAATCTGAAAGAAGTGAGTTTTCTAACTAAGATTTGTTTGTGCTTCAATGTGTTGAATGCTTCAATGATATATAGAGTTGTTAATTTCATGATTAGTAGACATGAAAATGCTAGATTTATGAATAACATGTGAATATGTGAAATTGCCATGCTTATGTGCTATGTGATTATGTGGTGTTCAAAGAACGCTGGGAAAATGATTCATTGTTGGGAGTAATCAGGTTAGAGAAGGAGAAGAATCCGTTGAAAACGGAAGTCTAAGGAATAAAAGTGACCATGGAGCCACGGGAAGGTCTTTGGGTCTGAATGAATCATTGAACCAGTGGTTCGGCGATCACAAATATGAGTTCTGTGTTTAATTGTAGCATTGCACGTTAAGCATTTAATCGTGTTTAGATTGCTCACTAAGCGTAATGCTTAAGAAAACCGTTTCCTTTTCTGTTGTGGTAAATAACAATCACCGTAAGTTCGGAACAAGGCTCGGAGAGGAGGTGATGTGAGCTTGGGACTGGGCAAGTCTTGGGCTTATTTCATATGTGTACAATCTTGTTAAATATGCTCCTTGCTGTTTTGAGGTTCAAAGATTTATGTTGTATATATATAGGTAGTTATTGGTTTTGGGAGTTGAACTTGCGTAACTTATGTAATTCCTTATGCGTTAACTATGACTTTGTATATGTGGTTGGGTTTAGGCCATTCCGGCAAGTCCGGATAAGAGTTGCGAACATGTTGGAACAAGTTCTGGCTACAATCAAGTGTTATGTAAAGTTTTGAACTTCTTCTTGGATGGTTTTCATGTAAATACTAGTTTTTGATACAACGTTGGGTTTAGTTGCTTACTTGATTCAAATGTGTTTAGGGATATGTTTTGAATGTTTGGAAGTACCCCAATGTGTGTTAGGCTCATGTTCAAGAGCTTTTATGGGTGTTCCTAAGTGTTTGGGCATGGTTTTGGTTACAAAATTTCGTTAAAACAGGTTAAAAGCTTCTGCAGCAAAAGAGTTGTTGCAGAGGGGCTTTCGAACAGTTGAAAGGACCCGAAAGACCGGTCGAAAAACCCCCTGCTAGCCTTCTTTATCATGTACTTCCCATGTTTTTTTTTGACTTCTATAAGGCCAAGTGGGTACCTTTGGGGTCCCATTGACCTACAAAAACATTACTTTTGATTATAAAAGTCGGGAAGTATTTTCCACGGAATTTCCTAATTGGCACAAGTTAAACTAGTGTTATTTGGCTTATTCTTGCCTAGTTAAGCATTAAACTCATTTTCCTAAAGTTGTTTACTGATTATTTATATGTTTAATCTTCACTGTTACTCTCCTAATCCATGAGGTGCAGGTTGGGGTGTGACAGTAATCCACCAAATATTTGTAAATTATTATAGCTAGAGCAGTTAGTGTTTTAACTTTTCATTTGCTAGGATTCTCATTTTTGGAGTTTTTATGTGTTTTGTATCTTATATTTTAGACAAATGGAAGATGAAGTATCAAATGCTTATATTGGTGTGTTTGATGACACTATTAGTGTGGTTGATGATACTATTGAGATGGAACTTGAGAAGGATAACGTAATAGATGTACTAACAGATGTTGCAAACAAAATAGATGAGCCAAAGGAGGGGATGGAGTTTAATTCTGTGGATGAGCTATTGGCATTTTATACAAGATATGCTAGAGAAAAAGGTTTCGCCATGGCTAAAAGAAGCTCTAGAAAAGTAGAAGGGATCTTGACATACGTGGTGATTAAGTGTACTTGTCCTGGCACTATAAAGGTTACATCAAGTAACCCGTTGAACATGCGCCCAAATTCCAAAATTGGAAGCCAAGCTAAACTTAAGGCATTTTTTGCCCGTAATGAAAAGTGGTGTATAAAAGTAATTAAACTTGCCTATAGCCATGAAATGAGTCCAGGCAAATCCTGATATTTCAAACGCAATAGGTACATAGATCCACATGTGAAAAGGAGACTTATGATGAATGACAAAGCTGGAATAAGAGTGAATAAGAATTTGAATGCATTAGTGGTTGAGACAGGGGGGCATGAGAATATATCATTCATAGAAAAAGATGTCAGAAATTATGTCAATAAAGTTAGGCGCTTACAACTTGCCGAAGGTGATGCTAACGCAATGTACAACTATTTTTCGAAAGATTAATATTTGGGGCACTAACAAATCTCACTAACACTCACACCGACACTTTATCTCTCTCATAGTGGCATTGTGGGGTCCATAGATAAAGTGTGGGTGTGAGTGTTAGTGAGATTTGTTAGTGCCCCTAGCATTGTTGTTTTTGAAAATACAGTCTGACAATTCTAATTTCTTCTACCTGATGGATTTAGATGAAGAGAGGCGCCTGAAAAATATTTTTTTGGGCAAATGCAAGGAGTAGGGCAGCATTTAGAGAATTTGGAGACGTGTTTACATTTGACACAACATCCTTCGTCAATAGATATGACATGCCATTTGTGCCTTTCGTAGGAGTGAACCATCATGGACAATCGATATTGCTAGGGTGTAGGTTGATATCAAGTGAAGACAATTCTACCTTTACTTGGTTATTTCAGTCCTGGCTTAATATATGTCTGCATGTCCGTCGAATGCAATAATTATAGATCAAGATAGAGCCATGCAAAAAGCAATAGAGTGTGCTTTTCCTAATGCATGACACCGATGGTGCTTGTGGCATATCATGAAAAAGCTGTCTAAAATCTGAGGGTACGACCAATATGAATCACTCAAATATAATTTGCAAAATGTTGTTTACGATTCATTCATAATAGAAGAATTTGAAGATGATTGGGGTAAGTTCATTGATAATTATTAACTACAAAACAATGATTGGTTTGTCACACCCCGATGTAGCATAATTCAAGAAAGCATTTAATTTCCTTTATGGACTCGTAGGTCGTGACAAGTGAGAGTGACCAATTGTCCCTGCAACAAATAACTTAAACAACATATCTAAAGAAAAGGCTACTAATAAACATAAGCTCCAAAATTAAAACTTATAAACTATTACATCAGTCAATATCTTAGGCACAAATCATCTTATTCAAATGAATAATAACGAGTTTATTACAACTCCGAAATAAAAGACATAAGGAATATATAAAACAGCCCTCCTGAAAAGTCTCCTGTCTCTAACTAGCATAGTCAAAATACCCTGGTTGCTCCTGACCTGGAAAATCTGGACATATAGTCCAAGACGCATCAACGCCGTCAACTTATGCAAGCTGGTGAGCATAGCAAACATATGCTCGTAATGTGTATATATATAATCATATGAACAATGGTACAATTTAAACATTAAAAGCAATAAATTCAAGGTTCCAACTTCAACATAAATCACGTGGGGATAATAATAAGCAATAAAAAATATGTGACCGTGCATGAACAATGTAAAATCTCATCTTTCCGACTCTTTTCTCTCGACTAAC